>LR990923.1:1489842-2979684 GCA_905163415.1 Noctua fimbriata
CAAACACCGATTTAATTCATAGACTCATGCTCAGTTCAGACCCTTATACAACATTATTTTTAGTATATGCGAAACCTGAATATAGTTTGTTCAGAGTAAGTAACTGAATCGATTCCAATAATTTTTAAACCATGTTTTATTTTTTCCCAAAAATATGTAAAAAAGATTAAAAGTTGAACACCGAGCGACACAAAGTACCTATAGCAATCATTTAGAAAATTATTATTATGCCAAATTATTATTATGAATGAGCTCAAGACGACGCTGTAGGCCCGCGCGCAGCGCTTACCACGTTTTTGTGCGGACAACCAGTCAACAGAACAAGTCTATAACTTTGTGATTTTTCATGATACTAGACACGTGTTTCAGGTTTCGCATATACTAAAACCAATGTTGTATAACCAGACTTCGGAAAATTTCCCAAAAGAATATACCAGTGAGGTGCTGGATCTATTACAGGTGTAGCTAATTATATTGTAATATTAGTATTAATAAGATAATAAGATTTCGATATCAGTCATTTTGTAACTTGTTTTTAGTCTCAAGTTAAGATAGTATATTTTGTTGATTAAAGATAGTTTACTAAAAAAATATTTATTTTATAATAGGTTTATGATAAAACTATTTAGCCATAATTAAAACCACATCAATGTTTATCTAATAATTGTCTAGAAAATTTATGAATGTAAAACAGAAATATTTCCCCCTGCAATGTATTATATGTCAATGTATTATTAAATAAGATAAATATATTATTTTGTGAGTAAATGTACTAAATTAAGTTGATATTGTCTTTTTATATTATTTTTAACCTTAAATGCACAAGAAACTAGCGCCATTGAAGGTTTAAGTATTTATGACCGCCTTTGTTCGGCCGCAGAACCACCGTGCATTGGTTTGGATGCAGCCGTATAGCTCTATATGAGACTGGGAAAATAATCTCTGTTGTGCCAAAAAACTTTTCGCCTCTAAGCACACGGGACAGTCTAAGATTAATTAACAAAAGGCTTATCAGGTTCTATTTGATAAAAAACTCCTTTGAATTTCGAGTTGCTTTAAATTGTACGATCTATTTAAAATAATTTATTCCATCCCCCGTAGCATGACCACAAGGATTTCTTTGACGGAAGAATCGACAAAATGACAGATAGTGCAAAGAAATCTGTCATTGTGTCGACACAATCTGTCATTTTATCGATTCTTCCGTCAAAGAAATCCTTGTCTACGGTGGTCATGCATGAGTTCGTATTTACATGTGAATTAAAAAAAAACCAGCTTGTCAGTGGGAGACACTGACGTTTATTTTTGTCATTTCGGAAAATCAAAATATAAAATTATTGATATTGATGCAAACAAATAATATAGAACTATAATGGACGACTGTGATATTCCAGATCTTGACGTAGAATTTAAAAGATACTTGCAACTGTTAAGACCTTACTTAGAACAACTACTTGACAACAATGTGATTAAAATCTGCAACGCTTGGATTCAGAGGCTTTCGAACTGCAAAGATAATGAAAAAGCTTTGAGGAATAAGTACGTATTTGTGCTTTGTTACCAACTTGCTCGAGGTCTGCTAGATTTGCCATTCTTGAATCGCCCCCCTGAAGTGTTGCAACCTCTGTCGGATGATGTTGGTACAGACTCCTCAACCGATGTGGAATATCTCGTCGTCGACTCAGATGAACCCCGTACGAAACTAATTTTTGATAGCAAGAAATTAACCGCTTCCGAAACAGACTGCTTAGGATTCTCATCACAAGGACTTGATAAAATCACAGAAAGTATGACTAGCAGCGATTTCACTTCCAGACAAATAATGAAAGAAAAAAGTGTGTTTTGCAATACATGTCCTGAACTGATGCAAAATTTTACAGAAAACGGGGCACAACTTGAATTTAGAGCAAATAACCTTGTCATGAAACTAAGGGAAATTAAAATTCAAAATATGCTGCTTCAGAAAGAGCTCGAGGCTTTAAGAGACGACTCACAAACTCAGAAAAAGGAAGAGTTAATTTATGAGTGTATCACAAAAGTTGACAATGCCACAAGTGCCTTTATACGAAGTAATGAAAGCAGTGTCACGTTGAAGTCTATAAAATGCCAACTCCAAGAAGTACAAGATTCCAGAAATACTATGATTCAGACAATAAACTCGCTCCAAGATCAATTAGATCATGCCAGTGACTTAAAGAAAAATGAAATTGAAGAAATTAATGCAAAACATAAGATGGAATTAATTAAGGTCCGAACCACAGCTAGAGAAGAGACTAAACGATTTTTCGATAAGAAAATAGAAGAATTACGAGTAAGTTATGAAGATACTATCAACAAATTACAAGAAACTGCTGAAATAAAAGAAAAAGATTTGATTAAAGTAAAAGATGGAGTGATTGAGGAGAAAGATAAGCTTTTAGAGATTAAAGAGGCAGAAATAGCATGTTTAAAGATTCAAATTGAAGACCAAAAGAACAATCTTCATTCAATGGTTAACAAATTTATGGAAAGATCCAGCGCGGATTTGTCAACCGACAACTTGAGGTTTAAGACTCAACACTTAGAAAAACGTCTTGATAAGGTGGAAAAGTCCAAAATTAAATGCGCTAAGATCTATGAAGCTAAGCTGGCACAATTACAAAAAGAGCAACAATTGACAGAATGTTCGTTACAGCTGCAGTTAGCAAGACAGAGGGCTCAAGTTGTTAGTGAAATTACAGCTGAAAGCCAAGCTGAACTGAACTCTTCCCTGGAGAAACTTGAGAAGAAATACAAAGATATAGTAGCCAACGTTCAGGCAACCGCTATACAAAGAAGGATGCAGGATCAACTCGCTCTGGAGTCAATATTTCAAATAGCCTGCGGTATGCAAGAACAGAATCAACCATTCCCGAAAGTAGCACGAAATCAAAACCAGAGTTACGAGAGCGAAATTTCAGCTATAATCCGTAGTAATAAAGTTGATAATGTAGTTGCTAATGGTAATAAGTCGTTTGGCGACGACAGTGTACAGCGTGGGTTTTGTCTCAATGGTGAAAGAATGGGAGAGTTGTTTGAAAGGGTGTACATTCCTCAGAGGGACAACGGAGAGGGAAAATGAAATTATTTCAACTGTGCCTCGTTCACCATCACTCCTTGTTACTGGTTATTGTAACTAAACGTTTGTGGTCTGTTTATTAAATTTACAAAATGGCGTACTGTTGTTATAATTTATTTTAAACGATGGTGTTGGCATGGTATTTTGGTAGATTATTTCAGTTTCTTTACTTCTAATTTAAGAACACTTAATTGCTTTTAAACGCCTGAAGCACCAAGGACACGAACAAAGCATAGAGCTTTGTTCGGGTCCTCGTCGCTTCTATTGTGCGAACCGCCAGTCTGTGGAATTTCCTGTCTTCTCTGTTCCCGGATCATAATAATCTTGATCTCCTCATGATTAGAATGATTCAGTTTCTTCTTGGCAAGCGTTCTCCACTCTAGGCCGTATCTTCGCTTCACATCAGGCGAGTTGCGGCCAAACGCAAGCCTAATTAGTATTTGTTTTAAAACTGAGCAAAACAAGTAGGTATAATTTTAATCTACTTTATTGTACACCGTACCCAGATTCACAAACACGCTTTTTTTGGGCAAAATAAACACTTTCTGCCAATTCGGGTACTAGACATAATGACTACACATTCTGACTAATATACCCAGTCACTCCCCCATATAAATGGTCGCTTACCTCCTGAATTATTCGCAACACTACCCACCTCATTAGCAATCATAAGCATATCACTATGCATGGATGTACTACCTTACAAACCTCGAGAGTACAGTCAATTTTCCCTATCATTCCCCATTCAGGTCGCGGTTGCCTAGGGTTGCGGTCACTTTCAGACTACATATGGGTAGCTATTAGTTTCATTATTAATAAACTACATAATATTATATTATGTTTATTTATGTGTGTTGGATCTGGTTTGCTAATTAGGCGGTTTCGTTTGTCACTGGGTGTATTTGGTTCTGTGGAGGTCCAACCATTTTAATACACATATTAATATATAGGTATGCGTATTCACACAAGGCAGAAACTACGGAACCCACCTACCACGATCTTCATTTACTGCTTTGGCTTCGTCCACGTTCATAAATTGGAGGCCCTAGTACGAGCGCGCGGTGTAAACGTCACTTACATACTTACGTCGATTTTAAAATTAAAAATACCTGTTACACATATAATATTTTCATAATATAAAGAATGTATTCACATCTATGGACGTTACTACTTATGCTTGTTAAAAACAATTTAACTAAAATTCTAATAGGACAACTGCATTTTCGATTCAATAATCGACGTATTTCGCGCACTCGTGCTAAGGCCTCTGGTCATAAACGTACGTCGCGCCGGTTGCGAGTAATGCGTATCGACTTTTCTAAAGAACATTACCAATACGGTTAGTGTATTTCCTTCAACGATGTCCACTCCCGTTGCCATTCAAATCTGCCTTGAAAAGGCATTATGACCAAAACTATCTTGCATACACTTTTAACTTTTCGTCTTTACATAATTTTAATAAACGTGAATCTCAGCGAAGATTTGATGTCACTTTTGACTGTTATTTTTAAATTCTAAATATGAACCTGCCTAGTATACCTAGTATAAATACCTGTTATTTACGGAACCGTTCTGGGTTTCCAGCACGTTAGCCAGCTAATCAATTAAGTCAACAGAGCCTCGTTTGCTGCACTCAAATAATCTTATGCAGAATGGCTCTCATTAATGTATTATCGGTAGGGTTGTCTTACACAATGGACAGCGTTGCAATATTTATGAGTAATTAGTTTTGAAAGTTATGCTCGTTCTCACTAAAACTAGGTGCCTGAATTAATCTATGCAAACAAATAAAATTATATTGTCAGCTTTTAATTTTAAAACAAAAGTCTTTTTACTTACCATTGCATTCAACATAAAATAAAAAAATACAATTGTTTCTTTATCGAAACAATTTTATTTTTATCTCTGTTTGTTCTGGCTAATCTCCGAAACGGCTGGACCGATTTTGACGAAACTTTTACCGGCAGATAGTTGATGTTATGTGAGATAAAATAGTTTCCAGGAGTTGTGCTTGAAATGGAATTCCTGCGTAGTCTGAATGGTTAGCCCCGCAACTTCATTCATCATTGGCAGCTTTGTTCTACTGCTCAGTACGGCCTCCTGTCTTTCGTGGCACGCTTCCCCAGTCTATGCCAGTCTTATCCAAGTCTTCCCCGCTATATTCTGTAGGTTATTCACCCATCTTGCTGAGGGTCTGCCAACGTTCTTTCCTCCGTCTCTGGGGACAACCATTCCCTTAGGGCTATGCACCATCTGCCATTACCACGTCTACTTAAGTGTCCTGTCCATCTCTATCAGAGCCGCTACCTACGTCGTCCGACGTCTTAATTAGACGTGAACCTCATCTTGCTAACTTACTAATGTTTTTCTGATGAAGTCTCAATCTTACAATCATGCAGTGCGATTGTAAGTTTGATGTTTCAATAACAACTGAGAACGAATAATATAATACTAGCTGTTGCCCGCGACCTCCGTCCGCGTGAAATTATTATAAAAATTTAAAAATCTATTTGAATCGGTTTTTGTAAACAATTTCATGGGTTTTAATTTTTAGCACGCAACTCTAATCGTTTTTCTAAAATAAAAGTTACTCCTTAAAACATCAGTTATCTGCCAGTAAAAGCTCCGTCAAAAGGTCCAGCCGGTTTCAGAGATTGGGTGAACAAACAGAGAGACAGACAAAAAATAAAAAAAATGTTTTTTTTTTGTAATAGTTGCCGTATATGCATTCATATGCATTCAGTCAAAAACTGTGATATTGAAATGACAAACAGACACTTCAATTTTATTTATATGTATGTCTACTCGTCTTCAACTTTGAAACGATGTTCAGAATCAGAATCAGAATCAGAATCTTTATTTGTGAAACATAGGTATTTACATAAAGGTCTTAAGTTAATTATATGGGCGCTATGTTTTGCCGTGAAGGCGTACAAATATTATGTTGAAATATGAGTTGATGTTAAAATAGTAAAGGCTTTACGAAGGGGCACTGGTATATTGGACAAGAATCAAGATGGAAGCCGGTTGTTTGCAAACAGTACACTGTATTGTAAGGAAAGTAAACATTTAATTCTGCTCGTCGATTTTATTCGAAGCAACCCTACGCTGAAGCCAATAGCTGCAACACTAGAAAACGTACCTCACATTGTTCTGTAATGTTTGCTGAAAGCCCCACTCTGTTTGGCTCTATCTATTTAATAAATATATACTATTATGATTTGTGTTTTTACTTTTTTCAAAATATGATCTGTAATTTCGATGATTATTAATAAATAAACTAAACTAAACAGTCTGGCGAATGACTTTTATTTTATCAATTCACGTTGAATTTTTCAATTAGAACTAGCTTAAAAGATATCCGTCTTTAAAAATGTACTGGGTGAAGTGTAAGTAATTCGACGTACCTACTCCTGACAAGGTATAACATGTTTGATGTGCAGCAAGATCACGTAAAGTAGCGTCTACTACTAAAATTATCTAGATAAATTCTAAAGTTGACTATTAAAAACTTTGCGAATAAGATTTTTACAGGCGCATAAAACTTCATAAATGGATTTATTCATGTTGGTTTCATGCTTAGATTACATTCAAATTATATGTATTCATAATAAAGCCTTGATTTTCAAAAACTGTCTGAGCCGAAAGAGAAACATAAACGTTTTCTACCCAGTATTTACTAATGGTATGGAGCTATTGTATTGAGGAGCTCGTGGCTAAATAATAACAGCCGCTTGGGTCGATCTTAAGGTTAAGCCGCGCTTGCCTAGTTTGGTCCGTGGATGGGTAACCGCCCATTACATACCGAGTTTCCTCCGTGCCTCGGAAAGCACGTTGAGCCGTTTTTCCCGACTGTCATTTGTAAATCTTTGACAGTCGTTACAGGTAGTCAGTGGCCCGAAAGTCTGACAAGCAGTCTTATCAAGGGGTATCATATAACCCAGTACGAACTAGATTGTGGATGTCAGATAGGCAGTCGCTCCATGTAAAATACTGGTATTCAGCTTCATCTGGTTAGACTGGAAGCCGACCCCAACATAGTTGGGAAAAGGCTAGGCAGATGATGATGATTTACTAATTGTATTGAACGCCTCATGGGTTCAATTTATCAATTGTTACTGTGTAATTTTATTGCGCTTTTGAAATGTGTTCTAACAATAAAAAAACTCATAAACACTTATGGAGTTTTCCAGAAACTGATTTCTTGAAAATCCGCGCTATGGTTGCAATTATGTCGTTATTAATCAGTACCTGGAGTATGAGAGATATTCATGTTACATGACTTGGTACATAAATGACATCGTGTTCGGAATGTTGTGGTGACATAGCATGCAGAATAGGTACATAAACAATTTATTATTTTGGGTACCAGAGAATATCTCAATTACTCCGATACTTAGCATAGGTTCGATGGTTGAGGGATTCACTGTCACAGCACATCTGCCTAGCCTTTTACCAATTATGTGGGGTTGTCTCCCAGTCTAAACTGTATGCAGTTGAATACCAATATTTTATATGGAGCGATTTATTCCTCTCAGACCTCGATGACATGTAGCTATCATAGATAAATCCTGGATGGGGTTGGCACAGGAACGTGGCTATTGGGAAAGAGAGGCCTATACCCAACAATGACGACGAAATCGGGCTGTGAAGACCACCACACCCACAGGTTAGTGAATGTCTGAAAATAGATATTATTAATTCTTAAATGAATGAGACCTGTTACCAGAATTTCGGGCTTCTGACTGTCCATAACGGCTGTACAAGATCTACAATTGCATGAAGAGGTATGAAGGGGTCCCGCAACGTCGACATGATCTCTATCTCTAAGGACATTGTGTTGGTCCATCTGCCAAACACCCTGTTGGCAAGCTTACCGGCTACTTCCCGGTTCGCTACTTTCCCAAATTGCTACTCTGTTAAATGGAGCATCAATTATGGAAATACTCGTTGACACTTCTACTTTTTAAGTACTTACACTAAACGTAAAACATTACAACTGTGGAAAATACGCAACTGATAAGGCAAAATCACCTGCGCAGTAAACAGCTTTGCGTGGTGCTAACTAATCGGTGCAAAATACGCGTCGAACATTACATCGCCAACAATAGTGATATTATAAATGCTTGGAGAAATAAAACATGGGTATTATCAGAAGACTATGACATTCTGGATTCCTTTGTTTTACTCATTGTTTATTGTCGCTTATTTGTTTATTGTTGATTTTACATCTTACACAATATGGAATTGTACACGAATACCATTGTCGACAATGACATAGCTAACTTGGTTTATTATTTTAGAGTAATTATTATACCCAGTACTATAATAACTCATAACATCGGCTTGTAATCCCCGAAAGGTTAGGCAGAGATGTACAGTGTACACTCATTATTTTGCCAGTTTTATTAAAGTCCAATTTAATAGAGGACGAGTGTACTGGCATCCACCAGGCATAAGATATTATATGAATAAGTAAACGCAGCTTAACGTAAAAGTAGGGGGTGTCCCTGTTCAGGTTAAATTCATACGTAATCACTCAATAAATGGGCATTCAACAGTGAGATGGTTCCTGAAGGCTTTTTCAACCAGTTTTTCTAACGTTGGTTTGAATTTTTTCATTGAAAAATCGTCATAGAAAATTATTCCGGTAAAAAAATTTACTCAAAGTATTTATTTCAAATAACACCAGTTACAGAGGCACTTTTGTACAGTCAGAAAGAAAAACATAAACCTACATTGACTGGATATCTGTGAAAGGACTGTAAGTTATAATAACCTTCTCCGTTCTCGTTAAATCTTTAGGATGATTTTAGTTTTCAATTAGTCTAAATAACTCGGGAAATTAATTAAAAAACCCGGCCAAGTGCGAGTCCGACTCGCGCATGTAGGGTTCCGTACCATCGTAGGAGAACCCCCTTTAATTTATAATTTATTATTTGTTGATATAGCGGCAACAGAAAATTACACATTCTGTGAAATTTTAACTATCTACCTATTACGGATCATGAGATACAGCCCGTTGACAGACAGACGGACGGACAGCGGAGGGTTAGTACTAGGGTCCCGTTGGTTACCATTCGGGTACAGTACCCTCAAAATTGCAGATTTATCTATGAACCTCTACCTGAGCAGGTTTTTCTTATTTCGGACAACTTGAGCTATGTTTAAAACAGGAGGTCGAGGTCGCAGGGGGTTGAGGATGTCGTGGAGTATGTCCGGGCGAAGACCAGCTGGACCTTGAGGGTTGAGAAGGTGGAGTCGCACCACAACACCAATTTCAAGTCGTTTGTGGTGCGAGTTCCGACTCATCATATTGAGACCTTCCTCAAGGAACAGTTTTGGCCGAAGGGTGTCATATATCGGCGTTTTCGCGGAAGGCTACGCGACACCACGCAGCGCAACACGACGCCGTCACTTCGTGTACAATAGTTTATATTTATCTGTGTTTATAAAGTATGTATGATAGTCTATAAGGTATATTTGTTATGGGTCTTTGATACCTGAAATAAATGATATATTATATTATTATTTATTATTTAAAACCCGTTTAAAAAAGTTGAAATATGCACTTATTTTCACTTATGTTTGAAAGGCGTAGATTGCTCAAACGAAACGTATTGAGCATGGTATGAGTTTTCTAGAAACTTTATCTTAAGTTATTTCATAGAATGTTCCACCAACAAATAACTCTGATGACTAATTAAAACCATTAGTTTGTAAATGTGTAAATAGTCATAAAGCAATTACTTAACGCTTAACAATCTATTGTAATTGCTTAAGTGGCCATTTTGATGTTTTGTTTTGTAGGTGCTCACTAACTATTATAGTTCTTTTAGTAAGTACCTACCTAAGCTTAGGAAATTATTACTTTCTATTATTCTGTTAATGAAGTAATTATGAAAATATATAGCTCATTGTTTATAGCCAGTTAGAAAATTGCTGCTGTTTTTAGTTAAGAAAACAGTTCAACAAGTTCAGAAAAGTCAGATTACGTAGCACTTCACAGCCAGCGTGTGTATGACAAGATGTATAAAGGTGGATGAAGCAAAATTTGTATGTAAGTAACGATCTGCAGTTTCTGACAAGATCTTTGGAAAAAGCTATGCGTTTATGTTTGTTTGTTTGTTTTCCCAAGGATTACACTAATAACGTCTAAGATAATGGGCTTTTTAGTATTTAACATTTAAAGTTTTGATACCAATTTAGCCGTTCAAGTACGTCTACTGACTATCGATCCTGCATCGCACGGGTGCAACCTCATCATCATCTGGCGAGCTGTCAACACATCGATTATATAATGCTAAACCTACATCAGATCACAATTATGTTTGGGTCGGCTTCCAGTCTAACCGGATGCAGCTTAATATCTGTATTTTTACATGGAGCGACTGACTATCTGACCTCCACAAGCCAGTAACTATGGTAATACGATATCCCTTGGTAAGACTGGTTGTCAGACTTTCGGGCTTCTGACTAATGGTAACGGCTGTCAAAGTTCTACAAATGATAGCCGGAACCACTTCCTTAGCACGGAGGACACTCAGTATGTAACGATGATTATCCATCCGTGGACCGACCTAGGCAAGCATGGCTTATCCTTGGAGATCGAGCCCTGCGGCTGTTATTATTTACCCACGAGCTCCTCAAATTCTCTAAATGTTGATGACATGCACATTAAAATCTGTTGTTGCGTTTAGAAGAACAACGCGGTTTTGTTTCAGTCTGTATAGAAACGAAAAGCGACATTTTTTTGTACTATTTATAGTCATTTAAAATGTATTATTATTTCTCTGTTGCTAGCAATAGGCTATCCCCTTATTCTGGCAAAATGTTGATGTAGCCTTTGAGACAGACTTCTACCTACCCTTCGGGGATTAAAGACAACTTTATGTTAATACACAATTATTTCCGAATTCAATTGAAATGGACGGCGCGGCGGTGCATCGAAGCACCATTGATTATCATGCTTACCATGCGGGTACACAATATCGTTATCATTCGTCCTTGCCAAGTTCAAACCCAGTGGGTTCATACTACACTTGGAAAATACATTGTTTTTTAAGTATTATTTGCGGTTACATGCAACAATTATGTAATATATGATCTATGGAATAGATCGTACATATTATGATGAGAAATAAGTTAGTGCGCATGCTTTAACGGGTATTTACCGAAGATAGAATATGCAATAGATTAGCTGTCGCCATAATAAAATGCTTTATGAGACAGCGCGTGACATCCTCTTGAATTCTGGTTGGTTCTGTCTAAATAATATCGGGTATACTCTCCAAAGAACTCGTACCGAGATAGCTGGTCGAAGTCAGTTGTTGGGCCTCAGTTTACCGCTCGCAACAGGGGCCAGAAATATGTAAGTTTGTATAATTATGGTAAAGAAGTTTCCCTGCTCTCATGTTTAGTAGACACTTTACACGTATTTTTGTATGCACAACGAGGAAGAGCCTCTTTAAGTATAATGTTAAGACGTATACTCATGGGTACTTACCCATGAGTATACGTCTTAACATTATACTTTTTAACACGCTAATATATGGATTATTAGCTTCACTTTTAACGAGCAATGTAATCAAATCTTGAAAGTCAGTTTTAACCTACTTGTAATTGTTCATCGAAATGAAACTTTGTAGGTATTTAGGTATGTTTACAGGGTGGAAAGGACACCGACGCGAGACGTATTCAGTACACTACCTACATCGAAATTTTCAATTCATCAATAATTTAAAAAAAAAATCACCTGTTTCATAATTATTTTTTACCGTGTAGGTATTGCACTTTTGTAGGGAACAGCTGTTTTTTTTAAACGTCTGTTCAGAATTATGTACTGAGTACGTGGTAGGCGTTTTCGCGTCGGCGTCCCTTCCACCCTGTATATGTAGTTTGGATGACAGTAGGTACTATTATTTCGTATTCAGTTCTTGGAGCTGATCTAATGATGGCATTAGATTCGATTTGGCTCCAAGAACTGAAGACTTCCACTATCCACCTCCTGGCTGCATAATCAGGAGGTGGATAGTGGAACTCTTCAGTGTCTACTAGTAAACGCCACGAGTATGGCCTCATCAAGTACTTAAGTATTATTCCACTGTAAATAATATAATTAACAAGCAGTCTAATTTACCCCTAATCGTATTAACTCCCAGTTGGTATTAACACATTTTTAAATAATAAGGAGCTGGGTACTAGATATTGCAATCGCTATCAAATTAATTCTGTGAAAAGATACTCAACGAGATCCCTATTCCCAGAGATGGCAGACTCGTTAATAAAAAAGCTGATAACATTTTCTAGAAAATTATGTAAGAATAATATTATAACTAAACTAGTTTTTGCCCGCGGCTTCGTACACGTGGAGGTCAGATATTATACCACGGAAACATATCGGGATAAAAGTATCCTGTGTGCTTACCAGGTTCAGTTAAAAACCAGCGTCGGGAACTAGCTGCTCGGCAGTTTGCTGAACTGGGCCTATTTGGCACAGCTGTGAGACATAAAATATTATCTCTTTTTTTTGTTTAGATTTTTTTTTTTTTTTGTTGTGTGCACTTGTGGCATGTGCCAAATAAATATGTTTTCTTTCTTCTTACTCAGGTTATGATCTACCTGTTACATACATACATAAAACACTGTCCAGTCGTTAAGGCATGGACCAGTTACAGACACACTGACATACAGTTACTCTCGTATTTATAATAGAAATTAGTATAGATAAAATCTTCGGATAAACTCATCCAACCAATATTATCTACCAACGCATTTCAGTCACGAAGTTTTATTTCTCAGAATGCTTGATTAGGTATAACATATCAATTATATTAATTACTGAAGTATCTAGATACATCAATCACGTACCTATTACGGCGTAAGCGGAATTCCAGGCTATGTTTAGATTCCGTCACGTTTTATAACATCGATGTTGAGCAAATATTGTATCGTAATTGTGTGTTAGAATAGGATCTTTCAGTGAAATAAAACATCGTAAAGAAACTGGCTTGTCGTAACCAAAAAATCCAAGACATGTGACATCTATCAACCCGCTCTGGGTCTGCCTGGTGGATTGGCGTTCTGTCTCTCAGAGAGGCCACAGTCCTTTGTCTCATCGATGAGATTTATTGGCTGATTATTTATTTATAGGATATGTTTACCACGTGTAGGACAAACTGTGGAACGAAATAGTAAAGAACTAATGGCCTGAGACAGACGGGGTCGCGGCAAGTCACATGAGAGATGACGAAATGAAATGGTTAGCTTTCGTCCAAGATAGAATGACAACCCACGGGTTCGTGAAATACGGAAGATGTGGAGGGAGGCGTCTGCTATGTTTGAGTTCCTTGTAATAGGGGACCAAGACTGTTGCTATTGACCGGGCACACGACCGGACTCCGGGTTACTACAGATCAAGTCCTGATGAAAAAATTCAATAACACCCTGTTCGGCCTGGTAATCGAACGAAGGACCCTATCCTCGGCAATAGAGTTTTCCACTACTAGACCAACAAACCAACCAACAACTTAGATAAATATTGTGATGCCTGCTTTAAATTCACAATGTAGGTTTTGTACACCAAATTATTCAAAACTCAGTGAATGGTCATAGCTGAATTATAATTTGTTCGTTTGTAAATACGCCTTATTTGTTTGAAGCAAACTGAGTTATGTAATGCCTGTGTTATGTTCAATTTATTAAACGAACTGATCATTTGGTTCGTGTTTATTGCAATTGGATTCATTAGTGTTATGTATGTACGTTCAGGAGCTCCAGAACACGTTGGACAAAGCAAGGAATACCTGCTCAGATAGAGATTCAATAGATAACCTTGCCTTAGAGTGTAAATGTGGTGATTTCCACGAATGATGGACGCTTACCTAATATCGTGTCATGTGTGTCCCTTTGTTTTACTCTTTATAGGAATTGATGGACGCTACGGAAAAAAAAGTGCTTAGTTTAAGCACTGCACATAATCAGCACCGGGTTGTCAGTCTGCCATCAGTAAGTCAAAACCTACCGACTTTACCTGGGCAATGCTGAGCTGATCCGATCTGGGCAATGTTGTGTGCTTGCCCACGTTACGTTGACGAGCCGAGGCGATGTTGATCCTCTGCAAAGCTTGTAAGTGTGCGTTTGCCTTTAACGGACAACTCTTAAAAAAAAAGAAACAACTAATGTCTAAGCGATCGATGTCTAGAATAGTCAACATTTAGCGCTTACAGACGCAGTTGGATTTTCCCATTCCATGAAATAAGTTATAACAATAAACGTTGTACCTACTGAATAACTAAATTATGGGTATGTCACATTTAACAAGCGTCATATTGGCATAAAACATTAGGAATCTTCTGTGACAACTCCATTACGTACATGACCTAAGTACAGTTATAAAAAAATTACAAGTTTAAGATTATTTAGGTCATGTGTCTCGTTTGATAAATGTTTTCCAAACAGAGTCGCGCCAGACTACGACAGTGATGGCGGTATGAAGTGAACAGATCCCGCAAAAACTGAAAGAGGGAATCCGAGGGTTCTAACAATATGGAAGAAATGGAGGATAGCCTTTGCCGGGAGTAGGACAGAGTAGGCTACCAAAACCGCGAAATTATACAAGGTATAACACAATACACGCAAATGTTCTCGTGTGGTGACTGGGACCATGGAAACGACAACTTTTGTTGAAAGATTTTTTGAAATTTTGAACGTTTTTTTAGTTCTACCATACAGTTCAGTTGATCAGCTGATCGGGTCAAGTCCTAGGAAGTCCATTTTTTCCGTATTTCAAGAACTCGTAGGACAAAAGTTGTTCAGTTTCATCGAGAGGTCTTGCGTTTAACATGTTACACCTTGTGTTAACAAGGATCATTATCTCTTTATGGAAGCCAAGTAATCATATTAATAACCTATGTTCAAGATGGTGTTTAAGTCCCAAATGACCACGGAAACTTCTCAAGTTACATTTCCATTTTATTATCATACTAATACTGCGATGTTCTCAACTGCATTGAGCTTCAATCCTTTGGTAGCTAAGACAGCGGCGAAACATGATTAGATCACGTGAAGTTTGCTAGAACTGATCTAGCTTTTGGTACTTCGGTAAGGTTCTAAGTTATATTGAGAGCCGAAGATTTTAATCCTTAGATGTGCCCGCTCTTACCTCTTACCTACGAGCTACAACCTCAATCGTAACTATACAGGGTGAATTTTTCAAGCGGGTGTGGATAGCCAAATCCGAAACTATGAGGAATAGCGAAAAATACTCAAAGGAGCCTCGAGCCCGATTTTGATGAAAAACTTAAACTGCACCTGCAATGGTGCAGTTTTGTTTTTTGGAACATCTATATTCCTAACCAGTAATCGAATCCAATGATTTTGAAAAACAAAAACACATACTGTATTATGGTATTATGACAACATTCGATAGTGTCGCTAATTATACGGATCAAATTCTGGGAAGCTAACCTAACCTAACAAATCAATTTTGAGCTCTATATTTTATTTTTTATAACAAGTAGGTAATTCCGTAAAAAAACATTTCTGTCATGTTTTTCATATAACCTAATTGATTACACTATAGATGCCTAGGTACATTAAAAATAGTAACCATTACGAAGTTAAAATATGAGTAAGTAATATTGTATTCCGTTTTGGAAGCGTAGGCAAAATTAGACACGTATCTCTGCGCTCGACGAATAGTCTTCGATGGTCATATTGCTGAAGCGCTCGCGTTAAACTAAACATCTCACTCCGACATAGTCAGTAGTCATACTGTGATCATCATACATTGGGTCATACTACGCAGTACGCAGTATTATATTATCTGTGGTCATACATACCTACACACATACATTCACGTGGAGTAATTTAGTCATTTTGTATTGTGCATTTTGTTTAGTAAATTAGGTCATTCACGCACACTTGAAAAATTGACCCTGTAGAATATAGACCAATGTCTATATTCTGAACTGTATAAGGCTTCATTTATACTTTGAAGGCCCAACTAGCAAAATAATTGAATCTTAAGTTGTAATTGTAGTGTGTTAAAAATTAAAACTAGTGACCCGCCCCGGCTTCACACGGGTGCAATTTTTAAATGAGATATCAAACATTTTCTTTCATAAAAACTTTGTCCTGACTATTACAAACACAACAAAAATAAAATCACCCAAATTAGTATTGGCGTCCTCTAGTGATGCACCGTCATACACGTGGCAATTGATTTTTATTTATGTAGATTGCGTCGGCCATTAAAGAATGTTTTCTTTCTTATAAATGTAGCATTATTATGAATTGAGTAAACTTATATCTTAGCTAGATAGGTAGGTACTGCAGTAAGAAAAAAGTCGTGATTGAAATAAATGAATCGTGTGAATAAAATATTATTAAATTCCTTGATTATATGTTAATACGATAACATCCTGATTTTCTCAGCTTGTTCTGGGAATGGCCGCTAATGTTTTTAAACATAGGTGCGCGTCGTGCTTCGTTTATCGTTGCTAACTGCGCAGGTAGCGACGTGAGGTTACCTATAGTACTTAAAATGGAATGCTGCGTTAGGCAGACCCGATTTCTCTAACACAAGGCGATGACTAAATAACACTTGGTTTAAGACCGGAAGTTAAAAATTCGATACTGATAAACGCTTAAATATTATAGATATTTAGGCAACTATTTAGGTGTCACTAGTGAAAACGAGCGAAGTTAGGTGGCTACCGACTTGTTTTATGTTCGATCCTCAGAGGGATGATTCATGGCATTCTTGATTCAGGGCAGTCCTAGTACGAGTGCCAAAGCACTCGTTTAACTCTTGGTGTACACTACATTAGACAAAATTTGTATTACAGTACCCATTTTTCCAGTAATAAAGGTTTTTATATTATTTTATATAATATTTACTTTACAGGGAACAAATCTACTGAAGTCAATTGTTTTATGAATTGTCTAAAGCTTGAATTAATAATTCTTGAACCTCACTGAAGAATCGTTACTGCCGTAAAAGTCGCTGTACAGTATTTTGGTCATCAAAGATTTGAAAGACCAGAAGAGTAGATTGGTAAGGTCATTTAAAAAGCAAAACTTTGCCTCTGAATTTCTCATGTATCGTGGGTGCGCTCACAAACATTTAAACTCACAGGAAACGATGGATGGATTATGTGAGGAACGAAAGAAAAAGGAGTAAATGATAGGGCATGACGGTTGTCAGAGGAGAATGGAAGAAAATAAACGTGTTCCGCCGACCCCAAGTAACATGGGACAAGGTCTGGAAGATGATAATACACAAACAGACACAAACACACGTACATACACAAATATTTATTCCGTGCGGGGATCCAACCCGCGACACACAGCGCAGCAGCTAGTCGCTCAGCCACTGCGCCAACCACCGTTTATATCTTGATTTTTTTATCGTTGTGGAATATTTTTTAAGTGGTTTATAGATAAAACTTTCCTCCTCATAATCGTGATTCACCTACTTTGTTACATGTTGTTAGGTTCTCACAATGTGACTCAAGTTCAAGGACAGCATCGAAACGAGCTTAAATTAAAAATGAGGAAAACTTTACCAGGAAATGTGTGATTTGTTGTTGGTTATCCTTAAATGTATCATGCAGTACGTCTGTCATTTTAACATTAGTAATTCCTCAGCAGTAACGGTTACGGCTCCAACCTACGTATCGTTGGTCGTGGGTTCAACCTCAGGCAGGCATACTTTTTGTTGCTAATCTATGTCTTGTCCCACTGCTGGGCAAAGACCTTTCTTCCTTCCTTTTATACAGTTATGCTGGCCATGCTTGCCGCGCAAACATGATCAGATCAACCCTACAATAGTCGTAAATGGTATTTCTATAGCAGTGGACAAAGCTAAGCTATCAGGCTAATTACAATTTAATGTGCTTCTAAACGTACTTCCCTTCCTACTGCTTTGAGACATTCAAATCACTGCTTTGAGTGCCTGTTAAGTAAATAACTTCTTCTCTTTCTTAGCGGGTCGATCATCATCATTATCTTCCTGCCCTTGTCCCATTCTTCTTTCGGCGGTATTACTACATTATACGGTCGGCGCAACTTGTTTTCTTCTTGCATTCTCCATCACGGTCACAGTATCATTTACTCCTTTGTCATTCATACCATGCCTCACACAATCCATCCATCTTTCTTTGGCCTTCTTCTCCCTCTCCATCCATCAACATTCATACCATCATTTCAACTAAAATCAAAATTGTGTCAGCCCAAAACTGAGCCACGACAATTACATCTTGCCCTTGGTCAAGAAAGCACATCGACAAATCGGCTTATCTAATTATCGCTCTGACATACATCGCAGCAAACTCGTAAGTAGGTAGGTTTACTTTCTCGTTTGTCGGCAACAAGACATCTTACTATCAACTTCCCCATCTGCCTGTACAGTTGTTGGTGTAAACAAACGGCCATCGCTCCAGATATTTTCTTTCCATTCGCTGTCAACACGGCAATACAAAGTGTGTGATTGTACACATGTATGGATCATTTTGTTGTGAGACAACAATCTTGACTGAGAGAGAGGATGTTCAAATCGAGTTGGACAAACTGTTTATTCATTGTTTCGTTTCGCTCTTTTGCCAGCATTGGGAAAAGTCTATTGGGAAACCCATCTACGTCTACTCTGACAAATTCGTCATGGAATGTGTGAATCTAATCTAAGTCTTCATGCCTTTGCCCTGACTCAATTTTGAAGCCGTTTTTCTGGCAAACACTGCGTGACGACTTCAAACCATTTATCCTAAATTAAAAACAAAGGCGGGAAAAATTTGTACAGAGGAATAAT
Source organism: Noctua fimbriata (assembly GCA_905163415.1). Classification (NCBI taxonomy): domain Eukaryota; kingdom Metazoa; phylum Arthropoda; class Insecta; order Lepidoptera; family Noctuidae; genus Noctua; species Noctua fimbriata. Next base: position 1,508,751 of record LR990923.1, read on the forward strand.
TTCACTTAGTAATTAATTGACCAAAGGCGGAGTAAATACCTCATTAGAAAAAGGTAAGGACGAGCGCAACGTTAGAAAGTCCAATTTTGTATTTTTAAGCTTTTCACCGCCACGAACTTCTATAGAAGTTCTATAGAAGCCAAAAAATCTGAAACTCCTATAGAAGTCCGGGGCGGTGAAAAGGTTAATAAAAAAAATCACCAAATAGTGACGAGTGTTGTACACAAGAAGATGTCATACATCTATTGACGGAATGTGTCAGATTTCAGTCTGCAAGAGAAGATTTACTTAGAGAGCTCGAGATAAACATGTACGACGTTTGTATGTTTCATCATATTTTATCGATACTTAACTCTGGAGCTGCATAAAGTTTAATTTAATTTGTGTTTTTACGTTTTACATTATAAGGTCCGATAGGACTGGCATGTATTTACAAAAATGTCCCTAATAACAAATAAAAATAATAGAAATTAGCATGACATTCATTTGATTACGTGCTGGTACCAAGGCTGGTACAGAGCGCGTTTGAGCGAGTTCGTAAACCTTATGAGCCATCATGACGTTTAAACAGTGCTCAAAATATAACTGGAAAATCTAAGTGCTAATTTACACTAAAGTGCTAATATTTTCTGCTGACTTCCATTAGTGATAACAAGTAATAGTTTACTGGATGGGTGAAACCAGTACTAAAATAGAAATAATTTGTTTGAGAACCAATTTACTCTGCAGTGACGATACAACTCATTTCACGATCATATAATTTTCTCACTCCGATTTTAGTAGTTCCAATTTCAAATCGCGACAACGAAAATGATATTGTGTTTATTTTCAGGTGTCTAATTTATACCAAATCGGACACCACCATATTTTGGGGGCTGACTATGCTAGCTTACATGGAAAAAAAACCAGCCAAGTGCGATTTGGAATCGTGCATGAAGCACAATTTTCCGAAGCATCGTAGTAGCCCCCTTTAATTTTTTAACTTACGTTTGTTATTTGTTGTTATAGCGGCAACAAAAATACATATTCTGTAATAATTTCAACTGTCTACCTATTAAGAATCATGAGTATTCATGAGCTCGTTGACACACAGACGGACGGACGGACAGGAGAGGCTTAGTAATAGGGTCCCGTTGGTTACCCATCGGGTACGGAACGTTAAAAATTCAACCCCTTTGCAGAATACTTCGGTATTATAACGAATGTGGAAAGTTAAACTAAGGAAGGAGTTTGAAAATCGTCATATTTACCGATGCACAAGATACTCGAACACGATCACAAACATCAACTTAGTGTTAAAACTAGTAAGTATATAATATTATGTAGATATTCTCTCTATTATTATGTATTTGGTAGAACCCTTACCTTTTGACTTTAAATCACCTTTTAATTTCAAACCTATCAGCTACACAGAGAGGCGCGACTACACCGCCATAATGCACGCTAATCAAAGTTGGTAGATTGTTGGAAAACTCGCTGATTGCTTCATTTCGGTCGGCAGCCGCCTCAGCAGCAGACGGCTGCGTGTGACAAACAAGATGAGCTCTGCTAGACAGACTTATTATTTTGTTGATGTTTGTTTTAATTGGCTATGTTTTTATCAAAAATACACATTGTTGATAAAATGCCTAAGGGTGTCGGGCTAAAGTTTTATTTATTTATTAAGGTTTACTACAGGTACGTACCGAGAGAACCCAAGTCTAATTTCAATAACTTTTCATAATATTTATGTGAGTAAAATGATTTTGATTGTACCCAGTAGTGTCAGCAACTTTTCCTCGTCCAGCTTCAGACACAACCGACTATGTCCGACACTCGCGACATTTGAAACTTTTCATGACAAATGCTTTTCATGAAAAGTTGAACACCAAAACATAAAATGCTGAATAGAATACTTATAGATACACTAGAATTCGGTACTACCCTTTTTTCATACAATATTTATCTCCCTTGCGAAAACCAATGGGTCATGTTTGGAGGTTGCAAATACGATCCCCGTTTCAAAATAATCTGTTCTGGAAACCTCATACAGTCATACCGCTTTGTGGCTGTGGCGTTTAATGTAACGGAAAAGCAACTCCGGGAGAATCCGCTTAACTTAATCAATGCAGCAGGCATTTCTAAATAAAGTGCTTGAGTGTATGCATTTATCTTTTATTTTCAAACTAATGTTGATTTTGCCTACTAAGGCTTCGTACTTACACCGCGTTCGAGGCGATCCTACTTTTGACGCGACTTGTGTCGCTTCGCGTAACATCAAGTCACGTCGCGGTGACTCGCTTCACTCTTTAAGCAATTTCTTTCATTTATTTTTTCCGCGTTGCAACACTCATATGACTTGAGCAATGTCTAGACTTTAAAAGAGACTGTGACCTCTGAGTTTGTTTCGGATGTTTCTTCTCAGAGTAGTCAGGTACGAAACACCGGCCCCATCTAGTTTTTAAAACAACATGTTGTGACATGTAAAAGAGTTTTGTAAACCAATTTACAGAAATAAATATGATTTATGATTTATAAATAAATAGGTCGTGGTCAAGCGGATGTAGCGTAGTATAGGGGATCGTCCTTTAAAGGTTCGAATAGGGGGGAGGGTGCAAAAACTCAATATCTGGGTGACAATCACGTCTATTTGTTTGTGCGACGAACAATTTGAATTTGATGTGTGACAATAAAAATCGTGAGGAAACCATTATGCTTGAGAGATATTTCTCGACTGCACGTAAAGCCAAGTCAGAGGCCCATAGGTGGCATAAAAACTCTGACACCAGGTAAGGCACAAATAACACTAAAAAGAAAATGCAACCTTGTTAAAACCCCATCGAGAGAATTTGTGTAAAAAACCCCCGTTTCTTTTTTTACAAAAAAAAAATACAGATTCCTTCTAAAACTGTCTTATCTTAACATGTGTGTTGCTGGGAGTGAGGGGTGGCTTAAAACCTCACGACGTATCACCAAGGGGGAAGGAGTGGGCTAAAAATGGTCTCAAAAACCTGAGGTGATACATAACAGATCTAGGTGGTAAAATGATTTTCCGTTCATCTTTCGTTGCTACCGTTAATCCCTTTTACTGACGGTAATATTGAATCCATCAGCACAAAAAAGTTTCAAGTATTCATTTTTAACTCAATTGGATTATGAAAAGTCGGCAAAAGTGAATCCTTTTGAACGCTCTTCCGACTTGATCCAGTTTTAAGTTAGTTTGTTAGACTCAGTGGACAGTATTAAAATCATTAAAAAATTATAAGTTAGAACATTCTGTCTTTATTCAGCCAATGACATTAAAACCGGTCTTCCTTTCGAGTAGACCTAGAAACGAAGCTCCATGCAATTAATCACGAACTTTATAATTTTTTCAAATTATACATTTACGTTATTTACCTTCATTGCTTTAAGGAATTGTTATACTAACTATATATTTGATATAAGAATCTTTATTTTAACATGTAACAGTATAAACAATTGTTGGTTGGCCATTGGAGTTGTAAGTAAACATAAAAAGGCCAGACAAGTACCTATTGGCCAATAAGTTGGTTGGTTGCCTGCTTCTCAAAAATGAATAACGATCGTCACTCAACGTTTTCGATGAAACCTAGCTCTGCAAAATTTTGTAGGCTCTTATTATGTACCTGAATACTCTCTTAATTTATTTAACTCCACTAATAAATTAAATATTCTATATACCAGTCCGTCAAACATTGGTAACACTTGCGCCAAAAAACGGCAATAGTGCTACAATAAAAACTACTGTCAGACTGGTTGGCTGTACTATAAATAATAAGCTCAAGCAACATTAGTAACTTCGATATAGAATACACTAGATTCAGGATAAGCGGCTCAACAACGGCCGAAAAATAATATACAAAAGCAACAAGTTAGTAGGTACGATTTCGAAATGACAGTATTTTCAATCTTCAAGCAAACTGGTTTTTGTCTATTCTCCGATGAAATGTAGACACATACCGATGTATAACGTCTACATAACTCTACTTTATATTATAAAGGTTAATTATAAAAGGTAAGTTCGTGATAATATAAAAAAATAAGAAAATAACAACGTATGTACTTATTACGAAAAAAAAAATAGAGCACGTACAGTACCATTAATCGTGACCAAAGAAATGATTTTTTGTCGAAAAGCAATTAAATAGATTGTGAGAAGAATGATATGAAAGAAAACGAGTAAACGATAGAGGGGTTAACAGAGGAGAATGGAAGAATAAAAACGTGTTGCGCCGATCCCAAGTAACATGGGACAAGTCCTGTTTGTAGATTATTCATCATCAAAGGATGGAAAGTAAAAAGTAAAACCACCAGTCAAACAAGTAACAGCCTTAGTTACAAGCATCACGTCTGCGTCATCAGACTATCCTTGAACTTGGCTAACGCGCCGTGGACTTTGTGTTCGCACTTTTTGTACCTACTGTGTATCAAAACAAAGAAGGCGTCAGGGTGATTCGTCAGAATGATTGGCTGGTAAAATTCCTATACATGACAAGGAATCATAAGGCCTATAACAGGCCCTATGTTTCCACTGCTGGATTTCACAAGCATAATATATGAGTGGTGACGAAATATTTGTCGATCTATTTACAACCTTATTCCGGAGCACACTAGGAGCTCGTGGCTAAATAATAACACTCGTTTGGATAAATCTTTAGGTTAAACCGGTCTGTGGATGGGTGACCACCCCTTACATACCGAGTTTCCTCCGTGCCTCGGAAAGCACGTTAAGCCGTTGGTACCGGCTGTCATTTGTAGATCTTTGACAGTCATTGCAGGTAGTCAATGGCCCGAAAGTCTGATAACCATAGTTTTACTAAGGGGTATCGTAATACCCAGTACTAACTTGTGGAGGTCAGATAGGCAGTCGCTCCATGCAATATATATAATATACTGGTATTCAGCTGCATCTGCTTAGACTAGAAGCCGACCTCAAAATAGTTGGGAAAAGGCTAGGTAGATGATGATGATGAAATTAATATTTACACAAAGTACCTAACCACTGTGCTTTTATGACATATAGATTAATTTTCCCTAGCCTAAGTTTTGGGTTTATACCCATTTTCGATACCTGCAGGATAATTCTTTAGCAGAGCCGTCAATATGAAATGGAACAGGTAATCTTCATATTGAGGAAGATATTGAGGAAAGTTGTGATGATGCTTTGTGTTTGTGGCTTCAAAAGAGGATAAAATATGAAAAAGGTGGACCGAGTCAGCTCGGCTCTTTGTATGACCTGTATCGGGTTTTTTCGTTATAGGTAACCTACCTATAACGAATTAAATGAATTTATTTATTTATTTATTATAAGTACCTACTTATAATAAATAAATAAATAAATTCATTTAATTCAGATATCACAAATCCATATAAGTACATTAATGTTCACAAAATCTATTCCCAATGTTAGTAAAAATACAGAACTTACTTAACTACGTTAGTATTTAAACTTAGATGTAGGTATAACCATCTCTTTTGTGGTAAAGTAATTAATTAATTAGTGTTGTAGGGTGTAAACAGACCCTTCACATAGCCGTCAACCAAGCATTCTGTACATCAAACTAAGTAACTTTACGCAAAAATTATTGCTGGGAATCGACTTTTATTTTTGGGGTGAAAAATCACGTTTTACGGTAGGACTCGATGGAAAGCACTCAAAGCATTGTGCTAATGGATGGATTGAATAGTACGGGGGTCGTGGAGGTGTGTAAAGTACAAATCTTACATTAAATACATATATTTAAAAAAAAAAACTTGTGAAAAAGTTGGAACTTTGACCCCCAATATCTCCGTAACTAGAAGGTTCCCAGGTATGGTCTAGAACAAAAAAATGATCGCAAATACAGGGAGAACAAGTGCCTTTCGGTTATGTTAAGGCTCTATTTACACCCTTTATAAAAGAATCTATTGCATTTTTAAAGTACCTAGTGACTATCCTACTGCTAAGTATGTCACTTAGTATTATAGCCTTAATACATAATTATTTGATTTCATCAAGAGCAATATAAGTTTTTCAACTGACATAACCCTATCAAATATATAGTAAACATGGTAAATGTCCCGTTCATAGTGTTAATGAGAGTCATTATGAACACTTCTACCACAATCCTCTGGCTCTTCCTCCTAGCGCTATTGTTTTGTTTCATACTAATTCCTTATACGCCAGTGACGCATGAGCTATGGTCATATCTTTGCGGACGTGACCTACGATGCATCTCATTAGCAGCAGACAAAGATGTGCAGACTTAGACAAACAGTCTTGACTAGCTGTCACCAAGGCCTCGTTTGAAGCTATTTAAAAATTTTCCATGAGGTTCGGTATCCTTGGAGTTACTTGCTGCTTGATGACTTGAAGAGACTTAAACATAAAAAATGCATCGTTGGTGCAGTGGTCGCAAGTGTGTCTTGAGTTTAATTTCCTGGGCAGATTTCATCTGGCATTTCATAGTAGTAGCTACAGAGTCTGGATTTGTGCTGGATGATAATAAACTCGCCCCCTATTAAATGGGACTTAAACATAACTGGGGAATTGTGGGTGTATTATTAGGTAGGTACACCTCTGACTTACCCTTCGAGGTATTCAGGCGTGATGATATTTTATGTAAATATCGGATTTATTGCTAACTAACTGATGCGATTGAGTATGTTGTCCTGTCCAGCGCTAGCAGCATACAAAGATCCCTAAACAAGAGCTCTGTCAGTTTTCGGATTTTTTCAATTTCCCGGGTCACTTCTCCAATTTCCTGGAAAATCTTAATCACGACGATACAAATATATCAAAGAAAATATAAAATGTTGACCCAGCCGTTACCTACATGCATAGTTTGCGAGTATGACCTAATCATGTATTTCCGGAAGTTTATGATTTTTTTCAGTTTATGGTCTTTTACAAATCATTAATGACTCTGCCCTGCAGTGTAAATGCGCTGCTGTTCTACAAACGATGGGGCACTTAATATCGTGTCCTGCGTGTCCTGTTGTTTGTTCACTACAGGAACTGATGGACGCTACCGAAAGCGCCAAACTAGTAGCTCAGTTTTGGGCTGATAGAATTTAGATTGCCATCGACACGCTAAGAAGAAGAATGGACACGTGATTAATTCACATTATTTCAGGTAGAATGTCGATTGTCATGAATATGGTTAGGTATAACTGCGTGAATAATAAGACTGATTCATATTATGTAGGTACAATAAAGAGTAAAGTCTCACCTGAGTCATGAAGCGTAAAGGAAATAAATGCAAATGATGCGTGTTTTTCAAGAAAATTCCAGTAATTAGGTATTGTTATCTCAGCCTACTTAGATTTTTCTTGTGTGCGTGTTTGAACATGTGCTATAATATTTCTTGCGTTTACAAGCATTTAATGCGGGGCACTGCGGGGTAATACTTAGGCAGAAATCGCAGTTTCTTCAATCAATTTTGGATTATAAAATTATTGTGACCGAATAGTCTGCCTCGACTGCATCGTTGGTCGAGTGGTCGCAAGCGCGACTGCTGAGCATGCGGTTCTGGGTTAGGTTTCTAGGTCGGGCAGAGCGTAATTGGGTTTTTCCATCAGGAATTTCTCAGTAGCAGCCACGGAGTCTGGATTCGTGCCTGGTTGATGGTAAAAGGCTCACCCCAAAATACATGGGACTTAATTAAACATAGCTGGCGAAATTCATATCTTGAAAGAATAAAAAAATTCTCAACAATATAAATAAACAGAGTGAATAGAATCCGACTAAGCCAATTGCATAACACACTAACGACAACTTTCTGAAGAAAAAGAAAAAAACTGCTCCACAATGTAAACCACAATATGGAGAAGTTTTTTTCTTTTTCTTCAGAAAATACTCCATGAGTATTGTTGAATGGTCAGAATTAATAGCATTACAATTGCAATGGTGATCTGGAATCATAATCTGCTTTGCCTTTTTCCAAGTATATTACGGTCGGCTTCCAGTCTAACCGGACGCAACTAAATCCCAGTATTTTACATGGAGTGACAGCTTATCTGACCTCCACAACCCAATTAGTACTGGGTAATACGATACCCCTTAGTAAGACTGGTTGTCAGACTTTTTAGGCCACTGACTACCTAACGACTGTCAAAGATCTACAAATGACACCCGGGACCAACGGCTTAACGTGCTTTTGAACCTTGATTGATGATGCTTTCCGAGGCACGGAGGAAACTCGGTTTGTAATGGGCGGTCATCCCCGGGCCAACCTAAGCAAGCGCGGCTTAACCTTAAGATCGACCCGAGCGGCTGTTATTATTTAGCTACGAGCTCCTAGTGTAACCCGTAATAAGGTTGTAAATAGATCGACAAACAATACATATAGACGATATTAATTTCTTACTCATGTAATCGGAATGTGTACATAAACTAGCAGATTAATTAAAATGCTTAAACGTATTAAGTCTAGGAGACAATAATAATTGTTGGTAGAAAGAACAATGATACTATTATTTTTAATTCTTTTGTTTGAAATAGGGTATTCTTTAGTTTTATTTTAAGAATCATAAAAATGTCTGAATACTCAAGCAGGCACATAACTTTATGTAATTTATTTTATCGCCGCAACCACAAAAGGGTGAAGGAAAACATCGCGCGGACAGGGACATGTCCTGCAACCAAAATGTCCAAGACGGTGTGACAACTCATAGAATAGAGGCGTGTGGTTCATTAGAGGGAACAATGTAGGCTTATTGTACCAAAGACTTGGATCTTGAGCAAAGCGCTGTTTCGGCAAGTTGCATTTGGAATTACAAAACCGGCCAAGTGCGGACTCGTAGTAGGGGAGCCACTTTTAAGTTATTATTTGTTGTTATAGCTGCAACAGAAATTCATATTCTGTGAAAATTGCAACTTTCTACCTATGACAGACGGATGGACGGACGGGCGGACGGACAGCGGACGCTTAGTAATAGGGTACCGTTGGTTACCCTTCGGCCAAAACCCTTACAAGGAAATAATGAACGAGTGTTAGATTGCTCCCTGTGAAAAATGTAGAAAATTAAATTTTATTCTTTAAGATTTAAGTCAGAAAATTGTCAATAATGTTACAACAGGAAAACATTTACAGGCAGATATTAAATCTTCCGTGAGTTTTTGTAAACTTATTGCCAAAAATAACAACAACTAGCATGGGTATTTCCTAAGATTACCTACTACTCTGCAACAAAGGGTTTTTTTTCTATATATTTCAAGTAGGTACATAAAAGATTATCCATGCTGCGATAAGGCTTCAAATATCAATATTTGTTGTATCATCAATGGAAGCCGTACAAATAATGTCTCCAGATTAAAATCACACTGTTTTGCAACTTATTTTTCACAATATTATAAGCGAAAGAAAGCATTTAAAAATATTTTAAAATTAAATGTACAAATCGTTACTGCTTCGTTGGTCTAGTGGTCGCAAGCGCGACTGCTGAGCATGAGGTCCTGGGTTCGATTCCCCGGGCATAGTGTTATTAGGTTTTATCATCAGGAATTTCTCAGTAGCAGCCACGGAGTCTGGATTTGGTTGATGGCAATAGGCTGGCCCCCTATTACATGGGACTTAAAATAACTGGCGAAATAGGGGTGTACTATTAGTTACACCTTTGTCTAACACTTCGGGGATGATAGACGTGATGTTATGATGATAATGATGTAAAAATCGTTTGAATCATCGTAGCATTTTTCCACGCGTCGTTCTGGGCTCACTATTCATCTGCAAAGGAAGAAAAAACACTCTGACAATTTCCGCAATCATCAAAAATCATAATCAGTAACAAGAAACAAAAGTACAGTCAGGAAAACAAAGTGCTGACAAGTACGCATTCACAGACGTGCCATCGGAAGTGTTAATTCATGCTTGATTCATCGTTACGTGTAAATGAGCTAATTCTGTGAGATCAGTCTAGAAGCCGGCCTTACAAGGTCAAGCCTCAAACCATAGATCTGTTTGTTTTGTTTTTCTACAGAAGCGACGGCATAATAAAACTATTCTGCCTACTGAGTTTTATTTTAGTATATGCATAACGTTTCAGAAAATTATTTGTTGCCTGTACAAATATTTAGCAATGAGTTTTGGAGAATGAAATCCAGGACTACAACTACTTATCAAGATGCTCACAGTCATTTGAATAGCGTCAACTAGAATATCATCAGCAAAATTTACAGCTCGAATGACTCCACTCAGAGAGTCACTATTGTAACATAAATGTTTTCCTAATGCGAGTTCGAAACATCAATGTTTCCAAACTTGAACATGAATCAAAGGTAAACTCATTCGTTGTTTGTGCCTACTGCCATATTTACATTACAACTCTATCGACATCGGCAGCGATGCGCTTACGCACCCCCCTTGCCCCACCAACTGTATATAGCCTCCGCGGCCAGCGGCGGCCTCAGTTCTAGTTGCATCACCAACAAGTGCACACGTCAATATGTTTTCGCCGCGATTGTTTGCGGTATGCGCTTTCCTTGCGACGGCAGCCGCAGTGCCGGTCACCGACCAACCGGCGCCGCTGCCCATCACCTCAATAAACAGTGATGACATCAACGACAGCCCGTGGCTCAGCTTCCCCATGTTCGGTAATCTATTCGCTCCTCTCTGGAAACTGTTCCCGACTTTCGCCGACATCGGGCCCAAAATCATCGCCGATGACGAAAAGTTTCAAGTTGTTGTGAACGTCAAGGACTACAAGAAGGATGAACTGAAAGTCAAGTTAAAGGGCGACTTCATCTTCATCCAGGGTTCACACGAGGCCAAACAGGACGACCGGGACATTTTCGCGAGCCAGTTCTTCCACACATACACGCTACCAGCAAACTCCAGCAGCGCTGATGTTACTGCTGAGCTATCCAGTGACGGAAACCTGATTGTGACCTCGCCGGTGAGCTACAGCGTTGAGAAAAAGTTGGTTGACAGGGAAGTGCCCATTGTGGAGACAGGAAAGCCATACAAAGATGACAAAGAAGAGAAATCGACCGTTCAGCCTACCACTACAGTAGCCGACGAAGAGGTAAAGAAAGAGCCAACGACCCCGTCCGACAAGGAAGATATAACCGAGAAAGATAATGTTATCCCCCACGGAAACGAAGTCAACATTTAAAGTGATAAACAGATTAAGTATTTAATTATAAATTAGTATTGTAATAAAGTATTTCTTTTTTGTATTTACTGGAGTGTTTCTTGTTGCGTGTTGGTATGCGCAGAGCGCTTTAATGGCCCCCGCGTGGAATGAATGCGATATGTGGGAGACGTGTGGCTTATGAAACAATGGAGGTTAGTCTTTGTTATTTTTTTGAACATCAACCTTTAACTACTGGGTTAATGAAACGAGTCCTTTGTGTTTCATTTAAGTTGGTTAGCAGTAGCCAACGAAGTTTAACTAGCTTTATTTTGAACTTTATTAAAAACTATCATCTACATAAGGTACGCTTCCACTTTCTGTATAATTGCCTGATACGTTGACTATTTAAAAGTTTTTACACAGTTGAATTATTGCGATAAATGTTATTTTATAATCCTGGGTTTGTTCTTGAACAGGAATAATTGAAAAAATATAATACTCTCAGAATGTTTTTAATTAGGTAGAAACATGTTATTATCTCACACCCTATTGCCAACAGGTTCATTCGAAATGGCATTTTTACAAAAGTAGTTTCTAGAAATAACTACATACTCGATTTAATACTGTTACCTAACCAATAACATTATGATTTACCTAACTCTAAGCTTGACCAAAATGTGATGCTGAATAACTCATAGCAATTACTGTTCCAATCATACGCATACTCGTTTACATAAATAACAAATAGAATTGGAAAACACTAATACTGTGAAAGCTCTGTTTGGGAAATAATACGATATTTTATTAGATGGAATAATTTCATGGTGATGAAACTAGCGAATTAAAGCTTCTTTGCTAAGTTAGTTAGGCAGGTTTTCGCTAAATTACCTATAGATCGACAAACAAGCCAAGAAGACAAGTTGACGGAGACTGGTTACCAGCACTTAAATAGCCAAAACGGTTGACGACAAAAACAAGAAAAATGCGACTCAAAACAGTAAGTTGTATGTACAGTCTCAAATGCCTACAAATTCTAAACAACGTCTCTCGTCCCTCAGAAATGATGTTTCTCGTTAAGAAAAGGTTTGATGTAGTCCTTCCCCGGATAAACTATTTAATAAGATCGACAACAAGTAAGGTTTTCATGGGAAAATGACTTTCTTTGTTATAAGAAAATGCACCATGACCAAGGCTGGTCTGACACCCCCTAACTCTCTAATATGCTCTAATGTTATTACAGCTGACCTTGGTTGACCTTGTTAGTGGTACTCGTATCATATCATACTTATAAAAAAAAAAAACCTGATAGTGGATTAGGATGGCTACTTATTTCATTATATGTAGAAAATCTCACCGTGTAAAGTCAAGTCATTGGTTGGTATGAAGGTTTAAAAATATCCCGGATATTTTAAAAGATACTGCCTTTGAACTGCCGGTGTCATTATAGTCGATTATGAGATTAGTATACATCAACTTAATGACACTAGGGTTGCTGTTTCTATCCTCCAAAGGGAAGCTGTCAAAAATCGAGTTTTGTCGACCCTGCGCTACAGTTACTATAGTCATCATCATATGCCTAACCTTTTCCCAACTACATCGGGATCGGCTTCCAGTCTTACCCGATGCAGCTGGATACCAGTATTTTACATGGAGCGACTGCATATCTGACCTCCATAACCCAGTTAGAATTGGGTAATACGAAACCCTTGGTAAGACAGGTTGTAAGACTTTCGGGCCACGATTGTCAAAGATCTACAAATGACAGCCGGGACCAACGGCTTAACATGCTCTCCGAGGCACGGAGGAAAATCTGTACCTATGTAATGGGTGGTCACCCATCTACGGACCAAACCAGGCAACCTCGTATTAACCTAAAAATTGGTCCCAGCGGCTGTTTTTAGTTAACTCTGCGCTACTATAGTATACGAGTATTGATGACGCTACTATTACTACATAATTCTCCAGTACTAATGATGAGAAAGCTTGTTATGGTTAACATCAATGACGACAAAAACCATTGTGTCTAGTACAATATGGGAAATTTATTTTCTAATGGTAATCATAGCGTTTTCAATTCATTATAGTGGTTTAATGAGCGTGACTATCGGCCATATTGATATTGGTTGCGCATTAGACATTACATCAACAATTATTATTACTAGCTCCCCGGTAACCTTCAAAGTTACTTACGCAAGGTAAAAGTATTTTGCACTAGCTTTAGCCATCCGCGCTGAGGTCAGAAATTGTCCCACGCTATCTTACTACCGGAATAGAAAGTATCCTAATTCCTAAGACAACCGTATATGCGTAAAGGCATGAAAAGATATAAACTGACATAATTAATTTTAGTACTTATTATTTCTATTTTGAGCCTTTCAGTCAGGTAATTAATTTTATTTGGTTTTTGAAGATTAAATTAAAGCATTAATATAGTTCCTAGTGTTCATGAAAACGAGCAATACGAATGACGTTTTGAATCATAATTTTGTTCTTTCGATTCCATTCGAGATTATTCTTTACAGCAAGTAAACTACAGAACGTTCTTTAGTTTTTGTTGAAATTATTATTGTATAAGGAATCTGCACAATACGTGTTTAAGTACGAGTTGATAATATCATCGTCATTCTTCATAAAGATTTTTGTAATGGACTGCGATCCTTGATGGGTATTTCCAAGATATTTATAAAACTAGATTCCAAGGTCTTGAATGTCCGCTACCTACAATTAATCAACTGAGTTTATCGCAGTCCAATGCTGGAGATAGGCTCTTTCAAGCTTCGCCCCAGCAACCTTCGCCTCCTGCATCCAGTCTGGCCTAGCCACCTTTTTAAGGCCACCGTTTAGCTGGGGGATCTAAAATAATGAAGCTAATTATGGATTAACTTCTAAATACCTATTACATTGCCATTATCATAAGCCTAGCAAGCTTCACTGCAGGTTGGACATTATAAGCCCTGTCGACTGTTGCTCAGATCCAGTTGCTACCAGCCATCCTGCAATCATTGCTCCAACTACTCGTAGACTTAAGGCTTCAGCTTTTCTAACGTTTGCCGATTTTCTGCGTCAGCTTCAACGGTCATCGGTTTGGGTAATATGGTCAGCCCTACCAAATAAACTAACTCTATTCATAGGTAAACATTTTTGATTAGACAACACACATGACAATACACACACACAACACACACCCATTAACACACACACACAACACACACCCATTAACACACATAACAGACACACACGCCACGCACACAACATGTTCATCATGTCATTACATTTGACATTTATATATTAAATGAACCCAGAAATGGAGCGATTATGAGATAATTAATTTTCAAAACCGGCTCGGAAATATCAAACTTGTTTGAGGATGAATCATCATTATGTATCATTTTGATCAGAATTATGGCAATCAAAATGGAATCATCTGAACTATTCATTAATTATATCTATCTACATTTATATTCTCTAATTAATGTCTGAGCTTAATTTAAAACGGCTCTGGACCTCAATGTCAGACAAAGATCAAAGATATTGATTTCCTCACAAAACGTGACAAGATTAACTAAACATTTTAAATTAGGCTTTATGGCTTGATATATTAGTTTATTTAAATGACTTGGAGACAATAATATGCTATATTGGAGATCCGGCTGTCGAAGTATATGGTCTTTTGGGACAAATAAGGATCGAATACTGTTTTCGAAAATGTCATGTTTATATATTCGTACAAGGTGAAATTAAATAGCCAAACGCCGCAGACGTGACTAACAAAATATTTGATGCCTTCAGTTTAGTTACTTGCAGATAGCGGGTTAAGAAAAACAGTTTTTTTTTGTTTTATCGTCTTTAGATATATTAGGTTTGCGAAGTATCGCTAGCTAATTTAATTTGATCCTTTTTATACAGGATCAAACTAGTCAATAAAATTTCCTAATTAAGCAATAACTTCTAATTTGTATCTCAACATATATCTAACGAAAACTATAAACCACTAAGTTCCACAATTTGCCTGTGTCTGCATCTGCGGGCCAACCTTGAAAACTTTTAGATGGATTTTAATATCAGTTCGTTGGCTAATCTGCTTCCTTCCGCTCAAATGCTCCACATGTTATTACTGAGTATGTTTATTTGCATGTACCACTGGTTGATGCTAATATAATTTGAGTTTTACTAGATCTAATTTTTGAACAATAAACTGTGAATGCATAACATAACATCACGCCATTCCCCATTTATATGCTTATAGGCTTGAGTGTAAATATCGACTCAGTCTATTGCAGCCCCATGCTGGACACTGGCCTCTCCGAAAATGTGCTGTCACAGCTTGTCCTCCATCTTCTGCATACAAGATGACCCAATCACCTCAATAAGGACGTTGGTCCATCTAGCTTGTGGCGTCCTACGTAGCGCTTGCCTTGATACGCCATTCTAATCTTATATTTTTAATGTTTTGGCAGTATATTTCTACTTGTGCGTGCATTCACGTGTGTGGGCAAATGTGCGAAAATCGTAATCAAACCACATTATGTTTGTTATTAAAGTTGCTAGGCGTGAAAACTTTCATTAAGTGGATTAGATTATTCACTAGCCATATTGGTAGGTAGAAAAGACCAAGCAACCGGGAGCAAAGCGTTTAACTTGTCATCACCTTGCTGTCCTTGTCCCATCTAGGGTAAGCGTAACACGTCATCTTCTTTTTCCTCCTCTCGTCCCATGTTACTTGGGGTCGACGCAACACGTTTTTTTCTTCCATTCTCCACTGTCCACCTATCACTGTCACGCCATCACCGACTCCTTTTTATTTCATATAATTTCTCACATAGTCCATCCATCATCTCTTTGATCTTTCTCTTATTATCAGTCATTCTCTCATTCAATCATCACTCTTTTAGAAACCGAAAAGCCTAAATTATTCTGTTTCTTTTTATCATTCCTCATGCTGTCAATCCACCTGGTCTTCCTCTCCTATCTTTCTCTAACTATCCACAATATTTATATCTATCACCCATTTAGTCAGGTATGTTTCATCCCTCTTCATTGAATTCTCACACCAAGACAGAGAAATGCATTTATCTACGGCAGTTGGTATAGTATCATTATTTCAAAATTGGGTCTTCCCGTCGTTGGAATATTCCTAAAATAATGTACAAAAATACATTCATAATGTGTCCCGCAGTAAACAGCAGGGCTTTAAGAGTAGCAGAAGATCAAAAATTTGATGGATGGACTGTGTGAAAGATGATATGGTTACAAAAGCGGTAGCTACTGAGATTACAACTATAACTTAACGTGCGCCAA
Organism: Noctua fimbriata; assembly: GCA_905163415.1. Taxonomy (NCBI): domain Eukaryota; kingdom Metazoa; phylum Arthropoda; class Insecta; order Lepidoptera; family Noctuidae; genus Noctua; species Noctua fimbriata. The sequence goes on from LR990923.1 coordinate 1,525,104, forward strand.
CCCTAAATAAATTGAGATGCGGGTAGGATAATGATGAATGAATGATAAGAAATCTTCTTCTCCTTCACGTCCACGCTTCAAATCCAAGTACAATGCTAATCATCGGAAATTCAGATTGTAATAACTTTGGCAATAAACATTTTCAATTTAATGTTTAATCAAATTATTTTCTTCAAACCTCATTGATTTTTATGCCATGATAAGAAAACGTAACTGAAGTACCTATAAATTATATGAATCTAGCTAACATAAGTTTTATAATTTTCGTAATATGAGTTGATTTTTCAATCAAACAAGACAATCTGAAACTGGTTATTACCGACGTCTTACTAACTAGTATCTCAAGAAATATTAAGCGCTTTTGTATGCATGGATAAAATTGGAATAAAACTTGAAATAAAAAAAATAACTTGTCATGCATCAACTATCCCAGAAATTGTCAGATCACTGCCCTTGCCCCAGTCAATTCCACGTTATTGGTCCATCGGATTAGTTCAAGAGGATGGGTACTAACGAGGCACTGCTGCAATCATCAATCCACCTGCCAAGCAATGTGATTAGCCAATGAATCTAGTTACGAGTCCACACCAATTGATAGCTCCTCTATGTACGCTACGAATTCAGATTAGATGCTCCTAATTTGCATACATTTGCAATTACAATGAAGTTACATAGGAAATCGAGTTTTGTAGGTAAAGATTGGAGGTTTCAAGGTGATGCAGGCTGTTAAAATAGATTAAAACCAATATTTTTGTGAATGTTGTTTGTATACATATTATTAAGGGGGATTACACAGAGCAGAGACGCCTCGCTGCTGCTAGAAGCGGCATTGTCGACACTTAATGTCAGCTTGGTTTGTGTGGAAAGTGTTATAGTTCACAGAGCCAAGAAGTTTTAAGTGGAGTCCAATTAACTATTTGTTCTACTTTGGTAACCCAGGTAAGCTCTGCGACATTCAGTAACACCGAGGCTTTGCTGACTTTTTTCGAGGAACTGGGGTGGATCGATTGATTTTCCTATCTGTACGCAAAATACGCGCTTTCGACGTGGAGTTGCGGACACCAGCCCGTTATACAATACAACTATTTGTTCCAATAAGAACGTGTAGTAATAGATCACAATTATTCGCAATATGAAAGTATTTTTTTTATTTTTATCACAATAGAATGTTTGATCATAACAGCTTCATGTAAAATAATATTGAGCAAGTACTAAACTAAACAAGTTATCTGTAATTGTTATGGCAATCACTAAAGAGTATTCTATCTGCCTATTAAAACATTCACCTATTGTAGTGAAAGAAACAAAGCTTAAATTCCAAAGCTGAAACAGAAATATATAATAGTGAATAAAATGTTTGGTAACATTTGAGGTTGATGTGCAAGGCGCTGCGGCTATACGATAGACATTACACCCATTATCATTTTAACAACTTTGTCAGAGTCGGCTTCCAGTCTATCCAGATGCAGCTGATGCCTGTTTATGTCTGACCTCACGACCACCAATATTCATGAAACTGAAATTCATATAAAAATTCAAAATCGTAGCGTTCACTCCAGTTTTGGTAACGCGCCATATGATCCTTGACATCATCAGTTAAGATAGAGGTCCAATACGACCCCATCAATAACAATTTAAAATTTAATTTCTACCGACACATCAAGAGACCGTTACAAATCGCGAATCATCAAAATAATGAAGTAACAACCTTGTGGAAGGTTAGTGATGCGTTATCGGCCTTGAAAGGGTTTCAAATTGAGTGGGAACTCAGCTGAATGTAATACGATCGAAGTATCGAGTAACGCACAATTACTGGCAAAATTATTCTTCGCGCCTATAAACTATTACCGCTTGGATAAGTCACAAGTTTCGCGCTCACGCGACTCGCATGTTGGGACGTCGCCTGTAGAGAAAAAAAATCGTCGGGGTTAGTGCAAATCCGCGGAACTAGCATTGGATAATTCCACGTATCTGACAAATGTAGCCAATTTCAATTACGCATTGTCGTAGCGACTAAATTAATGAATTTAATAGTTTGACGGCACGGTTGGCGCAGTGGCTGAGCGATTGACTGCTGCGCTGCGTGTCGCGGGTTCGATCCCCGCACGGAACAAATATTTGTATGATCTACAGGTAGTTGTTCCGGGTCTGGCTGTTTGTGTATGTAAATTTAAATGTTTGTAAACGCACCCACGATACAGGAGAAATTCCTAGTGTGGGGAAACTTTTTTTTTTTTTTAATCTTTTCTGTTGTTAACAATACAAAGAACACATGAATTGTTACTATTCATGTAAAAATGAGGTAGAAAATCGTTGAAATAAAAAGAAATATAAACTTATAACCTGCCCCTGTAAACTTTCACGTAGTGCAGATACGCGTACTTTACGTATGGTAGAGGCACTATCCCCGACGAAATGAAGTAGTTGTCACGAGTCACCGCGCAGCAACTTGCGAAGTGAAGGAAACACCGATACATGCGCGTCTCGCTTGAAACTAGTCACGTCACAAGTCACATCACTTGAGGACGTGAACGAGGCATTAGGACGGTTTCACATAAGCATATTTTCGTAGCGTATATATAAGCTCCGTTTTTGGAAGCGCGAGTTCGCGCGTATTCTCGCGCATTTTGTTTCACGCGTGGCTCATATGAGCGTTGACACGCTTATAAGCTCGTATTAGCGTGAGACGCGAGATACGCGCGACCGTGCTCCCCACGCATTTTTAGCGCGTAATGGGTCGCGCGTGTACGCGAGTAAGCCGGTACGAGCTTATTGGTTCTACAAAATACGCTAGTTTGAAACCGCTCTTATGCGTATAGCATCATCATTTAGTTTGGGAAGAAGATAAATGTAGAGATCATTTAAATAAAATTTGAGACACACTTTCCTAAGTACCTAAAGCTAGGAAATGTTTGACTACATCAGTCTAAGCGTGGCGTGTGGAATTCAGTATAATATCAGCCATTTTATTTTCCACGTGTCATTTCTGGTAAATAGAACAGTCCGTGCCTACAATACCTATACGCCTACTAAGGATTCCCAGACTATGGCGTAAGAATTATAAACCAAGGCATTTCCAATTGGCATGTCAATTTATTGTTGCATTCCAACAATAAGTAGTCAATCCTTTTCGTCGACATCAACTCCAACAATGCATACCCTCATTGCTGAGGGTATGCATTGTCATCAATCATCAACGTGATGATGGTATTCATAGATATGATGACATTACTAGTAATTATTCCAATCAATCAAGGTTCAAAAGCACGTTAAGCCGTTGGTCCCGGGTGTCATTTGTAGATCTTTGACAGTCGTTAGGTAGTCAGTGGCCTAAAAAGTCTGACAACCAGTCTTACTAAGGGGTATCGTATTACCCAGTACTAATTGGGTTGTGGAGGTCAGATAGGCAGTCGCTCCATGTAAAATACTGGTATTCAGCTGCATCCGGTTAGACTGGAAGCCGACCCCAATATAGTTGGGAAAAGGCCAGGCAGATGATGATGATGAATCAAGGTTCAAAAGCTGTTTCATTAAGTTACTACCAGAGATCTCGCACGAACAACTAGTTGTAGGGTAAAAAAGAAGAATGGCAGCAGTCCATGCCAACTTAGGACGGCTTTTAGACTTCGTATACAGTCTCACAAATATAAAAAAGATAGATCTCGGTCAAATTAAGATAAAATGCAGAAATTCGGGAGGTATGGTTTTTGTAACAGGTTGATGGCAATAGGCTCGCCATTATTACATGGGACTTAAAAATACCTGGCGAAATCTGGGTGTTTTACTATGAACCCCTCTGCTCTTTCAAGGATTACACAGAGCTGATCCCCATTTACAGGAGTTTGTTCACATTTGTTCCATGTAAGATGAGAAAAAAAGGAAATGACACAATTTATCGAACACAGTTATGGTACCAGGTCCGTAGGTAGACCAACCATCACTATGGTGGAAGGGCCCAGAGTAAACAGCTGCGCATCATTGTTAATTGCCTTAGATCAGATACGTAGTTTATTGGAGATCTTTTGAAGACTACTGAGGTTTACAATAATCTTCAGGATGATGATATCGGTATTTTAGACATGATTGATATTTGTAGTGTTGTGCGTGTGTTCCAGTTATATTTCCTATCGAATACATTATTATTATCAGATGGGGACTATTTCCAAACTCCACAAATTATGGTATTACACGTAGTCCTAATGTAAAGTTAGACAACTAAAACTGCTAATGGATTTTATCACAAAGATGGTATTCGTTTCTAAGAACGGTGTAGCGATTCTTTTAAAATAAACCTTAAAATAATACTGTAGAAAAAATCGTAACCTTAGCCTTAGCCCCACCTAATCCTTAAACCAAGATTTACGACTCTGAAGGTGCGTTCATAATCATAAATCTGGCCGTAACATGTCTTGAACGCTTGGACATGGTCGTATTGTGACGTCATAAATCTGAGAGGAATCTAGGCGTTGTATTGGAAGCTCAACGTGTATTACTTTGATAGTTTGATTGATGAATTATTGAAGTATTGGGTGATAAGGCGGATAACGGCTTGAGGCAAAAGAGGAACCGTTATTATGTCAATAGAATAACCTTTATCTTTGTCAAAAAAGAGCTGCTTTGCGGACAGAGGGCTTCATAAACTGTTTGAACTTCATCTTTAGAACACCCTTCTTTCTGCGGAGATTGTTCAAATCAGGCGATTTAATAGTAAACTCGATAATCAATCAATCAAAATTTGAGTTCCTATGATTACGTGAACTGATGGACTCTGAACTAGCAAAAGCATACCTATGTAATTTCACTCAGACTTTCTTTTTTTGCTAATTCATAATCCCTATTTTACAAGCTATCGAAATCTTCTTCTCGTGTTTTTGCACATTCTAGCACACAATCTATGTAAGGATTAAGAAGGGTAAGTATCGCACTTAAGCACAAGATTTTTTTTTACCCAACGAGAGATGTTAGAAAACTAGTGTTATTTAGTAGATCTGCCTTTAGTGCAGTGCAGCATTTAGTGTGCGGTTCATAATGGTAAACAGGCTTCCTATCCTCAGTATAGACACATCCATAAATCAATCAAACAAACCTTCCGCCTATTACAAGGGACTAACCATGACTTGCAAAATATGGGTGTACTAATAGTAATACTCCTCGGCCTAACCCTTCGGGGATTATAGGTGTGATGTGTCAAACAAATATCACTCAAACAATCTCCACAAAAGTGTCCAAGTCCACAGCATAGCAGCATGTCTGCCGCGCCGTGGTTGAGTAGCGTGACGTTTCACCGCATTGCATAGCCGTCTGCTATTGTGTAGTTTGTGGCACTAACACACCTGTGCGCTCATGTATTGTGTATGTGTTGCATTCATTTGTATGATTACTGGCGAAAATTATTTTTGATTGATTTCATGATGGTTTCACAGTTCCGGTGTTATTTGGTAACTGGATATTTAGGATGAGTGAAATAAGTGTCGTGTTTTCGTAGATTCTTCGCTTTGTCACAAAAATGCAGGCAAAGTGAAGCGTCAATCTTAAACGAAATATTGAAAATAAAATGTTTAATTTTGATGTTATGTGAATACAACACAAATTTAATAACATATATTTTTTTATGTTTTGATTGATGCACTGATCAACAGAACATCTTTATAAAGAACTTGGTAACCTTATAAAAAAATTAAAAAAATGGTTACCAATAAACTACACAAAGTTGCATAATAATAAAAGATGACATTTGATTAATTACAACAGCTCTGTAGGTCACGGAAAGGACAATTAATGTGCGGTTTCGTTGTATGCGACTGCGACATTTTACATAAAATATATAATTTCAAACAACAGAAAGAATTGTAATAATTTAAGTAGGGTTAATCAAATTATACGTGCTTTTGTAGCGGCATTAAAAAAGTGCAACAGCTAATATAGTACAAAAAGAAGTACAGCGCCGTCTATGACTCAAATAAAGAACTAACAAAATTCTGAATTGCGGTATTAAAGTTATCAGCGACTTAAGAACATATAAAATCCCGACAACTGTCGTCTAATCGGAGGATACTCCCTTTTCTATGGCGTATTGAGGTACTTTACACCCGTTTTTCATACTATATAGCCTCGTTGGTCTGGTGGTCACAAGCACGACTGCTGAGCATGAGGTCCCGGTTTCGATTCCCGGATCGGGCAAAGAGTTCTTGGGTTTTTCCATCAGGAATTTCTAAGTAGCAGCCATGGATTCTGAATCTGTGCCCGGTTGATGGCAATAAGCTCGCCCACTATTACATGGGACATAAGCATAACTGGCGAAATGTGTGTGTTCCATTACCACCTCTGCCTAACCTTTTGGGGATTCCAAGTGTGATGAAATATTTATGTTATGTCTTCATACTCCTAGCGGCAAACGCTTTCAAAGCGTGACCCACCTCTCGAACGACTTTCAACAGGATTGACAAAAGCATTTTAGTATCTTACATAATATTATGTCAATCAAATACAGGACCTACTTTTCTAACTTTAGAATCGTTGTAATCACTGATGGTTCTAAGTCATATTTAAATAATATAAGATTTTAAACTATCAGTGAGTTATAGAAGTGAGTGAGAGAGTGAGTGTGTGAGTGAGTTTGTTGTGTTGTTAGTTGGTTGTGTGTTAGTGGGGTATCTTTCAGTGAGTTTCGTGTGTCGGGAACAGAATCGAGTTGCGAGTGACAGTGGTAGCGGTACTGAGTGCAAAAAACGAACAAGAAAGAGGGTAGACCGATTTGTCTGCTCATAAACACCCACCCGCAATAACTTCAGTTTATCCGTGATCATGGTGCAACAGCGCCGAAATATCGGGAACTCGACAAAAACAGTAAACATGGTAAATATCCCGTTACCTGTCTAAGTAATAATATTTAAATAATGTTAAAATAGCAGTACGTAAGTACGTAAATAAGATAAAATAACAAAAAATCAAAAGATTTTACACTAGATAGTGTAAGTAACAAGGATTAGAATAAAGGCTTTTGTTATTTTATCTTATTTATAAGTAAAGCTGATAGAATATCATTTTGCTCGTACTCTCAGCTCCTCTTTACAACTTTACTTTTTTTTCTTTTTCTTTTTTTTTCTTTTTTTTTGAATATGTTTTTCGGGTCGGTAGAACTCCTACAAATACGTACTCTCAGCCTTTAACAGACATTGCGTACTCATTACTATTTCTACACAAAAAACACAAAGTTTCAGATTCTTAGACCAGATAAACAATTGCAAGTGGTTCTTTCACTTGGCTACTTAATTCAAGGTCATGTGAGTGCAGCGCCTTCGACGCAGGCCGAGTTAATGCGCTTCCACGCATCGTTAGCTCATTAATTTGAAGTGGGCTGGTTAAAGACTCGTATCCATTGCTAATGCAGTGGATAATGTGAGGAATAAGTCAGAATATGGCGATAAGGAATGTCTGTAAATATTTTTTTAGGAAAGCATACAGAAGGATAATTAGCCGTTTTTGCTTTATTAGCTCGTTGTCAAAAATGTAATGTTACTTTTTTACCCGACTACGGCGAAGCCAAAAGGAAGGGTTATGATTTTAGCAGTCTATGTATGTGTGTATGTATGTATGTTTGTATTTACGTATGTTCCTTCGTAGAGCCTAAACATTTCATCCGATTTTGATGAATAAAGTGTCAATCGATTCGTTATTATGACCCGGGTAACATAGGCTACATTTTAATCGACTTCAACAATAGGAGATGTCGATTTTACCTTGTAAACCCCGAATTTAGGTAGAGCGTGATTTTTCAGTAGTCGGGTTTTTTAGTTTTACATAAATTCTTGTTATAAAGGGTTAATTTCAAAGTTATCCAAATATCAATCGCTATGATTTTATCAGTCATATGTTAATGTCATTATGTCATTAATCCAAAATCTGAGCAGTAGATTAACAGTGAAGGAAGTAGTCTTCGTAGAGATATAAGTGGTTAAGCTACACGTGCAGGCCTTTTTAAAAATAATAAAACAAAAATTTTAAAAAAAATAAGGAAATGCGGCAAACATTTAAAAAGACCGAACCAATGACATAATTTACATAATTATATACTCATAAGCACCCACTGATCGCCTGTTCGTAATAAAATCACATAATTTATTTTCCTCATAATACTAATATAGTCCACCAAACAGGTTCTATAATCTAGACCGGTTTGTTCTCGAGGCTATCTTAGCTTTCAATACGACCACGTGCTTATCTTTGCCGTGTTTAGAGAAACCTCATCCTTTGAGGGCAACGATCATCTGTCGAGGTATACCAGAATACCCAATCTTTGATCAAAGTGGGTTACAATGGAATTTACACTTTGTCTTTTATGAACAGTGAGTGAGTTTTCGGTTTCAGAGCTTGAAAGTTGTCTAAGATTCTGTATACAAGCAAAGTTTTAAGTCTTGCATAATATGAACGCTTGTTGCACAGGACAGTTGCTTGTGACGATGAATTGATGACAGTGTCAACTGTCATCATCTGTCTGGCTTTTTCCAACTATGTTGTGCTTAATCTGATCTCCACATCCCAGCTGGGGCCATCCCAATGGGCAACACGATACTCCTTGGCTGTCAGATTGGTAGACAATATGAATCACCGACATACACAATAAAATATTTACTGCTGTAGAATCGTATTTCAGTACATAGATTGCCATCAAGATTGCCTAAAAATCAGTGGATGATGAAGAATTTTATGAGGCCACAGAAGCTCCTCATGATGAAAGTGACGCAGCGTCTAGCACAGGTCAGACACTGCAACCAAATAGGGTAACAAACGACGGCAAACAACTGCGACCTGTACACACGGCGGCACATAAAGCTGTACATTTCCAGTATAACTTGGCCTCGCTTTGTATAGATTTCCTATACAATGAGAGATCCGCATAAACTGGTTTTGTGTAGCTTGATTGGCCGTCGTGCGTACCAAAGGTTGATTATAAGCGTTTTTACTGAGAATAAATGATGTTTATATTGTCAAGCTAGGGGAAGATGTTATGTATGTATTTGTGCATATATCGGTGGCTGCAAACTATTTAAAGTCAGTGTGCTACAGATCACTGTCGTTTCAGTTGTCCCTACACTCGCATACATATCAGTTTTCTTATTATAACTCAGGGAATTATGTATCTGTTGGATTGCTTATACTGCTCACCTACATGCAAAGTATAGATAGTAAGAGGCCCCAGGTGGAAACACAACATGTGCCATTAAATTAAATGTGACCCGGCTTTGTCGCACAGCCAGCTGGCACAGTCGCGTGAGACAATCGCGCGTATCGGTCGCGTACGTAGGAACCACACCTTTATTGAACTTTTTGATGAGTAGCTAAGATTGTTTTGTTGTTATACCTTCGTGTGCTACAAGGAAAATATATTAAATCTTTAGTTCGTTTCGAGAAGATTCTATTTAAAGATTTGTAGTGTTTAGTGAGATTGTACCTATAGAATAGAACATAATGTGTATAGAACAGTTTCTAAAGGAGAAATTTGTCAACTACGTAAATGAAAGACGAAAAACCATCAGAGTTTAGATGTCCAGTAATTAGATATCATATCTTTACGACCAAGTTCACGACAGATACACTAAAGAGTACAAAGTACCAAATTGCGTTCCAAGATAAGGTTTATCATAACGATCATTTCCTTATTGCTTGCAGTATGTACTTACGGAACTGCCTATGGCACTTAAGGCATCGCTGCGTGCGTGACGCCATGTACGGTGGTGACGTTTTCTTTATGTATTCACGTCCCATACTGGAGGCACCTGTTGCCGGCTCGTTGGTTGTGTACTTATCTAGTTAGGTTGTATGTCCCTTTATTTGTTCACGTGATATGTTTGGTAGCAAGTAGTTCGACTTATTGGTAGGCAAGGGCAGCTGATTCATAATAACGATTACCAATACAAGGTGTAAACGAAGCCGAAACCAAGCCGAATGAAGCCGTGAACCAAGCATTCTGTACATCAAAGTAACTTTGCGCAAAAATTATTGCTGGGAAACGACTTTTTGGTGTGAAAACATACGTTTTACGGTAGGACTCAATGTAACGCACTCAAAACATTATACTGAGGGATGCATTGAGTAGTACAGAGGTCATGGAGGTATTTAAAGTAAAATAATAACATTAAACACTTGTATTAAAAAAAAGTTGTAAGTTTGACCTCCAATATCTCCGTAACTAGAAGGTTCCCAGGTAAGGTCCAGAAAAAAAAATGATTGCAATGATGAGGAAAACAAATGCATTTTGGCTTCGTTAAGGTTATTTTTACACCCATTTTGTCGATTTCTTGATACTTAATGAATGAAATAAATAAAAGATGTACAGATTTTTCTTTCCACAAGATGAAGTATAAAGTTAATCGCAACACACTGGATCAGCATAACGTCGCTTTATATTTCCTGGCTTATTAGAGTACGTTGCAGTAAGGAGTTTCATAGAGAGAATCCTTGAGAATTCGAGTTGATGACGCTTGTGGGTTTACTTTAAACTTGAAAGAGTTCTACCAGCTTTTCTTCTTAGATGTTGGCGGGAGATGTAACAGCTCTAGACGAAAACTTTCTAAAAGTGATTCTCCAATACATATACTACATGAAATCTATTCATTCCTCTTAAGAACATACTCGCGAATCGATAGAATGTGTTTGCAACTGAGATCACAAGTTTTTTGCTGTTGACATATTGCAGCTACCCCTGTATGGCTTTATTGATTCATCGAACAACGACGAAGCGGAGGCAGATGGCTTTCAAATAAAAAATGACTAAAAAGTCGCTGGCCACATACAAATATGTCATAGCGACACAGCTGGTTTTTGTCACTGACTTTTACCGATAGGGATTTGATGTTTTGTTAGTTCCTTTTCTTTTAGATATTATATTTTTTTTAATTCGTAGCGTGTAATACTAACTTTGCCTTCGTGGTAAGGGACTTAACCGATTAGCAACTGTAACATCGGCTACTTTTTTCATAATTACATGTATTTATTTATAGCCAGTACTTTAATTACATTCAGAATCCGAAAGTTTAACAAACAGTCTTGGAGTTGGTCATATAGGCTGTGGCTCCATGTTAAATACAGATATTTCGATGCATCTTTTTAGACTGGAAGCTGACCTCAACTTATGTAGTCGATAAATTAAAGGATAGCCAGATATATACCTACTATAAATTATAAATAGGCTCCGTTTTGGAAACCAATGAATGTTTCTTTAAACACATACTGTTGTTCTACATTCTACTACATGTATGAGTTATGTTTGGATAATATTATCTGACATGTTCAACTTTTTCCATATCTATTGCGGAATCATATTGTTTGCCGTTGCCCGTTGTGACATCAGAGACGAACAATAGACGCGGTTGTAAGCAATAGCAGCGACATAATATAATATGTTTGGTATTTTAGTGCCCTGATACACGACGTGCAGAGTGCAGAGTGGCTTAGCTTGTGGTTGTGGTTTGGTATTAGTCATGCTAATAGAAATAATGACCAAGGATTATAGTGAGTGAAGATTTTGTTCAAATGCGCGGTTTAATATGAGAAAGTATCTTCATACTGTTTTCTGGCAGGAAGGCAAAGAAGTACAAATTAACTTGCTCAAGTTGATCTTAATATTGAGGACACAAAGAAATTGCTGCATCATAAAATATTAAAGCTATACTGAAAGGTTTAATCACATAAAGGGGCATTTCGTAAGTGCTTTATAACTGAGCATCATGTAAAAAATGTTGGGTTTACTTGGTCCTTAGAAAGAGCAAACTTAAAAATATAATGGTAATCAGACTCAATTTTAAATTCAGCTGCATCGGTTAGACTGGAAACTGACCTCAACACACAACGCCTAGACGAACCCTTCACGAAGCCGTCAACCAAGCATTCTGTACATAAAACTAAGTAACTCAACGCAAAAATGCCTGCTGGGAAACGACTTTATTTTTTTGGCGTGAAAAATCACGTTTTACAGTAGGACTCGTTACGTTACGTTTACGTAACGCACTTAAAACATTATGCCGATGGATGCGTTAGTGTCCCTTCTACCCCGTATAACATCACACCACACCACACCACACACACACATCACTCACATCACACACATCATCACTCTTATTAAAAAAAAACTTGTGAAAATGTTTAAACTTTGACCCCCAATATCTCCGTAACGAGTTGGTTCCCAGGTATGGTCTAGAACAAAAAAATATTGCAATGACAGGGAGAACAAGGGCCTTTCGGCTTCGTTAAGGGTATGTAGTTTTTTTTTCATATAAACCTTCTTGGCCATTTATGCACGGTTCGAATTAGTCCTGTCTTATATAAAGGAACCGGAAAGATGATTCATGGTTGCTCTTGCGAAAAAATTGACTGCAGAGTCAGACCGTGTGGACGTACACTTATAGAGAAAGTATTCCAGCATTGTGCACTTCTATGAATACAAAGATGTTTACGGCATTGGCGAGGGAGTTGCTACGTAGACCGGGAAATAAAACAGTTACTGTGTGATGAACAGTTAACTTCACACATTGTTTGAACTTAGGGGAATTAACGGCGTGAATGACTTTGTTTTATTTATGTGTTTGCTTGGTACATGATGGTTACAAAGATGTTGTGGGCTAACATGTTCATAAGAAGACTTTGGTGTGTCTGTTTTGGTAGGTAGTATTTGGCACAGCCGAGTGACTAAAATCGATTGAAATTCGTAACGATGAGGGTTACTGTTACTGTTAGTCTGTGTCATCCCACTGCTGGACAAAGGGCTCTCCCCATGACTTCCAAATCCTTCGATCCAGTGTCAATGTAGACCACTGATCGGTATGAGGGTAGTGGCTCTTTAAAATTCTTATTCTTTATTGCACACAACATAAGAGAAATACATAATTACAAATATAGCTTATGTACAAAGGCGAGCTTAACCCAGAATTGGGTTTTATTACAGCAAATCTTACTTAGATTGCGAGATTTTCAGAAGGGGACATGCTTATGTGCATAAACAGTACATTTAAAACTTAAATTAACATAATCTTATAACCATACTTAACTAATACATACAATAAAATATACATAATGCATACAATATATATATATAAACATACATATAAAATACTATATCCATACTATTATCACGTTGACAGGAAATATTATTTTATTCCTTTCTTGAGCACATCTATCGAAGGACTATCCCGCTAGAAGTGTGGAAGTAAAATCCAAAGGCGCACAGCGCGCACAGTAAATGAACCATCATACCGACTTGAGGAGTGGGGAGGGAAACGAAGGAGAAGAGATGATGAAGTGCGACAAGGTTTACCTCTAGGTACCAGATATTCGAAGCGTTCCCGAAGATACGAAGGAGCTTTAGGATTATGGAGAACAGAAAAGAGAAAAGAGAGAGTCTTCAGTTGCTTCCGAAATTCTGACACATGGTCGTACTTGCGAAGCCCGAAAATGAAGCGGATGCACAAATTCTGCAGACGTTCGAGCTTATCAAGAAGTTAAAAGAAAACAGACATCAGCATAGTCTAGAAGAGGAAGAAGAAGAGACTGAAGAAAAGTAATTTTAGTCTGAAATGGCAGGAACTTCTGAAGACGCTTAAGTGACCGATACGAACAAAACACCCTCCTGCTTACTTCAGCAATGTGAACATGCCAAGATAGGTTATAGTCCAAGAATACACCTAAGTCTTTAACTTTTTTGGAGTAGGCTATGGCGACACCATCATACACAACAGGCGGGAGGGCCCGATGAGTTAAAATGTTTCCTGTTATTTTTCAATTACAACTTGCAGAAAAAATCCAATTGCTAATCTCCTAGATTTATCATACCAAGCTTCTGTTCCACCGTGAAAACCACCGTGTTCTACTAATACTAATTACATACACTTCTATCGCCCATGACGCCCACAGACACAGCCAACAGGCCTCAGATACAATATTAATCTACCAAACAATATTATCCACAACATCTTCCCCTCGACTGCACTAACTAAAGCCCGCGGCTTCGTCTGGCGCCCATCCAATCCTCCTTTGTACATAAACCACTTCATTTCAGAACAACAGCAGCTGCCGGTGATACACTGGCTTGGTTAATTGATAAGCCTTGTGTGAGCTGTGCATCTTGGGAGTATTCATTGAGGTTTTAAAAAAGTTGTTAGTTTTTAATTTCATCAACCTGATGAAATTTATTACAAAGTTTATTAAGAATAAAACTGCGTAGATAAAGAATTACTTACATTTAAAGGAAGAATAGCGCTACAAATTCGTTTTTATATCTGTAGCGATGTTCCTTTTTCGAATTTGTAGTCGATGTCCAGTGGAGGCAGTTACCCTTTCATGGTCAGCAGTTTTCTCTAATGTTGAGTTTTACCCTCTAGTGGTATAAACTAATACATATGTACGAAAAAAGTAAAGCAACATGTTATCCTTAATTAAATTATATTAGAATATTTTACAGTCAGAACGCAGTCAGATGATAGTCACTCCATTTAAAATACTGGCATTCAGCCGCGTCCAGTTAGAAACTAGAAATCGACCCCAAAAAGGGAAAAGGCTAGGCAGATCATGATTGTCGAATCAAAACCTACTTCTATTACTATTTCATATTTTTAATGTATTTCCGAATTTGCAGAACACAAATAATTGAAACCCGAATAGGACGGACAAATATTATTTCCAAATACAGTTCTAGTTTCGAAAACATTCTTGTTATAGAACTACCAAATGTATGCCTCCAGGCTTGGACCAAACATTTGAAGCGTGCACAAATATTTGTTCAGATGTGATATACTAAGCCGAAGGCCAAAAATAGTCTGGACTAAGAAATTGCATAATACACTTAAAATAGCTTTACATTTCGACAATTCAAAAACATTAATTGCGTCGTTATTCAGCAGACGGATTTTCTAGACACTACGGATCAATGGATTTGCAATTTCTTTCAAAATCATTAGCATTGTAACAGCAATTGTCTCACGCAATTGGGGTGCCGAGTCATTGGTTAAAACAAAAATATATATATATTTTTTTTACTTAGCCCCTATTGTCCCACTCCTGAGCAAAGACCTTCCTATAAAATATATATTATTATTTAAAAAAAAATCAATGGTATGGACAAAATCGATTGGTAGAATGGTAAAGCAAATATCTTACTTACTCACGGCGCCGAAAAAAGACTGAATAATCCCTACTTTTTACAACCAAAAAAGGAGTTTATGAATTCAACTTTTTTTTCAAATTTTAGTTCACTTCTTGACATGGCAAGCGTGTTTTTTCATTATTTGTTTATTAACCCCTCTGCGGCGGAACGCAAACAAAAGTTAATGTTTCTATAAGTTCACTTCACTGTATATTCAACTATGTATAATAGGTACCGGAATGGCTGTTTCTGCTACTGCTTGCTGCATCTGTAGACAACTGAAGAAATATAAGTACGATAGTTAGTACTAGTGTCAAACCAGAAACCAACCAGCATTGATATAAATTTGTTTAAGGTAATGTCTTCTTGAATAAGACTTTAAAAGAAAACGGAGTGCGAGTATTCCCTTTCCAATTTGCCAAAATCGTGGTCTCATCCAACTTTTCTACCTGATAGCTAAGGTCTAGATAACGGCAGACCTCAAGAGAATATGTCAGACGATAATATATTAATAAACTATTTCCATTCTGAAGCTTTACAGAAAAACAAAGATGTTTCCTGAGAATATTCGTGAGCGCATGTTTATTGAATTTGAACGATATTGGACGGCCGGCTACCTCGCATAAGAACCTACGGGACCCTAACATATTCTAACACAAACACTCTATTCTACATCCTAAAGTGTTGAAGTTAAGGTTGAAGATATTTCGCCAGCGTTTTGTGGAAGGAAAACATGGTGTGATAGTTTGTTCCTTCGCGCCGAAATTTGGCAAACTCCTAAGTTGTTTGAGGGCTAAAAGTTGATCCTACGTAGTCGCCTTTTTTGGGATAAATAGAAAACTTACGTAGATCAGGATCAGAGTTCGTGTAGTTTTGTAAAGATCTAAATAGCACTGGTACAGATGGAACAATTCGGGGAGGTTGCCCTTTCTATTTTGTTTAGATAATATTGTTTTCTCCTTTTTGTGGAGATCTATTCAATATTGACGTGATGCCACAGGGTCTCGTTTACTCTGCCTAGCAACACATCAGCAAATTACGAGAACAGTAGGTTTTATGTTCCGTGCATAGCGTGACGAATTGCATTTGCATTGACTTCTTTTGCCAGCAGTCATTCATCATCATCATCTGCCTAGCCTTTTCACAAAGTATGTTGCTAACCGGATTTATATTCATTATAGACTGAAAATTACCAGGAGGTGAAAGTGATAGGAGTGAGCGTTTTAAAAAATTGACATTTCTTCTCAGAATGATGTTTTATTTTCGTTTACCGTAAAACTTATTAATAGTAGCATCTCCTTCCCCAGGATACAATCTAACATTGTATATCGAATCAAAATTGGTTCAGTGGCTTGGCAAGAAAAGCTAACGGGCAGAAAATCAGAGTAACCATCTTTATAATAATAGTATGGATATGTGATACAACTGGGCCTAAATAGCCTAAAGTCAAAACTAAACGTGGATTCTGCTCTATTTTCCGTTACGGGATAAGTTGAATATCAAACTCTGATTACACCGATAAGAATGTTTCAAACTGTTATCAGACTCCAACTAAAACTGTTCCTAAAATTGTTCTCGATTCAGTAACGGTTCTGTTCCGAATGTTATTTTAGTACAGAATAATATCATGAAACTATAACAGAGTCCCCGTATTTGTGGGCTGATAACACCCGCACAATTTTCGTGGGATTGTTTCAAAAGTTGATAAGAAAATATTACGCAATTATAGTTTTATACAAATTTATAAGCCCTTAAAAGCTTTGCACATCTACCTAGCTTTTCCCAACCATGTTAGTGTACCAGTCTAACCGGATGTAGCTTAATAGTTTCGGGTTTCTGGCTGGGTATTCACATGACGACTGGCTTTAAAGATCTACAAATGACAACTGGTACCAACACGGTTATCGCACTTTCTTTAATATACGCATTTCTTTATTTAATAGAAACCTACAGGCCATTGGTTACAATGTGGATGTGAATGTATTTTCTCCCGTGGAATCACACGAAATCGTAAGGTATGTATGTCTCAATCAACGAGAAGAATACTCAAGGCTACTTCACCCTAACATTGGACTCCTTGATTCGCCTGTTTTGTCAAAACCGTTGTAAATGCCTAGAGACCAACAGAGACTGAAATATGTATGACAAAAGCTGTAGTTTATGTGTGTGTAAACGGTATTTAATAAATTAATGTGATTGGATCCCTAAGCAATTGTATGGCAGTCGTTTATGAAAATGTGTGTCAATCATTCTCAGGGCCCTGCATTACTCTCTAATACAATTATTGAACAATAATAAGGTAAATTCATAACTTTAAATTCAGGGGATCCCGTTTTTCTCTCAATCAATAACAGTACATTATTTTACGAGGACTCATCAAAAATAATGACTAGTTTGTCTAGTGGTCATAAGCGCTACTGTTAAGCATGAGGTCTCGCGTTCGATTTGCACGTCGGGCGAAGAATTACTGGGTTTTTCACCAAGAATTTCTCAGTAATAGATCGTAATCTGGAGTGCCCGGTTGATGGCAATAGGCTTAGCCCCTCTTACATAAGATTTAAACATAACGTGCGAAATGTAGGTGTTCTAGAAGTTACACCTATGGCCAAGCTTTTAAGGATTACAGGGGTGGAGATATGCTTATGTTTGTGTTCATTTTGTGTTAAACTCATCTCAAAAACAGAGCCTAAACTCACTATCCAGCCGTACCAATCCGTTTACCCGACAAACATAAAAGCGACCGCCACACATTAAAGCATCAGTCACACCAATACATTGTCAACCTCACATTTGACTCACCGCTGGACCGTGTCATAACAAACACTGTCTGACCTACATGTCGGCTAACGGAAACATCATCCGCTCCGTGCGAGCACAGCTTTGCGGCAATACTGATTGTTTATGAATGGAGTTAACGTACTTGTGTGTAACTAGGGAATTAGGGTGTTTCTATGTAATCAGGTTACTGGAGGAGTTAGTCAATCAACTCGTCATAAAGCAGTCTACTGCTGGACCTATGGACCGGCCACATAGGTATGTGGCCGGTTGTCCTGTCCTCCGCTTTTCAAATCCAGTCTGAGATGCGAAGTTAATTGATACTTTAACTTAGAGAACCTGGAAGGCTTACTGCGGAATACAATTCATATTATGTCATGATAATAAAGGCTCGATTTTTTTATCGACAGTTAAAAGTTACAGCTACGCCTCAGTATTCCTTTTTCAAATTCAAATACAAATTCTAATTCATTTATTTTGTGAACACAAGTAAAACAGTAGGTGGTATAATATATAAAATTCAGAAACTATCTATGTCCCGCCGTTGGGCATACAAAATGTTTCTAAAAATGGTACATACAATTAAATTGCTTCAAAAAAATAAATAAAAAAGTCAATAAATAACAATGCAATTGGGTTCATTAAATAATTAAAATCATCAAATAACACAACTAGCTAGTAATGAACTACTTTCCGTTAGAACTGTCACCAGAGAGTTTGCAAATCAATGGCACGAAGACAGTGGGAATGCTGAATGGTCCTAATGGCGTAGTCGATGTCCTGTCGTGGCATGTTACACAAACAATAAGGTCTGCTGGTGGCCACTGGCCAAGTGCAAAAAGCACAAATAAAAACGTAGGGGATGATTTTAATTTCATATAATACGTACTATAGGCCACAAAACTGCAATAAGATTAGTTAGACGGAAAAATTACGAGCCGGTTCTACTTTCAGAACATAGCTCATTTTGGAGAAATTCAGCCACTGAATTGAAGACTGCTTCAAAACACACTCCCACTTTCTGTATTATTTATAGCGAGGCCTTTCAAAATTAATTAATTAAGCTTTATTTTCATCAATTTTAGATTTCCGAAAACGGCATGAACAAAGAAATTCTTCATTTTCTATTTAAAAAAAAATTGTGGCGACATGAAATCAAATGCTTTATGATTCAACATTTTTCTCGGGAACCGTTCGACACAAAAGAAGTCTTTTATTATATTATAATATTCATAAAAGAGAATTCTGAAAACGAAACTGCCACGTTGTCTTGTCTGCCTATTTTGAACAGACGTTTTTCTCGGAAACCTGTGGAAAATATGTAAATAGGTTAATAAAACTCTGAAATAATTCTATGAAAGACCTATAGTTCTTTAAAAGTATCTTCGCCTGTCTGACAAAAAGAATAGATGATTATATTTCAGGCATTCAAAAGTTGATTCCCAGCAAAAAACATTGAAAAGCATTTTCATACAGCGAAATAAAAATAATAGCACTAATTTAAACATAAATATTTATAGCCAAAACACAGACGGAATTCATAAAACTACTCAAAAAATAAACCTGAAAGTGCATCCATTAATCCATTTGTACAACGAAAATTCAATTTCGCCGCAAATTAAATTTAACAAAACACCGGACGTCCATCAGCTAGGCTATAAACTAATGTCAGTTGTAATACTGTCGGCAAAAACATAATTCCTCGTCCTCCAAACTAGTTCTGGATATTAAACATGAAAACCTCACGCTCAATTTGCATCAATTTCCGTCCGACCGTGGTGATGTTTTTGCTGGCCATCCGGCAACCATTGTATCGATACCTACTTGTAAAATCATCGAAACGGTAATTCGATTCGAAGATGACAAACTTATCAATTGTTATGTTATAAAACGAATGTTACGGACGTTTGTGGGAATCGTTTTGTAAATTATCAACTTTAGTTTATGATTAATCGGGTGTTTTTGTATAATAGAACCACTTTGTAGGTTTCCTTGAGATTAAGATTCCTTGATTTCCACTTGCAGTTTGAACGGAGCGATTTGAACCCAATTAGGTAAGTACGCACGACGGCCAATCAAGCTGTACAGAACCAGTTTATGCGAATCTCTCATTGTATAGGAAATCTATACAAAGCGAGGCCAAGTTATACTGGAAATGTACAGCTTTATGTGCCGCCGTGTGTACCTATATTCCTATCTATTTGTAACAGAAAAGTTGTTATTTCAGTTTATCTTGAAAGTTAATGTGATAATTGGCAAAATTGCATCATAAATATCTCGCATCCGCTCTTAAACAGATGCAATCAAAATTAAATTGGAAACAGAATCGAGCTTCCTTTAAAAAAAAATCATCTCATTTAGAAAAATGTTATAGAACACGAACGAACGTCTTTTTGATACTCAATCAGAAATAGAGTCCATTTAATTAAATATGAATTTATTAAAAAACACTACGAATCAACGAATGCAAAAAAATCCTTAAATGTTATCAAGAAACCGAATATCACGTAGAGTTAAGAGTGAAACAAATCCCTTTCGGTACTCTAAAGCTATTCGAGAAATGAACTTCACCCCAAAATATTGCGAACAATGAACTCAACATTTCAAGGTTAACAACCGTCCTCTCTACCCTACAGCCGTTGTGGATTAATCTGTGCTCCATATCCGTGAACTTTATCATAATAACTATGGTTATGTCATTTGGGTTGGGTCTACTATGCAATGTCGATAACCAATGTGGTTTCGGTTATAATTTATGTTTTTGTCGGTTACTCGGGCATACCCAAAATTTTACAACTGATTACAATGTGTCCGTAAGTGAGATATACAAGATTAGTTTTAGTATATGCGAAACCCGATACACGTGTCTAGTATTTTTATGTAAAGAATCTATGTACAAAATTTCAAAACTGTATCATGAAAAATCACAAAGTTATAAGCTTGTTCTCTTAGGTAACAGAACAAGCTTATAACTAGGTAGTGGTCCGCACAAAATCGTAGTCCCTCCAGCGTCGTCTTGAGCTCATTGATAATAATAATTTGGCAGTAGGTACCTAAATTATTGCGATAGGTACTTAAAGTCGCTCGGTGTCCAACTTTTAACTTTTTTAAATACATTTGGGAAAAAATATAACATGGTTTAAAAATTACTGGAATCGATTCAGTTACTTATTCTGAACAAACTATATTCAGGTTTCGCATATACTAAAAATAATGTTGTATATATGACCCAAGCGGTTTGGTCCTAAGTTGGACCATCTTCTGAGTGGTAAGAAAGCATGACGATAATGTTAAACCAACGTACACAAAAACTGCATTCAAAAAATTTAATATAATTAATGTATTTTAGACTCTAATTTCCTAGCAGTAAGCTTTTGTTGTTACAATTTGATGACCCCGGAAATTAGAAGTATTATCAAAACTGGCCTGCAGTTTCAAACAGCATAATAATTGCATTTGTGCCTTTATCCCAGATTCCCAGCATCCGTATCTCGTTAATATGGAACAGTCGGTAATGAGTTAATGTTTGATAATTAGTGCTATTCGGTACGGTCCCCGAAGCGTTGTTATTTGTGGCGTAGTGATTAATCACGCTGATAACGGTGTATCATACCTGGGGTATGTTGACCATGAGGAGCGAAGCTGGAAGCCAAACGTTCTCTTAAGAGAAGTTCGGCGGCAAGATAGACAGACCACATTGTTGCCATTGCGGGTATATCCTGGATGAGTTTGGCACAGGAACGTGGAACTTGGCACAAGCAAATAGAGGCCTATACCCAGCAGTGGGTGAATTCAGGCTGTGGATGATGATGATAAAACTGTCTCTAAAGTAATCGTTTTGCCAATGCCTTCAAAGAACAATCATCTGATAAGATCATAAGAGATATATAAAATAGTAAACTAACTAACTGACTCACTGACTGTGTGATATATCAAAACACAGGCCAAACCACTGGTCCTAGAGACATGAAACTTGGAGGGTGTTTTCTTTGTGAAGAGTAAGTATCCACTAAGAAAGGCTTTTTGGGAATTCCACCCCTAAAGGGGTAAAATAGGGGATGGAAGTTTATATGAAAGTCCGTCAGTTTTGAATTTAGCATCTTCAAATTTTGTGTTTAGGCTGACGATTGAAAATTAATTTATAGAAGGGTTAAAAAGTGGGATGAAGGTAAGTAATCGGATATTCTTCGACATCCACGCGGGCGGTGCCGTGGGCAAAAGCTAGTAAGAGTGAACCCGGAGCGCCTAGCCATTCTTTTAGCGATACGCGCGTTAAAGGCGTTGGTCATTCACACACAGTGCTACCATCGCTTTGAAAACGAATACAGCTTTTTGAATGTCTAAAGAAATGACAACAAAAGCTTTTCGGCAACTTACGTCTTTGTCAACCTAATACATTTTTGAGTTTTACGTCATTGCTGTACATCTATATATACATATAACCAAGTCAAACTTGAGTAACAATCACTATTTAAGATACGATTTTTATTCTGTAATTGTGTGGAATTGTTTTAGAACTGTCAAAAGTTTGAATTCTTAGCTTTGGTTTCTTTGACGGTTCTTACTTTGTTTAAATTCTTGTCTATTGTATATTTTTTTTTGCATAAGTCATTATTTAAACTCAAGTAAATACTTTAACTTGACTACAAAGGGTGTAAAAAGACCCTTAAAGAAGCCACTTGTTCAATTCAAAGGCACTTGTTCTCCCCGTCATTGCGATATTTTTTTTGTTCTAGACCATACCTGGGAACTTTATAGTTACGGAGATATTAGGGGTCAAAGTTCCAACTATATCACAAGTTTTTTTTTAAATACATGTTTTTCATGTAAGATTTCTACTTGACCTTCGAACTATTCAATCTATCCATCAGCACAATGTGCGTTACATTGAGTTCTACCGCAAAACGTCGTTTTCAAAAAAAGTCGTTTTCCAGCATTTTTTTTTGCGTAAATTTACTTTGTTTGATGTACATGATGCTTGCCAGTAGATACGGGTGTTAGACTTTAGAGAATACCACTTTGTCCAGGTCCTCCACATCGCTTCGCACATCCTGGAACACAATCCTCCACCATTGTTTATGTACACGTTTGAAATAAGCCTGGACGATGGAAATCACATAGTAATTCACGGGTAAGCTTTGTTTAGGTGACTGTATTGCCACGGCCAGTAGGTAATAATACAATGCAATAATATTTGTGACATTACATGATTATTCAACATTTGTTACAAATGCCATGAAAACATTATGAAATTAATCAGCGAGTAGGTATGATACAGATATTATAAACATAACCGGCTTGTTCTGTATGGTGTCCGGACGTAAAGAATAGCACCATCCCATATCTTCCCGTGGGTGTCGTAAGAGGCGACTAAGGGACTTACCAGAGAATGGGCAGCAGCGTTCTCTGTGTTTTATAACAACCATACTGCGATCGCCAACCCGCCCGCCAAGCGTGGCGATTATGGCAAAACCCCCCTTCTTGGGGGAGGCCTATGTCCAGCAGTGGACGTCTTTCGGCTGAAATGATGATGATGAACCGGCTTAACTTTGCCTACAATCAGATATTTTAGGCAATTAAAAAATTACTTCACTAAAAGTTATGGCCCCATCATTGATTGGTGTCTGAACATAGGTTACTGTAGGGCTCCTGTAGAGCTCCTGCAAAGCCCCCAACCAGCCCTCAGCCAGCTTCCTGTAAGTTTGGCATTTAAGAAATACGAGGTAGATAAAACATCTTCAAAGTTAAATAATTTTAAATTATCGGCTCAAATGCGCATTTAATAATATCTTCAATTGACTTTAAAAAAAATGATTATAGCAACGATTATGAGAGATAGCAACTTAAAAAAAATATAATAATTTATTGACTACTGTAACTCATAATAAATCTACCATACCCATCAAACTCATCTTTATCCCCCATTTTCCTGGCGCACCATGGCGGAAGGATACAAGCAAAGGGTACGGAACCCTGACATGACTCTAAGGGCCGAAATTTAACGAGAAAACCCTTTAAACCCTGACGAAGCTCAAATACCCTAATAAAATAACCATTAGGGTAACATCGGTCAAAACAGATACAGTTTCCAAATTTAGGGATGTTACCAAGTGGTCCACCCTTATTTCAAGTAAATTAAGGTCGTGTTTAAAAACAAAAATTCTTATAACTTCAAACTGGAAGAAAACAATGCAGCTTCATGGTAGAAATCGATAATCTTATCCTATAGATAATGCGAAAGTAACTCTTTGACTGTCTGTTACATTTCAGGTCAAAATCAAGAAGCTAGTTAAATCTAAGCTGGTAGATAATAATGCTGGTAGTGTCTTCCTTCCATTCAATTCTTGAAATTTGGGTTTTCAACCGCACCACGTGACCAGGTCCTGAAAATCTCGCTGTCGTAATACAGCCAGTATTAAAACTTACTTGTACCTAAGTTAAAACAGCTAATGTTTTTGTCATACTGAAATTCACGACGCAAAATATTCAAACGTGAATTACAGTCACTAAAGTTTATTCAACTACTTCTTGACAATCTATTTATTTTCACACCTGTAAGTTATTGCTTCTATTAATTATATTATTATCACTATATTTAGTAGCAACAGTCGATGTTAAAGGTCGTCACGCATCAACGAGGCGGGGTCACTGACCTGTAATAGTTATAGCCTTCAATGTTATTATTGTCATACCATTTAGATCTGTCAAGTATCGGACGATGTTTGATTCTGATTAGACAGTGCGCACACTAAAGTCAAAATAAAACAGTATCTTGTGTGGCGAGTGCGCGCCGTCAGTAATTGTATCAAGATGGACTGAAACAGTATAAACATAGGTGTGTTCACAGACGACTGTAAAATGATCTTAGTAAAGAAAGTTCTGTGTACGTTTCCATAACAGCCAGCCCAGGCAGAGGTGGCGAAATAACCTGAACGCGCATTATAAAGCAGGCAAAGAGTACCTTTTTTTTTTTTTAGGATGGGAAATCATTAAATGACCCCCCCACTCTGGGCGGAGCGGAAGGGAGTGTCAGACTTGTACTGACTAAAACCCATCCATGTTCCTTCTTTGCCCTTTGTGTTTCAGGGCCGCAGTGTCTCTTTCGAACAGTCCCGCAGCCCAGACAAAGCGTACCTGGAAGGATAAGGGGAGGCCTTTGTCCAGCAGTGGGACATCAAAATAAAAATCAAAGCATTTATTTCTTTTATTATAGGCACTTTTGAATTGTCGAAACAAAGACAACAATGAAATGTGGCTACAGTCCCAGTCACAAGGCATAAAAATTGTGAAAGTACTGTAGTTGCCCATTCCCTAACGTAGATCTCTATGGAGAAGAACGGGCAAGAAACTCCATGGACACTCTTTTAAGGCTAACTAAATGAAATGAAAATTTCTATCATAAAGCGGTAGTCTTTATGGTTAGTTGTGACTCAAGTCAGCGCATAGCTTTAGTGTCAATGTGTACCCATCCGATTTAGCATGCAAATATTCAATGTTGGGAAAATAAATTAGTGATCGATCAGGCCACTTTGGTGACACATTCTTGCTTCGTAGTCCAATCAGAATCTTCGTAGGTTTTTGAAATATGAGATGTTATTGAGAAGTTACCACCAACCCGCACGGGCCCACGG
The DNA here is from genome assembly GCA_905163415.1 of Noctua fimbriata. Taxonomy (NCBI): domain Eukaryota; kingdom Metazoa; phylum Arthropoda; class Insecta; order Lepidoptera; family Noctuidae; genus Noctua; species Noctua fimbriata. The sequence continues at coordinate 1,550,643 of LR990923.1, forward strand.
AATACGGGGAGTTAGCCGTAATCCACAATACGGGCCCAGTGGTTGGATTCTCAAAGGTGTGGAGGTCTGTATCCCAGCATTGGGAACGATATAGATGAAATACTGTTACAGTAAGCCTGCGTTATCTTGGTGTGGTGGGTAAAGGCCTCTAATTTCTAATTCTTCTGATCCAGGATCAATGTGGACCAGTGGACGATAGTTTTCACCAGCTCGACCCATCATCTTTCACAAGGTCGCCCCGACGCCTTCTGACTGTGTCAGGGCTCCAAATTGTGGTTTTAAGATTATGTAGTAACCATTTCAAAACTTAATTCTTTGAAAGTATGAACTCTAATTAACTAGTTGAAGAGTAATTAAGAATTTATTAGTAAGCCGTCGCGCACAGGACCTGTTGCGCTGTCACTCTTGAGTTTACTGTTAACACCTAGTTGCGACAGATTTGTATTTATCAGTGAACTACTTAATTTATTTTACGTAGTTGTTTGTCTGTCTGTTAGTCCAGTCATCAGTCTTCATGTTATTTGGTTGATAAGGTAGATATTGGAACAGTAGTGGTCCTGTGATTACGGCCACGACTTACGTTTCATGGCCTCATAGGTCGTGGATTCGAACCAAGTACTTTACTCCCTGTTATTTACTTCATCACCACTTCTTTCAAAACCGTGTGGAAACTGGCATATCCAAGAACCATGATCATAATGTGACATTCACCAACCCGGGTTGTGGCTACGCAGTAGAGTATAACCCACTCGAGTATATTTTCATGTTTGAGTCAATCAAAAAGAATATGAATGTATGAATAAACCAATTGTTGATTGTCGTCTGCTACTGTTGAAGCAATAAAACCGATTATACTATTTCAATTGAATCAACAATAAAATGCAAAACCATTAACTCCATGACATACATCGTTATTGTTTTTCAAAATTCAGTATTTAAAAATAAACAACACGTGGACAAGTTACATAAGCAAAAAATGTTTATGACCAACAGAAAACAGCTAAGTATCACAATTACTAATAAAAACGTGTGAACGAGTTAAATGGCTGACATTCAAAGAAAATTACTGCTATTTGCACACTTGTTGTCACTTGTGATAGCGTTTATGTTTTTCGTTTATAAAGGGTGTAACAAGACTCTTAACGAAGCTGAAAAGCCCTTGTTCTCCTCGTCATTGCGATCATTGTTTTGTTCTAGAGTTCTAGACCATACCCACAGATACCTATAGATAGACCTAGATAACGCAAGTATCACGATCTGTATGAAAACCAAGCGTGTCATTTTTTGACTACCTATTATGACGTCACAAGCACTATTTAGTGATGGGAAAATCAAATCGATTCAAAGACGCCCCCCTCGTCCTACCCCCGCCATGACGCCCACTGACGTCCGACTAGCGCTATGCTCCGATGCAGACTGAGTTCGAAATTGGCCACTTACGATTTTTGTACGTAAGCTAGGCACGCGAAGTAGTTGCTCTCGCGTTATCTAGGTCTATCTATATCTGTGACCATACCTGACAACCTTCTAGTTACGGAGATTTTGGGGGTCAAAGTTCCAACTTTTTCACAAGTTTACTTTGGAAATAGATGTTTTTAATGTAAGATTTTTACTTTAAACACCTCCACGATCCCCGTACTATACAATCCATCCATCAGCACAATGTTTTGAGGAAGTAACATTGAGTCCTACCGTAAAACGTGATTTTGAAACCCAAAAAAAAAGTCGTTTGATGTACATAATGCTTGGTTGACGGCTTCGTGAAGGGTCCGCTTACACTTTGTAAACAGTTTTTAGTTGCGGAACGGCTGCAAATCCGTTTACCAATACTTACATGATGTGATACCAGATCTCATAGATGATGGCGGGAGGAGCTGGACAAAACCAACGACCAATGGCAGACATTTACCCTGGATCGAAACAACTAAAAGTCATGGGGCCTTTGCACAGTAGTGGAATGACGCAGACTAACATTATCAGCATCATCAACTTCAAGGAAGTGGACTAAATAAGTATTTTAAAGTTAACCCAATAATTTCACATCAAAATTTGATCTATGGAACCAACCTTAAGATGAAGCCTATTCAATAAAAAATGCATCATCGAAATTTAACACATTCCGACGAAACGACCTGTCTATTCTTTTTATGAAGTCGGTTAAAATGCAATGTACAGACCGCCAGCACATCAAGCTATCCGAAACTTTCTAATTTTTCCAATCAATGCTTTAGCGATAAAGTTCAAAATGTATTAAATAAATTTGACAGATTGTGTGGGGTTCTGTACTTGCTACCTACCCCCACGAGCAAAAGGTGACTGTTGGTATGTAAAAAGCAAATTAAAGATTCTGTTTCTAATGTCTGAAATGTACAAAAGTTTACTCTTTCTGTTTTGCATGTGGTTTTGCTTCCGCTTCTCAGTTCTTAGGTATTACTTTTATTCTAGCTATCGCTCTTTCATCTGTCTCAAGTGCACTTAAACAAATAGCTAAGATAAGAGCTTTATAGGGTAGAAATCCCATTTATTTTGCTTTTAGCTGCAGTTTCACAACGTTTTGTCAAAGTGGCTTCTTTTAATGCAAACAAATCTTGTGGTTCATGTTATAATACGTTAGCATGATAGATAGATACGTATACACATAAACTCACGACTTTTCACATGGCGGTAGACAGGAAGAATAGAACACCACCAGCTACGATCCTTACACAGGTACCCTGCTCCTTTTGCTGTGTTGGTTTTATAGATTAATAGTTTACAAAGACACTCTTTATTCCCTTCTATACAACATTTGTTTTAGTATATGCAAAACCTGATACACGTGTCTAGTATTTTTATGTAAAGAATCTATGTGCAAAATTTCAAAACTGTATCATGAAAAATCACAAAGTTATAAGCTTGTTCTGTTACCTAGTTGTCCGCACAAAAATGCGCTTACCACGCAGCGCGCGTCTCCAGCGTCGTCTTGAGCTCATTGATAATAATAATTTGGCAGTAGGTACCTAAATTATTGCGATGGGTACTCAAAGTCGTTCGGTATACAACTTTTAACATCATTAAATATTTTTGGGAAAAAATGTAACATGGTTTAAAAAATATTGATATCGATTCAGTTACTTATTCTGAACAAACTATATTCAGGTTTCGCATATACTAAAAATAATGTATACTATACAGGGTGTACATTCAGTCAAAAAAGTATCGGGAATGATGATTTGTTTATGATTCCAAATTTAATTTTTTGTTTTTTTTTTTTATTGTTAGGTTGTCTAGCAGCCATTTTAGGCGCGGAGTTTGAGTTGCAACTGTTATTTAGATTAAATACAGTGTGGTTTTTAGTTAGATCATATCTAGTGTGTATTGCGAATTTCATAATGGGCAATAACATCGAACAAAGAGTTTGTCTTAAATTTTGCATCGCCATATACATACATACATAGATTACTTATTATCCCAGAAGTAAGATCTCGTGGACAATTCCCGAACCCCACGCGGGCGAAGCCGCGAGCATTAGCTAGTATTAAATATTTACATAAATATGATTTAAATGCTAGCCCCTTTTTGGGGCCGATACCAAGCCAGCGGAGGTTTGTGTCTTGAGCCCCTAAAGGGGTACCAAACTTTATGGTTAGGAAAACTTATTTGAAAGATTGTCACACACAAACGGTCAAATGTTTCACCAGGTCATCCTTCAAAGCAAGAGTCATCCAGCATAAGAGAACGAGGTCAGTAGTAGGCTCATCTAATGATTAAAAAAAAAGATGTTTGAATGTTATTTGCAGTTCTCTTGTTGGGTAGATTCTGGCACAAGGAGCTCTACTATTAATTTGAACTTTTATAGACAGACTGACATTTTGTTACAATTTTATAACGTTGGAGGCTTTAAAAATAAAGCAATTGCCATCAGTTTGCAATTGTCAAGTTAATAGCTGTGTAATTAAAATTTATTACTATTCACTTGATTGTGTGTGGGTTTAAACGTAGCGTTTATTTTTATAGCAGGAAAATGCCCGAGTGAAAATTTATTACATCCTCCTTTTTAATTGCTCAAAGATTACTGCCAGCAATCCTTACTTACGTAGGCCCAGTTGCACCACTAAACGGGTTTAATGCTAAAATAATTTAAAATATCGTTTTTATTCTGAAAATCGTTAGAAGAGATGACGAGATGTGAGTGAAGTATTTGTGGGGTACAGTCGTGAGCAATGAAATGTATACTATAAATGTATTGATTAACGTTTACATTTTCACGATCATAGTATTTTGTAAGCCATGCTATTACGAAATAGGCCTCATCCCGAAGAGGAAACCGTTATTTCCCGAGAAAATCGTTTTTGAATTTTTTTAAGTGTTTACATTTCATTGCTCGTCATTGTATGTACGTGGGCCTAACATTTATAATGCTAAGTGTTAGCTGAAAATAAAATCGTAATGACAGAATTATTACGGTAATTCTACATCCTTAATTGTTTGTAATAATTCCTAGGCTAAGTTTATTTTATTACAATTCTTGGGCCAAGTTAAATTAAAAGGTAATCTTTGGTTGTAGTAAAATATCTTCATAATTCCAGCCTGTAATTAAGGCTGAAAACGCTACAGAACGTTTTCAGGAGAATTTTAATGAAACTCGTTAGGCAAATGTATTTTAAATGTGATTTGTGGCTAGAAAAATACATTTAATTTAGAATTTTCGTAGATTGTGTCTGAGTTATGTTGTTGCAGATAAGCACGTCTTTATCCTAAGGGTGAAATGAGCCACTGAGGTCTTTATCACCAGCCTAGCCTTTTCCCAAATATGTTGGGGTCGACGTCCAGCGTTTTGCAGCTGAAAACCAGTATTTTACATGGAGCATCTGCTAACTAACTTATCTGACCTCCAAAGAGTAATACACGATACCTCACGGCAAGACTGGTTGTCAGACTTTTGGGCCTCTAACTCCCCGTAGTGGCAGCCGAAACCAACTGCTTGCTTGGGACAAATGAGAAATCAACTCTGTTGAAGGTACTGAAGGCACATAAAACGCTTAAGAAGCGGTTGTCATTTTTATAGGTCCTCAGGTAACTTATTTGTTTATTTACGACACACAAATAAAGTCAAAGGCGGACTTTATGTTTTCAGAATTCTCTACTGGTCAACCGAGGGGGATAAAGAGATAAGATGGGGCTCTGTCTATCTTAAAATTCGCAAAACTTCCAACCTAACACGATATAACAAATTACTTACAAAGAAAGAAAAATAAAACCTAGAGGTACCGCTTAGGGCTCTAATCTACTAAAAATAATAAATCTAGAGAAACGTGAACTTTGTACAAATTATACGCCATCTTCCTTGTAAGTAAGGATTCCTTGGTTTAGCCTAGCATTATGCTGAATTAAGTTGACCTTTGCGGACGCTGCGGTCCTGAGGTGTACTTTCAACTAGATAATACTTATGATTAAGTTTTGTTCTTGTTGTGGTTTACCTAGACTTTAAGGGTAGGGATAAGAAATAAGGTACATTTATTATCATGAAAAATGTGTTAAACTTTAGCTGATGATTTTTTACAGGGAGTCGACTGTTTCAGCAAAGATTATATCCGGGTTGTCAGTGGTACAACTAAGCAAGCGGTCCTCGGTTTGATCCAGGTCTGGATTCTGCCCGGTTGACGGAAAAAGGCTCTCCCCCTATTACTTGGTAGTTAAACATAACTGGCGTAATGCGGGTCTACTATTAGGTACCTATCCCTCTACCATACGCTTCAGGGATTACAGGCGTGACGTGGTGTTTTACGCAAATAGTTTTAATTTTTAATTATAGAAACAAATGCAATGAAAACTGGAAATAAAATCGTTGTGGATAATGGTCAATTCGCTTTCACAGAAAAGAAACCTGTCTCCCAGACTCCCAGTAATGGGGACATGATAGGCTGATCATGCCAAAATAACGCATGCGTCATCGGAAAAAAATACTTCTAGAAACTGAAAACATTTACGTACTTCCTGAAAACCTATGATTACCATCATCACCATAACAAAAGCGATACAGCGGCCATTTTGCGCACACAATATACACAATTACGGCATTTGTCAATGTACAATACCGAGTAATGTGCCGTTGACTCAATAATTACTATTAATTTAACAGAATTACTCAAAGGTAGGAAATACGTGAATACCTTATTATATTGTTTTGTTAGAAATGGCGCTAATTGTGTCGATTATTATAATAGGAGAAACAAATGAGTACATTTTAACTGTACTGTTAGAAAATGTTATCATTTAGCTGATTCAAAGGAGATTGCTAGTGCCTTAGCATAAGCATTTGCACAAACAGCTCATAATCTTACTACTACTGGTACAAGGATCGGTGATTACATGATGTGCATTGTTGTTTTAATAAATATTTATTTACAGATACACTAGATTGAGTTCCAAAAGTCTTCGATATTGCAAATCGCGTTATGGAATTCAAATGGAGTTGGCCGGGACACCTAGAAAGGAGCAATGATGACAGGTGGAGTGAAGCTGTGACCAAGTGGCGTCCAAGTACTGGGAAAAGAAATGTGGGTCGTCCAGCAGCGGGATGGACAGAGGCCATAGGCATCGGGGAAAAACCATCATGCGGCTGGTACAAAAACGTGAAGATTGGCACAAGAAGAGAGAGGCCTATACCCAGTGGGTGAATTCAGGCTCTGGATTATGACAGCCACCCTTACTTTAAGACACGTAGGTCATTTCTTCGACTTGTGCCTTTAAAATGCCTGTTAAGGCTTAAAACTATTAAACCAGCGTTGATAAGCATTTGATTACCTCCTCCAATAATTGAATCGCTTTATCGTCATTTATGCATTCAATGACTCAGTATCAAAACACTTTGTTAGTAACCAATGAGTCAGATGAAATTAAACTGTTGTCTTAATCACCTCAAAAACAAAAAAATACAGAATTTCCATAAACATCTTTATGATTATTGCCAAAAAAAATCAACTTTGATCTTTCCTCGTTAGGTTTCTTATGTCTGGTTTTTATATTGCATGTCAAAATACTAATAAAAATAAACAAAACACGCCAAGAAAAGTTAAATATTATTATCACTTATTTTCTATTGATGTCAGATGACGTCATGCAAAAGGAGGTTCTCTTTATTTTTAATTTTTCTATTTGTTTCCTCATAACTCCGTCATTTCTAAATCGATTCACCAAATTCTTTTTTTTTAAGTGAAACAAACAGAGACACCGACTTTCGAAAGTAAAGTTATTTTAGACTTTTGTAGTGTTTTTTTGGAAGTCGTTTTTTTAATTATCCTATTCTGTCCCCCTGTGGGTAAAGGCACTTGTACGCCTACGTGGCTATGGGCTGATCAAAATTGTATTGATTAACACGGGCATTAGCATTCACTACATACATCTTTTCTTTTTCTTTTTTTTTAAGTGTATTTTTAGTGAGTGCACTAAAATTACATTTACCCCGCACACCGCACCGCACCGTCTTCACATTGGTAAAGATGGTGCGGTGCGATGTAAAGACGGTGCGCCAAAATATTTATAATTGGGCAAATACTGAAGGCACAAGGGTCGTAATAATTATGTATGAACCACTGAAAAAGTTTTTATAATTTGGCAACTATTGCCATTCTTTCTTGACTTTCTTGAAGTCCTAGGTACTTCCTTTACTACTTGACTCAGCAAAGAACATTACATGTTTGATTATATTCATTATGTTTATTAATCAGTGCCCAACACAACACACACTCAAACTCCTAATTGGTCTGTCCCTAACCGACTATCCCACTCGTCTTGAAGCAAATAATATTCGTCTATGCACCAGCACATAGCAACAGGAGTGTATTGTATTCCTTTGTACGCAGTAACAGGATTACGTGACCGGAGCTTGTTGTGTCATTATATCCGTAAGACATGTTACATGGAGCTCTTTGATAAACTTATTATGCCCTTGTGGGAGATTTAGTAATGTTATGGACTGTATATTGTATATTTGATGTTTTTTGATGAAAGACTTTGGGGGGTCAGGAGATCAAGAAGGGAGGAACAAATAACAAAGACTGGGTAAGCGAGGTGCAAACATCGATTTATAAGATACTAGCTTGTGCCCTCGGCTTCCGCGTGGAGTTCGATAATTGCCCCACGGAATCATACTACTGATATAAAAAAGTATCCTATATGTTAATCCAGGTTATAAACTATCTGTGTGCTAAATTTCATCTAAATCCGTTCTGTAGTTTTGCCGTGAAAGAGTAACAAACAAACTTACTTTCGCATTTATAATATTAGTTAGGATTGTTATTTTTCGAGTCGAACAAGCATAATATAAAAAATATCACAAACCAACAGTTTTTATAATACGTAGGTACTTACATATCAGCAACGTAAAAAAAAAATCGTTGACCTTTTTCTATTGGTGGTAGTTCCAGTACTTACCTACCAGTTGTAAAAGAATACATATGACTGTAAGGTTGAAGATATACACCAGTGTTAGCCTGAATTTTAGCTTCTTGTTTTCTGTTTCATTACTGTTTAATTACTTTATAAAGGGTTCTTATGTAAGTAAAATTCCATCGTTTGCAGCATTTTATGAGTGATTGTGTAACAAATTGTCATTTATTAAATTTGTGTCTTCCTACTGAATATAAGCAAAGCTCCAAGCAATCTGCACCGAACGGATGCCAATGATTATTGTATTGTTTACGAAGTGGCAGACTGCCAGAGTTTGCCAATAAGGAATGAAGTGGCACATTACACAATATTAAGCAAAATTAAAGCTTTATTTACTGCAGGCCAATTAAAGCTAAAGGTTGTTATCAGCTAATGCGAAAAAGAGAAAGGAGAAATCTAGTAGTAGGAATCTAGTGACTATAAAATTGCATCCTTTGAGAAAGCCAAATGCAAACCGCTTTCTTTATGAAAACCATTTAGTATATGGCAAATTTTCCGCCACTCATGGTTTCTACAAAAACCAGTCGTATCGCTGCGGTTGAGACTCTGAGGTTTGCAGTTCCGCTCGCCTTCCAAAAATCCCAATTATGGTAATTGGGCCTCATCACACAATTTCGCTTCTGCTATAATAATAGTCTGCCCCTGATAAAATCTATAACCACAGAATACATTATTAAATTCCTAGTATAATATCACACACGAACTCCCACACAATCACAATCACAGTTACATTGTCATTTAATGCCGCTGTTCTACCATAATCCTCATTGAAATAATCGCAAAATGAGCCACTTATGGCTGGATGCGTCAGTTCAATCTGCAGTAAAGTGCTTCTGAATTAGACATTGTGAACGCGTGTTGCATGCGATATGAGGTGCAGCGGCAGGGGTGAGGCCTTCTGGGTTTTAATCTATTGGAACTAAATCATTATGAGGGATTACTAAGCTGTCTGTCTCTTCGATCTTGGGCTAATGTGGACTACTGGTTGTTGGTTTTGTCCAGTTCGTTCCACCATATTTAATTTACAGAGTCTGCCGCGCCGCCTTATGGCTGGGATAGGACTCACACACGTTGAAGCATTTGCTCAGTGAGATGATGACTAACAGTTACAGTAAGCAGGTGGCATCGGAAAAAGTAAGGAGATACACGGCAATATCTTTTTTGAGATATATAATCAGAGCAGTCATCAATATTGTAAATATAGATCATTCTTTCTAGCGAATGTTTTTTTATCAAATTAACATTGACAGCTGTCTCTATATCAATGGAGGCGACCCAATACTTTGCCGATGGTTTTAGTGTACCTCAATCTATCATCCAATTTATATTCGATTTTCATTATATCAGTTCGTTATTACAGCCTTCCAAAAATGGTAGTCAAATGCTTGAGGATTCCGCAGTTTGTTTTGTATTATTATTGTACATTATTATTCATACTAATTAGAATATTCTACAATTTATTATTCAAATATCAAGGTTCAAGGATACGTTTTGAATGTGAGTTTCGACTACCTACATCTTTTTAACTGGAAGGAAAATTACTAAATGTGTTATTATTTAATTCTCTAATTTTGTGCAGTATCATTTCTTGGTTTACAGAAGAGCACTACCAGCAAATTCCTTTCGTCTGTAGTAGCCTTTAGATCTGCTAACCCACTTAGAGTTAGCAGATCTAAAGGCTAAAAGGTTAGTTTAATACAATCTACTGATATTTAAAAAAGCGGTCTTCAAATTGTGCCTTGGTGATTAAAACAAGATTCACAAACGGTACTTTGTGTTTACTTTCCTATGTAAACTAAGCGTATTTTAAGAGTGTTTTTTTTACAATATTATTAATGTTATTATTCATCATGAATCGTTAGCTAATATTCACTTACACAAATATGAACAAGTGTGGTCTGCGAATCTTGCTCTTAGATCTACAGTTGTGCGCTTATACTAATATTTCACATTGTAATCATAATATTTAAAATACACAGTATAGTGCGTCTGCACATCCGGCTACCTATGTACTTATTCACTTTAATGTGCACAGCGTCACGTCCAAACACATTGTATCAGCGAATTATTCAAGGGCGTGTATTGTCGCTGCATTTGCGCAGATATGATATGAACGGACGTCTCCCCCATAAATAAGTAAACCTCATGATTGGTGCGATCATGAATTTTTTATATGTTGTAAATACTCGATTTTCTTTTACCAAGTATTTGTGTTTGCTTCTACCTATCTACTATCTCGGCATTTTTTAAGATGAAGAAAACTAGTCTCCACGGCAAGGGGAATGGTTATCTTGAGGCATATACCACATTTATCCTGTGATGCTCTTTTAATAAATAGGGATTTTATTGTTTAATTCCGTGGAGTTTTTGATATATATATATATTTTTTTTATAAAATGAATAACTTACGCATTAAGACTTCAGCTTCATGTTTACTTCACCTGAAGAGTTGACTCATGCAACCTAGCAAAATTCTGCGTTCGATTGACGAGCTAAAAAAAATGTTAAAGTCAACAGTTAATAGTTAATAATTATGTGGATATTCACCGCAAATGTCTCATTAATGTACGCACGACAGCCAATCAAGCCATACAAAACCAGTTTATGCGGATATCTCATTGTATAGGAAACCTATACACAGCGAGGCCAAGTTATACTGGAAAAGTACAGCTTCATGTGCCGCCGTGTGTACACACGTCGTAATTTATCTAATACCACAAATTGTGTTTAAGAGTTTCATTTAGCCGAAAAGGTTATCTTCCAATGACATCAGTCTTGCACAACATGCAATTTATATTTGTCTAGTCAGTAGTTTGTCATGTACTTACAAAATAATTACATTAGTGTACAGTTGACAAAACAGATATATAACCAACTAGGCATTTAAGTCCTAACCTTTTTTATTTAAGCCATGTTTATTTATTAACTTTTATCTTTTTTGTTTCACACGAGAATGAAGTGTGTATGCATATCTTGTCATGGTAAAAAAGTCCCCCGTCAGCATTATGGTAGCGGGTTCAAACCCAAGGTGCGGCTAAGTGTTGGACATAGATTTAAAAGATAACCTTCAAGCCAAATCCTCCTCTTTTACCTTCAACTATTTATATTATGATGCTGTGTGTTGAAAGTCCCTTTCAAATTTATTAAGATTGAATAAGAAAAAAGAAAAGGGTCTAATTTGTCCCGCCAACTCCAAGAGCAAATCACACTGGTGGTTAGTGTTATTTGCTGTAATTGGGAATCCAACGATTAATGAAAATTTAATTTTATGAAGCCTACATACCAAACTCTTATGATGACTGCACATGCATATGCCATAATATTTTTTATATATTTACGCCATAATTTTTTATTGCTTGTGTCCAATCGGTGGAAAAAATGAAATGTCAAATTCTGTTGCGATGACAATTTTTGTTATTGTTTGTAAATAACTGTAATATGTATGTAATGTATGTTTTAATAGTTTATTGCGTAAAAGAAGAATTTATCAAGTAAATGACATTTTGAGAATTTCATTTTATGGCTTTGTTCAAATCAAATCAAATCAAAAGTCATTTATTCAAACTAGGCTGAAAATCAGCACTTTTCGAACGTCAAAGTTACATAAGACAGTCCCTCAAAAAAGCCCGCCCGTCACCACTTCCTAGTGCTTTAGCTGGGAAGAAGAAGTGGTGGAACAAACTCCCCAGCAGCACATCTGTCTGTTTAGTTATATAAACTTGATTCTATACAAATCGTATGCAAAGTAATTAACATTACGAAACACAAAACATTGGATTAAATTACACACTTGCCATACGTTAGCTAGCACGCGCCAGTATACCAACAAAACAATGAACAAACTGTACTCAAGCAGATAAAAATTTCAACATAAAAAAAACGTAAATAGAACTTAATACCTAAATAAAAGCCTCCAGGCATAAAGGGCGTGCCCGCTTACATAAGGCAATTGCTGTAACTTGAAGTGAGAAATGATAAACTAGCCCCATCGAAGTAAAATAAGTAAACAATTACTAATAACAATTAAAACCACGATCAGCAAGACGACCAGTAACCACAAGCAGCACCCGTTCACGAGCATAACGCAAAGATCAGCCATCACCCCGCTCGCCATATTGGAGGGAAGGAGGCAACCCGACCCCCGACGCTACCGCAGGCAGTGACATCTAAGGGAGCATGACGAGCTTGCTGCCGGTTGCTCAGGCAAGAATAGTATAATCAATAGTCGAGGACGCTAGCTAACCACTTATTGCAATACAACTCATAAAACACACATTGTAATGAGTAGATTATGTCACTAATAAATTAAAATTTAACTAAATTAAATTACATTTACTTATACAGTCAAATAAAAATAATCAATTATATGAACTCATATAACCTGTCAGTAAGAAAGCTAATTCTGGAGAAAGAACATGAACATTGTCTGGAGTTAATCACAGCGACCAACTATTCTTATCGTTTAAGTAGTCATTGATACAATAGTATGCCTTTGAACAAAGGGTGGATTTTACTTTAGTTTTAAACGCATTAAAAGGCAAATCTAGCAAAAAAGAGGGCAGCATGTTATAAAAAGTTATACCAAGCCCAACAAATGAGTTATGTACCTTATGAAGCCGGTGAAATGGAGCTCGTAATTTGTCCTTATTTCTGGTGTTAATATTGTGAATATCACTATTTTTAGTGTATAAGTGTATATTTTGCCTAATATATAAGATGTTGGCGAAGATGAATTGTGATGCCACCGTGAGAATACCAACATCTTTAAAAAAATCTCTCAGAGAAACTCTGGCACCAAGCTGGTAAATAGCTCGAACAGCTCGTTTTTGAAGAACGAATATATTTTGAATGTCAGCGGCTTTGCCCCACAGCAGAATACCGTAGGACATAACGCTATGAAAATAACTAAAATAAACTAATCGAGCTGTATCAACGTCAGTGTATTGTCTTACTTTTCTGACGGCGTAGGCGGCCGAACTGAGCCTGCCCGCTAGGCTCGATATATGAGGGCCCCACTGAAGTTTGGCATCTACTGTTATACCAAGAAAAACTGCCGAGTCTACAGTTTCAAGCACCTCATTATCTAAGACGATGTTGGGACCTAGATTCCTAACATTTGGCAAGGCAAACTTTATACATTTCGTTTTCTTGGCATTGAGAACTAGGTTATTCGTCGTAAACCATCAACCATCCGTGACCATTGAGAGTGCACTGTTTACGTCATCAAAATCTTGTCTATTCCTGTTTACTTTAAAAAGAAGTGAGGTGTCATCTGCAAACAATACAACGTCACAGATACCCTTTAAATAAAATGGTAAGTCATTAATATACACTAAGAATAAGAATGGACCCAGTATTGAGCCTTGAGGTACACCTAACTGAACTGGTAACCCGGAAGATTTTACACCATTCACATCTACACATTGGAACCTATTATGTAAATAAGAATTTATTACTTTGAGAGCTTCATTTTGGACACCATAATGACACAGTTTACGCAAAAGCGTGTCATGGTCCACGCAATCAAAGGCTTTGGAGAGATCACAGAAAACTCCAATAGCATTTTGCGAGTTCTCCCATGCGTCAAATATGTGTTTCAGCAGTGCAACACCCGCATATGTAGTCGAACGACCTTTTGTAAAGCCATATTGTTCATTATGAAGGAGGCTGTTTAAATTAAAATGTCTTAGCAATTGCTTGAGTATTAACTTTTCAAATATTTTGCTGTTCATCCGATAAGTTGCTGTGTAGATTAAAGTATAGCTTTGATATGTAGTTAATCATTCTGTATGTCTATCTGATGAGCTAAATCAAAATACCATTAAGGTAGATTCTTAATTTAACATCCAATTCAACTGCGACACAGCAGTACTGTTTTACGAAAAAACTGACAAAATTAAATCTCCAAGGCACAAAATTTTAATTCTCTTCCCCCACAACCGTTGCGTGCGCCCTATAATAAAAATAGCCCATCTGTAGCCGCACAGGGTTAAGCCGACCTTCATTTATTACTCAACCCTACGCCCGCCACCGCGGCACCGCAGGCCTAGGTCGCGAGTTAAAATTGTTTATTAAACACCATTATCAAAGTTAGCCGCAACTACTTTATAAAGTTGCGTTAGCACGTCTTTTTGTCTTGTTAGGGATGGGGGTTGTATTTATAAGGTTGTGATTTGTACCCATAGTATTTAAAAGTAAGCTGTTTGGGCCTACATTTATTGCTGTGTGAATTTTTTATTTATTTATTTAATCAAATCTTACCTACAACTACCATTACTGATATGCGATCCAATGCGATAGAATGGCCTTACATGCTAAATCCTTAATCTACATTCTATAAAATTACATACAATATCCTGATGAAATATATGGTTGTTGTCTGTAACCAACGGTGAAGGCGAACTTAATTAAGATCAACAAATCATAAAAGCACAATGATTTGAGAAGGAATTTTAATATTTTTTCAAACTTTATGAAACGGGCAGGTTGCAGGCTTGTAAAGCTGAAAGAAAGACTAGGATTTAAAGATTGAGATCATTATCAGTTCCCATGTTACTTCACAACATCCTCATTTATTCTCCTCTGTCTACCGTCAGGCTATCCTCTGCACCCTTTTCGTTCTTAAAAGTTTTCACACAATTCATCAATTTTTTCTCTGGCCATCATTCGTATGGCCGGGACTTGCAAAAGATTCAGACCCGTAATTAACGGAAGCATGTACAAAGTACCGCGTTATGTTGATTTTCTAAAAGTACATAGTAACTTTGAACTCATACTAGGCAGGGTTATCTATCGAAGTCCATATCTCCAGACCAACTAAATGTTCCAATAAATCCGTTACCAGTGATTTGGTACGCTGCAATTTTATAGGCACTAAACTCGGGGTGTTACAGGGTTATAAATTATTATTCTGTTTACGTACGACGGCGGGATTTTCCATTGGTTATAGTTTACTAACCCTTTGAAAATGTTATGTTAGTCTTGGTTGTTTGGGGAAGTTTCCATGTTCTTACGCACTATAGGGTTGGTTATACTGTTTACGTTTGATATCAGGTGCGGCTCTTTGCGAAATATTATTGAATATCTTACTCCAATGAAGTAATAATATCAGCGTTCGAATCAGAAGAGAAATAATCAACACTCGGTGCTGCAACGGTTAGAAACAGTCACTGCGGATAATTTCTTTACTTTTGAGAGATACTCATAAAAAAAAACCACAATGTGGGGTCCCTAAGATGTGTTTTTTATGATGTACACAATTTACCATCTCATTTCACTCCTGAAAAACTCTTTTTACGACAGTTTATGTTATAAAATTCTTCATCTTGAAGTCATAAAAATAGTGGCAAGCGCAGTCAGCAGAAATGAAACTCTTTGTTTTATGAAGCCTCCACTATTTTAATATCAAATCCCTTTCGTAAGGTCTGTTGGAAAGTTTTGAGAGACCATTTATGTATTATGTAGGCCACATCTATTAATATTTTATTTTCCTTTCAGCTATCTGAAGATGAAAGGGAGTTAGAGGCTAACTTAGACGAGGCCAACGTTTTTATTTATATTATCTTTGCTAAATCGTATGTATGAGTTTTAGCACCCCTCCATGCTCCAAAAAACACGTAAACCCCAGCCGTGATTCGTAGATATTAGAAGTTCATCAGAAGTGGGATAGTCTGACCATCAGTCTTATAAAGGTGTGTCGTGTTAGTGCAGTAGGTGGATTGTGAAGATTAAATAAGCAGTCGCTTGAGAAATACTTGTATTTAGGAGTATCCAGTTAGATTGGTAGCCGACGCATACCAACATAGTAGAGAAACTCTGGAACTTCGCTGAGCTTCATTGTCTCGGCGCTTTTCTAGTGGTCGCCACTGTTGATTCTGGCTTTCACGAGTTGCAGTGGTTAGGGAATAGTCTGGCAGGCTTGTACGAACGCCAGCACATAAAGCTACCCAAAACTGACAAATTTTTCCAAACAACCTTGAACCTAATGCTTTAGCGGTAAAGTTAAAAATCTGATAACGAAATTTGGCAGAATGTGGTAGCTTGATGTGCTGGTGTCTGTACCAACAAAAATAGTGGAGTAAAAGTTAGAGAAGATGATGAGTTTTAACTCCAAAAGGTAATGTGTTCACTTGCTGAGAGCTTTACGGTTTTTGCTATCACAGACCCATCATGCCTTTTGGTCTTCTCAGTTACAACTAGCTTTTGCTCGCGGATTCGCTCGCGTTAATTTAGAATTTCATAATAAATTCGGGTTGTACTCCGCTTGTAATTTAATCAAATTCGAAAGACACGTGGCGCCATCAATTAACATAAGAAAGTTAATGTTGTTTTCAACGGGAAAAGTACTTTTTTTCGGACTATCTCCGTTTCTGTACACCTGAAATCGTATATGCAAAATTTCAGGATGATCGGTTCAGTGGTTTAGGAGTAAAAACGTTACAAACAAACGAACGAACTTACTTTCGCATTTATAATATTATAGTAGATATAGTAGCATGTGTAGCATGGAAGTATGGATTAAACTTATCCTAAGGTTAAGTATTTCGTAAAATAATCCAACAACAACGTAAAACCTAGATCCCACACCAGCATAAAATGAAAATCGAATGCTTGTCGTAGCCGCTAACCGCCCGCTATTTAATGAAACCGGGGTATTTAACTGTGACGCACGATTAACCGTTACCCAATCGTTTTACTACAGAGAAAAGGAGGAATTTGGAAAATGGATCGTAATTAGAAAAGAACCGATCGGTCTTGGCTGACGGATAATTAAGTACATGCTGGATATTACAGTAGATCTTTGACAGTCCGTGACAGGTAGTCTAGGCAGTAGCCTGAAAGTCTGACAATTAGTCTTACCAAGAGGTATCGTATTACCCAGAACTAACTGGGTTCTGGAGGTCAGATAGCACGGATAATTAATTCTGTGATGGACATTACAGAACCTCAATGTTATTACACTACAACACTTTCAAAATCCAAGTGATCTTTAATTTTATTATAAAAAGGCTGTTGTGGGGTTTCTGACTGGAAAAATCACTGATTATCGTTTTAATAAAAGTTACTGTTGTCGGCATGTCCTAGAACTAAAATAACAGAGATATGACTGTGAAGTTCATCAACCACCATTCAAGCACACAAAGAGCAAACAAGTGCCCCAACAGTGGGAGCGTGTCATTCTTGACTCAGATTGAGTTTGATCGGTATGTAGTAACTTGGGGCGTTACTACGACGTCTTAAAGCAGTTGTAATTCCAGTGTGGGAAAGAGACAGAGCTATACAGGTTGTCTAGCGCCATCTCTTTCCTCTTGTCATGGTGGGCCACCTGAACAGCTCTATAATTTGCCTCATTCAAGTTCTGAACGTTACATGTCGATTGTACGCACAACGACCAATACAGCTGTGCAACATCAAATTAAGCTGATCTCTCATGGTACGGAAAACTCATATAAAGCGAGGCCAGGCTATACTGGATATGTATAGCTTGATGTGTCCCCGAGTGTACCAATACGATGCATTTCAGTTACTCTGTTTCATATAAACTCAAAAGAAAACGAAAGCTTTAAATATTTGTTTTACAGAGTTCAAGATTTTATGATGCAATGGCTGCCTAGATCGGCTATAAAGATTGTACAGTGTAACATGAGGTTACTTTATCAACCGTCGTTTTTTTTTGGTTTTTTATGTGAATGTGCTATTCAACGAGTTACAAAATGATCTTTGCTGTCACTATTATAAGATTGCAATAAATAAAAATACAATACTTTGGTACATTATTAAATCGCCTATATTTGGTTCTAGAGTTCGTAGATGCAACTCGAAGAAAATAAATAATAATAAATTGTGCCTCACATTGTTTTTTTTTCTTTTTTCTTTTACTAATAAAAAACTCTCTCATTCTCTCTCTCTCTCTCTCTCTCTCTCTCTCTCGCTATCTCACTCTCTCTCTTCTGTGAATGTTGCTTGTTCGAACTAAACGTTATTTTATTACAAAAATCAAACGTCAAAGTATCGTTTTGTCACTATCTACTAAATATTTGATCAGTAAAAGGGATGAAGTGTGTCATCTCTGCTTATTCCCCAAGAGAATTGCCGTGAACATCCTCAGCCCTTCAACAATTTATAGCCCTTTAGCGTGCATAGTAAAACATGTTTTTCCTACATACTTTCGTAGTAAAAATAATGTTTTTATTGTTCCCTGTTATGTAATATTCAGAGTTTATTGTGTCAGTATATAAGCCGTTTTATCTGATTGGGTTTTGTTTGTAAACATTGCTAGACGTATAAAATGTATTTGACTGTATATCGAAGTATGAAGCAATAGTCCCAAGAGTAAAACTTGGCTCGACGTCTTCTATACGACACGAACGAAATACAATGTCTAGTGTCTAAATTAAAGCAAACTGATTAATTTTGACTTTTTGGTGCCGAGAGTTGAAAATCCAACGTGCAATAATATTTAAGCATTACATTTATGTGATTTTTATTGTTAGTAAAAATGGGCATTAATAGCTAACAGTGTGCATGTGTGCAGTGTGTGTGTGTGTGTGTTATTCAGCTAGTCAGAGATCCGAAAGTTGAACAACCAGTCTTGCCAAGGGGTCTAGTATTAACCAGTACTAACTGGGTTGTGGAGGTCAGATAGGCAGTCGCTCCATGTAAAATACTGGTATTCAGCTGCATCCAGTTAGACTGGAAGCCGACATCAACAAGTTGGGAAAAGGCTAGGCAGATGATGATGACTTTGGATAATTCTTTTTTACACAGTATTCTTGAAGACGCGTTAGCAACACGATAGAGGAACCCATGTACCATAAAATAATTAATATCTCGGTTAATTACAAAACCCTTACACCTTACCTTTGACCCTCAAAGAGTAAAGTTACAAAGTATGTACATAACAAGGATGTTCCGGGTTTCTGGTCTCAACGTTTTACAACAAAACTGATTAATTTATTTCTTGTCTAGGAGGTAGTCAACGACTGTATACTGGGAATGGAATAATGAAGAGAATAATAGGTAATAAGTCTCATGCAACAAAGTTTTTGAAGGTGCTGTACAAATAGAACAATTAATGTTCACGTTTCTGCAACAGGCAACCCGCAACTATCTGTTTATGACGTTCATTCATGAAACTGCGCAAACTATTGCTGCAACAGCGGCCACTGTTAGTGTGAACATACACGGGCAGCTTGACATTTCAGTCATTGAACAACTTACATGAATCGCTCGAGCAGTCAGTGTGAACTGCTTGCGCAGACACTGTCAACTGTTAGCAATCAACCGCACGAATTGGGGACTGGTCAAGCAGTCGCGTGTATTCCAATGAATTGACTATAGTGGATCGCTGTGTTTTTGCAGCTTGAAGATGTCGCTTCAACCGGCCGCGTTTGTGGCGTTTATTCTTTACAAAAGTTGAGTACTGCTTTAACTGCAGTTGATACAGAGCTGCAAACTACAAAATATTGAAAGAGATTTTTATCGACAAGTAAAGAACATAACGTGGTTTATTAGTAACGTAGAAGTATTTAATTTTAAAGCTTAGGACATAATTAACTTTCAAACATTGAGCGTATAAATACCTACAGAAAATTTTTATCCACTAAAAATGACTGCAATGTGACGAAACATCTTCAAATTTCGCTCAGCTCCCTACTCTAATTAGAAATCCAAGGCGCTACTTTTTGTCGTCGAGAAGCGCCAACGAACAAAAAAATACAAATTCAAAGCATTATGAAAATGCCGGGTGTTCCAAAATCCCTAATAACCGGGACTTGCTAAACCCGGGACTGTATTCGCTTGCCAACACTACTCGTTCGCTTATTACCCCTGGGAGCTAAATATCAGCACTCTAGCTCTGCTGTGTTAAACTTAGTTTAAATGGGCAGATAGAAATCCATGGTTTCCCACAGAGTCGAGATGGGAATGCTTCATGGGCATGATAAATAAATTCATGGGTGCCGAGATGGGACTAAACCTATTTTGGTTACAGAGGAATGTTCTGTAGATAGACATAAGTAATGAAGTTTGTGATATATTTTCTTTTCTTTCTTTCGATGTACTAATTAAGACTGAAATCATTTAGTTAACCAATGTGTTATTAACCAATGTGTGATATAAGCGTATGAGCGGCATATGCGCCTGTAAGGTAAAACCCAGCTTACCCGAATCCGGCAAGGCAGCGAGAACAGTGACCTCGCGTGAAGCAAAAGGTCAAAAGTTTGATTGGTTCAGATGTTCAGTTTGCATAGAGACTGTGAGCTAACGCTCTATAACCTCTAGGTTATAGAAAGTCGATTGATACAAAGCCGAATGATAATACCAGCCTTTTACTGTCTTTCTCATTCTACCCGCGGATTCGAACGCGACAACAAGTAACGACCGTGAGCTCGTATTCAAAAATCAATTACACAGTGTTTAAACAGCTTTTTAACTTATAAACCCAAAGTGAACTGTGACAAAGTGACTAATCTATCTAGTGCACAAGTTAATTAAAACAGAACTAAAGTAAATTGGCCAAATTTTAATATCAAAGTTATTATCTTAAACGGCCAAAGTGTGTTAATACGACATTGTGTCTCATCGGATCGTGTTCTATGCGCCCGTGCCGGCAAAGTGTCGCGTCGAGGTCATTGACCGCGCTCGCTCGAATGTTTTGTGAAGGTCAAAAATAATACACGCACACCGTTCGCTCATTAGACCAATGACTTAGCGCATCAAAACAAACGGGTATTATTTACACTCCAAACCGTGCCTTATAGTGCGAAATAAAAGTGGTATATACCTGCTATTTGTTTACCAGACGATTGGTACTTGCCCAATATGCAACGCACACCTCCAAAAACTCCTACTAAAAATACTCCAAACCAAGCGCTGTCGGACAGCGCAACGAAATTATCGATGGAGGCTAGCCCTAATAAATCAGGGAAAAATATTACGGTCCGATCAAAGCGGCAACGATTAAATGACTCGGGTGACAAACAATTGCATGAGTCTCCTTGCTCCTGTGAGGACCTAAAGTCTGAACTATTAAGTATGCTGAACACCTGGAAATCTGAACAGGAGGATAGATTATCCTCCTGGAAAGCAGACCAAGACGCTTTACTGTCGACTTTGGTCAAAGATGTTATGTGTCTCAAAAACCAGTTTGCTGAGATAAAGAAAACCACCTCTGAGTTGGATCGTGGTATGACCTCCATGAACAAAGACTACGAGGAACTAGTGGTAAAGATAGCTGATTTTGAAAAACATAGCGTCAAGAAAGATGAGTCCATTAGCCACTTGGAAAAACAAATCCATGACTTGAACCTCCAGTCTCGGTCGGCAACCGTCGAACTTCGTAACGTACCTCAAAAAGAGACCGAAAAATCCACGGACCTTGTAACGATTGTGACCAAGGTAGGAAAGGCTATTGATCTGGATATAAAAGAGTCTAGCCTGCGGGATATCTATCGTTTACCCGGAAAACAAGGAATTACATCACGAGCCATAGTGGCCGAATTTACATCAGTCGCCCAAAAAATCGATTTTTTGACACACGTGCGTCGCTTTAATAAAGAACGCTCCGTACCAGACAAACTGAACACGGAAACAATAGGAATAGTTGGTGACAAAAAACCCATCTATGCTACGGAACATTTGAGGCCGGCTATGAGAAAACTATTTTATGAATCGCGTCAAATTGCAAAGAGCCACAATTTGTCATGTTGGAGCTTAAATGGCAAAATCTTCATGAAAAAATATCCGGAAGATAAACCAATCCAAATAGTGTCTGAACGTTGCCTATCGTCACTTTCTCGTAAGATCTGACTGTCGGTATGCCTATTTTTGTATGTCCTAAACCGTAATCAAATGCATGTAAATCCCAATAATTCTGGGCTATTTGTAAATATAATTTTAATTTTTAATATTTTCATGTTATCCTATTATCTCGAATCTTATTCAATAATCAAATGTAATCAAATGCATGTAAATCCCAATAATTCTGGGCTATTTGTAAACATAATTTTAATTTTTAATATTTTCATGTTATCCTATTATCTCGAATCTTATTGTTTATCAGATAAATTAACGCCGCTAAACAAACACCGCCCTCACACATTTCATACAATTCGCGCAATACTTAGTCTAATATCAACCCAGCACATAACACACAAAGCCTTTCTACAGCTACAACTCCCACCTCCAGGACGAGCAAAATCAGTCAAGAACAATCCCCTTGCAATCACTAACATTAAATTATGTAGTAAAATAGAAACCCCCGACCGGATTCACGAGTGTAACAGGTTACTATATCTCTCCCTAAATAAAATTCGATTCTAACATAGTTCAAAATGACATTGACTTATATAATGTAGCAGAATCATCAATCTGCAACGTAGAGGATTGCCGGTTGCATATTCCTGAGTCTGATCGTGGCCTTAAAATCTTTCAGCAGAATATCAGAAGTCTAAAACGTAATCTCCCCGGACTACTACCGATTATCGTCAGAAGTAAAGTAAACTGGGACTGCCTCGTGTTGACAGAGTGTTGGTTATCGTCAAACCATAATATTCCCAGCGTAGATGGATATAATTTCTTTGTCACAAACAATAATCTAACACAAAATGAGGGTGTTGTCGTCTATTACAGGCAGGATTTAAAGCTTTCGGTTGAGGAACCGGATATTAAAGATGCTAATTGTTTAGTTGTGAAACTTAACAACAATACAATAGCATTTGCCATTTACCGCCCCCCAGGATACAAAAATATAAACATTTTTTTCCAATCATTGAACAATCTGCTTCATAAATACTCCACTGTTAAAAACATTATTATTTTGGGTGACATTAATATAAATATCTGCGAAAAAAGTGTTGACACGAATGCATCCCAATATCTGGATATGATGGCCTTCCACGGCAAACTCCCGGCTCATACTCTTCCAACTCATAGCAAGAATTGCCTGGATCATGTGCTTCTAAGGACAAAATTACCCGCTTGCTGCCTCGTACTACACACGTCCTTGACTGACCATGATAGTGTGGTTCTGTATATTAACACTACTCTCAGCAGTAAGAACCCAACCAACTTTAATCGCGTTGATATCGAAAGTTTGAATGCCGACATTAAAAACATTGATTTTAGCCCGGTTTACACGACGAATAACGCCGATGTCGCTGCTGATTTCCTTGTAGATTCATTGCGAGACGCAATCTCTAACAACACACACACAAAACCAACACCTCGACGAAAAAGAATTTTGAAACCATGGATAACACCTGGCATCCTAAAATGCCTAAGAAACAGAGATAATCTCCACAAAAAAATTAAAAAAGACCCTAGTAATGAAATACTTAATACTACATTCAAGCGATATAGAAACTTTTGCACTACCCTATTAAAAAAATTAAAAAGGAACTATGAAAAGTCCCAATTGGAGACTGCAAGGGGCAACAACAAAGCACTTTGGAGAGCCATCAAAGAAATAACCTTTACAGCCAAAAAGAAGGAAAGCGCATCTGAACTAATTAACGAACAAAACCCTTCGCAGGCGCTCAACAAGGTGAACCACTACTTTGCCAATATTGGGAAAACTCTCGCGGAAAAAATTGCAAAGGGTTGCGGACCAGCCAAATTTAGTGAAACTACACCAAGACTTCATTCTTTCGTTCTACTTCCTACAGACCCCCAAGAGATAGAGCATCTTATCAAGAACCTTAAAAGTGATTGTGCAGTTGGCCTAGACTTGATATCAGCCGATACCTTGAAAGCAAATGCTGACGTACTGGCACAACCAATCGCCTACCTATGTAATCTGGCCTTCTCGACTGGAGTGTTCCCGAAAGCCCTAAAAAAAAAAAAATCAAGGATTCAACCTATTCACAAAAGCGGTGACAGAGACTGTGTCAGTAATTATAGACCTATATCTATTCTCCCTACATTATCCAAAATACTAGAACGAATAATAAACAATAGGTTAATTAAATATCTTGAGGAGAATAACCTGTTATCACAAGCACAGTATGGTTTTAGAGCAAAAAAGGCAACATCAGATGCAGTACACGAACTAACGAACTTTGTAGCCAACAGCTTTGACAATAAGAAGAAAACTGTAGGAATATTCCTAGACCTGGCCAAAGCATTCGACACAGTCTCTGCCCCAATCCTACTTAAAAAACTGGAACATCTTGGAGTTAGGGACCTACAGTTGAAACTGCTAGAAAGTTATTTAACGGATCGAAAACAGTGTGTAAAAGTCGGAAATTACACCAGTGATGAGATTTCTATGTGTTTTGGAGTGCCACAGGGAAGTATTCTTGGCCCGACCTTGTTTCTTGCGTACATAAACGACCTGTGTCAACTTGAACTACCCAATGCTAAAGTGATCACATTCGCTGATGATACGGTGCTGCTTTTTAGTGGGGATACGTGGGATGAGGTCTTCTCGGATGCCCAGAGAGGTTTCAATGTGGTAACAGGCTGGCTACGTGACAATGTTCTTACCCTTAATGTGGACAAGACCAAATTTATGAGGTTCTCGTTAAAAGGCACGGAAAGGAGTGACGGGAGCCGCACTATAACATCCCACTCTTGTGCTAACTTTGACGTTTACTCTTGCACGTGTCCTACGCTCCAAAGTACTACATCAATAAAATATCTAGGCATAGTGGTCGATGACAAATTAAATTTTTATAGTCACATCGATCTACTATCAGCAAGAATACGCAAATTAATAGTCATCTTTAAAAACCTACGACACGTGGCGGACGGGAACCTCATTAAATCCGTATATCTTGCACTTTGCCAGTCTTTGCTTGGTTATTGTATTACATCGTGGGGTGGAGCTTCCAAGACCCACTTTTTGAAAATAGAAAGAGCTCAAAGAGCAGTTTTAAAGGTCAGTCTCTTCCTTCCCTTCCTTCACCCAACCGCGGACCTCTACAAGAAATGGGGGGTCCTAACAGTTCGTCAGCTCTTTGTATTTAACACCGTAATAAAACAACATTCCCTGCTAGCATATGAACCACAAAAAATAAATAAACAACGTCGAAAAGACCGAGTCTGTAAAACCCAAGCCTTTAAGACAAAATTTTCCCACCGCTTCTTCTGCTATCAAGGTGGTAACCTATATAACAAAATAAACAGAATTCTTAATATATACGCGTTACCAAAAAATAAATGCAAGACAGTGTTGAGGGATTGGTTGCAAAAGCTTGATTATATCCAAACGGAGAATCTGCTTAAATGTTAGGCTGTGCCCAAATTTCTAAGTAGGTAATCCATAAACAGAGGCAAATTTTTCAATCACACGCAAAATAACTTACATGCACACACACACACACACACACACACACACACAAACCACTCACTTCACTCCTCTTTCACTAGACTTACTCACGCAATACATACATACACTAGGCGTTATTATTATTGTTATTATTACTACTGTTGTTATTTATTCCACAAGTATCCTAAATTATAATATAGATTCTACTAAATAATAAAATGCATCGATAATTTACATAATTATGTAACTGTAACTGATACCGCGGGTTGAGGTCCTGGTGATCTGTACTACAGGTGCTTTGCGCCTACTTCAGACACCAGCTCTTCACATAATTTTAGAACTTGTTGTGACCAATATGTAAATTGTAAATGATTACTATGTTTTTTCTAATCGTGTGAGGAGGAATAAATAAAATTATTATTATAAAATTATTATTATTATTATTATTTTCTGCTGGATAAAGACCTCAGACCTCAGAATTATACAGAGGTAGACATCATCACTTCAGCGATCATGTAGCGTGCCTTCTATTTGGAATTTCCCGCGTTTGTACACATTTATAGTAGTATTAGCTATTCTAGTCCAAAGGGAATAGCGGTATCTGGTATCAAAGCTACTAGAAGCCAGATTTCAGCAGTCGATTAATTGAATATGCCACAGACTATAGCCACAAGTTAATAATAGAGATGGCAACAAATCTTTTATTTTATAATAGTAGAAATGTAGTTTGTTTAATACATTATCGCTGATTTTGTAGTGGACATTACAAAAAGTTTCTACAGCGCCTTCTATGCCACAGACGACGAACTAACATCGAAATTCTAAATCGTGCCATTAAAGTTATCCGCGACGGACTATAAAGAAAAACCCGATACAATTGTCGGCCAGTATCTCACCAGGCACAACACGGCGGATCCTCCTTATTCGACGGGACATGAATTCCGAAATCTAAACTTAATTACTTTATCTTTTACACTCCTCTCCTCGTTGAGGCTTAAATATTACTGGCGAAATGTGGATATACTATTGGGTACACCTCTGTCAACCTTCGGGGATTACAAGCGTGATATAGTGTTATGATTTCTTAAACAAACAAAATAACTTTTGTTTCAGTAAAGTCTCTAATGTTTATAACTTGTACGGAAAAATATACTCAAACCCTATTACGAAACAAAACACCAGAATGATGAATATTGCTATTAACCACACAGGAAACAACTTCATGTTGCTTCGTTCACGTACCTCCATACAATGTTCCTCCTCAGGGGAGTGATCGTTCAATCTAACTGTGAACGTTTTATCATCGTGATGAATGTTCTAATATGCTCCCGTAAAGTATGGGGTGAGGGTATGTTAGTTTAATATTTTATGGTTATGGACGCAGGTTTAATGTGTATGTAGGGTTCCCTTTATACCAATGTTATTCGTGTCGGTCTGCCGCCCCGTCGGACTATGAGAGTAAAGCATAAAGAGTGCAATTGTGTACTATAACATCTCCTGCTCC
This sequence comes from Noctua fimbriata, assembly GCA_905163415.1. Lineage (NCBI taxonomy): Eukaryota > Metazoa > Arthropoda > Insecta > Lepidoptera > Noctuidae > Noctua > Noctua fimbriata. Next base: position 1,577,846 of record LR990923.1, read on the forward strand.
CATTGGCTAATTCGCTGAGATTGCCCGCCTTCCTGGTCGAAATTCGGCCGGGAAGATTATATTATTTTAGATATAATTCATCATCATCATCATCATCATTTCAGCCAAAAGACGTCCTCTGCTGGACATAGGCCTCCCACCCCCAAGTTTCGCCACATTGACCGGTCCCGTACGACTCGCATCCAGAGGTATAATTATCGCCCAGCCCTGGTTCAAGCCATGGTCCGGAGCGAGAGGGAATGGGAAGCCGTCACCTCCTTCTGCGAAGCAGTCATGCTAGTGAAGGAGGTGGCGGAACGTGAGAGGGAAAGAGCCTCACATCCCAGCCGCCGCGGGACACGCCCTGGGCGTCGGGGGTCACGTGGTGGCCCCCGGCCACCGTAGGCGCGGGCCTGTGGACGGCGAGTTATGAGCTAGCTCGCCGTCCGGCCGTCTTATGACGACAGGCCGTGTCGACGGCGCGTTCGTGTTCCACGCGCGCCTCAAAGAGATGTCAGCAACCGTGTAGGGGTCCGCACGGGCTGATGCCTGCCAGGGCTGCGGGACTGTTCGAAAGAGATACCGCGGCCCTGGAACATAAAGGGCAAAGAAGGAACATGGATGGGTTTTAGTCAGTACAAGTCTGACACTCCCTTCCGCTCCGCCCAGAGCGGGGAGTCATTTAATGATTTCCCATCCCAAAAAAAAAAAAAAAGAGGTATAATTATAAGAGATAGATACTTAAACCGACACACCTACTAACGTTGACAGATAGCGTAGTAGAACAAATTACCAAATAAACATAAAACATACCTAAGACGCAGGTACAAGTATTTAAACTCCCCGCTAACTGTAGACTTTCTATCGGCCAATAGTTTAGTCGGGTTGTGCTGCTAGCGCTCACACTTGGCCAACTGAACGGACGGGTTGGAGACTAATACGCCAATCAGACCAACATTTGGTCGACTTCGCTCGAACAATTTGCTAGTTGGTATAGGCGGCTTTTAAAGAGAGCGCTCGCAGAGTCGGCCTATTAAACAAGCGGAAAGTGTGCGCGCGGGATAAGAGCCCCATACTGATCTAGCAGTTGGCCGATAGTATAGTTTGAAAGTAATCGTGTAGCCCATCAAACTGATTTATCGGCCGATACCAAAACGTTATAAAATGCGCACTAGCATGCACATGTTCTTACTGATTAAGAGCCCGACTAAACTATCGGCCGATAGTAAGTCTGCAGTCTACGGGGACTCTAAGAAGCCTTTTTTTCATTAGTACGAGTATTTAAGATATAATAATGCGTAAAATGTCGTGTTGGGCCTCGCCTCTAATGCACGAGTTTGTGGGATCAAATATCCGGGCGAGTACCAATCTCTTCAAAGTTAAGAGTGAATCGGGGGAAAGCGTGTATGTTCTTATTCTAAACCCACCTTTGCTGAACCATAAACCACTGTAATCACAAACTGTTACTAAGGTAACTTGCTATTACTAAAAATCTCGTTCCAGAAAGCAATCACAAAACAGTCCTATAAATAGGTAGGGTGCTTAATTAAAATTTTCATATTTAATACCTTGTATAAAATCAGAAGACATATTTCAGCAAGTCATAGTAATATATCAGATCTGTAATTTCATGCCTGCGTTACTAAATTTTTATAACCTAAAATAAAGTTATTACCTGTCAGACTACGTCTCGAGAAGGTTATCAAGTTGTTATTATTTTTGGATCAGGCTTTATATCTATGCCTAGGATACATACTTGTTTATCTATCGGTACATAAAATTATTATTGGATTCGCTTTTCATGTCTGGCTGTCTGTGACTGTGTGATTGAATATATGAATTTCATAAACTAAACAGTAGATGATTGATGCGATTTGCATCATAATTTAGAGCATTTAAATATAGGAAGGTTGTAATTTAATTATTTACATTACATTTATTTATTTATTTATGACACATAAATCTCGATTTTTAACATTCGCCTTACTTAAAACCCTGCAAACAGATACAGTCGACTTAGGCTTCAGTTCAGTAGGTATTTTTTTTTTTAAATCAAATCTGTGTTTTATTTGAGGGGGACTATTCTTTTCTATAAGTTTGAGGTGATTCAGGACATCAAAAGTACCCTATAAAACACCGATTACAATAGTATGAGACATAATTCTCTCTCTCTTTCTCTATCCACTGAAATCTCTCTACGGTATAACGTCTGCAAGCCCAGAGGAGTTAGACAGCCACACCACACCACACTCACCACACACCACACTCTAGAGTGAGGTTACGTAAATCAATTCAGTTTATATCCGAAGTCGTTAGGCTCACGGAACCCTGTTATTTCGTTCCGGTAATCACTTTAGGGGTGCCTCTGGTAACTTGGTTACAGAGTAATCGGAGAACGAGTCTGTAGAGTAACTGGCGATTGAGGAACTAATGTTTGTTACTAGTTCCGTAAAAGTTCGCGTCTCTTTATATAGAAGGCTGGTTTGTGATCAGTGGGCAACTAGCTTCAAGTTGTTGACTCACTGACCGACTTTATGGCCAATAATGTAATGGTTTAACTCTTCTTAGCATGTCGATGGCAATCTAATTTCAATCGATCCAGAATTTAGCGCTGAGTTTGGCGCCTTCAGTGCCGTCTATCAGTACCTGTAATGAACTACTTCTTTTCGTTTCGACTTTCCATCCATAATATTATAATGTTTGGGCCCAGTAAATGACCACGTGTATTGCGGCATCAGAGGCGTTGTTGCTAATTTTGGAACACGCAGGACAGTGCTTCATTATTGGTGGATCAGCACCATGCGGCCTTTCATTACTTGAATCTATCAGTAGGCAGCAGGTAAGGTAAAAAGCAGGTATTCGTAGGTAGGCAGGTAGTCGTCTGCTGCTTATCGGTACATCTAGTCAAAACCAAATAGCGTGTAATTACAAAGTCAAGGGTAAAAAGTGAAGGTTAGCAAACTCTAAGCATAAATATGCATAGTAAGTTAAAACTTAAATCTCTTAGACAAACATAGGCACCGCCAATAAAATACAAACTACATTAATTGGCCCGAATATTCGAATATTAGATAGAAAGTAAATACACCTATAGGTATACTAAACCAAAGATAAATATCAGAAAATTGCAAAAGTAAAATATTATTACAGTGCCGTGCAGAAAAAAGTATCATCTACAAGTTTAGTTCAAAAGAAAATATGCAAGGAAAGTTAAATGGAAATAAGGTGGTTGGAAGTCAAAGCTGATAGTTAAGGAAGTTCCAGTTGTTCTGAAGTTATTCTTGTTTTAAAATTAATTATTAATCTAGCGGCTGGAATGATAACTTATTATTGTTTGTTTGTGTGTAAAATGGCTGAACACTATGCTTTTTTATAGTTAAATGCAATTTCTAACAAAAACCGCACAATAATACCGATTAGCTTTTAATATAATGATATAATGTGATATTGTGAATGATATAATTTCTACATAATAGATAAATGTTGTGGTTTTATTGTTCAACTTATTTAAGATATATTTATTTGTACTTTCAGAGAACCTTGCCTTTGATCAGTTATTTCACATGACTGATTTTACAATTTTAGATTCCTCTCACCAGAATCAACCCAAATTAATTCAAATCCTAGAGTCAGGTAGATCGCAATGCCGTGTACGATAAATAATACTTGCCCACAAAATAGTTTTCACGTAACTTGATGATTCCTTTGTTCGTTTCTAGAGGGAGATAAGTTCACGATATATTTTTTTATAAAATACGAGCATTCTGCTCACGTTAATTTAGAATTTGACAATCAATTCAGGTTGTAACCTGTTTGTATAATAATATAATTCAATCATTATTCGAAAGACACGTGGCGCCATCGATTATCATAAGAACGTTATTGTTGTTTTCTTCGGGAACAGTACTTTTTTCGGGATGAAAGGTGTGTCCGTATCTATACACCTGACAACGTATATGCAAAATTTCAGGATGATCGGTTCAGTGGTTTAGGCGTGAAAAGGTAACAAACAAACAAACAGACTTATATTTGCATTTATAGTATTAGTTAGGACTACTTAGGATTAGGATGGCATGGCAATAGCAGATCATTGACTGTCATTAGGGTAGATCTGAAGCCCAGAACTCTGACAGCCAGTGTTATTACGTTTTATCTTGTTACCTGATAACTGGGTTGCGAAGATCAGATGTCTATCTAGCGACTTACATGTAGAATACTGGCCACATCTGTATCAGGATTAACTAAAAGCTGACGCCAACATAAATGGGATAAAACTAGGCCGCAGATGATCTTACCTATTATGTTCATTTACCGAAGGTTCCAGAATTTTATCAGCAAAGATTTTCTTACCACTGATTACAGTAATTAAGTATTATCAGCCACGTAATATGCACCTGCAGTAATTATCATAATAATCCTAACAGTTAATTGTAGTCTCAGTTCATTTACTGATAATTATGTTATTGTTCCGTTCCAGATCAATTAACATAACTAATTGTAATTGTAACGTCCACTGGGAAATAAATAAATTAGATTGATTAAAGACTACAGACGGTCTTAAGTGTGTGGAATGACAAGAATGGATAAAGTAAGGAATGAGTATATTAGAGGAAGTTTGAAAGTGGCGCCTGTTACAGAAAAATTTAAAGTAAGTCGTTGTCTTAGTATGGACATGTAATGAGGAGGGATGAAACGCATGTGACTAAAAGAGTGATGGACATGAATGTTGATGAATGGAGAGGGAGAGGAAGGCCAAAAAAAAGATGGATGGATTGTGTGAGGAATGCTTTGAAAGAGGAATCAATAAATGATGCAGTGACGTCTGACAGGGGAGAATGGAAGAAGAAAACGTGTTGCGCCGACCCCAAATAGAATGGTACAAGGGTAGGAAGATGATGAGGGGGTCTTAAATGGCCGTCAGATATTCGTTTCTAAGGAACAGCATTTATAATAATGTTGGATGCCACCCAGGTAGATAATCCTTGAAAAGGCGACAGAATGGATGTGAAAGAGGAGGACTGAGTATTGTGGCGTAGCTAGGGGAGACCAATGTCCAGCAGTGGACTACGATTATAGGTTGTGGTCTGAAGTTCTGACAACCAATATTACGAACGGGTACCGTGTTAGGTACCTGGGTTCTGGAGGTCAGTTAAGCAAATACTGGTTTTCAGCAGTTTTCATTCGAGTTAGGCTAGCCGACCCCAACATACTTGGGAAAAGGCTTGGCAGATTGATTGATTAAACTAAGGGCATTTTCAGTAGAATTTAAACAGTAAATTGATTACTACACATATGTCCAAATAATTCAAACTAGCCTCTGTTTGGGACCAAAACTGATTAGTTTTCCCGACCGGCCCATCCGTAGCACGTTCATAAGTAAAACCGTAATCAATCATAACGTGAACGTACTCAATCATAATGCTGATCGTAATCTTAGACTGGGCTGTTTGAAACTAGAACTCATTTCATGCGTAATTTTAAATGCCGCGCTCTGTATTTAAAGCCTTTTCAATTTGATATTATTACCATGTATTATGTAGTAGAATTTTGTATAACAGTTTAAAGTTACGTTTGTCCCCCGAAGAGTTAGTTGGGTTTCGTCAGATGTTTAAGACCCATATAATAAGAAACCTGGTCATGATTTTACAGCGATTATAGTTCAGTTGACCCCTTGGCTTTAAGAAATAGCTTTATCTTAATTTAATTCAGACTAAAGCCACTATATTTTCTACTTTACCCTATATTTCCTGCTGGAGTATTTCTCTGAGCGCAGTTTCCTCATTGTACCAACGTTTTAATTAATGTATGATTATGTACCGCTCCTATTCCCAGGTTGGCAGAGCTCTTAGTAATGTGCATGTGTTATAATTACTTGATTTAGTTGGAAAGCTTTGTACCTAGAGGAACTTAGTTATTAATGGCGTAAGTATTCTTGAGTGGAGGTGGCTTGGAAAATTACGAGCTGAAGTCTTGAACATAGTTTTGTTAATTAACAACATTGGATTCAAAATTTTCTTTTAGTGTCAGTTAAACAGATGCTTCACTCGAATGGACGTACATATTTGTTTCATTCCACGTTTCATTTTGTGTTCAGATATTTCAGTTAAACTAAAAGATTCCTAATCAAAGAGGAAACTAAACAATAGTGAAGCATATGATTTCGGCTTGAGATGACTTTAAAGTAGGTTCCAAAAAAATCGTAATTTGTAAATGAATTCAGTGCACCCAATAACTCTGGTCGCATGTGTACGAACTTTTCAAATATCAATCAAACGATTGAACTTCGCTATTTGTGTTTGTTTTAATTCCTTTTAACTGTAAACTATCTGTACAAAGCGATATTAAAAATTTGGTTTGTGCACATTCAATTTTGCAATTTAATGTATTTTGTCTTATTTGTGTGTTTAAAACTCGGTTCGGATCGGTTATTTGGACGGGTAACAGATTTGTTTATGTTTAGGCATTTAGTGGAGGTCAGGAAGACGGTCGCTACATGTAAGATACGGGAATTCAACTGAATCTGATAAGACTGGAAGCCAACCCCAATTCAGTCGGGAAAGACTAGGCTGATGATGATGATTACGATGGGGTATTTGACTCAAAATTAATTAAAAACTGGCTCTTGTCGCACCACTATTAGGTTCAGAACGCAGTGTATTTCATACGTTTTTTTCATTGCGTAGGTTATGTTTTAATTTATTTTGACTAGTGTTTTATTTCCACAGATAAGTATAAAACTAAGTGTAACGTGGGTCATTTCCTGTTATGTCGGCGGTGATTGTTTTTTTTTAATGTCAGCAAAGAGGAGCATGCCTTTAAAGGCCTAAATATTATATAATGTTTAAATTGTGTTTATAATTAGAACTTAAAAAATGCATTATTGTTGATTATATGCTTTTACCAACAAATTAACATTTATGCGTATTCTAAATTCAATAAATTAGAATTTTTTAATTTGAATATTTGGCTGTTTTGCGGCTTTTCCTTCGACGAAAAATTAATGACAAAAATACTTTTCGTTCTATTGTTTTATTTTTTCTGAAGTGGGTTGAAAAACGTCGTTTGATACAAATTATCACTGCAGCCCTCGGCTCCATAACACCATCTCGGTTGCAATGACAAAGTTTGCCCACTTGTACCAAAATGTACTATTATGCCAAATTATAGAAAATAAGGTATAGGCGACTAGTAACTGAAAATCAACATTCAGTAACGGAAAAATATTGAAGAAGTAAATATTATAATTGATTCCCAGAATAAAAGTAGGTAGATTTTATTTTCCACGAAGGTTTTCAACAAACTTCAAAAAAAGAAGAATGCTACACATAAAGAACAAAAAAATACACCAGCATTCCCGCTCCCTAAAAGATATTAGCGGAATAAAAAAATGTTTGAAGACAACTTCCTTGTATAAATATGATCGGAAAAGGAAAAAAATAAAGGAATAAATTGGACTAAACGTTACTGTATCTTCACTCCTATTTATTAGTAAGGGGGACTTTCGTATGAATTTGTACGAATAAATGCCATTTATTTGCGTAAATGGTATTATTGATATTTTAGGGCTGTCTCTAATTCGCTGTTATTGGACGTATCTCTTTTAAAGAGACCTATAGAACATTCGGTAATTGTAGAAGCATAAGCATTACGCTTAGGTGATGAATAAATTGTATTCGATGATAGCATTAATATTGCTTTGCTTCTACATTAATATGCAATCATAATGCCAGTTTTCAGATTTACATGAAGAGTGTTTCTAAGTATAATAAACTCTACACTAATCAAAATTTAGCTGCTTAACACACGTACACACAAGTACATATTTTTTTAAATACTGCAAGTTGTTAACTTAATAAAATAATTTTAAATACATAAACAGACATCTTAGAATGTTGGTAATACTCAATTCTCTACAATGCATTCCGGTAATGTTAGGATTGACAGTTAGATTTTTTGAGAAATTTAACAATGGAATACAAACTATGTGAAATAAGCCATTTTTTCAGAACAATACAACAGTTCCATTGGTCCTTGCTTCGTTAAAAGTTTCGAGTATCCGGTATTCATTTCATTTAAAACTATTGCCAATAGTCCTGCATCGCCAAGCATAGGTGGTCCCCATTTTTGAAAACTTTTAATGAACCCGTCCTTTTGTGGTCCATCTCTGTCCGATAACCACTGGGTTCGGGTTGAGAACAATTTGTTAATTTTATCTTTATATATACATATGTACTAGTATGTACCTATTTATGTATATCAATTTATATTGTCAAAATTGTATTTTTCTTATTTTATTTTTGTAGTCTATCACAATGCTGTCCTAATTGACCCAAAGTATGACTGGTAGAGAATGCCTTGAGGCATTAAGTTCGCCTATGTACTACTCTTGTATATGCAGTTTATATAAATTAATAAGACTATTGGATGGTCGTTAAAAATATTTAATTATCAATTCACACAACAACAAACAAACAACAACAACATGGTAAATGTGTGTTTTTAGTGTCAATAATAATTTTAGTGGCAATGTAAGTTTAAAAACTTATATTGTCTGTATTTACTACAAAAGACAATGTAAAATTGGCTCAGTTGTCCGCTTCAAAGAGAAACCTATTATCATCGCAATTTTAATCACTATATCATGGTTGTGCTGTTCTATAGTACAACATCCACATTGTACCAGTTGCGTTTAGGTTTCATACTATAGACGGCGAGCCGATTGCCTTTTGCATTAAGGCGACTACAAGACCATGTTTTACAATGCCTTAAAGTATATGATACCCTGCAGTAAAAAAAATATATGATATTCTTCAGGATATGTGCTAGTTTGATAGTGTTTTGAAAACAAAATACTACAAATTTGATACGGTAGAAAAAAATCACAAAGATTTCTTTTCACAATTTCAAATTCCAGGCTAAGAAACTGATGCAAAAACCCAATAACGCAAGTTTCAAATTAATTTTGTCTTGATTAAAAAACAGTCATTTCTTCCTATAGTGATCAGCAGAAATTAAAAGACTGACAGAAGATTAAACGAATCGCTAATGGCTACTCATAAATGAATCCATATTTTGACGTTCCTCTTTTTGTATGGGGAAATAAATTGAATATTTTGCTGCTTTATTTTTCCCTGACAATAAATTGACAGACATAAGCATGGTTCCATCAGCAAATGAGCGAGGGAGGCGAAGTATGAATGGAAAATAGATCGTGTGGTTGAAAATATGAAAAAAAAATGAGGAAGGCAATGTATTACTTTAACATACACAATTATGACTTCTCTTCTTAGTCGTTCACTCTTGACAGAGTGGTCGTGGTCATGGGGGGTTGCCAGAACTGCGGTCGCTGCCTTCGCGATCCTTTTCCACCGGTCTCTATTGGCCGCATGGCGAGCAAAGTTCTGCCAGAGGGATCTTGGTGACAAATTTGAAGGAATCTGTCCATCGTGTTGGTGATCGCCCACGTGGTCTCGTGCCTTCGGCTCTACCCTGAATCACCAAATGCTCCATGGAATCGTTGTTGCGGGTAACGTGTCCAAAGAATCTGAGGATTCGTAATTCGAGTTCTTTGAGTCTTGACACGTTAGTCCGATGAGCGGTCCAGCTTATGCGTCTCCAACATCACATCCCAAGGGCGACTTATGACACAACATTTTTGAAAATATCGCAGTTTTAAGATGACATTTTTTGTAATCTTAAATCCTTCATCTGCGATTATCTAGTACAAATCAGCCCATCTTGCTGACTAACCAAATACCATATTACAGTATATGCTCCTATCGTCACAAGAGAAATGAAACCCAATTCAGTGATAATAGCTATCATTTCCCATTTCCATATTGTATTCTGTACACTAACAAGATGAGGCTAATAACAATATTTAACTCGAAGCCACTGCAGACTGACCTCCGCAATCCAATCAGTGCGACGCCAATGAAATCCGTTTCGCATTAATATCTTGACAAAATATAACCTTCGCTCGGTCTGCGATGAGACCACACCCTATAGGATTATGCACATCACTCTGGGTGACTGACACCGCGTGAGTTAATATAGCTTTTTAAGGATTAAGCTGTTTATTGGATGTAGTGGAGGTCTTTTTAATACTGTTTTTATTGTGGATATTGGTTTTAAACGCTTTTGTGGGAACACCGTGGGCGTGAAACACAGCCTGATCCCACTCACTTAGAGGAGACCTGTGTTGCGGCAGAGGGCAGGGAAGGGTTGGTGAGGGGAGGGGAGGGGGGTTATAGGCTGAATATGTATGAGTATACCGGCAAAATTAAATATTTACGGACTTAAAATCAGCATCGTATCGCCAGAATACCTACTTGCACTAGTACTTCAATGGTGATGATCCGTTCAGGACGTGACTTACTTACGCGCTATTAACTAGTTAAGGTTCAGTACCCGAAGGGTAACCAATTACGGGACCCTATTACTAAGCCTCCGCTGTCCGTCCGTCCGCCCGTCCCTCATGATCCGTTATTACAGATCATGACGGACGGTACATGTATTTCTGTTGCCGCTTTAACAACAAAAAAAAAAGGAAGGTCTCTCCCCTACTACGATGGTACGGGACCCTACATGCGCGTGTCCAACTCGCACTTGGCCGGTTTTGATTCAATTACTGACATAATCTCAACCGTTTCACTTTTCACGTGAACCTCCTCGCAGCCCAAGCACCTCCAACCCAAGATCATCAGAAATACCAGTCACTTTAAAAATGTATTTGTCCCATAAATCACAACCACACAAAACTTGCCTTTTTCAAATATTTTTAAGTGCCTGCAAAAAGAAAGTCTAAGTATATTCTTTCCGAGAACAAATTAAAGCGATGCGCTAAGAAACTTCGACTTGTTAGCGTTACACTTTTTAGCGAAAAAGAAAACCGTTAAAATACAGAGAGGGCTTTAGTGAGGCAATAAATATTCTGTTTTACACTCGTGTGAAGATCTTAACTTGTTGATCTAAATTGATTACAGTCTTTATTGCTTTATATTTTCTCGTTGGTGGCAAACGCGGCTGCTGATCATGAGGTCCTAGGTTCGATTCCCGCGTCGGGCTAAGTGTTATTGGGTTTTTCCATCAAGAATTTCTCAGTAGTTTGTGTTTGTGCCCGGTTGATGGCAAAAGGCTGGCGAAATGTGAGTGTGCTATTAGGTATACCTCTGCCTAACCGTTCGGGGGTTACAGGCGTGATGTTATGTTATTTAAAAATATGTACCAGTGCAAGTAGTGACGATGCAATTCCTTTCCTTCTATTCATCATCATCATCATCATTTCAGCTGAAAGACGTCCACTGCTGGACATAGGCCTCCCCCAAGTGTATCCCCGCATATCCCCGTAACCTTCACCAAGTCATCGGTCCACCTAGTGGGAGGCCTTCCAACGCTAAGTATTCAGGTTCGCGGTCGCCACTCCAGAACGTTTCGGCCCCATCGTCATTCCGTTCTGCGAGCAACCCACACACTACACACACTTGCTTCAATACACTGCAACATAATAATATCCTCTCAATAACCAAATTTCGTACACGGCGGTCATTTCCTCAACGGAGTCTAGTCTAGTGCACACGAGATATTTTAATATACAAGTGTAAACACAGGTGCCCTCTCTGTTCCTTTACTCTCATAGTCTGAGGGACGCAATCCGAAACGACCTGGACCGTAATAAAACGTTCAACTTACAAATGCATACCTATTTATGCAGTCAGTACTTTACGCTATGTAAATATGGGTGTTAATTAGGGCCTATTAAATAAAACTATTAAAAAAATAATCTTAATATTCCTTTATTTATTTTCTATACATATAATTAACATTTTTAAATATTTCTATACAAAGTAATTTAGAAATGAAACCACTTAAAAATATAAAAATAGTAGCCCACCGGCATCGGGAACAGGGTCTGAGCTACCGGTGGTCAGGGCTCTTGAGAGAGGAACCTCTTAACGATACGCGCCGTGTCCAGAAATACTGCTTTCTGAATCAAGCCCTAGATCCAGCTGCCAAGCGAGAGCCTCCTCAAATGTTGGTCGAGGCTATTGGCTATTAAGCCATTGGCCGACACGACTATCGGCACAATGACTGCTGTACTCACGTCTCACATCTTAATATAATTATTATGTCGTGCACACAGCTGACATGTCATTTTAATCAATATTTTAAGAACTGTAATGGGTGTAAAAGTACCCTTAACGCAACCGAAAGACTATACCTGGGAACCTTCTAGTTACAGATATATTGTGAGTCAAAGTTCCCACTATTTCACAAGTTTTTTTTTTAAGTACATTTTTTTAATGTTATAACTTTACTTTAAATAATTCCACGACCCCCGTACTATTCAATGCATCCATCAGCACAATGTTTTGAGTGCGTTACATTGATTCCTACAGTAAACCGTGACTTTTCACCCCAAAAATTAAAATCGTTTCCCAGCGATCATTTTTGCCTAGGGTTACTTAGATGCTTGGCTGACGGTTTCGTGAAGGGTCTGTTCATAATTGCTTTCAAATCGTTTTGTATTCCTACAATGGTTTTTAAACTTGATTGAGAAACTTAAACTTAAATCCAATATTCATTAATATTGGAATTTTCTATCGCTTTGGCACTTTGTAGGTCCGTATTACAGAACGTCATTCAAGACTTAAGCATTACTTAAAATTTGTTCCAACCAATCAAATATGGTAATTGAATCTAGTTTTACGTAATACTTGAGTCTTGCTCGAGTAACTTTCTGTATGAAAGCTGGTGGCTTCCCAGCTGTAGTCTTAGTTAGGATAAACATGACGATTGGACAAGCAGTCTATTATTAAATGAACGCCCATGAGCGGATAATTAAATTCGAAACTGTTTGCTGCAAACGCCAACATTTCGAGAAATACATACTAAAACGACCTTTACAAAATCTCGACATAACAAACGTCTGTTTTAATCCTACAAGACATATTTTATCTGTAATTTAAGAGCGGTGGGACCCCGCCAGGAATTTTCCTTGTTCCAAAAATAGTATGGCTCTCGTGTCTGACCTCACAACTAAGTAAAAACGTACAGAAGGAACACCGATAAGAGACTAAACCAAAAGACTGATTACACAACTTTTTTTTCTTTTGGCTTAACTTTTGAATTTTAGAGATGGAAGTTTCTTTAAAGTGCTGGTCACTCAGGAATCCGTTTCGGCTTGGTTTTAAATTCGTCTTACAAAAGATTAATATTACAGTCGTAGGCAACACTGATAAACACGCTAGATAGCTGGATTGTTAATAAATAGCAGTATTCATTATATGTTTTAATTAACAAACTTGAAAGCTCTCTGTTCAGCCTGTAGCCATAATCTAAGAAGTCTTTAATAACTATAAGAAATAACTTAGTTAAGTAAAGTAAGTAATAATTAAACTGATTTAATTTTATTGTGTGTGGTCAACTACAGCGATTTAGTGCAAATGCCGCCTGCTTTTATGTTTTATACGGAATGGTTCTTCTGTTTTTCTCCCTGTCGCGTAGCACCTGGCCATATGGCAACAGAATTTTGCATAAAGATGAGACCTGCTGTTGAAAGTAATAAGAAATTTAATAAGGTGCGCTGTAAATTCGTTTATATCACGAAGCTTGTCTTTGGTGGGCGGCAGAGATGTAACCCGTAGGTTGAGGTTAACTTTGTAAGTTAAGGTTGAAAATGCAGTTTTGGTGGCGTAGGATTTTGTAGGTTTATTTAAGGTCATTCGCATGTACAGGTAAGGTCAAACCGACACGGATATTGAACTGATATTGTACTGAAATATCTGTCAGTGTCTGCAGCCGATCCACACCAGAAGCCCTAGCACGACCGCGCGGTCTAAACGTAACTTAATTACTGACGTCCATTTTTATATAAAAATACTCGTTTCACAGCTATTTCTTTTTCATAATTTTAAGAATTTATTAATATCTATGGATGATACTAATTGTGGCTGTTCAATCAGTTTAACTAAAATTCTATAATATAATTGTATTCTCGACTCAAAAATCGACGTTTTTGCGTTACGTTTGCCGCACGCTCGTGATAGGGCCTCGGTATGACTGATCCTTAAATGGGTGTGAATACATCTTACTAATTCTTACTAATATTATAAATGCGAAAATTTGTGAGGATTAATGGTTGGATGGATGTTTGTTACTCTTGTGTTTGGCGCATAGATAGTTTATAACCTGGATTAACATATAGGATACTTTTTATCCCGGTAGTATGATCCAGTTACCGAACTTCACGCGGGCGAAGCTACGGGCAACATAATATTATTTGTGTGCTTCCTTAGTTAGTTAAACCAAAAAATAAACCATAAGTAGTTAGGTATATGAAATTTCGAAATTTTCAATTTATAGTGATTCAGTGAAGAATTTACCTTACTTTCCTGTGTGAGAAGAGGTCTTTACCCTGTTGGAGAATAAATCAGGTTGAGTATTTCGTTGTTACAATTTTCTTGCTTTAAATATACACAAGGTAAACCCACTTATTCTGTGGGCGGAATATGAGGCTAGTGAACTATGAGAAGGATTTGTAGTGTCTAGATCTAGATAATAGACTACCTACATTTGTGAAGCTTCTTTGGCTAAGGGTGCTTCACACGTCTTGTTACATTGGCAATGATTTGGCAGTACTGGTTAAATAATAATACTAATGCGAAGCAATTAGAAAGAAAGAAAGAAAGAAAGCAAGAAAGAAAGAAAGATAGAAAGCAAGAAAGAAAGAAAGAAAGAAAGAAAAAAAGAAAGAAAGAAAAAAAGAAAGAAAGAAAGAAAGAAAGAAAGAAAGAAAGAAAGAAAGAAAGAAAGAAAGAAAGAAAGAAAGAAAGAAAGAAAGAAAGAAAGAAAGAAAGAAAGAAAGAAAGAAAGAAAGAAAGAAAGAAAGAAAGAAAGAAAGAATTCGGTTCGTGCCGATCGGCAAACTTCATTTGGTTTCGCTGAATCATGTTCGGGTCAGCTTGGCAAAAATAAACGAAACGGAGAGGTGTTTCACGAACATAGGTACCCACCCAAATTATTGCTGGGAAACGACTTTTTTTTGGGGTGAAAAATCACGGTTTACGGTAGGACTCAATGGAAGTCACTCACACATGTGCTGGTGGATGCATTGTATAGTACGGGTTCTTAGAGGTATTTAAAGTGAAGTTATAACATTAAAAACTTTTATTTAAAAAAAAAACTTGGGAAGAAGTTGGAACTTTGACCCCCGATATCTCCGTAACTAGAAGATTCCCAGGTATGGTCTGGAACAAAAAAAAATATTGTAACGACGGCGAAAACAAATGCCTTTCGGCTTCGTTAACCTTTTACATCCATTATATTCGATTTTGTCTCCAAGCCCTGCCTGGATCATGCCGACCTGAACAACTTGTATGTAGCACTTCTAACTTTCACCTATTATAATAATAAAATTTCAGTAACAAATCCTTTGTTACTTATGAATTTCAGCGGTCCATTAGAAGTCGTTACGTTTTTCTAGAATATTTTAAGTTTACTAGGCTGAAGACTTATTTGAATTATTTGACGATCAAATTAAGATTTGATAGAAGCAGAGTCGTAGGTACCTAAGTAAGTACAGTATGACATACATGGTTACCTGTATAAGTCAGAAGGACCTTTAATTTACAATTCTGAAGGCGTAATTGCACAAAAAAATACCCACAGGTACTGGTTGCCATGTAACTCGATGTTTACAGCCACACACACGTGTTTCGCTGCAGTCTAACATTGTGACTGCATTCAGTCAGCTCGGCTTTTCCGATGCGGAATTTTAGATGGCTATAAGCCTATCTAATTTGACTCCAGTAGACACCTAGACACTACGTAGAATGCCTTGTTCCCGAAGGGAAGCCAGTAGGAACCGGCTTCTTAGGAGCCTTCGGGCCTGCTACCTATTTATTTATTGCTAGATATTTATTTTCCCTTTGCCGTGCGGCAGAGGGAAAATAAATATTTCCCACCATATTTTCAGCTCACTACAGAGGTTATTTAAAGACTTATTAATCACTCAATAAATATTCAACGAACATATAAAAAAAACTGAAAGGAGATCGGGCAAGCTTCTATAGACTCTAGTCCAAGAAGCTTTGTTGATTCTAGGATACTCAAATCACTTGTTGTGTTTGATGCTTTTCAATTACCAAAGCTCATGGAAATCGCTTAAAAAAAGGGTATAAAAAGTACTTTTAGAATCGAATACTTCATTTTATTAAAAAAGCAATACAAAATAGATTATTATGTACAAGCGATATTTATCAGTATGAGTAGTATGAAGCCCTCATCACTTCATCACTGATAAACATAAGCGTAACCTTCACGACCATAATCCTTAGAGGGGTAAGCAGACAAGTTTCATCGTTTAGCGAAGATCACAGTTGGTCGCATTAGCTATTATGAGTTGAAAATGATCTGTTTGCTAAGTCCTGGAGACAAAATATTCACGACTATATCCTTAGAGCAGGGTAAGCAGACACGTTTCACCTCCTATTACTCTTGAATTAGAAGATTTTGTTGTAAGTCATTGTACATTATGGCGTTTAACTTTTTTCTCCCGCCGCCGATTTGCCTATGTCCTTAACAAAGAAATAGGTACCCTCTTCTTACAAGCTTTAAAATGGTGTATGTCTGAATCACCGACGCTGCTTGTGTCTCTTGAATTAGTAGATTTTGTTAACAGTAATTGTATATTATGGCGTTTAACTTTTTTCTCCCGGCGCCGATTAGCCTATGTCCTTAACAAAGAAATACCCTCTTCTTACAAGCTTTAAAATGGTGTATGTCTGAATCACCGACGCTCCTTGTATCTCTTGATTTAGAAAATTTTGTTGTCAGTCATTGTACATTGTGGCGTTTAACTTTTTTCTCCTAGCGCCGATTTGTTTATGTTCTTTACAAAGATTAACCCTCTTCCAACAAGCTTTTAAATGATGTATGTTTTAATCACCGACACTGTTCGTAATTAATGCAATCGTTGATTACATAGTTAATTTTAAATGATCAATTACTTTTTTTCTCTCTTAACATCAATTTCAAGAAAATATAGGTCTCCTTCACCGACGCTGCTTGGACCGCTTCCGCCCGATCTTCTTTATTTTCTACCAACAATTTATATTTGGCATTATTTTCCAATTGCTGACGCCTATGTGGCGATTCGATTTGTTTCGATTCCGAAATGATGATGATGATGATGTGGCGATTCTGAAGCTTCGTTCGCCTCACCTTGGGCTGTCAACCATGCTACCATATTTGTGACTGGCTAGTCTTTTGACAACGGCAGGAGCTATATACTATTCTCTTACTATTCGATATGAGAGAAAGAACATATTTTTAACTAGCTGTTGCCCACGACCTTCATTCGCGTAAAGGTTTTATAAAAAAAAAATATTACTTACATTTTTGAATCCGATTTTGTTACCAATTTTAAGGGTTTTATTTTTTTGCATGGTACTTAATTCTTATTCTAAAAAAATATAATAATATATAATAAAAGTTAGACCTTATAGCATCAGGTATCTGCCAGTAAAAGTCCCATAAAAATAGGTTCAACCATTTCGGAGAATAGCCAGAACTAACAGACAGACAGACCGACGGACAGATAGACAAGCCGACGAACAGACACACAAAAAATGAGTTTTTGTTATAAGTGCCGTATACATATATTTCCATATGCATTCAGTAAAAAGCTGTTATTTTTTATATTAAATACAAAAAGACACTTAAATTTTATTTATTTGTTTATTATAATATTCTAGCTCGTATGTTATCATAGAATAATGTAGTAAGGTAATTTTTCATGTTCAACACAGTTCCCCGTCTTGTCGCATAGTATGTGTACGTAAAATTGATGATGTTCTGTAGATGTTGTTTCAAGTAGACAGATTGCGAGGCGATGTGTTGAAGATTAATATCCGGGTTTGTATGGTGGTGTTTATCAACGATCCATTAGATAAGATGTCGGTTGCACATGATTATGAAAAGTGGCGATAAAAGCTCAATAGCAAAAATTTTCGCCAATAGTGATACGGTTTTCTAAGACCGATACACGACGCTACGCAAAAGTAACGAGTTACAAACCTAAATCATCAATTGAGTAGCCAGAATATCACAACATTAGTTTTAAAATGGCGGTCCGTAAACGATGCAACCAAGCACAAACTAGACCTTGTAGACGAAAGGCCTTATTTCCTGAGGTTCCAATATACTAGTTGATGTAAGTACCTATGTGCTTACACGTACTGCTCTCTTTTGTGACTATAACTTGAGCTATTACACAAAAAAATACATGACATGACATTATGAGGAAGTCCGAAAAAGGCGCCGGTGACTGAAAAGTTGTGTGTTAATCGGTTGTCGTGATGCGGAGGAATGAGGAAAACGTTGTGAGGATAGTTTTGTGGATGAGTATATGAGTAGAGGAAGACCAAAGAAACAACGGATGGACTGTGTGAAGGATCAAAGGGCTAGAAAGAAGGTGTCTGAGAGATGACGATTAATAGAGAAGTATGGAAGAAGAAGACATGCTGCGCCGACCCCAAATGAATTAGGATAAGGACGAGAGAATGATGACATGATACGAAATTGGTTCTCATCTATTTCACGTTGACACGAGAGATAAAGCTTTTAACAATGCTACAAATGATTAGAAACATCGCCAAATGTAATAAAACCCGACAAGTTGACTCATCGGTTAAAGACAGCTGATAAAGAAATAAAACAGCATTTTTTATTACATTTTAACAACATATTGATCAGTCAATAAACCCGAAACCCCATGAGTGTGACCCTGCTTTGACCCTTATAATATTTATGTCCGATCAAAAAAGGATGGGATCGATTTCATAAAAAAAGGTTTTATTGAATGCAAAAAAAGTGCCGAGAGAGCACGATTAAACCATAAATAAAATACAGTTCAACCAGAAAAGGTTTGCTCTTCGGTAATCTTCGTGTTTCCGTTTTATATTGGTGCACTAATAACAACAGTATGTGTTTTTATGAAGCCTTTTCTCTGCTGGGTACTTTAGTCGCACCGAATACTCAGTTAATCAAAAGTTTTTTGGAATGCCACAGGGTTGTCAATTCGTTATTTTCTATCTGTGGTACTGCTAATTAAGAAGGCACTTCAGGGATGTAATAATAGCTCTATACTAAATCATTGTCGAAGATAGACGATAATTGCCGAAGCGCATACTTTTTCTGGGAGAACTGTAAAAACCTGTAAATGATTAGTTATGCATACTTACTCGATCACTTATTTCACAGTGTGTAAACTGAGTCAAACGATTCGCCTAATAAGTTCAGTGAACTTCGAATTTTTTAACTGAGTTCAAATCCTTGCTCATGCAAAAAGTTTGATCAGATTTTGTTTTTTTTTTACAAAATGTGTTATGTAGACATCGATATTGAAAAAGGAATGTCGGATAAACGGAAAGTAAAAAGAATGAGACTTATAAAAGATTTAAATTACGATCTGGTGTATTAAATAATAAATAAATAAATAAATAATAAAATCTTTATTAACAAGTGGTTGTTCAAACATCAGTGTAGCCCTGGCTCTTGTACTAGGATTCCCTGTATCACAAGAGCCAGACCTCTCAATTCACAGGGAACATATAAAAAACGATAGACACAAAAAAAAAAAAAAATATGGGATACACTGTAGGATATGGCATGCATTAAAAGTGTTTACAAACATGAAATATAAAAGAGAGAAAATAAAATAAAAATTTGAACTTAATATGGCAGTATACATTTTATAAATTAGATTAGGTTACGTACCACTCACTGCGTCCTGAGAAAACTGTGGGTGAGTGTGCGTGTGTGCGTGATGTGAGAGTGTGTGATGTGTGTGGTGAGTGTGTGAAAGTGACAGGGTGTCATGTAACGCTGCCGAATAGCTTTTCTGATTCGTCATAATCGTATTTTTCTAGCCAATCATTAATAGTTTTTTTGAATTGGAAGTTATTAAGTTTCATAATTTTTTGTATCCCCTTTTCATGGACGATTTTGTTGTAAAGACGTGGGGCAATATAGTGGTAGTGTCTACTGGCGAAAACGCTCTTGGTACCTTGAACTGGGCACCTGACATTTCTCTTGGATGAGATAGGCAAACTCGGGATGGCGTATCGGTGGTATCTTCGCAGGCATTCGTAAAGAAAATGCTTGCGGACACTATGTACTTTGGCTTTTCCGTATACCTCGATCGTGGGCGTCCGGTATTTCAGTGACAAAAGTACTTTTAGGACAGCACGCTGAGCCCGCTCCAGCTCGATCATGTGGGTTTTGCCTGCCCCTCCCCAAGCGCAAATAGCGTATCCCAAGACACAATGGCATAAGGCTTTATATGTTTGCAACAGAAGTTTTAGACTAGCTACATGTCTCAGGGTTTTAAAGATATGGATCAACTTGCGTACTCTTTTGGCGGTAACCGAGATATGTTGTGTCCATTTTAGGTTGTCGTCAACGATTACTCCCAGATATTTTATGGAGTTCACTCTAACTAGCTTAGGGCACGTGCAGGAGGAAAAGTTGTTGCTATGCCTATTGCAAGGAAATGTGTGGCTGCTAATATTGAAGTTTTTGGGGCTTCCTGCTCTAGTCTTACTAAAACATAAATATTTTGTCTTAGAGGTGTTTAGTGATAACAGACTATCTTCCAGCCAAGCTGTTACTTTGGAAAGTCCCGCTTCACAGACTGTTTCTAGATCTTTCCATGACTTTTCATGAAACAGAAGAACTGTGTCGTCGGCAAACATTATGACATCGGCATTATTGATTGTGATATCGCACAGTTCATTGATGTACACCAGGAATAAGGTTGGAGCAATCGTACTTCCCTGGGGAACTCCGTATGAACAGGAAGCTTCATCGCTAGTCGAGTTGTCAAGACGAACGCATTGACTTCTTCCTGACAAATAACTTAATAGCCATTCCTGTGGCACTCCTCTGATTCCGATATTGTTTAATCTGCTTATTAGAATAGGGATCGAGACAGTGTCGAATGCTTTCTGAAGGTCGAGGAAAAGGCCGACACATTTTTCTCCCTTGTCTATATACTTAGCCATGTTTTCGGTTAGTTTTAAAATAACATCATTAGTGGAGCGATTGGCTCTAAAACCGAATTGGTTTGACGAAAGTATATTATTTGTCTCTAAATATCTTATTAGTCTCTTGTTTGCTAGTTTTTCCAGTATTTTTGACAGTGTGCTAAGTACAGAGATGGGGCGGTAGTTGCCAACGTGACCCTTGTCACCAGCCTTAAAAATAGGAGTGACGGCCGCTTTCTTAAACGTTTCAGGAAAAGCACCGCAAGAGAAACTGATATTGCAGAGGTGTGTTATTGGAGAGGCTAATTTGAATTTATATTTTTTTAGAATGTTAGCGGGAATATTGTCTAGACCAGAGGCACTGCCGTTTTTAAGGCCGGATATCGCCTGGATAACTTCTTACTCATCCGTGGGAGATAATGCCATCGAATGAAGGAAACCAATCGACTTCTGTGCTTGAATTGCTAGCGTTCCTTCATCCTGCTTGAGCTTATTAAGAGTTGAATTTGCCAAGTCTTTACCAATTTATGTGAAGTATCTGTTAACCTCATTAAGAGAGTCGGCGGGATTAGATTTGATCTGTAACAACTCAGTTGATTTGCTAGAGCCTTTCTTTATATTACACATGTCCTTAATTACACTCCAGGTCTTTTTCATGTTGTTTTCATTGTTTAATAATTCCCGTTCGTAGTAAGAGCGCTTAAACGTTTCTGTCAAATTATTGCAGGTGTTTCTATATCTAGTGTACTGTTGTCGAAGTTCCTCGTCGTTTGGCGATTTCTTTACTTTTTGATGCAATTTATCCCTTTTCCGTATACATCTCACTATGCCAACTGAAATCCACGGTTTAAGCGGGTTCTTCTTTTTTGATTTTTTTGTTTTGAATGTATTTTTTGTGATGATTTCTCGCAGCGTATTGACTAAGAACTCAGCGGTTACATTCACATTTTGCGAGTTATAATAGTCGTCCCAAACAATGTTGTCCAGATCAGTCTCGAATTGTTCATAGTTAATAGTTGTTCTGTAGAGCTCTTTCGTTTTTTTGGATAAGTGAATATCTTCTATGAGCAGTAATACAGGACTATGATCTGTCAATGGGGCAAATATGAAGGTTTTAACATGCTTATGCGTTTTGACCATTAAATGGTCAAGGCAGTTGCCTTGTCTGGTAGGCTTGTCAACACCTTGTCTTAGATCGTGGGTAGCTAGCATAGTGATGTATTCCGCAGCGTGGCCAGTGATCTTGTCCGGAAGGATGTTAATAATATATCACCAGCAAGAATTATATTTTCGGAGTGAATGTTAGTGAGCAGTTCGTTGACCGAGGTAATGTAGTTAGTTGGGTTGGTGTAGCATGGTGGTCTGTATGAGGCAATGAGAGTAAAATTGTCTATGTTAATAACAAGACAGTTACCATCAGTCACTTCAGGCTCTTGAGCTTGCACTTTACTAAAGCATTCCCTGACGTATACTATGACACCATCGTTTTGGTTAAGGCTGCAAGTGGTATGAAACGGAGTGTAGTTGTCAATATGATTAATAGTCGAGCCAGTGTCGATCCAACATTCTGTCAACACTATGCAGTCAACAGCAATGTCAATGTTAGAGAGAAAAAGCATTAAGGCATCAAAATTTTTCTTGACACTACGAATGTTCACAGCGAGAATTGTCAATGATTTTTTGGAAAGGGAGGGATTAAATAGCATTTTACAGGTGGAGGCGTCATCTACTACAATACACTCGATTTCACCGCTAGCTTCCACTTCGTCACTTATATTGATACTATCAGAGTTGAATTCTGAAAATAGAAACGCGGGTGACAAACTCATTAATTATACCAGCTGCAGGCCCGAGATAAGCCAGATAGTTTGGGAGACATATAGGCATTTGAGTATTGGTTGATCTTTTACGGCAACTTACCTTACCGATCGAATGATCAGTAGGTTTAGAAACCAAGAACGTTTTTTTTTGACCAAGTGAAGGGTTGGGTTATAGTATTGATTGTGTGGTGAGTTCTGTAGTATGGGTATTGGTGGGTTATGTGAGTTATCATAACATAGTGTTTAACGAATATATGAAGAACGCATTGGTGGTGCTTATATGAAGAAGCATCAAGAGTTACAAAATTAAGTGGTAATAGTAGGTACTTATTTCTAGGAATGAAACAATATCTTGGCATAGCTGGAACCAGTCATGACTGTTTAAGCAAAGGTGCTAGACTTTCCTCGTTGTTTATGCGGAAGGCAGTATCACCTTCTTTCTTCCGAATGTAGACACATCCGTGTGCAGTCCAACAGTATTTGTATTCGTTGGATTTAGCGAAGTCACGAGCCAGCGCAAACAGGCGCTTTCCCTTGGTTGTCAGATTTTCGGATATATAGACTGGTTGGGTGGGACCGTCAACATTAATTTGTGTAGTCGTTGGTTGTTGATTGTGCTCCTTTCTGTATGATTTGAGTGAGATTATGATATCCTCCTTTTTAAGCACGGATGTTAGTTCAACAATGACAGTGTTGTTGGACGGGCCTTTTGCGTGAATACGAAAGATGTCTCTAATGTCCGACGGTAGAATAGGCGACTTCAGGCAATTACCTATGCTTCCCACAATCTTTACAAGGTCTCTTTTAGATTCGCCTGGTTTTTTAGGAATATTGCGCACTTCTAAGCTACCAGATCGAGCATTTTTTTCAAGTGTTTCTACTTTGGTTTCTAGCTGATTTATGTAGTTGAGGTTTTCTTTACGTTCAATGTCTAGAGACAGTAGTTTGTCCTTCATTGTATTGATGAAGTAAGTAATTAAAAACGAATTTGTATAATTATTTAGACACTAAACTTAGTCTTGTCCTAACGCCTCACAAAACTACCGAAATTATCAAAATAATAGCTGCTCGTTGTATACAATTAGACAAACCTCTGTAAATGCTACCGTACTTTAATGGCCGGTATAACTGCGGGTTTCCATGTTCTTACCGAATTTAACATAAACCTTAGGGGAAAACACATAATATCCCATAAAACGCTGGCGGGAGCTAATAGCTGTTATATGAGCGTATAATTTTATATTGTAAATCATGTTTCTCTCTCTAAAATTAAGTGTTGGGGAAAACATTCCTTCCAAATTGCTACAGCTGTTTTGGATTTCGTTGTATGTTATAAATACATACATTTTTGAAAATACTTACTGCTTGGTGATAAATGGTGATTATAAGTGATTTTTTTGTACTGCGGCACAGTGCAGCCTAGTATCTGAAATGGAAAGATTTTCGGTGACTGGTTCATGGTGGTGCACGACCAGAATACCTCGAAAGATATATAATTAATTAATTTACAAATTAATGCAGTGTTACATTAATAGCTAATAAAAACAAATAAAACTAGCTTCCGCTCGCGGCTTCACCCGCGTAAATTAAGTTTTGTTACACAATATCATTATAAATTCTAGCCTAAGTTATTCTGATGTATAAACTCAACTACTACTACTGTGAGGTTTCATCAATATCCGTTCGGTAGTTTTTGCTTGAAAGAGTAACAAACATTCATACATCCATCCTCAGAAACTTTCGCATTTATTAGAGTAGTAAAAAAACCCGTAAGTTTTCCTAGATTCTACCTAGTTATTGGCACTGGTCAACTAATTTCTAAATGCAACCTCGTTTCCTATAAATCTTAAGTCCCGAAACAGGGCAAGCGGGTTGTAACCATATTATCATCTAGCAGGGACGACGCCCACACCACTTAGAAATGACTACTTAAAATTCCAAAAGTTAACCATTCCCTAAAATTCGACACCCAAAGCAGTCCACAAACTTCAACATCAAAGTTGCCAGCACTAAAAACAGTTAAAAAGCAAAAAGTTCCAGAAAGTAACCCGTCACTTGCAAATGGATCATTAAAAAAAAGCGTTCTACTTATGAATAGTCAAAAAAATGCAAGCGCCTCGGAATTCGCTTCGAAATTCAATTTTAAAACGTTGTAGGTACGTTTCCGTCGCAGTAACACCTGCATGCAAAGTACTCCGCAATCTCGCTGCGACTTTAGGATAGGAGTACATTGATGGAAAATCGCTGATGACGTTTGAAGCAGAAACGCTTACGTTAGGGTTAAGCTTTTAAAGCTAGTACACAAAAGCGGTAAATAATCCTATGTTTTTTTAAATCTAACTTATCCTGCCGTATAATTTCCTCATTAGATTGCTGTTGTTACAATTACTGAACTTTCTTTTTGTAAATCAGGCTGACTGATCTACAATCTTATCATGTAAGTGATGTGGCACGAGTTGGACGTAATACGAAGTGAGAATGATATCTGATCAACACAACTGAAAAAGCTAAATTTAACATAATTTCTGTCTATTCGCCTTTAAACTGCGTTCGAGAGCTGTTAGTGTCATAATGGCTAGTAATATTAAAACTGGCAGTGGTTGAACGCCGGTTAGACGTGTTGATCGTCGATGGCAGTATTGGTACCAGTTAAAAGGGAAGCAGAGACAAGAAAGACGAAGTACGTAAGGTGTTTGTTGTAGCATAATCGAGAACATGAAAATAAATAAATGATATTTAGTATACATCAAAATATGAATTGTTTTTAACATAGTTTGAACGTTCTATATTTGACTAACACTAAAACTTGGATTTTTACCATACAAGATGTTAACGGACCCTTCACGAAGCCGACAACCAAGCATCATGTACATCAAACTAAGTAACTTTACGCAAAAAATATTTTTGGGAAACAACTTTTTTTTTGGTGTGAAAAATCACGTTTTTCGGTAGGACTCAATATTACGCTCTCAAAACATTGTGCTGATGGATAGATTGAATAGAACGTGGGTCTTGGAGGTGTTTAAATTAGAAAAAAAAAAATGAAAAACATGTCTTTAAAAATAAAAACTTGTGGAAAAGTTGGAACTTTCTCTAGTTTGGAACGTCTCCGCAACTAGAAGGTATGGTCTATGTCAAAAAAAAGTTCGCAATGACGGGGAGAACAAGTGCCTTTCGGCTTCGTTAAGGGTCTTGTACACCCTTTATATGTATATGATAGTCTGTAAGGCCAAATTTTCCAGAAGATAAACAATGTTATGTTATGTTAACAAGCTATTTTACAATATTTGTCCAATAAAGCCACTGAATCCGAAGAATGACCCAAAGCCACCACTAATAAAGTCTGTCTGAGAACAATTTATAGCACTCAATCCGTCTTAATGATTTATTTGTTGGTCGTTACCGAGTTTTATGGACATTGTTGCACAATTAATACGGGTATTAAACCGGTATTTTATTTATATTAGTTTCAGATAGTTTGTTTGTTGTTAATTGATGATTGGAAATGGTAGTAGCAGGACATTATTTAATACTTGGTACTTAAAATAAATAATTTCATAAATCCGAAAGTAAGTCTATCTGGTCTGAACACTTTCACAAATTAACGACGGATTTGGATTAAATTTGGCATATACCTGGGTAGATGACCTGGATTAGAATATAAGAAAGTTTTTATTGCGATAGTTCGGTACCGTGATATAAACTGCAAACTCCACGCGGGCGCAGCTGCTAAAAAAAAAATAAAAAAAGCTGATTTAAAAAAAGTATTTTAAATTAATTATTTATTCCATTGCGTAACGACCTTTGTCCAACTCCTACGTCCCCATAACTTTAACTTATTATAATGATTAATTACATCCAGTGTAATCTCTTTTCAGCAGATATACGTTTTCTCTTAACGAGCAGAAAGACATAAAATGAAAAGCGTGTCAGCCACATTAACATTTAAGATATTACATCTTTGCACATAACATTACATTTTAACTGCAATCATACGTTCAAATATTCCTTATTATATTAGTATGCACTAGTGAACTAGTCAATTCAATAACCTCAAAGAAATTTTGTGTGTTTTTTTTCAGAATTCTTCACTTATCTCTTGATCTCTTCTAAATTCAAACAATAATTGAATGGTTATCGAAAATATTGATAAAGATAGCATTTAGACCTATCAACCAATCAACTCTGTATATTGCAGTCTACTACTTTTTGTTCTTGACTTAAGTCTACTCGTCTGTAAACTGTGTACCTATAATCCTACCTATTTTACTATCAGAAGGATTGCACTTATTTTTTTTTCTTTTTGTTATCCTAAAATGTCCCACTCCTGAGCAAAGGCCTCCCCCATTCTTTCTTCTTTCAATGTTTTCTGCTTCTCTTCACCAATTCACGAGGAAGCCATCACTTGTACTTGCTTTAACTTGCACTAATACCCCACTCGTGTACACCTCCCACAACAATCGTAACTGTTCACTTAAAAGCGGAACGATTTTGTATCGAGAAAATTTTCAGTAAATTTTCACATCAAGACTTTCGTGTTACTGTACCGTTCGGGACCATTATTGGATATTGGAGTTTTATTAAATTCTGCTTCTACTGTAATGTTGATAGCTTGGAACAGCTTTTCCAGACCAGCTGTTGGTAATGACGATTGAAGATTGAATTGAAAATATTGAAGTGTGAGAAATGGTATTGTTACGTTCTTGAATTTGCAATATTTGTCTGTGATAAATCTAGAGTGATTAGAGAATCAGAAGAAATATAATAGAAAAATAAGTGATGCCATAACTCAGTGAGGGTACTCGTACAAGTAAGTAGCAAAATTACAGCATTGACAAATTTGACACATCACACTTGTATGTACTGAAAACAAACAGTTTGCTATTGCAAATGTATTAAGCTTTCACGGTTTAGATCTAAACTTACACTGTCACTTACGGGATATCTTCCGTGACTTTCAAATATTGTGAGCTCCCGATATTTCGACCCTGTTCAAGCACCATGACCGCGGGATGACACCTCGCGATCAGGTCCCCGATGAAAATCACGGAAGACACCCCGTAGGTCATAATGTAAGTTTTGTATAACGGTACTGTTTGCGATGTCCCGTCGTAAGTATATTTAAATTTCTTTGGTGTCACTACATAGTCAGATACAATCTTTGTTAATACTACGTAGAAAATGTCTAGCTATGTTTCTAGTGTCTGGGAGCTTAATGAACCCTCTTCTTGCTTAAGAAATTTGTAAGCGCGAGAGGTATGTACTTAATTAAAGCAGGCGTCTAGCTCTGTACGCTTCTTGTTTCTCCAATGTATCATTATTCAACATTCTGGATTTATTTAAGACACCTGTGTCGGAGTGCACTACATGAGCTCGACAAATGGAAGTGCATGTCCTAGAACCGAAAATTCAAAGACTTGTGACATATACTATCCAGCACAGTCCGTACAGGGTTAGCAGAGTGGATTATCATATATAGCTCACTAGCTTTTGCCCGCGGTTTCGCTCGTGTTAATTTAGAATTTGACAATTGAACTCTTAACACACTACTAAATTTTCTATAATATTTATAATTCAATCATGATTCGAAAGACACTTGGCGCCACTTGCACTTGGATAAGAACGTTTTTTTTATTGTAGTTTTCCTCGAGAACAGTACTTTTTAGGGATGAAAGGTACCTTTCATCTCTAAAAAGTACTAAGTGTTCGTGTGTCCGTTTCTGTACACCTGACAACGTATATGTAAAATTTCAGGATGATCGGTTCTGTAGTTTAGGCGTGAAAAGGTAACAAACAAGTTTACTTCCGCATTTATAATATTAAGTTAGTATAGTATTAGGATTCCATGGGAATACTTCTAAGTCTAAAGCTGACACAGCTATCTGTTTGCAACGAATATTGGCGCGTTATATTGCAGGTGATTTAAAACCACAGACTGTCTGAGTAATTTGACAGACAGTTAAATTGCTTAGGTAATCTGTGGTCGTTTGATTGCCGGGTAAGGCCACAATGAATAAGACACAACACTCAACTACAAAATAATTTGACAGTTCAATTCAAGTTATAACTCACAAGTTCTCCAAAAAGGCTACAATCACATACCCACCTATCATTCCTCCATTAGTGGACATCACAATACAACATAAAATTGACGTCATCAATAAGGTGGCTGTCCACCTAAGTAATACTCGCTTTGCATACTAATAGTTGGGCCACACTATATAGCTTATTGCCCTGGGCAATTTCCTTAATGTTCCATTGAAAATGCGGCGGGGGCTGCCGACGAGTTAATTTGTAAGGAAACGTTACTTTTACGCGGCGAGGTTAGAAACGGCTGGCGTTTGAAATTTGAACGCACATTCTATTTTTTTTCTCAGTTTATTGTTTTGCTGTACATACATAGTATTTAGTATGTTTTTTATCAGAGAATTATGAGATGTGTTGACAAATAGAAGAAAAACTAAAAAAATATCAATGTACACTATAATAATATAAAGCTTGAAATTATCGATTGAAAAAATCTTTTAGTGTTGGATAGCCCTTTTATCGAGGAAGGCTGTAGGCTACACAACATCACGCTACGACCAATAGGAACGGAGCATCAATGTAAATTTTTGCAAAAACGGGGAAAAAATATTCCTTTTGAGAGCTACCGTTGCGTCATGTATGACGGAATTGTTTCTCTTAAAAAGTTCTAAAAAAATCGAGGTTTTTACTTCCGAGAAAATGTCACAGTCACTTTGAATCTTTTTAGTAAGTAAGTGAAAAGTGTTTCTGTGGTTTTACCAAAATTCACTCTTCCTTAAGCCTTATACTGCTCCGTAACTAACACCCTCCAAAGACTAAGTACTAAAGATACTTAACAACAACTTTAAACCCAAAAGCATACAGCTCAATGACCTGAGAACCGAATTAAAACTGCCGAACAAACTTCGCTCGCGTAGAACAAGTCGTGGCCTTATTCTGGAGTAGCTTGTTTTAATTAATGGTAGTTCTCTTCCTTATTCCTGGACTCCTGGTATTGTTGCTCTGTGTTTAGCGGCAGTTTCTTGGTGTTCGAGTTTATTAATAAGATAAAGTAATGTCTGATTAATTGTAGTCTTAATTGGAGAGGTAAATTAGTATGAGGTGAAATTGAGAAGTACTTAGAATTGTGTTCATTCAATTGTGAGAGGTTGGATCTTTAACCCATTTACGCCCGCTGTCCCCATTTGGGGCCATTTCTTTATGTACCCACATTTTAAAACTTATTTTAGCTATCATTTGTTAGCAGGTGAATTTGTAGTGCCAAAGAGTGTGCCTTTGTAAAACAAATGATAGTTTTGTGATTTATTGGATTGAGTTGATAAAATAAGTGTTTTTATTCACTACATTGAACAAACAGCTGTTTGACCAAAGGTAAGTCATATTTTTTTTTATATTTACAATGTTATTTATCTTTTTTTTTGTATTTTTCACTTGGCCATAGTTTCTACTAGTAAAAAATGCTATTATGTCAAGTATTTTCCAAGATTTTACTTTATGGGGAGATATTTTAGTATGGTGTCCCCGAATGGGGCCAATGGACTGATCGCTAATATTTTTTTTTTTTATTCGCAGGTTTAGTTTCGACGTGAACAATGAATAAACGATTGTTTGATGTTGCAAATGACTATAGAGGACTCGAGGAAGCTCTCGAACACATTTTGAATGAAGAGGATAATCCAGATGTTAGTTACGACATAGTGCCCATTCCTCCCAAGTGTTCTCACGGATGAAGAAGAAGGCGATGAAGATGATGTCCAGCAAAACATTCTTCCGCGTGAAATCCCAGGTAGAGTTGAAGTGTTTGAGTCCAGGAACGATGATCAATGAATGGGATAGCAGCGATGATGAACCGTTACAAAAACACAGGAGAGTTGAAACCTAGGAACCTTGTTGGCGTAAATGTGACGTTTCCTATGTTGACATGCTTTCAACGGTGAACAGTGTTCAGAAACGAAGGGAAAACGTTGTAAACCAACTCAACGATCAAACGCCAGTCAACATTTTTGAAAAGTTATTTGATGTAGAGGGTTTTGACATAATCGTTATGAATACGAAGTTATATGCCTCACAACAAGCACGACTTCCAACTTGTTTACTCTCTTAGCAAGGTAAAAAGATGGAGCTCTGCAGAAGGAAGGAAGGTAGATGTGGACATCCCTTTTGTCTTCCAGAACTACAACAAAGGCATGGGCGGAGTTGAACAAGCCGACCAGTAGATCGCAGTCGAACAGCTATACGAGGCAAAAAAATTTGGTTTGTTCTGTTTACCTATATGCTGGATTTAGCTGTAGCTAATGCTTGGCGTCAGCATGTCCTGACCGCTGAAGAGAAACTAGACCAGCTCCAGTTTTGCCTAAGTATCGCCCGATTGTATTTGAGGAGTGTAGGCACTGAAAAACCCGATGGAAGGCGTCGTAAATCTTTTTCAGTGGTGCCAAATATGAATTTAGATGGTGTTGGAAAGCACGTTGGCAATGTAAAAAATGCATCAAAACAATTGTGCATCGAAAAAGGATGTTTTGAAAAATACCATACATAAGCCCACTGGCCCCATTTGAGGACGGTGTTTTTTAATACATAAGGAAGTTTTTTTTTTGTTTTTTTTCTTTATAAAATGTCTTACTAGCCTCCAATAGTTACGTCAATAAAGTTTTTTTCAGAATTTTGCTACTAGTTTGTATTTGGGTCCAAATGGGTTAATTAAAGTTTGGTGAAGTGGCCTTCCTGTATTGACATTATTGATAGCCCTCTTTTTAACCGATTCTAAATAAGGAGGAGGTTATGTTTGTATTCCACTCGCATCTTTTTTTTTGGCAAAAAGTCAATGAAACTAACAAAGTCACCGACTTCCGAAAGTAAAGTTATTTTAGAAATTTTTTGCCAATATTTATTTTTATTTTTGAAATAACGATTATGGTCGGTAGCATTGAGATCTTCTCCTAAGTGCAGACTGGCCTAACTAAAGTTTGTTTGGCAGCATATTTATTCAGATTTGAAATCTCAAATATTGTTAAAATTTAAATTTCATTGTCCAATATAAAGCGGTCGTTTTTTTTTAACGTTCCTATGGTATTCGGTCAAATTGGAGCTTTTCATGCTTCAAAATTATTAACAGAAGGAAATCTTTTCAACCTATGGTTTGGAACCTAACGACTGATTCAATTCAATCCCTTTATTTGCGTAAGAACTGGTTTATGTTAACATCATCTAGATACAAACGACGTTCGGATTTCCCTCGTTCTTAAAGGACGTGACTTTAAGATATATTAGTAGCTTAAACCGATCGATACACTTTGAGGGCTTACTTAATATAAGAGCGAAATCGTATCCTCCATGTTATTACGTTGGTGTTGATCAGAATATTAATACAAGGAAAGAGGTCAGGTTGTTGTCTATTCACAAAATCTTCTTTATCTAAAGGGAAAAATCAAAGAAACTCACTCACGCTTGACATGTATGGATGACGATTTATAAATACATATGTTAAAGGCTCACGTTTGTATGTTTATTGTTTTTGATATTTTGGATGCATACATCAAAATCCAATTTGTCCCTGCGACAAATAAATATTTTTTCTTTCTTTCCTTAGAGCCTAGAATTAGTGAAAATGTTTCATGTAATTGTAGGTGTAGAGGAGCATTTACTAAGAATAAATAAAATATCGCTATTTGTTGCTAAAATATACTTTTCGATTATAAATGACATTCTCGAACTGCGGAGGCCTTACACCATCAAGATTATCTTCTTATTTCGATCTAATTTCAGGCCTTCCCCGTAATTTTTTCCGATCATTAGCTGCCGAGAAAACTGCCCGATTTTTCCAATTTCTCCTATCAAGTATCTTACTGACATTATGGGTTTATTTGTTGAATTAGGGTACTAAAACGGCAAACTTTGTATTACATTTAATCTCAATCTCGATCTCGATTTTCCCAAAGTAACGCCTGGTTCTGTAATTTATTTTTTCGGGCGGGAGTGTGGTGCTGCTATCCTGCATCTTTTCCGCTGAATTAAAACTACAAATTTTGCATTACATTTCCTCAAACAGCGTCAATGTGTGTCTGTCCATCTAGAGTGTGTCATGTTTCTTTTTCTTCGACGCTTGAATGTCATTGTCAGGGAACTGTCAACCTTTGTGAAATTGTTTGTGGTATTTGTATTGAAAAAATAAGAAGTATACCGCCATCTTATTTTTTCAATACGACTTGGGCAACAAGAACCATGGTGCATTATATAATTTACTACAAGTTTATCAAAGTTAAAGGGAGTTTAAATTTAGTAAATTTTAAGTAGGTACCTTTCATTATTGCTAATGATATGTGCTTAAAATGTTGTTTTACAATTTATTTATGTTATAGGAATGTATTAACGCGGACGAAGTAGAATAAGTATCTGAGGATCGTAGCAGCTGGCGTTCTGTGGTAGAAACCACATAGATCCTTACCTTTTAATCATGATTAGAAGGTGTGGGTTTATGTATGTATGTGATACCTATCTATAATATATATATACAACATTAGTTTTAGTATATGCGAAACCTGATACACGTGTCTAGTATTTTTATGAAGAATATCTGTACAAAATTTCAAAACTGTATCATGAAAAATCACAAAGGTATATGCTTGGTCTGTTACCTAGTTGTCCGCACAAAATCGTGATCACCACGCAACGCGCGCCTTCAGCGTCGTCTTGAGCTCATTGATAATAATAATTTAGCAGTAGGTACCTAAATCATTGCGATAGGTACTTAAAGTCGCTCGGTGTCCAACTTTTAACTTTTTTAAATACTTTTGGGAAAAAATATAACATGGTTTAAAAATTATTGGAATCGATTCAGTTACTTATTCTGAACAAAATATATTCAGGTTTCGCATATACTAAAAATAATGTTGTATGATAGATCGTTGACCAGTACTTTTCTTTTAAAATTTGAAAATGAAGACAGCCGAAAGTACCACTCAATGTTTTCTTTTGATTACTTATTTTAGGTAGGTACAAAAAAAAAGGCTAGCTATAATAATACCTACGCAATATACGCAAGCCTACCAGAGGGTCTAGATAAGTGGAAATGGTTTTAGACGACCACTTCAACATGACTAAAGCTAGCCATAAACGCTAGAGTATACAGTCACGAGCACCAATATGATAAAAAATTTCTATTTTAGAAATTTCGCACAGATTGCAATAGAATGGCACGAAACTTGACTTAAAGAAACTCAGTGTAATTGCTTTTATTATTGCGTATTATTTGACCCCAATCAGAAGTATAGAAACATAAACCAGATGATAAGAAGTTATTGGTTACGAACAAACAGAGCAACTCTTAGTCGAAGTAGCGCTAACAGCGTAACGTCAAATGGTAACTTTGGGCATAACTGAATTAACACAAACAATCGTAAGTTTGGAAACAATCACTTAGATAGAGGGGAAGTCATAGTCTTCGGCTAATTGTATCATTGATTGATTAAAATGTCTGTCATTACGTATGATATAGATGATCGGTCGGTCGGTTCGTTATGATTGGTTTTGTATATGTGTATTAGTATCATTATAAGTGCCTATATAAATTTTCGAAAGCAGGAGGTAATTTTTATATATTTATTTTGTACCCTATCACAATGTTTTCTTATTTAACCCAAAGGTTGACTGGTAGAGAATGCCTTGTGGCATTAAGTCCGCCTATGTACCACTATTGTACATGAAGTTTAAATAAATAAATAAATAAATATTTATATGAGGAGTAGGCAGATCTGGACTTCTGGCTAAAAATAAACTACTTGCTGCTATCATATCGGGCACAAACAAAATTTGCATCCTCTTACTCCTCCTTTGAGTAATATGTGTGTACTAATCCATAATGTTAAAATTAACAACTAAATTATACGAATTTTATGAATTTTTTGATCGTTGAATGTATGCATAATATCGCAATCTGTCCTCTGCAATCAAAATTTATAAAGAACATTCAGCTGAAAGCTCTTAAAATTAATATCAATCCTAAACTGGGTCATAAACCAATTACAGAATGCCAATGAAAACGATCAAATTAAGGTGATGGCAAAAGAATCGAGCTCAAAATGCAGATTTGCGACCAAATTTATGGATGCTAGCCAATTAGTGTGGGGTCTCAATGCAGCCTTTTGGCACGTTCCCTGATCTTACTCCGCCAAAGTAATTCACAGATTTGCATTTAAAATTGATAAATGATTTATCTTACTGAAGGCTCATCCGTCTTCAGGAAATTAAATTTTGATGCGACATTGTTTTTGGATTGATTTATGTTTGGTTCGTATTAGATCGCTTGTTTTGTGAATTATTTCATCATGAATACTGAAAATTGAGAGCACATTCGATCGATTTAAAAAAATGAGTTTCGAGACGATTTGACGAGAATCGAAAATGAGGACCGATTTTTTTTTTTTTGAAAATCTGGCATTCTTTCTTTATCGTGTGGTTAGTGCCTAACCTGTTGTCAGAGTTTTATGCCGCCCATGGGCCTTTGACTTGGCTTTACATGCCGTCGAGAAATATCTCTCAGGCATGCTAGTTTCCTCACGATGTTTTCCTTCAAATGATAATTATACAATACGCGCAAGAATCCGAAAAATCAGAGAATCCGAAAAATCGTGTCTTGGGTTCGAACTTGAGACCTATGACTTGGCAGTCCGACGGTCACACCACTAGGCTATCACTGCTTGATGCATTGCACGATGACCACATGCTGGATGAAGGCCCACTTCCTCTAGCAAAAACCTGTGTCCCAGCTGTAGGGAGGGTATAGGCTAATAACGATGATTATGCTGTTACTTGTTTTATGAAAATATAAATAGATTTCTAAACAAAGAAAAACGCTTTCAGCAGCATCGTCAGGTTAAATTATAAAGAATCAGACAGCCTGCCATTTTATTAAAAACCCCGTAAAGCTCAATTAACTTATATCTGCACTATATGTATGGAAGAAAACACACAGATCTCAGCATCTGTTATAGTCTGATCCGAAAATTATCTCCACAATAAATTAATATACCTACTATTAGTAGCAGCTTCCAGCCAAACTTCCTGCAACTAACTGTAAAGTTCATAGTTTGGGTGCATCTGCATCAAGCCACAGACCGCAGTACCGCAGGGAAACTATCGGACTTGTTACGTAAATGAATAAATAATAGATAATATTGTATTTTGTTAGCTAAATTAATACAAATGGCTCTGTTAGGAAAGAATAATGTGATGAATTTAAAATTCCCCTCTTATCTTAAATAACGTTTCAACTTTTCCTTTTCATCTCCTTCATGTTCATGACGCACATAATCTGACGCTCATAATTGATCTGAGGTCAACGGGAAACCTTAGAGATTGCATTTGGCTTCAAAAAACTCGCCACAACCACAGGCCCTTTTCATACTTAGTTCGTATCTTTCGATAGTTCGCGGTGTGACCCAAAGTATGAAAACAGGTGAAACGCCGCGTTGTTTACGTTGTTCGCCCGCCCGCCAGCTGACCGTATGGCCTGCGCTTAACTCACGTCAACGAATGAGTCGCTCATCCACAGGTGTCTATTACATGGGGTCGCGAAAACTGTTACCACGTATCAAAATGTATGGAACCACTGATTTAAAAAAAAAATACGTTTGAAAAAATTCTATGTGGGGCTCGGAATAATGTACTGGATACGTGGTAACCGGCTTCGCGTCGGTGTCCCTTCCACCCTGTATGCCTACTTCTATAGATATTAGTAAATCGTGCTGCGCTTGAAAGTTTATTTAGCAGCCAATCAACCATGTCAATACATTGACGCGACTGCAACTGAAGTTATTAATGAAGTTCCTAGTAATGCTTATTATATAATTACAGAAACGTCAGCAGCATATAATTCAATTAATTGGACCATTAATTCGATTCTCAGAAATGTCTCAGGAAATCAAATCTGATCAGTCAATCAATCAATCAATCAACTTTATTTTCTCACCACAATATACATAAATTATTTTACATCGGTCAGATTCAACAATGATACCCAATTCAGGTATGTGTGTGTTGTGGGAGTCCGGTGCCTAAGCTAGGCTCGTGGCCTGTGTTTCAGGACACCAGGATCCCACCCCTTTACATTTTCATTTTATAAATTATGTACTAGGCGCGCTGACAGATTTTAATAAGGAATCATACATTTTATAGTTTTATTTATTATTATTAAAATCTAGGTTAAGTATGCGAGACGAATATTGGTAGATGTGTAGTATGGGTGATTGTGTGAGTGTGTGGGTGTGTGTGTAGGTGTGTGACAGTACGTGATTTTGTGTTTAGGTCACTATAATAATAATAATATTTTCAGGCAGAGAAAGAGAAACAAATAAAATATCTCGACTTGGCACACGAGGTTGTCGACATGTGGAATGTGAACTCGGCTATCATTGTGCCGATCGTCGTGACGGCCAATGGCCTTATAGCCAAGAGCCTCGATGACCATATTTCGAAGCTCTCCTTAGGCGGTTGGATCAAGGGCCTGATTCAGAAGGCAGTACTCCTCGATACGGCTCGTATTGTGAGGAGGTTCTTGTCTCTGGAGCCCTAACCACCGGTAGCTTGGACCCTGCTCCCGCTACTGGCGGACCACTATTTTTTATATTTTTAAATGTTTTTATATGGTTTTTGTTAAGAAATATTTAAAAATGTAATTAGTGTGTAAGAAGATAAATAAAGGAAATAATAATATTTTCAGTATTGTTATAGTTTAATGTTAGTCAGTGGACTGAATCACTGTAAATACTAAACCAATTTGTAGGAACACTAGATACGGTCAGCTCAGTTCTTGTGGATTTGGACCGCAGTGACAAAATGGCGTCAGCTTGCTCTCAACCACACTGACCACTTGCCAGCTTTGTAATGTTTTAGCTGACAGTGAAAGTACATAATTATTACCCGACAAAGCTGGATGGAAGGGTGGATGGAAGGATGACGAGTTGAATGCAACCAATAACGTTAACATAAATTATGCCAATGAATATTTCTTATTATAGCGATTTCTCTCAATGGTTTCAGTGATTTACATCTTATGGCTATTGGGTATTCGGGCCCATACCATACCCATAGTTCATTGCCTATTCTCCAATTGATCTGGAAACATTACTTCGATTGCGTGGAAAACAATTATAGCATTGTTGGTTTTTTTAGTTTTTGACTAGCTTCTCTTTGCAATTTGCTTTGACGACCGTTTCGTCGCTCGACAGGGTGTCAGTCAATCAGGAACTGTCAGTTGACTGAACATTGACAAGTTTTTTTTAGAATGCACGTATCGTAGCGTCACATTGTCGCAAACGTCAATAGAATACGTTTGGTTTATTTCAAGATCAGCATTTTCTTTTATTGACATGATTTATTTCTTAATTAACATGATTTATTTTTAATGAAATGATTAATTTTTTATTAAAATTTTGTTTTCTTTGCTAATGTACCGAATTTTAATTGTATATTTGAATTTTATTTTATTTTTGAACTGTAACCCTCATAAGCCGTGTTGTGTTAGTTTTTAATGAATTTTTGATACAATGGAAGCTTTGTTTATGAAATAAATGAAATGAACAACCTTATAAAGTAATCAATCAATTATCTCAAGCTTTTCGCAGGCTAACAGGTACAGTCGTAACTGGTTAATTGACTTATCGGCTCCGTGGCTTTGATTTCCTCATGTTGTTTCCACCAGCCATGTAAAGTGTCTTAAAATGAACTCAGAATGCGTTTTCTTTACAATATTTGCACTGCACCTATTGAATGCATATAATAATATAATATTGAACAATAATTAAGAAAAAAGTGTTACCAAAAACATTGTTTTTCCACTCCTAAGCAAAAGCCTCCCCCATTCCTCCCATCGCTCACGATGGTCTGCTTAAACCTTATATGGTAAAAAATTTCAAATGTTTCAATGGTTTTCAAAAGTACGGTAGTGGACTGGCAGGGCAGTGTAGAGTATTCCATAGAAATCTGAATTTATAAACAAAGTTATTCTTAAACTGGTTTTATTTATTGTCTTTGAGTTTGCATTAGAGATTCAATCAGATTTACCCTTACTTAACAAAACTTCCGATCCAGATAATTGAACAGCATCTGCGAACAACGAGCACCTCACATTGTCCCACATATCCGTTCAAAAAGAATAATTGAAAATAACGCTCTGCAATGTGCTGCTTTAAAAACCATTAAATATTTGAATTTAAAGCTAATCTCGAGCGTTCGAGAATGTTCTCGAGCTATCTCGAATTCTCGAGCGTCGGGGCCTCATTGTTCGGAATATTGAAAAATGGAGAGAAACTGTGAATGTTCCGATTCCGATTGGTTTTTCAATGGTTTCGTGTGAGATATGGGGATTGGAATGGTTTTGAAATTAAAGGGCTGAAAGCAAAGGTTACATCAACTGTGGGTGACGAATGTTTAAATACTAGTAGAAACAAAATACCTACCTAATGGATGTAGTGTCTCTCCCCGTCATTGCGATCATTTTTTTGTTGTAGACCATACCTGGGAACCTCCTAGTTACGGAGATATTGGGGGTCAAAGTTCCAACTTTTTCACAAGTTTTTTTTTAATACTAGTTTTTAATGTTATAACTTTACTTTAAATACCTCCACGACCCCCGTACTATTCAATGCATCCATCAGCACAATGTTTTGAGTGCGTAACATTGAGTCCTACCGCAAAACGTGATTTTTCACCCAAAAAAAGAAGTCGTTTCCCAGTAATTATTTTTGCGTAGAGTTACTTAGTTTGATGTACAGCATGCTTGATTGACGGATTCGTGAAGGGTCCGTTTACACCCTGTGTATATGTCCAAGTCAATTGCATGTCATGTATGTCACTTGTAGGCCTTTATGTATCAAACTATTGCTCTAATATGTCGGACAATAACTATTGCAACTTTCAGATTAGACCTATTTCATTATAGATAGTTCCAAAACAATATGTTGCTGACAACATAATAAATAATAGCAATCAGTTTTTAAAGTTTCTTTGTTTAAGCTTAATATATCTATTAACTATTACGAAATGTTTACTAATCTTACTATATCCTACTAATATTATACGAGTAAATGCGAAAGTTTGTCAGGATGGATGGGTGGATGTTTGTTACTCTTTCACACAAAAACTTCTGAACAGATTTGGATAAAATTTGGCACACGGATAGTTTGTAACTTGGATTAACATATGGGACACTTTTATCCCGGTAGTATGATCCCGTGGGACAGTTACCGACTTTCATGCGAGCGAAGCCGCCGGCATAAGCTAGTACGAGATATTTCCATCGACATCCTTCTGTACCGTACAACAGCGGCCGCCCTATCCTATCGGCGGTGCATCTGTGGCCACTTGCAACCGCTGGTTGTAATCAAAAGGGGAATTGCGCCGACTCTTTTTATTTCCATTGCACGTTTTTTTATGCGGAAATTAGGTTGAAATGTAGGGAAGTAGTAGTTTCTGTAATACGTATGTATATATGTTTGTCTTGTGGCTTACACAAAAATCTTTCGAATTAAATTGTTTACTTAACTTGTTCTGGTACAAAAATAAGTTTTAGACGTAACATGTATAGACAACCTCGTTGGTCTAGCGGTGGCATGCGTCACTGCTAAGCATGAGGTCCTGGGTTCGATTCCCGGGTTTGTTGGTCAACATTGCCAATACAATGGGGGATTATAGATCTGACCGACACGGCACCCAATCTGAGTGCGATGCTATCCACAACATGACCCACTTGTTGGAATTTCCTGAGTGTCCATACCACTACATCTTTGAGGACCTCATGAACGCCACTGACGCTCGCGTGGCCCGCTACTGGGCCCGACTGATCTAAAAAGTACTATAGACTCGAAAACTCGCGTCGACCTTCTTAGTTGCACTGTTGAATAAAGGACACACAGTGAGTTTCGTGTGTCGGGAACAGAATCGAGTTGCTAGTCACAGTAGTAACGGTACTGAGTGCAAGAAAGAGGGTAGACCGATTTGTCTGCTAATAAATATCCACCCGCAAAAACTTCAGTTTATCCGTGATCGTGGTGCTTGTAACAGCACCGAAATATCGGGAACTCAAAACAAACAGTAAACATGATAAATGTCCCATTTCTAGTGTTAATGATAAAGGACTAGTGTCTGTACTCATAGAAGAAAACACCCGGTACTAGTTCAATAAACAAGTTTACAATAAACGACCTTTCACGATACCCATTAGTGTTAATTCACACAAAAATGTGAATTACTATTTATCTCAAGTGCTACTTATGTTTCAAACACTCAAATGAATGCCTATAATAATGCCTAACAATGCACTTCTAAATAGAAGTGCATTTTTTGATTTTCAACGCTCACCCCACCTCCAAGAATTGAAATTCCAACAGCAGATAAAGTTTAAGTTAGAGCACGGTTCGTGAAAACAGACATAAAATTGTTTATCTAATAAAATATTAGCACCTCTACATCGGACTGCGATAATGAAAACTGGCGTTTAAACTAAGTGTAAATTGGCCATTAAACTCTCAAAGTAGCTGGTAAATATTTAATTTGTTTAGCAGTAGGATAAAGTAATGTGTTCTGAGCTATTCTTGTAGCAGGTACCTAATTAATTTTAAAGCTTAGCGAGACTATACCTTTATTTTGCAGCAGAGTAATAAAAAAGTCTGTTTCGCTTAATGTGGTGTAAGTGATAGGTAAAACAAAGAATAAAAATAATTTTATAGTTAACGTGGTGCTATTCAACGAAAAAAAAAACTTAAACTGACCACCCTAATCTACATTTGCTGACGAATTATTAAGCTTTTTAGATCTTATCGACTGAATCATGTTAAAAATCACTGTTGGTGATTGGTGAGAACTTTGGAGTGTTAATTGCACTTTAAACTTTTCATTAAAAAAATCTGATTTGATTCTCAATAAAAGTAATACCAGTCCATTATTGTTCCACAACAGGGCAATGACCTCTTCTCAAACACAGAAGGGATGAGCATTGATCACCACATGCTTAAGGCAAGATTAGTGA
Source organism: Noctua fimbriata (assembly GCA_905163415.1). Classification (NCBI taxonomy): domain Eukaryota; kingdom Metazoa; phylum Arthropoda; class Insecta; order Lepidoptera; family Noctuidae; genus Noctua; species Noctua fimbriata. Next base: position 1,619,740 of record LR990923.1, read on the forward strand.
ATTCTGAATACGAAATTAATATATTGAATAGATGCTAAAACTACTACCTCCATAATATAAAAGATATTTATATCGACTCTGATGTTTCACACTCGACACCTCTCCTCGTCCTGCACTTTTCTAGGACTTGAATGAGGTACAGACAGAGCTATCCAGGTCGCTATGTACTGGTTGGAGAAGATCTGAGTCATCTATTCGAGAAGAAGAAGAAGAACCCAAAACTATACAAAACCAAACTTCATTATACATTACAGGCATAAATCTGCAAACACATCATCATCTGCCTAGCCTTTTACCAACTATGTTGGGGTCGGCTTCCAGTCTAACGGGATGCAGCTGAATACCAGTATTTTACATGGAGCGACTGCCTATCTGACCTCCACAACCCAGTTATTACCGGGTAATACGATACCCCTTGGTAAGACTGGTTGTCAGATTTTCGGGCCACTACCTGTATCTGTCTGTCAATGTTCTACAAATGTCAGCCGGGACGTACTTTCCGAGGCACGGAGGAAACTCGGTATGTATTGGGTGGTCACCCATCTACAGACCAACCTAGGCAAGCGCGGCTTAACCTGAAGGTTGATTCAAGCGGCTGTTATTATTTAGCCACGAGCTCCTGCAAACACAAACAATACTTATTTTTTTTCTACAAAACGCAAAGTAAGAAAACAAAAAGATTTGTTAAAAGCATAAAAATTTCTCGTTTAACAAGATCTTGCGGAGTTCTTAGCCAGCTATTGTTGAAAATTATTTGATATAGTGGATCGATCAAAGCGGCGCGCAATGATGAGAACCTCGTGAAAGCCGAGAAAGATAAGCAAATGAATTATTTTGACTCGACTCCCGAGGTTGTCGACATGTGGGATGTGGATTTAGCGATCATTGTGCCGATAGTCGTATCAGCCCACCGCTTAATTGCCAAGAGCCTCGATCAATACCTGAGGAGGCTCTCGTTAGGCAGCTTGATCAAGGGCTTGACTCAGAAAGCGGTACTCCTGGATAGGGCTCGTATTGTTAGGAGGTTCCTCTCTCTGGAGCGCTGACCGCCTTTAACTTGGACCCTGTTCCCGATACCGGTGGGCTATAATCTTTTTATATTTTTAAATGTTTTTTATATTTTTTTGAATTAATAATTAATAATTTTATGAATTTGTTAAAAAAACAAATAAAGGAAGGAATGAATTATGTTTCAATTTGTGAAATGGTCACAAAGTGACAATTCGCAAAATTAATTGCGTCTGTGAGCATTTTTAGAATTTAAATGTGAATCATAAATTATTATCCTATTAGGATTCTGCTAAGCGCCCATTTTAGGCCCCCTGTTCGGTGTTCATTCTTGCTTTAAAAACTACCGGTAATAGGAAGGTAGCAAAGACTCTAAATGTCCCGAACTTTGTCTATGCGTTTTAAATGAACTCCTCATTTCTTATTTTTGCTTAAACAAAATAATGCAAGAAAAACTGGAATACTAACAAAAACAACCAACGCAATACAGAACTACGTACTCTAGTTGCTTTCAACTCAAACTCCAGAACAAGTAAGCAGTTTTAAATGAATGTTGGTACAGTATCGATTGAGAATCGTCGCAAGGTTTACTCAGGCGTCGTGCCAAACGATAGATTAAGTAATCTTAAACCACAGGTCTGGTCGTGTTCTGACTTAATATTCACGTTGCATTCCGATAAGGGACTGATCTGTTGTTTTAGGTACAAAACACTCGCAGACTGTATAAATTAGGTGATCTTCTATCATTATCATCATCATCATTTCAGCCGAAAGACGTCCACTGCTGGACATAGGCCTTCCATAAGTGTCGTCACATTGACCGGTCCCGTGCGACTCGCATCCAGCGGATCCCTGCAACCTTCACCAGGTCATCGGTCCACCAAGTGGGAGGCCTTCCAACGCAATGTCTTCTTCTTTCGATTCTCTATCCTAGTAGATAATTTATAGATTAGGATATTTTTAGCATATACAATGTAATTACTATCGTAAAATTACACCTTTCTCTCCGAAGGGATAGGCAGTGGTGTGACCCACACATTTCTCCAATTATGTTTAAGACCCATGTAATAGGGGGTGAGCCTATTCAATCCTGATCCCGATCCATAGATGATTTTTGCATGTCATCATCTGCCTAGCCTTTTCCCAACTATGTTGGGGTTGGCTTCTAGTCTAAACGGATGTAGCTGAATACCAGTATTTTATATGAAGCGATTGCCTAACTGACCTTCACAACCCAGTAAGTATCGGGTAATATGATAACTGAAAAAAACCCAATTCTGAGTTAAGCTCGCCGCTGTATATAAGCTAAATATTGTAATTTTGTGTGTATATATCTTAATTTTGTGTGCAATAAAGAATAAGAATACTCCTTGGTAAAACTGGATGTCAGGCTTTCGGGCCACTGACAACGACTGTAAAAGATCTACACATGACAGCCGGGACCAACGGCTTAAAGTGTTTTCCGAGGCACGGAGGAAACTCGGTATGTAATGGGTGGTCACACATCGCTCCTCGATTTTTGAACGTGATATATAAATTACGTTCTCAAATATATATTCTCGAATACATAAAAAAAAAACACTTATTTTTTTTTTAAATCTAGTATCAATATTATAATCGGAATGAAAACCGATCATTCCAAAATATTAATTAGATTGCGCTATAAAAAGAAAGATTAACTGAAGGCGTGTTAGTTACTTAGTGACCCGCCCTCCTAGAACTAACTATGGAAGAAGAAATTTGGAGATGAATGAAAATTTTTGATGATGATTTTTGAATTTGGATTTTGGATTTGGTTTTTTTGGAATTTGAATTTTTAGTTTGAAGGTGTTACAATTTATAATAAATTACCATCAGTAATAAAAGGAGAACAAAGTTATGCCCGGTTCAAAAAGTTACTAAAAGCCCACACAATTAATACATACAAATAAGTTGAAAAAAAAAAAAACTAATACTTACTCAAAATATATATATGTATATATTATAAATCATGTATGTACCAAAAAATATAATACAATAAACTAAAAACAAATTGGTAACAAACCTGCTCATAACTGACTATGCCATCGATGCCACCATCCAGTAAAATTAAACTACATCCATGTTGTGTTTTGTCAAACTTATGATCAAGTCTATATTTTTATTTGTCTGTGTACCCACATAATATGTGCGCTCTAATAACAAATTTTAATTTTAGTGTGTTTCTCAGTAAGTGAATTCTCTATGTAATTCTTATGAGAAATAAAGTTGTTCTTAAACCTTATAAATGGAACTAAAATAACAATATTTTACACGTACTGAGGTAAAAGTATCAATAACAAATGTTAAATCAATCAATTGGAAATCCAATTCATTTTCCTTTATTGGTTGTGAATAAAGCCAACACTACCGTGTGTATCAACACTTTGAAATATTGGTTTTGCAAATCTAGTAATGGCTTAATGGCTCTATATTATATGTATACAATTATAGTTAGGTTAATAAAACGTTCATGGATTTGTTCGTGATACAGACATCAACAGTAGTGTTGTGTTGTCAGTTACAATAGCTCAAGAGTAAAAGCAGAGGTCTGGCCAGTGGCAAGTCGTGAGTTTGCAATTCATATATTGTATTGAACTTATCAAAATTACTCCTTGATCAAGAAAACTTTTTGTAATCGTGAAATGCAAAATAATACAAGTTTTTCAAAAAGTCCACTTTGTTTTATGATTTTTCTTCCTAACCGGTGCGCTATGCATTCGGCGTCTGTTTGTCTGTATCCTGCAAATTGCTGTGACCCACTAAACTAAAAAGTTGAAAGGAGAATGCATGCTTTTTACTTATCACGAAGGTTAGAATGATCTGGCTATAATTTGTACGCGTGGTTAATGTTATACCATTTTTATAGTTGTTCAGAAACAGTGTTTTAAAATGGAACTAATTTATCGTTTTGCTAATGGAGACTTCCTTTATACTGACTGCTACTGGGGTGTTGAAAGGAAGTTATATTAATTAACTTTCTTAACCTTTCGTAAACTTCATTCAAGGAATTTCTCCTGCATTCGGTTGCAATGTAACTAAAGTAATTGAATATTAGTTTCTTGAAGAGAAATTAACTAGCAAACTGTGGTGCGGAAGCATAACCTCAGCTAGAAAGCTACAATAAATTGCCATATCGTCGGGGATTGGGCAATCCGCGAATCTACCATACGTAAAATGAGCGTATCTGCACTACGTGTACATTTACAAGGGAAGGTTATAAGTTTATATATATTTTTATTTCAACGATTTTTGACCTCATTTTTACATTAATAGTAACAATTCATGTGTTTTATGTATTGTTAACAGTAGAAATCTTTTAAATTTATTAAGTTAGTTGCTACAACAATGCGTAATTGAAACTGGCTAAATTTTTTGTCAGATATGCGGAATTATTCAATGCTAGTTCCGCGGATAAGCACTATCCCCGACGATATTCGTCATTCTTTTAAAACTAAATACTGATCACAATATTACAAGCCAGGAAGCCTCTGGCCTCGGCGTTCTGCCTTCAATAAATAACAAATAGGTATCTATTTGCACATTATGCATACAAATGTTAGAATATTTTTTTTCTCTTAGTAATTTTCCAAGAACCCTACTTCCTTCGAGCAATTACAATACTCATTTACATTACTGTACCTATATTGACCGACACTGACTCACGGTAGGTTAGTTAATAATTCGTTTGACTCATTTCTTTCTCAGAATGCAAGAAACGAAATAGGTGATAGCAATGCCAAGAAAATGATTAATATGAGCACTGAATTGCAATATTTTTTTTTGTTTATTTGCTGACGTTACTTTTAGACAATGATTAATATGAGCACCGAATTGCATTTTTTTTTGTTTATTTGCTGACGTTACTTTTAGTCATTTGAACGTATGCAACTATTTTATTTTAAAACGTTTCTCTTGTTTTTCTGCATGTCTCCGTCACTTTGGTTTATGGCCTTCGAGTCTGTTTTGTGGTATTTGTCCAGCTGTGGGACATTACGGTATTTATGACTAACCTTTAAATTACACCGTCTGTGTTCCATTATTTGAGAAAAACAACGAAAGGTACTTTGTTTTCTATGAATTTGTAAATAATTTTAATCTCTTGTTTCCTCATACCGCTCATAACGTCAATGCAAAAAGAAAATATCCCGTTTCTAGCGTTATTGATAATGCAAAAAGAAGTTTAGTGCTAGATGTAAATAAAATTTCATAGGTACCTAAATAAGAAAAAAAAAACTGAAGAAAGCAGACAAGAAACAACAAAAATAACGTATTTTCGATGAGTAGGTAAAAGCTTATTTTCTTTGTTCTTTCCCTTCAATTGTTACATTACCCTGATCAGCTATCAACCACTCCCTCAGTACAATTACCGAATCAAAGAAGAGTGCACGCCAATTTTATTTTCGATAAAATGAATCCGGATAACTCGCATCAATCCATCAGGGATATCGGTTTTATCGCAGCCACATAATGGCGGAACGTTTTCAAGATGGCGGTGAATGTGTAAAAATTCACTTTACACACGGAAAGTGTATCCATCAAAGTGTCAGTAAGCGTAATTCGGTCCTTTTGTAGCAAGTTTAGGTATGTTCGACATGTTCGTGTTTTTACTCGAGTGGGGGAGTGTTATAAATTACTTTTGTGTTTCTATAATGTTCATTTTTGAGCAGTTTGGCTTCCGTTTTCGTGTTTTTGGTCTTTTTTGTAATGGTGGCTGATTTAAATTGTATATTGTTTGTTGTTTTGTATTGGATGCGAGACGCACGGGAGCGGTCAATGTGGCGATACTTGGGGGAGGCCTATGTCCAGCAGTGGACGTCTTTCGTCTGAAATGATGATGATGACCTTCAAATTACCAATTAAACGTACACCTTACACATCGCAATACAATTACTTAAAGTTATCCATGCTAGTTCTGTTTTAGCCAATTTCCTGACTGAAATCGATAATTTATAAAGAAAACTACAATTATTATAATTTAGTACAGCCACAAGTGTTTCGAGAATTTAGTATAACGAGTTTAGTTTGTTTACTGAAACTTAATGAGTGATTTGTCACTTATTTATGTCTATTATGATGAAAATACCTTAAACATTGTTCTGTATGGTGTCCGGACGTAAAGAATAGCACCATCCCATATCTTCCCGTGGGTGTCGTAAGAGGCGACTAAGGCACTTACCCGAGAATGGGCAGCAGCGTTCTCTGATTCTACAACAACCATACTGCGATCGCCAACCCGCCTGCCAAGCGTGGCGATTATGGCAAAACCCCCCTTCTTGGGGGAGGCCTATGTCCAGCAGTGGACTTTTCGGCTGAAATGATGACCTTAAACATTGACCACAATGGTCGTAATTTATAATTTTGGGGGTATTTTACGTTAAATGTATGGAAATACCCTATTCTCGCATGTTTTTTTATAGTTTTGCAGTTATTCATTTCCCGTTTTCAAAATATGTAATAGCCAATATATTAATAGCGGTGTCACTTGTTCCTGTCTCCAGCGAATAAAACTATCTAAAAATGTTCAAAATAAAACAAGTAATCCATATGGGCATGGTCCATCACATTGTATACGGCGAGTAAAAAATATCAATAAAGTGATTTCCCTAGCGGGACAGCGGAGGCAATTGTGTGACAGTATGACTAGTACTGGGCATGTTTGAATGTACACATTGTTTGTCCGATATTGATATAGAATAGAATATAATATTTACTTTATTGCACATCAAAATTAATATTAGGGTTTAAAGTATGAAATTGCCGATTTCGTATTTATTTTATTTTTCTTGGAAACGTCTGAACCATGTATGATTAAATTGCAAACTTTAGCTAGAGTGAAAAAAGCTGCGCTGCAGTGCGTATCTTAAATTCACAAAACACAGTCTACGACAAAAATATACCTACTTGAAATAGTGAAACCGACGGCACATTGAAACAGGTTTTGACACACTACCGTAGAAGGTAATATGCAACTACTAGTACGGTTTTTCAACTCTAAAAGGTAAATAATTTTACAAATAATCCAATAAAAATAGAATTAGGAAAAATTTAACTATACGTCAAATATACAAACAGAACTAGCCATTGCCATTTTTTTCACACAAGATGTGTGAAAAAAATGGCAATTTCATAGTTAAAGACCTATGACAGAGCTATTTGCTATATGCTATGAATACAATACCAGTCTTATCGCTGATATTGATGTCTTCCAGATAACCTTGAGATATTAACATAATAAGTGAGATGTTCTGGTTTACTTTAGCTAATGAGATTTAAAATTAGCCTTAGAATACTGTGACCCCATGTCTCAGTGCCACCTTGAACCAAAATTTTATTGCAAAGTTTGATGCTTGCGTTACTACTTTGTTCGCTTTGTCCTGTTAGTATTTATTTAAATGTTTTCATGTGTGGCGTACCATAGCACCTTCTAAACTGTGAAAGATTACCCATAGCATTTTGTAATAGGACAGACCATTGTGTCGGATACAGGAGATATTTGAAAACCTTGGAATGGGATTGAGAACTTCCAAGGAAAACTGTAATACCAAATATCGAAACTGAAACCTGCCTGTAAAATAAAAACAGAAGTGACATTATCTTGCCAGAAATAGCTAAATACAGCAAGAATCATCACACGGAAGGTATTGAGAGCAACTGCATGAAAGTTTCCGAGAATCGAGATGAAGGGCGCGTGTTTGGAAAAAATCGTACACTGCAGTGGAATGATATAAGCTAATGCTTACCAGAACATAAACAATTTGTTATCTTTGGTGTCTCTCTGTTTTTACAGGAATAAGTAATCAATCTACCTTGTCAAACAGCTACTCGTTTACATCCCCGTCTAAACGCAACAACGACCACCAAACAAAATAGAAGAGTGTTCAGCGCATATAATTGATATCCTCCTCTTTTGTGCAGCGCTGACACTGCTGACAGCATGACAGTGTAGAATATATTGGCAGCCAGCCAACCACTGTGTAATATGTAAGGCATTACTCATAGTCCCACGCGTAGCTTGTACTTAGTGACGTTTTTAAATACCAGCGCGGTCGTGTGATTGATTATGTGTGGTGTGCGAAGATGGTTCTAGTAGTTGGAGGAAAAAAGTTCTTGTATTACAAATGAAACCATAAGAATAGTTGTTGGCGAATCGGGGAAGTTATCAAACGGAATGTAGCCTGTATACGTATAGTTCAGCCTCAAACGTTCTCACTTTTCGGTCTATAATATTAACAAAAAAGCGAGCACGTTGCCATTTAGTCATGTTAGATATTCAAGATTTTTCCTTTATTATATACATTAATAAATTAAAATAACCTATATTAACTAACTAACTTAAAAATAAACTTAAAAAATGGCGTCAAAAAACTCCTCCTCAACGTAGTCAACTGGTAATGTACCCAAAAGACTGGCGGCGTTGCCACGTTGTATAGCAACGCTAAGCCTTTGGCCAAGGTAAAAGCCAGCCCTTGGGTCACGGGAAGAGTCAGCTAAACGTTTAGAAATGTCCTTGAAAAGGCTGTGAGCACTCGGACCCCACGGACCTAGAGTTTCAACCCCAAACGGCTCGAAAATATAGTTACCAATAAGGTTACTATATTTACGCCGCTTGAGGTTCTCTGGAGCCGCAGCCGCAGCACCAGCACAGCACGATGAGCTAGGAAGATGGGATGGCGCAAGAGTATCGACACAAGTTGCATCCCACACTAAAGGCCTACCCATCTTCCATGGAAACAAAGACATGCCGTCCGGTCTCTTGCCATCGTCGCGTGCCAAGCCATTTGGTTCTAATAAAGCTGGAACGCCGACGGTGACAAGAGCTCGACGGATGATATCATTTAAGTTCGCGTGCCGTGCAAAGCGGCCCGCACTTCGGCTGCATGAAAGACCGTGGTGTCCAAGGCTGTTGACAGCTTCACCACAGTGACAGCGATGAGGAGAAAAAAAAGGGGCGCCTAGGCGTAGAGCAGCAGCAAGGCGGAAAGTAGTGTCGTCGAGCAAAGTGCCTATGCTCGACGACGGTAGTGCGTGAAGCCAAAGACCCGACTTCCACTCACCCACAGCCAGCAGACGCGCACGCTCAGCAGTAGTAGCAGACGTGAGCAGTAAATTGTTCTGAACTACTCTGCAGAGCGGCTCGTCATAACGTCTCTGGGAAAATGGATGGTCGGGTTCTTCAGAATTCGGGCAAGCGAGTTTCCAGGCATTAATATTCAAGATGGACTTTAACTTTCGGACACCATAGTTATCTACGATAGAAAGTCTTGAAGAACGCGCTGCGTTTCCTGCTTTTTTGTTGATTTAATTAAACGCACATACGAATACTCAGAGAGGAGTACTGAGGGCACGGACAACAAGAATATCAGGTGTTTTTCGATAGTCCAAGTAATCTAATTAACTTTTAAAGTTTCCATAATTGTTGTCACTGATAGAACGTCACTTTCTTTTTTTAATGAATCGTTGCCCCACAATAGGAATTTCTCTTGCATCGTTGGTGCGTTTACAAACATTTTAACTCACATTAACAAACAGCCAAACCCGGAATAACTACCTGTAGGCCATACAAATATTTTTTCCGTACGGAAATCGAACACGCAAATCGCAGCGCAGCAGCCAATCGCTCAGCCACTACGTCAACCGTGCCGTCGTGCCGTCTTTATCTAGACCCTCATGTTTTGATTCATTCAGTTAATAGCAATGGCGAGCTTATTGCCATCAATTGGGCACTAGACCAGACTCCGGGACTGCTTCTGAGATATTCCTAATGGAAAAACCTAATAACAGTTTGCCCGGACCGGGAATCGAACCCAGAATCTCATACTCAGCAGTCGCACTTGCGACCACAAGACCAACGAGGCCGTCGTTAATTTGTTATCAATTATTATGCGTCTGTATTGCTAATTAACATTATGCAATGTTTGTAAATAAGAATATTATTGCAGGACTTAATTGACGCGCCTACTAAGGTGAACAAAAAATGCGCGGCATTGGAATTTTGCGATAAATTTTAACGTAGGCGTTAGTGAACACACACAAATACTCAAATGCACTCTGTCTCTGTCCCATGTTAAACTTAAACAGCACATTCCCACAAAATCGTATCCTAAATTCAAACAGAGGTTATTGAAATTCGCTCTTCAGATATAGATAGACGTCCTCAGGGAACTATACTGAAGTTAAACAGTAGTATTCAGCAGTAAGTAGGTAGTAGTATATCGTTTTGGCTGGGTTTTCAAATTAATACGAATAGTGTATCAATAAGTACCTAATTAAGAGTAAATAGTAGCTCAGTAACGTTTCATGTTTATAGAATGGTACACCTACACACAATGATTCATTGTATTTGTAATTTTTTATTGGTTTTTAAATCAATATTTACAGGCATACACTCTCAAAATTCAGCTTTTTCAGTGATTTTTTAACCGTAGGATAACTTCCAGCTGAAGAATAAATCGTGGTTTGATTTTTTTATGCAAAACAGGTAAAAATGCAATTTTTATTGTTTACATAAATGTTATACGAAGATTGATAAACTGGTACCTTATTTGTGTATATAATATACACGAAACAAATGTTGGATTGGAGTTATTTCTGTTTTCAAAATTTACGCCACATTTAGAAAGTTTTGGCTTTAACTTTGGAAGTACAAACATTTCATTATCACCATCATAAAATTTTATTCTTCATTCTTAAAATAAATGTCTACCTGTAACAAAAAATCTCTTCAATTTCCGCCTCCCCAATTCCGACCCAAAAATTCCCGTCTTAAAAACCTGAATTTCTTCCGCACAAAAAATCTAGAACATCCCATTAATCTTTTAAACTGGACTTTTAAAGCCTCCATCTCCGTTCCAAAGCCGTCATTCTCGTCGGCAGCCCATCATTTACAAAACATAGCGTGATAATGATGAACACTTTTTTCTGCCTCTCTATTAAAACCTAGTATTTTTGTTCACTGAAGCAGAACCTTACGAAGAGTCATCTAAACGGTCATGACTTTAAATCTGTATGATCAGATGTACATACCCAAACCTCCAGCACATGTAGCATGACCACTGTAGAAACTGGTTTTGTCGACGGAAGAATCGACAAAATGACAGACTTCTTTTGTTGACCTGTGATTTTGTCGATTGTTCCCTCGACAAAACCCGTTTCTATGGTGGTCATGCTACGCGTGAAGGTCTTCGGACAACTGTAAATACCTACGTCCTACACGTTACTATTTTATCAGTTTAAATGATACGCTGATAGATATGTCAGTTTAGATTGATATCGCAGTATCTATAATGGTGCAAGTACATGAAGGCTTACAAAGTGGAGAAAGTGAGAGGATTAAGTTTTGCATACATTTTCCGTATAAAAAGAACAACACGAATCTCTACTTCAACTTTGTAAGTGCAAAAAAACGGAGCGAATACGTTAATTTATAGATTTTTATTGACCAATGATTTTCTAGCTCTGATCTGCTTTAATAGAAAGCTAGCTTAAATTATGAGCGCTGTAAAGCAGTAGGATATATAACTTCCCACTCTTTGAGTGTAAACATACAGCTTCAGCGGTAATACTACACGAAAACGCTAATAATTATCCAGCATTCGGTAATTAATTACCACTAGTGACTATAATTATTGCGTCGTAAATACAATTTTAATTACAGTTAGTGCTTGCAGTAGTTGTAGCGACGTTGATATCGGATACAACAATTAGGGTGGCTGAAATTTATTTCGGAGTAAGCTTGTTAATTTTATCATGTTAATGATGAAGTGTCAATTAATTACGAGCAGTAGAGCATAAGTGCACTACGAATATGAGGATCTCCATAAATATTTTAATGTTTTATTTTTACCCTTTATACTGATTGATTTACTCACTAATAAATTGCAATTTGCGAAGTGTTTTTTGTTTCCTATAAGTGATAATTATTAATAATATAAGTAGTAACTTTATGTACTATCTGATTCAATGAGGTGAAGTAACAACACATCTACCTATTGTTGAGATCTAGTTTAAATCACAACGGCATGACTAGTACTAAATATAATAGATTTTCCATTCCAAACAATACGCAAATAAAATTTTCATTTTTTTAAATGAGAAATCATCATCTGCCTAGCCTTTTCCCAACTATGTTAGGGTCGGCTTCCAGTCTAACCGCCTATCTGACCTCCACAACCCAGTTAGAACTAGGTAATACTATACCCCTTGGTAAGACTGGTTGTCAGACTTTTTGAGCCACTGACTACCTGTAACGACTGTCAAAGTTCTTACAAATGACAGCCGGGACCAACGGCTTAACGTCCTTTCCGAGGCACGGAGGAAACTCGGTATGTAATGGGTGGTCATCCATCCACAGACCAACCTAGGCTAGCGTGGCTTAACCTGAAGATAACCCGAGCGGATGTTATTATTTAGCCACGAGCTAGTTAATGAGAAAACAACAGTTTAATAGGTAAAAAGTTGCGTATTGTTTGACTCTATCCAGATTTTGCGCTGGCATTTAACCTGTTTTTGGTGTACCTAAAAATCTCGTCGCTGTATATGTTCCAGCCTCCTATATTTACGTCCGCAGGTCCGTCCGACCCAAAAATCGGTATAAATAACATTTTACCACAAACATTATTGGGGTGTATCGTGTGAACAGTCCCCTCGGACGAATGATCACGTTGGGACTGATACTAAATATACATATTTTTATTTACCTTTTCGTAAATTTGTATTATTTTAAGCAAGATTAGCTTTAAATATGATTTGCGGAGGTTTCTGCTGGGAATTTATTTCTGGTTTTCGAAGAAGCGTGACTTTTTAGGGAAATTGAGTTTTCTGGCTATTTATAAATTGATAAGTTAAGCGGAGCAATGATGTAACGTGCTGTGATACTTGTTTATTGTGGGGCTCTTATGATGTAGATAAATCGAATACTATCATGGTGCGTTGAAATTTTTGAACCGTGACTTCCAATCTTCAAACAAAGAATAAAAACATTAATTTTGTTAAATTCAGACGTTAACTTGCGGAAATCCATGACATTAAAAGTTATCCAAAATCATCATCATCATCATTTCAGCTTTTTTTTTTTTTTTAGGATGGGAAATCATCAAATGACCCCCTCCACTCTGGGCGAAGTGGAAGGGAGTGTCAGACTTGTACTGACTAAAACCCATCCATGTTCCTTCTTTGCCCTTTGTGTTCCAAGGCCGCGGTAACTCTTTCGAACAGTCCCGCAGCCCTGGCAGGCATCGGCCCGTGCGGACCCCTACGTGGTTGCTGTCATCTCTTTGAGGCGCGCGTGGAACACGAACGCGCCGTCGACACGGCCTGTCGTCATAAGACGGCCGGACGGCGAGCTAGCCCATAACTCGTCGTCCACAGGCCCGTGCCTACGGTGGCCGGGGGCCACCAAGTGACCCCCGACGCCCAGAGCGTCTCCCGCGGCGGCTGGGACGTGAGGATCTTTCCCTCTCACGTTCCGCCACCTCCTTCACTAGCATGACTGCTTCGCAGAAGAAGGTGACGGCTTCCCATTCCCTCTCGCTCCGGACCATGGCTTGAACTAGAGCCGGGCGCGAGAGGTCGCCGCCGCCAATCGCCTCTACGAGGACACGGCGCTGCTCCGCCCAAGCGGGACAGGCCTCCACAGTGTGCTGCACCGTGTCTTCCGGACGATCCTCACAATGGAAACACCCGGGCGTTTCCTCCCGCCCGATTCGGTGCAGGAACCTCCCGAAACAACCATGTCCGGTGAGGACCTGCGTCAGGCGGAAGGTGAGGGCGCCGTGGCGCCTCTCTAGCCACTCCTCAAAGAGGGGACTTATCGCCACTATGGTGGCGTGCCCTGCACGTGGTTGCGACAGTCGCTCTCTCCATGTCACCATGAGATCGCGCCGGAGGTCTGTCCGCTGAGCGGCGATTTGCCGCGGCAGCGGAGTTTCCCCCCGACGTAGTGCCTCCGCGCGCCATTCGTGAAGGCGCGCGAGGACTATCGCCTCCAGATCCCATGGCGGCAATCAGGCAAGGAGGCTCGCCGCCTCACCAGAGATCGTGCGGTACCCCCGGACTAGCCTTAGGGCTATCCCCTTTTGGGGCGCGTTCAGGTAGCGGGCGGCTTGCCGCCTCAGAGAACGCGCCCACACCGGGGCCCCGTAAAGGGCCATGGACCGCACGGCCCCCGCGTAGAGCCTCCGGCAGGAGGCGTTTGGACCCCCCAGGTTGGGCAAGAGCCGCTTGAAGGCAGCCCCGGTCCGTTCCAGTTTGGGGGCCAAACGTCGGAAATGCTCCACGAAGTTCCACCGGCTGTCGAGGACGAGTCCCAGGTACTTGAGCGTCGACCCGACGCCGATGGAAACCCCTCCTGCCGTCAGTAGGGATCCCGACGGTGGCGCAATCCGAGGCCCATGAAAACACATGGCCTCGGACTTGTGCAATGCCACTTCGAGACCCAAGCGTGTCATGTTTTCGGCCGCCGCCTCGTGCGACCTCCCTTGTGCCAAAGATCCAGGCCTGGATGCAGGTTGCAGCACCGCTCTCCGCTATGTGGAAAAGCAATTATAATTAGCATGTCATGCACCGAAACCTATACTCAGCATAGGCTGATATTTTTAATAATATTTTGCATAAGATTTAATTAATTTCGTTATTTAAGCGAGACGTCTTGTCGACCTGAGATTGTGATTGAGAGTGTAACACATTTGGGATGCTTGTCTAATCTGTCTATGAAACTTGTCAGAAAGGTATCGGTCTTTGCCAAGATGTTGTAAAAAGGAGGCTTTTTGCCACACACTACGAGAAAATAGATCCTGAAGTATGGTTTTAAATTATTTAAATTTCTTATTCTCACGAAACCTAATACTTCAGAAATATTTCACGGTACAAAAAACAGCCCTTTTTCCGGTAAAAGCCGGTTTGCCCCGAGTCGTGTGAACGAATTAGCACTCACAACTGACCGAGTTGCGTTCGCTACATGCAGGGGACTTTTAAACGGGCTTTTTGGCTTTTTTCACCCTTTTACAGGTTAGGTACTTCCTTGCTAGTAAGTGTGTTACGCTCCAATGTGCTGAAAATAGGAGGTCAATGACATATGATTGTTGGACTGATTGAGGTGTATTAAGTTTGGTTTTGAGAGTAAGCAAGCTGAGGATTGCAGCACGGGCTAGGTGGGACATCTCCCAACTGCGACCGAAGGTGGCTGAGACAGACTGAACGCGGAAGGCGACGGACAGGGTGTTTTGGCGCAGCGTATGATATGCCCGTGTGAACACTGACACAGTGATCCAAATTTTTTTTTAAAATGTTTCTATTATTATTTCTCTATCATAAAATTTCTTGTATAATGCTTAATAACTGATAAAGAAACTCAAATGCGATAGAATTCATACCTAAAACCACAATCTAACTTCAATAACAAACATTTTTACTCCACGCACACATTAATATGGCAAGGCAATTTCTTCAGACATTTTGAATGTGAATAAACTAAATACACATATAAATGACCTCTCAAGCATGTTGAAATATTATAAACTTAACCTCAAAATCTAAACACTGAAGATATTAAATTATATCAAAAGTACGCAAATATGCAGTTTAATTAACACTGTTTCTACATTCTGCACTGATTCAGACCGTAGTAAGTGCAAATAGTAGAGCTGTATCTGCAAGATATTCACAAAGATAAACGCTCAAGTTTTAATATTCATCTCATAAGCGTATTCATGTTCGTGGTACAGCGAAGAGTTCATGGGTTTTCTTGTAAGTTTTCTTATTTCACGAAACTTGAAATAAACGAATGAGATTTTCTTTTAATTGTGTCTGTCAACCTAAATTATCCTATAACCAAAGCATTAAAATATGAACAAATAAAAAAAATAAAAAATCGTGTTTCCTACAAAAGTACCTACACGGTCAAAAAGTGATACAGCAGATTTTTTTTATTAAAGTACCGTTAACGATGGTCGGGGTTCATAATATTGTATCGAATAAGTGGTAACCGTTTGTACATTGGTGCCCCTTCCTCCCTGTATATGTATGTAGTACATAACATACATAAGCCTAAACATAAACGTCAACTCACGCCTGTTCCCATGGGGATAGACAGAAATTACAGATTTTACTAAGGTGTGGTCTTACTACAACAGAGGCGATATCACATTATCGCAGAGCATACATTTAAGTGTTGCCTAGCGTTAGTGAAAACGAGCTTTATTAGATTTCCAAATTGAGTTTAGAACTTAACTAACTCAGTATTCATTTAACACTATACGAGATTTACAATGCACGCTTTGTAAGCTTTTTAAAATAATATAATTGAGCTCGCAGACAAAACCAATTTTACAGTAGAGAATAATATCATATTAGCAGCTTTTGAATTTTACCAGCTTTAATATACTTTGTGGGATATTTCATAATTAGTTTTTTTAGTAAAAATTATTATGGAAACTAAAAATAAAATTATGTTACGAGATATCAATAATATCAAAAAAAGAGGCTTGGAAAACATTTTCTATTTCAGGATTACGTGTTTAGACATAATAACATTAATACCAGACGGTGTAATTAGAAATGTTTATTTAAATGTGTAACGAAAAACTACGCATTACCTCACCTCACCTCACATTATCATAATTCATTACACCTACCTACTTGTTTTTTGCGAGAAGCGGCTTAAGGTCTCCATACCAACTTAGCAGTGAATACAAGCCCCGAAATAACAATACAAATATTGTACACTCTGTGGGTAAAACCCCGGATCGGAACTTACCGTCGTTATAGATTCATTTTAATTATATTGTAAGTTGGTACCTAATACAGAGCACGGAATCCCCGCGCCCTTGGGATGTTCACTGACCCCAGCTGCCGAGCAGTCTCCGTAATCGTGTTCTATCCATTTAATTAGCAGTGGGACAGCTGACGAATGTCATCAGAATCTAATCTGGTGTCTTGTATACGAATGTTATAAAGAGGTAAAAGTTTGTAAGTTTGTATGTAGGGGGTAATCTCCGGAACTAATGATCCAATTCTAAAAATTCTTTCACTGGCAGAAAGCTACTTTATTCGTTGGTGCTATAAGCTATAAATTATATTTATATCATGCATATTAGCCATAGCTATCAGATTTTTTGCGGACGAAGTTAACAAATACAGCTTGTATCTGAAAGACGCGTTCATATTTAATGGTGTGGTACAGACCAACAAACTGAACTAATTTACACATATGGGACCAATATCATAATCGCGATAATATAATTAATCAGCTGCACAGTCACGAGCAGATTAGTATTCTGGAACTCATATTTTTATGAAAAAGATCCTATCTCCAAGTTACAATCGTTATTACTCGCGAAAATTTCTTTTAAATTTAGGAAAGTATTGGTGCTCATGACTCATCTGCCTAGCCTTTTCCCAACTATATTGGGTTCGGCTTCTAGTCTAACCGGATGCAGCTGAATACCAGTATTTTACATAGAGCGATTGCCTATCTGACCTCCACAATCCAGTTATTACTGGGTAATAGGATACACCTTGGTAAGACTGGTTGTCAGACTTTCGCAACACTGACTACTTGTAACGACTGTCAAAGATCTACTAATGAAAGCCGGGACCAACGGCTTAACGTGCTTTCCGAGACACGGAGGAGACTCGATATTTAATGGGCGGTCACCCATCCACGGGCTAACCTAGGCAAGCGCGGCTTAACCTTAAGGTCGACCTGAGCGGCTGTTATTATTTAGCCACGAGTTGCTCTCTCGTGACTGTAGCATATAAAATTTCAATACCTATTCCACCCATTTAAACGACAGCTGATTAGAAGAGATCCATGTTGGATTCATGGAGTAAGTGGTTCAGTTTGATGGCCATTGTTAAATATTTCCACACAATTTTGATACCTCCTGTATAATGCACGACCACGACCACGTGCACCGTACCATGCAGGACAAGAATAAGTTAGATGAAGAAGCCATTTAAACTAAAGTAAATTCAATAACACTGACAACTACCATACAAAGGCGAACCGCGGCGCAAACCCTGTATATTACAAAGTTTAGTGAACGCTACACCAACTGAGAAGTTAACCTGTAACTTGTAAGGGAGCTAACAAAGTCCTGCTGATCTTTAGTTAGTGTTACGTTGAGGGATTAGGTTGGAACAGGTATTTGGTTAATTTAAACTTGGTTGAAAAACGTGAATTAAAAAAAAAAAGTCAGTACCTTCCAATGAAACTTGCAAGATAATCTGAAAATACAGCATTTATAAAAGTTGTCAATTGTAATCGCCTGACGCATAAACTTTTTTTTTTAAGTTAGTTATAAACTAACCTCCAAGAAGTGTATGCCGCTGAACCACAAACGGTGATGTAACACATCCATTTCTAAAATCAGCAGGCGCAGACTACTCGGTCAGTAGACACAGCTTCACCAGTCTGAGAAACAGTGTGCATCTGTGATGGCAAACGTGTATTGTACCAAACTTGCTATACGTGATTTTGACGATCTTCATGAGGTCCTTCGAAGCTGGGGCTCAGGACTCAGCTGAATCAGAGTCGACACAACCCTTACAGTATGAAGCTTTAATATCTTAGTACAACACATTCCTGCTTACCGATAGGCGTTCAATATTATCATTTGAAATATTTCATTATTTTACCTGTACACACATAAACATGAGACCGACAAGCAACAATTTGATTTGCTCCTATAGCTCCGCAAATTGCTGCCAGCTCGCAGCTATTCCCTCCCGTGTTGAGTATGTTATTATAATAATAATTGTACATGCGTTGCCAGCCTGCGCTGTGCATTTGAATTAGTCATTTCCTGGTTGTTCTGTAGTGCAGTGAAAATGTATGAGAGAGTAATCACAGCTTGGAAACAGGCAAGCTTTGTGTGGGAATAAGAGGTGTTGATTTTGTGATTCAGTTTTGTTTCTTCTCAGCGCCTAGGTAATAACTTAGTCATGAGTTTACTTAAAGTATATTCTAGAAGTCATAATGAATTCGTACATATGACTTTTGTGACTCTTTAAGGCCAGCTTACTGCTAAACCAACATTTTTATTCGTTATCGTTATTAGTTTGTGTGACAATTTAATAATGTTTTTAGTTTTGTTTAAATACCAATGAATGAGTTTTCTTGCCTATATATTTGTATGCCCCAAAGGCCTAAAATGATGGATATTTTTTGTTTATGAACAAACTGCATGTCTTGTATGTATACTCATGCTTCTACAAATACATCTCTTGTCTTGTCTTGTCTTTTTCCTGTTGTTATCCCAATTAATTTGGGATTTGCGCAACATACAAGGCAAGTATTTTTCTTCCATACTTTCCAATTTACAGTTATTTCGTATTTTCTTTGTCCTAAAAATTAGCGAGCTTGCTGTACTTGAAAAATTACCATAGGCACAATTATTATGTTTCAGTATTCGATGTATTAACCAAAATTGAACAATCGAAGTACAACCCAACTTAACAATAATTGTACTAGTGAAGTTCCTACCTTACTCGACACGGAAACTTATGCAACAACAAGTTATGCTAGCACAACACTAGTCTCGCAAGCAATCAAGTACAATTGCGCTGCGTACCTACACATGGGCAGTAATAGCATCGTCGCTATATCCCTATATATCACAGAGCTGCCTCTTACATACCTGGCATGGATTTAGACTTGTTTGTATTGGACGCGACGAAGACGATTCGATACTATACAAGATGTAAAAAGAGTAAGCACATGGTCGTCAATGTCATCTAAGCATTCAACACATTGAATTAAAACCGTTGCTGTAAATTGATTTGAGCAGCCCAAGACCTAGATTTGTACCTAGTTGATGGCAATATGCTCACTAGCGAAATGTGGGTGTGCTAAATATATACTTCTGCCTAATATTTGAAGGAACACAGGCGTGATGTTGTGATTCATGGCATCTAATTAATTAGCCAACAGGAGTTCAAATTTTTAGGAAGTCTACTCATTAACTCATTAAAATAGGTTTATTATGTAAAGCTCGGCTAGACCACAATAAACCGAAAATTAACCTATCTAAATAAATAAACAATGAAACAGGACAACACCCACATTTAATAACTCGACTAACCACACCCGACCACATAATTATTTTAATAACCCACGCAAAACCGTTTCTAATAAATCAGCCCATTTTCCCTTCACAAAAACGTGTCGTTCCCGCCTCGCCGGTATGTAAATGGACCTGCATTAGACTAGATTTATGCCTAGAAATGTAGGCTGGTGCACAGTTGGCAATCTGTCTGAATATGAAAAATCTCTGCCACTTTAAATTTTGTAACCGATTTCAAGATGATTTAGAACGGTTCTTATCCGCTTCTAGCACTTTTACAGAACCAGGGGACCTAAGGAATGATGCATTAAAAGCCATTTTTTTTAAATTTTACAGAAATGTGTACGTAAGTTGTTTGAAACTAGAACTGTAAAATTGTACCTGGATTCTAAACTGATGATATCGTTATGTAGTAGTAACCCGTGACTTTACAAAATATTGTCATAAACTGGTTTAGAGATGATGTCGTAGGTTTCAGTTATGTGTATTTCTACATGTGGTGAAACAATTTACTATACCATCCAAATGAAAAAAAACGTTATTAAGAACTAAAAGAACAAGAACTCCATAATACCAAAGTCACATCGTTAACGTCTCGTTAGTATGTAAATGCATTCGAGTAGGCGAGGAGCTCCAGATTTATGCCTAGAATTGTGGGCCGACCGCAATGCACTGCTAACAATCTCCTCGACTATGAAAAATTGGGTTCACTTTGGATACGCTAGACGTAAAGTTTCTCTAAGTGAGCGGTAAGAGTTAAATAAATTACTTGGGTTTGCTAAAGTGCTTGCCCGAAATGCCAACTATTCCTATTTGTCTTCACATTTTCTGGTCCTTTTCCTATATTAAGTGTCCCATGTGACGTAGCATTGGAGATTTGGATGTGTAGTTTACTGGTAAGTTTATTTGTATTTAGAGATGGATGGACAGCCCTTTTGATGTCGTATGTTGGATCCGGTATTGTTATTTGCGTATAGCAGACTGATTTTCAGTTATAGACATTTATGTAGTTCATGATTCAGTCTGTTATGTAGGCATATAATACATTTAGTTTTTCAGACAAAGTATACAACATTATTTTTAGTATATGCGAAACCTGAATATAGTTTGTTCACAATAAGTAACTGAATCGATTCCAATAATTTTTAAGCCATGTTATATTTTTTCCCAAAAATATTTATTAAAGTTAAAAGTTGGACACCGAGCGACTTTAAGTACCTATCGCAATAATTTAGATGCCTACTGCCAAATTATTATAATCAATGAGCTCAAGACGACGCTGGAGGCGTGCGCTGGGTAGTGACCACGATTTTGTGCGTGTTGTGTTACCTAGTTGTCACTAGGTAACAGAACAAGCTTATAACTTTGTGATTTTTCATGATACAGTTTTAAAATTTTGTACATAGATTCTTTACATAAAAATACTAGAGACGTGTATCAGATTTCGCAAATACTAAAACTAATGTTGTATACTAATTTATCAACATGACACACGTTCACTAAATTATTTACCTCGAATTGCCATAATCTGGAACATCGTTATCTTACTTTACAAAAATAAAACTTATCTAATTTAATGGAAAAGTCATATTACCATCATAACAATGTAATTTTTTAAGACTTTTCCATTATTCTTCTTAAGATATCCTAATAAATTACAGAATAAAGACAGATGCGTGACATAAACTTTTGAACTCTAACACTGCACTCACAGAAAGAACCAGTCATCATAATGCTTTTATAATAAAAGAAGAATTATTTTATCAACTGTTTCAGGAGAAGGGTTATCACTTTTCAGATCGAGACCACAAAAACAACAGTTTACCGAAGGACCAACCCGTACACATTGTGAAAAAGACCAGCAACATACACTGTTAAAACGTCAATGAAAAATACTTACTACCATCCTAATACCTTTGTTGCTGGTAAATATATGCTCAGTTTTTCAAAAGATGTTCAAAAGAAAAGCAAGAAGCAATATTTCGTCGCAAGAAACATTGATTAATCGTGTCCGACCAAAGCTAAAACCACCTTCGACTTCGACCAAAATGGGCCGAAGTTATGACCGAAGGCGAAAGTTTTCAGCAAGCTCCAAAATTGAACGAACTGTTACGAATGCGCGAGAGTGCAAAGGAAGTGGTGACGCGCGGGTGGCAGTAGTCTCTTTAATAACATTAACACCTACACTAAATATCAACAGCTTATTCTATCTCTTATTACCTTGTTAGTAATTCCACTCGATTTTTCACTTATAGCCAATCTTGAACTGAATTTCTTAGGGTTCTGTTTCGACCTTCGGTTTGACACTATTAATTCCTTTATAATCTTCAAACTATTGACAGCAACAGAACGATATTTAAAGAAGATTTTAACGGTAAACGCGTTAAGTAATTAGTGGTGCAAGCGGGCCATTTTGTCAAGTGAGCAAACAATAATTACTTTGTAGAGATTTATTATGTAACCCCTTATCATAGTCCTTTTTGATCTGAAAGACAGAAAATACGTGTAAATTAATCGTGCGCCGTATTTTGCGGTTGAACCTTTTGTAATTCAAACTCGTATCACACATCTGAAGGTCAACTAATTCTTTATGATTCGCTTATTTTCAAACCACAAATATTCTAGAATTACACATACCTTTGTATTCCAATGCCTACTTATAAGATTAAAGAGAGCATTATGCATTGGCTTTTAAAATATTGGCTTTATAAATCTTAGTAAAAAAATAGGTTTCTTCTTTTAAATAACAATGAGGTGAATTTTGATTATAGAGAATGAATAGGAGTTTTTTCTTTGTGAATCTAATAAATTAAGTTTTGTGATGCACTGATATGTTTTTTACTGATGCTTAAATCTACAGTTTCTGTTATTGTGAGCGGGCAAAATATGGTTATTGCTATCATAAAACAAACATCTGTTTAGTAACATTAGAATTAAAGAAATTCCAAAGAAGATACTACAGAAAAAGATCCGTAAAGACTTTAATTTATAATATTAATTACGATATCTTTAGAATCCTCCAGAACATGGTGTATGCTTTCCATTACCCTAATTGTTCGTAAAAATAATTCATGAACAATTTCTCAACATTTGCCTAATGGCGGCGGTTAAAGGGAAGGAACCATTAGCTTTCAAAAAGATTATGTTAATTTTCTTAAAATTCATAACATTTTTGATGT
Organism: Noctua fimbriata; assembly: GCA_905163415.1. NCBI lineage: Eukaryota > Metazoa > Arthropoda > Insecta > Lepidoptera > Noctuidae > Noctua > Noctua fimbriata. The sequence continues at coordinate 1,643,009 of LR990923.1, forward strand.
TGCTTAATCTGTTTCAAAAGGCGGCGAAGAATATTTTACAATTTGTATTTATTTTCTTCTATTCACGATGGAGAGATGGAGCTCGTGGTCAAACATAGTCGTACGAGTCAATATTTTGCGTTAAGCCGTGTTTGCTAAGGTCGGTCCTTGGATGAATGCTCATCAATAACATACCGAGCCGGCTGTCATTTGTAGATTTTTGAAATTCCAAGGCCAAGGCAGATGATGATACGATGGAGACACAAAGTTTTACCACGAATTCGAAAATGATTTTAGACGCCCAACTAAAATATTTCTCTTTAAGGATATTTAGGAAAAAAACATCTATTCCATTTATGTTGACCGTCTAGGAGATTAGGTGTTACACATTTGTATTACACGGCTCATTTTTCACTGAACAATAACGAAATAATATTTTAAGGAGAATCTATAATCATATACTGAATCCATCACGATGTCTTACCCCGCGATCATCATCATTCACCTGCCCTTATCCCAATTTATTTGCGTTTTCCATAATTCTCAATTACTCATCATCTCAGCAGTCACCTTACCCCGCGCATATTACAATCAAGTAATCGAATAAGACCTCGCACTAGGTGGACCGATGACCTGGTGAAGGTTGCAGGGATCCGCTGGATGCGAGTCGCACGGGACCGGTCAATGTGGCGACACTTGGGGGAGGCCTATGTCCAGCAGTGGACCTCTTTCGGCTGAAATGATGATGATGATGATGATGAATCGAATCTTAGCAGTAGTAAGCTCTATCGTCTACCACCTATTTCCGTCGCCTATCACACGTGTTGTGGTCCCGTGCATTTCCCTGGGACGTGTCTAAAGTCGACGTGACCTACGAGGTACCGTCAGTTATAGGTAGTAATAGTTATCTAAAGGTTACCGCTCTATAGCTTTCAGTTTCGTCGGGAGCTCACATCAAAATCACGTATCAGCTACTCGGAGGTCTTTAAGATGTGAAGGTTCGTCAACATGTGATAGTTTAGTAAACATACGAGCTTTTGACGGACATTTTTGAATGGACTAACAGCTGTCTATTACTATGAATGCCGATTGCGATGTCTAATCTTATTTATCGTATGACGGAATTGATATAATCGATGTGTACATGTATACCATAGGTACTAAAGCCCATAATATAAACTTAACATTGAACCTCGTTCACCTCCAACTAAAAATGATAATTATGTACGCGTTCAAAGCGAAGCGAGAAATGATTTAGACTTTAAAAGAGATGGACGTTTTTGCATTCGCATCGTTAGCCAAAGTGGTTTAAAGTCTAGAACTCAGCGATGCCTGCACGAGCCTCCAAATGCGGCTACTTTTGCTTCTTATTAAAATTTTATTCGAATTTTCTGGCCTTTTATACAAAGTATTATGGGCCGTTTTAAGCCGAGCTAGCAACTTTGTGGTCGCCTTTTATGTTATATTTTCAATGGTGATAAGTATCACTTCTTTGTAATATAGTGCTTTTTATAACTACTAAAGGTTTTGGTGAGCTTTTTTCGGCTTTTCTAGGTAAAGCCTCTTTAGAATCTATTTTGATGTAAATTCTATATTTTTGGAGTTTGAGTGATGCGACATTAAGTTCAGTGAATAAATAATAATCGAAACATAAAACGTGCTTAATGGTAGCTGAAAATATATACGGCTGAAAAGACAGCGTGACACTTTCTTTTAAAGAATATTCAGTAAAGAACCCCGCATTGATTTTTTCTGGATCACACAAAATTGCAAAACTAACACACGGTCAGAATCTAATAGCAGATTTATTTTTAAATATTGGACAAAAATATTGCTCGTGAATAGAGTCACGTACCTTTCTATCGCTTATAGACTTCTTCCATCCTGGGGCAGGGGTCTGTCAGACTCTTACTGTCTAGAACTACATGGTGTTCTTCACGGCTACTTTTGGCCGGGGTGCTAAAGTATTTGCGCCGTTCTTTACACTTCCACGGTCATGCACGGAGTCAATGGTAAGTTTGGGTTCTAGTCAATTCTTCGTCTACTTATTTGGCATCATTATTCTGTTGGAGTCTGGAGTAGCTGTTTGTATGTACCCCAAACACAAGATCTTACCGAACAAAATTAAGTATTCTTTACCGACATTAACTCCAGACAAAATGGCCGCCAAGTACGAATTAACGGTACACAAATACGGGTAATTAGATCCTTAGGCTATAAAATTAAAACAGGCGTCCATTTGCGTAGAATTTAACCTTCAGGAGCTAGATTGATGGGTTTGTTGGAACAAAAAGACCAGAACTGGTCCTTTAGAATATTTAAGGCAGGGACACAAAAAATTGAATAAGATCATTAATCGTTTTTAGTAATGACAAGGATTAGTCTTCAACGATTAAGACTTGGGGCCATTTTATTTTTATTTTATTTTATAGTTATTGCTTTTGTTTTTATTTTTTAGGGTAATCATCATAATTCTTCTGCCTTTTTCAGAACTTCCTTTTAATCATACTTCTCTATTAGTATTATATCAGTAAACAGTTCATCCTTTCTTTTCTCTCCCTAATCAGCCATGAGATATGAACTGGAAAACAAGATTGCTTGATTTTGTATTTTCAAGTCCCCAAATTGCAGTTTGACAGCTTCGGGATGGATAATGTGTTAAATCGCCATGCCTAGGTATATTTCTGGTAAAAGTAAATTATGTAGTGATTGAAAAATCGGTCTATAAAATCAGCATAAGCTAACTTAGAATTTTTTGTTCTTCAAAATTAAGATACCAGTTCACAAGAATAACTTTCAAAATGGTTACCTGATAGGTTAAATACCCACCACGTATTCAGCAAAATACGTAATACATGCTCAAAATTCTACCAACTTTTAGCGCTAAAGTATGAAACTTGTTTTTAAGCCTCGTGTTTCACAATACCAAACCACAAAGGCTAGCTCACTGTTAAAACAACTTGAAATATAAAACTCAAGCACCCTTTTGATATCAGACTGTGCGAAAGCTATGTGAAAACCGATCTAGTTATTTGGTTTTCAAATTGTTTAAAATGTACTGGAAAAATGAATATAACGCTCGAAAATCATTTTGGTATTTTTGTTAAAAACGTTGTGTCTATTTTCTCTCAAGGAGAAACACAAACAGCCAGGTATTTAAAGCAACACTATTGTACAGTCACGAACAATAGATTACGATTTCAGCGTGGAATAATGATCACAACTTAGAATTAAGAGCTTTTTCGATGTTCAGGTTCTGAGACAACGTGAAGTTGCCATCAATACAGTAGGAGAAATCAATTTTATAAGTATTACTTGTACAGGTACTTATTAATGTACATGAGTCCACATTACATTAACGTGATAAAACAGCGTACATTCATACTACAGCATATTGAATGCCAAGGCTAATAAGTACCAAGCCAGTTACGTAACGGCCCGACGGCGTCGTCGTGACAACTGTAACAAGCAGTCCGATGTGAAACGTTCGTGATTCTGCTCCACGGACTAGGGGGCCATAAAAGAGAGCAGATCTCCCGCTAGGAATCGCAAAGGGTTTGTATGGTGCAAGTTGTGAGCAAGGACGCCATTACGTGGTTGTTGGGTAAATGATAAATATCATCATCATCATCATCATTTCAGCCGAAAGACGTCCACTGGACATAGGCCTCCCCTAAGTGTCGCCACATTGACCGGTCCCGATGGGGCCGAAAAGTTCTGGAGTGGCGACCGCGAACCGGAAGACGCTGCGTTGGAAGGCCTCCCACTAGGTGGACCGATGACCTGGTGAAGGTTGCAGGGACCCGCTGGATGCGAGTCGCACGGATAAATATACTTTGTTTTTTATTGATACATACGCTCTTTGTGATTAGGTTGTCCTGTGAAATATCATAGTTCTTCAATATCATAGCACATTAAACTTTCCCCTTCACCTTCTTTTCTATCCATTTTCTGACATAATTTGGTCCGTCTAGGTTGTTAATGATTCGTTTTAATTTCTGAACGATTTTATGGATATGGACTCAATTTAAAGAGAACCAGCCCTTCGAAGAGCTTACGGGGTGGAAGAGACACCGACGCGAAATCGGTTACCACGTATTCAGTATATCATTTTTTCCATTGCTAATTAAAAAAAAAACCAGCTGTTTCCTACAAAAGTGGACCTACACGTTCAAAATTTATGGAACAACTGTTTCGTCGGTGCCCATTCCACTCCTTATGTGTGTTAAATCAACTACATTTTTCAAGAATTAAGGAAACAGTGCCTTTCTTTTTCACTACACTTGAGAATACGCCACACTTGTATCTTCGAAAAGAGGATCTTTGATTAGAAAATCGCGCTCGCTCACTCTCGCACCACACATACAAGTAGTAAATCATATTCTCGGCCATCCTATCTGTTGCAGCATTCATTGACTGTAAAATCTTTTTATTATACGCCTTCACGTTCCCAGCTTGAATCCGATTCAGCTTTTCAAAGTCACATAAAAATTCTAAGATATTTTGTTAGAAAACACATTTTATTATTAGTTTGTCGGGAAATGTTATTTTTTCTGCTGATTCGGGATTGGACCCTTGTTCGGTTGAATGTATTTATGAGCTGCTTATCATCTTTGCTGGGTTGGTAAAGTTCGCTCTATTTTGAATAGATGTGGTAAGCTATTAGTGTCAATTCAGTGTTATAGTGTTGGGACCGCTTTCTATTTTGTTTAAATGATCTCGATTTGCATGACTTTATGTATTTCAGACGGTTTTGTTGTTTACCTTTCAGTTATTTTGGTGTCTTTTTATATTTGGCGGAATCTAGTAAGTTAATTGACATCGGTGTTAAGTAATTTATGTGATCATCAGACTAACTGTTTTGGACAGGACGAATTGAAATTTTGTAATTTAGTTTCTTTTTCATTTACAGTTTCCTTTATTTTCTCTCGGTTTCTTCCATTTTTGTCTACATAATTAGACGAAATAAGCAAGGTAGAGATCCACTGATCGCCCATAACAATGGTCACTACGAGTATATCAACCCTCTTATTACCACACACCTCAAAACCGGCGATCGCCAAAATCCTCGATCAAAGCCTGCTCTTACCCCGACCCACTAATTCACGTGCAACGCGCAGACCACCCATCCTGCATACCCGGCAAAGACTAATGCTAGCTGTGTGGATTACGTGGACAAATATTCCATATCAACCGGCATTAGGCCTCGGCCTAGTTTCAGGCCCGATTAATAGCTTTGTGGCTGTGGAGGCCAGAAACAGGGATTATATAAAGACAAACTGCTACTGGACAAAATGCGGTTTCATATAAATATATAGGTACGTATGAACGTAAATTCTGGCTTTTGATTTGTTGTGTGTAATTATTTGGAAACTTGGCGGGTATTGTTTAATTATTTACTGCTTATTATTTATAGGACCCATTTGCAACCGTGCTCTTTGAGAATTGGGTTATGTGAAGAAGTTTTAGCACGTTCTACCACCTATAAATGGTGTAAAAAGACTATTCAAGAAGCCTTTTAAATACAAGTTTTTAATGTTGTAATTTTACTTTAAATAGTTCATAGTTCATAGTTCATTTATTTGTCAGAAACATGAGTATGCACACACAAAGCATGCAAGATGTTAAGTACATTGCAGAAAGGATCACAGTCATGTTTTACCTTTACGGCGTACAAATATGTATTATAAAAACATTTGATCAAATATAAAATGAATTGTAACTGTTAATTATTAAACATTAAAAAATTAAATTAATTGAATTTCATTTGTCAACGATTGCAATAAAATACATTTAAATATAATATAGGTACAGCATAAGCATTTTAAATATCAATTAAACAAAATTAGAAGATCAATTATAAAAAATTTAAATAAAAAATAATAATAATTCAGATGTCAAAATAAGATAAAAAATCTAACAACAGTCAACAGAACCAAACATCGCCCCCATATTAGAATTAGATTAGAATTAGCATGTTTTCTCCATTAGAAACTCTGCAATACTATAGAAACATTTGGCTGCTAAATACTCTTTTAGTTTTTTTTTAAATAAGTTAGTAACAGTTATATCTCTGAGTGCCTGTGGAAGGTGGTTGAATATACGTGGAGCCATACAGAAAACACTTTTACGCATTAGTGCTGTATTGGAGGGTCTCCCACACAATCTGTGCTTATATTTATCGCGCCGGTTACGGTTATCCATATTTGATTGTTTCTTAAAGAGATGCGGGTTAGATTTTACAAACATCGCAATTTCAAAGATATAGAGTGATGGTAGGGTAAAAATTTTATATTTTACAAAGAATGGCTTGCATGAGTCGGTTGTTTTTAATCTGAACATGGTTCTAATACATCTCTTCTGTGACCTGAATATTAACTCTTTGAGGGTTGAGTTTCCCCAGAAGATAACACCAAATCTTAGAAGAGGACCAACTATTCCATGATACGCCGTGAGCTTAGCATCCACACCCAGAACAGGAGCGATTTTGCAGAGCATATAGGCTGATTTACTCAGTCGCTTGCTTAACTCCTCCAAATGTGGTTTCCAGTTTATTTTTTTATCTATTGTGAGCCCTAGGAACTTACTTACATCCACTCTACTTATCTGTTTGTTATTATTATGTATATTCAGGTTATTATTAATGTTCAAACGCTGACTGAATATCATTAATTTTGTTTTATCGAGGTTTATTTTAAGATTATTATTACTTAGCCACGTAGTAATGGAAACAATTGTATTATTTATTTCATCTTCATAATTGTGGTCATCCATGCATTTAATCGTTACAGTGCTATCATCGGCAAAAAGTGACATCGGATTATTTGTTACATTTGGAAGATCGTTAATATAAATTATGAATAGTAGAGGACCCAGGACACTCCCTTGTGGAACGCCATACATAACTGATTTGCGTTTGGATGTAAATATCTGCTCTTCTTTAGTTACATGATTGCATTGACTTATTTCAACATACTGCTTTCTATTTCTGAGGTATGATTCAATCAACTGTAGAACGTTTCCCCTGATTCCGTAATTATCTAATTTATCTAGCAATATTTTATGGTCCACGTAGTCAAATGCCTGTGTCATATCGCAGAACACTGAACATACTGGACGCCTTTTATCAACATTTTCGACTACATTGTTTAGGAAATCATAGATTGCCATATTTATTGTCTTACTTTTTCTGAAACCTTTTTGATCATCTGTTAAAATGTTCATTTTTTCTAAAAAAATATATATTTGTCCATATAGATATTTTTCGAATACTTTTGAAAATATAGGTACAAGCGCTATTGGTCTATATGACTCCATTGACATCTTCTCGGTTTTTTTCAGTACTGGCTTTATGACGGCAATTTTAAGGTGTTCTGGGTATACACCTTCAGTTATGCATAGGTTTAGAATATGGCTTAGAGGTTTACTAATGATGTCACCTACTTCTTTGACTATATGTGTGGAAATATCATCATGTCCTGTACTCTTTGTATTTTTGAGCAGTTTAATAATTTTTGATATGTCATGGTGGCTACTTGGTGGCATAAACAAGGAGTTGTTATTTTTAGTTATATTTTTTGTAACATTTTTACCACAATCAGGAACAGGTTTGACTTTTTCTATAAAAAAATTATTGAAAGCTTTTGCTATTTCAGTTGGATTAGTTACTATTTTATCGCCTACTTGAATTTGCGTAATAGCCTCCTTCGGTACATTCACTTTGGAACTGTTAATTATTTCCCATGTAGTTTTTATTTTGTTTACTGATGTTTTGATTTTATGTGTATTTTGAGCGCGTTGGGTCAGTCTAATTATTTTTTTGTACGTTGTAGAGTATTTTTTAAATTTATCTCTACTTGCGTCACTGGGATGCAGTCTATACCTCCATGATTCCTCTATAATTCAATCTGTACAATGTTTTGAGTGCGTTTCATTGAGTCCTACCGTAAACAGTAATCATTTTTGCGCAGAGTTACTGAGTTTGATGTACAGAATGCTTGGGAGACGGCTTCGTGAAGGGTCCGTTTACACCTTGTAGATATTTCAACAACAAAGCACTACAAATGACCAAAAAGTTCGCTAATTCTGATGACCGTTTTTTTTCTCCATCGAACTGACTAGCTGACTTTGAAGTGATCAACTTTACTGTTTTGAAAGACAATTAGTTAGTCTACAGGTTGTAAGTACGACTGCTGAGCATGAGGTTCTGGGTTACATTCCCAGGTCGGGCAATAAAACAATATCTTATTGCTTACTTATTGCAATAGTTATTTTATCTGTAGCAGTTCTGTCGAGCTGAAACACTTTATTTAAATTAAAACACTAATCGGTACGATTCGGTAGGTACACTTGCGAGTTCAAGAAAAATCGTCACACCTCGATCGAGTCCCAAAGCCAAAAAGCCAGGGATGGGAATCGTATCCATTGACCCGAAGTGAAGGCAATATTTCAAATTCAATGCTACGGAAAAATTGCGTAGTAAAATCTAGAAAATCATTCTAAATTTTCTACTGGAGTTGAGCCGCTTTTTCAACAATAGCGTGCGAATGGAAAGATAATTTAATACTTACCTTTTTTATTTTTTTTCTCGGTTGCTATAAGTCATGAAAAGTCTATAGTCTGAGTCGGTTTTGTTTGGAAAAATTGGTTGAGAGCCAGGTCTCTTCAGCTTTTATAAAAGGATTGGAGTAGTAGAGATAATTTTTGCCTTATTTGTAATATCTGTTTGTTGACCCACTTAACCTTAAGTAGTGGTTTTGGCAAACCAATCTACATCATCTGCCTAGCGTTTTTCTAATATGTTCGGGCTGTCTTCCAGTCTAACCAGATGCAGCTGCACACCAGTACTTTACATGGAGCGACTGCCTACAAACTGTTTCAATAGGATTATTATGAATCTGACTAACTAAAAATGGTCTAGTAAGAACGCACGTCAATTGAAAATACTCGTTTTGCGCGTAATACTGACGCAGTTTTAAGAGTTTATTCATATCCATGTTATAGATTATAGATACTTCGTAATATGATTGTGTTAAAAGACTCATCATCATCATCATCATTTCAGCCGAAAGACGTCCACTGCTGGACATAGGCCTCCCCCAAGAAGGGGGGTTTTGCCATAATCGCCACGCTTGGCAGGCGGGTTGGTTGGTTAAAAGACTAACTAACTACAATTAAATAATTACTATTTTCATAAAGTTAGTGTCGAAGAAAAATGTTCTAAAAATACCGAAAGGGTGTTTCTTTTTTTAACAGATTAAAAAATATGAAACTAATGAAAACTGGCACAAATATTTGTTAAAATAACAAAGCTAAGTAAGAAACCCACTCGTCCCTTTTAAAAATAAACAAGGGTTTAATGTCTATAAATATCCCAATGGCTGGTACAAGAGAAACCACTTAGTCGTCAATATGTCTGTAATTGGTGGAAATCAATTATTAACACAGAAAGGTGTACGACCTTTGTTGATTGTATAAGAATTTGATTAATATTTAATAATATTGTGTAGGCAGTCTTTTCTTCGAACAAATTAGTCAACTTGAAATATTTTTGTCTACTTAATTTTGTCTTTTTGCTTATTGTAAGCTTTCTGTTTACGACATCTAGGTAATACAGCATAACAGAAGTAATTATCAACCATTTTCACATTGCTTTTCATATTTTGAACGAGAACTTCAAATTGTAGTTTCCATAATAAAACTGTAGCTAAATCCCCATGGATCAATGATGATACATTCGTCTTTAATAGCCTAATCAATGGGGCTTATCTAACCCGAAAATTTCGCCTACCAGTGAGAGTAGGTAGTGTGATAAAATAAGGTACCTAATACAGATTAAAGATGTAAAAAATAGATAGTAAAACTGCTCGTGTAAAATGTGCATTATTGCATTCACCTCTCTAAATCAAGCTAATTCACAATTCATGATCAGAGGCTACAATGCTATGATACAAACTTGAATTCCACCTCACTGCAAAACTCAAACATTTAACTGAAATCCGACGGTTTTAGAACTTCATAAATCTAGTGTAGAATTTAATTAGGCAGTCCGGGAATGCTGGCCTTGTACATTTTGTACATTTATTAACACGGCTCGCTCCGCAGGTCGCGGGTCGATGGCAGATTCGAAATAGTATTTTTCGTTTAACCTGTTTTGGCCCACTGCTGGGGTAAAGGTCTCCCCCATAACCGTAATAGTATTATTATTAGCCACTCCAGGACAAAGGCCTCCCTTCCCTCTTTCCAGTGCTCAGCTGTTACTCGCCAATCTTAGTGAAAAGAGTCGAGTTCGTCCCGCCATCTCCTTCTGGGGCTGCCGTGTAGCCGTTTGCTGCTGTTTGGGACCCATTGTGTGGTTCCTTTACTTTAGCCCATAGCTCCTCCGGCATGCGACAAATGTGACCAGCCCAGTCCCATTTGAGCTTAGCATCCGTATGAGCTACATTGGCAATTTGAGTTTTGGAACGCAGTATAGAGTTCCTTATACGATCAGTAAGTTTAACTCCAAGGATACCACGCGCCATTAGTATTATTGTACTTATTTAAAAACTTGGGGATTTTCTTTGTCATTGAAATTACTATCCATATTAAGAATGAGGAGCTCGTGGCTAAATAATAACAGTCACTCGGGTCGATCTTAAGGTTCAGTCGTGCTTGTCTAGGTTGATCTCACCTCAACGATGTCAACTTGAGCCTCTTCATCATTTGCCGTCATAATATCAATGGGTCTAGCAGCCTTACAAATCAGCAGCTCAAGAGGACTAGCTTTCGTGACTCTACTTACAGTGCAGTTGAGAGCAAGCTGAACGTCGGGCAACGCATCTTGCCACGAACGATTGCTTGTCTCTACAGCAGTGAGCATGTTTTTGAGCGTGCTCATTACTCGCTCAACCTGTCCGTTGGCACGAGAACTACCTGTAGCGATCAAGTGCAGCTTGATATTAACTGAGGCACAGTACTCCCTGAACTCCTTGCTGGCAAAGCAGCGTCCTTGGTCAGCGATCAAGCGCGATGGAGCACCGAAGATACTAGAAGCGACAAAGCTCAGCGCTTTGATGCTGCTTGCTGTATCAAAGTGCAGGGTGTGATGCAGCAAAACGAACTTGGTGAAGGCATCTATCAGAACAAAAACTTACTCCTTTTTGTAGTTTTTGCCACTCAGCTTCCGGGTAGCATCGACGTGCAGTGTGTGCCATGGTATAGCTACCTTTGGGATTAGGTGCATCTCCGCCTGGGTCTTACTTGTGTGACTTTGAGATCTTACAGGTCACGCAGTCCTCTACGAATTTCCTCACAAACTTCGACATGTTCTCGAACCAGTAGAGGTCGTAGAGTTTTTCCAGCGTTTTCTCCCATCCCAAATACAGCAATCCCTCGTGGACGTTATTAACCACGGACCAGCGAAATGAACGGGGAACAATAGGTAACCAATGATTCTTACCATTTCGTTGTACTTTTAGGTGCAGGACACCAGCTCGTCGCTCGTAAGTTTTGGCAACATCAGCAGGGAGCTCATTGTTATCGATGTCAGTCAAGAGCTTCAAAATTTCAAGGTCCCGTTGCTGTTCCATCATCAGCCAATTCTGTGAAAGCTCTGCGAGGTTTACCTCCTTTTGTACTACCTTCTCACTAACCTTATTTTTAGTATCAGGTTGCGGTAACGGGTTCCTGGAGAAGAAGTCAGCGTGGCACATGTGCTTACCTTCACGATGGACGATGTCAAAATCGAACCCTTGAAGGCCCACCATCGGTGAACACGCTGTCAGGTCCAACTTCTTGCGCGTGGACTTCAGAGAATTACAATCGGTGACTACTCTGAACTTGCGACCATGGAGATAACGCCTGAAATGCTTTACAGCATTGACCACCGCGAGGGTCTCAAGTTCATATGAGTGGTATCTCGATTCAGCATCAGACGTTCGCTTACTGTAATAGGCGACTGGATGTAGCTTACCTTCTTTTCTTTGCAGTAAGACCTAGATAGAGTTCCAGTCAATTTCAGGAGTTCGCTCTACCTTACAAGAAGCAATAAAAGGATACCTAAAGATCTTAATTCGGTCAGTAGTCATCTGAACAGTCAAACCATGTTCTAGAATCTCACGTCCAATCAAAATACCATAACGTAGAAAATGATCAGGCAATACATGAAAACAAATCTCAATACTAATGTCATCGATCTCTACTTTGGTAAGTGGCCAACATCTGTATCGTAGAGTTACGGAAGTCTGCCCTATTCCAGTCATAGTCACAGTCTCATCAATACGCTTTCCTTTAAATTTACAGGCTACAGATTCTTTAATTAAAGAACACTCCGCACCAGAGTCTTAATGAAATGAAAATTGCTCACCGGAGTGACGTAGAGTCCCAGTCGGCGCGTTTAGGAGGCACAGGTCAACCCTCTTTTCATTGACAGGCTTGGATGACCCGGAGTCGGCGCTGCGCCGTGGGCAGCTCGATGCGTAGTGCCCTTGCGCGTGGCAGTGGAAGCAGGTGATCCCGGATGCATGAGACTTCGCAGTTGTCGATGAACCCCTTCCGTTGCCATTGCCGTGGTAGTGGTGATTCGGCGTAGCTTGAGTATCCTGTTTCACGTCCTTGCGGTAGCAGTGCACGGATTTGTGACCCAGCTTGCCGCAGATAAAACACTTCAGAGGCTTCACAGTACTATTCACTTTGTACCGCTTTTCAGGGGCATCGCGGTGATCTCTAGGTAGCTTTCTCTTCATAAAAGAAACCGCTTGCAGCTCTTGCTGTAGCTGGCCACGTGTCTGAATATCGGTCGTGAAAGATAGGCGTTGCACACGGCGATCGAATTGAGAAATGTGAGCCAATATAGTAGCAATAGCCAAACGTTCGGTACTAAGGCCATTCCATCTCGCCATGATCGATGTCATTAAATTAGCAGCGTAGGAAGCAAGACACTAGTTTTCTTTAGGCCTGCTACTTTGCAAATCAATCAGAAACGAAGCAATAGTAGTGGAATTATCATACCTTGCAATAAAAAGTCGCTTAAAATCGGTCCACGTCATCCCAGGAAACGACACGGTAGATAACCAGGTAGAAGCTCCTCCCTTCAAGGCGCGGCTTAGAGCGACCATAAGTATAGCACATCTCTGCAGTCATCACCCAAGCACGTGCATCCACATCTTGTTTCTCAGGATCGAAATCCGGTAAATGAAAGCCATGTGACGACGTAGTGGGTGTTTTCGTGGCTTGAATCAGCGTCAGAAAATGGCGGTTCTGTTGTTCCAACAAACGCATCCATTTTTCGTCGCTAGCATCTTCATTTTGAACACGTGGGTCGTCGTGGTCCAATCCCACTTCTGATGACGGAGGTTCGTTATCAGTGGGTCGCGACATCGGAAATAAAACTCACAAAACCTTCGTTTACACTTTTAATTACTTGCTAACACGCACTCCATACAAAATAATCAAAGATGCCTGAGATATGGCTCGATTATGAATTTAGGAACGCGGGAAGTTTAGCGCGGAGTAACGAACGTCTACCCAGACTGCCGGACCGATTCAAAGTGCCCTCTTTCAACTGTCACCGCACACGTGTACTACCCCCGTTACAGGTTAGCCAACCTACCTGTCTACGTCAGTACCTGTCAATGTCGAATAGCCGATTATACTTCCGGATCGACATTTGACTCGATTATTCGCTCAGTGTCGCCATTACTCCACGCTAACCATCCCCAAGTTTTTACTTGACGTTCCCAAACATTAGTTGTCAAATCAGCTACTTAGTTCCTCCAGTGAGAGATAGATGGCGCTGATCCAGACCGACTGATATGCGTCGACGCTTCGACATATAGTTTATTTTTCAATTACAGTACTAATAATAAGAAAGTCTATAGCACATTTTTTTTTAATTTTTGAAGGCACAACGGTGTATCAATGATTAGATAGACATGTTAGGTATGAAATATAAAATGGGGTAGATTGTATTAAAACTGCAGGCAAAATAATAGACATCACACTATCATTAAAGGAACCGTCTAAAAAGTTTTAGGATCATTTATCTATATCATTTCAGATTAAATTGTTCTTCAAAGTTCACAAGATGAAGTTCTCTAATTAAGACTTTGTATTATTAGCACTAGATCAAAAACGGGTACTAAGTCAGAACTCACTAATTGCGATCATGTTTGGAATCAGCCTAAAGGGTTAACTACACTACTTTCAAAGACTTTGAGCCTTATCAAAGAATTTAAAGCCTAAAGATTGAAAGATTAAAGTTAAGTATCAAACTTTTAAAGTTGTTTAGGTAATTAATCGTTTAATATATTTCAGTTAAAATTATAATTATTCTCTTACTGAGACAATTGAAATCGTCTTTGGAGTTTAAGCTCCTGAACTTTGAAGAAATTATATGTTATTTTATTAGGTTTAGGTTCACGGATTTAATTAATGTTTAAATCGTGAAAATTAGCACAATTTCCAAAGTTGATTGTAATCTACATTGTTTTTTTATCATTCAGCTCTGACAAGACTTTGTTGTGCGTGTTATATTTAGGCTCCAGGTAAATAATATGCAATGTAGGTTATACTGAATTTTATAAATGATAATAATTTAATAATAAAGGTTCACAATAACTCGGTTAATTAATACAGGAAATTAGGACGATGGTATAATATGTAAGCGATCTTTTACAATATCAAAAATGCAATTCAGCAATCGCATCGCTAGGGTCACTACAACTCCACTCCTATACCTACTTGAATATGTATCGGAATCTTAGGACCCTTAAATTTAACTTCATTATTATATCTCACCCAGTTTTTACCACTTTATCAATCACAATATGATAATATAGCAATCATTTTGACATTATTCCGTAAATCACAAAGAAAAGAGTCATTCTTCTTCAAATTCTCAGACGTCGTTGTAGACGCATCAATCAGGCGAATATTGAATCTGCCAAGGTAGAATGTTATAAGTTTGTTAATAAAAGAGCTTTCACACTGTTACTATTTTCTCATCTACCTACATAAATGAGAAAATAGTAACATGTTGATAAACCTACTCCTGAGCATGAGGTTCTGGGTTCGGTTCCCATATTGAGGCAAGTGTTATTGGCTTTTTTTTTTTCTCGGTATCTGTCTAGAGTTTAAAATTGCGGTTTGTGATGGCAATAAGCTTGCCTCCATATACCTACATGGGACTGAACCATAGCTTGTGAAATTAATAGGAGTGCACTTTAAGTACAAACACAGTTTATACTAGCATAGACAAAGACGTAAACTCCGTCTCAAATAATGCATAGCGTTGTACTTCTTAAAACGGCGGTGTTTTGATTGAGATGGACAAATTGTATTTGGATTACTGCGTGATGTTATTTTAATTGGTAATTAATTTCTTCCTATTTACTCTTACGGCTATGAAATCTTTGTGTTGATTTTAATAAAATTTTCACCACATAGCATCTTTAACTCCAGGCTTTTTACAGACACACTAAGCTGAGCCTGTTAACACTCGAATATTTATCACTTTGCCTACCTTCCATTCATTGGCAGAATACCTTAGAGAGTAGATCAAATAGTTTGTTCCTAAGCCATCGTACCTAAACTGGGCCGGTTTTAACGTATTACAAAAGTTTTCTCAATGGAAACAAAGACTGATTTAGATCAAAGGATACTCCTTTTGAATTCTGAATCGCTCTTTATACCAATTTCTTTGCTGCCCAAAACTTTCTGTAAAACTTTTTCCTGAGCACGTGACCAATGGATTCAATGTAGGTAACACAGAAAGATAGATTTCATTCAAAAGACGAAGGTTATTCTAGTCTGATTAATCGTTTTCTAAAGTAATTTTAATCATAGTCGGGCAAATCTGCTTTTAAGTCTATTATTTACTTTGGGTACTGACCAAATCTAAACAAAGTATAAAAAATCTAAACAAGGTATAATTAGGCAGCAAAGTTACGAATAAGTAACTTGAAATGCATCCAAAATAGAGAGATAAGTGTAGATTGAGCAGTGGTGGCCTAGTGGTGACCAGTGGCGGCCTAGTAGTGAGCAGTGGCGGCCTAGTGGTGAGCAGTGGTGGCCTAGTGGTGAACAGTGGCGGCCTAGTGGTGAGCAGTGGTGGCCTAGTGGTGAGCAGTGGTGGCCTAGTGGTGAGTAGTGGCGGCCTAGTGTTGAGCAGCGGCGGCCTAGTGGTGAGCAGTGGTGGCCTAGTGATGTGCAATGGAGCCTGTTGATGAATACGGGGTCAATGGGTCGTCTTAGGGCCACTCCTTCCCTAAAAAGGAGCCCTGTGTCCCAGTAGAGGAAACATAAGTAGATTGATAAGAATATACGATCGCATCCCTTATTCTAGAGCGCAAAAAAACAACCACCTAACCACTTTTCAAAATAAATTCACGTAAACAACACCCCATATCTCTTGTCAGTACGAAATTGCCGAAAAACAAAACCTTATGGCCACTTGGCGAAGAAACCGAGAAGTTATGACATTAACAGTTCATTAACGTTGTATTTTATTAAGGTCACAATTATAAATTAAAGGTACTGTTCGGAACGCGACGGCTAACCGCAGGCTGTGGCAGCAGTGCTAAACCGAACTGATAGACAGCACGCGCAGCAATACCGCCGTGTTTATGTTTTTTTAAGGACACGCTGCCGTAGACGGCAACAGTGCTGCTAGCTGCTGCGGTCGGCCGCCATCGAAACGCCAGTGTTGTTCAGTAACTGTCACTAATAGAGCGACACGGCGTATTTTTTATTCGATAAGTTGTTTTTAATCCTGCGACTCTGTATTTAATCGACGCTTACCTCGAAATTGTGACGTCGCGCTCTGAATCAATACTGCAGCGGCACTGTTGCCTAATATTACAATTGAAACACCAGTACCGTCTGCGGATAGTCGTCGTTTTCGGAATTGTACCTTACCGCTGCTGGCTCAAATTGTATAAGTTTGCCTTACTGGCTGAATTATAAAGGCGACGTATTTCATAATTTTGGGCAAAAAAGAAAAATATGAGTGACACTTAAATGGTATAAGTTTGGTGAATTTTTTACTTTCGTGCCTTCGGGGAAGGGGTTTTATGGCTTTCTGCTGCATGGCGTTATTTAATATTTATAAATGAAAGCGTAATACTACAGCAACAACCTCATCACACTTTGATAAGACTTCGATGATATTAAAATTTCGACGTGCAAGCCCTTCTACGCCAAATTAGCTTTGTTTATTAAAGGAAGGCAGTCACAGTCTGGCCAATAATACATGTTCTCTCAAAGAAATCGATTAATTCAGGCAAATTGAACACCTCTGCTCTATAATCGATGATAGAACATGAGAAGATTGGGATCTCCTAGAATAAAAAAATCTTGGCGTGGTGGATCACAGCCCCGTCCGTCCCAAAAGAGAAGAGGCCTGATTTCCAGAAGTGGAAACATGATAGGCTGATTACACATAATAATTATGTACAACATCTGCTAAGAAATTTATTCAACTACTTTCCTACAAGGTGGCTAAATAAAATTTGCATCACCATAATAAACGATTTTATTCTCGGAACAAACACGCTGACTTGATGAAGCAGCCGCCACTTTGATATATTGTTCCTTCGTTTCCTCGTTTTATTATACCTGATGTTTCAAGCGAAGATAATGGAAGGCGTCCTGATTTACATTTTCGTGAATGGAGCTGAAATTACTCGTACAAGCTGTTTATATTCTAGGGGAAAGAAATGATCTTATCTCTATAGACCGACGGCTTGAATGAGTCCTCCGCCTTACGCCATCAAAGACACATTAAGCATCCACAGAGTCCTTACAATATTCCACAGGTTATTTACTTTAAAATAACCATAATCCCAACCAACCATAGCTAACGACCCAAGAGCTAGACTGACCCGACACTATACCGAAGACATTCCGGATGTCAGCCTGTACGAGATTAGTATGGCTCTGAAACAGCTTAAAAACAACAATGCCCGGCTGAAGAACTATAGGCCTTCTGAGCCATATCTACAAGTTGTTTTCAAAAGTCATCACGAATCGTTACGCGCGTAGGTTTGCGAACAAGCCGAATTCCGAAAAGGCTTTAACACCGTAGACCACATACATACGCTGTGGCAGGTTATACAGAAGACCGAAGAGTATAACCTGCCTCTCTGCTTAGCGTTTGTGGACTACGAGAAAGCCTTCGATTCGATCGAGACTTGGGCTGTACTGCAGTCTCTCCAACGGTGCCAAATTGACTATCGGTACATCGAGGTGTTGAAATGTTTGAAATGTTTTCCCCTTCCCCTCGGACCGCCTCAAGGTGTAGACGTGCTCAATACCCGTATTAGATTTTTTAAAAGGTTTTAAAATCATATTAGAAAACTGTTAAATCGCACATAAAAATAGGAGTGCATCAATCCAGAAGAGGTCGGATCAAGCGACCGGTGAAGAAACAGACACCTCTGTGCGACTTATTACATCCTGGTACTCTCATCGCAATCAACGCTACTAAGGTACTGTGTACTTACTCCTTTACAACGCAGCGAGTGAGTGAGCGCAAGCGCAAGCAGAGTGAGAGGTCAGTAACCCGCCTCCTTACTCGTCATTAGTCAACTAGCCCCGCCCATTACGTGACACATATCAGGACGTATTCAACGTGTGCAAATACGGCGATGTGTGAAGCCTACGCGGTGACAGAGCACCCACTGTCAGTTATTATCTCCTGGTACTTGTGATCATTTGTTGTTGTCACAACTAAAAGATATTAACTTAATAGCTGCTGAGATTTGATATTTATGCAACGACAATCTGCGGATAACTCTACCTATTTCATTGCTCCCTGATATATTTTGTACTTAAAAAGCTGAGATAAATAAACCTGTGTGCGTGGAAAATACGTGTTGGATTTATACTACCGAAATATCCATATATTGTCTCCTGGTACTCGAAGCGACAGATTTTGCGAAGCTGCTAAACTATATTGTATTATACCTATCAGCCGCATCACGGATAACAATCATTTTGGCAGTGTTGAAATAGAGAACTTCTAAGTGCGCATAATCTCCTGGTACTCACTATGCAGGAATTAGGCAATAAATCTCTTTCCGAATCTAACATTTCTGAACAAACGGACCAACGTACTCCTCCGCCCCACAGCTTTGTATTTCAACGTGCTAAGAGGCCGAGAGGGCTTCAATTCGAAAATGACGAATTCAATGCATTCAAGGAGGAAATGAAGAACATGATATCAACTTTGATGGCAACTCAACACGAAGAGATCAAAAAAATTTACCCCACTTTGATCGAAATTAAAAACACCAATGCTAATATTGAATCTGCAATGGCCGCTCTTTCCTCGCAAAATGACGATCTAAAAAAGAAGATTGAACTGCTGGAAACTCAGGCTAAAAGGGACAATGAATACGTAGTGGTCCTGGAGAATAAAATCGAGGACCTCCAACGTGGAAGCCGCAAGGCCAATCTGGAGATAAAAAATGTCCCTAAAGTTGCAAAAGAAAAGAAAGACGACCTAATAAAAATGGTTACTTGTTTATCGAACTCCATTGATTGTAATATAGTGACAAGGGATATTACTGACATATATCGATTGCAGAATAAACGGTCGAACACTAATCATAGTACTATTGTACTGGAAATGGCCTCAACACTTCTGAAAACCGAATTCCTTAAGAAAGCGAAGGAATTCAACAAGAAAACCAAGGAAAAAATCTGCGCGAAACATTTAGGTTTTAAATCAGAAGAATATACTCCAATTTTTGTATCAGAACAGCTGACCACTATGGGTTCAAGATTGTATTTTCTGGCCAGAGATCTAGCAAAAACCAGGGAGTACAAGTTTTGCTGGACTGCTTACGGTAAAGTTTACGTCAAGAAAGACGAAAACTCGCCCACTATAATTATAACAAACGAAACGCAGGTTCACCACCTTATGCAGCAAGAATGACTAGATAATGTTCTCTTACCGCGGCGGTTACAGTTGACTGTTTGTATCTATTTTTTATTGAATACCCTAATTTGCTGTAAAAAAAATTATAAATTACTTTGTATAATTATGTCTAATTATGTAAAACGGCGCTCATTCACACATCTAATTCACACATACAATAGTTCAATCATTAAGTGTAAAATAAGTATCCTAAGGATCACTACCCCTCACTACACACACGCTATATACACAAAAATAACCTTTCACATCACTTACACACCCAGTCGCAATATAGTTATGTACACATACCTTTCCAACAATTTTAATTATGGATAATACCCTCCAAGCCTTGAATAAAATTGACAATTCAGAGATAGCCCAAGCTTATGAATGCTCACCTCAAGAAGTCGCCAAATTATTAAGAGTGAAACCAACAGATATCACAATAGTGTCTCAAAATATAAGAAGTATTTATTCCAACTTCAATGACCTTCAACTTAACCTAGTAAATCTAGAAATTAAAATTGACATAATAATTCTAAGCGAATGCAGACTAAACCCTAACAAATTAATACCAGAAATACACAACTACTCATCGTACCAAACGACTAACCATTTAAATAGAGCAGACGGAGTGGTCGCGTACATTAAAAATACACACAGCGCTATAGTAAATGAAGTGATACTTTCACAAGCATCCTGTTTACAAATTAGCCTCAACCCTGACTTAATTATTTTGGCAATCTACCGATCGCCCTCTACGTCAAATTCCGAAGAGTTTATTTTCTCCCTTAATCAACACATCACAACAATTAAACACGATAAAAACATAATAATCACTGGCGATATAAATATTAATTTAATATGTAATCAAGATGAGCAAGCTGTTGATCGCTCAAAAAGGTTAAGTTATTTAAACATGTTGTCAATGCACGGGCTGCTGCCAGGTCACACACTGCCTACCAGAGGGAAAAACTGCCTTGACCACTTTATCCTAAAGTTAAAATCGTCACGCAAAACTGGAACTATAGCTATTATCAATACTACTGTAACCGATCACTTTATGACTTTTTTAAAACTATCTGACCAGGAATATAAACATAAGAGCACTGTCACAAAAACTACGTTAAATATAGAGAACGCACTAGAATATTTAAAACAAAGTAACCTACAAAATCTTTTAGACTTAGATGACCCTAATACACTTACCGATCGCCTCATAAATATATTACAAACAAGCCTTATCTCCAGTACTCTAACTAAAATAATTCCTGTGAAACAAAGGCTGCTTAAACCATGGATGACCATTGGCTTACTTCGATGCATTCGAAATAGGAATGACATGCAAAAAAGGCTTAAGACAGACCAGTATAACGAAATATTAAGAGTCACATACAGAAGATACCGTAATTACTGTAACTATATCATCAAAAAACAAAAGCAAACTTATGATAGACAGCTCATAACCAAAGCACAGAGAAATCCTAAAAAACTATGGGACGCAGTTAACACTATAACTCAACGTAAACCTAATAAAACACCAAACACGGAGCTTTTAAATTTAAAACCAACCGCACAGGAGTCTGCAAATGCAGTTAATGAATATTTTTCTAGCATAGGCAACGTTCTCGCCAACGAAATCATGTCAAACACCTCCAGAACACACGCTTTTCATCCTGGCACAAATGACAACCCCCCTTCATCTTCATTCGTAATTCTTTCGACTGATCATAAAGAGGTGTACAGTACTTTAATGACTCTAAAGTCTGATAGCGCCCCAGGGTGGGATGGTATCCCGGTTAGTTTCCTAAAGGCAGCCCATGGACTGATTGTTCCAATTATTTCTCATTTGGCAAATTTGTGCTTTGACCATGCGACATTTCCAACGGCTCTGAAGCTTGCCTTAATAACACCAGTGCATAAGAGTGGAGACAAGACAGATCCATCGAACTATAGACCCATATCAGTATTACCGTCCATCTCCAAAATTTTAGAAAGACTAATAAACTCACGTCTCATGAATTATCTTAATAAAAACAAATTATTGTCACCCAATCAGTTTGGCTTCCGGCGAGGAATGTCAACGGAAGATGCAGCCTTGGCTCTTGCCTCCACTGTAACCAGTAAAGTAGACTGTGGAAACAGGTGCCTTGCCGTCTTCCTTGACCTCAAAAAAGCGTTCGACACTGTCTCTGTCTCCACTCTTCTGGACGTGTTGGAAAGAAATGGTATAAGAGGTCTGCCACTTGCTTTATTCAAGGACTATCTATGTGGGCGAAAGCAAAAAGTCAAAATTGGCGACACTTTTAGTTTAGATGAAACTACTACTTACGGCGTTGGTCAAGGAAGTGTGCTCGGCCCCACTATGTTCTTAATTTATATAAACAGCCTCTGTAATATGAGCATAGAAGGAGGGCACATCTACTCATACGCGGATGATACTGCCATAGTGTTTAGTGACACAACTTGGAACAAAGTTAAGAAATCTGCTGAGTCCGGCCTGTCTAGGATAGCATCATGGCTCGACCACAATCTTTTAACCCTAAACAAAACTAAAACCACCTTCATTTGCTTCTCTAAATATAACCATTCACAACCCTCAGATGACTTTCAAATAAAAATTCACAATTGCCAGACCCCCTCAAACTCTAACGCTGCTTGCCCTTGCATAAAAATTGAAAAAGTCCAATATACCAAATATTTAGGTATAATGATCGACCAACGTTTATCTTGGCATTGGCATACTGAACTGATAATGAAAAGAATTCGGAAACTTATCTGGACATTTAAAACACTGCGTTACGTGACTAATAAAAACCTTCTGTTACAAATTTACACATCACTGGCACAGTCGGTACTAGCGTACTGTTTACCAGTTTGGGGAGGAGCAACAAAAACTAAATTCCTAGAACTAGAAAGAGCTCAGAGATCACTACTAAAAGTTATGCTATTTAAGCCCTTTAGGTTCCCAACCGAAACTCTTTACCTGACTTCTGATGTTCTGACGGTTCGAAAACTTTATGTGCTCCAAATTATATTAAAAAAACATAAATCTCTCACCTTCGAATCCATGACTCGACAAGGAAGAAGGAAATATATGATCCCCAATGTTCCTGTTAAATCAACTTTTGCTAAGAGACAGTACGCTAGGCAATCTTCTCACTTATATAACTTTATAAACAAGGAATTAAATATTTATCCACTTTCGTATAGAGACTGCAAAAATGCTCTGACTGAATGGCTAAAGACAAAAACTTATGACGAGATTGAGAATATAGTCCAAACTATATGTTCTTAGATGCATATTAAAAATAATCGTTTTATTAACGGACACTACTTTTCTTCACTAGCACATATCCAATGATATTTACATACCTTTTACTATCATTAAACACACTTACACTCACACACACAAATTCACCATTACACACCCTCACACTACAGCGCGCCTTTGATTAATCTTTATTTTGTTTATGTTTTACTTTATATTTTTGATTTATATCACTTTATTTTCTAATACCTACTGTAATGGAATGTCTATTCAATAGCTTATACAAGTAGTAACTACTGGGAGAGCGGAGTTTCCTAACACAAGTATACTTCTTACTTAAATGGAAATTCCCTGAAGACCAAATGTAAACGTATTCTTAAGTTATTGAAATAAACATTTATTATTATTATTATTATTATTATTGTAGAAAAACTCCACCATGTCAGTCCGACTTCAGGACCAGACCTCGAACCTATCCTTCTGCAGCGAGGTGTGAGACAAGGAGACGTCATATCTCCGAAACTGTTCACCGCTGCACTGGAGGATGTCTTCAAGGTTCTGGACTGGAGAGGGCTAGGCATCAACGTCAATGGCGAGTACATCTCTCACCTTCGATTTGCCGACGACATAGTGGTCATGGCTGAGACCATGGAGGACCTCAGTACAATGCTAGATGACCTCAGTAGAGCTTCCGAAAGAGTGGGTCTTAAAATGAACATGGACAAAACCAAAGTCATGTTGAATGCCCATGTAACACCCACTCCTACCAAGATCGGGGACTCTACACTCGAAGTTGTAGACGATTATGTCTACCTGGGACAAACGATCCAGTTTGGTAGGTCTAACTTTGAGAAAGAGGTCAATCGTCGAATCCGACTCGGCTGGGCAGCGTTCGGGAAGTTGAGTGGTATCTTCTCGTCCAACTTACCGCAGTGTCTCAAGACGAAAGTCTATGACCAGTGTGTGTTGCCAGTGATTACATACGGGACCGAAACGTGGTCGCTCGCAATGGGCCTCATCAGAAGGCTTAAAGTCACCCAAAGGGCAATGGAGAGGGCTATGCTCGGAGTTTCCTTGCGTGATCAAATCAGAAATGAGGACATCCGCAAGAGAACCAAGGTTACCGACGAAGCCCGAAGCATAGCCAAACTTAAGTGGCAGTGGTCAGGGCTCATTACTCGCAGAAGGGATGGCCGATGGGGCCGAAAAGTTCTGGAGTGGTGACCGCGAACTGGAAGACGTTGCGAACTAGGTAGACCGATGACCTGGTGAAGGTTGCAGGGATCCGCTGGATGCGAGACGCATGGGATCGGTCAATGTGGCGACACTTGGGGGAGGCCTATGTCCAGCAGTGGACGACTTTCGGCTGAAATGATGATGATGATGAACCATAATCCACGTAGGTATTACGATTAGTATCGTAATACCTACTTTGAACCAATACGTGATTAACCTTCAGAATATTCCATTTAAATTTATACCTTCGCGATGATTCATTAAAGTGGTCGGTCTATAGTAGCATCAAATAGGACCTTACTAATGTACCTATTTAATTAATTGCTAACAAAACATAACTACTTGAACCCCATAGAGGTAGGTAGAGGAGTAAAAGTACATAATACACTCACACTTCACCAGTTGTGTTTTAGTTCTATGTAATAAAGGGCGAGCCTATTTTCATCAACCAGGTACTAATCCAGATTTTGGGTTGCTATTGAGAATTTTCCTGATGGGCAAACCCTTGTGTAGACAAACCGACCTGGGATTCGAAATTAGGACTTGATGCTCAGTAGTACCACTGTGCGATCACTATACCAATGATGTAGTATGTTGATGAGGCAATTAAGTAGTTGGAAAACTGGGATGGTTTAGTATGGTTGTCTTAATAAAAACAGGTCTACATGAAAAGTTTTCAATACGTTTAAAGTTTTTTATTCTCATCGTTTAAAGTCACTTTTATTCCACAAACTCTACATATTTGCAAAGTACATTGATAAACAGTAAAACGCATTAACGTTATGAAAATGAAACGACCTACTTTACCCAAATTGAATTCTATCATATCACGAAATCGCAACATTACCCACCTTTCAACGCACACAGTACAAAGTTATATCATCTAGATACGATTCAGCTCACTGAAACACTGACAATAATGAGCGTTCGGCTTTGTCATATCGGTACTCTGAATCACTTTTATATTCACTGGATATAGTAGGTATTCGGAATCTTGGATTCCTATTTACCCAAAACTCTGAGGAAAAATCGGGAGATTATCTACCTTTTATGAAACTGAGTAGATAATAAACATGCTTTGTGTGTTTATTTTCGGGCTTTTAAAACATATACAATATTGTCCGACCGCCTCGTTGGTCGTATAGCGCTCCTGCTGGTTTTGATTCTCAGGCTGGGGTAAATGTTATTCCACAAATTTTAACAAGTATGTTGGCTAAGTATTCAAAAAATTTTAGATTTACATGCAAGGTTGCCAAAGCCCTGCACATTAGCAACAAGATTTTAACAGCAGAAATCAAAATTAAGTCAGTTTGGAAAGTCATAAATAACGAGCCTAACAGGAAGAAAATACGTAACACTAGCTATACATTAGATACAGCATGTGGTCCTAAAAGCTCTAATCAGGAAGTAGCTCATGAATTTCTAATTTTTTTTACCGATATACCGTTAAAAACTACGGAGGCTCTAAATTCCTCTCCTGAAGTCTCAATTGGTTTATTAAAGGCGAATGTGTCTGGCTGCCCGGCTGAATTTAAATTTAAACACATAAGCCCAATGATAGTTATTAAAGCTTTCCGGCAAATAAAAGTCAAACTGACCGAAGATTTTTGGGGAATGTCTATCAAAGTTTGTACATCCATAGTTGAGACTATAGCACCATACCTAGCTTTAATTTTTAATTTGTGCGTAGACCAAGGAGTTTTACCTGATTTAATGAAATACAGTAAAGTCATACCTCTGTTCAAATCCGGAGATAGTAAAGATACAAATAATTATAGACCTGTATCCGTGTTGCCAGTTTTTAACAAGGTGTTTGAAAAGGTAATGTTGAATCAACTGCTCAATCATTTTAACACCAACAGAATCTTACACGATCAACAGTATGGTTTCACCAAGGGACGTTGTACAACTGACGCCGGTGTAACCTTATTAAAGCACATTTTTACTGCGTGGGAAGAGTCCCAAGACGCCATAGGAATATTTTTTGATCTCTCCAAAGCATTTGATTGCGTAAATCACGACACATTACTTTTGAAACTTGAGCATTACGGACTAGGTAAACTTGCACTTGGTTTGATAAAATCTTATTTGAATGATAGACAACAACAAGTTCAAATGAATGGTGTTAATTCAAAGGGTTTAAAAGTAAAAATGGGGGTTCCACAAGGCTCAATATTGGGTCCTTTCCTCTTTTTAGTATATATTAATGATCTACCCTATTTATTGAAACACCAAGCTCAAAATATATATTCGTTGATGACACTTCCCTAATTTTTAAGATAAATAGACGGGCTCAAAATCTAGATGACGTGAATAATGCCCTACTTCAGGTTCATAACTGGTTCACAGCAAACAATTTAGTATTAAATTTAAAAAAAAACGAAATGCATAAGATTTGCTTTACCGAATGTTAAAAGTAGCGATTGGGATATAGTATTGAATAAAGAGAAGCTTGAAATTGTAGATAAAACAGTTTTCCTGGGGATTACGCTTGATTCAAGGCTACAATGGGGTTCTCATTTAACATCTCTAGCGGGGCGGCTAACTTCAGCAGCATATGCTATTAGAAAAATCCGTCAATATACTGATGTAGATACCGCTAGACTGGTCTATTTTAGTTACTTTCATAGTATAATGTCTTATGGTATTTTGCTATGGGGACGGGCTGCAGACATTGAGTCTATATTTATTCTGCAAAAAAGAGCCATCAGAGCCATATATAATCTTCGAAGGCGTGATTCTCTACGGGAACTGTTTAAGGAAATTAACATCATGACGGTACATTGTAAATACATATATGAAAACATAATCTATGTAAGAAAAAATCTACATCTTTTTAATAAAAGAGGCGACAGACACAATTACGGTACTAGAAATAGAGACCAATTAGTTCAGCCAGGCTTCAGACTCGCTAAAGTAGACTCATCTTTCATGGGGTATTGTTTGAGATGCTATAATAAAATTCCACAAAGTATTCTTGAACTGAATGAAACTAAATTTAAAACATGCATTAAACGCACACTATGTAAGCAAGCATATTACAAGTTGCACGATTATATCGCTGATAAAAATGCTTGGCTCAATGCCGGTCCTGCTCCACAAGGACAGGGGCGCATAAATAGATAGCATTAAACAGTATATTGGAGCTGCTGAAGATTGTACAACTATCTTTGCATTGTATAAATTCAATCTCTTTAGTATTATATAACCGCATAGCCCATATTGTGTGAGCACTCTGTACTAGAAAGCTGTCATTCGCTGGAAACCTACGTATTTTCTTGACTTGAATGTGCCCCGCCAGGGCACATTCAAGTCAAGAAAATACGTTAAGAGTATGTCATGCTCACTCAAATGTCTCGCTGATGGTGGCGCGTGTGTCGGATCATTTAGTTCCCTTCAAAATGGTTGAGTTGAATGGTGCCGTTACATGCGTCATGTTCGTGAACGGGCGCTGTCAGTTGTGACTGGTCATCTCTTGGTTGCCACGGTTTACTTGAATCAATTATTTTATTTTTACTATGGACACTTTTAAAGTACACATCTTGATACATCGTTCTCACATAATGTACCATCTCAACATAAATGATGTAACCAAGCTATTGTAAAAGTGTTCTGATTTAAAAGAGTGTCCATGGAGTTTCTTGCCCGTTCTTCTCCATAGAGATCTTCGTTAGGGAATGGGCAACTACAGTACTTTCACAGTTTTTACGGCTTGTGACTGGGACTGTAGCTATTTTTCAATGTTGTCTTTGTTTCGACAATTCAAAAGTGCCTGTAACTGGCCTATTTGAAATAAATGCTTTGATTTTTTCATTCAATTTCACAGAAGCAGACCAGAGTTTAGATGTGTGCATGCTTGATTGCAATAGGCTCGTCGCCTCTTACATGGAACTGAAACATAAACGGCGAAATGTGTGTTTACAATAAGTACACCACTGCTTATCCTTTGGGAAATTATGTTGTTAACCTTAACTTATATTATCAAGAAATCATTTTCTCATACATATGAGAAAATGTTTTCTTGATAATTTTATCTTTAACACGTCGTATGACTAACTTTTTGTTAACCTTCTAAGTGAATTGAATGATCACAATACCTCCAATAACAATTGTTTCCATCTGGGAAATTCATCTGGACGGTTAATAGTTATACCAATTGAATCTAGAATTCTAACTGATATTGTATCGCGCGATTTATAGAAAACCTTACAATAGTCAAATACGCTCGATGCGAGAACCACAAGATCGTTCGACGTGGCGACGCTTCTGGGGATATAATGTTGATTTAAATTCTTCAACTAAAGTCTTTAGAAAGCTAAAAGCAGTAATAATTCTTACTGTTATTTAAACTTGGTTCATAGGAATATGACTAAACGTGATCAGCTAAATTAGTGAGCCTACTGTGTATCGAAAGCACCTTTCAATAAGATCCTTTGATTGTTTCATGTCGCAATAATTTTCTCTAAAAATTTCAATAATAAATTATTATTTCAATAACATTATTTTTAAGTGTATTTACTAACTCAAGCATGGATCGTTGTGTCTGATGCAAATAAATAATAATAATAAATAAACAGTTTTATATTTTCTATGATTGAAACTGCATTCCAAACCATATCACGAACTCCCTTTCCTTATACAGTTTGTATTTCAAGGCTTTTCGGGGGATCCAAACTGTTACAGAATCCTACTTTATCCTTTGAGAATCCATAATGCTTTCCAGAAAAATACTTTAAATTCATATTTCAGCAGAAAAGTGGTACGGAACAAGACGCATTGCGGTTACTATGTGTCTTTTTAAAAGAAAACTTCTAGAGTTACAACTCGTATGATATATGTAAGCTAGGAGGTACTTACTTACGGTATTGCAAAGTCTCCAAGGTATCTTTCACGATACACTATCTTTCATGTCTGTCTGTCGGTTTATTTGCTTGGCATAGATACAATAAATTGAGTAAAGTCGATGATGTTATGGTTCGAACATTGCTGGTTTGTTGCAGAATTAGCTGTTTCGTTTTCTAACTTGGGCGTTCGACAAGACTTTGAAAATTAAAAGGTCGATTATATCAATCAGCAACAGAGCATTAGAGTGAACTTGCAATTGTTCTTTAATGGAGTTTCAGTTTTATTGCACAATACCTGATACCATAGGACGTTAATGTTAAAGTTCACGTATTATAATGATAATCATGCGGGATGTGGACTCAGCGCTCATTGTGCCGATAGTATCAGCCCATGGCTTAATTGCCAAGAGCCTCGACCAATACCTGAGGAGGCTCTCGTTAGGTAGCTGGATCAAGGGCTTGATTCAGAAAGCGGTACTCCTGGACACGGCTCGTATTATTAGGAGGTTCCTTTCTCTGGAGCCCTGACCGCCGGTTTTATATTTTTAAATGTCTTTTTTATATTTTTTTTGTAAGGAATATTTAAAAATATAATTGATTTGTACATAAATAAATCAAGATAATAAAGCATTTGCCATAATCATTCGAAGGGTATGGACAATGGACGTGCCTGACATAGTACCTAAGAAAACATCATCATCATCAATCTACTTCCCTTATCCCAATTTATTTGTGATCGGCACAGCATGTCGTCTCATTCCATACTTCTCTATTACAAGAGTACAGTTAACATTAACCACATCTTAAAGAAGGAAAAGTACGGCTTGTATACGTTTATAAGTACGTTCAATAAAAGTTATGTCGATATACACTGAAGAGTATAACGACCGGCGAATTGCGTCCGCCGGTCCGGTCCCGTGCCAAATCTTTTTCAGGTTCACTACCCGCCGATACTATGGCGAATAAGAGCGTCTTTGACTGTCTGTGTACTGAAACTAATGTTTATTTCGAGAGTGTTTTTCTACTTTGTTGCTTATGATTTTGGGCTTTTGACGGGTAAATTTTTTGTGTATGTCACAACTGTGATTATGACTGATGAACCTTAAGAAAACAGATTTTGAAATGTTAAAGAAGTTATCAAATGGGATTGGGCGGGTCACGTGAGCCGCATGCATAACGACCGCTGGGCTAAGGTCTCAACACGATGGGTGCCTGAAGATGAACGACGCCGCCGAGGCCAGCCTAGAAAGAGGTGACGAGATGATCTAGACGCGCATCACGAAGGCTGGATCGAGGTGGCGCAGGAGAAGAGAATCTGGAAGGATATGATAAGGGCTTGGCCTAGCAGTGGGACATACTAGGCTATTGAATACTAGTAGTACTTGGCACCTCCAATATAAAAAAAAAACTGTATGAGACATCTAGTAAAATAGGGTCTCCCTTGTTTGATCGAAAGGAATTTGACAAATTTTAACTTCCCAAAAAATGTTTCGCATAATTTCATTTGCCAAATTATTACTTAGCAAAAAATCTATTCTCCAAAAAATTGTAACGCAAACCTAATGTTTGGGAAATGAACGTTTAAACTATAACTTGTTTACCAACTAGTAATTTTAACATTTTTTATTTAGTCAAATATTTCAGTTGGAATAACAGTTTTTACGCAAAATCAAATAAGCCAAATATTTAGGTTTTCAATTCACCCTTTCCTATTCAGTCAAATGCAAATGACAAAAATGTGAACTGCTAAGTGGGTAGGAGGTAAATCATAAATGTCGCTCAATGTGGGTTAGTCAAGCAAAACACTATCTAGTTTTAACCCAACCTAATAAGTAATTATCCTAATCTAAATAGTTCAGTTCCGGGTAACCTACTAAAAAAAATCTCTTTTTTCTATTAATGCAAGTCGTTTCTGGAAATCACAGTTTTAACCTAACCTAACCTAACCATTTTTAACCTAACTATACTCCGAAATAAAATTGCTAATGTCAATTGCAAAAAAAAAAAATTGTTTTGTAAAAATATTTTGCATTAAACAAATGATTGTATTAAAATAAAATTGCATTTTTTAGTTATATAATTCCCAAAAAATCTTATTTTTGCCTTAATATTTTTTGTCGTAACAAATCATTTCACCAAACGTTTATTGTCTGAAGATTGTTTGCTGTAATAAATCATTTGATTAAATACCAAATGCCATAATGACATTATACTTGGTAATATTTTGCCAAGTAAAAACACCAAGCGAGTTTGAGTACCTATCGCAATAATTTAGGTACCTACTGCCAAATTATTATTATCAATGAGCTCAAGACGACGCTAAAGGCGCGCGCTGCGTGGTATCAACGTTTTTGTGCGGACAACCAGGTAAAAAATAAGCTTATAACTTTGTGATTTTTCATCATACAGTTTTGAAATTTTGTACATAGATTTTTTACATAAAAATACTAGACACGTGTTTCAGGTTTCGCATATACTAAAACTAATGTTGTATAAAGAAAATGAATAAAGGAAATAAAATAGAATATTTTTATTGACACAAATAGTAAACATTTCCATTTTAAACTCCGAACTGCTAGGTGAGTCCTGTGTTACAGAAGTCAGTGTCTTCACCCGCTTTTAATACTAATGTTCACAACATTTTATGCGTCAAAAATAAAAAAAAGAATAAAATGAATCAGTAACTCTGACTCACGAGCTACTCTGCATTAAGAAATGTTAAAAGTGCTAAGTCTTGTTAATCTGTAAATCTTGACGTGTGGATTAGTACAAAAGGCTCTGACGTGGCGTTTACCTAAAATATTAGCAAAAAGTCTCAACAGTAAAAATATTTACTAAGGATATTTTTATTTTATGTAATTACTGAACTTACGATAGAAAAACCGATAAGAAACGTCACGAAAATTCTGATTAATCCTACGTAACGTAAAAATATTTTTTTAATGTTTAGCCTAAATAAAAACTTTAGGTACAGGAAGTAAGAGAAAAGGCTTCGTGTACGGAAAATAAAAAAAATCATTACCGCGGGCAAAGTCGCCGCCGGACCTTAGCATAATATAAATCCTTAGCTTGTCAACCTTTTCGCTCTCTGTCCGTGGTGATTTATGATGCCTAAGAATGTTACTGTACCGCTCTAACGTCACGCAATTTTTATTTATCTCCCTTCCACAGCACCTTATGTATAATTTGCTAAACAATATCCCATCGAAAATATAAATGTGAAAATGGGAGCCAAGTTCAATATTATGAATATGCGTGGCTGTTGACTTGGCCGACAAAAGAACTGATATCATGATGATATCAGATGAAATTAATTGATAAATTGGACGTAGTTAAGCGAAAAGGATCCAATCCACAACATGGCCAAAAAATACTATCAGCTAGTAAAAAAGACCTAACCTACGACCAACCCAAATGAATAAGTGTTGATATTCTTCATCAGTTTGATGAAAAGAAAGAAAGAAAGAAAATATATTTATTTGCCGCAGGTACATGACGTGATGCACTAAGTCAATTTTGGCCATATTGTGGATTGGATCCTTTTCGCTTAACTACGTCCAATTGAGGCTCAAGATTTGACTAGGCTAGTTTTCACATATATGTATGTAAGTCGTCTTATATTTGGCTAATTCTTCTTTATGTTACACGCAATGTACTGTTTTTATATTTCATGTATAATTTGCTCAATGATAACAGTATTAACTCTTTATTGATTGAAATTTGCATGTCGTTAAATAAATATTTCGCAAAATTACAATAGTGTCAATATTTTAAAAAGGTGATCTGTCTGCCACTGTAAGGGTTGCGCTTCATCTAGCAACACGCATCGTCGATGCTGCTGCGTGCTGCATTTCCGCTGTGTATCTCGCTATAGCAAATGACGGTCCTGAGCAATAAGAAAGGATAGGAGCATGGAAAGGTGGGATTCCGTGCTGCTAGATGAGATTCAACCCTAAAATTGTTTGTGTTCTACGTATCCACTACAATGCCTACTTACATTTTTTAAACTTCACCCCATCTGTCATAATATCGTCTAACTTGTAATAAAATTGATCGACATACACTAACGGCCAAAATTCTGCCTTTCAACCTCGTCTAAAATGAAATAATCAAAATCAAAAGTCATTCCTATTCAAACTTGGCTGAGGATCAGCAGTTTTTGAACGTCAAAAGACAGTCCTCAAACAGGCATGCCCTTCACCACTAGGTGAAGAATGGATACTGTCCATGTCTGTATGTTTTTGCTGGGAAGAAGTGTATATTATCATAACCAAATTGAAATTCTGGGAGCTTTTCCTTCGTGGGTCTAAATGCACTTGCACGTCTAAACTCCAAACATTTCCAACCATTACAGTAAAACTCACAGCTGAACCGCCATTAAATGCCTGAAACATGCACCAACGAGCATTGCACAGCAACATGCCTGTAAGTTGTTCCCGACGCAGATATACGTCCGGCACGTGATTAGAATCTGACCGGGCCGGTCGGCCGCAAGAACGGGTACGATTGAAATGTGTTTGTGGGAGGACTTCATTTTACCCGACTGCGGGGCTGAAATAGAGGGTTATGTTTTCATGAGTTGGAAAGGTAGTTAGTTGATCTTTTCTTTTCCTTTTGATGTAAGTAAACAGAAGCAATTAGAGAGATTGCAGTTACAATTCCTAAGGCGATCTTTTCTGCAAACTGCTGCAGCCTAGCCGAATTACAGATCACATGACTGGTTTCTACTTGTATGTAACTTTTGAAAATGCTTCGGAATTGTACCTTTAAGCTACGCACATCTAACTATGTACAAGAGTGATAAAATGAGTCTTTATATAATGGTATATTATGAAACCAATGCTGCCAATTGGCATACAACGTCACTATCAAAGAAAGCCAAATTAAAGTCAAGTTAGTGCACAGTAAGGTATAATTAAAGCAAAAAAAAAATGCTTTATGTATACGCAGTAAATCTTGTTAGAAGACAAAAATAGAAACAAATAAAACGTGTGAATGCGTCTAGTTTATTTGCCTTAACCATCTGCTGCCAATCAAACTTAAATATCTACAGAAAATAAAAAAACAAATAAAGATAGAACATAAACACATACACTATTAAACTCATGCCGTTTTCCAAAGGGGGTAGACAGAAACTGCAGAACGCTACCTGCTACAATCCTTACTGCTATCTAAGACAAAATCACACAAAAATAAACACAATCTCAAGCCAATTAAAAGAAATAATAATTTAGAAATCCCATCTCCAAAAATAGGCCGAAAACTAGGATTTGCCAATTACTTGGGCCTTACTCGGCAGTTTGTGTGTCAGAAAGCGGCAAAAAGCAAAGGGTACAATTAGCCGAAATGCCAACGGTACCCCTCACTGTGATTAAGGCTATCTGCCATTATCGCCAGCAGAATCCCTGAATCACCAACGGCGAAGGGTCTTCATTATAAGGCAGGTTGAGTTATAAGCGCCTGGCGACTACAGATTTGCTTTTAATGATAGTTCTACTGACCGTTTTTGGTCAAAGCGGTCAATTCAGCGAAGACCATAGCCACTGACGCAGAACTACAAGCTACAGTCATGAATAATACTTGGCTCTTGCACTACAGTATTGATTGCATGAAGTGTAGTCATAGTATTTTTCGAAACTATACTGTGATGAAATAGGTCATTGCGATTGTAACTTTAAAATCGTTGTTTGAAGAGAAAATTGGTTTGTAATTTTGCGTATTTGTAAGGTATTTATACTGGTGAGACTGTGATGGTACACAGACTCTTCTCTCAGCCCGATTTAAGGGAGAATCCGAGACCACCGGAGCGAGTCAGGAACAACACCTCTTTACTTTGACCCAGATCATTCGTTTGAATACTATTATATCTTCAAAAAGCTAATTGATTTCACCAGACTTTTTCATATCCAGTACCGACAAAACGTGTGCAAGAAAAGGCGATTTAAAAAAATACTTTCTAGAATCGCTCACAGTTATGCCTTGGACTGTTCATCACCCTTCTCTTGCAGATCCTTACAATGGAGATTTTCTTAGTTGACTTGCATTTTTGTACTCAAGCCGTTATGGTGCTGATCTGCAGTTTACTTAAAATTTATAGCAGCTTTACTTTAGCGACCTTTCTAAGCCCAGCTTAATGAGTTTTGAATGTGTGACTTAAAACTTAATTCTGAAGATTTTGAAAGTCGCCTAACTCCGATGAAAAGCTAAATTGAAAATAGTCCTTGGTAGAGAGCAGAGAAGGTGGTTACTGTGTAATGTTGTTTGTAACTTCCATACTAATATTATTATTTAAAATGCAAAAGTAACTTCGTCTGCTGTGTTAACCTTTTCACGCCATAACCGATCGTTATGAAATTTGACTAATGAGAAGAGTGAGAAGGCCTGGGGCCTTGGAAACGACAAAGGTGCCTTTTCAAAATTAAATACCGAAATCAGGCCAACGAGTTCCATGGCTAGATGTATGAACATGGATGAAGCAAAGGGATTATGTAAGGATCGTAGCACGTGGCATTCTATGGTTTCTGTCTAAGCCCACGCGAAAAAGGCGTGAGTTTCATGTTCATATGTACACGCAGATGAATTTACGGGCACCAGCTAGTGTTTTATGTATTTGGGTGAACAACGTTTGCCCAAAGGTTTGGCTTCACCCAATTTTGATCCTAATTAAACGGGTAGATATTACGTACATTATCCGTTAGGTACCCAGAGTTGCCAAAGAATCCGCTTCCACGAAAAATTCAAATATTGAATTGACCTTTCTGCTAAAAATAAACATTCACAAAGCTGACTTCGATTTTGCTTGTTACCCTTTTCCAAAACTAACTTGAACAACTTTTGGACGCAAACGACAATTTAAAGAGCATTTCGACTCCTTTGTCGACGTCACTGGGAATACTTTTCGCGTTTTCCACATGAACGATCGAGAAAGACGTCGCTTAAATGTCTTGGCTAGTTCTACGTCATATACAAGGGTCGTTTACGGGTCAAATTATTTGGAAAATGTCGTACAGTTACGACCATTAATATCCTTGTATCCTTTAAAAGTGATTTTCTCTAATAGTGTTTCATCAACATCTTCTTGCCCTGTTACACCTTTTCTTCTTTCATTCTTCCTCGTCAGCCGTTTCGCTCTCATTTACTCCAACTGTACTTCATGTTGTTATGTATATAGTACCTATCTTGGAACCTATATAATTATGGGATAGCTTAACTACAGGCTGCAATCGTTTCCAAATCTACGAGAAAATCGCATTTGAATTTGGCAAATTGTATAGATATGGTACAGGCCGACGTACAATTATTTTCGTTTCAAGTTATGTGGGAAAAATGAAACGTTTGTTTCTAAACAAGTAAATAAATGTGAGTCGGGGGAAATGAACGAAACTATTGAACTATGGGTACGTTATACTCGTAACTACGCATCGGTTTTGGTGGTTGGGTTTTATATTTTGAGTTTTGTGACATATTATTTTAGTACTCATTCGCTTCTTGTAGAAGATGTGGGCGTGTTTTTTTCTAATTTTATGTAGATAATAATTGATCGCGTTCACATCAGAATATTATTTTAATACTAGCGACCTGCAACTGATTCGCACAGCGCCACCTATCGAGACCAAAAGTATCCTATCTTTCAAGCTGGAACCAACCTTACACATTCACAAAATTTCTTTAATATTGGTTCAGTGGTTTCGGAGATTAGCTTGTACGAATATAGTAACATGTGATTTTTATATTTTAAGAAAATGATTAGTTGAGTAACTACTGATAATATTAGGGCATCTCAGTGAATAAATGATGCCGCATCAATCAATCAGCAATCAGCCTATAATGTTCCCACCGCTAATACACAGGGCTCCTCTCCATGAGAGAGAATCCGCCACACGCGCCCAGTGCGGGTAGGTAGATGTCACATGTCTTCGAATTTTGATTCTAGGACATGCCGGTTTTTCTCACGATATTATAAATGAAGAAACACGCCACTCGAAGAAAAAAATCGTGATTGGAAAACTTTAAAGAAATTAACTAACTCGCTCATTGGAAAGCCTTATAAATTAACTATTACAGGAAAATACAGAAAATTGTGTTTTAATAATACCCTACCACAACAATACAGTGAACGTTGCAAGGCCATCGCTAACGAGAATCGCAGCAATACGCCATTTCTTTTAATTGCCTCTAATAACCTGCACATGCTTAAAACAATTATCCACTTAACTTAATTAGTTAGATAATACTTTGTAACTACCACAAACGACCACGTTTATTTGCTGGGTCAAGTAATCAAGGCATTTATTTAAATTAACATTCAATCCTTGCGAGAAGGACCCTTTCTTAAAGTGGTTTGTTGAGATTTCCCATCGGGCGTGTTTCTAATTATCTAGTCTTTTTGTAAAGCCTTTTCTGTTACTTCGAAGTAAATTTGTTAAGTTGGTTACACAATGGTCTGGCCTGAATTTGTGTTTGATTTTAACTTTTTATTTTCAATTTGAGAATGGTTAACCCTTCAAATGTGGGTCCTCCGATTTGGCTGGAATGTCAAAATATACGCGTCTGTGTTCCCTCCGAATTGGAGTCCTCGGTGTTTCCCTTATTTATTGACGTAAATTGCCTATGGAAACTGTATCTATGCCGTTCAAACTTGCACAGAGTATAGAAGACCGTACAAGAAAGATA
Organism: Noctua fimbriata; assembly: GCA_905163415.1. Taxonomy (NCBI): domain Eukaryota; kingdom Metazoa; phylum Arthropoda; class Insecta; order Lepidoptera; family Noctuidae; genus Noctua; species Noctua fimbriata. The sequence goes on from LR990923.1 coordinate 1,680,912, forward strand.
TTTTGTCTCTGTCAAGTATTTCAAGTGAACGAACATCAGAGTTGCTGTCCAAAATTTCCCTGTCTGTGTCTGGCTCCGAAATGGAGCTCTATATATTTTGACGCAAATTGCTTATAATTAGTGTATATATCTCGCTCAAACTTGCACAGAGTCTAGGAGACAGAACAAGATAGATATATTTTCACTGTCAAGTATTTTTAAATGAACGAACGACGCGTTATGAACTAACCAAACCGGCGCCCCGCACGGCACTCGTAAATGACGTCATTTGTTATTGTTATGCTTGTGAGATGAAACAAATGAATAACGAGGTCTGCTCTTTTGTTTGATTTATGTAGTTAATTTAATAACGATTCCAATGATATTACTGGTAGAGAGCTAACTACCGTAACTTCCGAGATATCGTAGTTTTAATCAGACATGGCCTGAGATGGCCTATGACCTGACACAGACATATTGATGACGCGCAAAATGGCCGCCACAGATGAAGGGTTAAGGCCCATAAAAGGCTTTTTGCCTCAGTGGACGAGAATGTTAAAAGGTTTATTAATAAAAAGGTAATATCGCTTTTATTAAAAGGTGTAATATTAACTTTTATGGGATGAATTTAAAATCTAGTGCTCAGTGTTCACCTTTGTTATATGGTACTCTTGTTAAAAACCTCATGCTTCTGCACACACACGGCTGGCTGGCTCGGGCAAACGCTGTGCGTTGTCTCTCAGTAGAGTAAAGATTTTTATGTTGTCGTCGGATGACGCCGCGGGCATAAAGTAGTAACTTTATGCCCGCGGCGTCATCCGCATGGAGCTTGGTAATTGTCAAATGGGATCGTACTACCGGAAAAAAAGTCCACCTAGTGCGAGGCCTTCCAACGCAACGTCTTCCGGTTCGCGGTCGTCACTCCAGAACTTTTCGGCCTCATCGGCCATCCGTTCTGCAAGCAATGAGTCTGCCCACTGCCACTTAAGTTTGGCTATTCTTCGGGCTACGTCGATAACCTTGGTTCTCTTGCGGATGTCCTCATTTTTGATTTGATCTCGCAAGAAAACTCCGACCATAGCCCTCTCCATTGCCCTTTGGGTGACTTTAAGCCTTCTGATGAGGGCCATTGTGAACGACCACGTTTCGGTCCCGGATGTAAACTCTGGCAACACACACTGGTCATAGACTTTCGTCTTGAGACACTGCGGTAAGTTGGGCGAGAAGATTTTTGTGATAGCTAAAGATAGTTTAGTTGGCTGTGCCCATCTGCTAACTGCTGCTTACTGTTTACCAAAGGGGTTTGAATTTAATGGCCGGCCTAACTTCCGCCATTTTTTTTTTTTCGAAGTTGCGGCCGTTCATAAAACCTATATTAGTCGATAGCTGGTATTTGTAATATTATTATTATATTTGTAATATTTATAATATTGATACCAGCTATCGACTAATATCTTTTTTGTATGAAACAAAATGTTCTAAAGTGTCACTTTTCCAAGATGTAAACTATCAAAGTTGTGCTGAAGATGCCATCAGTGAATGGACTTTAACTTTGTTAGCTCATATCTCTGAAATATGACACTTTAGAACATTTTGCCTCAATCAAAACTTGTTTGTATTGATACCGACTATCGATGTTATGCGAGGCTGAAACTTTGAAAAAAAAAAATGGCGGAAGTTAGGCCAGGGTTCATACAAAAATCTTCCAAGCATATTTCAAATCAATCCAAAAAAAAAAATCCGAATCCATTTTGTAGTTTTTGTGTGAAAAAGTAACCCATGAGAACCCATGCCCTAATTTTGTAAATATTTTTGTTAATCATTTATTTCAATAAACAAATTCAATTTCAAACTTTCGCTTTTATAATAGTGGTAAGATTAAGTAGATGATATTGATTAAAACTTTAACATTTAGACACCTAAGCCTATCCCATCAAGTCTTAAGCGTGACGGTATAACGTAATTAACTTGGGGCAGTTCGATTGAGGCAGTTTTTGCGCTGTCATCATTGAGCCCGTCAATAGAGTAGGTTAATAGGTCAGGCCCCTTTGTTGTACGGTCATTGGGCTTGCTGGGATACCGGGTTGGGTAGTATTCGGTATTTTTCTTGTATTATAGTAAAACCTTTACCTACCAATGAAACAAGTTATCGCCTCTATTATATGGGACTTATACATAACTGTCGAAATCTGGGTGTATTATACGTAAAGCTCTGCCTAGCCCTTAGAGGAATAAAGGCGTGAAACAATTATATTAATATTGGTCTTCCCTAATTTTTTAATAAAATGTTTCTACTAATTAAAACATACATAAAAATGTAAAAAGAAAATTGCTACAAGTGCGAGTAAAACAAACAGATTATAAATGTTTTTCTCGTATAAAATATCTGTAGAACAATCTTTTTTTTCAATTTAATTGCAATAAAAATTACTGCAACGAAATCACATTTCTGCTCTACTCATAAATTATACATTTCGGCAAAATTTATTTACGTATCAAAAAATGCGCATTTTTCCTCGAAACTACGAAGTTTCTCCTCTGAAATTAGGCGTCCCGGCTTTGGAGCACACATTGCAACAGCACTTGACTTCACGAACCCTCGAGATAGCCAGAAATGCAAGGACTGGCACCAAAAAATTCACCCACATTTCGTATTTAAGGTCAACGCACACGGCACACATCGGATCGTCGTCAACCAGGCGTCCACCCAACTAAGCTCGGCTTAGCTTCACCGAAGCGAAGCCAGGTGAACGCGCCTGCAGTCTAAGCCATTCTTTTTGGCAAGCAGGAATGCCCAGCTATAAGTTTGGTGACTGTTGTTTACTAAATAGTTCTGCGCCAAGGTGATGACGTGACGATGCTTATAAGTGTAAGTAGCAGTATAAGGTTTCTATGATAGCATTCCAAAAGCCTCACGCAGAGCTTGTAACTGTGTGATGACCTTTATTTTATTTTCTACACTACTTAAATTATCACTTTCCGGGCTCTCTCCTGGTCAGCGTTATTTTAACAAAATTCACATATTTTTGTAATGTGGGTGATCCCTTTTCAACGAAAACATGGAAATGATTTTGTGGTAGAGAGAGGCTGTTGCGAAGAAAGGGGCTTAAAAATGTTTGAATGAGGTAGTAACAATTTAAAGGTTCTGTAGATATGAAAATACGGGTACAGAAAATAACGGGTGAAATCACATATAAAAAAAAGACGACTAAGACCAGGCAACGGCAGCAAATTATGGATGACAACAGGAATACCCAATAATATGACATGATGAGTACCAACGTTTTGATAACCTGATCAAGACAGTTACACTAAAAAAACAAAAGGTATAAATGACTATTATTGTTATCGATGAAGTCATAAAACCAGCACTTTATCAAGGAAAACAAAATGGCCATCGCTCAGCATAATACTGTGACACCATGCCAGAGACTGGCTCGACTCTGGCAAAAACACCAGTTTGTTTATAATATTCTAATTGCGAGGGTTTACCCCAGGACTTTATCAGTCCACTCAGCATTTGATGGTGTGTAAATGCCCCATTTAACCCTACAATTCCGATGCCAATTTTAATATCGTTCCCTTATTACAATCCAAATACAAAACAGAGACCGTTTGGCCACTGATTATGAGGACGTGCAAGAGATCGACTGCGACTATAATTAATAGAATGGAATAGAATCAGTTTGAGTTGCTTTTGTTATCAGATTTACTGCATTACATTTTTCCAGAATTGTCAATCGTAAGTACTTATCAAGTTTTTATTTATAAATGTTATTTGGCCTTGAGGATCCAACATGTACAGACGCCAGCACATCAAGCTACCCGAAACTGTAAAATTTTCCCAATCAACCTTGAACCTAATACTTTAGCGATAAAGGTGAAAATCTATTTATTAAAGAAATTTTACAGATTGTATTAGCTTGATGCGCTGGCGTCTGTACATAATTGTGAGAATAACTTAGGCATAGTGAGCCCAACGGCTCGTTCAGCTAACTGGCAAGCTAAATAAGGTTGCAAATTGACATAAAGTGTCAATAAGGTGAAATGACAATAAAATATTAGACAGTAGAAAGTTCCCGAAAAGATACGGAAATACTAAACGCTTTTAAAGCGCTACTTACCTAGGCACTCTGGCTATTCACTTTTAGTCACAGCTTGAATGAAAACCTGGCAGCCTGTTGGGGTAAGGTGATTTAGTATCGCAAAAAAAATAAATATTAAAACTAGGTGAGAAATTCACCCCTCCACATACTTTTTGAAGAAGGTTAAATGAAATAACAAAACACGAATTAAAATCACTGATAAACATAGTAACAAAAATCGTCCGTGTACACAGAGCCTACTCTGAGGTTGAGACCGTAGGCCAGCTGCACAGCAATTCTCAGATAACTACCCGCATCTGGCGCTATTATGCTAATGAAGGAAGTTTGCGGCGCCACGACGCGCGGTAAAAAACAGTGGGTAAGCACAACTTTGTAACTGTGAAGTAATTTTAGTTCTCGAATGTTGTATGGGAAAATAATTGTGACACTTGTTCGATTATGGTGACGCTTTTAAGGGATTAAACCTGGATGAGATTCGTTTAGGAAGAGAAACGTGTAAAGTCGTGTACGTGTCTTTTTTAATATTTTTTTTTTTTAATCTTTCATTTCTTTTTAATTTTGTTTCTTTTTTTTTCCTTATTCTGTGTGTTTGATGAACTGACGTCAAATAAACTTTATTCTTTTTTTCTTTCTTTTTTTCTTTTCTTTCTAAAGGTAAGGAAACGAAAGCGATCGTCGTGCAACGCAGAACTCGGGCCCCTCCAAAAGAAAACCGGGAAGTTGGCAAAGACGGCGGAGTTTTTAGTGGGTGCGAGTCCTACCATAACCACACCGTCCGGGAGGCAGTTTCTCTGTCAGAAAAAAGAAAGTGGAGATTGGTACGAGAAAAGAGAGACTTCTCCTCGCAGTGGGTAAAGTCATGCTGTAGATGAAAGGTGATGATGATGACGCCTTTAATACTAATTTTAAGACAGATCCCATTAAGAAATTATAAAAGAGTCTGATATAGCAACTTTAACAGGAAACAGAATTTTACTCTTGTTTAATGTTTTGGTCTATGAACGAATGATTTAGACAAAGGCCATTGCGTTATACAGTACCTACCCATACCGTTCATGATAGGCGTAGGTAGTTCCGAAATTATTTAGACTGTGCATTCAGAAAGTTTTTAACGTCGCATAAAACTGTCAAATATTTAATATTCTATTTTCATCCATTTAAATTAAGGCTGGTTAAGGGCCAAATTCAGCTCCAATGAAGCTCCCTCCCTTAGGCAATTACAAGTGTAGATTATTCCGTAACCAGTCAAAGAGTGCTTGTTGCTTTCAAAAGTAACATTTAATGAGATCCATTTAAATTAAAATAAAGGCTGAGTTTACAACTCAGTCAGGTTACAGTATGGAGGCATTTATTTGACATTTGCGCACATCTGCTTGCGGGAAATAAGATTCCATAATTCAGTAAGAATCAAGATAAAAAGTAAATTATAGGTAAAAAATACAGACGAAAAGGTCAACGATACGTAATATGATCATACCTAATACCTCTATCAAAGCCAAATAAAATTATGAGACCAAATTAGATAAAAGACAAAAATTTTCTGCGAATCGCTCGTCTAACGTAATCAAGTAATCCCGGGATTGACCTTTGCCGTTAATTTTCTCGTCACCATTTCAGTCTAGACAGTAATACCAGATCTAGGTAAGAAGCAATGTAGAGATCTATAATCTAGATGTAGGCGTGGTGATAAAATGATTTAGTGGGAGACTTTGATGTTATTGAAACAAAAAATGAAAAGATTATGCCTAGGTGGTTTGGTAAAGTTGGGGGGACGAATGAAAGGCGACTAACAAAAGATATTTTATTTACAAGGTGAGGGGACAACTTATAAGGACGTTACTGAACCTATTGATGGTTCAGAAAGGTCAGTTCGTGTATGATGAGATCTACGAATGAGAATGAACCAAAATGCATAGGTGTGTAAGGATCTCAGCAGGTGGCATATTTTATAGCTTCTGAGGGTACTCATGGGAAAAAAACGTAATTTTATGTATGACTGATGTTACAGTTTTTGCTTTTTGAATGAGTTTCTAGACGTTTTTAAGAAGGGTCTAAGTATTAAAACGCGTCTTTTAAGCATTGCCATCCAAAGTCATAATAAATTGCCTTCGATTACCTTGAATTCGAATACTTTGGAGCAACCTATTAATAATTTGATAATAATAAATAATCAGAAAATATATTTCCGAAATCAGATAATACTACAACCACAACATCGCCACAGAGCAACGAATCACAGAATGTAATACGGGTGTAAGTTTATTGGCCATATAGATACATTTTATCACAAATCATGAAGATACCAGCAGCAGATTTAAGTTATATAAATCAAAATTTAAGGTTTCACAAGATTCATGTCAATAGAAAATGTATACGTAGTTTTTTATTAGATATATATCAAATTTTGATTTATATAAAAAAACTCAAATCCCACAATTGTTGGGTAGTTCGTTGATAATTTTGTTGAGTTTGAAATGGAACAGAAAATATAAAGGTTACTTCTTGATTTATTTATTAGGGTTGGTTTTAAATTGTACTTGAAATTATTTTCCGAGCAATTGATAATCGGGGTACGAAAAGGTAGCGATCGTGGTATATAAAAACTTCACGGAGCGTCCTGCTGGGCACACCGACGGTTATCATCGTCAGACACAATAATTATGGGCTCACATTTTGCACCGCAAATAAAAGGCGTTTCTCAAGTCGACCTATACAGTTTTTTTACTCATATTTTTTTCTCAGAAAGTAGTCACCGGGTTGCTGACAGCAGCCACACGTTCTGAAGTACTGATATCTATTTGAGTGCTACTGAATTTGATCAAACTGAAAACTGTCATCAACATAGCTCGGTTTCGGGATATGCAGATAATCAGGCAGTTTGATCTTTTATCATCATCATCATCTGCCTAGCCTTTTCCCAACTATATTGGGGTCAGCATCCAGTCTAACCGGATTCCGAACTCCCAGAATACCAGATCTTTTTTTCTTGATTAAAAATTTTACTACTACTATAAACGCAAAAGTTTGTGAGGATGGATGTATGTTACTCTTTCACGCAAAAACTACGGAACGGTTTTGGATGAAATTTGGCACACAGATAGATATAACCTGGATTACCATATAAGGTAGAAGGTTTTATCCCGGTAGTACGATCTTCTGACACAATTATTGAGCTCCGCGCGGACGAAGTCGCGGTCATAAGCTAGTAATATCTATTTAAGAAAAAAGCATACAAATAACACGGATACCTTTTTGCCTTATACTAACATAATTTATGATCCAATATTGTAATGAATTCTTAACATTCGATGTATTCACAAGACATCGTATATTTTATAGGCGACGTGATAAATGGCGCTGCCTTCCACCTTTCTGCCAGTACTATACGCGTTATAGTGTATTCTTATTTTATAACTTCTTTCTAGCTGTTGCCAAGACGTATTGTGCTCAAATCTACGTACACACGGCGGCACATGAAGCTGTACATTTCCAGTATAACTTGGCCTAGCTTTGTATAGATTTCCTATACAATGAGACATCCGCATTAACTGGTATTCTATAGCTTAATTGGCCGTCGTTTGTACATATTTCTTGAGTTTTGCAAAGAAAAGACCTAGTGTTCTCGTTTCTGGTGCTCTTTTTATAGACGAGAATTCAAGATGGACGTCAAACTCACAGACCTTTTTCTCGTTCAACATCAATAGCAATCGCTTCGAAAGCCTTTGGTATTCCTGTAATCCAATACATTTTTGATTTTTCCATCATAGTTATCAGTCACACATAAATTGTCGCTTAATCCGTTTTCTAGTCATATTCTTCAAAGTCTTGAACGGTTTATTAAACATTAAAGGTGGAGCCGTACGTGCCGTAGTCATCGCATGTTATAAATCTTTATATGATACAAGTATGCAACGTCGCGCACCTTTCCGCGGCGAACGACATGCATTTCAGTAAAATTCTGTAGGGTTATATGGTTTCCACCACCGCAGCGCGCGCGGGTGACATCAAATTCATTTATTTGCTTACACAACAGAATACTGACAGGTTAAAAAATCGGATTCCAAACCACAGCCAACACAGCCTGTATCTTGGTGACCCAGCAAATTCGGCGCGTAAAGCGCGTGCGGCGATTTTCGAACAGAAATACTGTTAAAATGATTGAGGCGATTCGGTGCGTACGATGCGGATAAATGCGGAAGATTGCTCCTACGGCGCATCTAGTTGCACGTCCACTTTAAGAGAGGATCAGGATTTTTAAGGCGGTAATCATCAATCCTTAGAGTGCAACGCCTGTTTAGTAACGTTCGTTTTTGTAGGTCTTATTATATGTACATTCAATCTGGTAATTGCTATACCACGCTTAGGTTGAGTGTCATTTGAACGCCATATAACGACGAGATTGATTTGTCTACATTAATGATAGTTTCAACCTTAATTAAGTTTCTATTTGCTGCAAGTTTTTGTCAAAACTAGAAAACCGCTTAAGAGGTCTTCTGTACAAAGTTTAGTAAAATTTTATGTTAACGATATGAAATAAACCAAAAAACCCACATTAAAATTATTCAAGGCATTATGAACTTGTTATCATCTCTGACCAAAGTTTTGAATAATAATCTCCATACATTAATTACTGAGCCTTTCAAAAATATTTCATACATTATTATATTAATTAGTAAACCTAGGTACTTACATATTATGAAGTGGTTAGAGCGGTATTTGTGGGCACTACTTATCAGAGGAGAGCTGGCTTTAAACACGGTTTGCCACAATATATGGGTTCTCTTTGAATATTTTAATAATTATAAACACTAAATTTTCAACGAAGTTTTAGATAATTTTAAGCTGGTTGCCGTCTGTGGTTGTGGATAGATAATAATAACAAAGACTTAGATAGACTTTATACTTCGTTTTTGATCATTTTAAGTCTTTTCATTTTTACAGATGATAATCGATAAGATATTTTTCAAGCTGAACAATAAAACACTATTCCAAAAGTTTAAACTTCCTACTAATGTTTCAGTCAAAATAGTTGACACAGAAACTATGAACGTTGACATTAACAAAATAAATTTTACAAATAACACGTTACCGAAAAGTCGTAGCTTCACCACCCAAAACCAATAAAGTCATAACCAACCGCAAATTTAAATAAAATTTCGTGCATTTTCATCGATTTGCTGCACTGTGGTATTTCGAAGGAGGTCACGAGCTTGCGTGACCATCGCAGTTTCGCAAAAATAACGTTATTCTCGATACAATCCCAGCCGGCTAGCGTGACGTATCCGCTATTTACATATTGACTTGGAATTGGCAAAAAAACCCGGTCTCTTCGTTTGTTTTGGGTTAACATTGTAAACTACTGGTTTGAACCCGTCCAACCCTAGGTTTGAAGACTTAATCGGATTAGTAGTAAAATTGAGTTAGTTAGATTTGAAATTATGGATAATCATGGAGACTGTATCTTGGGAGCTCTGATTTTATTACAAAATGTAATAAAGGTTTAAGAAAATTCAATAGTTGGTGAAGTTAAAGCATAGTTGGAAGCTAAAAGCAAAGGTTTTAAAGTATGAAATTAATTATACTGGTGACGATTCTCGTTACTTTCGGGGTACTACGTATATTTTCGGGGAGCTAAGGGAATAAAAAAGTAAGCAAAAACAAAACCTTTTTGCATCTATGTCGGAATAATATGTATTTTACCTGAGTAGGAGTTCCTGTGAGCTGTACATTAATACTTCTACTAATTGAGCAAAAAAATGTATAACAATGATATAATATTTCAATCTAATTCATAACATAACACAATTTTAATACCACAATGAATAAGCAAAACAATCAACATAACATAGAACTGCCGCATCTAAAGAAAGATTTATTACTAGAACATCTCACTCCTACCGTTGAGACCTATAATATATCTGCGTATCACAAGGGACTATAAATTAACACAACAGCTAATAATAGAGCGTCTTCGAGCTGACGCATGACGGTAATACCCACGCTATTATATCTAGAATATCTACATTGTAATCATCGCTGTTGGGCTCCAGAACTAGGAAGCTGTGGGGTTTTAGAACGTCCTTGTTCTACAGCTTGGCTTCTCCCTTATCTAAATTATTTGAATGCGCTGGTATCCTACTTTGGTAAGAAAAGCTCGTGGCTAAATAATAACAGCCACTCTGGTCTGGTTGGTCCGTGGATGGGTGACTACCTATTACAGATTATGAGTCGAGTTCACGATCACTGACAAATGCTTGCACTGTCTGGACAGGTCCACTCAAATCTGTGTGGTTATTTCTTCAAATTACTATCTCAGGCATTAATCTACATGGTCCTCATATGACTTGAGCAATGTCTGGACTTTAAAAGAGACGGTGACCTCTGAATTTGTTTCGAATGTTTCTTCTCAGAGTAGTCAGGTACGAAACATCGGCCCCATCTAGTTTTAAAACAACATGTTGTGATATGTAAAAGAGTTTTGTAAACCAATTTACAGAAATAATTATGATTTATGATTTACATACTAAGTTTCCTCCATGCCTCGATAAACACGTTAAGACGTTGGTTCGGCTGTCAATTGTAAATCTTTGACCGTCGTTAAGTAGTCAGTGGCCCGAAAGTATGACAACCATTCTTACCAATATACGGGTATCGCATTAATCAGTACTAACTGGGTTGTGGAGGACAGATAGGCAGTCGCTCCATGTAAAATACTGTTATTCTGCTGCATCCAGTTAGACTGGAAGCCGACCCCAACGTAGTTGGGAAAAGGCTCGGCAGATGATGGTGGTCTCCTACTTCGGTATCTTCTGCATTATGGCTTACAAAGATAAAGAAGTTTAAATAATTTAAATTAATTATGACAAGCTACGGAACCCTGTAGGGGTCCGCAAGGGCCGATGCCTGCACGGGCTGCGGGACTGTTCGAAAGAGATACCGTGGCCCTGGGACACAAAGGGCAAAGAAGGAACATGGATGGGTTTTAGTCAGTACAAGTCTGACACTCCCTTCCGCTCCGCCCAAAGCGCGGGGGGCGGGTCATTTGATGATTTCCCATCGGAAAAAAAAAGCTAAGAAACCTAAGCATTCATTTTGGTGACTTAAAGTTTTGTAGCTATTCTCGGTATCTTACAATCTCATAAATAGGGTATTTTGGAACTAGCTTCCCCAGTTTGCTGTCTTTAGGTAAATACACGGTGACAATACGAGTATGTTCGACTCGCAATAACGAGTTACATTTCGTGAATTCGCGTTTTACTTTTAAAATAAAGTTGTCAACCAAACAACTTTCCTATTGTTAGTTCAGATTTAAAACTACATTATTAAATAAAAAACCTACACAAGTATCCAAGACAATATTGTTAGTCTCGGTTCTCGCCGCTTTTGTAGCCGTGTTGCTTCGCAAAGTCCACACAATGCCTGATTCAAACTCACACATAATACAATAACTGTAGCCACAATACGTTGTTTAGGGAGATGCTCCACCGCCAACGATTAGCGGGAAGCGAGTAGAGATAGCTACTAGATACGAGTAGCGTGTAGTTAGGATAGTTTTGTCACTGGGCGAGTGTGACGGGCGATTACACGCACAATCTTCAGCGAGTGTTCTGCCTGCCAAGCAAGCGTCGCTGAGCGAGTTTTTTTTTTAAAGCTGTTCGTCGCTGTGCAAACTAGTGTAGAGAGAGAGATATTTCTGAGGTGAGGCTACGGGACTGTTCGAAGGAGATACCGCGGCCCTGGAACACAAAGGGCAAAGAAGGAACATGGATGGGTTTTAGTCAGTACAAGTCTGACATTTCCTTGGAGGTGGGGGGGGGGGGTCATTTGATGATTTCCAATCCTAAAAAAAAAAAAGCATTCAACTACTATTATGTGCATCTCTTTTACTGACATGAGACCTACCATCTATTGTACGTTCCTTCATTCCTTGCCAGTAAATAGACAATAGCTAGGCCCTTCCTCGTCGACCGTGGGACAAGTGACTTATATATAAAGAATGAAATTATAATGAATAAAATCCTTTTAACTTTACTAAAAATATTCAAGCATGGACTTCAGTTTCCAGACTGTTCTATGAGTATTTTTAAAGTCTACGTGACATTTTTATCAAGGAAACTGGATCAAAAATATATAAATTAAAAACGTTTATATTTTGCTAAAAGTTGTGTAAGAGATTTTAATTTTAGATAGACGATTTTTTACATAAATAGTGTTTTAAAAATTATATTCTGAAATTATGTGATTTTTAAACGAACACGTATGGTCGGAAATATTATTTTCACAATTTTTAATGGTAATTCTCTTTTTTGCATTGATGTCACGGAAACTTGAAAACTGAAATGTAAGCATTTACAAAAGTATTTCAACGTTATAAAATTACTTTGCTGTAACAAGATCGTTTCCTAGAAATTCAATTGCTTTGTTCGAATGAATAACGTTACGTACAGAGTTTTCTTTGTTTCTATTTATTTTATGGTATTTTTTTCTTGGTTCTGTGAACTGTAATCACCATAGGACCACTTAGTTGAGGGTAGATCATATTAAAGTAACGTGATTGTTATATGTAGAAAGAAATAAATCTCTTCCCATCTAACGATGCTTGTGAAAATGGTTAACAAAATCCGGATTGGGATGAAGTAAAAATTACACATTTGGTTATGAATTACTAGTTCTCTCTCTACACGCGTCTTGCGACACTGACTGCGGTGAAAGCAAATTAAATAAAGTTGTTTAGCGACTGGCAGAGTCACAGACGGAAACAGGTGACGAGCGCGACTGCGCGCGTGTCGCTTGACGCAAGTTGCGATGCTAGTCTCATAGCCTAAACCCAACCTACACGGCGCCGGCGACAGCACGGTTGGCGCATTGGCAGAGACACTAGCTGCTGCGATGTGTATCGCGGGTTCGATATTTGTATGGTCTACAAAATAGTTGCTCCGGGTCTGGCTGTTTGTGTATGTGAGTTTAAATGTTTGTAAACGTACCCACGAAACAGGAGAATTCGTAGTGGGGGCAACGTTTTTTTAAAAAAAAACTAGGCGCTACTTGACTTTGGAGACCAATAATAATAATTAGCACGTGGAGAAATGAAAACAGAATATAGAGCAAAACGACTAGGTATTTTAATTTGTTAAACATATGCATTTCAATCGGAGAAGTTATGATATCCTATCCTTTTCAACCTGTTTGAAAGTTAAAACATCTTATAAATGAGAAAGTTTGTGAGGATGGATGAAGGGATGGATGGATGTTTGTTACTCTTTCACGCGATAACTACAGAACGGATTTGAATGAAATTTGGGAAATCGATAGTTTATAGCCAGGATTAACATATAGGATACTTTTTATCCCGGCAGTATGATCCCGTGAGACAGTTACCGAACTTCACGCAGGCGAAGACGCGGGCACAATCTAGTTGTTTTATATATTACTAGTGACCCGACCTGGCTTCGCACGGGTGCAATATAGATACACATATACATAATATAAACCTGCCTCCTGAATCACTCTATCTATTGCTAAAAACTACATTAAAATCCGTTGCGAAGTTTAAAAGATCTAAGCGTACAAACAGCGGGAGCGACTTTGTTTTATACTATGTAATTAAGAAGCACAGTCACTTAAACAGCTAGTTTACAATCCTTAGTACGTCTGAACAGCTGAAAGCCACAAGCGAAGGCGTTGACCGGTTATCGAGAGGTTGCGAAGTCTGGTGCCACCGAACTGTTGCGGCTCACCACTTCGCTACTGCAGATTAATTAGAGGTACAAGCAGGTTCACTGATGTCGGTATTACATGACGTAAATCTAAATATGTATTTGGAAGAAACTTTTAGTAAGTGTCGGTCGTTTCATTGAATTTGTAAACAGAAAAACAAAGTTCTGTTCTGAAATTACTGTCTACTCTCATGAGAAAGATCGTGAGTGTATTATGTACTTAATACGTAAAAAGCAAGTTGTGCTAGGAGGTGACTTAATGAAAATATCATAGGTACTATTTTATTTCTTTATTTGATGGTTACAACAGTTATTTTCAGGATGTTTGCAAAAATTGCTTTAAATATGATTCTATAATGCTTCGTTTACAGAAAATCATTCAATTTGGACCAGATGATAAGTACCTGCTATAAGTGATATGCCACATAACCTAGCAAATTGCCTCATGCTACTATCTTTACACATTTCCGCGCCCATCCCCCGTCAAACTCATAAAATATTTTTATTAATAACTGTTCATAACTTGCACAAACTTCCTGCAAGTGATATGAAAGCGAGACAAACACAACCCATGCAAGAAACTTAGCCTCACAAACAAAGGCGCGGGCACTAATGTAGCAAGTTTTATACAAAGATATAAGTACTTAAGCGTTGTCGAGATTTCGCTCTCTAGAGCCACTGTGGATAAGCTGATGCTGTGGAATATCGCAGTAATCCAACGCTTATACATTATAGGTATTGGTTTTATCTATTTTGAATGCCTCGTTAGTCTAGTGGTCACAAGCACTGCTGCAGAGCATGACGTGTACTGGGTTCGATGCACTAAACCTATCAGATAACCTCTCAGGTGTACAGAAACAGACACAGAGTACCTTTCATCTCGAAAAAAAGTACTGTTCCCGAGGAAAACAACAATAACTTTGTTATGATAAAAGATGGCGCCACATGTCTCTCAAATGATAATTTAAATATATTATTATAGAAACTTTAATTGTGCTAAGAGTTTAACTGTCAAATTCTAAATTAACGAGAGCGAAGCTGCGGGCAAAATCTAGTTTATAATAAGTCTCGAAATGTGGGTGACTAAACTTTCAGGTATTATGTGCATCTTTGTAGCCAATTTCTTAGACGTTTGTCTCATATTATTTATTATTGAATAGCAAAACTGGCAAACCAAATTGTAATACCAGATTTCTTATGTCTGTAGCTGGCAACTGTACCCCTTCAAACTAAAACCAACGATGCTTGCCAGTAGAAATGGACACACATGTAGCACTGCTTCTTCGGGCAAGCTCCTTTACGAAGAAAACAACTACTAATGATGTTCTCGCAAGAAGAGAATGTAATATCATATAGTTACTAAAAGCAGTATACAATTAATCGTCTTCATTGTTACGATACAGCTACGTTAATTGCACTACTACGATAGCTACGTCGTAGTGGGAAACTTGGGTGGACTCGACTTATTTCATGGTTGTGTTTTTTCAATGTGTTCTGTTCCTTACTTAATACGAAGTAATCTTCAAATAAATGAGAAAGTTTTCTTTCTACAATTAGGTGCACAGTTGTTGCTTTGTCCATTAAAACCAAAGGAAAACATTAACCTATTTAAAATCGGCAATTATCATTAGAAAAATCCAACTGTTCTATTCCCACGAGTCTCGTAAGATTCTACTCAACTCAAGACCATTGCGTTCAATAAGAACTTTTCACAAAATCCAGGTTTATAAGTAGCTTAGTACTTCTGCAGTCTTAGTACTCCAACGGTCTTGAGTTTCCTCTGTGTAGAGCTATCCTGAGATGAGCTGACGTCGCTAAATGAAACACTTATCGGGCTATACCAGTCCTTTTATTGAAAACTGAAAATAAAAGGTATGAGGAGGGCAATGTCTCGTATTGAATATTGTAAAAATGGATATTAGAAAAGCTATTTAGAAGGTTTTATTGACAAAGTGTTTCTGGCAACTTGGAGGTGAATATGTTCAAACCGTCGTTTATAAAATTCAATTTAATGTGTCAGGCTTTAAGTATGTATATTTTCTTAAAATAAACCTAAACATTTCATACTAATATTCGAAACAAATTGTAACCCTCCCACTATGGCTTTTAAGCAAAACCTACTTTCTAATCGCTTTACTAGAAAGTATGTAAATAAATAGAATATGCTTGGCATCACATTACGGCAAAAGATTAACTGCAAGCAAGCTAACAAAAACAGCTGCTTGAACATATCTTTAATGGTCTTATGAACTGAATGAACTTCGAGAAAAAAATCTTTTGAAGTCAACCAAAAAACACCACTCTAAAAAATACCAAGCCACATTTGACTTTAAACTCAAACCACCATCTAAATACTAGGCAAGTTCAATTATCTCAGGCCACAAATAGTGCCAATAACGTGTCAATAAAAAATAAAATATTCTGTCGTCCAGCACTTAGCTCGAGTGGTCGGTGGATCGTGCTTAAGCGTCATCAGGCGTCGGATCCCATCGACAATGAAGGTCGATCGGCTCGAGATCCGCTGAGGTCAAGCAACCGGTATTCAGGTTCGATTGGATCTGATTATGCGGTCATTTTCCAGGGGTTCTGATGACCTTGCTTTGTTTTTAAAATGTATGGTAAGCTTTATAAATATTTTTTTTTATTAGCGATCGATTAAGAGCCTAAATCAACATGATCGACTGACAATCCTCATATTTAATATAACACATGCGAAAGTAAGTTTATTTGTTTGTTACCTTTTCACGCCTAAACCTCTGAACCGATCATCCTGAAATTTTACATATACGTAGTCAGGTGTACGGACATAGGGTAACTTTCATCCCAAAAAAAAGTACTGTACCCGAGGAAAACAACAATACCGTTCTTATGATAATAGATGGCGTCACGTGTCTTTCGAATCATGATTGAATTATATTAGTACAACCCGAATTGATTGTTTAATTCTAAATTAACGCGGGCTAGTTGTCTGACAAATGTTAAGATTTAAAACTTGTTCTCTCCTACTATATTGCTATGCCCGACGGGATCCATAATGAATTATATCTGAAGCTAATCGTGAAATTCAAACTCATGATGTTTTGCTAGTAATGGACTTTTAGTAGTTAGTCATTCTTCTATGCAGTAGATATTTCAGGATATTAATGTCATTTATGTGCAAATCATACTATTTTGTATATTTGAAACTGAAACCATCCATACTAATGTTATTTGTAAGGTATCAAATAATAATAATTATTATTTAATCTGTTGCCATGTTTGTAATTTAAATCGAAACGTTTGATATCATAGTGCAGTGCGTGTGTGGACTTTGTACCGATTACCGTTTAAAGCTAGGAAAGCTAGTTACCTATTCAGTGCTAAACGCTCCTCTGAATTTAATTTACCTATAGTATCAGCTTTATTAATGTCAATGGAAAATAACGCATACAGATGCTAAATAAAAAGCGAACGTTGATGGAATGAGAATGCCAAAGTAATTATGTCTGTCCAGCTCTTAAATTTTACGCCTTAACGGCAGAATGGATTTCGATGCAATTTCGCACACAGGTAGGAAATAACCTGGGTATATTACACACAAGTAGGAAATAACCTGGACATAAGATTTACGAAATCGTGGACAAAACCGCGAACAAAAGTTAGTATTTAACCATCCACTTGGTATAGGTAACTAATAACGCAACTCAACTCAAACCCAAACTCAAAGCATTTATTTGAATTAGAACATCACAGGCACTTTTGAATGTCAAAAAAAACAAAAAGAAGCGAAGCTACAGTCACAGCCACAAGGCATAATAACTTGAGAAAGTACTGTAGTTGCACATTCCAAAGCGTAGATGGACACTCTTTTAAATCAAAATATTGTTACAAAATCTTGGTACAACAACCAAGAACCGACCTGGCAACAGGCTTATTTCCCGTCCATGAAGAACTTTAAACGTTTTGAGGTTTCAAACAAAGCCTAAACCACGGTTCTTTGATCAAATCACTTTTACTTAAAATATACTTCACAGGCGCGATTGAGTTTCAAAATGGAAATTATTTAAATCGCCTCCATCAAAGCGGGAACTTTGTCGAAAGCCCGTATTAGGTCCATAGCACACTTATAAGCTCTGCACTGACGGGATAATTGCGTACTACGTTCGTCCACTCGCATTAACAGTACAACTACTTTGAATGCGTTTTGTGTGTTGACGAGCAGACGAATTTTTGAAACATATAAAATAATGTTTTAAAAATTTGCTCTGAAATGCGGTAGATGTGAGTGGCTGAATTGAAGAGCAGATTCGCATCACTTGACCTCATGTTCACTAGTTGATCCCAATCTGATGCGACGCCGTTCCGTTCGTATAAGTGTGCATCGCTGTTTGGAGTTTCATGGAAAGAATCTCGAATTGCTACAGTTCAGGTGATACTAATCCCGTGCAGTGCTTATAACTGTGCGCTGACCTTCAGAGGTTTGTTTGTAACACACAAAATTGTTCCAAGTTATAATTTGATCGTCTGCACCGATGACGATAAGAGAATAATGCAAACGGTGATTATGGAATGCTTAATTGATTAGGTAAAGCGAGGACTCAAGAGTTTGTATACAATGCTATTTATTTTGAGGATATATTGAATTGATCCTCAAAAACCTTTGTCACGAATAGACGAGCCTCTTAAACTGTCTTTCCTTTTTAGGGTTCTGTAGCCGAATGCCAACTTTGAAAAAAACTGGCCAAGTTCGGAACCCTTTTTTTTTTTAGGATGTGAAATCATCAAATGACCCCCCCCCGCTCTGGGCGGAGCGGAAGGGAGTGTCAGACTTGTACTGACTAAAACCCATCCATGTTCCTTCTTTGCCCTTTGTGTTCCAGGGCCGTGGTATCTCTTTCGAACAGTCCCGCAGCAGGGTTACGGAACCCTGTGTGCGTGTAAACAATATGTATAATAAAAATATTTTGAAGGCTCATTCATAATGTTGTATTGTACTCAACCGAGCACAAATCCAGACTCCGTGACTGCTGTTAAGAAATTCCTGATGGAAAAACCTAATAACGCATTGCTCGACCCGAGAATCGAACCTAAGACCTCAGCTAAGCATCCGCTCTTCCAAACACTAGAACAACAATGCAAAACGAAAAATTTTCGTTATTAAGAGTGTGTTAATCGTTTTACTCCATAGATAATTATCTAACACCTCTGCTTTTGTAACTTCCAATTCAATTTATTAATCTTCACGTAAAGTTACTAATTCATTACATTAACTTCGTTTAGAGATTCTCTAACACGATTGGCGTAGGTTACAAAACAGTTACTTGACAAAGTTGAGTTAACTTAAGCAGAATTATAATATTCAAACGTTGGCTATTTATCACTGACTGCTTTTCATAAAACTTTTTTGAAAAAAATAACAGACTTCAAAAACAAAAATCACTTTCGGAAGTCGGGGGCAAAAAAGTCAATGGAACAAACAAAAGACTACCGAAAGTAAAGTTATTTTCAACTTTTCAGTGTTTTTTTGGAACTCGGTTATTTTTTTGCAAAAACTTTTTATTTTACCCTTTTTAGTTATGGTATCTCACAGAAATCCTTGTTAAGTATGAATGTTACATTGTAGCTAGAAGTTATTAGCACATCATCCACACAGACGAAGAAGAAATCGGTTAAAAATACATCCAGTTTTGAATTCTTGTCACTAATAGTCCTTTGTTCAAATACCTACCAAATCAAGACTAAAAAACAGAATTACACAGCACAAGAAAGGGGCGGTGGTAGCTAAGAACTTAGTTAAAGTTCAGTCAATTTGATACGAACATAATGAGGACGCGGCTCCAGACCATGGACACTGACGGAGCCATACTCGAGTGTTTGTCAATGTGCGCTATCCGCAGATGTTTCGCAACTTGCCTGTACCAGATCGACTGATCCCTGCCAAAATCAAAATATTTTATTTCACATAGGCCTAGATGGGCACTTATAAAACGTCGAAAAAAAGGTGCACGGTTCGGGTTGGTCGTTTCCTATGGAGAAGAACCGGCTAGAAACTCCATGGTTACTCTTTTCAAATCATTTGGTATAACAGTAATTATTTTCATGGATACAGCATTTGTACTTAAGTATGGGGGGACAGCGTAGGCCCGACAATAAGTCGTTGCTTACTACACAAAAAATGTAGAACAAAATAAAAAGTTAACAAAAGTTAACAAGCAGCTGGGAATCTACAAAGCCTACAATGTTCACACATTCACAAACAATTGATAAAAAAGAATCTATACAAAGGTAAAAAAAAAAGAATTGTAAAGTAAAGTACTGCCCTTCCCTATTAGTCCAAATGGTCTGACGTGTCCACCTGCCCACCATTTTTTATTTACAAATTGATAACTCTAATTGAAATTCATCTCTTTTCTGTTTTAATACGTTAATTGCCGCATCACGCGACGTCGCGTGATGGTGCCTTATAATTATGTACGGGCTATATATAATTACGGCAATAGCAGCCGGTATTTGCTTTGGCTACTGGGGAAGACATTCAACGATTTTTTTATTCTGGCTATCTATGAAAGTTCAGCATTTTGTCTTTACAACGAACGTATTAAAAAGAGAAATGGACAGAAATAACTTTTTAAAGGTACGCAACATAATTGGCACCATTAACTGCAATATTAAGGCACAACGAATCATAATTTTACACGTAAATAAATTTCCATTCGCACACTGACACATCAATGAATAACTATGTCAGAATATGATATTCAAATCGCTTTGAACGAGTGGCTTCAGTAATAAGCACCTATGATATAAATCTGATATTTTTCACACCTCGTCGATTGCTACACGTGATATATAGTGAATACTGTGTCGATTAAGGTGGTTTACTATCAAATTGCATGAAGATAAGTTTCATTTAAATATTATATGAAGAACTGAAATAATTTTAGAAAATTGAGTGAAACTGACTGGTAGAGAAAAATCCCTCGTGCTGTTTAGTCTATTTGTGTAACACTGCTGTAGATGAATTGTAAAACCATAGGTACTAATATTATAAATGCGAAAGTAATTCTGTTTGTCAGTTTGTTGCCCTTTCAAGCCTTAAAGGCTGAATGGATTTGGATAATATTTGGCACCCAGGTAGTCCAGAGAACTTGGGTTACTTTTTATCCTGGCAGAAAGATGCTGTAGCATCAACCTCCTGGCGGTCGAATCCGTAGGAAAAAGTCAGTACCTATTTAAAAATGTGAAGATGAGGTGTAGATTAATATATTTCTTAAAAATGATGTAGCAATTTGGCAAAACAATAATTAAGTTGATTTTATGAAAAATATACTTTTGTAGACTGTAGACATTGTAAATGCAACTTGCATGACTGTTTTATGCAAGTTATGCAACACACTTATTCGTAAAATCTATTCCAAGTAGGTTTCTACGCACATGAGCCTTCGTGGTTTTCCGTTGAGCCCGTTCTGAACGAAACAGACCGCGGTATCGTGAAACCACACGTTTGTATGTAGATAGGTACATTATGTATAGATGCTTGGTTCATGCGGTAAAATGTAGCGTAAGTACGGTTTGGTCTTTCGTTGCGTTTTCATGTTTGTTATCAAGTTTTCATGAAAACTCCCAATAACTTTTTGAAGATCTTCCAGGTATGAAGCAAATATTTAAGTTTTTTGCAATTTGCATGTCAGTGCCAGGTTATATGTTGATTAAAAATATGGTTCACGATCGTAACAAATTTGGCTGTACAGAGTTATAATCATTAAAATCATCAATACAACCCTCTAAGTTCATTTAAACCCATTACCGACCTTGCATGTGCAACCTCCTTAAACGAAGATTGACGATTGATAGTATAGTATAGTCACCCAATAAACTATCAAAGGAAAAATAAACATTTCCAAAACTTAAGAGTAATGTTTATTTTTCCTTTGATAGTTACTAAGGCAAGTGAGGGCATCGCCTGATTGATATTTATAGTTGGTCACAATACAATGTATTTTATCCAATTTCTTTTCGGTCTAGTACTCTAGTGGTAGCATGCTCTACTGCTGAGCTTGAAGTCTTAGGTTTTATTACCACATCAGGCATTTGATTTAAAGTGTTATTGGATTTTTCTCAGTCGCAGCTGAAGTCTGTCTGCCCGTAGTATCATAGCTGGTGAAATGTGGGCATACTATAGATGCACCTCTTCTGGGATCGCATGCGTGATGTTGTGTATCATTGTATTTAGTATTCCCGTTCTTAAGAAGCAAGCCTATTAGCCTCCAGGACATGACGATCTCTTCTAAAAAACACTGTTTTGACAAGTTTACTTTAGAAACCAATTCCTCTCTAAATCCAATTACCTCGTTAGTGTGAAACCATCTCCCTGCATCACAAAGCGCCATATTAGATTACTACTGCATATTCGGGATTGCTCTCGTAGTTAATAACTTCTAGATGACGTGTGAGAGGGACAGCATCATTAGCTCCAACATCAAGTGTGAACAGGATGGAGTTAGTACTGGCGACAAAGACGGATGGCCGTGAATCGAAACTGTTCAGGATTTGATGTTTAGCATTATTGCATTATTTTTAGATGGGATTTAAATTATCTATTAATTGTGGTTTAATTGTATGTAGTATTGTATCAAACTAATAACCAGAGCAAATAAAACTGTTTTAATTTGGTCGTGAATTATTATTGTTCTACTATTAATACTAATATTTTAAATGCGAAAGTAACTCAGTCTATCTGTTACTTGTTGTACTTAAAAGGTTGAATTGATGATGAGGCGCAAGTAGACCATGAGCTGGGGTAGGACAGAATAGATACTTTTTAGACTTGTTGTAAAACCTGTGGGACAAATTTCAACGAGGGTGAAATCTCGGGCAAGAACGCTACTGTATCATATTATTTACCGGGACCAATTTGAGCATATTGCTAGATTATAATCACTTTTAAAACAGAATATATTTTAAATTAGACTGGACCGATAAAAATGTTACCTTGTGACTGGAAGACAACTAGACTGAGATAAACGTATAATTGGCAAAGCTTCTACGTTTCAGAAATACGATACGCTATCGTACATTTACGTCAGTTGAGAAGGTAACAAACAACGGGGTTCTTTTGAATTTAAAATTCCTGCGATAACTGTTTCCTAAAAAATACTACATTTGTACCGTTGACAGTCGTTACGGACAGTCTGAAGTCCAAAAAACTGATAAGGTTACCAAAATGTATCATGTTATCCAGTAAATGGATTGTGATGGTCACATAGGTAGCCCCATCTGGTTATTCAGTTGCATAATTTTAGACTACAAGCCAACCTTAGCATAATTAGGAAAAATTAGGCTGCTTTCATCTTCCATTTTTGTCAGCATCTATATTTTATAATAGTAAAAGGGGGCAAAAAAAAATTTTTTTTTTAACATCAACGCCAGCTGTTAGTCATTCAAGTAGCAAAAGATCAACGAAGCATTGTGCCATTGAATCAGAACCAGAGACATTTGAACAGATATTCTTCAATTTCAATATAAATTCAATGAATAAAAATATGCTTAATACCGTTTCATTGTCTCTCGGAGACAGATTCTTCGTGAGATTTCCAGAATATTCACAGCGGAGTTAGATTTTCAGTGGAACTAAAATACAGTTTACCTGAAACTTTGTTGGCTGTTGTTTTAGAGATCGTGTTAAGGTTTATTTGGTCTTGGAGTAAGGAATTGTAACATAAAGTAAACATACCTTCTTTTGTAATATAAGCTTATTGAAGAATGTTATTCAGAGAACCATGTAAATAATTGGACAGAAAATTTAAAGCAAACTTTCACGAAAAATCGTAAAAATCTTCATAGCCAGCGTTACAATGAAGGCGCATCGGAAAATTTCTCAATTGATAGCAAAAACTGAAGGAAAAAACGCATAAAAACCCTTTCTACTTTCTACAGCTCTGATCGGTTATTGTGCGAATTCACTTCCGTTTGACTCATCGTAGCTTTAACCCAACTTAACCAGAAACTATCAAAGCAAACGCCAAGCCAATACCACCTCTATTTTAAACGAAATAGGGATCTGCTGCTTAATGGTATTACGCAAAAGAAAATTTGGTAATATTGACGTACTTCGAAAATTGGAGTTTTCTGCTGGAATTCTTTTCTTTGCGAAGTTGCATTGTGGATAAAAAATTGGTTTATTTCCCAATGGAGGTCGCTCTGGGAGTACTGTTAACTTGTTTTTTACGTATATTGCAGCTCTTGAGAACATGTTGTGTGTTGGAGAAGAATAGACTATGAACATATGAAGGGTCTAGCTTTTTTCGCAGTACTCAAGTGAGACCTTTTTCATGTAGATATTTCGTCTCTCATGGATTGTGGAAAGTGTACACAGTATAACAATTGGAGCTGGGTATATATCTCTAGACACTAAATTATGTTTAAAATTTACATGATGTTAGCCAAGGACGGGCGGATTGACTGTCTGAAAGAGGAAATGGTCAAAAATAAGATGATTGCTGAAATGACGACTGAAAATATAGACGGAGTTAAAATACTGGGCCGAATCACAAATAAATTGAGATAGGGGCAGGATTACAATAATTATGTAAGTCATAATCACAAGAACATTATCATTAACACTGAAAACGGTATATTAAAAACTTATATCATAACCACAAGGTTCCAACTATACCTAACTAAAAGCAAAAAAAACACACAACTTTATTACTTATGCTTCAATGGAATAAGGAAAAAGCAGCAATATTTTAAGTTTTTAAACTATCATGGTCACTTACATTTTCATTAACACTAGAAACGGGATATTTACCATGTTTACTGATTGTTTCGAGTTCCCGATATTTCGGGATTTTAATTTTTCCCGGTTTTTTTTTTCGTTTTTTTTTGCCTGCTCATAAACACCCACCCGCAATAACTTCAGTTTATCCGTGATCATGGTGCTTACAACAGCGCCGAAATATCGGGAACAAGGTAAATATCCCGTTTCTAGCAGCAATATTTTACTTCAACCATTATACCTATCTTTCAATATATCAATAAATAATAAAAATATATAAAAAAATAATAAAAAAAAAAAAAAAAGAAAAAAAAAAAAAAAAAAAAAAAAAAAAAAAAAAAAAAAAAAAAAAAAAAAAAAAAAAAAAAAAAAAAATAAAAAAAAAAAAAAATAAAAAAAAAAAAAAAAAAAAAAAAAAAAAAAAAAAAAAAAAAAAAAAAAAAAAAAAAAAAAAAAAAATATAAATAAATATTATATTATTTTTTTTTTTTTTTTTTTTATTATTTTTTTTTTTTTTTTTTTTTTTTTTTTTTTTTTTTTTTTTATTTTTTTTTTTTTTATTTTTTTTTTTTTTTTTTTTTTTTCTCAATATATTTTATCTTTTTTTCTTTTTCTTTCTTTTCTTTAGTTCAGTAGTTGTCTTTCTTTAGTTTTGCCCAAATGATGACCTGAATAATGGTTTGCGAAGACGCTCAAGAAAAAGAGTAACCTGACCTGACGCTACCTACAGGTCGTTAGGAAATACTTTGGGTATAATCTCTTTAGCAAAACATAGTATTGCCTCGAACCTTAGGCTAATGCTGGGTTCACTTTAGGTAGGTAAATTGATAAAGGATGAACTTTAGACACTAACGGATACTACGCTACCCATATTATGTTTAAGTCGCCATGATTGAATGAACATCCCTTCAGAAAATTCAACTAGCTTTTTTAAATATATTCGCTGACATTTGTCATCGTCTAGCCTTTACCCAACTATCTTAGGGTCTGCATACAGTCCAACTTGAAGTAGCTGAATGCCATCATTTTACATGAAACAGATAGATAGATATTCCTTCTTCACTACCCCGTTACTGGGTATGACCCTTTGGTAAGACTGGTTGTCTGACTATTGGGCTTCTGAAAATTCATAACGACTGTCAAAAATCTGTAAATGAAAACGGAATCAACAGCTTCACCTGCTTTTCAAGGAACATAGGTATCTCGCTATGAACTGTCACCCACCTACGGCCCTTTCTCGACAAACGTTGCTTTAACCTTAAAGATCGACCAGTGTGGCTGTTATTGCCACGATTTTTTAGCCACGAGCCCTTCCACGCTGACATTTATATAGGCACTACTAGTATATTCTAGTCTGTATTTTCTATCGTGTCTAATGAACTATGAAAGGTGATAGCGAGCGCCACCTGTGGTACAAAACGCAAACTGTAGGCTCAAAGGCGCAGCAGTGAACTGTACTCATCGGCGATAGACACTTGATTAAGCAGCCTTCCTTTTGCAGGCATCGGTTTGAATACGCTCTGATTTTGACAGGCTTGTCAGCACACCAAGCTTCTTTATTTGGTTGTTTCTGATTTGTTTATCATGCTTTTATTATATACAGTGGTAGGTAGACGTAATATATAATAGGAGCCGTATGGGTCGATCTTCGAGGTTAAGCAGCGCTTGCCAAGGTTGGTCCTTGGATGAGTGACCGTTAATTTCGTACCGAGTTTCCTCCGTGCCTCAAATAGCACGTTAAGCTGTTGGGTCCCGGCTGTCATTTGTAGATCTTTGAGTCGTTTAGTCAATGGACCGACAGTCTGACTACCAGTTAAGAATGGTACCCCATGGTATCGTACTACCCAGTACTAACTGGAACTACCTCGTTGGTAGAGTGTACACAAGCGCAGCTGCTGAACTTGTTCATTGGTCCTGGGTTCGATCCCCGGGTCGGGTAAAGTGTTATTGAGTTTTTCCATTATAAACTAGCTGTACTATTAGGAACATCTCTGCCTAATCCTTCGGGAAATACAGGTGTGGTGTTACTTTATGTAATTGGGTATTGTAGGTCAGATAGGCAGGCATTAGCTCCATGAAAAATAGGTACTGATAATAATTAGTTGCATCCGGTTAGACTGAAAGCCAACCTTAAAATCGTTGGGAAATATCTAGTCTAGGCAGATGATGATGGTAGGCAGACGTATGTAGGAAGAGGCGGCCTGGTTTCGGGAAAAGATGGCGTCCATTTGTGACGCTTCCATGCCCCGGGTCAGGAGCGGCCAGCGTCTTGGTGCGGTTTACTGGTGGTCGGAAGATATTGCGCAGTTGCGCGTTTCCTGCCTAAGGTCCCGATGCCAGTATCAGCGCACTCGACGCAGACGACAGCCGAGAGCCACGGAGGAAGAAATTGGGTACCCCCTATCACAGAAACCATGGATCCAAACTGGGGGACCGCCTAAGACGATTGTTCAACAGCTGCCTCCATGCAGGCGTGTTCCCCTCCAGCTGGAAGGAAGCTAGATTGGTCTTGTTAAGGAAAGAAGGCAGGGACTCAGAGTCTCCCTCTGCATACCGACCAATCTGCCTGCTTGACGACGTCTCCAAACTGTTCGAAAGAATAATTGCCGAAAGACTCGTTGAACATCTGGCACGTGTTGGTCCAGACCTCGCCGAATGCCAGTATGGCTTCCGACAGAAGCGTTCTACAGTGGATGCGATAAAACGTGTCCGATCGCTGTCGGAACAGGTGGTATCCCGGGGTGGGGTGACGTTGGCGGTAAGTTTAGATATCGTCAACGCCTTTAACTCTCTGCCCTGGCATGCGATCAGGGCGGCACTAGTACATCACAGAGTGCCACCTTACCTGCAGTGCATCATCGGGGCTTATCTTCGTGACCGACACATTTGTTATGTGGGTCGGGACGGTAGCGTTCATCGCAGGGAGATTACTTGTGGGGTTCCGCAGGGATCTGTCTTAGGGCCTCTCTTATGGAATCTTGCTTACGATGTTGTCCTGCGTATTGATCTCCCCGTTGGCGTTAATGTCGTTTGCTATGCAGACGACACCCTGGTGT
Organism: Noctua fimbriata; assembly: GCA_905163415.1. Lineage (NCBI taxonomy): Eukaryota > Metazoa > Arthropoda > Insecta > Lepidoptera > Noctuidae > Noctua > Noctua fimbriata. The sequence continues at coordinate 1,708,525 of LR990923.1, forward strand.
TAGCCGGCGGACACACCACCGAAGAAACCATTCAACTTGCAGAACTCGGATTGGAAAAAGTCGTGGCGTCGATCCGCGAGCTGGGTTTAGAGATAGCGCCTCATAAAACCGAAGCACTATGGTTCCATAAGCTGCCGAGGAGTAGAGAGCCACCCAGCTCGTTAGTCAGAGTGGGAGATGCGCAAGTCCAGGTGGGACGATACATTAAGTATCTCGGCCTAACTTTGGACGGTCGGTGGGGCTTCGAAGAGCACTTTGAGCGCCTGGTTCCCCGAGTCGGGAAGACAGTGGGTGCGTTGCACAGACTGTTACCCAATCTCGAAGGGCCACGAGAAGAAGTTCGCCGCCTCTACGCGGGGGTTGTGCGATCGATGGTCCTCTATGGGGCGCCTGTTTGGTCAAATAGGTTGTCAGGCGTCCGGCGCTGCAGGACTAAAATCAACAGCCTGCAGCGAAAAATGGCTATTCGTATTGCACGAGGATACCGTACTGTGTCCTTTGAGGTGGCAACACTCCTGGCTCGTTTTCCACCGCTGGATATCCTGGCAGATATGGACACGAGGGTTTATAGCCGAATCCGTGCCATCCGCCAAAGTGGTAATAGCGTACCAGGAATCGCTATTGCAAGGATGAGGCGGCAGGAACGGCGACACTCGCTCGAGCAGTGGCGTGAGCGGCTGCAACAGCCGCAATATTCGCGTAAGCGCGTTGTCGAAGCCGTCCTGCCGCACTTCGAAGCCTGGCTGAAAAGAGAGGATAGACTTACTCAGGTACTTACCGGGCACGGTTGCTTCGGCGAGTACCTGAATAAGATTGGGCGAGAGGCAACAGCCAATTGCCATCATTGTGGAGGCAACCTGGACTCAGCACAGCACACGCTCGAGGAGTGCCCTGCATGGGACTCTGAACGACGGGTCCTGGTAGCCAAGATCGGGCAAGATTTGTCTCTGCCAGCCATAGTTGGGGCTATGCTGGCGGAGTCTGACAACTGGAGGGAGGTGACCTCGTTGTGTGAGACCGTGATGGTCCAAAAGGAGGCTGCCGAGCGGGATCGTGAGAGAGCCGATCCCAGTAGGAGAAGAAGGCGTTGAGGAGGCAACCGCCTCGCCGCTTAACACGCCGAAACCCCGCCTGCATTACCTAAAGCAGGTGGGACACTGAGGTCACGGGCGTTCAAAGTGGGGACTCTGTGCGCTCACCGAGTGATCTCGGAGATGACCGGCAGCACAGTGGTCACGTGCTGCCGTGCACACTTGCACAGCGAGGCTCAGGGGAGATCTTTGTATAGTCGCCCCAGGGATGTGCCTTAACAGGCGTTGCACAGAGGGGGCTCCGGACAGGTCTTTTAAGAGGAAACGGTGCCTCCTCTCATGTGCGGATGGTGACCACCGGGGTGGGTTTAGTGCGGTAAAAATCCCACACTCCCCGGTCTTATCCCCAAAGACCGGTCGCCTTTTGAAGGTTTCCCCCCGAAAACAAAAAAAAAAAAAAAAGAAAAAGAAAAAAAAAAGGCAGACGTGTGTAGTTGGATTATTAAGCTCACATTTTACGAGTAATGTGTAAGTCCCATGTAATAAGAATGGAGCTTATTGCTATCATCCGGGTTCAAATCTAGACTCTATCAGGTCGCGAACTGGGGATCAAATACTGAACCTCATGCACAAAAGTACCCAAGCACTAGACCAACGAGTTCGTCGTAGGAAACAGGAATACATTTTGTAACTTGGAAAAACAAAAAATAGTCATGAAAGCGCTAACCTTACAATTTAATACATTTAAGTTACAAGTTAAATCTTGTCACAAATATGGTAACTTTTTGCATGAAAAATATATTTCTGTAAAATCTCTCGCCTCTGCTTTATTTAAACGTGAAACTGAGGCTAAATAAGTTTAAACGGACTGCGGTGGGTATTTCTAGGATTCCGTACATTTGTACCTCAAAATGATTTTACAAAATATTTTTATGCGCAGACCGTCTATTTGACACGCTTGGTTTTTCGGTACAACTTTACAAAATATGCTTAACAAGAATACCCACTGTCAATGTTATTAACTCGTTCATTACCAAGCCAAAATGCTGAACTTACCTAAATGGCAAACGAAGTCAACCAAATTTTTTTTGTACCAAAATAGGGAGCGGAACCCCTCACGAGCGAGATCAACTCTTGAACAACCACACCGGTTGCTTTTAAATAAACTGTAGATAAAATTGTATTAATTAAAATGTTTTTAATTAAGAAGCTGAGCGCGTAATTTGATCATGGGATAATCGTTGAGTCGAATTTTTATTTGCGACAATTTCGTAATTAAATTGTGTCATAATGTTTTCGCTTGGTGTCATAATATAATTGGGCATTTGAATATGATTTTGGTAGTTATATTGTTATGCTTAGAGCAGTATATTGTTTATTATTTAGACTAGAAATGGGATATTTACCATGTTTACTGTTTTTATTGAGTTCCCGATATTTCGGCGCTGTTGCAAGCCCCATGATCACGGATAAACTGAAGTTATTGTGGGTGTGTGTTTATGAGCAGACAAATCGGTCTACCCTCTTTCTTGTTCGTTTTTTGCACTCAGTACCGCTACCACTGTCACTCGCAACAGCGCCGAAATATCGGGAACTCAATAAAAACAGTAAACATGGTAGATATCCCGTTTCTAGTCTAAATAATAATGTTAGTGACCATGATAGTTTAAAATAGTATATTGTTTTGTCGTTTAGTACGATTTTATTTCATTTTAGTAGCTAAAAGAAACCGTTTATAGGTTGACCAAAAGAGTTTCTCTCATTGAGGACTGATGGTGGTAGAACCGGTCACTCCTGATGTTTTAGTTGGCGGTAGTCTGGCAGTATCCAAATAGTTTCCCAAACGTAACTTTAATTAAGAATTTCCCAACGAAAAGGTTGCAATGAGCTTTTAAACACGACATCATCTTCATTGCTGTAATAAATTAAGAAAAAAATGTCTTTTATTTCATAGTCTTTACAAAAACTAAAGTTAAGCGATATTTAAATTTTTAAAATGCATGGTTCACCAGTCGCTGATCACGACTTTACTTTATGCAGCGTTTATTTATGAATAAACCTATATAAATATGAGTATAGGAGGAAAATCAACAAGGCTTCTAAATAACGTGACACATTTTCAAACATGACACTAATATCAGAATGTTAATAAAAATAGCAAACACATAACTATGCAAACAAACGGACGGCGATATTAAAACAACTCGGTTTTGCAAAATGCCGGCGAAATATTCAGACATGACCAGTGTGTAAAGTTAGTTTTTTTCCCAAACTTATAACGAATTGTGTTTTTCAATTCGAGCGTTGAATATTAAAAATGTAGTGTTGCGGCAGCATGGTCGTTCTATGTTGGGTTAACTAGTTTTCGTCCATATTTGATTCTATTTAGATTACGAAGACACCCGGAAAGTGCTAATGTGCTCTGTTGGCGAGACCGGCCGTTCAAGTTCGCGCAACAACATAATTTTCGGTATAATAAAAGCCATCACAAAACAAAAGCATAATAAAAGTCATCGCTGTGTTGGAGGGCCTCCCACTAGGTAGATGATGACCGATGACCTGGTGAAGGTTGCAGGGATCCGCTGGATGCGAGTCGCACGAGACCGGTCAATGTGGCGACACTTGGGGGAGGCCTATGTCCAGCAATGGAGGTCTTTCGGCTGAAATGATGATGATGATGATGAAAAGCCATCGTTTAGCATGCAACGCAATACAAAATTAACATTAATTAAATTACGACTATTTAGAAGTTTTACACAGCTTTCATCACGTAATTCAACAGAGACAGATGTCATTCTCCAATGAACTAACTTTCCAGAAGTTGTGCCTTAAAGTTGTCACAGTACTCCACAAAAACTGTAATACTGCTAATGAGAGCACCACCAATTACCGTAAATAAAATTGCTCTTGGACCGAGAAAATAGCATGACATCTGTTCGGGTCAATCACCGAACAATAATGAACAAGTCAGCGTAATCGCGACACCGCGCTCTATGCCTTCAATATTTTATGTAAAACAGTCAGTACGTCTCGGACAGCGTATCGGGTGCGACTCAATCTCATCTCCTTCACCTCATTAGTTTTAATAGTCATCCCATTTGTATTAAGTACTAAAATATAGTTATCTTTTTTATCTTCAATCTTAGTTTATCTTTATCTCACCCCAATCCCAAACATTGGTCCTTCGAGCCATCGGAGCGGGACCATCACGCGTGTGTCTACTACCTGAACTGTGTGAGTGTCTCGCTTGGAACTTATTACCAGACCCTGGTAAACAGCCATCCTGCTGATCCTGTTTGAACCTGGTTTTACGAAAGCATCGCGTCATCTCTTCGCGCTGTTACTCCAGGTTTGTTCGTGCTGCAATCGCAAGGACATTTGATCTCAAAGAAGCCTACAGTACAAGTAAGGTCTCTTTTTTACCTTTATAATGTCGAACATGGATGACATTCTAGCAACCCAACAACAACTAATAGAAGCCGTAGACAAGCTCTTCACCAATTTCAAGAAGGATGGTGCAGAGCGCAAGACCTCAGACTACCTACGTCGTCGATTAGCTACCTTGGAACAATACTTTACTGAGTTTCATAATAATCATATGACGTTGATAACTTTTGGTGATCAATCTCATAGATATTTCAGTACTAATCAATACGATCAAATGAAGGAAAAATATAACAATATTAAAACTACTATTCAAAGCTATAACCCTCTCGCAAACAGACCGCAAACCCCTGTATTGAAACCTCCTACTTTCCAACCTAAGCAGTGTGCGGAAGCACAAACCTCCAACCTCGCATCTCACGCTGCTGCTAAAACCTCTACTCCAGAAGAGAGTAAAGCCGAAGGTCTGTTTAAAAAGCAAGCTACCAATTTTAAAGCTTTCTTGAGAACATCTTCCAATATCAACCTTGATCTCATCACGGACAAATGGGAGTTTGAAGACATCCTGAAGACCATACAATCTCGTTGGGCAGCTATCGACTCGCTTCATTGGGAGCTGGACAACGAGTATGGCGGATCAAACCCCGAGTATGAAGAGCAATTTACTCATTATGAGAATTATTATAACAAAATCAAGAAAGACATCAATAAGAAAATGTGGTCCGTCGCGCATATTGAAAAATCAACCCCTAAAATGGAGGTAATCACCTTTGAGGGAAACTATAATAAGTGGATTTCGTTCAAAGATCTTTTTACCGAAGCAGTACACAACAACCCCTCTTTGTCGAATGCACAAAAGATGCAGTTCCTAAAGAGTAAAATCAAAGGTGAACCTGAAAAATTGATCCAACATCTCCAAATAAGCTCCGACAATTATCCTGTATGCTGGAATATCCTGAACCATCGTTATAATAATAAACGACTGATCTTCACTTCTTATCTTAACAATCTCATGAATATCCCTACAAACCAGCAACAATCATCAAATCATATAAAACGCATTCACGACACTACGTACGAGAGCGTGAATGCTATCAAGAATCTGGGAGTCGATGTGTCTTCCTGGGACCCTTTCCTGGTATGTATATTGTCTCAAAAATTGGACTCGGATACATACGAGGATTATCTACAAGCCTTAAAATCTCCGCGAGAGTTACCCGTCTTGGAAGATTTCCTTAATTTTTTGGAAACCAAGTTTATGATGCTGGAAACTTCACGTAAGAAGCTTGAAAATTCTACGCAGAAATCATCCTCATCTCAATCCAACATCAATAACAAACCATCATTTTCTAAAGGTTCCAATTATAAACGAAATTATAACAATCCTAAAACGAATTATTCAACAAATCAAGTGTCGCAATCGTCAAAGTCCAAACGCAAAATTAACCATCGTAAGCAATGCCCTATTTGCAACTCCGACGATCATCGAATTCATGCATGTCAAAAATTATTGGAATTGCAACCTAATGAACGTAAAAATGCTGTTGCTAACTTGAACCTTTGTATTAACTGTTTACATTATCACGAAGGTAAAAAATGCCTTTCTGAAATAAGATGCAAAGAATGCAATAAAGAACACAATACCATTTTGCATGAATGTTTTACGTCACGTCGATCTGACACAAATGCAGCCACGATTATGAAATCGCCATCTCAGCAGCATGAAAGTAATACAGTTGCATCGCTTCTTAAAGAACCCACAGAAATATTGCTTGCCACAGCAATAATTAACGTACAAGCAGCGGATGGATCTTATCAAAAAATGAGAGTTCTTTTAGATCAAGGGTCACAGACATCCATTATTAGGGAAAGCGCAGCTCAGTTGTTAAGACTACCGCGACGAAAATGTAACGGTTATATCTCTGGAATAGGAAACAAGGAAAACAACTGTAAGGGCATGATCACCATCAAATGTTCGTCGTTGCTTAGCGATTTTACCTTTGAAACGGACGTGTATATAATGAATAGACTCATAAATAACTTACCCAGCTGTACCTTACCTAAGCCAGACTGGCCTACTCTTAACCAAATAACGCTAGCAGATCCCGAATTTTACAAAAGTAGGCCTATTGATATCTTATTTGGGGCAGATATCTATTCCACTATCCTTATGGACGGTATCTGTCGGTCAGAAGGTATGTTGCCCATTGCCCAACAAACCCAGTTGGGATGGATCTTAAGCGGCAACTACAAAACATACCATTGCAATGTGATCCTAAATAATATAGAAGAGATACAGCAATTTTGGGAAGTGGAGGACATACACGAATCTCCAGCGATATCAGAAGAAGATCAAAAATGCATCGAGTTTTACCAATCTTCAACCTCCAGACGAGAAGACGGAAGCTACGTAGTTAAAATACCCTTCAAAGAAAATTTTGAGAAAAACATAGGCGAGTCGAAAACAAAATCGATTGCTCAATTTTTCCAAATAGAGCGGAAATTAAGTAAGCAACCCGTACTGGCGCGTGACTATAAAACGTTTATTTCTGAATACCTAGAGCTCGGACATATGACACCCGTTGCGTCACACGTACAGCCGGCCTGCTACTTATCGCACCATTGCGTCCAACGATCTGAGTCATCAACAACCAAATTGCGAGTTGTCTTCAATGCCTCGGCAAAAACCTCGAGTGGATACAGCCTCAATGATCTTATGTGCCGAGGACCCAATTTACAACAAGACCTTCAGAGCCTTATCTTAAAATGGAGACAATTTAGATACGCTTTTACAGCAGATATAGAAAAAATGTTTCGCAAAATCTGGCTACATCCCGATGACCAGAAATTTCAGAAAATTATCTGGCGGAACCATCAATCTCAACCATTAAAAGAGTACCAGTTAGCGACTGTTACTTATGGCACAAAAGCCGCACCTTTTTTGGCCATGATGACTCTGAAGCAACTGGCCATCGATGAAAGGAAAAATTATCCCCAAAGTTGCGCTCCTGACATCTTAGAACACTCGTTTTACATGGACGATCTTATGCATGGTGAACATTCAGAGAGAGCAGCTAAACAGCTTAAGGAAGAGATGATCAACCTTCTCAAATCTGGCGGGTTTAATCTTAGAAAATGGCGATCAAACTTGCCAGAAATAATAGATAGTTCTGATGCACCTCAACAGGAAGACTTTGACTTTAAGCAACCGGAGTCAACCAAAACTTTAGGTCTTCGGTGGGAACCCAAAAATGATCAATTTATCATCCATCCTATTGAATTTACCTCTCAAGACATCCTTACAAAAAGACAATTCTTATCTCAAATATCTAAAATTTTTGACCCTTTGGGCTGGCTAGCACCAGTCACAATAAAACTTAAGATCTTGTTCCAAGAAATATGGAAATCAGACATGGGTTGGGATCACCCTGTTCCTCAAGAAATCGCGTTAGAGTGGAATACTACTAAAGCCGATCTATCTCATATATGTCAATTCAAAATACCACGTTGGATTCAAACTCAAGAAAAAGATATCATCGAACTCCATGGCTTTTGCGACGCAAGCACAAAAGCATACGCTTGCGTCGTCTATTGTAAAGTACAGAGAGAAAATGAAACCCACGTGACCCTTATTGCAGGGAAATCAAAGGTAATACCGCTGAAAAAACCACAATCGATCCCGCGGTTGGAACTCTGCGGCGCTTTCTTGTTATCAAAACTTATGCGAAAAATCATCTTATCCCTATCGAGTTACAAGGTGCATGTTTATGGTTGGATTGATTCAATGGCCGTTCTAGGTTGGTTAAGTGGCGAACCGTAGAAATGGAAACCTTTTGTTGCGAATCGAGTAAGGATTATTACTGAAATAATCCCGAAAGACAAATGGAGTTACGTAAAATCCAAAGAAAACCCCGCAGATTGCGCAAGCCGCAGTTTACCTGCTGCTCAATTAGCCAGTTTCTCGCTGTGGTGGCAAGGGCCCGACTGGTTACCACAATATAAGCCTAAAGAATCTCACAAGATGCCTATTTATACGAGTATTACTACAGAAGAACTCAGAAAAAACAAGGAAGTAAATACGGTCATTGTTAATCCCGAAAATTTAATAATTAATCAACTATTAGCAAAACACAGCACGTTAAGGAAAGTTACTCGAATATTAGCCTACATAAACAAGTTCATCGACATTGTTGTTTACAAGAAAAAACGCACATGTTTTCTTACTCTGCAAAATATAAAGGCAGCAAGAGAAATGTTAATTAAGCACGTTCAAAACGAATATTTCGACGAAGAAATATCGAGGCTAAAAAATAATGAACCACTGAATAAGAAAAGCCAAATTCTTAATCTCAATCCCATACTAGACACTAATCAAATCCTCCGTGTCGGTGGCAGACTTAAACATTCGAATCTTGATCCCGAAATGAAGCATCCCATCATAATCCCGAATCAATCGAAATTAGCTGACCTTATCATAAATGAATCCCACGAACTTGTATTTCACGGTGGAGTCAAAATGACTACTGGATTTATAAGACAAAAATACTGGATTCTTGGAGGAAACCGAGTCACAAAGAAACGATTAAGAATGTGTGTCAAATGTAAAAGAAATAATCCCATACCACAACATCAAATCATGGGTGACCTACCTCCAGCACGATTGATTCCTAACCGACCTTTTTACCACACTGGAATAGATTATACCGGACACATCCTTATTAAGGCAAACAAAGGTCGTGGCATTAAAACCTGTAAAGGATATGTCGCAGTTTTTGTTTGTATGGTAACTAAAGCCATACATTTAGAAATCGTCTCAGATCTCACAGCGTCAGCATTTATTGCCGCGCTTCGACGAATGTCCGCTAGAAGAGGAGTTCCTGGGCACATCTACAGTGATCAGGGAACCAACTTCATAGGAGCCAACAAAATTTTAAAACAAGAGTTTGCCGAAATCTCCCACATTTTGTCTGACCAAGAAGTAACATCGACAATCTCTGAAATGAATATTGAGTGGCATTTTAACGCCCCATCGTGGCCATCTGCTGGTGGACTCTGGGAAGCTGCAGTGAAGAGCCTAAAACATCATTTGAAGCGTGTTGTGGGAGAGCAAAAATTAACCTACGAGGAATATAATACCCTACTATCCCAACTCGAGGCTTGTTTGAACTCCAGACCACTGTGCCCCCTGACAGAAGATCCAGAGGATCTGGACTTCTTGACCCCGGCTCACTTCTTAGCAAGCGGCCCGAACTTAACGATTTTCGAAACAGAACATGATCTCAGAACACGGTGGCACTTGACGCAAAAAATCTATCAAGATATTTGGAATAAGTGGAAGACTGACTACCTCTCACAGCTTTCTACGAGGTCCAAATGGCGACAGCGTCAAAAGGATCTTAATCTTAATGATATCGTTATTATAAAGGACGATAACCTTCCACCAGGAAAATGGAGTCTAGGTCGCGTAGTAGGGCTACATCCTGGAAGTGACGGACACGTAAGAGTCGGCACACTTAAAACCAAAAACGGGCTCTTAAAACGCCCAGTTGTAAAACTGTCCCTACTGCCAACAAATAAAAATGATCAAGAGCCAAGTGCCCCAAAAATTGACAATAAATTGCCAGGGGCGAAGAAAAAACGTCCTATCTCATTCTCAGCTATGGTTTTATCTTTGACATTATTCTTGCTGGCACTAATAAACACCGCTCAAGCATCCTACAACTCCACCCTGCTGACAAATAATAGTGTCTACTTCGATAAAATATCGAATATGCATTTAGTTAGAGATGATTGGCAGTTAATAGTCTATTATGACACAAAACCTTATCAAGAAGGAACGGCGGCATTATTAAAGTATATCAAGTACCTTGAAACCTTATGCTCTACGATTAGAACACAAACACCTTGCGACGGCGTCATGTTACAACTCGAGCACGAGTTCGAAGAAATTAAACATTACGATAATATTGTTATTGTAAATGACTCGTATATGACTAATAAGAAACGTCGGCGACGCAGCTTGATAGACGGAGTAGGCTACGTTGCATATAGTTTATTCGGAGTGTTGGACCAACGATTTGCAGAAAAGTATGAGAGGGATATTGACCTTTTAAAGCATAATGAAAACCATTTATACAACCTCTGGAAAAACCAAACGTCGGTCGTAGAAGCTGAATTTAATCTCATGAAAAGGATGGAGAATACTATAAACAAACACCACAAAATAATAAACCAAAAGCTTAATTATCTCCAAGATTCTTATAAAAATCTCTCTCAGCAAGTGCAAAACATAACTCTCATCACAGACTTCATAACCTCGGCTTTCACTGCCAACAACTTGATGTATACCCTTCGACGAATCCAGGACTCTATTTTGGATACAGTAACTGATATTTATAGTGGAAAATTAGATTTTCACTTGATATCCCCGAAGCAACTCAGATCAGAGCTAAGCATAATATCAGCACAAATATCTGGAGACTTGGTAGTTCCTGTCGACAACTTTAATCTTAAAGATCTTTATGGCTTGCTCAAAGTAAGAGCCAAATACTCGGGCAAATACCTAATTATAGAAATAAAAATACCCCTGATTGAAAGGGATCTTTATGAGGTATTTAATCTTATCCCGGTTCCACGCATTGTGAAAGATAACATGATGATGAAGATCGAAACTATCTCTGAGTTAGCAGCCATCAACATGAGAAAAGATTCGTTTTTAACTATCACAGACACGGATCTACAGTCATGCGTATTACAAAACCCTGTGACTATTCTGTGTCATATCAGAAGGCCTATTCACCACATGAAAGATGATCACAGCCTTTGTGAGACTATCCCAGGCACAAGAACTTGTAAAACTAAAACTACCTCGTGCAAGAATGACTGGAGAGAGCTAACACCGGAAAACAAATATTATTATTTATGCTGTAATGAATGCAACGTCAAACTTCTGTGTGAAAATCAAGTTAAGGCAGTTAGGTTATCAGGTGCTGGTCTGTTGCGTGTTGGGGAAGGCTGTTTAATAAAAACAGAAGATTTTATGGTGTATTCAAACAAAAGATTGTCTAGTAAGATTAGCACGACGCCAAAGATTATCTCGCCAGAAATATCACCAATCAATCACTTAATAAATATCACGATGCCAGAAATCTCATATGAGCTTAATCCCAATAACTCAGAAAACCTCAGGCAATTTGAAGCTATTAAGAGAAGTCTTGAGATCATGAAGCACAGTGAACCTTTGAGCACCAGTATCTCCTACCACGACATCCACCAATATACGGCTATATATTCTATCATATCGGGAATCTTGCTATTGGTGGCAGCTTACTGTTTTAAACGTTGGTGGCAAAGGCAACGTAAGGGAAATCGCTCCACTTCTACAGCAGAGCGGTCGACGACGGCAGCGGCGGCGACTGCGTTGCCACCTCGACACACCGTTACAGAAAGTGTTGTGATTGAGTGTAGTGAAATTAGGGAAAATGGGCAATCTAGTAGTAAATCAGTGAAAAGTGATCCCAAGCGACTAGCGCTATCTAGTGAGTGCTTACAAAAAAAAGAAGATAGAGGTTCTTCACCGATCTTTCGCGTGTTTTCTCTTCCTGATTTGCACTGTAGCGATTCTGTTTAATTTGTAATGTTATTCTCATCTCATCTTTTAACATTACTAACCCTACATTTCTATTTTAGTATAAGTTGAACATTGTTTTCACCTTGTTAATATTAATTTCATGACCCATTTAACTATACCTCCTTACTAACCTCATCTTTTCTCCCTCGGGAGCATGTTCGGGTCAATCACCGAACAATAATGAACAAGTCAGCGTAATCGCGACACCGCGCTCTATGCCTTCAATATTTTATGTAAAACAGTCAGTACGTCTCGGACAGCGTATCGGGTGCGACTCAATCTCATCTCCTTCACCTCATTAGTTTTAATAGTCATCCCATTTGTATTAAGTACTAAAATATAGTTATCTTATTTATCTTCAATCTTAGTTTATCTTTATCTCACCCCAATCCCAAACAACATCTAAAAAACCCTGGATTTTATGCTGCTAACTTATTTGCTCACAACTACTTCTACTCACGACTTTGCCTGTGTGACAAACACTTTTATTTATTTATTTATTTAACACTTCAATCACAAAGTACTGATGCAGACTTAATGCCATATGCATTTTCTACCAGTCAACCTTTGGGTGATGCAGAGACAAACAGTGGCATGTATATATCTGCAAAAAAAAATACTAAGATAAACTACAAGGATATATAAAATACTATAACTATATATCAAAATACTATAAATATATATCAATATGTAAATTGAAATTTACATGGATATACACACACACGCACATTCTTTGGCACTCGGTATTAGACTACCTACCATCAGTGCAAGATACACTGATTTTATGTCTTGACTTTACCTCTTCACAATATAAGTATAGGTAGTTATAGATTTTACCAAAAACTGTTCGCCGATCATCAAAATCATCGGTATCATACATCGAATTCAATTTACTCTTAAATTAAGAGCTGAGATATTCCAAATCGATTTTTACAGTGCATTCTCGTGTAATATACTGGATGAGATGAAAATGGACAAACCTTGGGTAAATATTCAAGGCAAATCCTACTTTACTGCAGTAATGTCAAGGTTGAATTTAAAGTTACAGTGTCTCGGTGAACCACTTACCGTTTCCCTTTGTGAATAGTCCTTGGAATATCTGAATTTGTTACACCGAATTATGTAACGGTTTTACCCGATTGCGGTGAGAGAGGTTATAGGTTTAATTTGAGATCTGCAGAAGGGAAAATGTTATTTGTGGACAATGAGCTGCAACTTATGGATATATTTTACACAAAATGGTGTTTCCAAGAATATTTCTGTGTTTAATAACGTTTATCTTCCTTGCGCTTCTGATGATAATGCTTTCAGGATGGATGCTTCGATGGAGAATTTTCTAACGGACTTTCATAAGTTGGTTATGCCATGATTTGACATGATTGTGTTTAGTTTTTTTTTGTTTAATTAGTATTGGAATCACGTCTTTTACAACGGCTTAAAAATTCCTTGTGATAATCTAGCTTGTTAATTGTGCAAGTAAAGAGCTGTGTGTGTGTGGGTGTGTTGCTTGTGTGAGAGTGTTGTGTATTGTTGTTGTTGCTACGGGCACGTGTGACAAGGAACGCTTTGTGAAGGTGAAGAGAAAGAAGAGGAAGAAGCCCTCTAGTCGTAACCGGTGCGGGACCGCGCTGTCAGGACACAATGTGCTGCGTCCGGCAATACCAACGACGCAGCTTTATGTGTCCCGGCTACATCACACCACGAAGGTTGAGGAGGTCGTGAAGTATGTCCGGGCGAAGTCCAGCTGGACCTTGAGGGTTGAGAAGTTGGAGTCGCACCACAACACGAATTTCAAGTCGTTTGTGGAGCGAGTTCCGACTCATCATATTGAGAACTTCCTCAAGGAAGAGTTTTGGCCGAAGGGTGTCATATATCGGCGTTTCCGTGGAAGGCTACCCGACACCACGCAGCGCAACACGACGCCGTCACTTCGTGTACAATAATTTATATTTTCTTGTTTTTATAAAGTATGTATAATAGTCTATAAGGTATATATGTTATGGGTCTTTGATACCTGAAATAAATGATATGTTATTATTGCGTTGTTGTGTTGTTCTGTTGTGTGTGTGTATGTTGTTTGTTTGTTGTGTGTCAGGCATTTCTTTCAGTAACAACTCAATGTTACATTTATTGTAAAAAAAAACATCTGATTCTATAATAATCCTATAAAGCTAGTGAAACCTACAAATACTGGTTATCACAGCCTTATCTAATTGCCACAATCCACGCGGCCTGCCAATTACCAACAGATTTTTACAAACAACAAACGAAATGAAGCAATAATTAAAGGCAATAGTCCAGTTACAACCACTGTCAAACAATTTGCAGAACGCGCGAAACCATTTCGTTTTTTCCACTTTTTTTTACCAAAAAAGTTATTTCAAACGTATTAAAAGGTGAGTTTCAGTTCGAAAATAAACCTTGATATTAGTGGGACAAGGTTCAGGTTGCGAGCTAGTGGGGTAGGTCCGACGTGTGACTTGCGAAGCGTGAAACACCTTTGATATGTAGCATTTGACATTCCATTTAAAGTTAAAACGTTTTTTTTTTAGTTCGGAAAACGAATCTAAACTGGGTTAGGATTTCGGTATTCTTTTTTGTAATATTTGATTTTGATAGGGCACTTATTTTATCGCAGATAAATCTATTTTGTGGAATAGAATGAGATTTTGAAAATAAAAAAAGAAATTGAAAATAAAAAATAAATGGGTCTTTTGTTATAACAACAATTGAATACTTTTATTTTAGAATTTGTTTTTAATATTTATTTGCAGAAAGCATTTAATTATCTGCAGGACAAAGAACATATATAAAAAGAAAATGTGCTATCCAATAAAAGTGCAGCCGATCCGGATTGGACTCCGGACCGGACAGCGGACATAGTCCAGTCATTTAAGCTTAAATTAGGTAAGAATCTCGGAATTCGAGATACCCAGCTGTAAGTCTGTAAATACTTGTATATTGACTCCCTAAAAGTTGTCTCAAAACCTACATATGGTAGGGTGTACGCAACTATTAAATTTCAAGGTCAAAGGGCACAAAAATCGGTTTTTTGCGCTTTTTTTGTAAATATCTCATTTCCTATGGGTTTTTTGCTATTTGTATTTATTATCAATATTGTAGAATACAAAATTCTCTACAAATTTTGTATAATCATTTTTTTTTATACGGTGAACCGTTTTCGAGATAGAGGGCGGAGAGCGCGCGGTCACAGCATCACTTCAGGTCAACCGGTGCCTCCGGTCGAAAACGCGCCATATATAGTTGATGAACTATCGATAAATCAATGATTATAAATATTTGTCAATTTTTATTAACTATTATATTATATTTATGCGTACACCCTACCATATGTAGGTTTCGATACAACTTTTAGGGTGTCAATATACAAGTATTTACAGACTTACAGCTGGGTATCTCGAATTCCGAGGTGAACTTACTATAATGACTGGACTAACATCGGACCTTGACTGATAATGTATTTAAATATAATATTATGTCGCGTATCATGTCCGCAGACAGTCCGCTCGGTTTACTTTGTTCCATTAAAGCGACATTATAAATCAGCCATTTCATATTTGTTGTTTCACGATGTCACTCTCACGATCATAACTAACAAAGTGCATGTTCCCCTTTATACAAAGCCTATCAAAATAATTGGTGTTTTACGATAACTTTATAATTACAGCGTTCGCCCCTGTTATGTTTGCGTGTCGCCTTATCATTTATATCACAATATTAGGTACGTGATTCTTTGAGCTTTGATAAAATGGCGCGCTGACACGGATCATGTTTACATGTTTAATTATTAGCTATATAATTTATGTTAAGCCGACGGAGGAGATGACGGCATGTAGACTAGATACACATGGTGTTAGGTTAAACGAATGACATATTTTTCAGGAGGCTAAATAATAACAACCGCTCGGATCGATCTTCAGGTTAAGCCGCGCTTGCCTAGGTTGGTCCGTGGATGGGTGACCTTCACTTATAAACCGAGTTTCCTCGGTGCCTCGCGAAGCACATTAAGTCGTTGGTCTCGGCTGTCATTTGTAGATCTTTGAGAGTCGTTACAAGTAGTCAGTGGCCCGAAAGTCTGACAACCAGTCTTACCAAGGGGTATCGTATTACCCAGTACTAACTAGGCAGTGGAGGTCAGATAGGCAGTCGCTCCAATTAAAATACCAGACCCCAACATAGTTGGGAAAAAGCTAGGCAGATGATGGCTTTTCAAAATTGGTCCCACAGTAAAAAGATTTTCATTCTTCTCAATTTTTGTGTTTAATCTAACACCCCGTAGTAGGCGAAGAACTGATCGTTTAGACTCAACCTGAAAAAAGATCTTTGTCGTATTAATGAAACCAAGGACAAGTTGATGTTAATTGCAGACTTCGGTTGACTTTACTCAACTTAACAGTGAATAAAAAGCGATAAAACACGAATATATAATTATATATAAACGTCGTTTGTTAATGCAAGTGACACTATATACGGACTAAATTATATAAGAAAACATATAAGTATCAATTATCCATGTTTGCAAAGAAATAAGTGGCTATAATATTTGAAGCATTTTAATGTCAACTCTTGAAAATGAGAAATCATTTAAAATCAATTTGTAAATTTGTTGATGAACCTACCCATGCTTGTATCAAAACAAATAAAACAAAACAAATAAATTGTTATGTGTTTGCATACAGAAAATTGCTTTTAGTTTCGTGGAAACTCTAAATGAAGTACAATTTCATATCGATAGCTCTCGGAAAAATAACATAGCATGAAACTTCATGCGTTGACTACAGAGCAAAAATATTAATAACGAACATACACACGCCGTTTTCCCATGGGGGTAGGCAGAAACGACAGAACGCCACTTGCTGCGTACCTTACATACCTTTTTCCTCGTCCAAGTTTATTCATCTGGTCATACACACGACAATTACATTTTTATGTTACCTTGTATCGTATCATGGTCTTTGCAATGGAAGCATTTTCGGGAGCTTAGTAGCCAGTGTGTCAAATTACTGATACCGGTGATGGAGATATCGTCAGAGAACCAACATGCTCCATGCCCTCTCTGTATGAGAAGAGGCCAAACAGGGCACACTCTGCTGGACAGGGCAAACCCGGTAGTGGGACTATATCAGGCTGCTATTAGTATTACTCAGTAAAACAAATTACCATTACACGTTTCCGTAAAAACTAGTCTAATAAAAAATAAACATCTGCTTTTACTCTACTCAAGTGCTCATAAAATTTCATCGAACGACCACAAAAACAAAAATATAAATTTCCCATTGAATACGCCAATCTTGATTATGTCGTCCGAAATAATGGGAAATCATGATTTTGCGCGGAACAATGGGAATCTCGGTTCCGTTTGTATTACGGAAATGACGATTCATTTCAAAGGAAAGTCGATCGAACGGTCAGGACTTCATTTTCTTTATTAATATTCCGTTTCACAATATATGGCATCCTTACTAATATTTTAAATCTCAAAGTGAATTTGTTTGTTTTACACGCCTTCACGCCATAATAGCTAAACAGGTTTCAACAAAATTTGGCGTACACGTGACCAATGACCCTGTAACGGCACTACAAAAAGTACAATAAACTCAAACTCAAAGCATTTATTTTCATTAGACCATTACAGGCACTTTTGAATGTCAGAAAAAACAAAGAAAGCGGTGTTACATTCACAGTCTCAAGGCATAATAACTTGTGAGAGTACTGTAGTTTCTTACAGCAACATAGTTGAAAAAGTACTACAGCTCCATCATCATCATCATTTCAACCGAAATACGTCCACTGCTGAACATAGGCCTCCCCCAGCTCCGTACATGACATAAATGAAAAACTATCATCAAAATTCTGAATCGCGCTATTAAAGTTATCCACGACTTAAGAGCATATAGAAAAACCCGATGTCAACTGTCGGGTTGAAGAACTTTACACTCTGTTCTTCATGCCCCTATAACCCCGCTTAGGGTATAGGAAACTCTTTATTTCAGTGCGACGTCCGCGCAGGCGGAGCTGCGCTTAAAAGCTAGTAGAGAATCATCCTCTTCCTACCCTTGTCCTTGTCCTGGAGAATAATACTTATAATTGCTTTGACGTTGTTCAATGTTAATTTATGCCTATTTGTCTATAATTCCACTAGTTCATTAGTGTTCAGTCGTCTAGTTTAAATGCTTTTAATTTATAACCGCTCTATTACTCCCAATTATGGAATAAATCCAAGGTTTTATTCGGTTCGTTGCCTAATTAATACGCCAATGTCGATGTTATATTCAAAGCTGAATTGAGAAATACTAATTAGAAAATATCGTGTTCATGATTGTGAGGAGTGTGGTCCAGGTGGCAACTAACAAGTTTTAGGTCGTGGGGTCAAATTCAGGCAAATGTGACTTTGTCTAATTTATTTTATCACCACTGTTTTCAAAACATTTTGTTTGTTGCAACATATTTTCTTTTATAGAATAGTATATAATGTGTTTCTTTTTTCTTTTAACTTATTTTTCATTAAGTTAGCCCCTGCCGCAGTTAACGTTTGCTAACAGTTTGTTTTTATTATATGGTATTGTTATCAGTGGAAATTCAGCTGCATCTGGTTAGACTTGACGCCGACCCTAAAATAGTTGGGAAAAGGCAGGCAGATGATGGTAGTTATCTGTGGAAAATGTTGTGAGTAGAATATTAGTTAAGTTTTAGTTTAAGTTTTTTTTGTTCTGTTTATACTTAATATACTACTGTTTGTAATAAATAAATAAAACGGCGTAGAAAAACATTGTGAAGAAATCGTTATGTCGAAGTAAAAAAAATAAGACATGTGGCATCTATAAATCCGCACTGTGCCGCTCGGCGGATACGTCCCGCTCTATTTGCAGAAAGTGGAAGAATTATGCAATAAAGCATAGCAGACTTCGTGAAATTAGGTCTTTAAAATGCAGAAATGGTTTCGTCTTATTTATTCAGGAAATAGGTACGTTTAAAGTTCGAGTAAACAGTTCCCGAAGAGCTCAGACGACACTCCTTAAGCTTATCTTCATTTCGTCTCCTCTGCGGCTCCGTGGCTACAAAAATGTTATGTGGGTAAATATTTTATTTCCTCGCCCCTTATAAAAGTCTTCGGTGCAACTTATTTTCAATACTAAAGCAATAAATGTAATATAGACATTTGAAGAAAATTTAAATTGAAGTATAAAACTGACTGGCTCGTTGGTATAATTGTCGCAAGCACTAAGTCTTGGATTCGATTCCGAGGTCGCGCTAAGTCTTTTTAGATTTTTCTTGCAGGAATTTACCTGAAGCGGTGCTGAGTCTGGATTTGGTGATCATGATATGTGGGTGTACGTACATCTCTCCCTTACACTTTGGGGATTACAGGCGTGATGTTGTGTTATGATACTATGAACAAATTAATTAAATACAATACAATATAATATCTTTATTTTCTCTCTTCACATAGTTTTAATAAATATAAATGGAAGAATACCGTTTTAACAAAATGCATAATAATTATATATGTTCCTTTGTGAGAGACTGGCGTCCATACTAGGATATTAGGTACCCTGTGTGACGGACCCCAGGTAAAAAATAAACAGCTTTTCCAATAAGTATTCAAGGTCGCTTTTAGGTTTTCCCAGCTATAGGAAAAACTTAGCAGATGAGAATTAAACTAAAAAAACACATTTCCATTGGTCCCACTTGGTATGAAGTACATTATAAAACGAATAAAGTCCAATTGTACTACTAACTTTGTGTTCGAAGAAACTGTGACTCAAGTGCAATTGTACTATTCCCATTAGAAACGAAAGTTT
This sequence comes from Noctua fimbriata, assembly GCA_905163415.1. NCBI lineage: Eukaryota > Metazoa > Arthropoda > Insecta > Lepidoptera > Noctuidae > Noctua > Noctua fimbriata. Next base: position 1,728,393 of record LR990923.1, read on the forward strand.
GTCGTAACAGTAAGTAATGGGAACTCACGAAATTAGGTATTTTTTAACCAAGAGCTTTTAGGCTTAAGTCACAAAAATAAATGTCAAACATAGCACGAGACGCCGCGATGCGAAAGAAATCACGTACACACGTACGCATGACGCTAGTCGCATCGTATGGGGATGTGAACAGGTCATTACTTATAAAATTACTTAGGAAAAAAGCTGGCGTACCCAATGGGAAAATAACTAACTTTATAAGGGTTATGGTGATTTTTATTGGGGCAATAGGAATACATGTTTATGGTCAATTTGTTAGAACCCGGCTCGGTAAACAATATCAGCGTATTTTCTTCTTTCACGAGTTTGTGCACGCGAACGAGTAATTTCGCAGTGGTTATAAAGTATACCTGTAAATAATTTATTTCGAGTTAAATTAAATTGTGTGGTGTAATTATTATGGGTTATTTAGATAAATTAAAGTGAGATAACCCGTTTCTTTGAATTTCCCTGTCGTAAGGGTAAAAATATTATAATTGCATTAGTGTGAGCTCACTCTTCTTTTCTAATGTAATCATTCTGAGGCCGCGTGCTAACCAAAGCGATCATCGCGCAAACACGCTACCGCCGTGTTAATTTTGTACGGTAAACCCGAACGCGTGGTCGTATTCGCGCGATCTTACACTTTAATTAAGATGCGGGGTGTCTCTTATCTTGGAGGTCTTACTAAAAATATAATAACACTGATAGAGATTTTGATACCACCACAGTTTGGGATTAGACTTCGTAAAAAAAAACTAAATAGGGATCGTATTCGTACCCATCATCTTTATAATCAACTAAATTTTCCCCACTGCCTAATAAAATCCTGTGTCCTATCATGGTCTAACAGTGAGCCAAGTTTCATCTCAACCCGTTAAGTCGTTCAGGTGAAAAAAGGTAACACGCACACAGACAAGCAGACAGTCTCTTTCGCATAAATCGTATTAGTACTGTTTCCCTGTAAAGTGAATTGAAAGGTACATTTCCGATTCACAGACGTTCGGTCCCCATCCAATTTTCGTAGTCATTAATAGCCGAACCGATTATTCTAGGTGGCGTGTGGAGCCGTCGGACACAATTTCCAGACGTTGGCTGCCCCGATTTGTGCTAACCCTGTTACCAGCCACGGAAATTGAATGAGAGAGTGCTGCCTAAACGTGTATGGTTTTGATTTGTATGAAACGTTAAAAATATTATAAATAAGAGTTTACCGAATAGTAATTATGGTTTTTCTTAATAGTTCTCCTGGGTCCTAACTGTACTTGCCGAACAAAAGATTTACCAAACGGGAATGAATATACGCATACTCAAAAGTTGACGAAACGAGACTCATTGTATGAAGATCAAAATAGTTACGAAACGGGACTTTTGTGATGGTATTTTGTTTAGTTGGCAAAACGGAGAAGTTACCAAATGGGACGTACCCTATTACCCCATCATCTTCCTGCCCTTGTCCCATGTTACTTGGGGTCGGCGCAACACGTTTTTTTCTTCCATTCTCTCCATTGTCAACAGTGACGCAATCATTTACACCTTTTTCCTTCATACTATTCCTCACACAATCCATCCACCGTTTCCTTGGTCTTCCTCTCCCTCTCCATTCATCAACATTTATATTCATCACTCTTTTAGTACCCCCCCCCCCCTCTCTTTTTTTACCCCCCTTCTTGGGGGAGGCCTATGTCCAGCAGTGGACTTTTCGGCTGAAATGATGATGATGCTGATGATGACTCTTTTAGTCACATGCGATTCTTCCCTCCTCATCACCATTACCATTAACCCTATAGTCCCCGGACATTGAGACAGAAGTGTTCACTTTTCACCAGTTGTGTGTAGGTCCCATGTAATAGGGCCCATTTTTTTGCTTATCGTCCAGAGCAGAGGCCAATGCTTTTATACCCCGGGACAGATTTCAAAACAAGAATAAATCCAGACTCTAGGTTGTTTTTGAGAATTCCAAATGGCAAAATCAAACAACACTTTGCCCGACCTGGGAATCAAATCCAAGACCTCATGATGGCGCTTACGACCACTAAACCAACGCGGCAACACACACATGCTAATCCATATTGCAACTTAACGAAAGCCCTTATAATATACTTACCTCCCAACAAAAGCTTACCCATGCAAATATTACTTAAAGAAGCGGTTACCCCATAGAATTTACTTAAGAGGTTAATACACGTTACTCACAGATAACCGTAAGGCTTTCGCGGCGGCTTATTGTTCGTCTATTGTGCCTTAAGAGGGTAGATAAGGACTAATAACGGGAGGGAAACCCCTCTATTGTCTGATGTGCATTTAATACAACGTGTTTATTTTTAGAAGGGGTTATAGAGATATTATTAGCATAATATGTGGTGGCTGCCTCTATGGTGTAGTGGTCGCAAGCGCGACTGCTGAGCAAGAGGTCCAGGGATTGATTCCCGGTTCGGTCAAAGTGTTATTGCATTTTTCATCAGAAATTTCTTAGTAGCAGTCACGGAGTCTGGATCTGTGCCAATAGGCCCGCTCTTATTACATGGGACTTTAACATAACTGGTGAAATGTGGGTGTGTACACCTCTGCCTAACCCTTTGGGGATTACAGACGTGATGTTATGTTATGTTACGCGGTTGGATGTGAAAATTATCGGTCAAATAATGAATAAATGACTTTTGACTTCATCATTCTATGAACATAAACGGCATTTAGGCTAGACCATTCATATTGCTTTGTTTCTTTAAAAATAATGATGATGAGATTTATAAGTATCTACTTAAAAATCACTATATTTAATTTCATCTTTTTTCTTTCCTTTGACACTATTGTACGTCATTAAAAAAAGTAATTAGACATTTTAAGAATCGTAAAATTACAGATTCGTTAAAAAGGTGTAATAAAAGGGTAAAACGCTATATTCGGAAAAGAGGGAAAAAAGTCTACGAAACAGCAGTTTTTCTCTAATTTAGAATAAAATGGCTGTCGTTCAAAAAGTTCTTCTCGTTAATGGTTACGTTCGACCCTTTTTACCTTTTGTCACCTTTCTTTATTTTTAATCTAAATGTCATTCAACATTTTAAGAGAGTAACCATATTTATCGACGTGGAATCTGCTTAAGCCAATCACATATTACCACATTTGTCACGTGGAGTCTCATCCGCCGAATCAAAATGAGGTACTCTTTCTGATTGAGTATTATGTCAAATATGTTAAATAATTTCCAGTAAAAAGTTACTCTCAAAGTGTTTTAATTGGTGCTATAAAGCTACATAATCGCAGATCAATGTCATACATTACGAAAGTGAATGTCCCAACTACAATACAAAATCCCCGACCCGAATTTCTTGAAGCCACCAAGTGCCTATAGAAATGCCGGATTATCTACGATAGTGCTACGCAGCTACGGCGTAGCGGTATCTCGTAGCATCGTAGAACTGCCTACGGAAGCGATAATGATATTACTACGGCGGGGTGGAATTCAGCCGTATATGACGTAATAAAGGACAATCACAGAACGGACAGAAGGCTCGATTAATATGCATTTTATTTGTGCAGAATTAAGGGTTTTTCTTTCTTTCTCAATCGGGATAAAGAGTTGAATTGATTATTGATTCCGACAAAATTTGAACAGTCTTCAAATGCATTCACCACTTTTAATTTAATTTTTACCTAACATGCAGACATATTAAAATTGTCAGTGATACACTACACGTGTAGGAAAGAAGGTTTTACTGAAATACGGATTTACGGGTTGAAGTTATTGTAGTGTAGATCTAGAAACGTTGGTCTAGTGGTCGCAAGCGCGACTGCTTCGCGTTCTTTGATTAGATTCCCGGGTCGGCAAATGTGTTGTTGGTTTTTTCCATTAAGATTTTTTTAATGGCACAGGTCCGAAATCTGGGCGTTTGGATTTGTGCCCGGTTGATGGTAATGGGCTCGCGTATTACATGACACTTAAACATAAACATAACCTCTAATCTTAGGCGGTAAAACATTACATTATAGGCATGATGTAATGTTATGTTTTTCGTGAAGTGGGTTTTCTGACACATTTACTTGTGTGTAAGAGAAGACACGTGCTAGTATTAGTAGGTAGACGGGTATTATCATATTTATTGGGATATATCACTTAGGCGTATACGAGCGCAGAATTATTGATATTTTTGTTTTGGCTACATCGAGGTGGAGCTTTTATTTTATAGACCTGTTTTATTTTGGTATTTTCATAAGTGCTGTATTTATTAACAATTGTGCCAGATTAATTCAAAAGACTATTTTGACATTTTATGATAGTTGAGCGTCGACGATGTAGAAGGAGTATCAAAGGATAGTTGCAAGTGGCCTTCTGTATTTATTGCCGCTTGGAAAAAAGCGTGAATTTTATGAGCGATGAACGCATATCCGTACTACCGACTGCATTGACTAGGACACGGCGTAAAGCTTTTGATAATGTATTTTTCTCACCATTCTAAGTAAAAAGTTATATTATAAACGGAACAAATATAACACTCATACATTTAGTACAATAGTTGAGTTTGTTATGTAAATGGTTTATCTCAAAATAGAACTTCTATTTACGTGTAATGCTAGTGAGGGTAACATTAATGAATTTAAAATGTTGTTAAAAAGTAGAAATGTATATTCTTAGTTCGTTACTTTGAAACAATACTCGCAAGTGCGTAGGTTGACTTGAACCTTTACTGAGCAAGTCAAAGTGGGTTTAAAAATAAACGTGCAGTCTGTTATGTGTTGTATTAGATTTGCTTCAAAAAGCATTTATTTATATGACAAGCAAAACACATGCCAAAACTTAATTATATTCAGTAAGATTAAGAATTAAGATTAAAAGCCGGCCAGATTAATTTTTAAAACTTATTTTGTAAGTTAATTATTTTCATTGCACTGCACAAATCCATAAAACAGTATCATTCAAACAAAATGGTATCGAATTTTAATAAAAATAAAAATATACTCCTAAATATTTTTCTTAAAATAATTCAAATTATAATTATGAATTTTTCATTTAGATGAACATGGAATCATCTTACCATTTTCCCTGAAAAATCTAGAATAAAACCTTATACTGAGAGTTAATTTGCATACCGTGCATTTTAATCATCCTTGATATTTGATATTTACCTTTATCTTGACTGAAATATATGTAGGCGGGGTCATTGACCCGTCTTTATTTAATGTCTAGGTACAAGCTTTATTAAACTTATATTACTTATTTGAACTACTAAAATGATATTGTAGCATAATAAATAGGTTCTTATAGTAATAAAATTCTTATAGTATAACAGAGTTATTTCTTCCTTATTGCTTTAGACATAATATCAATCTGGACTGTTATTGCTTAAATCAATATAGAAGAATAAGAATAAACAAGAACTTACCTAATTGTTAACAATGAAATTTTTTTTTGTAAACCTTATGCCAGACTGGTAAACTGCTAAACAATACTACCAAGACCAAGACCTCAGCTGGTTTAAAAGGTCAGTTAGAATTTCTATTATTATTTTCATTTTTTTAGTTTGTGTCCCACTGACAAGCGCTGGACCACGGCCGCCCCTCAACTTCTACATCAGCTTATCTAACTTGCATGATTAGTCTAAATTTTGGCCACGACTGCTCCGTAAACACACAATGTTTCTTTATACAACTTTTACCGCATCGTCTACGAATAATTCATCATCAAAGCGTAATCGAAATAAATCTCACAAAGTAACTAGTAGCTTGCCTATTGACCAACAATACGGCAAGCCCTTAAGGCAAGCAGACCGTTCAGAAACCCTAACATCATGAAGAGTTGTAGGTAAAAAGGGCAAGCCAAGCTTTTAGGCTTCTATGAAAGTAAAAGCATCTGTCTAGGGTTTGAACCCACGGCCTACGACTGGTAAGTTGGAATCGTTGACGCTGGGCAACCAATGTTCATATCATTAAAACTTCAACTAAAAACAAAAAAGCCATTCAAATTCATCAAAAGGTCTCTATTTATTCAATTCAGTATCTCAAAACCAGGGATTTTAATTTTAAAAGTCAGAGCCTACAATATTATTTAACAAAGGAGAACTGAATTGAGCGAATTCAATCAAAGATATTGAAAACTTATTGTTAATAACGCATTTAATCCTTTCATTAGCAATACAATAACTGCAATTACTAGCTTAGTAGTTAATTAAAAGTAACCTCTTGAGATCGTCGGGGACTTATAGAAGATGGTCTATGAAAGAGGTAAGTAAAATATTTATTGCCACCACTTATTACTTGGGAATTGCTTTGCAGCTCCTTTAATTATAGCAACAACTAAATAAATGTATCCCACTGCTAGGACATAGGCTTCCTCTATGAATAGCCCCCCTTATCATCACGCTGCGCCAGCCCAGTGTGAGCAATTCTAAGATATATAACATCTACCAAATTTCAAATGTCTTAGAATTTTTCAGTTCTAGCTTTAATCATTACGTATTTCTGCATTGGCTTGGGTACCAGTCTGGGTTTGAACCTACAACCTTCAATTCGTACGCAGATGACTTTCTACTGGGCCATAACAGCTTAGCTCTCCTTTAATTAAAAACAAGATCTTATTAGAAATCGAGTTTCAAAGTCGCTGTCTGACAGATAAACAAATATCTTTCCTTTCCTCCGCTAAAGTGAACTCAATGCTTACTCGCAGAGCGCTAGATTAAACAAAAAATAAATTTACCAAAGCAGACTAAAACCTCAATTTAATCCAGAAAATAATTTAAATTCGAACACCATTTTCGAGTTCAAAATCAGATTTGAAAAATAAAAATAAAATGAGTCCGTCTCCGAGCACACGCTCTCAGTAGTAGACGCGCGGCCGTCGGGAGCGCACGCCACGATGCTCCAATAATGCGGACGCTAATATTAATATACATCGCGACGCTAGTGCAGTGCTATAGAAGTGAAGTGAGGAGTGTGCGACATGGTGGAAGGAGTCTCATAAGACATGGCCGGTCCAGGGTTCATTTCGCGCGGATGCACGGCCGGGTTCGAGACCTGGTCGCACAGATTGAAGCTGAAAGGAGTAGTGAGTTAGGTAAAGTGGTACTTTTTACTACTTTTTAGAGCTAAATGTGAGCACCTAGCACTAAAAAAAAATATTAAGATTTTAGTAAACACCTTATATATGGTGTTCAATAAAATCTTAAAATTTCAATATAGAATAATCGTCGGTCTGTCTTACTACAAATTCAGAAATACGGCTGTGTTTGTCAAGAACTTTTCCATCTGGAAAATTGGTAGCATTTACTTTCATTGTTCATTTTAAGTACGAAAATAATACTCCTCATCAGTTTTATGAGAAACTTAGGTTTGTTATGATGCTAATAAAATTGCTAATTATGTGCTAATAAAACGCTAATTTTATAACATATCTTGGGAATCGTTAAGAAATTAGCTTTTAGATAATATTTGATCGTCTTGCGGTAAAATTTTGGAATTAACTAGGGACGTTGTTATAATTTTGATGTATATAATATGGGTACATTAATTCATAACTAAGTTATAGAATACTCTAAAGTATAAAATTTTCATAGTCACTGTCGGATTTTATAGAAAAAAAAAATGTCATACATTTATAGAAATGAATAAAGCATAACTAAGATTAAAGATTAATAAATTCAACATACAGACACCATGATGTAAATTATTTGTGTTGGTTCTAGTGCAAATATAAAAAAAGCTAATAAAAAATGACAAAATATTATCTTATACTCAGGTAATGTAAAGATCTTGTACTCAGGTCTCTCATAATCCTCCCAAAAATAACAAAAGAAATTATGTACCCAGCACTCACTGACATAATCAAGACTAATCTCCAAGGCTTGTCTTCCAAGGGATGCGAAGCTATTCATCATTTGTCTGACATAATCTCCCCCCCCCACAAGCTGAAACACAAATCATTTCACGTACACTGACACCATAGGGGGGACAATACGATCCTTCCATCCTAATTTTAAATTAGTGAAGATATTTATGAGTGTCATAATGGTTGTTAAATAAAGAGTGTTTAGAAAGAGCGATGGGCCTTTTTGAACTCTTTATTTAGCAGGCTTGGCTTATTTAGTAGCCATTCTGTACATCACACAAAGCAAAAGTTATATATACTATAATACCTCGGTAAAAAAAAATTCGGGTAAGGTCCAATGCCATAATTACATTTTTAATTATTATATTTTTTTGTAATATGATGTCACCAAAATTAAACGCTTTTTCGTTTTTTTTTTATTCAAATAAAAATATCTGAAGACTTTCAACTAAATTAACTGTTTTTACACCCGTGATAGACTAGTATTTGTTACAGTCTCCGGCAGTACACGAAATACTGGCTAAACTGTAGAGTTGGGGATACTAGCCCGTCATAACGTGGTCGTTTTACTTCAGGTTCCTAAATCACAATAGGAGTCGTTATTCTTGCCTACGTACTTAAGGTAAGGAGGTATATTGAAAAATCGTGACTTATAGATTTGATGGTCAATTTAACATCACTTCACACATTTTTTTACAAAAGAATTTGATGATTCCAGAATGTATTGTGCGCCTTTCAGCATTGCCTAATAAAATTGATGTACTTTCTTTCTCCTTTCAAGTTTTGCTTTGAACACTTTACTCTGTAATCGAATATAATTTTAACGTGTCTTATCAACCGAACAAAGCTGTTAACATGAGATTTGATTTTAATTACTGTTCACAGAGTTAATGCTTCCAGAAACCGAAGGTTGAATCCGTGTTAGTAAACGGTTCTTTTGACACGTGAGAGCTTTTATGGATTATCAGATAAAACGATGCTGAGATTGAAATGAAAAAAAAATAACCGTAAAACGTTTTCTATTTCTATAATGACTTTCAAATGGATTGACATTGTTTTTCGCTAGTTTATGTCACTTTATATCATTTATGACATTTTTCTCGATTCTTTTGTTTAATTTCGAGTTCGCGCCTTAGAAATATTGCTACAATCTACCATTTTGGTTTCTGTTGCTTTTTACGGTGATCATGTTTTTTTACAACTGTATTGTTCGGTTATTGCTCTTCAAGCTAAGTTAATGTTTGTATTGCTAAAACATGCAATTTTGGCAGTAAAACACTATAACCATCACTTTTGGCAGGCAAATTGGGATTCTCAGTATGGTGTCCCGATTAATTTGATTTAAGACCAGTTAGTTTCTTGCTTCTCTTGTTAATTAAGCAGTATGTCGGTGAGAATTCCTATCACATAAGAACTGGTCGTCGATTCTTAAAGAAAAATCAGTTGTTTTATACAAAAGTGCAATTAGATCTAGTGTGTGGAACAGCAGATTTTTTTACATCCGACAAAAACTTCAACAATTTTTGGAAGTCCATCATGTAATATTGCAAAACCCAAAATATGTAGTTTAATTTGATAATTCCAAGAAACTTTTGGAATTCAATTTGAATAATTTTACCTAGTTTCACAAACAATTAAAATTTTTCATTTTCTCTTACATGAATTCAGTGTAGGTAAGGAAGTTTTCTTGGGGCCATTCCAATGATACCTAGAGAGTGACTTTATGTTGAACACCAGAATAAAAAACGCAACACATTAAATTCAAATTCATTTATTTAAATAAATATTCATAATTTTCTGCTCACATGTTATTAATTAGTCAGGTACTGTTGATAATGTCAGCAATGAATACACCCAACTTTGCTCATTGTTGTTGCCAAAATAAGCCAACACTCCAGGTATAATATTACCCGGACGTATATATGACAATCAAAAGCTTCAGCGAACTTCATGAGGTTTTCCTGGAATCCTGTTCTCCCCGGTGCTAGTCTGGCACACAAAAGGTATTAAACTATATATTGTTCCTAAATAGGGATACTATTTTCATGTGTTATGGCACGCAAATGTTTTTTATATAACAACGTCAAAGCTAATAACTACAACATAATACAAAAAATAAAAACAAGAACAGATTTAATCAAAAGTAAGTTTCGTGTTGGTACAAATTAAGGTGCGTGTTTTTGCAAGACTAAGAAATCTATTAAGAACTAAGTGACTGAAAATTACCAATTTACTTAGTATACCTACAAAGACGAATAGTAATTAATGTACAGGTTTGTAATTTCTTTCATTTTCTTGAATTGACTCGTATTACTTAGCTATTAATCATTGCTAATATGTTTACATTAAAACTAAATCTGCCGTACTAACACACTGCATTGCTGGACATTGACCCTTCAGAGCTGCACCATAAAACCCGTTATTAGAGAAAAGGGAACTTTAATTATTACATAAGTTTGTAAGAAAAGTAAAATATTTAGAAGCACTTGTACAACGATTTTTAATGCTTATTCACCTTCACCTTTATCAAAACGAAAAAAATAAACTAAATAGTTATTCAAATCACTTGTAGTTGAGTAGTTTTCTAGATTGCCTGCCACTTCCCACGATTAGTTAGGTAACATAATGAATGTTATTCAAATGGATTTTTGCTGTCGACTAGTAATTTTTTACCTAGAACAAAATTACTGTAATTCAATAGAAATTTGAACTTTCTAGGGTTCCGTACCTCAGTCGGCAAATGCGGAACCCTAATAGGATCACGTTGTTGTCCGTCTATCAAGACCTTTTTTCTCAGGACCGAGTGGAGGTATCAACCTTAAATTAATATAAAATACTCAAGTCTGCTACTACTTAGAGCAGTGAAAAAATCAAACTTGTATCGCATATTTTCGCATATTTTGGGATTTCATAAGGGAATCAAAACCTGTACTACACACACTAACAAAAGGGTACCTCCCGTTGACCTAGAATCTTGAAATTTGCGAGAAGCAATGTCTTACAGCACATGTTACCGAAAAAATCTGAAAACTGTAAATATGTAGTTTAATAACGAAATACCTACAAGTTTATACGGAACCGTTGGTGCGCGAGTCCAATTCGCACTTGGCCGGTTTTTATTTAGAGTGAAGTAAGTTATTTTATTATATAAATATATAAAGAATAAACGTCCACGTCCAAAAAACCCATTATACAATTTCTGATTACATTGCTTACGAGTGAAAATGTTGGGAGTCGGTTAGTGGAGCCTTCTACAAAACCTTGAATGATACAGAATAGAATCACGTAACAATCAAACTTTAAGAAGGTAAAGCCTGTGATTTTCTACTCGTATTGAGACGATAAAAACCAAAACAAAAAATAAAACCTGTAGCAGTACTATCTATAAAAGCAAGAGCCTGCAAGCCTGCACTGCAACAATAAACGGAGTATGACAACAAAAAGCAAACAAAAAAGATAGATTGAAAAGATCGTAGGCATTCTCTATATCTACTAGTGTGTGAAACAATGATTGTGGAATATTGGCCTGTATGTTAGCAATTTCAAGTCTCCTTGTTTGATCCCATATTGATTGCAGTCCCAATTATACGGGAGAAATACCACTGAATTTCTAAGCCATTGACTTAACTGAGCTGCTCAATTCTTTGCTCAATAAGTAAACTTTTAACAACCAAATCGACCAAAAATTACGTGAAGATTAATGGGGTAAAGTCACGGGCATAAATACATACTTACGCAAGATTTTCTTTTAAAGTTATACAGGGTGTAAACGCACCCTTCACGAAGCCGTCAACCAAGCATTATGTACATCAAACTAAGTAACTTTACGCAAAAAATATTGCTGGGAAACGACTTTTTTTTTGGGGTGAAAAAACAAGTTATACGGTCGGACTCAATGTAACGCACTCAAAACATTGTACTGATAGATGGATTAAATAGTACGGGGGTCGTGGATGTGTTATAAGTAAAAATCTTTCATTAAAAATATTTATTTTAAAAAAACTTGGGAGAAAGTCGAAACTTAGCCCCCCATAACTAGAATTTTCGAAACCATACTTTTATGAAATGGGTCTTTTAGAACGTTGTATGTACTCTTTATTTCACAAAAAAAATCGCTTATGAGTTTCGCGTAGGTGTTTAAGGTCGTAACTGAACCTACCAACATGCCTAAAGTGTACCTGAACCCATGCCTTGAAGATGATCCCAAATCTCATTACATTTTCATTCAATCACGTTTCGAAGCGAAATGATAAAACTCCGGAGATTATGTCACGGACGAACCTACCTACTTATACCTGATTTTGGCTCCGCAATGAGAGGAGGACGACTGCTGGCCCAGTGGTATCAATCCCGATTAAGTTAAAAATTGGGTTTAAACAAAGACATGCAATTATCTTTGTCTTATTTTTATTTAATCGCCATTGCTTTCAAGGCAAGAAAGTCAATGTAACTAACAAAAGTCACCGACTTCCGAAAGTAAAGTTATTTTCCACATTTTAGTCTTCCTTTATTTGGAAAAAAAGTTATTATTTAACCCTTTTTAAGTGCGGTATCTCACATAAATCCTTGTCAAGTATCAATTTTATATTGTAACTAGAAGTTATAAGAACTTCATCCACATAAACGAAGAAGAAAAAAAATATATTACAGAGGATAACTCATAAAGTACCAAATCAAAGTTAAAAAAAATATGTGGGACCACTGCAAAAAAGAATCGCTTAAATCGGACCAGTATTCACGGAGAAATCGGTGAACATACATGAAAAAAAATAAGATGCTAGTGGAATACATAGGAGGAGGATACAGAGGAGGCCTGTGTCCCAGCAGTGGGAACATAAAAGGTTGATTACCCTGTAATAAATGATGCTAATGCAAACTTCAATAATTTATTCGGTGGCGAGAATATGTTCTTGTGTGCATTTTCCATTAAAGTGTAGCCTGCGCTATTAGCAGAGCGGTTCCAGCTGAATAGTGCATTCCCTTTGAGAGCGTAAGAGGAAGGCGGATATCATAGCGTAGTAAGTTATGCTTTAAGATCGAGATAAATACCTACTACCTCTTGTATCCTTTTCTTAAGAATTTTGGGAACATCTAATTGGGAATAATTTTGATTTCAAAAACAAATATAAAAAAAAACAATAGAAAGGAGTATTGTTTTTGTGTCCAAATATTTGTTTACGTGAAAGTCTACTTATAAATAACACTGTTTTAAGCTGTCATGGTTTAACGCTAAACTCCCGTAAGTGACAGTAGGTATAAGTCCTGTTAAATCTGTTTTAAAACAACCTGAAAATGAATTGACGGTACCTAGTTACTTTTTCTCAACTCGCAATTATTACGAAAACCAATTAAAACATAAATTGTTTTAATTGCCGATTCTAAAATAAAACTTCAACTAAAGAAAAAAATACTGCGAAGTTGATGATATAATTCTTTAGATGTCAATTACAAAACATTCAGATAAGTACTCAATGGTTATAAATAATATTGAATGAGTTATTTCTTTAAAATAGTTTTTTTGGCGAAGATATTGATGAGGTAATAATTCAGGTTTTACTAAATTTGCAAGGTAAAACAGTTGCACCGAGGAAAGATTTTTGAAAATTCATCCACAAAATGAATAGAGGCTGAAAGTTTGTATTGCGGTTCATCAATTTTTAAACGTGCAAGTATAGACTAGACTTTTGTTTACAAGTAAAAGTTAGTTTTATTGGAAAATCATCCCATGAATGCAAAATCCATGAATCCATAAGGATCGATCTCATCGGGCACGTATTATGGCTTTTTAAGTTATAAAATTCAAACGGTAACCAAGAAAAAAGCTATGAAATAAAAAAAAAACACACACGAAGGAATACATTATTTCTCATATCAAAATACTTACAAGTTACATAACTCTCGTTACCAAACTTACTAACGAACATAGAAGGTCTCAAAATTCATGATACCTCATCTCTTTGAGGCTTTCCTAAAATTCATACCCCACCTTATCTTGTTAAAGCTAAAATACGGACGAAAGTCTGGGATGATGACCTGAAAATGCTTTTATCTTTTGTAATATGAGGAAATTAGATGTCCAGATTTCACAGGGTGAATTTTGAACAAATTCTTTTTTAACTAATATGTCAGCCTTTTCTCTTGAGTTTTTTAGCCAGCCTTTTAAGCCATACAAAAAAACTGTATTTAAAATGGTAGTAAATTAGTACAATAGACTAACTCACAAACATTTGGCATTGTAAAACTAGCATTTTAATGTTAACGTAAATGTTCCTTTGTGGGGAAAAGACGCTTGTATTGCCGAGAGGAAAATACAATTGATCTCGTTGTTCGCTAACTTTGTAATGAATCTAGAAAAAGTTTGTACATCGATTTTATTCGCGACATTCGCGGACATTTCAAATAAAATTTTCTTTTTGGACGGTAAAATTTACCATGTATTTCATAATCATAATCATAATAATAATCATTTATTTGCAATAAGTATTGGTACATTTTGGTCTTAAATCAGTTGAGGTTCCTAATACATAGTCAGATATAGATGACATGCAAAATTTTACAATATTTTAATGTAAGAGCAAGCAATTTCGGAAATGATGACCGCTCAACACCACCTTTTTGCCATCACATCGTAACAGTTACATCGACGGCAGAACTTAAGCTCTAATGAAAGCTCTCTAAATTACCAATGAAGACATTTAAATGGTACCGTTATCACACAAAATAACATCTTACAATACACATGAAAACGTCCTAGTTTCTTGAAAAACAATACCAAAATAGAAGGCCTGCCAAAACCTATCCTTCAACAACACATCTGAGATTTCACCCTACCGCTCCAGCGATACTGAATTTTTAACGAACTAACTTAATCATGGACTAAAGCAAAGGGTTCCAGCCCTACTAAAGGCGCCAAGGTGGAAAACCTTTAATACTTAATGTTTGACGAAATATGTAACACCGTAACTGTAAATGGGAAAGTACGTTTTCTTGTTTCATTTTGTCTGGATTGATTGTCAATCTTTCAGACCTTTATTTGGCTTATAGGGTGTTTCTTTCAATGTAGGCCGTGAGATAAGCCTGTATTTTTTGAAATCTTCATAATTTCACAAAATAGTCTTAATTATTAACAGTAAAAATATTTTCGAGAGCTACTTTGACGGCCCACGCCCTCTCGTAGAGAGGAGGGCTATCTTGTAGCAGTGAAAGTATTATGATTGAATAATAACATAAAATAAAATAAAGATTTATTTGTGCAATGATTGGGATATTTTTAGTCCCACAATGCCACTTTAATTCAATATAGAAGCCTTTTAACAACATCAAAATTTACCAAACAACGCAATTACTTCCTCCCACTTACTTCCCCCACTTTCTCTCCATCTATATAATAATATAATCCTCCCAGTATTATTCTCCTGTCTATACAAACAGCTGTTCCAGCCCTTCATTGGAGATTGTACTCGTTCCTTGATATTCTAGCAAATTGGAAAATCGACATCAAGGACAAGTATCTCTTATCTCAGCCTTCAGACAATTTCTACGTCTATTTATTGTGAAGTATTAGCTATACTTTCAATAATAACTTGGTAGCAGTGTTCTGTTATGTGAATTTACTTTCGCCAATCATGGTAGTGATTAATTCAGCTTATATAGGGTGACTGGTTATTATAATCAGTTGCCAATAATACAGTATTAGTATACTATGGTAACGTTTCGTCGCGTTTCAACGAGAAACGTAGATTATTAAAAAACAAAATAAAACATTTTTGCAAAAACAAAAACCGAATTTAAAAAAAAAAACACAAGAAATCTAAAATAACTTTGCTTTCAGAAGTCGATTATTTGGTTTGTTTTATTGACTTTTTTGCCTCCGACGGAGATCAGGTTTTTCTTGTCAAAAAAGTTTTTTTATTTTAGTATATATTATTTTTGTAGTCACCAAATTCATGTCATGAATCACTTTACATTAAGACTAGAAGCTATTAGGGCATCATCATGTCGTCAACATAGGCCAAGAAGGAAAAATAACTCATAAACTACTCAAGCAAAGTTAATATATTTTGGGCCCACCGCCTGCTGGTTTCTTTTACCAAATGAAAAAAAGAATCTCGCAAATCGACACAGTAATCACGGAGTAATCAGTGTACATACATAAAAAAAAAGCTGGTGGAACACACAACCTCCTCTTTTTTAAACTATCCTATGAAGAAACGGAAGAAATTAATTAAATTATTATTTTAAGTTAATTAAACAAACAAAGACTAAATAACTGCAAATAACACACACATCTGCACACACACACGCACACACACACGGACACACACACACACACCAACACACCAACACACACTCAATCGACATTGAATTAACATTACAATACTTTTTATTGTCATTATTGTAATATCATTTTATTTTATTTTTTGTAAAAGGTTATCCACAATTACCTACTTACCAAAACGCCTTGTTAACATAACTATCACATCAACAATATGTGTTTTAATTTGAAGTTAACGCAACTCTGGCCCCCAAGATACAGGCGCAGCCTAATTTGGGGACCTCTGTTTACTAATTACAATGTTAAATTTCAATTTGTTACGATTATATCATAGTTACAAACATTTTCTTAATCTAACTTAGGTTAGATTAAGAAAATGTTTGTAAAAATGGCTTAATTAATTTATTCTTATTCTTATTTTCCTTGAAGCTCCACTTTAATATCACATCAATCTCATAAACAACCAACAACAAAAAAAAATATTTAATTGGTTCATGAATTTAATCTCGAATCACTCACAGAACAAGGAAAAAACACGAGGAAACTTTAGATTAACATGCTATGCTGAAGTGTGTGTATGTGTGTGTGTGTGTGTGAGTGTGAATGGGATTTGCCCACTTGTTTTGGCTGTAACTATAGTGTAAGTCAGCGTGAACAGTGGTCGATGGGGTCGTAACTCAGACTGTTATTTGCACTTGTGCAACTTTATGTGAAAAGGTTTTATTGGATGTTAAGTCGGAAGCGAAGGATTCTTTTACGTAGCTGATTTGGGATGTGTAACATCGTTTTATTTTTAACGTAACAAGACGTTAGTTTTCCCGATCGTTTAAATAGAGGCGTATCATCCACCCATATTTCGCCGTTTATATTTAATATAACATAACATCACGCCTGTAATCTCCGAAGAGTTATGCAGAGGTGTACCTAACAGTACACCCACTTTTCGCCAGTTATGTTTAAGTCCCATGTAACAAGGGGGGGGGGGGGGGGCATCAACCGGATACAAATCCAGACTCCGTGGCTGTTACTGAGAAATTCATGGCAAGAAAAAAGTGCCGAAGCTGAAATTCGTTTTTATTTAAGTCCCATGTAATAAAGGGGCGAGCCCAATTGTATTTGCTAGTACTTATTGTATTCATATTAGAAACTTTTTATGGTTATAGAAGACCTTGAAAAATTACTAGATAGCTTTCAAAAAGTTTTTAATTTCCATAATGACTTTCAACAGAATTGATATAATCTTTCCGGTAGTTTACGTTACTCCAATATATTCTTGACTATTCCATCGTTATCACTGATAAAATGTCAATTTGAAGGCCTTCAGGTAGTAAGTAATTAGACAGTTCATCAATGTAACTTAGAGCTAAAATCATTAAAAATGTATTAAAAAATTATTGATGTTAATTGCTATGTATTTTGTGTGTTTTGTGTATAGAGACGCAATTCCCACTGCTGAATTCAATTCCCACTCTTACTTTACACTTTTGTTTGCAAATGTGCGCATTTAATTAAATTTCAAATATCTGTTCGGGCCTGCAACCATCCGATACGAGAATGAAGAGACTTAAACATTAGTACGATGCCTCCAATCTGATTTCCATTTAGACCGAGTAACCAGATATCTTTCCGTCACATCAGGGAGCGACCTAACACTTCAGCTAATTAATCTTAAGAGCCTAGATTTCGTGTCCTAACCAAAGCAATCGGTTGCACGAATGATTGATTGCTGGACAAGAGTCTTTTAGCGCGTGGCTGAAATTGGAACTAATATCTTAATTTTTCTAAATATTTTACAAAACATAAAGGTCCATTTTAGAGGGCGCTTTGCCAATTTACGATTTCCGACAAAAATGCGACGATCGCGTACTCGCACGACCGATTGCTTTGGTTTGGTTGCGCGAGAATAAAATGAACAGCCAGAAGCTCTGCTATTCCGTAACTCAGATAACTATCAACAAACAGTTTCAGCTAGTAATTATTATTCTTGTCTACGCTTGTAATATTGTTTAGGCCTGTTAGAACTGGGATCACTATAAATTATTTAGGTATAACGATATTTTGATCGCCTGTCTAAGTGTCTACAGTCTGGAGTTTTTCATTACAAGGCTTTGTTTTATACAAATCTTGTCGTGAAAGATAGTATTACTACTATTTTGTGATGGAAAATTTTTGGCAACAAAAAAAAAGATAACAGTAAGTCTCTATTTATTAAATCAAGTTAATTTTCGTATCTAAATGTGTGTTATATTTGTAACTTAAAAATTGCATAAAAATGATGACATTTTGACCTGTAGTCAGTGCACTCGTGCTAAGCACGGGCGAGTCGCTAGTTTGGACATAGATTGTTATCACTTGACCTTGACTATCACATCACCAACCCTGGCCCGCCTGGTGGTAAACGGCTTACTCTTACACACAGAGAAGGCCGGTGTCCCAGCAGAGAGAACACAATAAACTGGTTACTTCTTAATTCCGGTCCACATAAACCTTCGCGAGACGAAACTACGAAACTAAAGAAAAGTAGATAAAAACTAAAGACGCAAACAGTTTGTTTGAGTTCGTTCTCAAATTACGAAAGTTGGCCTATATCTAAAGTTCTGTGACACTGTTTGAGGTTAACGCTTTAGGTATCTATCACATAAGCGATTTTTGAGTGAAAGCGATGAACGAAAGATTACCGCCCGTGGCGTTGTGTCCACGAAGGAAGTTTCGTGGGAACCTCAGCCAACAATAAGGCTATCACGTTACTTTTCAAGAAGATAAGAATTTGCCTTCTTTTGTTTATTATATATATAACACAGAATTCATGTTCTTTGAAATTGAAGTGATGACGTGTAAGTTTATGTGCCTACGTCTGCCTAACTCTTCGGCGATTACAGGCGTGTTGTTTTGTTATGTGTGAGCCACAACTGGAACTCTTACACATAACTTATAAACATTATGATGATTATCCGCGGTCGGGTAGTCTTCTTTGACTTAAATTCCCCAATGTGTCACCTGCCTAAAGACTAATAGATCTTTTTCAAGTTCATTTCAGTTTTAAGTGCAATTAGTTTGTCGTACCTAATAACGATTTGTTTACCTTATTTGTTCATGAGTCAGTTATTACCTAAAGTTTCTTTTTGTTGAAGTTTAAATATGTGGGAGTTATAAATTGGATTCAAATAAATAATGTTGATGATCAAATTAAGTTTCGAGATTTTAGTTAATAAACCTAAAATTGTAACTAGGTGTGGCCAATGGCCTTACGCAATTCGGTGCAGCCAATTGAGTAACACACTTTCAATTTGATGATTTTTTTTAAGATAATGAAACCCTGGCTTGATAATGTCGGTTACTGTGATATTCATCGGCGCGTACATAAAGATATTAAGTTCATTTTTTTTGCAATTTGTACCAAGCTAAACTCGAACCCAGACTTTAGTTTACGTGTTCAAAAAAAGTATGAATCCAAATTTCAATTAATTATCACAGAAACCTGGTGTTATGTAATGGATACTTTAACTTTTTTCAACGAAGCCATTTACAAATTAAAACACGTCGCCATAGCAGTTTTTTTAGTAAACCAAACTTTTACAATAGAAGTAGCTGCAGAAAGCTAAATTTAATTCACATTCTCGGGAAATACTACACTACCTGCCTGCATGAAATACTACAGTTATTCTTTCAGTTCTTAATGTTATAGTTTTTAAACAAGTTTCGTGATATAATTCAACTGTTTTCAGTTGAAGGCGGAGGTTAAAAATGTATTTGTAATTGTGGACGATGTTTTGCCCGTGATTATTCATTATCATTTTTTTTTCATTCAGAGACCTTCTGGCTACTCATTATTAATTAGAGTTTGTAACTGGTTACTTTTAAGTAGCAATTTATTGTATGTTAAGATTGTCTGATTTTTAAAATAATCGCGCCTGCTGCATGACAAAAATCACTTTCGAAAAACATTCAAAGTATATCTCTTTTATTTGACATATACACTTTAACCCTTTACAAAAAACGCATAGGTACAGAAAATCATTTCTAAAACGAAATAAAATATTTTTCTGAATAAACCCGCTCATATTTCTGCCCCAGAAAACATGAAAGTATACAGTTAAAGCTTTGCAGTCGCGATGAGAAAAAGTCGTACAAGTAGATATTCTTTTGTATGCAAGATACAATGTCACTGTGTTAGAAATAAAAATGAAATGTATGATCTGCTACGAGCGCGTAGCGGGCGTAGCCGCGTAGCTGCTCGTAGAGCTTTCGTAGCCAGACGATCCGTGAATGCTAGAAATAGAAAATGTTCTTTATTTTGTATTTATGTGTTGCTGATATTGTGAAAGGTGAATTTATGTTATCTTTTGAATAAAACCGTCTTATAAGTACGAACCATCACTTGTTTTGAGGCCAAACCTACCAAAATGTTACAAAAACTCGTTTTTCTAGTAAATGAATTCGTAAAAACCTTACTTGTAAATTTTTCTTCGTTTTTATTTTTATCTTTTCTTTAAAGATAAAGAATTGTTTAAAAAACAATGAAAAATGCATCACAAGAAGATACCTACTTTAAAAAATATTTTGGGAATAATAAATAAACGCACTTATGTTAATTTTTGCTCGTTGCCCCAGAAGGGACGTTACATAATTGGCTTAAACATGCTACTTCACTTATTAGCAGACTTCCTATTTTAACATCATTAGTTTATTTAAAATATTTATGTGCATAATTGTCAACAAAATGTCATGAAGACCCTTATCATGGACAACTATGTACCTAATGTCTCATTTTATACCCATTCAAAATAAACACGTTAAATAAATAAACGTCTCCATTATAATATTAGAAAAGTATTTAAATAAACATTGCGCCTTCAGCCTTCTGTTACAAAATTACTTTCAACTCTGGAAGGCTTTCACAACTTGTTTAAAAAATTATTCGCTCCAAATTGTTCTCGTTTTTGTTCTGTAAAAAAGAAGAAAAAAATGGCCAGTGTTTAGACAGTGGCGTAAAAATAGACGGCGACTATCGTTCGTCTTGTATTTTAATTTTATTAGTACGTGACTCCGAGTTTATACCCATTTACCTACAATTTTAGGCAAAAATAGTTGTCAGAAACATGTCATGTGGTAAAAATGTATAATGTAAAGCTGTTTATGACATGTATTGTAAACTATTTTGTCTATTTATTTTTTACACTTATGACAAGTTCTATAGAAGACTATTTTATGTAACTAGTCCTTACAACTTGTTTTGGGTGCAAATTATAAACGAAATAAGTTGACAAAATGTAGAATACTTGCGTTTTCTCCTGTAGGTACATAACGATGATGTTTGACTACATTGTCTACTAAGTTCAAAAAGATAGGAATAACTAAATTATTATAGATCACTACAGGAAATTGACTTAACTAATTGCACTTCACTTAGTAAAGCTCACCGCTCCATTTTGCCAGAGGGTGTCCTACACTACAAATAGGTACAGTGCCAATTGGTGAGCTCCTCGCTAGAACACGTCCGACCTAAGGGCCATTAGTTTCACGACTAATAAAATCAACGTGATTGAATTAAATACTGAAACATCTGCTTCATAAAGAAATGGGTCCATATTTATTTCAGGATATATTTGGCCCGCGGCTTGGCCTTCGTGAATGTCAGTAATAACCTCGGAAAGTATAATAACGATAACAAATATTGTATGTTAGTACCAAAGTGAGAGTCTACCTATGTTTTAAATTTTATTGAATTCCGTTCAGGCGTTAAGGCGAGAAAAGGTCACAGGCAGACAGACACACAGACATAGTTAATTTTGCTTTTATGACTTAGTATACCTTGAGTCCTTGAAGGAGCATGATGCAGTTGTATGCACTTCATTGTAATCGAATTGATTGCACAGAAGTTTGTGCATAGTTCTGCACAGAACTTTCTCGAAGTCTTGCACTGGTGGCCTACCATGACGTCTTAAAGCAGGAGTAATTCCAGTGTGGGAAAGAGATGGCGCTAGACGACCTGTATAGCTCTGTCTCTATCCCACACTGGAATTGCTTCTGCTTTAAGACGTCATGGTAACCCCCCTGATCTTCGTGACCTACATTGAGACAGTGAACCAAGAAAGTTTTTATAAATGCTTAAAAATAATAGATTAGTTTCTTATTGAGAACCTGGATACAGCAAAGGAATCGTAGCAAATGATGTTTTCTAGCTGTGGCATAAACGTCTTGGGAAAAAGGCGTTGGCGTTTGTGTAATATTATCAGTACATTTGTCTCGCTTCTTTTCGTGTAGGTAAAGAGGTCATATTTTAAAAGGTTCTCAGTTTACGCTGATGGTTTAAAGCCTTCCGACATGTAATTAGGGTCAAACGTATTGTTATTTTTTGGGCACAATCCCAAATTCCTGGCTGACTAGGAATTTCATAAAGATCCGCTTTGCTGTTTGTACTTTCTTTGTTATTTTTGTGAGGAATTTGCCACGAATATTAGTCTAGGAAAGATTGTATGACGTAAGGAACCTGGAACCAGTTATATCCTACATACTTGTGAGTAACGAGACCGCTACAAAACTCAATCGTTTCTCTACTGGTTGTTGTTCCTGAGCATGAGTTCCATGAAAGATCATGGAACTCATGCTCAGGAACAAATCAAGAGATTTGATTACGATATTGTGTTTTTTCCGTCAGGAATATCTGAGTAGCAGCTCGAAGTCAAGAATTCCGCCTGATTGATGGCATTAGGCTCACCTCCTGTCGCTATTAAAATATAAAATGTCGTTGCAATATAGGTACCTACACATCTGCCTGATACTTCGAGAGAATACAAGCGTGATATAGTGATATATATCACGCTTGTATTCTCTCGAATTTATTATTATTATTTCCATTACAGTATATATATACTGTAATGTCACCAGCACAAATGCACTCATGTATTAAAAAAAAATAATGGTAAAAATATTGCGTCGTTTTAACTTTAATTTGATTTATGAAACCCATACTTACGGCGTAGCCAAAGTATTTGAACTTTTATTGCAGATCAACGAACATCGCAAAAGTTTGTTAAACTTGAGAATTTTGTCAGAACTTCTATTTACACGGTAATCATTTTGAGAGGGAAATGATGAATCTTAAGATATGAGTTTGCGCACAAATCAGGTTTGAATTATGAGAAGGAACGTGCATGTTTACTTGCTCTAAGAGTGTACCTCTATTACATGAGATTTTTTTAAAGTGATTATGCTGTCTCTAGTACTAAATGTTTATACTAAACAAAATTCAAAATAGACTGTTCTGTCTTCACCACGCCTGCTTACTAAAACAGACAAAAGAGTGCAAAAATTGATCCACATGCCAATGTAAAAGATGAAGTTGTTAATTGGCGTTACGTATAATCCTTGGAACTTAACCTGAGCTAGCCCACTTGGCAGCAAACAGAATCTCTAGCACGACTAGTACGTCCTCGTAAGAGCCAAAACAAGTTATTCTGCTGCTACAAAAAATACTAGGGTAACATAATTTAAAAAAATAAAACATTTTTTTTTATAATTTTCAATTACACACACTTCAAACTTCAATGGAGTTAGTTATATTATTTCTCGTTGAAAGTTTTAATCGAAGTTTCCGACCGCGGCACGACGAGCTGTGGAGAGTTGTTGAGAAAGAGTGACTTTTTTATATTGCTGTTCAGTGTTCAGGGATAGTGGTGTGTCATTGCGCAGCTTGACGGTATAACATTATGATTGAAGTAATTTGAGCAGTTTATCACAATGGATCAAAATAATTATAATACGTGCTTTAGCAAAATGAGAGTGTTGAAATATGGCTTTGCCCTATTCTGTTAGTTTGCAAAACATTTAAAAATTTGTATTTCGGAAAACACTACTTAACCGGAATTTCTGGATTAATATTTCCGCTGAAATGTATGTAACGTGCTATCCCAAACATTTTCGATAATTTAAACTTTTTGATGAATGTGTACGGAGTTTATTTTGTCAAATTAATAACACGTTGACCACAAGTAATTAATTTTGCGTGTGATAAATAACAATATTGTTTCGGCGTGGAGTAACTCATGGATAAACATAGCCGTTTTACATCGGCTATGTTACCTACATGTTATTGCAAAATAATTATGTCCATTTTTAAATAAAACTGGTGTCAAGTATCAGTTCGAGTAGGTCAAAGAGATTTAAGGAACATTCATAGGGAGGTGCTCAGAAGACATTTCATAAAAAAATATAACCCCATGTCTCCGAGTCTCCTTGAAGTTAAATGACAATTTTGATGCGTTACTCTAGAACTTAATGAGCAAGCAATTACCAGTTTGGCTCTAGCAATCAGATCACGATTTTGTTCGCGGTATCCTATTTATAGTTAACATATTTAAATGTTAAGTAGAGTACTATTGTAGGACTTACTTAGATTTATGTGGCATACACTGATCACGTAAAAAGGTATGACCTTTATCCGTTGTCTGATAGTTTAATCCCAAGTGATTGAAACGTTCCTATCTATATCTAAATTGTAATCAAAAATAAATAAATCAGCTTTGCCATCCAACGTGGCAATGCTGCCAGCCTTCTGGGCACTTTTCCTGTTGACAGCGATGTGGACAAAATTTTTTGACGCCCTGTAACCCTTTTGATACTTGTACATAGTTTTATTACTATTATAGATTTGTAGTTTGTAAATAATGTAAATATTCTTTGAAATTAAATATATTAGTATTGTAGATATGTATAAACGTTTGCCCAGTCACTAAGACTTTAACAATCACTTCATCTATCTAGAGCAAGTGATACCAGCATCTCAAGCCACTAAGGGACCTCCAAACATTTCACTCCTACCCTCCTTGGGACATCTGGACCACAAACGGACATCACAATCAAGGAATCTACGACAACACGACAAATCAAATGGATCGCTAAGACTCTAATGTCCCACTGGGGAATGTCCTAAGATTTATAGTCTTGGAGCCTGGGACTTCGGGCTGTCATGTCGTGGCGAATCGTGAGGCTGGCTCTTAGACTAATTGTGGGATATATTTTGTTTAAACGGTGCAATTCCGTTAAAGTCATGACCCTTTTCCGTGTGTCTTTGTTTTGGTGGTAGATCAAAGGTGAATGGTTTTCTCAGGAGTATTGTTTAAGGAAATTAATGGATTGTTGAGGGAAGGGGTTTTCTGTCGATGGTTTCCAATTCACATTTTCTAGGCCACTTAATATAAACTGATAACCAAGTATACAGATAAACTATAGAACGGCGCATCAATGAAATATGGCACAGAAACACAATGAATTCATTTTAGTCGTCAGTGTATGAGCTTTACACGTGCCGAGCCGTAGGGCTAAGTTTGCCGTAGAACTACTTGTGTTTATCTAACAAACATGAGACGATGAAGTTCTTAGATATAGACAAGATATTCTATCAGCAATAACGATGATAAAAAAGGCAAAAATGAATTTGATCGACATAAGCTGAAAAATGCCATGTGCTGCGCATGCGCTTTGTAAACAATTACCTGGTCTAGGGCCTCTGGTAATGAATGAGTGACGGTTTCCATTGTATAAGAAGTGTACCGACGTATTTTACATACTTAATCAACCATACACATTATTACAATTAAAAAAGAGTAAATAAACTAACAACAAACTATAAAAGGGCATAAAAAAACTTCTCCTCAACGCTGTCAGCTGGTAATGTGCCCAAGAGACTGGCGGCGTTGCCACGTTGTATGGTAACACTTAGCCTATGGCCAAAGTAAAACCCAACTCTTAGGTCAGGGGAAGCGTCAACTAAGCGTTTAGAAGTTTCGTTAAAAAGGCTGTGAGCACTCGGAGCCCATGACAACCCCAAACGGCTCGAAAATATAGTTTCAACAAAGGCGCTTGAGGTTCTTCATAGCCGCAGAGGCAGTCCCAGCTCAGCACGATGAGCTCGGAAGATGTTATGGCGCAAGAGTATCAATAAACCAACAACGTACCCAATAGTAACTAGCAGCAAGATCAGTTTCTGCAGATTCACTGAAACATAACAATAAAATCTTCCATAACTCAGTTCCGCAAAAATAAACTTTTAAAAATGAAATTTAAATCACAAAGCATGAACGCTAACAAACGACGCCTTTTTGAAGAAATATACGTAAAGAAGAATTTCTTCGTTTCTTTTATACAAGAGGGTACAGACAGAACAAAGTTTGAGCAAAAAACAAGGTTGTTGAGAACTTTTCAAGTCACATTTAAGATGTCGGTCCGTTTACAAGATAGAAACCGTCTGTATATTATGGTAATGGAATTACTGTTTTTTTTTCTGTTTTCTTGCACTAATCTGAAATGTTTTAACATAGTGATTTTAATCAGCTCTTTAATTTCCTCTACTAATATAAACCTTACTGTCTTGTCGGTCTAGTGGTCACAATCGTGACTGCTGAGCTGGGGCCTGGCTTCCATTCTCGGGTCGGGCAAATTGTTTTAGGGTTTATTCATCAGGAATTTCTAAGTAATAGACGTGGAATCTGGCCCGATTGATGGCAAAAGGCTCGTCCCTTATTACATGTGAATTAAAAACACATAACTGCCAAAATGTGGGTGTACTATTAGGCACACCTCTGCCTAACCCTTCGGGGACTACAGGCGTTATGCTATGACATATATAAGCCTTGTATTGTATAACAGGCTGGTGTCCACCAGCCCGTTATATTTTGCGTGTGAAAAGAAGCCTTATTGTGGAATAATTTGAAGACTGAAATAGTTTGCAAGTTATGATGAATTAAAAAAGGTCCAATTACGAAGGCAGCCGCACCTCAAATCGTATTGTAACGACAATAGGACTGGTCCTTATGTAACGTGTATAAGCCCTGGACTCCACCAAAGCGGAGACGAGCCGACCGGAGAGGAGGATGCGGAAACCAACCAATCACATTAGTCGATATCTACATCGTGTCTCTCGTCTCTCCTGTGATTGGTTAAATCTCGCATGTCTCGTCTCCGCTCCACTGGTCTCCACTTTGGTGAAGTACGGGCCTAAAAGCGCTTCCGTAGACGACAAAATACCGCTAGATGCTGACGCTGAGAAGCTGGACGTTTCCCAAAAAAAAATAAGCTATTGATAATAAATCTATAAAGATAATAATACAAGGAAACCTAAGCTCAGTAAATCTTAGAAACATAATGAGGTGAACATTAAACCATCCAACCCAATATAATTATCTCCTTAATCACCTCTGCCAACCTCAATATTTTACGTGTAATAATGAACAACAAACTGCTTTACCCAATACTTTCCTTATATCCAAATTAACTTATTCTTCTCAAAGTCTAATAAATACTTAGAATAAATTAGGTAATTTACTCTTTTTTTTATATCCGCCTGCTCCGTCCCACTGCTGGGCAAAGACCTCCCCCATGGCTTTCCAATCCTGTTTACAATTTGCCCTCTCTGACCAATCCGTTAAGAATGAGTCCTGATCGTCACGCAATTTACTTAAATGTATATAAACTTGTATTGTTGATAGAAAGAAAGAAGAAAAAGAAAGAATCTATGTAATTTAAGATCTAAATAATAGTTATACGTAAAGGAGTCTGCCTACTAAACCGTACCATACCATGGGCATGGATAGAAACATGACGCGAACTACTACTCCCACTATAATGTATCAACAGCGTATCATACCCATTTATAGCTGGCTTAAAACGGTCATCATACACGGTTCTAACCTATATTATTTGTATAGAAAAGTTTGAGGCTATATATATACTAGACCGTTCCGTCACGTCAACAATTGTCGTCGAAAATATTTTGCCGGTGCCGATACGCTCCGTGCATGGCAAGCGACGATGTTGGTCGGTGAAGCAACGGACTAGTGCGTATGGTCTCTTAATTTCCAATACAAAGAATATTTTTTTGCCTGACACGTTCCTAGCACGGTCATGGTATGTTACGGCGTAGTGGGCAGATGCCTTCATACGGAGTAAAGAGGTCGAAAGACTCCGCTGGACTAAATGCAGGCCATCAATGAGTGAGGCCTACATTTGGGAATAGAAGTCATTTGGATGAGATGATAATGATGAAGACAAGAGGAGTGGCCCGCTGTTAGGGCATAGCCTAATCAACCTATAATGTACCCACCCACAAGCCTCATCTTTGTGAGAGGAATTAGGCCATAATACACCACGCGGGCCGAGTACGGGTTGATGAATGTCATGTCTTCGCATTTTGGGTTCCAGGACATTCCGGTTTCCTCATGATGTTTCCATCACCAAAATTGGAAGCAGTGATGATGAAATCAGTCAAAATAATGTAAAACTATGCTATGGTCATTTATATGCCAGCCAAAATTGTGTTAAGGGGATAACTCCCAGTGGCAGATGTGCTCCAGTATCGTCAGATATAGAGGATTTTTCCAACCGTCATTTTGATAGAATCTTGTTTATTTTCTGCGGCGATTTTTTCTTTATTGTTACCTACATGTTACAGATTTCAACGTAAAATTCCTTTGCTCAAGGTGGCTTTTATTACAAACTGTCAATATTACCTAAGCTTGCTTTTGACATGTTCCGGTAAAGTATTTTGTTATTAGTTTTCTTTGATGAAAAAATGTTTTCATCTTGTTTTCCGTAAATATTGCTTCTAATACTTTGACCGCATTCAATTTTATCTTAAGAAAACGCCTGTACTTCAGTTATTAAACACCTCAATGGGTTTGTATTGTCATTTGACGTATGTACTGTGCATAGTTTTTTTGTTTGGACAAACTAATTAGCTCGACAATTTGGTTTCAAGGTCAGATAGACAGTCGCTCCATGTAAAATACTGGCTACTAGTTGCATTCGGGTAGACTGAAACCGCTCCGATTAGGAAAAAATAGTGATGTTACTTGTAGACTTCCATTATTAAAGTCTAAAGCTGCTAATTATAATGCTTACAATACAACATGCTTGAATTATTGGAAAACATTTATAACTCCGACCCCAAAACATAACGATCGCTAAATAACATAAACCACCCATTTATGTTTTCAATTACCGCTTTATTTTCTACCCGCAATACAAATGTTTTTAATTTATCCCGTACCTACCTCCAATAAGGGTGCTTGCACAAAGATACCCATTAGGATCCCAGTACATTTCGGAACGGATCGGTACCAATCGGAGTAAAATCAGATTCTTCTAAATTAATAGACAGTCTTGGTGTAGGATTTGTTCCGACTTTCCTTCTTCACAGCTAAAATACTAAGAAGAAAATACTGGTGAAGGGCGGATGTTTAACGGACTATTTTGTAATGTTTGACGTTTAAAAAGTGCTGATTTTGAAACGTCAAACATTACAAGACTATCCCTTTTTTTCAGTATAGTTTGAATAATTGATTTTTGATTTTGATTGTCATACTTTCTGTATACGCTCGCACATATGCATGATAACCAGAGCTCGGAATCCATAGAGCATATTTGCCTTATCTTTAAGGGAGTAAGTAATATAATTTTGGATACTACCTCTCTCAATTTTTTTTTTTTTTTCTATTTATTTAGCTACATGACCCGATTTTTCGGAACTGGAAAACAAGTTTCTGTATGCGAGCACCCTAACACAAAATACGCTTGAAAACGGGTTAAAACACAAACATTTACTAATTATTTCCCAATTAAACGATCGTATTTCGACACAGCTCTTAATGAGCTGAATATCAATTTGCTATCCTTAATGACTATCGATGTTTGTATAGTCGACGGCTAATAATGTACACAATTGCTATGCAACAATGATTTGTGTTGTTTATTGTTAATTATTTTGTGTACGTAATATTTGCAATAAACAGAATAATTAATTGACTGATATATTTTAATGATTTAATTAGGTACAAATTCCAACTTCCACTTCAAACACCTTTGATAATAATATTTAATCCCGTAGTAACATATTAATCAACATTAGGTCACTTTTCATTGTCAATGTGTTAAATTAACTTTTCTGTATAGAAGAATCCTTTCTATCATTAGTTTTCTTCGTAGATACAAATTGGCCAAAACATACCGAAGAACATACCGAAGTAAAATGTTGATTTTCATAATCTTTAAATTAATTAGTTTACTGAATGAATGAAAAATTTAACGAATGTCATCATCATTCTCTTGCAAAAAGTCTGTGTTCATGGTCTTTAAGGCTGGGGGTAAAAGCCTTGACAGAGTGCCTCCTGTACTACTGTATGGCACACCTTTGGAGAGAGTACAGCAGTTGAAGCACCTAGGTCATAAATTGACCCCTGTCCTTAAAGACGATGAGGACATTGAACGGGAGCGGAACATGTTGGCTCGCAGGTTTGCACGATTCTCACTTCCAGTCAAAGTCACGCTCTTTCGAGCGTACTGCACTTCAATATCTACGTGCAGCCTGTGAGCTAGATGTACGCAAAGATCAAACAGTGCTCTCCGCGTTCAGTATAATAACGCGGTTAGGATGCTGGTGGGGCTCCGCCGCTTCTGTAGTGCGTCGAGGATGTTCGCAGATGCGCATGTATATTGTTTTGACGCAACAATGCGTAAAAGGTGCGCTTTTCTGGTACGCAGGGTGTGGGGCAGCACCAACAGTATCTTAAACGTGACTGCCAGTCGCCTGGACTGTGTATGTGGGTCGCTGTTGTGCTATCACTCATGGTTGTCGCAGCAGTTCTTTCTTGTGTTGTTTTGTTTTTATATGTGCTTACTAACATAGTCGTAAGTTTTCCTAACAGTTTCTGAGTCATGGATACCCGATTAAAGAAAATTGTATTCTATTCTTGCCCTTATCCCAATTCATTTGGGGTCGGCGCAGCATGTCTTCTTCTTCCATACTTCTCTATTACTCGTCATCTCATCAGACACCAGTGCCATATAATTCTTCACACTGTCCATCCATCGTCTCTTTGGTCTTCCTCTACTCTTATACCCATCCACAGTCATACTCAAAACTTTCCTCACGACGTTTTCTTTATTCCTCTGCATCACATGCCCATATCACGACAACCGATTACCACACAACTTATCAGTCACCGGCGCCACTTTCAGACTTCCTCTTATGTACTCATTTCTTATTTTATCCATTCGCGTAATTTAACAAAGGTAACATGAAATTCCCAACTTATTTATATTGTAATCAATCTTCTCTAAGATATAACCTCTAATCTCATTAACTAAAACTGTGCATATCTAATTTGGACCTTTGGTGTGAGAAACAGAGAACCTCGGTATTTTTGTGGTGAAGAGGAAGTAGTGACGAGGGTTGACAAAGGTATGCTGGCTCATGTGGAAAGGTTTAGTAAAACGCGATTAAGGGAAAGGATTTATATACTGTTAATGTTATATATATATATACTTATATAGGAAAGGCAATCATTTATATGTGGTTACATTCAATGAGGGCAGGCTGGAGATCTGCATGCAATAAAATTAATCTGTAGAAAAATCTACGGCATTGAAAGTTTACACAATTGAAAGTTTAGCGTGCTTTTTTAATTACTTGATGACATCCTTTATTTATTTTTCTTACATATAATTTTACATTTTTAAATATTTCTTTAAAAAAACATACGAAAAACACAAAAAAATATTTAAAAAATATTACCTCACCGGTGGAGTTCGATAATTGTCACACGGAGACATACTACCGGGATAAAAAGTATCCTATGTGTTAATCCAGTTTATAAACTATATATGTGCTAAATTTCATCCAAATCTGTCCAGTAGTTTTTGCGTGAAAGAGTCACAAACATCCATCTTCACAAACTTTCGGATTTATAATATTAGTTAGATTTTATTAACTATCGAGATGTCTCCCAAAGACAACTGATTAGAAAATCGATAGAATCTATTCCTATTTCAATTCAATCCGATCTTAAAATGGATGCAAGATTGCCTTCAATTCGAAAATCGTCGGAAACAAGACGTTTCCTAATATAGCTGGAGTCTAGACTTCACTGGTTAAAAGCCGGTTGTTCAATTGACTTGGCGATGTTATAGGCAGCTGAGTCACAACTACCTTGGAGACTGTTCTTTCATATTTATGAAAACAGGCATAAATAAGGTCCGAGAAACAAGTATGAGATCTTTTAGATTAATGCTAAGTAGAGTCTAACTCAATCCATTGTCATTTTCCGTCCAGAAATATATGTAGTCGATGTCAATGGAACAAGAAACTATTAGCTCCTAGTTTGCCCGTGCAAAATCTTAGTTATTGGTATGTTTTCCTAAATGAATAGATAACCCAGTAATCAGTTATCATTGCATAAATATTGAATATTAAAAATAATATTTTGGTGTACCATATTAAAAATAATCGTGGAAAAATAAATAAACATCTTTTTTTATCAATTTTCATTTCGCAGGCATGCTGGAAGAGATTTCTTTAGAAATAAGCAACTTATGTTCCTGTTCCTCTCGTCTTGTCTTTATTAAAGTATGTACATAAACTGTTAAATAAATATATAAACCTACTATTTATTCATCTCAGTGATAAGCCTCATATAACACAACTCTTAAAAGGCATGTTTTGCTTCAGTGATTTCTTATTTTCATCCATGAAGACTAGAAATACATGTATCTTTTGACACAGCTCACGTAGTACAGAAATAAACAGACACTATTAAATATATTATCATATGGTTAAATGTCGTAAAGAAAGCTTTTTATGAGTGAAATTTTATGTCACTAGACTTTCTTATACTGTGTAGCGTTGGCATCAAAATCGACTGCGATGTTTTAGGTTTATTTATAAAAAACATTCGAAAAACAATCACGGAAGATATTCTGTGAGTGACAATATAAATTCATTCGATTCATGGGACAGATGGCAAAACAGTGAGATGAAACAAACAAAAGTCACCGACTTCCGAAAGTAAAGTTATTTTCTACTTTTTAGTGTTTTGTTTTGGAAGTAGGTTATTTTTATTGCAAAAAAGTTTTTATTTTACCCTTTTTTAGTTGTGGTATCTCACACAAATCCTTGTTAAGAATCAATTATATGAAATTAAAAAGATCCTGGTCGAATACATCATAACCACCTCTTTTTTAGAAGTCGTTTAAAAATGTTAAATAATGATATTAATACCTTTTCACAACATTAATAAATAATATATCATACCAATACCCAAACCAGTGCACAGTGCAGTGTGTCAAAATTCATCGAAAAACCAAAGTTACAGCATATTATGCCCAAGTTATTATAGTTTTATTACTTGAGCTAGCACAAAGGCTACTCTTTGTTGATGGTGTTATGTTCCCGAGGGATAAATTCAAACGATAAGACAATAAATAAAACTAGTGTTAGGTAAACAATTTCGTCTACACCGCGAATTGTAATTAGCTACGTACTTCAAGGTTCTTGCCGTATTATCTGCCGACTTCATTCAGGTGTAATCTTAATTAATATTATGCCTAAACAACATCTGATGCGTGTTACCCTCCCACACAAACCTAGTTAACTCAAACAACATTCAAGGCTTGATACTAAAACCTTCAAAATAATTGACCTGTTCACGTGTTTTACGAACATAGTAATTATAAAATCAGATCACGCTGTTGAATTTCAGACACTTGAATCTTAGACGGATGGTATCAGGTACCTCTTGGTACCTGTTACCTAAATAAATCAACACTAATATTATAAAAAGGTAAATTTATGTGCGGATGTAGTAGGTAATTTCTGAAACTTCAAAATCAGTTTCAAAAAAAAATCATCGCTAGAAACCTACACTATTGCCGAAATTCATAGAAAACATTTTAAGTTAAAAAGAAACTTTACGCGGTCAAAATTGCAGGCAGAAGCTGGTGCCTAATACTAGGGCCACATTGGCGGTATTCGGCGGATCACTTCGAAGTAAGAAAGAGATAGCTACACAGGACGTTTAGCTCCACCTCTTTCCCACACTGAAACGGTTCGCCGAATCCCGCTAATGTGGCCCAAGCATAAGTACAAGCACAATGTTGTATTTGCAACTGTCATCGCAGAGCCGACCATTGCGCGTTTATGTTTAGGCATTAATTTAGGTCTCACCTAGTATTTGTAAAACGAGCATAAGTCTAATAACATTCAAGTTTTAATAACAAAACCTTCA
Source organism: Noctua fimbriata (assembly GCA_905163415.1). NCBI lineage: Eukaryota > Metazoa > Arthropoda > Insecta > Lepidoptera > Noctuidae > Noctua > Noctua fimbriata. Next base: position 1,762,561 of record LR990923.1, read on the forward strand.
AAACAAAGTTACACGTATTTCACGAGGTGGCACGTAATTAGAAAACACAATACAACACTGTTTCAGACACTAATTTAATTTAACACAAATTCCTACTAAAAGTTCACCACGCACGATGTATTTATATTTACTGACCAAAGCCACATTAGCAAATTAGATGACTAGTCCAGTCAAAAAAGACACTTGAAGTAACAATAATTCTCATACAGCTGAAATGATGATTGGTGGAGGTCTTGAATACACCATTATAAATCAAATGTGAAAAGTCCCCACCAATCCCGTTTGTGCTAAAAAAAAGCTCAAAAGGTCAAAAATTTCAGTTTTTCGCATTTTCATTTTTCTCGTTAACAGTGAGTGTTATAGCAAAAATAGATCCGACCAAAATTGAAAATAATAAAATTGCCTACAAAAATGTTTTTTTTTTTTCTACGAGTCACGATTTCCGAGATATCGCTTCTGCTATAACTAAACTAAATAAACCACCTTTTGTACTTAATTTGGCTGGACATAGACACCTTAAAATCCACCCAGAGAGTGTTGACCCACTAAGAGTTGACAGTCCCAATTTTTGGTGTTAAAACAAGCACCGTTCACGACCTCAGATGATGCGGCCCGCGACGCGTCTTGCATCAAGCGTCATTGATTTCCTACGCCTGAGTACCAGCTGATCACAAATAGCGTTGCTGTGACTGGTAGCATGTCACTGTACAACATGCGTGCCGCTTGAGCCTGTAGGATGTGGCTAAGCGGTTAGCCTGTAATTACATTACTTGACATCTGATTTAGACCTGCCAGACTGAACAAACTACATAATTTTGGCTAAATTAATAAAAAGTTTTTTTGTGGGTGTACAAAGTTTATTATATTAGCTCTGTGCCTACGTTGTTTATGTAAGCTTCTAAATTGTGACCAAAAGTTATTTTATTTTGGTGTTAAGGGGTGTGTTTACGAGGTGTTGTGAATTATAACGTAACCAATTATTAATAATTAGGTAGTGTTATGATTTATAAAGAACTAATTTATGTTTGTTCTCAAATTAGATGTTAATTTATCACTTGGTTACTAAACGCAGGGATAAACTAACTATTAGTTAGTTAGTTTATCCTTGCGTGTGTAAGTAAACTTCATTTGTCATAGTCTCTGCCACCTAAATATCGGTTCAAGGGTAGTCACAATTTTGATTAGGAATCGCAATTTACATCTATTTGCGACGTTGCCTAGCAACACACATCTTTGCCTAGCAAGAACGACCAACGTTAAACGTTTATAATGGATGGAAAAAAACTTAAACACACTAAACGACAGTCCGGTTAAGCGGAAGTCAGTCTGACAGGTTGACCGGCGAGATGCGATGCCAAAAAAAAACACTAAACACCGGAAACATAACTAAGCGGTATCAATATTTATATCTAAATAGGTAAGCAAGTCCATCATATCCGTATCAAAACCTCGTCAATAGATTTCCACGAAGAATTTACATAACCCATGTCACATGCCATAGGTAAATATTAATCCTGTCAATTTTAGCATAACTGGCATAAATTACCCGCAAAACACGGATATGTGGACAATCAATTATTCCATTAGATAATTGACACATAGTCGGAGTTTCCCTTTCATGTAGTTGGGGATATGCTAAAATTAATTAATTGGATAATGTATTCTATGCATTTAAGTGAGCTTTTGTTATATTTGTGTGCCTAGATTTTTTTGATAAAAAGTGTTTTTTTGGGGGTAGTAATTATTATTATTATAAGCCTAAATTGTCCCACTGTAGGGCAAAGGCCTCCCTTCCCTCAGGGGGTAGAAAAGCAGGATTTAAGTTTTATCTTTTTTCTGTGAAAAATATTTTTTTTTGTGAAGATGGCATTTAAAACAACCCAAGGGAAAGCATAACTACTATTAGCTCAATTATTTCATCGTTTTTTTTTTATATTTACAATTAATATTTCTGATATGCTACCACTCCTTAGGCCTGAATTCAAGACAGCACTGTCTCTTGTAGGACGTACTACATCGTATCTCATATCCGACACTCGTAAAACTTATTAAACGACCGCCATATTTTAATAATAATGAGGGAAGAAAATAAATAATACAGTAAATCTGGAATTCCAGACTCATCTAAATCAAGATCTAGATCAGTGTATGTAATGTATGATTATTAAAGAAATAAATGTAAGAACCTGAAGCTATTTGTTTTTTTCAAATCACTGATAGTTTTACCTTCAGAGGGTTGACCTCTACCTCGTGCGGTAGTAAGTGATGTTGGTATCGACTATGTGCGTGTGTGTGTGTGTATTTGTGTTTGTAACTCAGATAATCATCCAATTACATTCCCACTGCTGGAACACAAGCTTCCTCTTTGTTAGAGAGACTTATTCACTCAAGACATGAAAACTTATGACAACATTTTGGAAACACGGAAAAGAAATTCAAAATTAGGTACATTATCAGCCTAAAAAAATCCCACAGCTGGGACTTAGCCCTTCTTTCTGTGAGTTGGACTGGGCTATAATCCATCACGCGGGCCAACTGCTGCTTAATTAATTGGTGTTCTCTGCCTCATTATATAGAACAATGCTTTGATCGCTCAGTCTTGAATTCCGATTTTAAACTAGATCAGAAGGAGAATAGAATCAATTAGATTAGTCTGTAAGCATTTATCAAGATTCATCGCTAAACTTAATTTCTATTTAATCCATGATCTTATTAGACTTTCCCAAAATACTCCGTCGTAAAACTAGATTAGATTGTGAAGTTGAAACATTAATCAATCTACAGCCTCTCACTCATAAAAGTTAATTCTAGATGAAAATTTCACCATTATTTACACCTTTTTAGTGTCGCTTGAATGGCCATTTTTTCTTTCTGTATGGTGTCCGGACGTAAAGAATAGCACCATCCCATATCTTCCCGTGGGTGTCGTAAGAGGCGACTAAGGGACTTACCAGAGAATGGGCAGCAGCGTTCTCTGCGATTTTTTTACAACCATACTGCGATCGCCAACCCGCTTGCCAAGCGTGGCGATTATGGCAAAACCCCCCGAATGACGAGCACAACCAAAAAACGGCCCCTAGTACCCGGCAGCCCGTCTACCCTCGACTATGGTAGCGGTCGAGGTTACGGCGTGGCAAGGGGTGCGAAGAATCCCCGGACGGGATCAGGCTACCTATACCGACGACTTGACCTGGCAACATATAACACGCGTACACTCCGGACCGACGAGAAGATAACGGAACTCGAAGAGGAATTGAGCAGGCTGCGATGGAGTATTGTGGGATTATCTGAAGTCCGAAGAGAGGGTGAGGACACGATAATCCTAAAATCCGGCAGCTTGCTCTATTTCCGAGAGGGTGACCGGCAGTCCCAGGGTGGTGTTGGGTTTATCGTCCACAGGTCCCTCGTGAATAACGTGGTGAAGATCGAGAGTGTGTCGACCAGGGTGGCGTACCTTATACTCAGAATATCCTCAAGATATTTGCTGAAGGTCATACAGGTCTACGCCCCGACCTCGGCACACCCCGACGACGAAGTGGAGACCATGTATGAGGATATTTCTAAAGCCCTGCATGGTTTCAAAACTCACTTCACCGTTGTCATGGGGGACTTCAACGCAAAACTGGGCAAACGAGACGGGGATGAGCTGCAAGTGGGGCAATTTGGGTTTGGACGTCGGAACCACCGGGGTCACCAACTGGCTAGTTTTATGGAGAAGGAGGGCCTCTATATGATGAATTCCTTCTTCAAAAAGCGCGAGCACAGGAAGTGGACCTGGCAGAGTCCCGATGGTGCAACTAAAAATGAGATTGACTTCATCATGTCAACCAAGAAGCAAGTGTTCAATGATGTCTCTGTGATCAATTCGGTGAAAACCGGGAGCGATCACCGCATGGTAAGAGGCACATTGAACATCAATATAAAGCTTGAAAGGTCTCGACTGATGAAGTCTACGCTCCGTCCAGCACAGATCCAGATCCAAAACCCCGAGAGCTTTCAGCTTGAACTCCAGAATCGTTTCGAGTGCCTAGGAAGCTCAGTGGACGAATGCAACGATGGGTTCGTGGAAACTGTCCATACGACTGGGTCTAAGTTCTTCAAGACACGTCGTGCACACAACAAAAAGCTCTCTGATCATACTCTCGAGCTCATGAAGGAGCGGCGTGAGATGATCCTGCAGTCTTCAGACGAGGCGTGGAAATACCGGCAGCTCAATAGACGGATCTCTAAATCCTTGAAGAGCGACCTCCGCCGCTTTAATACCGAGCGTATTAAAGACGCTATTGAGCGGAATAAAGGCTCCAAGGTATTTTCAAGAGATCTGGCTATTGGGCAGAGCCAGCTCACGAAACTGAAGACCGACGATGGCAGGATCGTATCCGCCAAACCGGAGCTGCTGAGGGAGATCGAGAGTTTTTATGGGCAGTTGTACACTTCAACTAGAAAGCCCGTTGCAACTCTAGCTAACGACCCAAGAGCTAGACTGACCCGACACTATACCGAAGACATTCCGGATGTCAGCCTGTACGAGATTAGGATGGCTCTTAAACAGCTTAAAAACAACAAGGCACCGGGTGATGACGGAATTACGGCCGAACTCCTGAAGGCGGGTGGAAAACCGGTGCTTAAGGCCCTTCAGAAGCTGTTTAATTCCGTCATACTCGAGGGGAAGACGCCGCAGGCATGGTGCAGGGGTGGTACTCTTCTTCAAAAAGGGCGACAATGCCCGGCTGAAGAACTATAGGCCCATCTCACTTCTAAGCCATGTCTACAAGTTGTTCTCAAGAGTCATCACGAATCGTCTCGCGCGCAGGTTTGACGATTTTCAGCCTCCCGAACAAGCCGGATTCCGAAAAGGCTTTAGCACCGTAGACCACATACATACGCTGCGGCAGGTTATACAGAAGACCGAAGAGTATAACCTGCCTCTCTGCTTAGCGTTTGTGGACTACGAGAAAGCCTTCGATTCGATCGAGACTTGGGCTGTACTGCAGTCTCTCCAACGGTGCCAAATCGACTATCGGTACATCGAGGTGCTAAAGTGTTTGTACAAAAACGCCACCATGTCAGTCCGACTTCAGGACCAGACCTCGGAACCTATCCTTCTGCAGCGAGGCGTGAGACAGGGAGACGTCATATCTCCGAAACTGTTCACCGCTGCACTGGAGGATATCTTCAAGGTTCTGGACTGGAGAGGGCTAGGCATCAACGTCAATGGCGAGTACATCTCTCACCTTCGATTTGCCGACGATATAGTGGTCATGGCTGAGACCATGGAGGACCTCAGTACAATGCTCGATGACCTTAGTAGAGCTTCCGAAAGAGTGGGTCTTAAAATGAACATGGACAAAACCAAAATCATGTTGAATGCCCATGTAACACCCACTCCTATCAAGATCGGAGACTGTACACTCGAAGTTGTAGACGATTATGTCTACCTGGGACAAACGATCCAGTTAGGTAGGTCTAACTTCGAGAAAGAGGTCAATCGTCGAATCCGACTCGGCTGGGCAGCGTTCGGGAAGTTGCGTGGTATCTTCTCGTCCAACTTACCGCAGTGTCTCAAGACGAAAGTCTATGACCAGTGTGTGTTGCCAGTGATTACATACGGGACCGAAACGTGGTCGCTCACAATGGGCCTTATCAGAAGGCTTAAAGTCACCCAAAGGGCAATGGAGAGGGCTATGCTCGGAGTTTCCTTGCGTGATCAAATCAGAAATGAGGACATCCGCAAGAGAACCAAGGTAACCGACGTAGCCCGAAGAATAGCCAAACTTAAGTGGCAGTGGGCAGGGCACATTGCTCGCAGAACGGATGGCCGATGGGGCCGAAAAGTTCTGGAGTGGCGACCGCGAACCGGAAGACGCTGCGTTGGAAGGCCTCCCACTAGGTGGACCGATGACCTGGTGAAGGTTGCAGGGATCCGCTGGATGCGAGTCGCACGGGACCGGTCAATGTGGCGACACTTGGGGGAGGCCTATGTCCAGCAGTGGACGTCTTTCGGCTGAAATGATGATGATGATGATGAATGGCCATGAAAACACCGAAAATGATTAAAATTGATTTATGACCTTTATCATGAATCACAGTTTTAAGAAAGTGGATAACTGAAATAGCTTTTTAGTTTTATAACTTTTTTTCCAGCCTGCTCGGTCTCACTCCTGGGCAAAAGGATCCACTCCTTCTACTTCGCGCATTGTACCTATTTAGTTTTTAAAGCTGAGTGTCAAGCCCAATGAGAATACCTTTCAAAGCCTTCGTATTTCTGCATCGACATAAACTGCACGGTAGCTCTAGCTTATGTCAATATAATTATAATTTTTTTTTTTACTTTTCCAGCATATTTGTCGCTATTATCGATGAATGTCTTTAAACAGGCCTTCAAGTTTCCCCATCTCATCACACACACACACACTGTTGACACACTACTGTGTCTTGTTACTGTCTGTTGTCTGTGTGTGATATCGGGAGATTAAAATAATAAACAATCACGGAAGATATCCCGTAAGTGACAGTATTATTTAATTGTAATACTTCCATTTTAACTATTACTTCGCTTTCAAACCAGAAAATAAAATCACAACATCGTCTTTTTTCCCTCCGACAAGAGTGCACTGATTCCGATGATTCCCTCGGCCCACTCGAACCAATGTTTTGACAACGGAATCCCGGGAAATAATCCATGGAACCAATAAAAGGTCTTCCGTGAATGGCCTGTCCACTTTTATACAATATTATATGTATACAGTTAGTTTTTGGAATAAATGATAAGGCGAATAAACAGGAAAATGTAGGAGAGGTACAAAAAACAACTGAAGTAAATACAAGGAAAGGAAATAAGAATACATTTTACAATCTACGTTTCGTTACGAACAGGATTTCCTGAAGATAATTATGTTTCAGACTGTTTGTAGCTTTGAATAAATGTTATATTTGTAAAAACCTAGCTTGATGCAGCTAGAGCTTTTCTTGTTTTCGTTGGTTCTCGTTATATAGAAGTCATTGTGCTGAATAAAATAAAAAATAGTTGATATGCTGCTCAACATCGAAAAGTAGATAAAAAATACACGAATTCCAGCTGTTGCTACAAACGTGTGAATATATTTATTATGTATTACGTCATTGTTTCTAACTGTTAACACTTTATATTAAGATTACAATTTGTAAACATAAATCGCAGCGTTAAAACTAAATATCACTTTTAAAACAAGGAATTTCATTATTGCAGAAACTTAAAAATATTATTTGTATATGACGGAGGTTCGTTATCAGTGGGTCGCGACATCGGAAATAAAACTCACAAAACCTTCGTTTACACTTTTAATTACTTGCTAACACGCACTCCATACAAAATAATCAAGGATGCCTCAGATATGGCTCGATTAAGAATTTAGGAACGCGGGAAGTTTAGCGCGGAGTAACGAACGTCTACCCAGACTACCGGACCGATTCAAAGTGCCCTCTCTCAACTGTCACCGCACACGTTACAGGTTAGCCAACCTACCTGTCAACGTCAGTACCTGTCAGTGTCGAATACCTGATTACACTTCCGGATCGACATTTGACTCGATTATTCGCTCAGTGTCGCCATTACTCCACGCTAACCATCCCCAAGTTATTACTTGACGTTCCCAAACATTAGTTGTCAAATCTAACTACATTCCTCCAGTGAGAGATAGATGGCGCTGATCCAGACCGACTGATATGCGTCGACGCTTCGACTTATATATATTTTTTTATATTTATATTTCAATATTCCTGTGATTTGAAACACTTTATCATCGTTTCAACGTTCATTCACGGTCGAAACGCTAAAAGAAGAATATTTAAAAATCTACTCAATCACGAATAATATATTATTCACGCAACTAAATTGAAACAAATCTAATTTTTTATCAAAAACAAACGGAATCTCCAACGATGTTTTAAAATAAAATATCAATACATCTACCGCACTCCAATGCAGCCAAGCAATAAACAATACAAGCTTACAGTAATAAATCAAGTTAATAAACACATTTAATTGCATGAAAAATATAACAAATCCCAGGAGGAATTTCATCAATATTTTAATGAACCAATTATTTGTTCAGAGTATCACAATGTCCAAAAATACTTTACTTTTCTCCCTTTATTACTCGGAAAGGAAAATAATGAATTGGGAGCAGATTCTGGCTTATCGAAAATGAACGTTGTGTACGGTTTTATGTACTTTAGTGCCAATAACAAGGTTACGAGGTACACACGGCGGCACATGAAACTGTACATTTCCTGTATAACTTGGCCTCGCTTTGTATAAATTTCCTATACAATGAGAGATCCGCATAAACCGGTTTTGTAAAGCTTGATTGGCCGTCGTGCGTACATCCGTGCTGTGTACATGTAACGTAGATAAGTCGTTTTTTTAATCTAAATTTCAATTATCCTATGATATTTTAGTTAAATGGTTTGTAACAATCAGTATCGCCCATAGATATCAATAAATTCTTAAAATTATGAAAGTAATTTATGTGAAACGAGTATTTTTAATTTAAAAATGGACGTATAATATACGTTCCGTTTAGACCGCGCCTCTGATTTTTTCCAATGTTGTATCTCTTAAAATATATTTTGTCTTGCACTTACTCTTATAAATAAAAACAAACAACACAGCCTTTTCGTTATTATGACTTTTTCCATAACTCTCCATACTAATCACTAACTAATCTGATTTACATTTTCATTTATTTATTTAAACTTCATGTCCAAGAGTGGTACATAGGCGGACTTAATGCCACAAGGCATTCTCTACCAGCAAAACATTTTGTTTTTTTTTTTCAATTCTGAAACGCCATGATACACTGAATTTCTTTTCTCTCTTTCTTTTTACTCCAAAGAGATATATCTGCATAGCGAGAATGTGGTATAACACAAATATAGTTTTCTGTATGATTTTCCAAAATTGTACAGAAAATCCGGATACAAAAATACGTAGGTATATCATTTTTTGATATCTCTTCCCAAAGGAGTTTTAAATAAAGAGTGGAGCCTAACACGCCGTTTACATTAGTACGCATGCGGGCAAGGATTATTCCTGATATAGACCGCTATGTACGGTCAAACAAGGCAGTTGGTATACAGGCAACTAGCATAGTCACGAAATTTTCCCACTGCGAGGACACAAGCCTCCTTTCTGTTAGCTACACCAACCCGCACGCGTGTGCTGTGCGGGTTTTTGTAACCACAACCTACTGATCAGCGAGGTTACCACTTGAACCTAATTTTAAAACGACGAGTATGCTATCATGTAACTTTAAAAAGATACACAAAACATCACGCCTGTAATGCCCCGAAGGATTAGGCAGAGATGTACCTAATAGTAACCCCAAATTTTGCGAGCTATGTTTAAGTTAATAGGGGGCGAGCTTATTGCCAATTATTAAAAAGATACAACATACAAAATAGACGGTGTTGTAGAAAGATGAATCTAATATTTTTGCCTGTGTACCAACCAGCTTGTTCGACTGCACACTCGGTCACAAAACGTAACGAAACGTTCTGTTGTTTGTTTTTTATTAAAAAAGTAAACAGTGGTCAGGTTAGGTCAATACAAACAAATCAGCCAACTGATTGGCATGCATACAATGTTTTTTAGGATAAACAAATGGATTTCGGTAGTGAAAAAGAAAAAAATGTGTTTTGCTAGGCTTGTGGCCATAAAATAACAGGCGCACGGGTTGATCTTCCAGGATAAACAATGCTTGCCGAGCTCAGTACGTGGATGGGAGAGCATCCATTACGTACCGTACCCCTCGCCGTGAGTACAGGCTGTCATTTGTAGATATTTGACAGTTGTTAAGCACAGTCAGAACTCTGAAAGTCTGATAACTTACCTTGTTACCCAGTAACTGGGCTGTGATGGTCAGACAGGCAGTTACTCCTTGGAAAATGCTGGTATTTATTTCATTATTTGTAAATAGGAGAACCCACAGCTATAACAGATGAATAACAATTGTAAATGCAACATAGAGCCAATTACAGGTTCTCACGAGTTAAAACAGAAAGTTATTTGTCAGAAAACACAGTCACTCGACTCCACCAAACTCGAAAACACCAATTGTTTCAAAACAATCGACAGTCGCGTTCCCAATTCTGTCAAACTTTCCTCCACACACGTAGACATACATACCAACATACATTGGAACAAATATATGTACATACATACCAATATACATTGGTAAAACAGGAAACTTGTTCATGGGACTCATTTCATCAGTTTGTCTCCTGAAGCATGCAGTAATACCGAAGTATACGAATCAGTTCACATATTAGTCGAGCTCGGCGAAGGCACAAGTTTTGCTTTTGTTCTCGATAACACATGCTTGAGCATACACATGTGTAATATCAAGCAAATGTATCTCTTCCTTGCAATTCACGAGTGACTCTTATGTCATTGTCATAAGGTATAATTTGCTATGGCTGACGTGCATTCGTGAAATGAAATAACTATTGTTGGGGATTGGTAGTAAAATACTCGTAGTTTTTTTATCGCTATGACGGACGATTTTTGGCGAAAATTGACTAAGACTGTCAGTCAATTTGGAGGGTCAGAGAATTGGTAGTTTTTGTGTGTTTTCTTGATGGAAGAAAAGTCTGTTATTGGTTGCGTATATTGGCTTGCTTCCTCTTTTTGGTGCGATGCAGTCCATTTTTTTGACAGCTTTGGAACTAGGTGGTGGTACGAAAATATTGTCCCACGTTCTTACCCTATTGATTAAAATAAAAGACCCAGTCTTTTTATACACTTAAATTATTAAAGGTGTTATTATTCATATGATTATAACATCATGCATGTACATACTTCCCCAAGGTACACGACCTGCCTACCCTAAGCAGAGGCCTATTTTAACACGCACACGCACCAGTCACATATTTTAGCCCTATATTTTCAATAGTGATCACCCTAAATGTCAAACATGCCCGTCCCCTAAAGCAAATAAACACAAATTATTAAAACAAACACATAACTCAGAACTGACGAACGTCCACACCAGAACTGAACCGCAGTCATTAACTGTAAACTAAGATCATCAATCATAGTGTCAATACCGACCCTCGGTTATAGGCAACTTAGTTGAACGCCATCAGCACTTAATGATTGTTACATGTTACGGCTAGTAACGCTTGACGGGTTTAGGAGTGAAATTAGTGGGTATTTGTACATGGATCTTTTGGCGCGTGGCTTCAGAACTAACCTCGTTTTATTTCAATAAAAGGACAATGGGCAAAACTATATGGAAGCTGGTACACCTCTCCAAAAGCAATGACATATACGTCGTTGGATAGGTCTTTTTAATTGGAACAACATTTACTACGACAGCTTTGTTGAAATGTTTGTCCATTCTGAGTTATAGGTTAAAAACAAAGGTAATAATGTCTAGATTTTTCACTCAACACTGCTCTTCCGCGCAGTCGGGCGGTGAAGCGGATCGCATGTCGCATTAGCTTGTATGAAATCCGTTGATGCCTAACACATGTACACTATAACTCAACCGCGCGGACGAGCGGTGTCTTGTAAGGATCGCTTAATACACTTCATTCTTTTCCATGCCATTATTAAAAGTAAAGGCAAAAGTAACTCTATCTGTCTGACAACTCATAGAAAAACCAAATCGATTCTAAATAAAACTCTTTAGTACTTCAATTTAGTATGCCTAGATAGCACTCAAAATGACATCGTTAGGTCCTAAAACGGATTCAATTTATTGCCAGGATCTGCTTCACAAAGAGTTTTATGTTTGTCATAAAATTATGGTGATTCCACGTATTACCCTTGAATGACTTCCATCTGACCTGTTTAGGTTGACCCCTGCTTTTAAACCGTACATCGGAAGGACAAAGGGCATCCTTCGTAACAGCTAAAATAGCCAAAATATTTAGGGCAGCAGTTATTTTTAAAACATGATCCCTAAGGTTTGATTTTTCATGCAATGAATGTGTCTAAAGACCGTGCTGTTGTGCCCATGCACAAAAAGGTACCAGGAACCTACAACAAGGTGTTTAGTTTGAACACATCTGCCTGGTTGCCTCGCCTTGCACTTAGCCTCGTTGGTCGAGTGGTCGGTTTCAATTCCCGGGAATCGTAATAGTGGTCTCCAGCGCGGCTGTTGAGCATGAGGTCCTGGGTTCGTTTCCCAGGTCGGGCAAAGTGTTATTGGCTTTTTCCATCAAGAGTTTCTCAGTAGAAGCCATGAAGTTGGGTTTTGGGCCCGGTTGATGGCAACGGGCTCGCCCACTATCACATGGGATTTAAAACTTAACTGACGAAATGTGGGTGTCCTATTAGGTACTCCTCTGTCTAACCTTTTAAGGATTAAAAGCGTGATGTAATGTTACGTTAAGGATAGGAAATAAGGAAGGGAATGCAGAGGTGCACCATGACACACCTACATTTCGCCAGTTATGTTTCAGTTCCATGTAGTTGGGGTGAGAATTACCATCACCGGGCACAAAACTAAACTCGCCTAATCAATCAGCCGGCAACGTTCCCACTGCTGGGACACAGGCCAAAATTTTAATAACAACACCACCCGATAAATAATAAATCATTCAGCGGTACTACAGCGGACAGTTACGGGCGGAATGTTACCGATAATTGAAGGTTCTCCTTACTGTGACAATATGATTTATGATTCGGTTTTCAGCTGCGGAGCGACCATTAATATAGATGTGTTTTGGTTATCCTACCAATATCATGAAAGTGAAAGTTAGTGAGGATGGATGGATGGATGTTTGTTACTCTTTCACAAAAAAACTACTGACCGGATTTGCATGAAATTTGGCACACAGATAGTCTATAACCTGGATTAACACATATGATACTTTTCTATCCCGGTACTACAATCCCGTGGGATACTTATGGAAATCCACGCGGATGAAGCCGTGGGCATAAGCTAGCATAGTCATATATTTGATTAAGATATTCGAAGTTTTGAACGAAACATCATTATTGTGTAAGAAACATTCAATTACTTTTGGAGCTTTCTCAAAACATTGTGAGGGAAAAGAAGACATCGTCGTGACGTCCACCAACTCGCATTTGGCTTGCGTGGTGGATTACGGTTCATTCCCTCTTACAGTAGGCTTGTTGGTCAGCAGTATGAAAATTACAGACTAATTATACTATGCTTAAGGAGGTACGCCGAGAAGGAGGTAAAGTACTTTACAGAATTACAAAAAAAAAATTATAACGGTTAGTGCTTCCAAAACTCAGCTGAAGTGTCAAATTACTAGGTTTAACATGTATTTTAATAATATTTATTTAAATACGATCTGAACCCAACTTTGACAACTAAGCACATCTGAAATATAGTCACAACACAGAGTAATCATTCTGCTATGAAAGTAAATAATCGGGCAGAGTATCAAACGTGACATAACAGTAACATTCAAACATCTCTTTACCTTCCAACAATATCAACATTTTGTCAGTTTATATCTCCACATTCAAAGCAATTAATAGTCCCAAAGATTGTTGACAATACGTCACAACAGAGGCAGATGAAACGTTGAAACGCCCGCATTAATATCGTATCACACTTTAATTGGGTACTAAAGTATTTATGTGTAGGTCTGTATTTGTGTTCGTTTGTGTGTTTTGTCGCTTTGTTTATGGTACCAGACGTTTACAACAAATACAACATGTAGATTTACATTTATATAGAAGGTTCACACAGCTTATTTATGATCTAGAATTATTATAATTGTATGCACAGCTGCTGTGTTCGTATCTATGGAACGATGAATTATGACGCTGAATTTTAATTTGATACTTTTATTGATATGTAATTATCTATAACCAAACCTAATATAATAATAAAAATAAGTAATAATAATAATATAAACTTATAATAAGTAATAGTAATAATATAAACTTGTGGAATCTGAGTTACCGTACTACAAGTATGTGCCCGACCCAGTTCTCGAGAAAGACCATGTCACGCTGTACTGGGATCAGTCTATCATTACTGACAGGACTATTGTCGCCAATAAGCCTGACATAGTAGTGATAGACCGATCAGCGCGCCGCGTAATGATAGTCGATGTTACCATCCCGCAAGACGAGAACCTCGTGAAAGCTGAGAAAGAGAAACAAATAAAATATCTCGACTTGGCACACGAGGTTGTCGACATGTGGAATGTGAACTCGGCTATCATTGTGCCGATCGTCGTGACGGCCAATGGCCTTATAGGCAAGAGCCTAGACGACCATCTTTCGAGGCTCTCCTTAGGCGGTTGGATCAAGGGCCTGATTCAGAAGGCAGTACTCCTCGATACGGCTCGTATTGTGAGGAGGTTCCTGTCTCTGGAGCCCTAACCACCGGTAGCTTGGACCCTGCTCCCGCTACCGGCGGACCACTATTTTTTTATATTTTTAAATAATTTTTTATATGGTTTTTTTTTTAAATGTTTAAAAATATTTAAAATAAGTTTATAGATGAATAAACATGTAAATAAAAAGAAAATCATTACAGGGCGTCAAAAAAAACGCCCATATCGCTGATAACAGGAATAGTGCCAGAAGGCTGGCTACTTTTATTTCTATTTAAATCAATTCACTGACAAACAGCGTGAACCTAGGTAGGTTTAGATTAGGATATGGTCTAGCTAGATATACTTTTGCAAAAGATTTCCATAACGACATTGATTTTTATAACGACAGTTAGCACTTAGTAGGAATGTATTTTGAAACTTTTTTCCAATTTCCTCCCAGGTAGGATATAAATTATGGATGTGTTTTTGTGATTATTGGCTTGTTTTTTTTATAAGTTCGCAGATTATTTAGTATGGCTTCCTAATTCTGTCCATTAAACCGAAATGGATCTTCAGCTTATTTTTCAAGACCAAGATACCTTATCTTTTCAAGAACCTTTAAAAGTAAACGTTTCAGTAATTATGAACGTCGTCGTTAATTAAAATTACGATCAAGGTTGACTAATTATGGCATACTTGCTTTATATTTTTAATGAGTTTTACTAAAAAAATATGGGAACAAAGGCAGTCTTTAACCGCTCACCCCCGTGAAAAATTAAGAAAAATACACCTTGGTTTCTTTTGAATTTTCTATCTCATTTTTTTTATTAATGGTGGGGCTGGGGGGTGAAAACCGCACAGAGAGAAGAGTGGAAGGTTATGGTAGAGACCTTTGTCACCAGTGCAACAATACAGGTTATAAAAATAGTCCATTTGATGGATTACAGATAATATTATTCTGATCTTGACGTGTCAGTAAGAAATTTTACTGAATACATTAGAGCCAGTTTATATTGATTAACTAGGTAGTAACCTAAGCTAAAGATTCGAATCGTTAGATATCACCGTACTTAGTTCGCTCAAAAGAGTATTCACGCTAAGATGAGTGAGCTGGCACATCATGCGTGTAACGATACGATTTTCAATATGGCTGAGCTTGTCAATACTATACAAGGTGTAAACGAACCCTTCATGAAGCCGTCAACCAAGCTTTCTGTACATCACACTAAGTAACTCTACATAAACATTATTGCTGAGAATCGAAATTTTTTTTGGAGTGTAAGTTCACGGTGTACGGTTGTACTCAATTAACTCAATGTAACGCACTCGCAGTTGGTGTCATGCAGCTATTTGAAATAAAGTTATAATATTAATAACTTGTGATAAAGTTGGAACTTTGACCCGTAATATCTCCGTAAGTAGAAGGTTCCGAGATATGGTCGAGACCAAAAAAAAATGTCGCAATAACTGGGAGGACAACACGTGCCTTTCGGTTTCGTTAAGGGTCTTTTTACACCAATTACAATACAAGCGTCATAAGTGTCAAACGTGAACATTTGATACGGTAGGGCAAATCTTACGATTTAATTCTTTGCCTTGAGCCAAACTACATAACATCCCGCCTGTAATCCCCGAATGGTTGGGCTGAGGTATACCTGTAGTATTTCAGCCTACACAATTTCCATTAAAACAAGTCACGAAACATGGCCTCAAAATGTTACGTACAAACATTAAACTTCATTACGTTTCATATTTCGGAATTACTACTAAGAGTGTATTAACACCATAAATGTCTGTGCCAACGTAAAATGGGCCTTATAACCCGAACCATACTCGTTTCAGTAAAGTAAATATCAAGTTTAATATCCCTGTAGCTTATAAATAATACAACTGATGGTTATGTACGTACCCAATATAAAAAATTATGTTATGAGACTGTGAAGTGAATTTTTGGTTGGAGATGAGACCACGACTTGGGAAGTGCGATAAAGTAAATCTGACTTAGCAGCTTTTGGACTTACGTGTTTATTAGTTAGGCTGCTGGTTTTAGGAGGTTTTCAAGTCTTTTCCAGAAGTATTTTCTCTCGGAAAATTTATAAGGCAAGTCTATGTTTACGTTGCCTTTGAGTTTTGAATGACTGATAAATAACGAAAAATAGCATCACGATTTTGCGCTTCAGTTTATAATACGATTGAAAAATAAAACAAAATTGTGTAACAAATACTATCTATGCAATTAAAATCAAAAAGGCCCCGCCTACCTAATTTACCTCGGCGTTTGGTGCAACAATAATTAACAGTTGCAGCTTACCACGCAAGGGAATAGTGAATAAATAACGTAGCAACACCTAATTCAAAATGTTGTAATTCAATTTCATTCAGGATGTAATTTTAGGCTCTATTGGCCCGCGGCCAAAAACGGATCAAACGCCGCCATCTTGTTTTCATAAAACGTCATTCGAGTGCCAAAAGATCCTTGTATCAATGCTGATTAGTATTTCGCTTTCATACTACATCGCACACAAAAAATCAGGACCAATCTATTCCACTAACGCACATCAATAGAAAAAAAGAAAATAAAAAAAAGCTAAAATCAAAAGTCGAACAAAAGTCAGGCCGAATAGAACGCTGCGTTCACAAACAGTGTCCCATTGAAACGCGATATCAACGTTAAAAAAAATATTGGACGCACCTAAACGGACGAATTGAAAACTCTTTGGTCAACCGTTCAAATGGATGGACGGAAACAAATTATTCTATTGAACTCAATACTAAATTCTTTGCATCCGCTGTGTAATGCGTTGAGAATAACGCACGGATTGTTATCATCTTGACACAAAGGGACTTGTGATCTATTGTTAGTTTATTATTATGTCTTTGTATCTACTATATCGGATGCATGATCTGATGAGATCGATGACATTTAAATGTCATTGCCAACGAAGGTAATTTGTGCTCCAGCATCCGAAGTAGCGATTTGAAATAATTTGTTAAGACTTTTTGTCACCGGTAAGAATTCTTAATTTCTTCTATTCTTGTTTTAGAACACTTTACTGAGGCAAAGCAAATATTATGGTGTTGCTACTTCTCCAGATGATATTATTATTTCCAAGGATCTTTTCTTTCGATATAAATCAACGGTGCAATTCCATTCGTTTTGAAAATTTAAAAATATTTAGACGAGTATTTTGAAACACTGTTTTAAGCTTTCACGGTTTACAACTAAACAAAAGACAAAAAAAAAACAATGACAAAAATATCCCGAAAGTGACAGTATTAGTTGAGTTTTTTGAGCATGTTGAATTGACGGATTATGAATTTTCATCCAAATCCTTCCAATCCACTCCGGATTGACTGAACACTTAGTATGTTGATGGTAGATTGTAGAACTTCCCTAAATTCGTTTTCAGAAGCCAACAACTAGGTACAAAAAAATACCAACTTAATATACTGCGTTCAAATTATCGCCCGAACATGTGTGATGTAATTAACCCCAGGCCGCGCAAATTCACAGAACTATTACTGTCGATATTACTTGCTGATATTAATTGCTGGTGACTGCGGTGTGCGAGACATTCACACGGCTTGACTGAAGCTCAGCGTATCTACACCTTTATTCAATATTACATCACACCTGTAATCCCCGAATGGTTAGGTAGAAGTGTATGAACTAGTACATCTACGTTTTGCCAGTTAAATATTCAGTAACACGTTAAAGTCTAATAGCTAAAATTTTTTTTAAAGATGTTTGGTTTTTAAGAATTTGACACAATTGCTGGTGGTTCGTGATCAGGGCTGGTCGCTTACTTAATAAGAAGCGTAAATAAATATAGATGTAAGAAATAAATGTGCACAAAAAGTAGCACATCCCATGTTTCTGATATTAATAAAAACTAAAGGCAGCCATTTTCCTGCCACGATTGTAGGATCACGCTTTCCCAAAAAAAAATATCTGCCGGGAAAAATCCGTATTTTCCCTCACAAAATTAAATAGACAATCTGTACGTCCGAATAAAAGTCCCCTCAACTCCTCGAAATCAACTGGACCCTAACTAAGATAATCCCCAAACCTCCTCCAAGGTGAGAAAGTAACATTCCGTGGGACGTAGACCCAAATACGTGGGTCTAATAAAAAGATCACATTGACGGACGGGCGTAACCAAATTATAAGGGTCTGCCTGCCTACTTTATTAACTGGGGCTAGTGATGGGGAAGTGAGTTTATTCGAGGTGAATAATATTACTTTTTTTATTGAGAATGGCGGAAAATGTACCAATAATATAACTCAGTGGATTAAACGTGAGGAAACCGGCATATACTGGAACCAAAAATTATTAATACATGTGACAGTTACTAATCCGCACTAGGACCACTGGGTGGTTTACGGACCCCACACAGAGGTGAAGCCAGTGTCCCAGCAGTGGCATCGTTACTGGCTGATTATACTAAAGGATTAAATGTACCTAGCCACATAAAAAATGTTGTTTAAAAAAAAACTTTATTACAGACTTCGGTCCATATGATATTAGTAATACACAATACTTATAAGCTTTGTTAGTAACAAACAAACGTAATAAAACATTTAAACGAAATTGGTGAAAAAAATCGTGCATGTCGATAGTCAAATAAAAGACTACGCTAGCTAAAATATTAATTATAAAGTAAGCGAAATTAATGACAGAAGCCTAGCAATTACGCTTTAGCCGATATCGTTTGATGGATTAGGAGGTTTTCTAAGTAAACGGATATAATGTCGTATAATTACGTTTTTGTAGAAGTCAATTACCACTCAATATTCAATAATAAAGGCTCAATTCAGACATCAAATAATAATCCAAGACTCTGCGTTCACAAAGATAACGTAGGCGGAAAATCTGACGAGAGAAAAAGACTTCATTTCGACTGCCGAACCCAATCTACGCAGGCTATAATCTCGCCCAGTAAGTAGCGAACATCAAATTACAATACGGTACGCCTCCAGCTATTTCCATAAAAAGGTATAATTATCTAATAATGTAATCACTTCGGGCTAAGAAATAAAATATCGCTTTTGTTCGTTCGTTCTAAAATTATAACGGTCGTATTACACAACACGATTTATCTAAGGCTAAGTTGAGCTAGAGAACTAGAAACTAGTTGGCGAGCAATGAAGAGCGAATGAGTAGTTCAGAGAGTTTAATACGGGTTATGAAAAACAGGGTGTAAAGTTCCTTATCTCCTATGGAAAAGAGAGGATTCTCCGACCAGTCGAGTGTTGTATCTGGTAGGCCGACCGCTGTTGTTGTCGGATTTTTCTAAACTATAATAACGCGATTCAGAACTTTGATGTTAGTACTTCCTTTATACCATAGACAGCGCTGTTGTAGTATTTTTAGTACTGTCCGCTACAGATTTGACGATGGGCTATGAGCGAGTGTGACAGGTGATTATTCGCGTTCAGTCACATGCACAATACCGCATGTACCAAGCGAAAGTGAGTTTTCTGCCCGCCAAGAGAACTTTCCTGAGCGAGTTTTAACTTTGAAAGATCTCTTCACTGCGACAAACTTTAGTGGCAAGAAGGTTCTCGTTATGCAATGAGAAGGTAAACATTTTATTTAAAAAGTTTTCGACATTGAAAGGTAACAGTAAATACCAATGTTTGTTTTATGACTAAATTAATTCCTAAGGCCGAGAAGTCACGCAATGTCGTGGTCAATCAGGAGGAAAAAATATTTTTTATTTATAAAAACGTATTATGCTGTCAAATTTATTTTTACCTGCTTGCTTTATGTAAGATTACATGAATAGGTAGATGAGTACTGATATAGTAAGATGAACAATAAATAAATATAATCAGCCTTTAACGGATCATGCACACAGGTCTCTTCTCTGCAAAAGAGTTGGTCATGATCTATCACGCGGGTTCTTCAGTTTACACCCCGTTTGCACCCCTCTCGGCTATTATGATTTAAGATAAAAATTAAAGATCATAAACTTATTGAAAACGCCTCCAATTACGTCCATCACCCTTAGACTGTGAACCTCCTACCTACCTCCCCAACTAATCTTCTCAAGCCAACACAGAGTAACAAAAAATCTAAACTATTACACCGTAAAAACAAAGTGTACAAAAACAAGGAAACAAAAACGACACGCTCTACCAATTAACACTAATCCTGGGATCAACAGAAGTAACAAAAGGAAGTTTATAACCAAATTAGAAAGGTCCAGATTACGTTACTATCCGATTGTGAGTAGGATCCGACAGTTCTTGTCAATCGAGTAGATTGGGGGCGTCATCGAAATAGAGGATCAATCAATTATCAATTCCGTAAGTGGATTGATAAGATTAACTTTAATTAAATTACGGTTTGATGACACAGCGTTTTGATATTTTAATAAAATAGGACTTCACTGTTACACTATTTTTAAAGTTGTCCCCTTGTTTCGCAGACAGAAATCTCATAGAATTTCGTTTCGCCGAAAATCTTTCATATAATATTTGGTTCTTGTACTTTTATGTCCAATATTATTGTTTTAACGACTATTTACTTGAATGAAACATATTTCACAGAAATACAATTCAATGAATTTTATAATCACATTTTTTTATTTAACAAACTTTTCAAACTGTAGAATGATTTTTTAAAGCATATTGTTTGTTCGATGTATTTTTCCATAGTATTTTATTTCAACTAAAATGTAAAAGTATACGTTATGCTATCCATAATTTTATAAATAAATATACACACAGTCGAATGCTCTATTTTTTATGTTATTTAACCTAACCAAAACCTAACCTTACCAAATAGGTTAGGTTAGGTTAGAACTATGACCAACTACGCGTGAGCCGAGCGAGCGTAGCGAGCGGTGCCACGGCCGCGGCCGGCGAGCGCTACGTCGAAATCGGTCGCAGTAATAAAATTAGGGCACTCTAACAATTATGAACCGCAAAATAAACACAGTAAGTACATACGTGTATAAATGAGAATAAAATGATTACCCGTATTGTTTTTGTGAACGCGGTGTTGTTATTTTATAGGAGGGTATGCATTTTGTCAAAGCTATGAATTAAAACATTTAGAAACTGTCACTAGATAAAAGGTTTTTCTTAGTAATAAGTTTTATATTAACTAAACAGTATGAGTATAATATTTGATTTGTTATTCTATGAAATGATAATATGAGAAAAAAAAATTAGAAACGAAATTCTATAAATTTTTTGTCTATAAAACAGTGTACAACATTTTTTAAACGGTATACATATTGTCCTATTGGTAATATTTTGCTAGACGACTGCAAAATCAACGAATCATGTAACTTATGTAAACTTTCCCTCAAAATCACTGCTTTATTTATTTATGTACACACAAAATACTTAACAGGGCATTACATTAATATAGAAGAGCACAAAGATACTGCTTATTTCATAAGAAATTGCTTTCTGTAGACCTGCGTGAGGAAAGTTGGATTAGAGATTGCTTTGTCATTCAGAAAAAAGTTTCATGTTATTAATTTTGTGGACCCCTTTTAAATTCAAACAAGCCTCAAAGATATCAAAAAATGTTTGATACTATTTTTACGAGTAAAGAATATTTGAACCTAGAGAAAATATGACTCCCATCCCTAGTGCCTCAACATAACCTTTTCTGAAGCAATAAATATGAAAATTCTACGTCCATTGTTTATGCTTAATCAAATTTTCAGGTGAAATAAATATAATAGGACAAAAGAAGGATTAACGGATGAATAGGGGATGAAATTTTACATATAGATAGGATATTGTGAGATCCACAATGAAGATATATTTGCAATTTGCTGCCCTAAGTAGGGAAGTGAGATAAAATCGTGCGTAAATTTTAAAACAGATTTATTTTGGTAACGTTCTGTTGGGCCGGCTTGAGATACTGACCCAGTTAATTTTAGAATGTACAATTTATTTATTCACCGAGATAAATGGTACAGATACATTAGGTCCTACCGCGCAAGGTTTTAGTTAAGGAGTTTAATTAAATGTAGAGGTGAGAAATATACCATATTGCAAACAATTACTCATGATGTGAAAAATATTTACCATTACATTTAGTAACATATTACTATACAGGGTGTAAACAGACCCTTCACATAGCCGTCAACCAAGCGTTCTGTACATCAAACTAAGTAACTTTACTCAAAAATTATTGCTGGGAATCGATTTTTTTTTGGGGTGAAGAATCACGTTTTACAGTAGGACTCGATGGAAAGCACTCAAAGCATCGTGCTGATGGATGGATTGAATAGTACGGGGGTCGTGGAGGTGTGTAAAGTAAAAATCTTACATTAAAAACATGTATTTAAAAAAAAAAAAGTGAAAATGTTGGAACTTTGACACTGAATATCTCCGTAACTAGAAGGTTCCCAGGTATGGTCTAGTATAAAAAAATGATCGCAAAGACGGGGAGAACAACTGACTATAAGCTATGTTAAGGGTCTATTTACACCCTTTATGGTATTATTCCATATTAAGATCAACGCACAGTTATAAGCACTGCACAGGATAAGTTTGGCCTCAACTGGAGCCGTTCGGTATTCTTTCTGTAACTCTCCACATAGTAAAGCACACTTAACTATACTCAACGTTTTGTAATCGCCTCAGATCGGGGTATATAATAAGGTGAGGTTATCTCAATCCGGCGCAGTACTATCAGTTTTAAAGTTTCATATTTTCATTCGTGTAGAGAAGACCTGTCTAGCTGTATTTTGGTGTCAATAAACTCGCAAGATTGTTAGTAAGTTTGTCTCTTTGCTAACGTTATTTATTACGAGTAATTGAAATCTCAAATGACAAGACACTAGACAGTGTTAATTTCTTAGAGAGTTCCCAAGATGTAAGCTTTAGAAAACTTTGTGAGACTGTTTTATGAGACGTGACAGTATTATAGGTAATGTTATTATTGGGAAAATGTTATTTGTAAATTTAATTAAGTTATTTATATATTTTACAATAACAACATTTGTCATTCTATTACGACCGAATTTATTTCTTGTTCTTCATTAAATCTTTATTATTCGTCATCTCAGCAGTCATACCCTTTCTAGCCATATAATTTTTCACACAGTCCATCTATCGTTACTTTGGTGTTCTCCTTCTCTTATAGCCATCCACATTGATATTCAAAACTTACACGCAATTTTCCTCCTTCCTCCTCACCACATGCCCGTATCATGACAATCCATTACCACATAGCTTTTTAATCGCAATTTTCGGATTTGCTCCTTAGCGTTACACCTGACATTCTCAATACTTAATTAATAAAATCGTACAGGAAGTCTCATTAATTTTGGAGAATGGCAAGTGAAATTCTAACTAGACTAGACTGGTTCTAGACTTTGAATTCTCTCTTTGATAGTTTGACATGGAATAATACTTTGACTTTAACAACCTAGATAATATTTTTAACTGACATGTAAGATTAATTCGTACTTATTTATTCAATATTTTTATTTTATATTGTAATAATTTTATAGCGCGCCCCACATGGCAGAATGTGATGAAACCATTTATTAATTTTGGACCATGTATTGTACCATATTGAGACAAATAATTGAATTTAGGTAAGATACAGGCTTTCAGTCTCGTGCAATGGAAATTTCCTCAAAACTAAACAAAAACTAGCAACATTTCCACGCCATAGCCATGTTGTACCGGTAATAGCAACTCTGATTTAATGATCCCACATAAATTCAACCCGAACGAGGCGCGTTCAAACGAGCGAGTTCGTTAGCGCCAGCCACTCGACCAAGTTATGTTGCGAGTATGCCCATTGAAATAACTAGAATGTTTGGGATACGGCAGTTCAAAGTGACGCGAGGGTGTGATCCCAAGGGTTGAATGGGATCTGGGTAATCGTTTTAGAGTACTGTTATGGTTAGTTAATATTTTATTAGGAGACTGTGTATTTAATTGTTTTATAGCCACTTCATTCTTGCTAATGATGTTAAAGTTTCCGGTTAACGGTTAAAGTTTCTGAAATTATGAAGATATAAACGGATTTCCCGTGCTTTAATTGAGTCGAATTTATTTATGGCGTGAAGAGATATTAGTTCAACGGAAATTACGATTTAATTGACTTGTGTCTATTTTTACGTATCTAGAAATAACTTTCGCCTTGTTATTTTCCATCCTCTAATTAATTATCTTTAGATCTCTAAAATTGATCATTTTGCTTCAAAGAATTTTGAATTGATTAAGTGGGCAGAGAGAGGAATTATTGTTTGCTTTCTTGTTCAGGGGATATTTGATAAGGTATTTTTGTATTAATAATCTACTTAGACACTTTTTCGTAATTTTGATATTATGTAAAATATTTTATATCTCAATGTATTTGCAGCACCAATTGATTAAAAAAATACTCTTTTTTTCAATCATTGTTAGTATGAGACACGTTCAATGTTATTGCTATACTCAATAGATTATTTCAGCTCACTGCCTAATTCAAACGACGCACAGCACTCGTACTGCGATGTTTTGATTTTGCCACAATACTATTTTGCAATACCTGATTACCTGCATACTATTTATTACCGCAGTACGTACAATATGCAATACCTCACAAAAGAAGGATTTTAAAACACCTCACACCTGAACATTTTGAAAACTATCTGGACCTATCTAGCGCATATAATTAATAAGTGTTGTGTGGCTTTTTAGTCTGTGCTAAATATAGTTTCTTTCTATCTCTCACTAGCTCACGTACTACATATACGAGTATGCTACTCTCTTTACTAAAGTCAGGCGCAGCACAGTTATATTGGAGCATTCCAATTTAATCCACGCACTGGTCCATTTAAACGGTGCTCGACACAGAATGACACCCGACGCGAATTTATGTAATTGTCGCGACGAAAGCGCGGTATTAATGAGTTAGAGCGAGCGGCAATATTCTACCGCTTACCACTCAGCCGCTGCGTCGCTGTGCGGCTGATTGTACGCTTGATGGATCGCGCTTTTTGAAGTCTGTGAATTTGCAACATTTGTAATAATTCTGTTTTTGGGAAATGACGGTGATTTGTCACTCGTGATTTTATGTTGAATGGAGTTTTCTTGATTTTCCGGTTTGGCAAATGTGATTGTAAAAAATGCTTTCCTAAGACAAATTATCGTGATCTCAACAAATTCCTAAAGTGATTTGATAGCTATGTCAAAAAAAAAATTGGAACGTTGAGACTTACTGTTTTTCTTCGATTTTCTCCGCCTAACTCCGCACATAAGACGTACTGACCGACCCGATGGTTTTTTTGTGAAATTTCTTTTGTTTTCCTATATGTCAGGATTACTTAGGTTGTTACATAAGTGCCTATCGATGCTTCATGGACGATCCATCATTATTAATCAACCCTCATTCAGCCCATATTAAACAGAACGAATTAACGGTCGAATATTGATGACGACAGTTACAAAGTCTGCCAACTAGCTATAAATAAATATACAGGGTATACAGGTTTTTATTTCTTGAAAAACAAAACTCCCAATCCTTTACAAACAATTTCCCTAACACCAGCTAAAGCAGATAACAAGAAAAACAAACCACTTCAAGAATTGATCCGAAAGGAAACGCTTCGACAAACATTCATTTATGCAAATAAAATCATTTTTTTTCTCTCACCCTGACGTCGTGGAAAGGGATGAAGAACCAATTTTCAGGTTATTGCTAGAGCCAATTTAAAATACCGATATAGGAATTTGAATTTCTGGTTGTGATGAAAAACATTGTGAGCTGGTCGACGCCGAGTTTTATTTTATTAGCAAACATGTGAATTGAATTTTAATTACAAAGTTGTGCAATGGTGTTGGGAAAATGGCCCGTTTAAAAAAATAAGCTTTTCATTTCATATATTTTTAGTTATTTACAATGTTGACGTATTTAAGCAGCCTCATAACTATGTACCTAAGCACCAGTAAAATAGTAGAAAGTAAACTAGTAAAGTTATGGTGATATTTTTTTTTTTTTTTTTTTTTTTTTTTTTTTTAAACAAAGAAAATTAAAACACACTTTTATAAACGTCAACACATTTGCCATATGTGACGGTTTTGTAATCCAGCATAATTTGAATGTTATCATCGAAATAAAATAACAATGCAGCGTCTTGAAAAAAAATATTTTGAAGTATAAATCATCTCATCATCTCTTTTTTTAGTATCTCCTTTCGCAGGTATGCTGGAAGAAACTTCTTTAGAAATAAGCATCACCTTTGTACTATTTTCTGTTCCTTTCTTCTTTTCTGTATTTAGTGTGTGCATAAACTGTTAAATAAAAAAAGGATTGTGTGGTTTTATGAAACCACGGTAAAAGTGAAACTTTTTTAACTCAAATTAGCGTGGAGCACTGGCACAAATGAGGAATAGTCTATAGAGCAGTGATAGCCTAGTGGTGTGACCGTCGGACTGACACGTTATGACGTGTCGGTCCGGTCGGTCGGTCGGTCGGTCGACCTATGGGTCTCGAGTTCGAACCCAAGGCACGCACCTCTGATTTTTCGGATTCATGTGCGTATAGTATAATTATCACTTGCTTTTCGGTGAAGGAAAACATCGTGAGGAAACCAGCATGTCTGGAGATATTTCTTGACGGCATGTAAAGCCAAGTCAGAGGCCCATGGGCGACATAAAAACTCTGACACCAGGTTAGGAAATAACCACACGATAACAACAGTAATAGTCTATATTCACTACAAGGTCCGCTGATGGAACTATAGACGCCGCCATATTGGCGTCGGCTGCTCTGACGAGCGCCTTCCACTTTATCCCTACTCCGCGGCCGACCGTCACGCGACATGCGATACACAGACCAAAAAATTTGAGACGATGTAATGAAAGTTTCACTTTAATAAATTGATGCCGTAGTTGAAGAAGAAAACGAACGATGCTAATTAGAGATAGTAGACTGCAATATTGTTATACCATTTAAAGTTCGTGGCTTCAAAACTGACGTTCTCAGAGAAATCAAAACAGAGCATTGCTGTAATGATTGCAACTAGATTCGGAAACTAAGCACGTTTCCATGCATGTACCGGAGCATGCTGATCTGAATTGCTTCAGCTTGATACTCGGTAACACGCAGCGATCCAATTTCGAAACACAAGCATAACCTGCCACGTGTGTTTCCTCTATGTTTATCTACGAAGGTGTTGTGGCACTAATGATTTGATGAAACTACGAATTTGGCGTTTGCGTAGCCAGACATTTTGGTGTAGCAATGCCATGTCGTGTACCGAATGAGGACTATTATAAAACAATTAATATCAGTACATCTAAGTCTTCCCCCGTATGCCTTGTTTTCTTATATTACAACGTGAGGCTGATCTAAAAGAATCTAGTATTGAAAGCCATACTTCCACACCAATTAATTATTATAAATGCGAGAGTAGGTCCTTTTGTCTCCAGTCTGTTTGTTGTCCTTTTGCGTCTTAACAGCTGAACGGTAATGAATGAAAGGCTCAGGGATAGATCCAGAGTAAGGACATAGCATACTTACCCAAGTGACATATTTCTGTGGGATTATTTCCAACTACCATACGGGTGAACCTGCGTGCAAAAGCTAATCAAATCAAATATTTTCAGTTGCATACATTGGTGGATATTTTCCATTGCAAAACTCTTTTTTTGCAGAATATGTCTCTTGAACTGAATTGGTCTACTTTCGAGCAACTCCATCACACAAGATATAATCAGGCTCTGATTTAACATCGCGTGTCTCTTCTGACTTACGCTATGATAGCTAGGTTTTATTTATTACGGTTTTTAGACTGATGGTTTCTGCCATTTTCTAACTACAGAAATGATATCTAGTTTTAACTTATGAAAATCACTGAAGATTATTTACAAAAATAGATAGAATATACTTAAACATAGCATGACATAGCTATTTTAGCTTATTTATTTCTGTAGTTAAAAACAAAATTTGACAACACACCAACAGTATAACGTTTCCAAATTATATTCTGCAAGGCGGAAAACTACCTATCAACACTTTAAAGAGCGATATATAAATATCAAATCAAATCATTTATTTGCATGAATAAGGGTAGGTACATGAGGTGATACATAATTATAATAGAAGTTCTTTAGGCCATATTCTACCTTAACAGGTGTGCAAATAGTAGTTCAATAGTCAACCAAAGATCTTATTCAAACTCTGACTCTTCCAATAAGTAGATCGTTTCCCACATTCCAATACTTTATACAAGTAAATGTAGTAATGAACACTCACTGACTATCAAAAACGCTTAAATAAACTTCAATGTCATAATCGTAAATCAATTGAAACAACAATCACTTTCAAATAGAAACATTAAAAGGTTAACAAATGGCAACTGCAATCAATACCCGCCACAAACTAAAGTATCGATCAATAAAACCAATTTAGTAGAAACTAACAACAAGTAAGTGACATTTTGTCCCGCCATTTTTATTGCAAGAAATGAGAAACGTTTCAAGATGGCCCCCGGGATTCGCGGTATTCCGACTTTGACAGATGTTCCCGAGGCGATACGCGGGAGTTTTTTCTTATTTTTTATTAATTGAAACTTGAAACTGGAGTAGCAGCCAGTTTTTAATAGAATATTGTTGCAAGACTTGCAAGTAATAGTTATTGGAGCGATGAAATTGATGAAATAAGTAGACACTTATTTCTCATATCTCAGAACTGTGTTCTAAATTTGATTTATGATTCCAGCCTATATTAGCCAGCCTATATTTCTTTTCACTGCCGGGACACAGACCTGCTCTCCGTGAGTGAAATTTATGGTTAACCTGAATTGCCATACAACGTGGCAACGCCGCCAGTCTTTTGGGTACATTACCAGTTGACTACGTTGAGGAGGAGTTTTTTGACGCCATTTTTTAAGTTTATTTTTAAGTTAGTTAGTTAATATAGGTTATTTTAATTTATTAATATACCTGAATTTATTTAGAAACATTAATTATTGAGCAAAATTTGGGAGTACTTTAAATACATCTCTGCCTAAATCTTCGGGGATTAGAATCCGAAGTTAATATATTGGCATAAATATACCTAATGAGCTCGTTATTTTGAACTAGAATCAACACTGCGCCACCGAAATCTTAGAAAATAACACCTCACTTGAAATCCCGATATAACGAAGTATTGTTTCCAATACTAGGCTAGCTACTGAGCGTCGAGTTCCCAGTAGATTGTTTATTAGCGTCAAAGATTGTCAGAGGAAATACGTTGTTTGTTCCCAATTTCATCCCTGGGATTAAAATTCCGTGAAATTTCATGGAAACATTGCTGAACAAATATTCTAAGAACAAGGAAAAGAAAACTGAATAAATTGGAAAATTAGGAACTAGCGTTTTCTTGCAAACTTGAGTTTTGAAAGTAGAACAATACTGTATTTTGTCAACGTCATATTAGCTTGAGTGATGCAATGAGCAATCTATGACGACATAGAATAATGAATATGTTCATATCTTATTCATGCCTTCCTCTCTAGTAGATGTTAGCTACTCATTGTCATTCTAAGCAGTCATTAGACCTCACACAACATATTTCCTTTCAGTCCACTTCCAGAGACTGTCTTGGAATCTTAAGTAGGAAGATATGTTATGATTTTATCTTAGTTATAAATCGTCAAAGAAATACTGCTCAGATTTACAAAAGTTTGGAATATTTGGTCTTCGTTTCTTTTTCGTGTGTGGCTAACCTGGTGTCAGACTTTTTATGCCGCATGGGCCTCTAACTTAGCTTTACATGCCGTCGAGAAATATCTCTCAGACATGCTAGTTTGGTATATAGGATTGGAATGATCAGAGTTGGCTGTGAACTATGAATTGATTGGTCATTGCATGCTTTAAACAAATGTAACGAAAAATAGTGGAGATATAGCAGCTATCTAGTTTAATAAGTTTAGCCTTTTTACTAAACTATGCCGTTCAACTAGCGGCCTGGATAACATTCAAAAATTCAATCAAACAGCTAGGCAAACGATTTGGTTCAATAACGTTTAACGACTTAGCATTTTTAACATTTTATACTACTTGGGTAGCCCGATCATTTAAATTTTGTTCCATGGCCTCTAAAATGGTTTTGTCAATTCATTTCATCAGTGTCTGTCAATGGATAACTGTCTTCAAGTTAATGCTACAAAGAGCTTAAGGTCGAACATAATAAAATACCCGTGGCTTAAGATCTTTGTAATTATATGCAAAACGGATAATTGAAATGTGTATCTATAATATAATAATAATAATATAATAATAATAAGTTTATTAGTACATAATAACAACATCACAGCACATATCATATGGAAACAGTGGGTTGGTTGTGGTTTTAGACCTGTATCTTAGGAGTCGGAGATTTTGCGGCTTTAATTTATATAATACAACCGTGACTTTTCTATTTGTTTGTAGTGGTTGTGAACACAGCAAAAGAAGTGAGTGATTGTGTTTGTGCATCGGGGTGTGTATGTGAGTGTAGAGTGTGTGTAGAGAGATGAGTGTGTGAAGTGTGAATGTTTTATTAGCTTTCTTTTTAAAGTAGGTTTGATAAAGTTATGAGTCTCTATAGTAATCTATCTTTTTCATCTCAAATACAAATATTGCCCAGACGGGAAGACTGGGCAATATAGTCAATAACGGTATAGTTAATATTTTATAAAAGATTGTGCCAAGCACTGCTTCCAATCTTTCTTAGCAGATCAAAGTTCTAAGCAGCTTTGAAAGAAAAATATTGCAAACCAGATATTTTAATAAGGTTGTCTTGATTTTTTTTGCAAAGAAAATTCTCTCAGGGATGCTCAGCTGATTCTGTAGATGTTGGTAAGCTACAAATAGGATTACTTTCTTAAAAATAATTTGTGACAATTTTTTTAATTACAAATGGACTATAGACGAAGTCTACCATCTGTCGTTGTTAGGTAAAGGTCTGTAATTATTATATTTTATTTTATTTCTTTTTATTATTTTAGATGTTTGTACGTGTAATACGTTTTATACATTTTGACACAACGTTCTTACAATCAAGTGAAAATGGTAATGTGGAGTTTAATTTACAAATAAATAATGAAATAGCAATAAAAAGCAAAAAAAAAAATAGCAGAAAAAAAAAGACGAGATGCAAGGAGTATGTAAGGATCGCAGCAGCTGCTGTTCTGTAGTTTCTGTCTACCCCCATTATAAAAAGGCGTGAGTTTGTGTCTACGAAAAGTAAATTACAAAAGCGTTTATCCTTTCCCTATTCATTTACCAGTTGTCATAACAACTAATCTTTGATACTAAATGGGAAATAAGAAAAGCAATATTTCAGTTTAAAACATTCAATACAAATGCCTACCTACCACTCACTCCCTTATCAACGTCAAACCGAAAACCGCTGAATCGCCTCTCGTAATTTGACACGTATTCCTTCTTTGGAACTCTCTCCAACAAGGAGTGGCAAAATACTCCAAAATCCTTTTTGAGAAAAGCGTTTCAAGAACTGCACAAATAAGGAGATCTTATGGGACGAGGGGCAGTGATTAAATTGATGCAATCAATACTAACGTAGTTTTAAAACCATTGCTACTGATAGTAGCATTTTTTAGATATTGAATTGTTTATTATTTGAATTTTATTGATTGATGCAATAC
Organism: Noctua fimbriata; assembly: GCA_905163415.1. Lineage (NCBI taxonomy): Eukaryota > Metazoa > Arthropoda > Insecta > Lepidoptera > Noctuidae > Noctua > Noctua fimbriata. Next base: position 1,794,463 of record LR990923.1, read on the forward strand.
TTACGTAGTTTTAAGACCTTTGTTACTAACAATTATGGACAATTACTTGATCAGAAATAAATGTATTTTATTTCTGATCAAGTAATTTTTTGACTGGCCTGTTGGTCTAGTGGTCAGTGACTCTGACTGCTATGCCGGAGGTCGTGGGTTCGATTCCCACCCAGGACAAATGTTTGTGTGATGAGCATGATCATTTGTTCTGTGTCTGGGTGTAATTTATCTATATATGTATGTATTTAGAAATATATAAGTATGTTTATCAGTTGTCTAGTACTCATAACACAAGCTCTGCTTAGCTTGAGACTAGACGGCGTTGTGTGATAGTTGTGGAATATTATTATTATTATTTTATTAGTATTTATTGAAAAGTGTGGCAAACCGACCGGACTGGACTCCAGAATGGACTGCAGACACCAAATGATAGATAATGTACTGAGTAATAGCTGTCAAAGTCTGTTCTCATCAGCCAGTCCGCTCGATTGGACTGTATCTTTAGCCGATTCTCACACGACGTTGCTCATCCGCGCGGTCAGGCGGTGACGCTGATCTCACGTTACATTAGCTTGTATGAAATTAGATGATGCCTAACAGACGTACACCGCCCGACCGCGCGGATGAGCGGCGATCACGGCCTCTCCGCGCGTACAATACATTTGCTTCGATACGCGGATAAGCGATAATGGAGAGGTTAACAGTGTATTGGACATAAGCTACCTAAGAGCTTATGTCAATGCTGTTGATGTCGTTGCAGGAACACGAAACACTGTGAAACCGATTGCTATTGGCCAGGCTCTCAGGTTCGTTAGCGTAGCGTAGTCAGCCTATAATTGTTCCCACTGCTGGGATACAGGTTCGTTAGTTCACCTTAATTAGTACAAGAAGAGTTTCACGTACAAACGGACGGCAGAAATATCAACCCAATCGGATCACGGGTAATGAATGGAAAATCGATCCCGAGATTCTACTGTTAACGAGTGAGGCGTGAAAATGAAATGATATTCGTTAAAAACGGAATACAAACCTACTAAATTATTAATATTTATTTATTTATCAGACTACAGAGAGCTTAACTGTGTTAGTAACAATATAACTTGGCCTGTGTTAGTACTTAATAACTAGAACAGATCGGGTGCGATTAGTTAGCACCCACACTAGCGGGCTATCTGCCCGGGCTGCTATCGATTGCAGGATGGTAACTACTACTTAACAATGATACTGGTTTATAACAATCCCACAGCAGAACAAAGGACTCTTCTCAAACAGAGAGGGCATAAGTATTCACTGCAATTGCATAAACGCGGATTTGTGATGAATGATTATTAACTTACGAGTTCCTATATCAATATTAAGTCCTAAGGATTTAGATGAGGAGGAAAAAAGGAAAACAAAAGAGCACATCGAGGGAATTGGGAGAGGCCTTTGCCCAGCAGTGGGACAGTACCTACAAGCTAGTAAAAAAAAAAAGATTTAGATCAATTATTTTCAATGGGACAAGGGTAGGAAGATGTTGATTTAAAAAAAGTTGCGTATTTCAACAACTCTCGACAGGATTGATAATATGTACTTTCTGTTATCGTAAGTTAGACTCTTAATATATATTTGACATTTCCATTATTGTCATCGCTCATAATAATATGTCATTTTATCCAGGCCATCAGGTTTCCTCACGATATTTTCCGTCACCGAAAGTGTCAGAAAACTAAATACTTTTCGTAAAATGGCCCGTGAAAGCTAAACTTTATAATATCAAAGCGCCAACAAAAGTAGATTAATCACTCAAGTAAAATGTAGCTTAAGTTTAACCGAAGCTTTGTTCTACGGAATGTTTTACAAATTAGCTTTAGGTCACGACTTAGCACTAGGGTCGAGGAATATCGCTGTACAGTCGCTTTAGGGTTAAGAAATTCTTAGAAAGTAAGTAAACTGCGTACCACAAAGAAGATAAGTACAGAAAGTACACATAATTATATAGAGGCTTTTCTACGGTCATCTGAAACAAATGATAGTCGCGAGTGCGCGTGCACTCGCTGTGAATGGAGTGTAACTATGCGTGCGTGCGTTTTTGGTCATTGTATGAAGCTTTTAAAGCAGTGATGGACCAGGACAAACGGCCACGACTTACTAGTCGTAGGTTAAGCACTTGCTTTCAAAAGGAAAGCATCGTGAGGAAACCAGCATGTCCTATAACCAAAGAAATCGGAAATATGTAACATCCATCAAACAGCATTGCCCGCATGATGGGTTGCGTCTCATTGCTTCTCTCAAGGGAGAAAGCCTACGTCTCAGAAGTAGAAAAACTACAAGCTGATGATATGAAGCTTCTGTACACATCTATTCTGTGGTAGTTTTCTTACTTTCAAAGAGTTTTCTTTACTATTTCTTCCCTGAAGCGACAACAGGAGGTTAGTTGCCCATTTTTTGTTGAAAATTTTGGAAGCTGGTAATTATTTTAGCGTGGCGGCTTTTTCATAAGTTATTTAACTGGTGTCGCATCAAAGTGAGAGACGGGTGGGTACCTACTGTCAAATTAATTATGAAAAAGGAAAGAAAGAAATATTTTTCTTTGATCTTTGTTGATTTTTACTGTCGGTTTTCGGATAAAAATTTTACCCTCTCTGTTGATTTCGAGTAATGGGATAAATAGATTATTAAGATAATATAGATTTGTAGTAAGGAAGACTGGCATTTTTTTTAACACGATTTAGGATTATTTTTGGGCGCAACTCGTCTGATGCGGCCTAGGGTGGAGCACCAACAATTGAAAGGCTCAACCTCCAGCAACCAACCCTAGGCCTGCTTAGTGGATCACGGCCCACTCCTCTCCGTGACGAGGAACGTTATAAACATACATATTATGTTCAACATAATATGTATGTTTATAACTATATTAATAAAGATCTCTATCATTATGAGGATTTCGCCCCTGTTACAGATCATCATCTCATTATAAACACTAAAGGAGTCAATGTTTCCAGTTTGATAAGCAATAAAACAGAATAGACAGGCAAAACTCAGGCAAAAGTACACCTAAATGACTATTACGACGCGCCGAACATCTGTGTCACAAAATCGATCATAACTTTGTCTTACAAACACGACATCACTTCTCACCATCCCAAAGATAACCTTGAAGATCGTAAAAGACGTAAAATATACCTCATTGGCTCCCCAAAGTGGCCCATTCAGCTCCACTGAACTCCATCTAGAATATTTCACAGTACACTGCTTCAATTGATTATATTGGAAGCAAGTACTCTACGTACGTGAGAATCGTGTTTTTGGTAAAAATTCTCCTGAAAATGTATTATTTACTAGGCACACCTGTCAGTATGTGTGACTATATATATAGCTGTGGACTTCGTTTGCAAAGGCCTTCCCTCACCGGAGCATTTGCCTGTAATGTAAAAATCGAAAATTTTTAAGCATTATGTTACAAAATACCGCTCCCATTGAGGGACCCTTTGCCTGCATTGTAACAATCCTAAATTCGTTACAGGTTGCGCACTGTAATGCTCGGTTCTCCTCATTTAATGTAATGCTGGAACCGACTGTTACATTACAGGTGCTATTTTGAGAGAACGCCTTGAGTATCACCTTACTAGTAGCTGATATCGATACCGATTGTTGTTATAACGGTAGTATCAAACACCCTTAAATGTTTTGAATGGCTATCAATCCATTTGGAAGTGCCGATCTCATGTTTACGATAGTATTGTATTACTTTGAAAGGCAGGAGGTACTTTTGGTGAAACAATGAAAACACATTACAACAATATTGTAATTACATTTATTAATTGGTAAACTGATAGGTTTACGTTTCAAATTAGCTTTTGCACGCGGCTTCGCTCGCGTGGAAATTTTAAAGAAGCTTATGTGCTATTTCAGACTATAATCTATCTCTGTGAAAAATATCATCCAGATCTGTTCAGCCGTTCCGGCGTGATTGAGTATCAAACATCCATCCATCCAAACTTTCGCATTTTTGTTGTAGTAAGATATAGCTCAAGATGGATGAAATGGCGACAGGTTACTGGAACAACTTGCGACCTACGGATGCCCCTCATGTTAAAGGGAAAAATATACAAGTCCGTGATTAGACCTGCCGTACTGTATGGATCGGAATACTGGGTTATGAAAAAGATGGTGGAAAAAAAGATTGTATGTACCGGAGATGAGAATATTAAGTTGGATGTGTGGTGAAACACAAAAAGTCTAAGGGTACATGTTAAATATTTAAAACGTATCCACATCATTCCACAGGTGTTAATATTCAACACGTTTTTAAAATATATAGTTACCTCATAACCAAATAGGTTATCTGGTATGACGTATTTAAAAACTTGAATGTTTTGCATCAGCGTAGGAATTATGTCTTAAAAATAATAAAAATGTATTATTTGACCCAGCTTACTTATTTCTTACGGATCAAATATCCCCACACCCGCACAGTTCACCCACGCTATTAGTAAAACGAGATTTTTAACATTAAAATATAGTTTAAAAACTCTCTATTGCCAATCAACACTTGATCGCTCCAGCCTCCAGGCATTATCAAAATCAAATCAAACTTTCGAACAAGCCCAAAATACTTTCCATCTCAATATCCAAAAGTATTCGAGTAAGATCTTGGCTCTAATATTTGATAACCGTCCCTATAAAATTTCGTCTTAGTAATTTTACTGGGGAAGTAACAGACGGCCTATAAACTGAGATAGAAAACCAGCCGTAAATTTACGATAAAAAACAGATCCTAAAACTGTAAAAAATACGGCCAAGTTCCGAGCATATTTTTGATCGTAAAATAATGTAAGGTCAAGTTCAACTTATAAATGTGAGTCATCATAATTCAATTTATTTACTTCGTTTCAAGATGTCTTGAGCCTGAAATGAAATATGAAGTTTGTTTTTCTTTCTAGTATAATATTTGAGTACTGTCTGCGCAAGAACTCATTATGTGTCAACTTTTCTAGTTATTTCCAAAGCAAAGTTTTAATATTTAATGGTCTTAAAACAGATTGTACCAGTTTTACCTTGTTATAATAGTACTTAGGGTCCATCAAACTATGTAATACATTTACTGAAAGCATGTTACAGCCAAAGTTCACGGGTTACATTCGGGCTAACTTTGAGAGGACGTGGGCGGGTACATACTCTAGTCATTGCGTGCCATTGTCATAACAATTACGATGATATACATCTAGAGCTGTATGATTACAGGACAGGCTTCTTTTATCAGATAATTCACTTTTTTAATACAATTTTCGTCAAGGTGTCAAGGATCAATTACATACCGAGTTACCTCCGTGCCTCGGAGAGCACGTTTTGCCGTTGGTCAAGGGGTATCGTATCTCCCAGTGCTAATTGGGTTGTGGAGGTAACATAGGCAGCCGCACCATGTAAAATACCGGTATTCAGCTGCATCCGGTTAGACTGGAAGCCGACCCCAACATAGTCGGGAAAAGGCTAAGCAGATGATTTCATCAAAGAGTAGAGAGGTGGAGACTGAGAGAGTTTTTTTTTAAACTATTTGTACAGATTTATCTAGATGAATTTGAGACCCGATCAAATTATAAGGATCAAAATAGTATTTAATAAATAAAACAGACTATAAAAATTGTTTAAAACAGTGTCCAGTTAAGTAAAACCGAGGGCATAGTTTTTTCTAGTATCACTATGAAACTTGCCAAAAACAAAAATAAGTTAATGAAAAAAAAATAATTTTAATTTTTTTACGAACTTGTCAGTCACACTGTAAATACGAACATTCTTCGCTGTCTGTAGCAAACGAAAGAAACAAGATATGAACTCAATTTACTTGGCCATATTGCCTGTACCACAAAGATTACTTTTATTGTACCACTGACCTGACCTTGGTCCCCGTTACTGGGTAACATGCAGCAATTTATTGTCTAGACGACTTATTTCAATAAACTTAATAGATGCCTTTGTAAACGCGATCTCGGAATCGAAAGAAAGTCTAGTTTACTTTGCTCAGAATTTATTAGCTGTAGAGTTATGGCATTATTAGGGAAAGATAGGTTTTTGTCTTTGTTATTTATTGTGGTTATTTTACTTGGGAAACAAGTTGTCTTTTTGTAATAGAAATGGAATGCGAATCTAAATTGAGAAATGGAGCTATCATGAATGGAGATACTATCCGTGCTTATATTGTTATTGCGAGTAGTAGCTCTATCTGTATGTTACCTTTTCACGTCTAAATCAGGGCCAACAGATTTTGATAAAATTTAACACACTGTTCTTGGTTACACTGGATTTTTTATCCGACTCCCACGTAAAGCCGCAAGCAAACGGTAGTTATCGATAATGATGACTATTAGCAATATTAGCATAAATTACACTTTTACCAGTGTTTCTGAACTGAAATGAACTGAAATTCCTGATTTGGTTACAACGACATTTTAGGCCATTTCGTTGCATTATGCTAATAATCTGACTTAAGAAAGACTGCTTCCAAAAATCATTGCTACAACGTCTTGATATAATACAATTTCGTTTAGCAAACAATAAGACTGTAAGTCAGTAAAGCCGAATGAGGAAACCAGTGTCCCATGACATATCTTCATAAACTTCCACAATTAAACTTACGTGCTCCAACTATGAATTGTTTAATACCCCTGCCTTCAGTGTCAGGGGTTGCAAACAATATACAACCTTCATCGCCATTGTTACATTTGTTGACTTTGAACATGTTGAAAACTAAACTAAGGAAGTACTTTGTTTTCGCTGAATGGACTTGTTGGCAGCCTTAGATGGTTTCTGAGAATACACTGTTATTGTGATAGTTTTGAGAAAACCGGTGTAATTCCAGAGATTTTAGAAGAAAGAATTTTGGATTTTGTTTGGTAAGACAAGATGCTTTCGACTTCCATGTGAGTTCCGCTAAAATATTATAAGCATAAATATTATTCATTACTCAATAATATTATAAATATTATTCAGTAATACAAAATGCAAAACAGAGATTATGGTTTTGTTCGGGTATTGTGATCTGGTAGGCGTCTTTTTTTATTTGATTTGAATAAAATCAAGTCATAACATATCATAAAAACTCGCCTGTAATCCCTGAAGGGTTAGGCAGAGGTGTACCTAATAGTGCAGCCACATTTCGCCAGTTATGTTCAAGTCCCATGTAATCGGGGGCGAGCCTATTGCCATCAACCGCACAAATCCAGTCTCCGTGGCTGCTACTAAGAAATTCTTGATAGAAAAATGCAAATCCACTAGAGCAACGAGGCGTCGTAACCTAGTCAGATATTATGAAATCACATTATCAATGGAATTTCTCGTTAGCCCTTCACCTACTATTAAGACGTGAATTTTGTTTGAATAGTTTGTGAGTGTTACTTAACTGCTTTGTAAATCTTAATCAAGTTGGCCTAGCTAGGATCGTCTTGTGTGTATGTTTTAATATAACTTGACATGGGCTAGACGTAGAGAAAATGTAATTTTCTTCTAAATTTCTTTATTCTAAGAAACACTTAAATATTTTTAGTTTCTGCATGACAAATCACTGTCACGTCGAATGTCACATTATAATTCTGAAGGGACAAATAAATAATAGCTATCTCTTGAACTATATTTATAAAGACTTTGACGAGAAAAAAATGTTATAGTTTAAGAGCCAGGACAGTTTCTTGGAACCAGTTTGCACTAAATGAATGTTTCTAATATATTTTTTGTCTAATATTTGATTTATATTTTTTTTCTAACGTAATGAAATAAACTTTTATTTACGGTCTAAGGAGATGTGTTTAATGTTCTTATCAACGAATATTAAAAAGGATGCTGTGTTTGTTTGACCTTCAAAGTTTGATTACAAAAATTGTTAAAAAGTAAAGAAGACCAAGTTTTTACTCCTAAAGAGAAAAAAAACATTGATAACTGCGCTAGTACAAACTTGTTAGCGATAGAAATAGCCATTGAAATCGTGTTGAAACCATGACGATTACACTTTATACTAGTTTGTTTCAACAAAATATTTATTTAAATTAAACTGTACATTTCGATCACCAAAATTACATCAAAATCATAAACCTTTATGCTTCGTAAAAATACAGCCCCTCATAATGCCCGTCTCTTAACTAACTTACAGGATCATCACATATAAATAACAAAATAAAAAAACAGTTTCACATACAAGCAAAGCTGTGGAAAAAATTTGTTGTGTCGATAATAATTCTAACTGACCACAACATTAAGTAAAGAGATACTCAATTTGTCTTGCAAAAGACAATATTCTTCTTCTAATTAACTAAAAGCCCTAGTTCATTCAATGTTATTCACTCTGAATTTATTTAGGATGGCCAAGATAAATCCTAGGCCAATGTCGTTATTATAATGGCAACATTCTCTGCTGGGTTGCGTAAGGGACACTTAGATATGTGTATAGTTGGACGATATTAGTTTCTATGTTCTGTATGGTGTCCGGACGTAAAGAATAGCACCATCCCATATCTTCCCGTGGGTGTCGTAAGAGGCGACTAAGGGACTTACCAGAGAATGGGCAGCAGCGTTCTCTGTGTTTTATAACAACCATACTGCGATCGCCAACCCGCCTGCCAAGCGTGGCGATTATGGCAAAACCCCCCTTCTTGGGGGAGGCTTATGTCCAGCAGTGGACGTCTTTCGGCTGAAATGATGATGATGATTAGTTTCTATGGAACAAAGATATCTTTTTGTTATAATACAAATTTTGTTTGCCACAGATTGTTTCATGAGTAACGTTTTGTCTACATGTATCAATTTTTTAGACAAACGTTAAAAGCACTTGGTTCTATAAACGATTAACATTTTACTAATAACTAATAGCGATCAGCCCATACTAATTACGGTTTTTACAACTTCATAACACACATGTCAATTTTACTTATTTAAAAAAAAATATATTCGTGTGTTATGTTATATAAGTTAGTTTAGAAGAACACGGACACATGACACACGACGACAAAAAAGAACACGGTGTCATCTACAGACACGAAAATCGACTTTATTTTCAAAGATATAAATATTCCGTTATTAGATATCATCGTTGGTTCAGTGGTCGCTAGCGCGATTGCTGAGCATGAGGCCTTAGGTTCGATTTTCAGATCGGGCAAAGTGCTATTGGGTTTTCCATTAGGAATTTCGTAGTAGCAGCCACGGAGCCTGGATTTGTGCCCGGTTGATGGCAATAGGCTCGCCGACTATTACATTTTTACAAATGTGGTTCTACTATTAGGTCCACCTCTGCGTAACACTTCGGGGATTACAGGAGTGATGTTATGTTATGTTATAAAGATATTGTGGGTAAGGCATGAGAATATTCAAAGTCCCGACGCTTCCTACACAACATTAGTCTACTATTAACACACGACTGGGTTCAGTATCTCACAGAGAGGAACGTGCATTAATCAACACGACTTTTAACTTCGGCCCTCATCTCAAAGGTCCTCCAAAGTTATGTTTGGTTTATCCTCTCTAAATCTAAAAGTTATTCTGTTTATTCTACTAATAAACTACTAATTCAACGCTGTCCTCCATTTATTTACTCGAAGTGAGGTACAAATAGTTTGCTAATGAATTCGCTTTATGTTTTGCTACTAATTTAGTAGGACCCCTAACTTTTTGCTAGTCTAGGTATAACCTGGGAGAATGTACGTGGTGAACTTTTGTTATTGCGTCTATTGCTACCTGCCCGTGTAGCTGGACATGAAAGGTATTTTCGTATTTTTTGGTAGAATAAACAGCGTCTAGAGGCTGGAATTCTGTCTAGTTTTCTAGGAGTTTATTAACTAATTATCACGGCCTAGAATTCTACGTATAAGTACTTAGTTATGTATTAATTTATGCTATCAATAATAAATTATGTTCGTATTTGTGTGAGAAGATTTTATATATGAGGTAGAGTAGAATATTATTATGCGTAATTGTATACCGAATGTAACACAGCTAAGTTAATCTACATAATAACTATAATATGGGTACATCGACGGTCTTATCACGAGAAGCGCAAGCGACTCAAATGTTATACATAATATTGTATGGAAAAATATTCACAATGTATCACTCAATTTCGTTATTTTGTAGGGTTCTTAAATCATGAGTGATGTTAACAGTTTGACCCTGTGTTCTAAATAAAACGATCAGTCCCGTCTAATATGTCACTAAGTTCAGATAACCGGAAGGTGTTGATCAAAATTAAAGTAAAAAAATAAGACGGCCGCATGTTCTCGCGATGATTACTTTGTTAGGAAGCGGCCTGATAAGGAGCCATCACAAACACCCCCCATTATACAAAAAGTAAATGACTGTCAAAGATCCTTTTAAAAGCTCCTAACAATAAAAGCGATCGTCGTTTCTTACTTAGTGCAACAAATGAGAAGCGGAACTTGCTAATAGGACAAGAACACGCCAGTCTTAGATCAGCATGAACGAAACGTTTTAAAGTACGGTACGATTCAGTTTTATGGTCTGACGGGTATTAAAGGGAATGTAAAACTTCTGGCTGTATCAATACCATTAGTAAAGTTGTGTTTTTAATAAAAGTTTTGTTTAGCTTAAGGAAATGTTGGAGAGAGGTTATGCTATGGTTCGCATATGTTTTACTGACAGTTCCTACTAACAGATTTTTTGAACTTGGAACAGTGACGAGTATCCTCTGTAGTTAGTATGGTGTTAGAAAACATTAGATACAAACATTTCTTTCCATTTTCTTTTATTCAGAAAATCTCTATTTCTCCTTATGGAGTAATCAACTCATTAAAGTAAACCGTTGGAAGTCTGTGGTGACCCATTACCATAGACTTCCGACGGTTTACTGGCTAATTAACTAAATATTTATTTCGTTGGGAAAATGCAGCATAATATGGGACCTAAACATAACTGACGAAATGTGGGTGTACTGTTGTACATCTCTGCCTAACCCTTTGGGGTTTACAAGCGTGATGTGATGTGTTAGCAACGCATCACATCGCATAAAACAACACCCATTCTTATCCAAATTCCAACCACAGCGACGTACATCAGCTACAACAGAGGAGAATGCAGCGAAAGGAACATGATATCACTTGTCGCTCATCTCAGACGTGCCAATGGCGGGGTGTCTCCTTGTCTCATGTCTCATAAGTCGATGTGACGAGGAAATTGTCCAAGCTTGTTATGTACGTCATGTAGAAGTAAGTTACGTTAATATGAATTTGTGTGTTGTTGTGTCAAACAAATGTTTGAAAAGTTTTAAGATCTTGATGCAGTACAGTACTTTTAAAGTAACAATAAAGTATGATAAGGTTTTCTTTTCATATTCTGAAGCTCTCTTTAGCAAGGAGAAGCTCGTGGCTAAAAAATAACAGCTGCTCGGGACGCTCTTCAGGTTAAGTCGCGCTTGCCTAGGTTGGTCCGTGGATGGGGAACCACCCATTACATAACGAGTTTGCTCCATGCCTCGGAAAGCACGTTAAGCCGTTGGTCCTAACTGTCATTTGTAGATCTTTGACAGTCGTTACAGGTAGTCAGTGTCCCGAAAGTCTGACAACCAGTCTTACTAAGGGGTATCGTATTAAGTTAAAAACGAAGATGTTATCAAAAACCCTTCTCCGTTACTTGCTCAATGTTTATTTACTTCGAATATACTGAGTATAAGCTATTTCCAATAGGTACTTTTACTAACCCTAGAAAATACAACCCTTAAATTACGACGTCTTCAATAGATCATTTTAAACAATCAACTGCTCAATCAGGACGCCGTAAAACTCAAATGAACTAGTAGTCCAAAAGCGTCTTTATACAAATGTACAGTTCAAAATCAATTACGGCCAAAGTACGGTCCACAAAAATTGCGAAGCAGTAAATCAGTCCAAAAAACTGCCTCAGGGATGAATCGGGATGAATGAGGATGTAATTAAATTTAAAACAGCACAGACGATGTTCTCACAAAATTAAACGATTTCATCTCTTTGTGTGGCCAGGAAAACCGGGATTACTCAAATCCCGGGATTTTTATGCAATCCTTATGTGAGTTATGGTTTTTTTTTTGTTTATTCCGTTAGCTTTTTGGGGAAATATAAGAGCCATTAGGATTGCTTAAGTATTTACCATAATTTAATATTAATAACGGACGCGAATCGTTTAAGTTTAGTTTGTCGGCTAATAAGTTTAAGGCTAATTGTTATACCTAAAAACTCTTTTGTAGGTCTTCAAAGTTGAATTTAAGTAAAGGTTTCGGTAACCTTTCAATAAATTGCTTTGGAGGATAAGTTTCCCCCACAGACTCTTAAGTTTAAATTTGTTTGCCACGGATACAGGCTGAGGTTATTTTCTTGATCAATTTACGAAATCATTCATTTCTTCTTAAACATACAGTAGTTTCCAGTGCTCGTTCCATAAAATTAAAGCCAATAATGTTCAATCAATCATAAAGCTTTACTAGTTAATAAAAATCTGCGTTTCATTTTTCAACTACGTATTATATTTATGTCGGCTTTCAGCCTAAGTGGATGCAGCTGAAAAACTTGTACCACCGTATTTTACATGGAGCTTGGGTACTGTGTGACCTGGGTAACACAATCACCATCTTCATCAGCCACTACTGGCTATAGGCCTCTCTTTGCTTGTGCTAAGCTCCATGTTCTTGTGCCAGCGTGGCTAGACTGGTCGTAAGGCTCAATAGGTTTGTTTGCGATATTTAGCAGAATTTCTATCTCCTTATGAAGACTGTTTACTACTTGTTTCAGTTTTATAAACCATTATTTTGATATCAAAATAATGGTTTATAAAACTAAAACCACAGAACGCCACGTGCTAAGATTCTAACACACTCCATTAGCTTCGTACACATTCACTTCATCATACACGTCATACACGTGTGCAGCAAATAAGGATCCCCTAATAAAATGTTTTTTCCATCTTTATTTACAACAACAACAGGCCTTAACGCCACGTTCACAACGTCATGCGATGAGGCTTGCATAAAAGCCACGTAAGACAAGATACACAAGATAGATAGATAGACAAGCACGTGTTCATGTGTTTCCTTCGTGTGTGTAGGTACTGTCGCATCGCGGTGAGACGTAGCATGCTCGAAGTAATTTCTTTCATTCTTTTATTTTCTGAGCGGTTGTCTCAACAGCCAACACGTGTGTCTCTTGAACGTGTAGATCGTAGTTTTTTTTTGTTTTTGGCATCTCGCAGGTCAACACGGGGTTGGGTCTGCTTTACCGAATTATGGGCTAGCTCGCCGTCCGGCCGTCTTATGACGACAGGCCGTGTCGTCGGCGCGTTCGTGTTCCACGCGCGCCTCAAAGAGATGTCAGCAACCACGTAGAGGTCCGCACGAGCCGATGCCTGCCAGGGCTGCGGGACTGTTCGAAAGAGATACCGCGGCCCTGGAACACAAAGGGCAAAGAAGGAACATGGATGGGTTTTAGTCAGTACAAGTCTGACTCTCCCTTCCGCTCCACCCAGTGCGGGGGGGGAGGGGTCATTTGATGATTTTCCATCACAAAAAAAAGACTACTCACTAAGGGACCCCCTGTGGGGTATGAGCCTCAGATCGTGCCAAGTGGTACGGACTTGGAATGAATCGCAAGTACGCCAGTGGTGATATCACGCGACCTACTTGCAAGTCTACCCACACCACAGCGTGCTTCTACAGAGCCGAGATGTTTTAAGCTCGTGGCGTGGACGACATTGATTGTCTGATCGCAGTGGAGTTGAGACGTCCTGGAATTGTACCCGATTCATTGTGCTCCGTGTTATTGTGTTAAATTGGAATTTCAAGTAATTTTTTAGTTTAATAGAAACAGTGTACCTATCACACCCAGTGTATTTTCAGTGCACGAAACCCATCTTCTCCCCACATGATGTACGAGCCTAACGGCTTAAATCCTGACAATCCGACAAGTACTTTTATTCTATGTTCATTTCTAAGCCACTGGCCTTTTCTAGGAAAATATCAGTAGAAGGTGACTTTGCCCGCCTTCTCAAAGGCCACATTAACTAGAATTAATTACATATTCTTTGTAATATTTCTCGACCAATATGAGTTGCTCTCGGCTGCTGTTACAAGTGTAATTACTTTCCAATTAATAGCACTGTGGCTTGCTCAGACTTTTTGTTTTTTTTTTCCTTTGTTTTATGTGATTTTAGTTTGAGAACTCCATTTTAGTGTTGAATTAATACATTTGGCTTTTAGTCGTCTTGAAATACAATGCCATATTTTGTTTTGTGTGGTGTGCCATGCCTATTAGAAATCATAATTGAAAGAGGTGTGCAACTATAAACGTTGTCATGTTTAATTAATTTAAGTATTAATATTTTTACTGGGTGTAATTTTACTTGTTTAATATTTTATGTTGTTGTATTTTGTGAGTTATAGCATTGTATTGGACGAGTCCGTAATGTTGCTATAATCGGTGGTTAAACAATACTTAATAATACAAATATTACGAGTGCAGAGTGTGAGCTAGAGCATTGAATTAAATCTTGTCAATTAATTGTGAAATAATCACAAACTATTATTTTCCACAGGGCTGTTCCAAATTGCATTTTCTTTAAATTTGGGTTATTGACGTGTGATGCCAACTTTTTAATGTACAATGCTGTGCAGCGTGATGTGAATGTGCAATTATTCCTAGAAATTCAGACTAAAATGCCTTAATGTGATTTTCACTTGTTTAAATTAAAACATAGTCCAAGCAACGTGTTTGTGAAATTGTCGTGTAAAATTCTGATGAGATTTTATTTTTAGAACCTCTCCAACTTCTAAAAGTTATTTACTTATAAACCCCAAAATTAAACCTTCATACATTACCGTTGTCTCATTAAATATTCTCTGTACGGTTCCTCTCATACATAAGTAAATAAGCTTATTTTATCCCACACAGGCAGGTGTCTAAAACATTCGCAAGGAGATGACGTCAGAACAGAATTAAAGTATGAATTATTACCGTATACGCACATTTGTCACTGAAACTCGGAGATATAACGTTGTGTAAGACAATGTCCCGCCGCCGACGGGAAAGAGACAAGCTATCGATTTTCTTGAGGATTTTCTCGCTCAAGAAACGTACAAAAAGTTCTTCCCGTACGATGATAAGAGAGATGGGGGTACGTTTTTTATTCGTTGTGGGGCTACCAATAAAAAAACGTACCATCTCTAGAAATTTCTCCTTTATCGTACAATCATTTAAATTCACTTACACAAACGGAAGAACTACCTGTAGGCCATACAAATATTTGTTCCGTGCGGGAATCAACCGCAGCTCGCAGGCGAGTACCCTGGGCCTTTTCAAACACACTTTTGCTAGCTTTACTCGCTCTACTCGCTAATCGCCTACGGTGGGGCAGATGCCTAAGAAAAAGGCAAACGTTGCTGATATTCTATGACTCGAATACGAGTTATAAATACATCTGTGTTGCTATAGAATATTTAGAGATACACTTTTCTGATAGGTTTTGTACGTGATGTGATAATGGTAGATAATTATATCGAAAAAAATTGGCGTGTGTCATCATTGAGCTTTTTAAATTTTAGATAAAGATAACGATAAAGATAAAGATAATTTATTTGTAAAAAACATGCGATTACACACAAATTGAGCATGCAAGATCTTAGTGAAGTAGGGTAGGGTAGGTCCGTACATGTTTTACCAGGTCAGATGTACAAATTTATTTTTTCTTTTACAATTATACAAATTAAAACATTTCTATTTTATCCATTTTTTTCTAGGTAACTATATATTTATAATAACTAATGTTGGCATATTATTCTCTTATTAGAAATACAAATTTAAAAAAATACAAATTGTCCAATTGTCATGAGAATAGAATGAAATATAAGGTAAAATATGGCGAAAGGTAAAAAAAAATTAAAATATATCGGAAGATTAGAATATTAAGATTGATTTCACAAAAGGTACAATCAGACCGGTACGGACTGGCTGCGGACAGCGGACAGTGTAAGAAAGAAAATACATTTTTTTGACAAATGCCACAAGTACACGTGCTAGTTTTTGTTATATGATGTATAATCAAAAATAATACGCACATGCATCCAAAAAATCAAAGTTGTGCCTTTTAAAATGTGAGAACTATTGTCGGAGGCATCTAGTACTGGGTAATACGATATCTTAGGGAAGACTGGTTGTAAGAGTTTCATCCCACTGACTACCTGTACCGACTATCAAAGATCTACACTTGACAGCCGGGACCTTCGGCTTAACGTAAAGTACCAAGGCACGGAGGAAACTCGGTATGTAATGGGTGGTCAACCATGAACCAACCCAGGCAAGCGCGGGTTAACCTAAAGATCGAGCCGAGCGGCTGTTATTATTTAGCCACGTCCTTAAAGGCCAGGCAAAATTACTTTTATTACTAATGTAAAGATGAATAATTTCAACTTCAACGACTACAAAACAACTGTAGGTACTACATGTGGGAAAGTTGTAAATCCACTCATTTTGACACGAGTTTAAAATAGCATTCCCCAGTTACAAATAAAAACGCCATTATTTTAAAACACTCTGTAACCTATTTATTTATTACATGTTGCATTCGAGTTAAACTCGCAAACAAAGTGATTTAATTGTTAGTAGTCCTGAGTGCTTTATGTGTCGGATTTACATACGATTTTGGAAATAAAACAGAAAAGTTTTACTGCCGGCTTTAATGGATGAAATTAAAAATATTATTTTGTATACGAGTTTGTTTCCAATTTAAAAAAATGATTAGGTTCGGTCAAACCGACTGGACAGTTGACTTGCTGCGTACTTTGACAGATAAGACAGTATACACTATCTGTCACTGTCGCACACTTTTTTGTTTAGATTTTAGTTTTTATTTTTTCATATTATGTTTGTTATACATAATTATATCTATACATATCTATTACACAAATAAATGAAATTGAAGTGTCTCGTTGTAATATCATAATAGAAAGTATATACGGCACTTTAAACAAAAATACATTTATTTAAATTTTTGTCTGTCTTTCTGTCTGTTTGTTACGGCTAATCTCCGAAACGGCTGAACCGATTTTGACGGGAGTTTTACTGGCAGATACTCTTGAAATTTATAACAAAATTCGATTCAAACGGCTAATCTCCGAAACAGCTGGGTATATTTTAACGGAACTTTTACTGGCTGATAGCTGATGTTGTAATTGTTAACAAAATCGGATTAAAAAGGGAAGTAATATTTTTTTATAATAATTTCACGCGAACGAAGGTCGCGGGCAACAAACTTGCACGTGCACTTGTGGCATGTGCCAAAAAAAAGAAATTTATTTCTTTTCTTGCTTTCACTGTCTACTGTCCGCAGCCACTCCGCATTTTGTCCGTACCGGTCCGATCGTACCTTTTGTGAAATCAATCTCAACGTATAAATTATCCCTTTGCCTATCTAATCTAGATCGAAAAGGACCCAATTAACAAAATTTGCTGATATTGGTGGTCGAACGCCCGGCAATTTGCATTTGTTTCATTAATCAATTTGCTTTGGCTCTATCCATTATTGCTGGCCATTTATTCATAGTATTTGTGTACAGGATTAGCGCTGCCGAAAAGAAACATTCCGAAGTTTTCGCATCGATATTTTCGCTACACATTCGTAAGAATTGAGAAATATTTACGAGGATTTCTGATCTCTCTAGCTTAATTTCAACTATTTATTTATTTTATCATTTATGTACACACAAGAGCGAACATAAGGAAACATCATAACGTAACTTAGAGTACAAAGGCAAAGCTTATTTCAAAAGAGACTTACTACCAGCGGGCCTGCGACGGCAAAAATGAAAGAATAAATGTAGACAGTAGTGTGAGAACAGGAAGAGAATAACATGTATAGTGAGAATGTCTTAACCTAAATATTAAATATTAGTACACATATAAGTATTGACGGCACGATTGGCGCAGTGGCTGAGCGATTGGCTGCTGCGCTGCGTGTCGCGGGTTCGATCCCCGCACGGAACAAATATTTGTATGATCTACAGGTAGTTGTTCCGGGTCTGGCTGTTTGTGTATGTGAGTTTTAAATGTTTGTAAACGCACCCACGATACAGAAGAAATTCCTAGTGTGGGGCAACGATTTAAAAAAAAGAAAGTATATATTATAGTACAATTATGTTTAATTTTGCTAACACTACCATTGCATCTTGCCAAAACATACCATGATTATACATGGAGTGACTGCCTCTGACTTCCACAACCCAGTTATCACGATACCCCTTGGTAAGACAAGTTGTCAGACTTTCAGGCTTCTAACTACCCGTAACGACCGATAGTAGAACTACAACTGTCATTGGCAGAACCGTAGGATCAAATTGCGTCCCCTTGCTTATCTCATCTCGGTCCAAATCGGGAAAGGGAACCCGATGAATTTAGATATTGGTTGTCGTACGCCCGGCATTTGTTTCTTCAATCAATTTGTCCCGTCTTTATGTCTGGCAATTTATCTATTCACGGATACTTTCTTTACCTGGTAAGGCAAGTGTCCGTAAATAGTTGGAATTCGTATTAAAGAGTCCATTATGGCTCACTATCCTCTAAATATCAGGGATGCCACACACATTTTTGGATCTGCATCATTCGGCACAACCAGGCAGTAAAATCAAATACAGTAATTAGTTTCGTGTTGGCTTTGTATTTCAACAAATACTGTCTAATCGAATGAACACGGAAAAATGCGTGGTATCCCCAATATTTAAAGTCTGACAATCGGTACCAATAACCAAGGGGTATCGTATTACCCAGCACTAAACTAACTGGGTTGTGGAGGCCAGATATGCAGTCGCTCCACGTAAAGCACTGGTATTCAGCTGCATCTGGTAAGACTGGAAGCCGACCCCAATAAATTTGGCAGATGATGATGATCCCCAATATTAACAGGAATGTGAACAACTACGTTTAACGTACAGGGAGCCAATATTTACGGACACTTTCTTAACCTGGAAGGTTAGATAAACAAATCCGTGAAACACTCAAAGACCTTCCTTTGAACAAGCCTCGCACGTCGCTAATACTACGTTAGCAGCACCCGACTTTACAATAATATCAAGTAACTTACCAACATATACCCACTGCCTTCATCCAAATGCAAAGAAACTCTTATGGCATGGCTACAGAATATGCCATATCAGGAAACGGAAGTCTTTATTAACTAATGGCACACACACACACACACACACAAATAATAAAAACAGTAGTATCACAAACATAACACACACCAGTACACTATCTAAATCATCAAACTCGCGCTTCAGTAGTTGCAAAAAAAATAAAAAATTGATTAATTTTTTTGAATAATTACTTAAATTGTAAAACGTTACCAGCCGTGTTACAGGTTACACTAGTACGGTTGTCACCGTTAACTTTATTGTCTACCATATAATTTCGTGTTAATTATTGTTACAATATAAGGTACTCGTACATTTGTTACTTTTTGTTTGGCCAAATAAACTGATTATTAACTTAAAACTTTTAACCGAACTGATAAAAACTAACTTAAAAATTTTGTTATACAAAAATGAGCACGCCGTTTAAGGTCTCATATATTTTATGAATGGCGTCGCTTAAAAAGTAATTATGTAATACTGTATTTTGATAGCGTATGTTTTCCCGAATACAAATTGAACACTTTGTAAAAACCAAACCGGTTAAAACCGAGGTAAATATAAAAATTTAAAATTTAGACACCTAATTTTCAAAAAAGGACCAGCGGCAGTGTGTATTTACTCTTTACAGCATAAAATGATAAAATTGACTTTTTAATCGTTACTTTGGAACGATCTATGTACTGAATACGTGGTAAGCGTTTGTGCGTCGTCGGTGTCCCTTCTACCCCGTATACAATTATCAGTCTGAGTGAGCGATACAATTTATACTATTCAAATGTGATTGTCAACGAAGTAGAAACTTTAACATTTTTTGAAGCGGTAGAGCGAATCTTACAACTCAAATCTTTGGTCTACGTCAGAAACATCGTTCTAACATAGTCAGTGCCTCAGCAATTTTGTTTGCTTACTCTCTGTATACCCAACCGACTATAAATTACAACGTTTCACAATGTAAACGGCATCAAAGATTTGCTTTGTGTGAAATACTACGACATTTCTGACGGCGCTAAACCGCTACTGTGACTGACATATTGGTTAGGCTAGTTACACGCTTGCGACTGTGGTTAGTTTGGTTAACAGTTTACTAAGTTTCGTAAGTGATTTATGGATGTAATCTGGCTCTTGGGAGTAGGTATCATTTGGGAAGAAACAGTTGGTACCAACAATTTGATAGAAAATAAAACAAGATTTTTTGAAGTCATTTAAAATGTGACTTGATATAAGAATTTGAGTTCGGAGGACACAAATTAACGTATTTTTCTTTTCTAGTTTTAGGTACAAATGGTACGATAAATCATTTAACAAAACAACAAGTTCTGAGTTAAACTGCACCCCAATTGCTTACCACACTTGTAATCATAATCAAAAGGATTTTTTAAGGAAATTACTACTACATTGCTCCAAAAAATCTACAGCATACATAACCCAATAAATGCTGTTGTGTTATCAAAATGAAAATTACGATTGTAAGTGTATTAGGAAATGACCGCGCTCGTCTTTACTACACAACTAAGAACTAAACATTAACCATGTGACTTTGCAAAAAACAGTAGAAACATGTACATATTTTCGCAAACAAACAAACAAAAGAATTTTTAGCAATATAAAAAAGTCTCTTCTTAGCTTTGGCTTTGTATCAAAACAGACTAGTCGCAAGTTTACCAGCCATACCGAGCCTACTCCGATATATCCCGCCAGTCATTTGCAGTGACAAATCGTCAGTGGCTATGAAACTCAATAAATCTAGATCCAGCTTGCGGTGGCACATCATTTATTATATTATGTTTATTATGTACACAACCACGCCCGAACCCTGGATAATAGGCAGAGTTACAATGACAATATTTTGCTAATAAATCATGTCTTGGAGTATCGGTTTCGGCAGTATCACACAGAAGAAATTGTGCTGGAAGTACGTACAAATCTGCCTTACCCCGTGGTATTACAGGCTCTGTGTTACGTTTTGTGTGACCTAAATTGACTCCAGAAGGATGGCTGGATGAGCTGAACCCATTCTTAAAGGATTGATCTAAAATCACACTCGATTGCGAAAAGTGGAAAAAGGGACTTTAACCCTTCAGAGGATCAATATAGCATCAAAGTAATAAAACATAAAATTTATTGCTGCACAGGAACGAAGGATATAACTGACATTTGAAATTCATTGTACGAATGATTTTACCTTGTGTTTGATCACTACAATTTAGTTGCTTCATCTAAATTTGAAAGTCAAATGTGATGTTAATCCAGCGGTGTTATCTTAAGCTAAGCTATTGCATACACCAGTGCTACTCTGACAACACCTCAAGTTATGAAGGAATAGTAGAACCTAGATTGAAAGGCTCTCCCCTCCCCCCTCTACAACCGACGACACATTTTTCCGTTTGTTAACATAAATTTAACATTACATAACGATGTTTGCTTCAAATATTTGAGCACATAACAGCCATGGCCAAATATATGCTTTCAGTTACCGAAATACTGTTTGTTGTGGCAGTTCATTGACTATGTTTGTATTGCGTGATAAAATGTGTTTGGCGACAAAATGTCACTAGTCATATTATATGGCGAGGCTCCCAGATTCAGGTATTCATTGTAACTCATTGATCACTCCATTCGTTTAGGCTTTGTATGTCTTTATTTAGTTGGCTCTGGTAATCGATTCATTTCTTTATTAAAAAGCTCTGAACCGAGGGGTTCTATTTATACCTCAAATGATCGAAAGAAAGTCTTGAATTGACTTGCGCGTTTGTAATTCTTGCTGAAATACTCCTTGTGTTAGACTAAAATTGAACAATCTATTTCCTATAAAGAGATTGTTGTAACTTGCTCCAAATAATAAGCAATTTGCTACGCTTTATATTCTCGTTTCTTCTAAAGGCACCTTTTTGAGCCCTATAGGTACAAAGTAGATACTGTTACATATTTCCTAACCTGATTATTGCCTATTGAAATACTCCCGGTGTTCAATATAAAATCTTCTCTAGGTGGTACATAAAATTTCAATACGTCAGCTAGAAGGCGAGGCGAAATTGCTTCAATACATAATACTGGCAGTCAATTCCTCGGCCCGACGTGTAATGAAAGTCGCGATTTGTAGTCTTCATAAACAAAATCCCCCTTTATTGGGGGATATTGCAGTGATTTCGTTTGCTGTTCCTCCGTACAAATCCCCTTTACTGGCGCTTCGTTCACACGCTGTTTAAGTAAATTATTAGCGTTGTAAAAAGTGAGGAACGGAGGATTTAGAGGTGTTTCTAAGAATAGACTGCGATTTCTGTTCGAGGTGAATGTTATTAAAAGATTAAAGATGGATGAGGTAAATAAAACTGTTCAGTGTCAAGACTTAATCTCTCACTTCGATGCTGTTTTGAACCTTGAACCTTTCATAATTAGGTATATTTTAAAAATCCATCTCTTGATTTCGAACCGTTCAGACTCGGCACCTACTCGAAACACTCATATTAGTGGTAAATAAACTTGTACACAAAGTAAGCCGAGAATATTTATTTTTGAACGTTAATGTGTTTGAGGCCTTCACCTAAAAAGCCTACATGAGATGGTAAAATCAGCTGGCTATCAAATTGTTGTTGCCATTTCACTTAATTCTTTATATTCTACTTGATGGCCATCAAGTATCATGAAAGCAACACCACAAAATGGTTCATAATAAAAATACGTCCCTAAAATGGGGCACCTTATCTTCAGGTACATTGGTAGACCCATTAAAATGTTACAACCAATAAACTGAGAGCAATCAAGCCAGTACCTTCAACAACTGATTAACTCGTTTGCTCATCTTTGTCAGTAAAACACTGAATATTTGGCAATTACTTGAATGTCGTCAGTAAACGAAACGGGCCAATAAAAGCGTGTACAATAAAAATTGCATTAACTATCGTTTATTCGTTTCTTTGGGGAATGGGGGGGAATGAATAAAGTATTCTTTTGTTTTCGTGATCAAAGAGAGATGGGAGATTTGTTTGTTGCGTGATATTGTGAGTGCTTTCAATGGTTGGTTCGGCTTGTTCCGTGTATTCTGGAGATGCGTGTAGATGGCAGCCATAGAATGATTTATTATAGGTATACCAATATTAAAGCAAAACTTTTACTTTTTCTTAAGTTCATGTGAATAATTTGCTTTTTATTTAGTTGGTGTAGTGATCGCAATCGCGACTACTGAGCATGAGGTCCCATGAGGTGAATCTTTTACGAACTGTTAATAATTTGTCGGTCCAACTTTTTAACATTCATACATTAATTCACGTGACCAAAATGATTTAATTAAAATGGTATTGGATGATATCCGTGATCTCATTAAGCAATACAATCTTTGCCACAAGTGAATATTAATTGTATATGGATGTGCAATCGGGCATGCAATGTTGCATTATTTATTGCATTGAATATTGACGATGTTCCAGCTTTATTTTGTGTCATGGTTGTTCACATAATGAATTACGGGATATTTATTTATTCTTTTGCTTTCTGTTGCTGCTTTTTTGTTTATAAATTGGAATCGATTCTTGGTATGCAAACCAAATAAGTAAGTTATTATTATTTTACTCCTATAGAAACATAATATAGTACATTATAAATTAAAATGCCACACCTACCGGCGGTCCCTCATTATCACGTCGACGTGATCTATCGTTGCATTGAGCGACGTTGCCGCTGCGGGTTACGCTTGCGTTATGAACAGTACTGTTATAATATTATAATATCTTAAATAGGTCTTGGGTATAATGGTTTTTTAAACATTAAGATAGTTCGGCCTTTGTCGATTGATATACAACATTAATTTTAGTATATGCGAAACCTGAATAAGTCAGCTCAGAATAAGTCACTGAATCGATTCCAATAATTTTTAAACCATGTACCAAAAATATTTAAAAAAAGTTATGAGTTGGACACCGAGCGACATTAAGTACCTATCGCAATAATTTAGGTACCTACTGCCAAATTATGTTTATCAATGAGCTCAAGACGACGCTGGAGGCCCGCGCGCGGGCGCGTTGCTTTGTTACCACGCTTTTGTGCGGACAACCAGGTAACAGAATAAGCTTATAACTTTGTGATTTTTCATGATACAGTTGTGAAATTTTGTACATAGATTCTTTACATAAAAATACTATACAGGTGTTTCAGGTTTCGCATATACTAAAACTAATGTTGTAAAATCCTACGCAAGTAAAACCTTGGCCATAGCAAGCTTAAAAAAAATCTGTGACTTTTTACCCCAAAACAAAATAATCGAGCACAGTCTAATAAAATTACCCCTCACTCTCCTATTACCCCCACCCCCTCCCCCAACTACCCATGTTTACCCTATTTCTTGATAAAACCCCTCACGACTTGGTGGCTATCCTTGTAATCTTAGTGAAGGGATGTCCTTGTCCCCGGCCCTTGAAGGCGCGTTTGTCAAAAGGATTTAAGTGTATTGACTTTAGGCCAACTTTTGGAAATGCCAAATGAGTCATGCTTGGACGGGCTATGGTAGGGATGTTAGTTTATTGTTTGTGTGTTTTATTTGCATTGTTGTCAGGTTATTTACCAAGGTGAAGTTCACAAAAATCCAATGAATAAACTTCGTTTTTGTCGACAGTGTCATCACAATATAAAACGTTGAACTAATGAAGGATCAGTGCAGGTTCACTCAAATAAAATACGAATTGCTCAGAAATATTTGGATTTAATCCGTACGGTTCGACCGTTGAGTTTCGAATGAATAACTCATTTCAATATGGCTGGCAAGTTTTGACAGTTGTCACATTGATGTCGACAGACATCAAAAGTGACACTTCACGTCAAGGGAATAGATTTAAATGATACCAATGTGAGAAATAACTTAGCTAAATATTATTAAGCTAACACTAAGTTGTGTTCATCCAATGGGAACATTATTTATGCTGATTGTAGGTATTACTAAAATGTGTTACGGTACACATCCACTCATATAGGTCTGATTCGAAGCACTGAGAACATTATAGCCAGACTATGTTGTGTTACTTAAACACATAATATTATTATTTTTAATAATTCAATATCAGGTAAGAAGGAATGCATTATATACATTGGTGTCATAAAATAACCTATATTAACTAACTAACTTAAAAATAAACTTAAAAAATGGCGTCAAAAAACTCCTCCTCAACGTAGTCAACTGGTAATGTACCCAAAAGACTGGCGGCGTTGCCACGTTGTATGGCAACGCTAAGCCTTTGGCCAAGGTAAAAGCCAGCCCTTGGGTCACGGGAAGAGTCAACTAAACGTTTAGAAATGTCCTTGAAAAGGCTGTGAGCACTCGGACCCCACGGACCTAGAGTTTCAACCCCAAACGGCTCGAAAATATAGTTACCAATAAGGTTACTATATTTACGCCGCTTGAGGTTCTCTGCAGCCGCAGCCGCAGCCCCAGCACAGCACGATGAGCTAGGAAGATGGGATGGCGCAAGAGTATCGACATAATTTGCATCCCACACTAAAGGCCTACCCATCCTCCATGGAAACAAAGACATGCCGTCCGGTCTCTTGCCATCGTCGCGTGCCAAGCCATTTGGTTCTAATAAAGCTGGAACGCCGACGGTGACAAGAGCTCGACGGATGATATCATTTAAGTTCGCGTGCCGTGCAAAGCGGCCCGCACTTCGGCTGCATGAAAGGCCGTGGTGTCCAAGGCTGTTGACAGCTTCACCACAGTGACAGCGATGAGGAGAATTTAAATAGATAGATTTTAAATTCGGTCCATCATCGACACCTAGTATGATAGGTGGGTACAGTAGGCCTCACTGGAATCATGTGCGTATTAACACAGCGTAGTACTCAATTTGAATAGAGTAAGGGGCCAGTATAAACCTGTTTGTTACACACACGTGCAGAATACCGTACTAAATTGAACGTACAGCAAAGTTAACTGCCCCTTATCAAAACGTACCAACTTCCGGCCTTCACAATATTATGTTTAACTTCTACTACCCTTGTCTAAACTACCTGAACGACTATGTCGTAATGACGTCACTTATCAGACATGTTTGAAGCTACTGCAGTAACTTCAGATCACATGAATTGTGGAGTATGGTGGCCTGAAATTGTAATTATGAGTTAGTAATTGTAGCTCGCTTTATGCCTTCTGCATATATAACATTATTTTATTTTTTATTAAAAGTACAGAAAATTTTCTAAACGCCGTTAATTGGCATGAGGCGTATCTCTACTACACAATTGATAAAATTCGGTTAGTAAATCATATAAAGCCGGGTCGCGGCGTTGGAGTGTAGCACAAGAGCCTACGAGTTTTGTGTGTTACGCTGCTACGCCGACGCGCTACGGCGTAGCAGCGTAGTGTAGCGTAGCACAACGTAGCACTACCTTCGGCGATGCTACGAAAACGATCGCCTTTGCGTTACGGTAATTAACTGCACTGATTTTAATCTGTGACGGGCTCTGTTCCTTTAGTTTTCAACGATATCATAGTTAAAGCAATGATCTGTCCAATTTATCACCCAAGGATATATTTATATGAATTATGTTAGAACATCCTTTATTGTATACCAAAATTGGTAAACAATTATTTCATAAATTATTTCTAGTGCTATGTATATGTATGTGAACTGTGCTTCGCTCATAATACGATATTATAACACCTTATAGGGACATAATATATAGGTAATAGGTAAAGATACCCTCATACGATACAGAATAAAAATATACTTCCCAAAGTCTTATTACTTTTGCTCCTTTCAAAGGATAGAACCCACAATATGGCACTACACTATAACCATCTGCATAATATTCCAATTTTTTCGTACTTGTGCTCCAAAAATTCAATAACGTTGAAGCCGGGCTTTCAAAAAGGGACAAAATATCCTAGGAGAGTTTCCTCACAGGCTTTTACCGTCAGTTTCGGAATTCCTAGAACTTTTGGTAAAGGGTATTGTTGCGAGTGACCTACTGCGTTCATACAGGTGAGGTAGTTTTAGTGAAGTTAAATCACTAACAGCGTTAAAAGGATAAAACAAAAAGTGGGTGAATTTCTGTGTATGTCACGGTTCAATAAAATGGCTTAAATAAACATTTGAAGATCAAAATGTAATGAGTTTGTGTTTGGGTATGAACAATCAATGACTATTTGTTTCTCTGCAGAATTTTTAATTTAAATGATTGAAGCACTTTTCAGGAGATGGCTTTGCGAGTAAGCAAAGACCAAGGAAACAATAAATGGATTTTTTGAAAGCTAATACGGGGAGAAGGGAGGTAACCAATCAGAGTATGATTAATAGAGAAGTATGGCCTATACCCAGAAGTGGAAGATTCTGGCCTAAATGATGATGATGCAAGAGGAAGACTACGCCGACCATAAATAAATAGGGATAAGTTTAAGAGATTGATGCTGCTGCACATTTGAAAATCATTGTCCAAATGTGAAAAATCCATGAAATTTTTTTTTTCTATCTTTCTCTTGTCCTTTCACCGAATTTCATCCAAAGTGGTATGAAATTCAGATCCTGTCTCCAGCCTTGTAAAGCCAAGCCACTATAAATATAAACGCGTTCCCACCTAAGCCACTACACAAATCGTATGCAGCCAAACGTCAGCCTATAAAAGATTGGTTCCTTAGGCGCTTGTACCACCACCAGCGAGTAGCGATAAGCGCGTAGACCTAGTGTATAGTTATTTGTTTCAATGAGTTCTCGCAGCGTTGTGAACACGCCGAAGTTAATGTTACGGGTAGTAGGTAGGAACCTAAAGTGTGACAAGTGGTATCATGTTTTCGAGTGACTGGGTTGTGGAGGTCAGAGAAGAGGTCGCTCTATGTAAAATATACCAGCATTTTACACAGAACGACTGCTTCTGTGACCTCCTAATTAGCAGCATTATTCAGCTGCCAATTAGACTGGAAGCAGAACGTAGCCAAAGGCTCGGCAGATGATGTACGAGTACTCTGTCTGCTTTGTCGTTGCGACTAAAAAGTCAGTGTGACAGGCCAGTGGCAGTCAGAAAACTAGTATATCTATATATTTTACATTATTTTGTATGTTTCTTGAGCGAGAAAATAGCTGATAGCAATTTTTTTTGCGACAGACCCGCCCCACTTTTCCCAAACTACTGCAACTCCTCAAAGCCAGATTCAACAGTGGCGACCACCAGAAAAACGCCACGACAATGAAGCTCAATAAAGTCCCAGAGAAACAATTTAACTGTCTTAGATCCCGCTACGAAATTAATCAGTAAAGAATAGCAGAGGAGTAGGAAACACATAATTTCCACTTCCCTCCTAACTGATAGCTAGTCGCTCCTCGCTGATGGTGAGACCGGGGCCTTACAAGTCACAGCTAGCTTCCCTACTAGCTTATGCATGCGTGCGATCGCGCCCCGGTTAGAAGTCCCATTTTACTTGCAGCATTTGATTTCCTGTTTATGTATATAACTATTTATGTATACAACTTGGAGCCAAGGAAATTGAGTACTTGTGAGCTGAATTATTTTGTTGGATAAATTTTGCTTGTGGTTAAATTGTTTGATATAGATATCCGTGAAAGATTAATAGATAGATAGATTAGCTATAATTTATTTCACAACAAAAATTTTACTCGAACTGAGTAAAATTTTTGTTGTGAAATAAGTTATAAATTAAATTTTACATTATTTTAAAATCTATGGGTACAATGGCGGTCTTACGGCTAGATGAATTGGTTTTTTCAATACTCATAGTGAGAAAACGAATTAATTATTTTTCTCAGCGTTTTGATGGAAATCTGGTTTGAATACTACTATTATGGTATATCGATCATTAAAAATAAAACAGGTGATTCGTCTGTGCTATCAAATTATAGACCTATTTCTCTGGCGACCATAATTGCTAAGGTGTTGGACAGTCTGCTTGTAGGCCAGCTTGATAAACATCTAAAAATAAACGATGCTCAATTCGGGTTTCGGCCCGGTTTATCTACAGAGAGTGCCATCCTGAGCCTCAAGCAGACTGTTCAGTACTATACTGCTAGAAAGACACCAGTATTTGCGTGTTATCTAGATTTGTCAAAAGCATTTGACCTTGTTTCATATAATGTCCTGTGGGGTAAACTGCAGCATGAGACGGATTTGCCCCAAGAAATAATAAACTTATTTAAATTTTGGTACGCGAATCAGCAGAACCGTGTTAGATGGGCAAACTCCTTTTCATCTGAGTACAGGCTTGAGCGTGGGGTGAGGCAGGGCGGGCTATCCTCGCCCGCGCTGTTTAATCTGTATATGAATAATCTGATCGATGAACTTAGCAGAACCGGAATCGGGTGTCATATTGATGGTGTATGCATTAATAATATAAGCTATGCCGACGATATGGTTCTGCTGAGCCCATCGATCAGGGCATTAAGGAAATTGATTAACATGTGTGAATCTTACGCTGAGACCCATGGGCTCAAATATAATGCAACAAAGAGCGAACTCATGGTATTTAAAGCGGGTAGTAAATGTTATAGCACAATCCCACCAGTCATGCTGTGCGGCAGACCTCTAAAAAGAATTGCTAACTTTAAGTACCTGGGTCATTGGGTCTCAGAAGATTTGAAAGATAATACTGATATCGAACGAGAGCGCAGGTCGCTGGCTGTTCGATGTGGGATGTTGGCCCACAGGTTTGCACGTTGTTCGGCACAGGCTAAGGTGACGCTTTTCAGAGCCTATTGCCAATCCTTTTACACGTGCAGCCTGTGGGTGAACTTTACGCAAAGGGCATATAGTGGCCTGCGCACCCAATAAAACAACACGTTCCGGGTGTTGATGGGGCTGCCGCGTTTTTGTAGCGCGTCCGGCATGTTTGCCGACGCGGACGTTGATAGTTTTTCGGCCATCATGCGCAAGAGATGTGCATCTCTGCTACGCCGTGTTCGCGGCAGCCCCAACACCATTCTCGGAACGTTGGCTGATAGGTGGGACTCTCCGATCTTGGGGCGGTGGATACGGCTGCATGCAGTCAAGTAGACATTCCCAGGGTCGGTGTGCCTCACGCTTACCATAAAAATTTTACTTACAATAAATAAATAAATAAATAATGTTACTAACACTAGTTTATAAGCTTACACTGTTACTAACAAATATGGATTGTTTTCCGAAATAAATGTTTATTATTATTATTATTATATATTTCTGATACTTTGCTTTTTTGAGTGCTACGTTTAAGGTACAAGAATTCATTGCATAATATTGCACTTCACACTCTGATTAAAAAAAAAATGTTTCTCTCTAAAACACTACTGTTCGGTCAAATCTGCCAAAGTCAACATCTGCCTAGCCTTTTCCCGAAAATGTTGGGGTCACCTTCCAGTCTAACCGGATGTAGCTGAATACCAGAATTTTACATGCAGCAACTACCTATCTGACCTCTACAACCCAGTTAGTACTGGTTAATACGATATCCGTGGACAAGACTGGTTGTCAGACTTTCTAACCACTGACTACCTGTAACGACTGTCAAAGATCTACAAATGGCAGCCGGGACCAATGACTTAACGTGTTTTCGTTCGGATGAAAATTAAACTCGTTATGTAATGAGTGTCACCCACCCACGGATCAACCTTAACCTGAAGATCAACCCGAGCGGTTGTTATTACTTAGCCATGCCCGACATACCAACAGAAAAGTAGATAATATAATATTTGAATAAAATCGCTGATATAAAATCGCAGCAGAATGTTGCACATTTCACAGCTCGTTATTCCGCCAGAACTGTAAAAGCCAGTTAAAACGAATTGAACTCAAATGCTTATATTTCCACCCTTATTGAAATAAATACAAATTTATATAAAGTGCTTTAATGGTTCGTATACAGTATTGAAACTTTTAATGGGAACGATAGTTTGCGTTAACCGTAGTAAGCTGACACATTTAATTGCGCTGTTCTGCGAATTTGTGGAGTGTTGTAATAATTAAATGGCATTGGAAATGTTATTTGTGAAGTTACTCAACTAGTGCAATAACTGGCACTTTTAGAATTTCTGAAAGTTTACTAGTAAAGGTTCAGTTAAACTGGTACGGATATATTGT
Organism: Noctua fimbriata; assembly: GCA_905163415.1. Lineage (NCBI taxonomy): Eukaryota > Metazoa > Arthropoda > Insecta > Lepidoptera > Noctuidae > Noctua > Noctua fimbriata. Next base: position 1,825,613 of record LR990923.1, read on the forward strand.
GGACCGGCTGCTGAGGCCGGACATTAGCACGTACTTCAGTACATTATTTGTCAGTGTCCGGTGTCCAGAGCCATGTCTACAATTTGTCTTAAACCAGTTTCACTGATCCCAGAAAAGCTACTTGAAAACTAATATTTTCTTTTCTCTTATTACAGAAAGTATCGACAAATCCGGCGAAGACCCTGTGATAGCAGCTTTAAGACCTTATGCGGCACCAGACGACGATGACGGCCCGAAAGACCCTTACAACTTCCAGAAGCTCTTCGGCAACACATCGGTGGCCAAACACGACGTCACCACAGACGACGTATCATTAGTCGAGCATTTCATTAACGTAGAACATAGTTACGATAACGATACGAAAATTAATTTAGATGAAAATTCTGAGATAAGAGACTTGAACGATACAGCTGAGAATGTGACGATTTCGAGGCCTGTGCACGAAGACGTTGTGACAAAGTTCCTAAGATTGATAGAAACCCAACACTTGCTCGGTGAGAATTGTACAGCTGGTACTCATTTGAACTTGGGAGAAGGTGTAGTAGACAGATATGCACAAGAGAGATTTAGGATAGAAGCAGATGTGGCTGTAAATAGAGCGAATATGTTAACAAGACTGTGGAAGTATGCAGGTCCTTCAGTGATGCACAACGAGTATTTGCTCCACGCTAGTGTCTTCTCCATGGTAGAATTTGATGACGATATCTTCGCAGCTGGGAACTGTTACGATCAGCTGCAGTATAAAGACTACCAGTTGTTCTGCCCGTTCGCGTACCGGTTGCCCGAAGGGCCGATACTGGCGAAGGATTTGGCGGTCGAGTACAAATATTTGAGCAATACATCGGAATGGTTCTACATCGCGCGCAAGAATGCTGAGCGCGTGATCAGGAACCACAATCAGTTTAGAAGAGGTGAGTGTTTAGTTATTGAAATTCTTTAAATGTTTTAGGTACAGTTGACATCCAATAAGAGGAACATAACTGGCATTGCGATATTTAACGCCTCCCGTTTTTTATCATAAGTTATTAATTTTATATAACGAAAACACAGTTACAATTTAGACCAATTTTAGACCAGGGATTTGAAACATTTTTTTTGGTGTTCATAAATAGTCTCAAATAGGTAAAAATCGATTAAAAGCACTAAGATTTAATAAAAGAGGCACAAAGATAGGATTATCTTATTGCCTCTTTTATTTTATGTTAGTGCAAAAATTAAGTTTTGTACTGCAAGATATCGTTGATTCTATTTTTTTTAATACATATTTGTTACGATCGAAATTAAATTTGACAGTCCTAGTTTACTATTGTTCCAGTAACATAGTGACTGGAAAAGTCAAAGACATTTAACTCTATATTCTACATTAAAGTGACTGCTGGTTGACATATTCAGGTTACCGCGGAATACCCGGCATCAAATATTTAAAGTTAACTACTCGTACAACAACCTATTGAATCGGAAACTAAATTGATGGAAACAGTTTATGTTTTGTTTTAACCAAGTACCTACAATATTAATTTAATGTAAAGCAGAATTTGTGAAATTTCCAACAGTTTGTTTAGTTAACTGACTCTTGTCTAGCTTAAGATTCAGCAGATATTATGTGATGTATGAACAAAATAACATGAATTTATATTTCCATGAGTTCCATCATAGTTTTTTGCGAATAAACCATGTCTTCACAATCCAATGATTTTAGCTTCGGCCAAATAATCAACCAGTCACGTAAGCGAAGCCACGGGCAAAGCTAGTGGCTATAAATAAATCATTTGTGCATATTTTTGGTTATTTATAGTATGGGCAAGAAGGGCGAGGAAGTTCTTTAGATAGTTAACTAAAACCTATGGTTGTTTTTACGCAACCAGGAATTAATTCCGAGAAAAAACTTCATTGAATAAATAGGTACTTGTTTTAGGTCTGAAAACCCGATTAATTTTCAATGAGCTGTAAAATACGTTTTTCAGTTGGTTTGAAAACAATAAATAGTTGAGTCATTGAGTTGGCAAATTACTGACGTTACAGATGGCTTTTGTTATACAAAATCTACAGGAAGCGTTTTGACAGCTATCTTAATATGTGGTTAACTAAAAATTAAAACATGTGAAAAAGTGTGTCTTAATTCTGCCCAATTCATCACAAATCAATACAGATAACTGACGTCCTACCTGTTTTATTCTAAAACCAAACATAAGAAAATCGCAGGCACTGTACCGTCAAATTATTCAAAGAGTTCCAAAAAGTTGCCAATCTTGCTTATAGGGACACGACTCCCCGGGGTTCTATAGTGAAACGATCGATTTAGCGTTACTTAAAACAATACCGCGTCAGCGTACTTCACAAAGAGTTCGCAGTCTGTCAATCGCGAGACCCTCACTCGACAGATTTTCTTTTGCCTCCAAGTAAAATATTTATTCGGTAGGCTTGTAAAACGTTTTGAAGTTACAAAGGGATCTGAACTAAGTTTCGAGGTAATTTTCCTTTTATTGTTCAAATTCCAGCCTGATTTGAATAAAAGAAAACAAAGTTTTGAGTTGTTTATTTATTGTAAAAGGAAGAGAATTTGTTAAGGATATTAGGTATTTCAATTTTGACGATCGTGAGAACTCTTGATTTGTAAATAATTATAGTATCTTCGAAATAAAGTAGTTAAAATTTTAACGATAAAGATTTTGCCACTAAAGCCCCTTGCGCCACAAATTACTAAATAAATGCGAAGATAACAAAGACCTGATCTTTTGTTGTCAAATACATCATACTCACACAAACATATACACTCACGCAACACTCACGCACACACACACACACACGTAAACAAACACACGCGCTTTAGTAAAAATGTTTTCTTCCATTTAGTTGTCTTTTTATTATTTTTTTTATTCAATGTAGAATTTTTCGTATTTTGCTTTTCTTATGTCGTAAAACAAATGATGTATCATTTCATTAGCAGAGAACACTGGCTCCTGCAACACAATTTCAACTATCGCAGGCAGGAGTTTGAAAATCCCACATATCGTGTACAATGTTTTTTATGTAATTTTTTTAAATTCGTTTATAGACCGACCTTTAATGAGTCCTCCGTTTTGCCCCATCAAAGGCATATTAAGCTTCCACAAAGTCCTAACAATATCCCACAGGTTATTTGCTTTAAAATAAACAAAATCCACGTGGGTATTACGATACTAATTGAACCAATACGTTATCAACCTTCAGAATATTCCATTTAAATTGATACCTTCGCGAGGACTCATTAAAGCGGTCGGTCTATATTTTAACATTTAGTGAGCTATGGTGCAAGGGGCTTAAATCAACGTTGTTGGTCATATAATTAAAATATTTTATTTACCAAACTTAATTAATTCAAATTCAGTCTTTCACAGTCATTGAAGCTTCAATACATCGTAACAAAATGCAATCACTTTAAAGTCTAGCCAGGTTTAAACCCAGAAGCAGTTTAAAACTTTAACCATCTGAACCACAACCAATAACGTAGAAGTACTTCCTTTTTCCAACCACAAGCTTTAATCTTTTAAACCTGAAAATAAAATCCAACTTTCCACCTTCGATAAGGAATCTGCAGCTAGTTCAATTCACTTCACTTGAACACTTGTGAAGTACGAAGGAAATTAAAGTTAGCGCAATTTTCGCTAGCACCACAAAACACAGCATTATACAGCTAAGTTGTGTTTAAAAGTTATTTAAGTTTATACTTCAGTAGCTCTTGCCTGCAGCTTCGCTCAAGTCGAAATCGGAAATTATCCTACGCGAACTTGTTATTGAGATATAGTCGTAAGTCATAGTGATATGACTATAACTATGTCAAAAGCCAGCTCAAGGTCTAGTTGTATGCCACATTTCATTGTCATCTGTTGAGCCACGAACATAATGAAGGCATAACAAACAAATAAAGAAAAGTCACTTTCACTTACAAAATAAGTAAAGATGTTCTTCAGAAAAGCCAGGTAGTACTCGCAACCGGCGTGCGTGAATGATAAGATGAATGAACGTGAACAAAACAAAAGGAATTTAATACAAATGAAAGGATCATAGCAGTTGGCATCCATGGAAAAAGGCGTGAGTTTGTGTGTATGAAATTTAAAAAAAAGAGTTAACTACAATTCGGTTTAAAGAATTTAAAGTTTTAACTACAATTCACATAGCATGGTTCATTTTGTATTTAATTAATGGCGATGAGGCTGAAATGAATGCTAATGGAGATTGATAATTATGATTGGCATTCAGCCTCTCGATACTGAACACTTTAATAGCGAGACAAATCGATTTGATGTATCGATGCCGAGTAATATTTACCTATTTTGAAGCCGTCAATTTCGAATAATTAACTTCTATAAATGAATACCTACTACGGACGATACATAGCTCAATCAAACAATGGATGGAGATTAATTTAATGAGGTTTGAGATTTATAAGTTACTAGCTGTTGCCCGCGACCTTCGTCCGCGTAAAATTTTATAGCCTATGACCTTCCTCGATAAATGGGCTATCTAACACTAAAATAATTTTTCAAATCGAAGCAGTAGTTCCTGAGATTAGCGCGTTCAAGCAAACAAACAAACAATCTCTTCAGCTTTATAATATTAGTATAGATAATTATGCTTTAAAAGCTATTTAGTGCTCAAATAATTTAGTTACCCGACGGTGGATTAGGAAGTCAAATCAAACAGTACTTCTTTCCGTTGTTTTTGTTGCTTACTAAGCACTTGCACTAAATAAAGCTAAACTTCTTAAACTGTACACCTACCCAACTAGAAAATAAACTGCGATAAAGCATCCCCAGTTAGTTCAATTCACTTGAGCACTTTTGAACTGTGAACGATTCATCAAAGTTAGGGTAAGCACCACACTAGAATAACATTAAACAGTCAATTGTGTAAGAAAGTTTCATCTTGACATAATAAAGCTCATAGCACACTTAAGTATTGCACCGAATCGGCAGCACGTCACCTTTGTCATCAGCATCATTCTCTTGCCCTTATCCCAATTGACGGCACGGTTGGCGCAGTGGCTGAGCGATTGACTGCCGCGCTGCGTGTCGCGGGTTCGATCCCCGCACGGAACAAATATTTGTATGATCTACAGGTAGTTGTTCCAGGTGTGACTGTTTGTGAGTTTAAATGTTTGTAAACGCACCCACGATACAGGAGAAATTCCTAGTGTGGGGCAAAGTACTAAAAAAAAAAAAACATTTGGGGTCGGCGCAGCATGTCTTCTTCTTCCATACTTCTTTCTCTATTACTCGTCATCTCATCAACACCTCACCTTATTTTTACTAAATGATCCCGATCTGAGCGACCTCAGATACTCTAGTTGTTCTGTTAGTGACAACCACTGACGGCACTATTGGTAAGCTGTTCTTAAGGCCTAGTCTCTACCAAATCCGAGACGAGTAGACCGCAGAGGAGATGTGCAAGATTTGACCAATCACTGGAAAGACGAGTCACGCGATGTAGATGTAAAAACCGGAGGTACTGTGACCAGCTATTGAAGCGTTTTTATAGAAACCAAGTTGTCAGCGTTGCTGTGGTCTACCTACCATAGCAGCGTTGCCACTGCCGTATCCTCTTGAATTCTTCGTAAAGAATATTTAAAGAGAGAATTTTAAAGTCGTAATGAAGATTGCTTGTAAACATTTAGTTAATGAAGATGAAAGGTCAAGGAGTTTTGAAATGAAGATTCATTTGCAGATGCTTGTAAGGGAAGGTTTGAGTCAATAGCGAAAAGGGTAGCGAACTCACGACCTCTTGAATCCGTCTGTCTGTTAGGTTATTTCCTTTTACTTAAGTAATTAAATGAATGAATAAATTATAAAGATGCTATCGTTCCACCCCTGTTGCGCACGGCCTTTACAATTTTGCCAATATGTATGCAGAAGGTTTATTTTAACGTAATTTAAAAATGTTTAATAATATGTTGTTAGCATAAACTTTCTAAAACTTGAAAACTGGATCAAAATTCGTTGCGAGTCAGTCAGTCTATGTGACCAGATAGTTTGTACAAAAACGCAACGTTTTGTTATAACTTTATGTTTTGGTTGAACATACCAATAGGATTACCATCAAATATATTGCGTATGCCAAAGATGTTAAGTTATAAAACACCAAATTACTCATTCTTCAATATAAATAATAAAATTATATTACTTCGAAAAAGCACACCAATTATCTTTATCAACTGTCTTTTCCGAACTACGGTGCGTTTGCGGCTTGTAGTTTAAACGGAGTTAGTTGAACACCAGTATTTTAAATAAAGCCACAACTAATCTGACTTCCACAACTGACTGACTATCATCGGGTAACACGACACATCTTACCAATACTGGTTGTAAGACTGTCAGGCTTCGGACTGTCCATAACGACTGTCAAATATCTCAAAATAATAAATGATACAAAAATGATGAATGGTAGTTGGGACCAACAGTTTGCAAAAAAACAAAAACAAGATCGTATTCACAACACACAAATACGATCTTGTTTTTGTTTTTTTTTTGTTTAGCCTGTTCTGTCCCACTGCTGTCCAAAGGCCTTATCCTTTCCTTTCTAACTCTCTCAATATTTTGCCTTCTTTGGAAAATCAGTCAGGAACGAGTCCAAATCGTCGTCGCATTATATTATTATATGCGACGATTATAGACCTCCAATAAAAAATAAAATGTTTCCCTAATCTTGCGACCACCAGATATATCTACCTTCCAAGTAAAGATACGTTTGTAAGCTCAGATTTATTCCGTTGTGCTAAAGTTTTCCTAAATTACGAGTAGGACAATGTTTTTCTAGGACTAAAGGGAAACAGCCCGACTGTGTATTTCTTCGTAGAACTTCTAACAGACGATTGAAACTTAACAAAGTTAAGGGAATCGTAGTTTTTTGCTGTCTGAGCTTCTACTTGCGAAAGGTATCTTTCCTTTTACTTTTGCTTTTTCTTTTATCTGTGAGATTGGAAACGAGTGATTCTTAAATCTGGAATCAATCAATATCATTTATAGATGTTGTTCCAGATATGAAAATATCCAGCATATCGAATGAATGTAGATCGTTCACATCATTTTCCTGCCGTTTTCCCAATTTAACTAGGGTCTGCACAGCATGTCTTCTTTTTCCATACTTCTCTAGTACTCGCCATCTCAGCAGTCACCTGTTTTATAGCCAAATCATCCTTCACACAGTCTATCCATCGTTTCTTTGGTCTTCCTCCACTTTTATAGCATCAACATTCAAAACTATTTTCATGACATTTTCCTCATTCCTCCGCATCACATGCCCCATGTCATGCCCATACCATGACAACCGATTGCCACACATGCTACACATGGCGTTTAAAATAAATACGTGACTATAAATAAAAAACCCTATGTAACAGTTTTAAAATCACAGTTTGGCCTAAATACCGAATTATTGTGTTAAATTGAGTCCATATTTTTCTTCTAAAGAAATACGTTTAAATTTAAGTTGTGTCATATCAATCAGAGTCCTTGTCTGGAGCCAAGAACGAACTGCGGACAAGGCTCCAGACATCGGATACCGACTAATATTTTACCGAAGGATACTTCAGTGTGTCGGTGTCCGCAGCTGTTCCACAATTTGTCCTTACCAGTTTGACTGATCCGTAAATCGCTTATCCTATCGCCATTATCATAGTCAGCCATAGTCCTCAATAGCTCAATTGACCTTATTGGACGTTCAATACAGTAATTATTGTTCTGTTACCAGTCAGCTTCATGTTAATTTATTAAAGGGCCAACACGATTGCAATTCCGTCTGTATGCGGACCATGTGGTCATGTCATTATTATTAGATGGATATTCCGGGAAATTATTGTAGTATAACAAACACATTTGATATTTAAGATTTAGTTTTGGAACTACATTATATGTAACCTATTATTATATTTTATTTGTTGGTATTATTTATCTGCTATTCAGCTGCATCCGGTTAGACTGGAAGCCGACTCCAACATAGTTGGGAAAAGGCTAGGCAGATGATGATGATGATGATTGTATTATTTATTTGTAAATTAGTAACAAACTATCATGAGTGATTATAATATGTTCTTATAAATTATTATTTTAGCACCACAGATAGAAAAAGGAATAATACAATTTACTTCAATAATTTGATGTTTTTCCCACAAAAAGCAAACGCAAAATCCAAAAAGGTAAGTGTTTTTAAAAACAGTTTTCAATAGGTATGCAAACATAATTTAATAAAAGGAGAATGTAATGTTATTTTAGGTTTAATTTCAACGCCCCGAGGTTATCGAAAGGTCTAGTGCGTTCATTTGGTAGTGTAAAATGACAAAATTGAAACTCGTGTTTGTCACAAAGTATTTTTTTTAATATTTAAATTTGTTCATACGAAAATGTGTCACAGTGAGTGTGTCAATATTGAAATTGGTCGTTAGATGGGGAATTAATTTGTTTAAATAGTGAGTCACGTAAAGAAAGTGGCATTACTCAATAAGCATTGCAAGAAAAAAAAAAAGATAATTTTCAATACACTTGTAAACTGTCACTACTATTAGGTTCAAAGTGCAGTGTTTCACACACACCTTTTTTTTCCGCAGTTACCTACTAAGTCCGACGTGGTGCAATTCCTATAGTCGGCTGTGATTGTTTTTTTAATCTCAACAAAGATGTGGATGTCTGTTATGCCTGAATATTTTTTGAATATTTAAATTGTGTTTATAATTAGGATAGTGCAGCAGTGATAGCCTAGTGGTGTGACCGTCGGACTGACAAGTCATAGGTCTCGAGTTCGAACCCAAGGCATGCACCTCTGATTTTTCTGATTCATGTGCGTATTGTATAATTATCACTTGCTTTTCGGTGAAGGAAAACCTCGTGAGGAAACCAGCATGTCTGAGAGATATTTCTTGACGGCATGTTAAGCCAAGTCAGAGGCCCATGGGCGTCATAAAAAATCTGCCACCAGGTTAGGAACTAACCACACTATAACGAACGATGAGGATATCATAAATAAACATTACTATTTATAAAATTATTTGTTTTTTATCAACAAATAAATATTTATTTGTGTTATAAATTAAAAAAAAAAAACTATTTTTATATCAGGCCGTTTTGGCGTCCTTTGTTTCTCCTTTAAACCTGCGAAGCCAAAGCAAGAGAAAAATAGCAACTTTAAATTCTGGTTTCATAATAATTTAGGACAAAAATACTTTTCGTTATGTCTATTAGTTAATTTATTTGTAAGTGTACTGAAAAACGTCGTTTGAAACACGTGGGCATTTGTCGCTGCAGTTCTCGGTTCCATATAACACCCTCGTCTTCGGCTCGGGTGTGAATTCGCACTCACAAAATGTACTTTTTTGTTACTAGTTACTAGTCTGATTTTTGAAAGAAGTAGTCCAATCAAGATTAATGATAAATTCATGAGCTTCATGCGGACTTCGATTATTAAGGGTCGTATGTAATTATTCGTGCTTTTGAACATATTAATTATTATCAATATTAAATACTTTCATAACGAGAACTCAGATGAGGTTCCGGAAATAGTGCCAACGGCTTTAATGTTCCAATAATGCCTTCGATCATAGATTGACATGAGTCGCGAAATACATTGAATGGCCGGAAACTGGACGTTATTAAAAAGTTGCTTTTGTTGTGACTTGTGACCAACTATAGATTTTTTACACCTATATTTTTTGTGCATAAACTTACGGCTCGCTTGTCACTGAAACGAACGGTTGTACACTGTTTTATAGACAAAAGTTTTATAGAATTTCGTTTCATATAATTTTTTTCTCATATTATCATTTCATAGAATACTCAATAGGCAGAATACTTACTTCGAAAAAAACTAAATCGTAGATACTTGTTACAAATAAAATTTATGTTTCGATATTCATATCATAGAATAACAAATCAAATATTCTTCATACTCATACTGTTAAGTTAATATAAAACTTATTACCAAAAAAAACATTTTATCGAGTGACAGTTTCTAAATGTTTCAATTTATACCTTTGACAAAATGCATACCCTTCTATAAAATAAGAACACCGCGTTCACAAAAACAACACGGGTAATCTTGTTATTCTCATTAACAGTGACTTAATATACACGTATGTACTGTGTTTATTTTGCTTTTTCATAATTTCGAAGTAGCGCTCGCCGGCCGCTGCCGCGGCACCGCTCGCTTTGCTCGCTCGGCTCGCGCGTAGTTGGTCACAGTTCTAACCTAACCTAATCTATTTGGTCGGAGTAAACTGAACGTTTCTACGTTAAGGTAAATATCAAAATGTTGTAAAAAGGCGTAGTCGACGGGTAGCCCCGCTATGATAGACGCATTCGACTGTGTGTATATTTATTTATAAAATTAAAGATAGCATAACGTCAACTTTACATTTTCGTTGAAATAAAATTCCTTGGAAAAATACACCGAACAAACAATATTCGTTAAAAAATAATTCTACAGTTTGATAAGTTTCTTAAATAGAAAAATGTGATTATAAAATTCATTGAATTGTATTTCTGTGAAATATTTTTCATTCAATTAAGTCGTTAAAACAATAATATTGGAAATAAAAATAAATAGTATATGAAACGAAATTCTATGAGATTTCTTTCTGCGAAACAAGGGGACACCGAAACGAACAGATAAATCGTGCATAATGTAATCAGAAATTATTCCATTCCATTCAGGAATTATTTGGTACGAAAATTCAGCGACGCACGACTATCGAAAATTAAAAAATGCACTTATCAGGAAACGTCCCACTCAAATAAGCGTCACACTATTCGATAAAATAAAGGGCTATCTCACGGCAATGTTCTTCCAATTATCTAAGAGTCCACTTTCTAAGAATTATTTATTTTATTCCACTGATAAGCTATTCCCTTTTGTATGCAATACAAAAAATTACGACATCTTCGAGCGAGATACGAGATTGTCCTTTAATCACTTCTGAATTAAATTAGATATTGGCATTTTCTTTGTGATAGACGTGATAAGAAAGAAATCTTCTTATTTGAAAATGTGACCTCGACTTACGAGATTCCAGAACATAAAAGTCTTTTGTCGAACGCGGAAATAATTAAAAAAGTCCAATAATAATAATGGCATCCGGTTCCACCACATTATTCCCCCGTCTCCTTATTTTGTGCTGAGCTGTGGTCCCTTTGGCACAATTTATTTTGTTTATTTACGTATATTTTGTTTCTGTCAATACTCGTATTCAGCGGCGGCAGCGGTGGCCCAGTGGTGGTGGCCCGTGAGAATTTTTAAATCTAAGGTAAATGCCTTGGATTTAAAAAAAAAAACATATACTTTGCTTAATATTTTTATTTATGGTTAAAATTAGTATTAAAGATTGCTTAGAACGAAGGTTAGAATCACAGTTAGATAAAATGGTAACTACAAAAATTCTTAAAAGAATATTTATTAGAATTCAGCGTCGATTCGCGCGTTTGGCTGGCGTCTAAACAATCGAAGGGCTACTGTGCTATTTTGCGGTGTTCGTGAAACCACTATAAATGTTAATGTTTAAGATTTAGACATATCGTAAAGAAACTTGTTTTACTTAACCTAATTTTCTCGTATTTTACACTGTCTCTTATAGGAAAAAAAAACGTGATAATCGCCGAGACCCCCCTCTCGCCAAAGTAATAGATTTAACTTGACCCCCAACCCCCAAAAGTCTTGTCTTCACTTAATTAATGAACGCCCCATAAATAACGCCAATTTCAGAAGTTTTTGCCTCTACTATTCCTTTCTTAATATACTAATCCCTCAATAAAAACTCTTTTATGCGTTAACGTAACTATAGACAACACATTCTCTTTGCGTCTTATACACATGAGTTTCGAAATCTTGACCACTAACCATCAGAGTAAGACAGGTGATTGTCGATGTGTAGTCCGCTTGTGGCTTCTACAAAATAAGACAATCAATGGGCTTACTTTCATTTCAGCATGAATACCTTGCTCTCAGTTTCTCAATTTACTGATTGTTAGGATTTGACTCACAAATAATTCATTATGTGACTACTGTCAGTCATCTCTCCTGTCAGCCGTTAGTTTCTGTTTTTGCTTACAAGCCAGTATGAAATAATGACGGTAGAACATAATAGACAAAATAGACTAATAAACACAACATTTTCGCGAAGTTTTCGTGAGTTCGAATTTCAAATTAATGATTGTCGAGGAATTATTTAAAAGCCTTGAATGACGATACTAAAATACTTTCAAGGCGCTCTTAAATCAAGTCTAAGCCATTGACGCTGACTGGCCAAGCTTTTTACGACGGCGTTAGCTATCTAGCTCTTGCTGACAAAAGATGAACAGAGAATTTGTACCGATAAAATAAATTAAGTACTTAGTACCAATGAGGCAGAACCTCCGTATACGTGTACGTACCAAGTTGTAACAATTTCATAGAGAAACACAACAAAAACCTGAACGGTCTTCGTAAAATAGTGAAATATTTATAAATCGTACATTTGATTTGTTCCGTCATTTTGAGCAGTTTCCATCACTCGTGACCAGGAAACGTCATGAGAAGGGAAATGGGAAATATAATTATGTAAAAACTGTATGAATAAATAAAGCACTACATAAGATGTAAGGGACAGCCCTCCTTAGACTGATGGGGTAAATTCAGTATATCATACTAAGATGACCGGTACAAGAAATTATTTCGATGAGCCCTGTAGCTAGGCAGGAAGTGAACTGCTGATTTCACGCGTCGTGCTGCACACAGAGAATGTAATTTTACATCGAAATAATGAAAAAGTAACTGAAAAAACAAAAGATTAAAATGTACCGAAAAATAAACCGTAAAATTGTAAGCACTATGTTACGACAGTTTACAATCTCGCGAGATAGATTATAATCTAAAGGTATTTACAATTTTACAGTGACATGTACGTAGTCATGTACATAGTCTATGTACATAGTTAGTGCTCGTGATTGTACTATGTGAATAAAAAAAGTATTTTTTTTATATTTCACGACACATAAATTTCCCTTACTGAAAATGTATCAAAACGAATTTCATACACTTTGTTCGCCTTTATAGGGTTTAAAAGTTATTCAATACCACGTGACGTGAAGTCGAATAAATTACATTTAAATCTGCGATATCATTGTCCTGGCTGTTGCGCGTGTCACCTGTCTTTCTCCTGTCTGTTATTTATAAATATTCTGGGTAAAAGGGAACAGAGCATGTTTAAATTCGGTATGGACCAATATTGATCCTAAACACCCGTCATTTGGCGTGTATAGGTTGACGGCACCTGCTAAACACTTCTAAGAAAAGTATAACGTGTTCCTGTACCAAGAAGCCTATGGATTGCAATTTTGTTCAGGTGTAAAATGTTATTAGTAGAAAGCTCCTACCTTGCCTTGTTTGAGGTAGTTTGGTAATGTCAAATTTTTCAGACGTTAAGCAAAAACCATAGCATAAGCATGCAGCCTATAATGTTCCCACTGCTGGGACACACGGCCTCCTGTCTATGAGAGCGAATGGGCTATAATCCACCACGCGGGCCCAGTGCGGATTAGTAGATGTCAAATGTCTTCCAGTTTTTGGTTCTAGGACATGCCGGTTTCCTCACGATGTTTTCCTTCACCGTTTTGAGAGCAGTGGTGATGAAATAAATTACACAAAGTAATGCGCCTGCCTGGGTTCGAACCCATGACTTAGTGTTCGTACGTCAGGGCCGCCGCCACTGGGTCACCCCTGCTCTCATAAATATTTATCTCATAAAAATATATAGCATACTTCAATGGAATGTTTTGCTCTGTCTGGATTTAAGGGTACTATTTACAGGCGCCGATAAAATTACGATTCATGATAATCATCATATCAGCTCGGAATCCCCCACTGCTAGGTATAGACCTCTCCTTTTTTCTTATTATTTCCCAGGTGTTTCCTGCGAAATTACGATTAAGATATTTGGTAATTTTATTTTCTTTTTACATGGTAGTTTCAATACAATATCACAATACGTCTTGAGTGATTTTTACTTTAAAAAGCAAATGTTACCCCTTCACATCAACTAAAACACTGGCTGTATAAAAATACGAAAAAAATCCATCCAATAGTGGCTGATTGTAATCGTTACCAACAACAGTGCCTTCATGCTCTAAACTAATTTCTACCTTAAAGCCATGGATCTTAAGTTCTTTTCAAGTCTGCCACGTTCTAAAGCCACCTTCTCTTCCAGGTTACAACACATACACCTACAACGACACAGCCCACACTGACAGGGAGCCTGACGAGATCCTGTCAGTGACGTATGAAGACGGCAAGTGGTCGAAGCCATACTATGACTGCGGCGGTGGCAACATCTGGATGCTGACGTACACTGTGCCTTTCTTCGGGTATAGCAATGGCAGTTACTTCTTCAAGTAAGTTGAACTCTTGTTGTTTTCGATTTTTGGCAGGTGATCTCACTTCCTAAATAAAGCGATAGGTCGAGCAAATACTCAACAAGACCACGTGTTCGAGTTCGGGATGTGGCTTTGTGCGACGATCGGTTTGGTTATATGGAACGCGGCCTGAGTTCTGAGGTGTTAGGGGAGCCTCGTGCTAAATTGATTTAGATTTTCTCAAATTCCTAATACTTGACATAAATTGCCATTAATTCATTTAGCAGCTTTAACAATAACTCAACGACCGTAAATAATTTAATTACTCGCAATATTCATCACATCTGTGCACAAATCTGAACACTTAATGCCGTGCTAAAGGTTTAATCACTTACTTTTATCAAAGAAAGGATGATGTTTCACTTTTATGTTAAACATTAAAAATAGTAAGAAAATCAGTTATCCTGAGTTACAACATAATGCAAAAGCACATAAAAGCAAGACCATTAACCCAGGAAAAAACGTTGCCAATAGACCAGAAAATGCTAGTAAAAAAAGGTAAAAAACAAACATATTACTGCGTTATCCCTTCACCTCAAAGAAACCTCGAGAAACGTCATAAAAATATTATCATTACAAATGATCCATAAAAACCAAACGTTGAACATCAAACGACGCTACGACCACGATTTCCGGGACAAAAACAGGACAAAAAGAAATCTCCCCTCAAAAAAGATTGAACGCGAAAATAGAAGTTATCAGTTCCATTTGCAGTCGTTTGAGCAATAACACAGATCGGGTCAGTGATACGCGCGACCGGCCGTTTGTCCTAGAAAATGGATTATTCATGGATACCGCAGTATCGGGACGATCTGTTGCTAGAACTTATGTATGGATTCTTGGAAATTCTTGCCGTAACGACACGGAGAACCTATTCTGTGTACTAGGTTCACAATGGTACCTACAATCCTACATTTTTAAGGAGCTTTTGAAAAAATTAGCCTGAATGTTTTAGTATTTTTCCACGGAGAGAGAAATACTTAATATTCAAAAACGAACCGTACAAAAGTTAGTTTGAAGATACATATATTTTGTAGGGGCCCGCAAGGGCCGATGCCTGCCAGGGCTACGGGGACTGTTCGAAAGAGATACCGCGGTCCTGGAACACAACTGACACTCCCTTCCTGTCGGCCCAGAGCGGGGGGGGGGGGGGGGGGGTTGTCATTTGATGATTTCCAATCCGAAAAAAAAAATAATGATCCATATATTTTATTGGAATCAGCGCTTGAGTAACAGTAACAATCCTTTTTTGTGAAAGGACTTTGTGTTTCTGGTAATAGCCCAAGCAAGGCATTTAAACACCAACAGCCTTATTTATGGCCACAACAATAAAGTTCACTTTGATTTTGACAATGTTTCCAATAAAAAGGGAAAGAAATAACTGTCAAATTCCATTAAATAATAATATAACAACACTATCCCAACATAAATCAAATAACGGTCGTCAACCTTTTACACATCATAAACATTTCATGCAAATTTTATTTTAAAACGCATAAAGTAAATATCTAAACGTGCTAGCAAACTGTCTGTTAGCGGCACTTTCAAGCTAATATAAACACTAAAAACAGTCTAATGGAGGTGCGGTTGTCGCTTGCGGCGTCCGGCCCGAGGCTCAGATTTTTTAGGTGCTGGCAAGTTTATAAGGTTCATTTTTCAGCGGCGATTAACATTAAACACAATATGTCTAGTAAGTTTTTATTTGCTTTCTTTCTTTATTTTGTGTATGTCATATACGGGGTGGAAGGGACACCGACGCGAAAACGGTTACCACGTATTCAGTACATCATTCTGAGCTTCTTCATTAGATTTTTTTCGTAGGTTATTAAAACAAAATCAATTGTTCCATACATTTTGACCGTGTAGATATTGCACTTTTGTAGGAAACAACTTTTTTTTAATATCCTATGAAAAAATTATATCACGAAGTACAAAGGGGTTAAAAAAGAGATGAAAGTTTCCAAAGAGCATCTTATTTTTAACCAATGGGAATAATATAAAATAAATAATTTAGTTGCAAAAAGATAAAATCAATTGGTGTATGATAACAATACGTAGATATTTAATAACTAAAGTGCCTTGCTTGTCTAGACATTGATTACTTAATAAGTTAATACCTATGTCTCTTGTGATCGGGGCTTAACAGTGATCAAGTAAATGTGTAACTGAGTGCTTCAATAAGCACAGTAAGCCGTGAGTCAGTAGTCACAAAACGTCAGTCAAGTCACAAGCCTCATAAAAATGTAAACACCGACAAGAATTAAATTGATTGTCTACAATTTGTGTTCCATATTATTGTATCAAGTTGATTGGTGTAAAAATAACAAAATGGAATTAAATTTAAAAAAATGTTTCTGCCTGTCATTTTCAAGGAAGACTCACCCTATACACTCAGAGTACCTGATTGATAATTCAAAAATGCAACAAGTCGATACAATTAGAGATCTAGGAGTGTTATTTGATAAAAAAATAACGTTTCTCCCTCACATCGAAAACACTATTAAAAAAGCATCCAAAATGCTGGGGTTTGTACAAAGAAACACAAGGAGTTTCAAACTCATTGGTACCAAAACAATGCTCTACAATAGTCTTGTACGAAGCGTCTTGGAGTATTGCAGTGTAGTATGGAGGCCACACTACGCCACGCATAAGTTACTCTTAGAAAGAGTCCAAAAGCGGTTTCTGTGGCATCTTGCTTTCTCGATAGGGAAAAGTAAAACCCTGCCCTCATACAATACACGATTGAAATACTTCAAGATGCATTCGTTATCAACTCGAAGAGACATAATTGATGCTTTGTTTCTTTATAATCTTTTAAGAAATAAAATTGATTCCCCTAATCTACTGAGTCTCCTAAAGTTTCGTGCCCCATCCCGATATCCAAGAAATCCCATCACACCTCTACATCCACCCTTGCGCAGAACGGTTCTGGGTGCAAACTCTCCTATTCCACGCCTGTGTAAAATGATAAACAGTTGCAGTGATCTTATAGACATACACCACGATAGCCTGTGCAAGTTTCAGAAAATAATTGTCAAGCATTTTTCTAGTGTTTAAGTAGTATGTTAATATTAGAATTATATGTCTGAATGTGATGTTAATGTTAGTATTTAGTATTATCTTCCAATTTAAATGTATTTTAACTGTGATTCATTACTTTAATTATGTGCTGTGATTTACCTATTTAATTTTAATAATTTGCTGTGTGTAATGCATTTTAATTTTTATTTTTATTTTAATTTATTAATTTTATCTATCAATCTGTGTTTTAAATTTTTTCTATTGTATGTTGTACTGTGATTTTATTTATTGATGAACTTGGATTTGTTTTTTTTTTTTTAAGCATTAGCAATGCATTATTGTTTCAATAATATATACAACCATATTTATAGTGCATGCGGTGTTAACCTATAATTAATTGTTGCACTTATAAATGTAGCAGTAAATATTGTTTTATGGATGTACTGTGCAAACAATTGTTGGTTAACCAAATAAATAAAATCAATATATAGCTACAATTAAGTGCCCAATGTGTTATAATTATGTTTTGTGGCTACATATTGAAATAAAATAATTATTGCACAAAGATTGTAGACAGCCAAAATATGAATCCTTGTATGTATACATCTTTTTGAGGTAGACTGTATGCAGATGTATGTTTGTGTGTGTAGATGTATGTATACATCTTTTTGAGGCAGACTGTACGCTCTCGTACTAAGTTAGGCCAACTTGAGATCAAAGTGTTACCTCTACCGTGCGTTCAGCTGTACGTATTTCAGACTTATTATCATCATAAAAAGTAAACAGTTTTACCATCATACGGTTCCTTACAAGCCCGATGGGATCAATAAATCGTTCAATTTATGGAGTAACCGTCATTCCTCTCGAATTTCCCCAAAAATAATAAGGAAGCCATATTTTCCCGATCCCTTTGACTATAAATCTTTTATTACAACACTGTAAGAATATTATAAGATTAATATAGGAGCCGCTCTGTTATATTAGTTACAAAAAATAATGTTCAAAAGAAGGAAGTAGATTCGCGTTGCACAATATGAAATTTTCCTAATAGGAAAGTTCTTTGTAAAAACGTTTAAAAGGGAAGTTGGCTATCATTATAAATACCAATTTCTGCCAGCTGGATGCTAGCTGGGTTATGATTTTGTTAGTATAATGATATAATAGATCTTGTGAAATAACGGCGGGACTGTTCGAAAGAGATACCGCGGCCCTGGAACACAAAGGGCAAAGAAGGAACATGGATGGGTTTTAGTCAGTACAAGTCTGACACTCCCGTCCGCTCCGCCCAGAGCGTAGGGGGTCATTTGATGAATTCCCATCCTAAAAAAAAAAAAAAAAAGCCGTATGAGAATTTCCAAAGTTATTTCTATAGCAGTAAAGCAATTCTCTTAACCCGTTCGTTCACGATGCTGCTAAAAACACAATAATTACAAACTAGTTACCTAATAACGCGTTTGCAAGTCACGTCCTGTACGGAACTCCCATTGAAATAGTAGTGCTGTAACATTCTGACATACTACTTTGGGAGAGGCTCCTAGACGATAGGCCTTAGTAGCCTGTAAGATCATAATCATCATCATTCACAACCTGAATAGAAACTTCTGGGTATTGGCCTCTCCTTTCTTGTGCCGATCTCCACGTGCCAGTGCCAGTCTCATCCAGGTTTTCTCCCGATGGTAACAATGTCGTCTGCCCTTCTCGCCGTCGGACGACCCACATTTCTTTTCCCCGTTCTTGGACGCTATAGATAGCTATTTCTTACCCGAAAGACCACCAACCTATTTTATGTATCGCACTGGTGAATTTTTAAACTTCGTCTGAATCTCACGATCACGATAAACACGATTTGACTGCAGTGGCTAGAACCTGACCCGTTTTCTAATTCAATAAATAGGAATTTCCTATAACAAGTTGTTTCGACTTGTCTTAGCGTATCCTCCTTACTCTTTGTATCGTGTGTTTATGCAAATCCTAACATGTTATTTAAATTTTTGTGACATCAAACGGATTGTAACAAGTTGTTTCGATTCGGGAAACATGGCAAATGTTTGAGAGAATTTGTTATATTGCTAAGTTAATCGTGAAGGAAGCTTGGTGTAAACAGGGTTATGTACCATTCTTTTTTATATAGGGATCGGGTAATGATGAAAGAGGAGACTTTATTACAGGGTTATCTGATGTTTCATGTCTTGTGAACTGATTTTTCGGTTTGCAAAAAATTACTTTTCTATCACGACACGACACCCCCACGTCCAGAAAATGATGAAATATTACAGTGAAGAAGTGACCCTAAAGTAGCTTTGAAAACCAAATCTATTTTAGAGTCATTTATCAGGTCAGTCAAACAGTATGCATAAAATTAGTTTGTTACAAGAATTTGGCTAGTAAGTAAATCGGAATGTTGATGTACTAAGTAGGTACAACAGATTTTCGGCCCACAAAACTTGACAATTCAATTTTCTCTATTACTTTATCGTTTTAGCCCAAAGACGTCCACTGCTGGACATAGGCCTCCCCAAGTGTCACCACATTGAGCCGTCCCGTGCGACTCGCATCCAGCGAATTCCCGTAACATTCACCAGGCCATCGGTCCACCTAGTGGGAGGCCTTCCAACGCAACGTCTTCCGGTTCGCAGTCGCCACTCCAGATCTATTCAGCCCCATCGGCTATCCGTTCTGCGAGCAATGTGCCCTGCCCACTGCCACTTAAGTTTGGCTATTCTTCGGGCTACGTCGGTTACCTAAACTAAACTAAACTCCGAGCATAGCCCTCTCCATTGCCCCATTGTGAGCGACCACGTTTCGGTCCCATTTGTAATCACTGGCAACACACACTGGTCATAGACTTTCGTCTTGAGACACAGCGGTTGGACGAGAAGATACCACGCAACTTTCCGAACGCTGCCCAGTCGAGTCGGATTCGACGATTGATCTTTCTCGAAGTTAGACCTACCTAACTGTATGAGGATATTTCTCTATTAGTTACATATAAATAAATGGATCTCCACTTGACGTGAATTGATTATTGGTAGCTTACAGTTTCACAATAAATAAATATTGCCCAGTCGGCTTAATTATGACTATTTCAAAATCCTATTCTACTGATATTTATATTATTCTAATCGATTGCTTCATTACTCCAGATAGTGAGGAATGGACTCATTAATATTCATTCAGTTTCTTAAGACTATTGGATATCGATTATCTATTACTCAGTTAGGCGAGCTTACTATTTATAATAGAGTTTAATCGATAGTCGTTAATTATAAATCTAACTCTCAACAAAATATTCCATACTTCTATTCTTCTTTCTTCATTTTTATGGGACAGAAAGAAAATTAACGAACTTATATTTTTCTATATCTTTTACAAGTAACAAAAGCTTCTATAACTAAGGCGTTTTATCACCAAAGAGTGATATAGTTGGCCTTAAATGGTAACCATTGTGACTGCTTGTACTACAAAGGTTTTTTAACACAGCGTTTTAGTTCAATACGATTAAAGAACATTTAAATTCTATAATTTAGATCTTAAAACGCTTACAGAACCATACAAAACAATCTTTAAAGTGTTGCACTGTAATAGATATGAAAAAAGCGATTATGGTACTATTTAGTACTATAGACGACCTTATTGACACTTTTATGTATCTATTTTGCACTAATATTGCGTAAAAGTTACCTTTACAGTACTAGTATTGTAGCAGTATCGAAAACACTATTACAGGATCAATCTGCACAATAAAAGTATCTTTCACAACCATTCCGTAACCTTTTAGCTTCTTAAAAAATCCCTCAACATCGCTATGGGGCTAGTTCTGATAAATCCATGAAAACTCTTCTATATTACTAAATAGTACCTAAAGCTAAAGTTGCGTATTTTCTATTCTAATTCTTACCAAGAAAATAACACAAACTGTATGTCAATAAATAATCTCTCTTAACTATGGTAATAAATAATCTCTTGGTTACCGTGTGGAATTTTCAAAATAACAATTTTTACTTTCGTTTTCTAGGTGCAAATTTACCATATCCCAAATTATGCCCCTGTGTGCATTTAATGCAACTCCATACAAAGAAATTTATTTTGACTACACTATTTTATATTTGGACAACGGAACCCTAAATCGTTTTCGGTGAATATATGGCTGCTGTTTTCTGCCATGATAGCACATTAGCAGCACGGCTGGAGCCAATGTGTACTATAGCAGCGGCCATAGTCGGCACAACTCCTTATTTTATTAATTTAAATTTAATTAAAACACAACAAATATAAGGGCGCATTGTCAAATTTGAAATCAGCATAATGATTTTGTCGATACAATTTTTTTCGCAAGTGCATTATGTATTTTGTTATTTTATGGCAGAGTTGCGGTCCATGAGTGTTTTGTAGCATGTCCTTTTTATTACATGTTACATTAAGCAACAATGGCAAATGATATAAAGCATAACTTACTGATATATTTTGTTTTCTTGGGGAACACTCACAACGTGTGATAAAAAGATCACTTACGTTTACGGTCCAAAATAGCACTATAAACATCTTTTGGTTATTTTTATAGTACAAATTTGTGACATAAAAATTACAGACAGTACTATTTTATTACTAAAAAGCTTTTCTCGACACTTCTACATTTCAACTATAGAGCTGATTTATCACCGTGAGAGCCTTCATGTAATGTTTATAGAAAAATCTGCTACAAAACTAGGGCCTTTTTGGGGTTCTGTAAAAGTTTACAACACTATTATAGTACTAATCATGAACACTAATCAACACGTTCTAAAACGTTCTCATGACTTTTATAGTATAAAATTTTGTTACTTGGGACTCTCTTCTCTTATATATAAGAAAAGTGGTCGCAAGTGCTACTGGCGAGCGTGAAATTTGTGGGCTATTCCTGGGTCGGGCTACGTGTTATTTCGTTCGTCCATCATCAAGTTGTCAATAGCAATCCGTAGCCATAATTTCAGTATTTTTTTGTTTTCTCTTTTTGAAAATCCTAATAAAACAATTGCCAGTATTGCATAAATTATTCCTAAACAACAAAAGTATCGTTTTTCCTCTTTCTGAGTTTATTCCCGATTAATGTTATAGATGCAAAATATAATTAAAACACAACTGGCAAAATGTGGTAAGTATGTCATCTCTGCCTAACCCTTCGGGGGAACAGGTGTGAAACATACCTATTTGAAACGGTACATAACCCTCTCAAAAACATAAACAACATTAAACAAATAACATACAACCACCCACTCCAAGGCATGAATTCCTTATTAGTAACGTTAAAATAATTGCCCTTATCATGGACATCTAAAGTAGAAAGTAGGAAGTGCCCGCGAGGCTATAAATCTCAACAAAAATATTGCTTCCCACAAATGAAAATTTTCGGAAAATTCGTTAATTCATTGGCAAATGAAATACCGGCTTTTGTTTGAGGCGTTTTACATCAACGTTTTTCGGAGTGCGAAGGTGATATGTTGTGGTTAGCGGTGTGATAAAAATCCATCATCGGCTTTTCTGTTGTGATGCACTGTTCAAGTGTTATTGGGGTTTTCGTTTAAACGAGTTTTATTTATACATTGATGGTTGATATTTTTTTCTTATAAATTATGTGTAAAAGAGCAGCAGATATTTGTATGAGTAGTTATATTGATAGATGATTATTGAAATCTCAAGTCGATTGAAAAGTTTAATTGTTAGTGCATTCTATTGTTAAAAATATAAGATTCTTGATTGGTAGCTACTTCCCACTAGGTAAGCAAATAAGATTCTTGTTTCGTTTTACGCAGAAAAACAGTTTTTCTCAAGCGTCTATTTTATTTCTTTCATTGCTTGTGAAAAAGTCATTGTTGCCTACGCATTTAGTATTGTAATGTCAAATACACATTGATACGGTATTGTGTATGTTATGTGTCTAAAGGTGCATCCACACCGCAGTTACTTTTTGTAGAACAACGTTTCCAAGTGTTACTGAGTAACATCCGAAAGCAAAAAGTCTTTTATTGTTAGTATTTGTTGCCGAGTTAATATGTGTCACTTAATGTTGCCTAACTTTTGAAAACAGTCAACATGTGCTAACAATTGTATTGATTACATTGTTAGAAAATGTTACATAGAACATACGCCGTGTAACTCGCTTGTTGCTGAAAGTTATTCTTTGTTAATTTATGTTATTGGCGGCATGGACACGATGACAACAAGTAACATTAAAATAAGTAGCCACAAAAGTTACATATAGTTATCAAATGTTACCGTGTTGCACAATGTTGCTCCACAAAAGTTGACTGCGGTGTGGATACACCTTTAGGTATACGTGAAATAAACAGTCGCAAACTGTTAGTACGTAAAGGCCCCTTGTCGAGTGACATAGGTTACATAATATTATTATTTGTTTAGCTCACAATACGTCACTGCGAGTATTTATGGATAGTCAATGCTTATAGCGTATCGTGTATGTGCTTTAAGTAACTGAATATTTATTAATTTTCAAATGTTTAAAAGTCAAACCAAATGTCAACACTCCTTCTTAATGGAGGAAATTACTCTTGAATATTTGGAAAGCTACGTCACACGTCATTTTTAGTGGAATTTAGACTTACTATGCTTTACCAGGCCACAGCCAGGCTGTCAAGTAAAGTGATAAAAGCAAAAAAAAAACTTGACTAATCGTTTAACAGTATCAGTCAACCAGTCTGCAATAATTTATGATATTGTGTTTTAATGACCTAAATGTTTAATTATTGGTAATCAGTAAATGCCAAAATTAGGTATAACCCCAAAAACCAGACCAGCTGATGATGATGAACTTAAATAATTAAAACGTCGCTTCAACAACCACTCGTCACACCAAAAAGCGAATTAAATTTCACGACTCACTTTAATTTGCATGCAAACTGCTCTGAACTCAAAAACGTCATACAAGTGTGGTATAAGTGTCATATGAACGTCATATTAATGCTGTGGGTAGCAGTTAATAGTGGCTAGTCCGTCCTTTGAGGTCCATTACCATAATATAATCAGTCAGGAAGATGTAGTGCTACATGTAATTTTGACGCCATGTGTGGCAAGTTACTGGGTTTAATTGGATGTGTGATTGGATTAGGTGTGGTGCATGTTTAATGGGAATACAATGTAAGCGGAATTGAGGAGCTCTTGGCTAAATTATAACAGCCGCACGGGTAAATCTTCAAAGTTAAGCAGCGCTTGCCAATGTCGGTCCGTGGATGGGTGACCACCCATTTTATTCCAAGTTTCCTCCGTGCCTCAGAAAGCAAATTAAGCCGTTGGTGCCGGATGTGATTTTTAAATCTTTGACAGTCGTAACAGGTAGTCAGTGGTCCAAAAGTCTTACCAATGGGTATCGTATTATCCAGTACCTACAAACTGGGTTGTGGAGGTCAGTCAGGCAGTCGCTGCATGTAAAATACTGGAATTCAGCTGCAGACTGGAAACCGACCCCGAAATAGTTTAGAAAAGGCTAGGCATACAATGAATAAAAGCAATGGATGTGTATATATACTTAGGTTTCAGGTGCACGCATTTTGTCAGTTGATGGTTTGATTCTTCTACTCGATTCTTAGTTCACTAGTGAGAGCAAGGCAGTTTAAAAAATATTAAAACGTTCAGTAGTCGTCAAAAAGGTAGGCAGTAGTGTATTATACATTTAACAGGTTATGTTTAAGACCCTTGTAATATGATGCTGACTCTTTTGGAGTTTTTGACTATTAATTCCCAGATCGATCGCAAAGAGATCATAGTTTTTTTGACCTCCACGCTATAAATGAAAAACAAAAGTGAAACATCATTCATCACTAGACGGCAAACAGTGTTCCAAAGAATTTCTAAAACCAATACGCCAAATCTCCCACCTACTCGTACATCGATCGCATTACGATTCTAAACACACTTGCTAAGATCCGTGATTCCTAGTTTGAATATCATTTGAAATCCAGCCAAGTTTCGTAATACTGCTTGCACAGTTTAATCCAGAAAGTTTCTGATGATTTAATTTAATTTGAGCAAGTTAAGTCGCTCTGGTTTTAAGTGTCGTACACCACAAAATATAACGTTTAAAAGTCTGTTTTTTAAGCTAATTTAGAATGCTGTTTTTATTTGTTATAGTTGGATACTTGTTGGTTTTTAGTTACGTATGCTAATAATTTTATGTAACTTAATTTTTTGCATGGAATAATTTATGTGACAAAAATACAGTTTCAGATTTGTAGGTATTCCTAACTTTGGGTTTTTTTTTGTTTACTTTCAACCATTGTGTATGATAATTACCACTTCCTATTCCTTGCACAATAAACAAAAAATATCTTTGATGTTCAAGAGAGTATTACACAATCAGAGTCACTAACCTTTACACTAGGAGGCCCTGTGTCCTGGAGAGTAGTCTCCTTCGTCTTAGAAGATGCTGTCAATACAAGTCGTGGTGCGTGATTTCGACAAGTCTTGGTCGTGTAATACATGAATTGATGTGGTTTCAGAAAATTGTTTACAATTTATTTTTTATATTTTTGACAATCTTTCAAAAAACTCACATTTAAACAACGTGTAAAAACTAGTTTCCATACAACTTATTTTAGGTAAGTATAAATGATGAACTAACAGTTGAGGCAATACTTATTAGGAATAGATGTTTTACCTTGGTATAATGTGGGATTATTAGTATCAAATACATTCAACGAATTTCATTTGGTAATTGAAAAAAACTTTCTTAAAAAGAAATCTCTACGATATTCATTGTCTTTTGTACCTATATTATACTACTTCAAAAAAATAGGTAAAGTACGAGTATTTTGATTCAATATCACTCCAGACTGAGTTTTCGGAGAAATCAATTTAACGAATCAAAACACTTAATTTTCTCCTTAACCTATTTCTCAGAAAGAAAACACAGAGATACCTACTTAGCACACAAGTACCTACGATGTAAAAAAGCTTGTGTTTGTGCGTAGGCAGACTTACTGATTAAATAAGAATGTACTAGGTACTAGTTTGAATTTTTTCAGACCCATTATTTTGTATCTTACACACAAAATAATGAACATCACGCCTGTAATCCCCAAAGTGTTAAGCAGAGGAGTACTTAATAGTACACCCACATTTCGCTAGTTATGTTTGAGTCCCATGTAGACTAAATAATGTATTTAGTAGATTTGAATTTTTGATAGCAAACCCAAACAAAGCACTATGTGGAATTCACTGCCGGCTTCTCTGTTTCCCGATCATTATAAACTAAATCTCTTCAAAGTTCGAGTGAATTAGTTTCTTCTAGACAAGCGTGCTCCACCCTAGGCCACATCATAGCTTCACATAGGGCGAGTTGCGGCCAAATGCAAGCCTATTTAGTATAAAAAATACAACAATAAACGGACTAAAGAGATGAACGAGGTTAATTTGTGGAATAGCAAAATTAATCCTCAAATGAGATGAGGATGTACTAACAACTATTGCTGCTATCGTTTATGTTAAGTACGAATACCTACGTCGAAGCAAAATTATTATGAGAACCTATAGCTTACGGTCAATCCAAAACATTTTTGACTTTTCCAACACCGTTAATCACTCACAGAGACCCAGAAGTTTCGCCTTGGAGTTTGCCAAAGGGCAATGGAACGCAGCATTCTGGGGGTCAAAAGACAAGACAGGGTTCGTAACACCACGCTGCGTTCCAAAACGGGCATAATGGACGTTGGCAAGAAGGCTGCTAGGCTAAAATGGGATTGGGCGGGTCACGTCAGCCGTATGCACGATGACCGCTGGGCGAAAGTCTCCACACGATGGTTGACGGAAGACGGACGGCGCCGCCGAGGCCAGCCCAGAGACGATTTGGACGCGTACCGCGAAGGCTGGTTCGAGGAGACACGGGAAAAGAGCACATGGAAGGAATTGGGAGAGGCCTTTGACCAGCAGTGGGACAGTACAGGCTAATAAAAAATTAAAACACCGTTATTGATGATAAAATGTAGCTTTGTCAATCTCTAAAGATTTGTTGTCAAAGCAGTCTGATGAATGTTAAGTCCCACACAATTCAATATTTTTTATTGGGTCATGAACATAATGAAGTTGTAACTAATCTATTTAATCTTCTTTACCAGAGGGACCAGCGGAATCGACATTGATCTCCGAAGAGTGGACATCGACCAGTGCCCCATCAGGTCTGGCTCCACACAGCTGAACATATTCGCAGGGACTGACAAATGCAAGAAGAAGACCACTGAGGTGAGTGTCATTTGTTTCTTTACTTTTCTGAGTACTTAAGCATAGGCACTTGGCGTGCAGGGCACGCCACCATAGTGGCGATAAGTCCCCTCTTTGAGGAGTGGCTAGAGAGGCGCCACGGCGCCCTCACCGTCCGCCTGACGCAGGTCCTCACCGGACACGGTTGTTTCGGTAGGTTCCTGCACCGAATCAGGCGGGAGGAAACGCCCGGGTGTTTCCATTGTGAAGATCGTCCGGAGGACACGGTGCAGCACACTGTGGAGGCCTGCCCCGCTTGGGCGGAGCAGCGCCGTGTCCTCGTAGAGGTGATTGGCGGCGGCGACCTCTGTGCGCGAGAGGTCCGGAGCGAGAGGGAATGGGAAGCCGTCACCTCCGGCGTCATGCTAGTGAAGGAGGTGGCGGAACGTGAGAGGGAAAGAGCATCACGTCCCAGCCGCCGTGGGAGACGCCCTGGGCGTCGGGGGTCACGTGGTGGCCCCCGGCCACCGTAGGCGCGGGCCTGTGGACGGCGAGTTATGGGCTAGCTCGCCGTCCGGCCGTCTTATGACGACAGGCCGTGTCGACGGCGCGTTCGTGTTCCACGCACGCCTCAAAGAGATGTCAGCAACCACGTAGGGGTCCGCACGGGCCGATGCCTGCCAGGGCTGCGGGACTGTTCGAAAGAGATACCGCGGCCCTGGAACACAAAGGGCAAAGAAGGAACATGGATGGGTTTTAGTCAGTACAAGTCTGACACTCCCTTCCGCTCCGCCCAGAGCGGGGGGGGGTCATTTGATGATTTTCCATCCTAAAAAAAGGCCCTCCTGGCCAAGATAATTGGCAACTGCTTTCAAACCGTTTCTTCTTCCGTCAACGACTTCTAACAAGATTGACGAAAGCCTTTTAGTAGCATATTCCAATGCAATAAATTTTTCACGTTATCACGAAACTATTAGAATGTACCTAACTTAATGTCTAATGTCCTTCCACTGGTATTTGTGTTGAAATTGGCTGTAAAGTGCTTTAAAAGACGTTTAAGAAATAAAAAAGTGAGCATTGTCGTTGCGGTTTGTCATTGCGATTGTCGCTGCGGCTTGCGGTCGGCAGTCGCCTTCAGAATTGTACATTTTAGAAAAAATGGTATTCATGTACAGACGCCTCAAATCAAGCTACCCGGAACTGTAAAATTTTCTCAATCAACCTTGAACCTAATGCTTTAGCGATAAAGTAGAAAATCTATTAAATAAATTTGACAAATTGTAGTAGCTTTATGTGCCTTTCTTCTTGTCTGTACCTTTGAGTGGGTCTTCTTCATAGAACTCTTAACATCGATTCGGCGAAGCTTTGATGTCTAGCCTCAAATAATATTTTCATGAGAATGGAACTTATCTCTAAATTCAATGAGTCTGTTGAAGACCGATCTTTTGATAGCAAATATTCAAAGGAACCAAGAATTAAAGACACCGATAGTTTTGTGTTACTAATTTGAAAAGATATAATTAATTGCTAACTTTAAAAGGTCAATTGACGAAGGTTAGGTTTTTTCCGATGGACGTTATTTGAATATAGGTGTAGGGTTCTCAACTAATTAAAATGGGAATTAATTCGTAGAAACAAAAACAGAGGAAAAAGAAAAAAAGAAAACTGATGTCGATGAAAACTGTAAACAAATTGGACTGTACCTCCCGCAGGAAGCCTCTTTCTTCGAATTTTAATTGAATATTTTGACAGGACTGTTGTGCTGCTGCACTGCGTGTCGCAGGTTCAATTCTTACACGGAACTAATATTATGGCCTACAGGTCCTGGTCAGGTTCCGGGTCTTGCTGTTTGTGTATAGGAGTTTAAATGTTTGTAAACGCACCAACGATACAGGAGAAATTCATAGTGTCCCCACAACGTTCTTCTTCAAGAAAAAAGACTATGTTACAGTCATTTCAGAGTTTTATGGCTACTGAAATTTATAACGGTGCCGGGAAACTGAAAGAAAAATTGTAGATATTTACCTACCCTCTTACAGAGAGCATTCCACTAGTGGAAAGTTACAAGCTGAAAATGCATGCCGTGGCACCCTTTAATTAATGCTACACTATAAAATTTAAAAATAATATGAGTACTTTAACATGTAGTTTTGGTGTATGCTTTGTTGGTTGTCTTTAAATAAATAAATGCTTTAATTTTAAGCACAAACTCTATTGTCCCCGTTAATTACATGAACCAAAGCCTACATAAAGGGTTCTTTTCGAGGGTCACAAGACCTGAAACAATTCCAACGAAATCGTCCAAGTTGAGGGTCGAGACCGCTCTGCAAAAGCAAAGTTACCCGTGGTTTGTATACATCCCAAAAGTTTCAATCATTTTGGGTCTTGCGAACTATTCTGTTTCTATAGAAAATTCAGTTGGGAAATATACAGATTAAGTGTTGATTGAGAAGTTGTTTGGAGTTACTGTTGAGGTTGTTGCTACAATATTGTTAATCATTTGGTACTTATCTGGGCCGGGTCAACTATGGTTTATGAAATTTAGTTTCGTTTATTTGAAAAAACAAGTCATTTATTAATCAAAATTAAATACTACACATACATGCATCACATACCAACAAAATATATAAACTTAAATAACTAAAATAACAACTATTAAAGTTATAGAAAAACTCCTCTTCAACGCTGTTAGCTGGTAATGACCAAGAGATTGGTGATGTTGGCACGTTGTATGGTAATACTTAGCCTCTTAGCAAGGTAAACGCCAGCCCTTGGGTCACAGGAAACGTCACCAAATTTCCTTAAAAAGGCTGTGGGCACTGGGACCCCACGACCCTAGAGTTTCAACCCCAAACTATGGTTTATTAATGTCTAATCTTCGAAATTGCTCTTAAAAGTGTTTAAAATGCATCACCCAAAGTTTGGCTTGTAGACAACGCCTAAGCTTACACTACATTATCCTAAGTTCACTATCGTATCACTTACCGAACGTGCTCTGCCAATAACGTATACACAACAGTAGGTTTGCTGTTGACGGATGTGGTATTAGTAAGGCATTAATTCTGCCCCTTTTGTGCTTGAAGAACTCAATAAATAAATTATAACAGTGAGTGGGTAGTAGTTAAATCTTTCTTCGACAATATAGGAAACAATGATAGTTTTGGAACTTTATAATATACCCTCTCTCAAACTAAAACACCCACGAAGAAAACGAGGCTTCTGTTAAGAATATGAACCCTGAACAATAGGACAACAAGCTTAGAAATTACGTGGATTCTGCTACACCCACGGTTGGGCTATTCTTTGCCGGGACAAAGATAGGGCATCGCAGTCCTCGCTATTTTAGGCATCTGACTGACTGTCGACCAGAAAGCGACCATTGACGATTTTAGCGCCCAAAAAACTTACAAAAGATTGTAAATCCCGTATAAGGAAAAGAGATAACAAATATAAATCGTTGATCGTTGGCTGTTCACCAGACAAATATTGTAACTCATTTGTCGTAGAGACAAGAGCTACGCCTAGCGTAACCAGCGAGCTCGTTGCTCGCAAACTCGGTTTACGTTTTTAGCTTTAAGGCTCATATAGGCAGGCGCGATGTGAAATAGCAACACGTTTTTACAATATATCTCCGTAGAATAATTTCTATGAAAACCCACGCAACTGTGCACACTGGCGCAACGCGACGCATTGCGACACAGTTAATATGATTATTACTTTATTTGGGCCTTAGCGGCGCAGCAATATTGCTAAACCGCATCGTGCGACAAGACACGCCTGTCTGCATGAGCCTTAAAGGCGTAAACCCACCGCAGCGCATGCTGTGCACGGGCATGCGGCGCATTTTAGCTGCTTGGATTCATTTGTTTGACAACGTGGGTCTACTAATGACGTCAATAGACACAATCACATACATTTTCTTGCAAAGCGAAGCTTAACACACTTGCGTGGCCTATCCATGCGCCGCGGTGGGTATGCGCCTTTAATAACTCAGACAGGTGCTTTCAGCCATGACAGCAGTGACAATACCCAAGAAATTGAAAACTAAAACATTTATAAAACAAAAATACTTGATCAATTGAGTGCCAATCTCTATGACAAATTCATGACAATTTAAGCACTTGATAAACCCGTGTTACTACGGTAATTTATTCGTAATGTGACAGATAACGGTACCTTTTCGCCCTCGGAGAGCATTTCAATTTATTATTCATACTATGGATAGACGTGATACATTTTCTTCGCCTTTTTTGGAAATTGAAAATGTAATCATAATAAATCATAGCTTGGTATATTGTCATGCAATATGAGAGGTGTAGGCAATACAGGACTTGTAGGTTGATTGATTGTTTCAATAGGCCATTGTATAACGTACTAGGTAACGTTTTTTTATGACCCAAAAATCTGGCTTGAGCAGTTCTTATATTTATTTCAGTAAAAATATTGACCCGACGGTAGGTTAGACAAACGGCGATTGCTTTCATGAGTTTTTTGTTGGCCCCATACATATTAGAATATTCTATCATCGTTAACGCAATAGAATATCACAGGGTCTTTGGTTTGTTTGATCAAGCACTCAATCAAAACAATTTAGATATGTCTAAAACTAAAGGCAGCAAAAAACGTTTAGTTCCTTCGTGTGTGTCCCGTTGTTCATGGAGGTTTTCAAACCACTCTATCCATTGCAATATCTGGCCATGTTCGCCCCGCATGCAAGATCAGATCATTACATCCCCTTTGCCGCAGTCTACCTCAACGGCGATTTCCACCGAGTCCTTAATAAAATAATTTCCAAATTCAAATATTTTAACAAATTTTCTAAAACTATACTGGGGACGGCTGTTAGTCTAACCGGATTCAGTCGAATATCAATATTTAATATGGAGTGAAATCTATAATGACAACCAAGATATCGGGTATCGTTCTTTTAGAAGCAGGGAGTCGATAAGTAATAAACGGCCACCCATTCACAGACCGACCTCGGCAAGCGTAGCTTACCCTTTGTTCAACCCGTGCGGCCAAAAGATAACTCAAATATATACCTTTCCTATGAAACCCTTCGTTTGTTAGCAGTTAGGCCAAAGGGAGGTCGGGATTGAATCATTCTTGTATCTTTTAGTGAGCCAAGGTCGGGGCGAAAAATGTGTTTGTTTAGGAGCAAGTAGTAAATTTAATGTTGTAGTGATAGATCGTAGCCAGGTGGCTAGGGTTTCTGTTTATGAGTCGTTTTACGAGTGTGTTCGATACTAGAACGTGCTTGTGAACACAGTTTTTGATACCTTGTTATATATTTGGAAGAATGTTATTCACGTCTAGGTACATATGAAAAGAATGTTGAATTGTTTCATGTTGGGTGAAAGCTTCAGTCGCGCTCCAGTAGTGACGGTTGAGTTGCTAGAAGTATAACGTTGTGGGTCAGAAACCAGACAGGCAGTAAATTATTTCATCACCACAGCTCTCGAATTCGACGAAGGAAAACGTTGTGAGCGTGTTTTTTTTCTCTCATTTATTCTGCAAGTAACAAGACATGATAGAAGCCTATGAATAAAAACCTTAACTTCAGGAGCATTAAACTAGTCCGAAAACACCAATGAAACTTTCGAAAAACTACCCAACGTGAACCAAACTTGAACACAGCAAAGCGACACATATTCCTTTGAGAATAACAGAAAACCCAATGCTGAAAGATGCAAAGAGGACCAATACAAGACGGAAACTCTAACAAAATTCATCGTAACACATCCATTCTGTCCATTGAATGTTTGCTGGCCAAACAAGGGCCGCTGTGTGCGCCTGTGCATACGACGCGACGGCCGGCCGAAGTGGTCGCTAGGGACGAAGACCAAACATGCCATAAATAGGATTGAAGATACTGTGCTGCTTCCCAAATGGATGTCTCTAGTGTGTTTGGTTATAGAGGAACTGGTGTTTTGATTACATTGGGAATAGTGGCCGTCGTATACAGGGACTGTTTCGGTGCTTACCGCCGTGTTTGGTCACGAACTACATGCATGTAGCGACAACGTCTACGAAACAAGTGAAGCACCTTTGTGTACCTTCATTCAAGTCGAATGAAATCTTGAACAGGTCCTTATGGGTCATAGATTGTGACAAATACAGAAAGCAAATTGATAAATACTCGTAGATTTTGGAATTTTATGAAACTCCGGCCTAAACTAACTTCCCCCAAGGTACTACGAGAAAAATGTCTGGGATTTGCACTAATTATACAACATTAGTTTTAGTATATGCGAAACCCATTTATTATTTTATGGGGCATGCGGTGCTAGCCTATAAGAAATTGTTATACTAACCTTTGATATAAGAATCTTTATTTTAAAATGTAACCGTATAAACAATTGTTGGTTGGCCAAAAATAATAAATAAATAAATAAACCTGAAACACGTGTCTAGTATTTTTATGTAAAGAATCCATGTATAAAATTTCAAAACCGTATCATGAAAAATTGCAAAAACACAAAAACGTGGTCACTGCGCAGCGTGCGCCTCCAGCGTCGTCTTGAAATCATTGATAATAGTAATTTGGCAGTAGGTACCGAAATTATTGCGATAGGTACTTAAAGTCGCTCGGTGTCCAACTTTTAACTCTTTTAAATATTTTTGGGAAAAAATTTAACATTGTTTAAAAATTATTGTAATCAATTCAGTTACTTATTCTGAACAAACTATATTCAGGTTTCGCATATACTAAAAATAATGTTGTATAATAGATCGTCGACCAGTACTTTTCTTTTAAAAAATGCATAAAATAATAAGATCTTAAAATAGGTATTAATGAAAATTTGAAAATGAAGACAGCCGAAAGTACCACTCAATGTTTTCTTTTGATTACTTATTTTAAGTACAGGCTAGCTATAATAATACCTACGCAATATACGCAAGCCTACCAGAGAGTCTAGATAAGTGGAAATGGTTTTTGACGACCACTTCAATATGACTAAAGCTAGCCATAAACGCTAGGGTATACAGTCACGAGTACCAATATGATAACATTTTCCTAAATTTAAAAGCAATTTTCGCGAGTAATGACGATTGTAACTTGGAGATAGGATCTTTTTCATAAAAATATGAGTTCCAAAATACTATGTTCGTCACAACATGCAATTTTATTCAGAACAGGAGGCGAGAAACTCGTTTAAAAATTTTTCAGTGTTTACATATTGGTGGTCGTGACTGTACCTGACAGGTGTGCCTGAACAGTTGGACTGTAGTAGTTGACTGGAGCGTGTATATTGCCAAACTGTGCAGGTTTCTTCAACCCCTTGAGGAAGCCTGCTCTGAATGTTTGTTACTAATTCACGCAAAAACTACTGAACGGATTTGGATGAAATTTAGCACACAGATGGTTTATAACCTGGATTAACACATATGATTTTACTTTTTATCCCGGTAGTATGATCCTGTGGGACAATTATCGAAGTCTACGCGGGCGAAGCCGCGGGCATAAACTAATAAGCATATTGCCTAAATGCAAAAATAAAAACTAGGTTAAGTCAAAGAAATTAGCAAAAGGCAAGGAAGGAACTCGTATTTTATCGGATTTTATAAACCGGCGTGGCGGTGCCCCAATTTGCGCGACAGGCCATTTTTACTTATCATGTTTTGCACCTTTGAATACATTTCAAAGTTTTGCATGCAATACAACCGCGGTACATTGGAAATCATCCAAAAAGGTGGATACTTCTGGGAATTCTAATAGGTCACGGTGAAAACTGCACCTGATACTAAAAGTGCTGAGTTTTTAAAAACTATTTTGTTTTTACTTTGGGTTTAGTTTGTGCATACATTTTCACCTTGACAGTGTCCTGTAGCTTTGGTTGCTTTTGTAGCAATATTGTAAGATATTGCTGTTGGGAAACTAGTTTCTTTGCCCACACTTTCGTGAATACTTTTGTGTACCAAACAATTTGTATTTTTCACGAAGATTATTAAGCTAGCAATCTCCGAAGGTTAGGGCAGAGTTGTACTTATAGTACTTCCACAATTCGCCAGTTATATTAAAGTCCGATGTAATAGACGGCGATCTCATTGCCATCACATCAACCGGACACAATTCCCGACCCCGGCCTGCTACTTAGAATTTTAACAACACTTTGCCCGACATTGGAATCCAACTCAGGAGTTTGTGCTCAGCACTAGGACTTGCAATCACTAGACCAACGCGGCAGTCACTTTTTACTTTTTCTTTAGTATTACAATTATTATCTTTGTTTTCAATTATCCCTATAATTGAAAACAAAGATAATATATGTAATATATATTTATTTAAAAACAAGTACACAAACGAGGTTACTTCATCTACCCTGTAGGTAGGTAATTACAAGGAGATGTTTCAAATCAAATTGCTCCAATAGAATTCTCTGTTATCACGAGGTTATTAGCTAGATTGGCTGTATTCATCAATAGATAGTATATTTTTCTATTTTTGAAATCTAAAGGAGTGTTTTTAAACTTATTTTTTTATGGATAAAGTTAGGTAAAATCGGCATTCCACCATGTCGTCGATGGTAATACTTTGTCAAAGAGATGGACTAGCGTCGTACGGAGTTGCAAATAGAATAAGAAGTCATCGTAGGGTATTTGCTTTGTTACCACTGAAGTATGGCGTACTTGTCCAGGTGGGCCGCTGAAGCCATAACTTAGTCCAATGCGGAGCCCCATCGTAGACGATGAAAAACCTCCTGTCCTGCTTCTTGTGCAAATCCACCTGCACCTTGAGGGATCTGACCGATGCACTGCTAACGCTATTGGGGCTACATAGACCTTCAGATTGCAGATTCTACTGAGATTTTTTTAACACAGCTGATTTTTTTCTTCGCGATTTCGATTGTGGTCCCTTTGATGGATGACCACACTTTTCTGGTACACGCTGTAAAGATGTTTTTTTAACTTAATGGAAATTATTATGTTTTCTCGAATTAATTATTCGTTCTCAGTGCGCAAGGTATGCATAAATTATTTAAAGAACTAACTAATAATGTTACCTCATACCCATATTTTGGCAAATTAATAATTAATTTGATTAGAATGTCTTCCCCCTTTTTTTTTAGGATGGGAAATCATCAAATGACCCCCCCCCCCCCTCTGGGCGGAGCGGAAGGGAGTGTCAGACTTGTACTGACTTAAACCCATCCATGTTCCTCTTTCGAACAGTCCCGCAGCTCCCCTGACCTATTTTAAGTACTTATGTATTTAACCAAAGCTAAATCGTACTTCTAGCTTTCACAAACAAGGTAACATCCACTCAATGGATCTACAAACTTCTGTACCTCGATACTCAATGCACACAATCGGATTAAGAAAAATTGTACCTCTATTGCTTTCACTAGTGCCTCTCTACTATCGCAGCGATAGTTCGTACGATAGCTCTGCACTACAAGTTTATTGGACTGTTAGAAGTGGACGTCAGGACCAACAAGAGGGCATTGTTCTCTATTTGACATAAGATTGACGTTAAATCACTTGACTTGACCTTTAAAGGTGAGTGAGGTTGTATAATAATAGACACTATAATAATTTAATTATAGATTAGTAGAGAAGACCGGCAAATGAAAATAAAAACAATTATTTTCTTTTATAATAACTAAGCGAAATAACACTCCTTTTATTATAGGAATGAATAAGAAAGATTTCATTTTATTTTAAATCTATATTTCGATACTAATATTATAAATGCGAGAGTTTGAATGGATGTTTGTTACTCAATCACGCCAGAACGGCTAACAGATATTTCCCTCATAATTTTCATCTCCAAATTCCATTACACAGTGACAAATGAATCAATCATTGAGTTTGCTATTCCATGAAATAAATAATATGACCAACAATATTCTAAATTGAATTGAGGTTCCGTTTCAACTCTATTCCACCGATATTCATTTGTCAAAAGCGGATTAAAAATGTAAATCCTTTGGTAAAATGTTTCCGATTTTACTAAGCAATTAATTGACTTTCAGAATTATTTACTGCACCAAAATTGAGCTGCATCCAGTTAGACTGAAAGCCGACCCTAACATAGTCGGATAGAGGCTAGACAGAGGAGTATTATGATTATATCAAAATGATTGAAAAAAAAAAAAATTGGGGCCATTTTGCAGTGTGTGCAGTGTGTTCAGTAAAATTAAAGTCATAAATAAAGACCTGGTTAAGGAGCTAAGTGTTTAAGGTGATCCCTTCAATTTCACCCACAAAATTAATTTGTGAGTTTCGTTTTTAAGTTAATTAAAAAAAAACATTCAAACATCAACAAAGCTCTCGAAATCATAGTCGCTAGAAATCGTCATACTTACATTCACTAAAATAGTTATATTTCCAAAGAATGTATCACATTACACATTTCCTGACGGTAGATAAATTCACATTTCATCTGGTGCAAAGTCTGCAGCATAACTATTAAAGCAACATTAACAGAACAAAATCCTCAAAGAGTTAAGCTGAGATTAACCAATAGTACTCGTGAACCCAGATTTCTCCAGTTTAAGTTCCAAATAGAGCCCAGGTCTGTTGCCATCATTCAGGCACCAATTCAGACTACGGGTGTGATGTAGTAGTTGTAAGGTATATAATAAGGTATTATTCCAATATAGTCAGTGTATTCTCGAACCTCATTCGTTTCATTTATCTCCTAAACACCCAACCTTACATGGCGACCCTGCCAGTAACAGTAGTCGGCACGGGCCCGCGCGCGTGTGTACCATAAAAGGACAAAATATTATAAACAATCAGTGCAGTTAATGTGGACTTTAAAATGAAGCAAAAATACACTGGGCTCCCTTACCACGAGGCGTGTTCTACTGTTGCGTATCCTGTAACTTAGAAATTCCTGATGAAAAAATCCACCGTCTGCAAAAGATCAACCGTAATTATTTACCGAACAGTAAGGTAATCCGTGAAGCCGTGAGAAGATATAATCAAACGCCATGTGTTCGCGCGCTCTTCGCGTAATCCCTTACACACGTCAACAGGGTAAGGGGGGACCTAATCCCCATACAATCCCTTTTTTCATCGATTTCCTTTACGGAAAACCCTCGTGTGGACTATCATGTCCAGAAACCGGCTTTGGTAAAAAATTATAATGACTTTGCTGGCTGTTCTTTTACTTTGTAGTAATTATACTACAAAGTAAAAGAACAGCCAGCAAAGTCATTATAATTTTTTAAGCATAAAATAATAAACAATAATATGCAGTGGTAAGCATTAGCTTACCATGGCATATTTGTACAAGATAACATTTCATCAGGACTGTAATCCCTGCAGGGTAAGGCAGACGTATACCTAATAGTACACCCTCATTTCGCCACTTAAGTTTAAGTCCCATGTAATAGGGGGTGAGCCTATTGCAATCAACCGGGCACAAATCTAGGCTCCGTGGCTGCTACTGAAAAAATCCTGATGGAAAAACTCGCAAACACTTTACCCGACCCAGCATCGGACCCAGGACCTCAAGCTCAGCAGCCGGGTTTGCGACCACTAGATCAACGGATCAACGAAGCAGTCACACAAGATTAATATATACTTGATTGATAAGTGACCTCAACCGGACTGCAGCATTACCAGGTCCACCCAAGCACCCACTTTACTTTATGTAATTCCTGTCATCACCAAAGCCTTCATAGTAAAGGACAAAATCGTGAGGAAACCACCATGTCTATTCACCAATCAGTTCTAGGCCCACATGCTGGCTTATTCGCTCTCATCTGGAGGCCTGTGTCCCAGCAGTGGGAAATTTATAAGTTGTACCACTCATAAGTCAGGGTCGTTACGACTAGCTCATCACCACGCGCTAATTAGAGTTAACCTCTAGAACTTGAACTAGAGTTCCATGAATACTGTGATGTGTTAAACGCCTTGACAACACAGATTAGAAGTTCTCAGTTGCCAATCTGTCCTCCGTCCTGCGGTTGAGCGTAATAAGCGTACGTAATCTTGCGACAAGGTAGAATTGTCACCAGGGCTTTGCCAGACGATTGTTCAAAAATTACTGTTTAAATTAAAAGGTATTCTAGAACTTGACAAATCTAGGTTGTGTCTCTAGCTAACTAGAGATGCAATCTTGATTTATCAAGTTGAGCTAACGCAATGCCAAGTGCTTCACGCAAGAAGAAACTAATATAAACTAGGAGCTAGACGAGATAATGACATTCAAGTGACAAGATACCTATTACGAGTTATTTTTTTCAGGTAGTACTTAATTTTGCCAAAAGCAGTAGTGATCCCATGGGGTGAAAAAAGATTAAAAGACCGAAAAAGTACCAAAATGATACTAGTAACTTAATTAGTTTCTACTTAGGGAGTTTGGGAGTTTTCTTCCACCATTTGAAATGAAATACATTTTAAGACGATACTATCAAAAAAATATCTTTATCCTTGAATTATATAAATATCTTTATCCTTGAATTATATAAATCTTAGTGAGATCTGATTGTGGGGTCCAATCGGCAAAATTTTAAACTAAATCACTATAAACTTTATTCATAAAGAATCGAGCGCAACTGCTAAGCATGAGGTCCCGGATTCAATTCCCAGGCCGGGCAATGTGTTATTGAGTTTTTCCATCAAGGATTTCTTAGTAGCAGCCAGGGAGTTTGGATTTGTGCCCGGTTGACGTCAATATGATCGCCCCCTTTTAAATGGGACTTAAACGTAACTGGCGAAATGTGGGTCTACTATTAGGTACACCTCTGCCTATTCCTTCAGGAATGGCAGGCATGATGTTATGTTTTCTTTTACAAAAAAAACCTTAACCTTTGTCAATAAACAAAAAATAAACGACTATTCAGCACCAATTATATTTGAGACCATTGTTAAAACTTCAGCTCCAAAATATAAACCAGAAAAGCTCCCGAACCAGCACTCACAACACAAATTATTTCAACACATTCTCCGTACCTCGCTGAAATGACCCCAGGCACTCATTTTTACCCCCAATATATGACCGATAAAAGTTGACCAGGGTAAAAACAAAAATATTATATAC
The DNA here is from genome assembly GCA_905163415.1 of Noctua fimbriata. NCBI lineage: Eukaryota > Metazoa > Arthropoda > Insecta > Lepidoptera > Noctuidae > Noctua > Noctua fimbriata. The sequence continues at coordinate 1,866,221 of LR990923.1, forward strand.
CCAACTAGTACATGAGAACGTTTGCGTCAAAACACATCGGGTGAGCAATAAAAAAGAAAAAATAATAATCGGAACAAATACAGGGCGTATTTTTGTTACAAACTTTTATTTGGGTTTTTACGATATACATACATCGTATGTTATATATTGACGGCTTTAGTAGGAAAGGACATTTATCCATACTATTAATAAAAATGCGCTAGTAACGTCCGTCTATATCTTTGACGGCCATTTTGTCTGTCTACTTTCCTTTAAGGGGAAGAAAATCCGTACAGCCGTTAGGGTGGACGGATTTTGATGAAATCTAGCACACGAGTAGACCATGAACTGGATTAGGACATATAATACTTTCCGACCTACAGTACGTTTCCGTGGGATAATTATCGGCCACCAAGCGGGTGAAGCTAAGGGCAAAACCTAGGACCTGTTACATAACCTAACCAGCGGTGATAGTCTAGCAGTGTGACCGTCGGACTGCAAAGCCATAGGTCTCGAGTTCGAACCTAAGACACGCACCTCTGATTTTTTGAGATTCATGAGCGTATTTTATAATAATTATCACTTGCTTCGGTGAAGGAAAACATCGTGAGGAAACCAAACCAGAAAATAATCCTCGATGGCATGTAAGAACCAAGTCAGAGGCCCATAAACATTCTGACACCAGGTTTACCTAACCACACGAAAAGGAAAGAAAGATCTAACCAAGACTTTTATATTTACAATAAGTCTTTTAATTGCCCTTTAAAAACGTAGCAATCTCACATATAACATACCAAAATTCTTGCATTTAATTTTAACAAATTGCGACCTACTTATCGAGCTCCGATATTAATAATAGGTTCCTACCCAAAAAAGGTCAAGATTCAGGGTTAAGATATTATTTTTCTAGTTTATTCCAAGCCCGCTCAACTTTGCTAGGAAATAAGGATCTACGACTGAACTTAGCTCTTCATTATATATGGAGGTCTAAGTTTTGCAAATTGTCTATTCAGCTACCCAAAACTCTTGAATCTACTTTAAATGATGCCAGTATCAAAGTATTCTTAGAATGTTATTCAAAAACCAACCTTATGTCTTTACCTCTTGTCTCGTCGTTAAATTAATTGATTTTATTTTTTAAATTAGTTCTTTTAAGTAAATATTTACTTTTAATTATTCTTTAAGTAGCTTATATGATTTTAAATTACTTATAAAAAAAGTCAGTAATTCGATAACAGCAAAAATTATATATGTACTTCAAAGTTTTTCCTTGAGCTTAAATCTTAATGAAAAAATAAATGAATCAAATCAAAGGCATCTTGAAAATGCGTAAAAAAGTTGGAAAACACGATTAATTAAAAATTGCCATTCATATTACTTGTCAACATTTCAAGTCAAGTAGGCCTGTTTCGCGAAACGCTCAAAGGCACTCTTGTATTATATTTATATACCTTTTTTTCATACACATTTTTATATACCAACACGGGTATTTCTGCGAACAACTTCAACTTATTTTACGATAATGTATCGGAGGTCGGAATGCGTGGTTCATTTTGTTTATTTTCTACGTGACCAGGTTTTTTGAGGGCGAAAGGGTCGCATGTGGGGTAGGGTACACTTCCACGGTTATGTTTATCATAAGACCTTAACAGTCAAAGTTGGGTACTTGACATTCTGGAAGTAGGTGACGTCAGTGGCCTGAAATTGGTTAAAGTAAGACTCGGTTTACGGCCTCGGAGATTGCGACCTGCGACTCGACTTGCGTCAAGTGAACCATTCACGTGTCTACTGTTCCCGTCGCGTCACTGTGAAAGTCCAGTCAAATCGAATGAACGGGATGCGGATTACTTGCGGAGACTGTACTTTGACAGATACAGTATATTTATTATCCGTCAAATTCCGATGTCCGGATCCACATCCGCTCAGATTTATCGCACCTAGAGTCTTGGTGAGTCGTATTCGCTTTAGCGTGTAGATCGTGGCGAAGAGTTAAATCGGAAGGTTTCATAACTATCTCTAATGCATGTTTGCAAGCATAGCATAAGCATAATCAGCCTATAATGTTCCCACTGCTGGGAAACAGGCCTCCTCTCTATGAGAGGGAATGGGCTATAATCCACCACGTGGGCCCAGAGCGGGTTGGTAGATGTTACATATCTTAGAATTTTTGGTTCTAGAACGTGCGGGTTTCCTCACGATGTTTTCCTTCACCGTTTGCAAGATCATTTATTTTATACTGAGACTGTTTACGATGCTCCTACGACGGAATGTCCTTATGAAGCTGTAAAAAGCTTGGTGTAAAGTCAATTGAGTGCGCTTATCAGTTCAATATAAAACGCTTGGCTTAGCACCCGAAGTTGAAAATGATTGAAAACGGGCTGTAGCTTTGCAGGAATACAAGTATTAGGGGTACCTAGTTTTAGTTTAAAAGAAAAATCAATATTAAGGCTCCAATTTATTATGCTTAGGTACTTAATAATACTTTGGCTAGAAAGGAGTCACCTCTTATCGACGATAGACAGACTGTGAGGATGACTAGAAAGCAGATGACTGCTGAGATTTTATTTTATTTATTTTTATTTTATTTGACGAGATGACGAGTAATATAGAAGTATGGAAGAAGACGACGTGCTGCGCCGACCCCAAATAAATTGGTATAAGGGCAGGAGAAAGATGATGATAACATAATAATTTGAAGAAAATATCAAACAGATATTTACGCCAAACATGTTGGTGAAAAACCTTTGATAACATTCATGGCACAATAAATACGAATCATTCTTACCAACCTTTCACTATGTAGACTGAATCGAGACAGCAAAAAAATATGAGTTACTTTTCAGATAATACGAAAATCTTCACAAAACATATATTTTTTTCTGACGTTTACTGATCCGTGTCGGGTCTGAGGACCATGAAAGACGTTTCTAGATCTATCCCGTCAAACCGTGACGTCTGCTACGCTATTTGTCCCTCGTATTTTGTTACCCGACTAAGCGCAAACTGTCTGCGAGCAAACCTACGTTTTATAAATGTAGCGGTGAGTTTTTTTTTTGGGCATTTGTGAAAATGACTACCTGGTTTAAAAAAAAGGCAATAAAATTGTTACAGGTTAAACCCGATTTCCGGCTAAACTATATACTTTGTCCTAGGCCAAATTATGGATCATCAGAAAAGGACGTTCATAGAGCACCCTGTTTAAATAGGTTAGGTTAGGTTAGAATTGTGACGAGGCAGACCTCTCCTTGCCGCCCGTTTCCAAGGCCATGGTTGACATCAGGGGGGCACGGGAGGCGGTAGCGTCCTTCTGCGAGGACGTCATCTCTCAGAAGAAGGCGGTAGAGCGCGTCAGGGGGGAGTCTTCCTCCCTGACGCGCTCTACCGCCTTCTCTACCGCCTCTTAATCGCTAAAGCGATTCGTCGCAGGAGGACAGGGTAGAGGAGGAGGCGCCATGGCGACCTGATGCCTCCTTAGGAGGTGACAGCGGGCGATAGATCGGGAAGTCTATCGTCGTCGCATTGCACGGCCCTCACGATGGTGGCGATATCTCAAGTGAGCCCGAACATCGGTAAAGGAGTTTGCTGTCCGGAGGCGGGCTGCGCTGGATGGGCCGCGAAGGTCATGCAGTTCTCGCAGCCCATCCGCAAAGGCGACAGAAGGCTCACTTTTTAGTAGGTGCAAGCCCCACTTAACCAAACCGTCCCCCCGTCTCCGGACGGTGCGGAATGCGTTAGGCATTGTTCACCGCTTAAAAAAAAATTGTAATTGCTTTGTTTGAGTTAGTGTATCCAGACACGATAAACCAGTAAAACCGGTTTGGCCTAGGACAAACTAGTTTGACCTGAAATCGGGTTTTGGCGGTAACATATATAATAACAACTGCTTTACTAATTCATCATTCAGCGTATGGCGGAATAGAACAGTGAAAAGTGTCATTGAAAAATGACAAGAAATTGCTAGAATTGTGTCGGGCCGTCTGTTCTGTGAAAGAATCATCGGTGACGTACACACGCTTGGTTTATATGAAAAAAACTGACATACATAGGGTTCCGTTTGGCAACGAAATCCTAACCAAAAAAAAAAACATAATATGTGTCTTTACAAACAAGCTAATGAAATCTACATCTAATGACAAAGCAATGCAATGCAAAAAGTGAAAAGTTTCGCAACTTAAACCAGGACGTCCAGGAAGTCCATAAAAACCAGACAAAATCTTTTTCCTTAATACAAGATCAATAACGAGTAAAAATACCAAAATGAGGATGTTTTATAGTCATCCATAACCCTGAAATAGGAGGATCCATTTCGATATAACTTGGCACAAAGACTCGTAAATTGATCGTCTGGCACGTAGAATTTTATACCGGCGTCCAATATTCCCAGATTCAATAAATCAATCATCGAAGCCACCGGCATTTGAGTGTCACGGCAGCGCATTGTGAACCTCTGAAAAATACCCGCGGTTTTATGTTTGTTTGAAAATTCAATTAATGAGGAATAATACCTTTTTTAAGTTTTTTACTCCTGCAGTTGTCAAAGCTCAAAAAGAAATTCTATGCCAAATTTTAGTTAGGTTTGTTTAAAAACTGGCGTGCTAACAATACGACAAGCCCATTAGGCAAGCTGACTATTCAGAGGCCCTAACATCATGAAGAGTAGCAGGTTATAAAATACCACCACTATGTTTAAGATACGTGCTTTATTTTAGACGTTCAATGAATCATCAAAATTCACAATTTATCAATATGATTGAATAATATAAACAAACTTGTCTTCTACCAATAATGAAACTTCATGAACCAAACAGGAACCCAAAAACAGACGTTTCCAATAAACAACAAATTCGTCCTTACCACGTAACACGTAATCTTGTATTCCAATTGGCTCAGTGCGATACCGTGTCGGAGGCGGACAAATGGCGGACTTTTGTCTACCATTCATTTAAGGTCGAAAAGTTTTCCTAACAAGAAAACATATTCAGCCAATCTGTGTTCGTAGAAAAAATACTTAGTTGTCTGTGACAAAATAAGTAAGAAAAATAGTGTGTATTTGTGGTCGAGATTTTTGTAAGCACTTTAAGGAAGTATAGAAGGCTGCCCGAGCTAACAAAATCAGTGTAATGGAGCCTACACTTACACACCAAAGCCGTTGTGCGTCGGCTACTGACCACGTACGAAAGTTGACGACGTGCTTTTTTGTATGAAAATTACCCAGCGTCCTAACTAAAGCGATAGGTAGGATAATTTTTATTTGTATAATAATTTTATGGAAAAAATCTAAACATGTGGATGGTTATAGATTATAATATTTTTTAAAAAAGACAACGAGGTACACAAAACAATGAAACCGTTTATTCTAACTTTGAACAAAATATAAATCGCTGAAACTAACCTAAACCGCCACAAATCATAACGAATTCAATTAACACGTAATTGTTTATAAAAATAACGAGTAAGTTTACAAAATAGGAAATTATAAACCTTACAGCCCTTTGAGCGATCTTCCCAACAAGTCTCCCGCGACCAGAAACAACTCGAAGTCGTCACTTTCCATAGAACTAACATGTGCTACCACCGCATTTTTTCCTAATACTAGATACGTCAAACCTCATTTCTTCCTAACAATACAGTAACAAATATTTTTTCTAGTTTTATTTTACAGAGGGTAACACGTGATAGGTTAAAAACTTTTTTGCAAAAAATAAAACCGACTAAAAAACAAAAGTGAAAAATAACTTTAGCTTCAGAAGTCTGGTGACTTTTATTTGTTTGATTCAGTTTTTTGGCCACCGACTTCTTTTTTGTTTTTTTTATTTTTCCATTTTTAGTTGAAATATCCTACACAAATATTTGCGCACTACTCCAATGAGACAGAGAGGTTTCGAAGTAAACGAAAATATCATTGATGTATACAATTTTTAGATTTATGTTGATTTTTTAAAAACCGCTCGACCAATTTCGATAAAATTTGAATGGGAGGTCCCATTCAAATTTTATCGAAATTGGTCGAGCGGTTTGGGAAGAAAACCTTTGAAACCAAAAAAAAAAATTCTAAATCGATTAAGGCGAGTAATCGGTTAAAAAAAACCGACGAATTGAGGAACTCCCCCATATTGAAGTCGGTTAAGTAGTATCACAGACTACTTGACATTATTTAGACCTATCAGTATTTAACTACAACTGGTTTTAAAAAAACATACTACCTACTTTTCACAGTGTTCGTTACGAAGCAAAGGTAACAACAAACTCAGCCTACTTATCTTAACACAACTTCACTAATATAATTTATGTGTTATGCCGTCTGAACTTTTAGATATTGACAAAAAGTATTACATAGACTTTTTCGTATCTTAGGTTTGTAAATAAAGACATTTTGTGGTTGAGTAATCCACATTAGGTCGGCTAAAAGTTTTGTTTTCTTTTAGGTTTCGGCCACGGACTCGTACGGTACGACTTGTGTTAAGTGACACGCACGCACTTCACCTGTATCCGTTGCTCGCCAAAGCATCACTACGTAAATCGCGTCGCGGTGGCTCGTTCGTGGCATACGATTATTTGTAAAAATTGTCTGAATTCAATATTTTTGAACATGTGAGCACCATGTGTCGATCAACGTAATAAATGGTTAGACTTTGACGTGCTCTAAACATCTTCTGTCATTTAATTTGTCCGTAATCGCTGTTACATGTCGCGTGTCACTTGAGTATGGCCTAGGAGTTAGTATATTTTCAGAACAAAAATAGCGAGTAAAAGGAAGCACTAGCTATACTTATCCTGATTGATCCTACTCAGGCAAATAGTCACAAACCACAGAGCTAAGTTTGGCAAGGATTTTGTTTTTTTTTTTTTGTACCAAGGAGATATTTGCGAGAGCTGACTAGGCAGAAACTTTTTACACTAAGAAAAGCAGTGGTTACTACTATTTGATTCTTTTGAGGCAGTGTACTCTTACCCTTAATGTCAGTGAAAGCCCGTTTTCAGTAACATAAGGGGACAGAATAATTAAGTAGATCTGATTAATGCACGACCTGTTAAAGTTAATAAAAAATTTTATCTTGTTCAAAACATGAAACATCATGTTTTCTTGAACTATTTTGCACAAATTAAAGAATCAGTTCGCACATTTACTCTATGGAGTTGATAGATCACCAATAGTTATACGATTTGCAACTTTATGTAACCTTATTCCTCATGGGTTTTACATATAGCTCCAAATGTCCCCTTTGTGAGGGTCAAATAGTAAGCAAAACATGAATGATTTCAACCCTTTTTCCTATAGGTAGGTACGAAGGTTTCTCGTCCTTGAAAGTCACACTACAGATTTTCTCACACTACTAAAGTATGTGTGAGAAAATCTGTAGTGTCATCCTGTTATGTGAGAAATTGTGGTTTTTTGTTGTTAAAGAGTGACGATTTTGTCATTGTTGTTAGGAACAAGCTGGGTTAAGAGCATCATCCCGTCTTTTATTATTATAGAAATATTTTAAATCTCGAAGGTCTAAAATCGAATCTTACGAAGGAGCATTGACTGGGTTTTGGAGGCCAGTTACGCAGTCACTCCATGTAAAGCACTGGTATTCACCGAATCCAGATACACTGACAGCCGAATGCAACACGTGCTGTTAACACTAATGTCAACATCTAAATTCTACGACATATTTATAGGAGCTTAGTTCGTATCATCATCATCTGCCTAGCCTTTTCCTAACTACGTTGAGGTCGGCTTCCAGTCTAACCAGATGCAGCTGAATACCAGTATTTTACATGAAGCGACTGCCTATCTGACCTCCACAATCCATTTTGTACCGGGTAATACGATACGACTTGGTAAGACTGGTTATCAGACATTTGGGCCACTGACTTCCTAACGACTGTCAAAGATCTACAAATGACACCCGAGACCAACGGCTTAACGTACTTTCCGAGGCACGGAGAAAACACGATATGTAATGGGTGGTCACCCATCCACAGACCAACCTAGGCAAGCACGGCTTAATCTAAAGATCGACCCGAGCGGCTGTTATTATTTAGCCACGAGCTCCTCCTCCTTAGTTCGCATATTCTGCCTATAATAGTACCTACCTGCCACGACATTGAAAGTCTACGAGGCTAACCGTTTATAGAAGCTCTCGAATATAATCGAAAACTAAGGTTAGAATTGTCAGAAGTCACGTTCTAACACTTTGGATGTCTGCCGAAGTATGTCTCATGCCCGTTCGGTTTTGGAGAATACAAGATATATTTTAGGGAATATACAACGTGTAGCAGAATAAATGCGAACCATTTTCGTTTTGTATTTTTTAGGTCTTGGAACATGCTAATTGGGTTCTTAAAATTAAAAGTTTGGCATGTGGTAAGGCTTTGTTTTTTTTAACGAATTAGTTTAAAGTCTTTCCTCGAGAGCAGTTATACAATGTTATTTATATAATTTAATTAATGCTCCAACTGCTGGGAGGCCTGCGTCCCAGCAGTGGAAACATTTGTAGCCTGATCCTTTCTGAGAGAATGTGTGAGCCGTAATCCACCACCTGGACCCAGGGGGCAGACTCCATGAGACTTGAGTTCGATTTTTTGGTTGTAGGATAATTCTGTTTCCTCACGATGTTATTTTCTCCGTTTTACATGTATATACCTACGATATCTGACATCGATTTCTTAGTCGATTCTAAACGTTCTGATTTGAGGACGCTCCGGTATTCTGTTACATAAATATCTGGGGTATGTTAGATAAGTCAGATATTGTATTCTTTTCGACTTGGGACTGGCGTCAGTTGTTTGGGCTCACAAGTTTGCGTCTATTTATAGAAAACCTAAAAGAAATGGGACGATTTGTGCCGTCCTATAATAAATACAGGCTTTTTTTGTCAAATGTCACACCGTTCAAGAAAAATGCGCCTTATTCCTAAGGGAATAAAACTAAAAGTTATGGTTCCCAGAAAACTTTTGCCATAAGTTCAAGCACTTGATCTGAACGAATGCTTGAGTGGTTTGTCTAGTGTTTATGATGAATCGATATTTGACTAAGATTTTTCTGTCTTCAAAAGTTAATAATACTTTTGGAAATATTAGTGAGATTGTTTTTATATAACTCGAATGGGTAACTAGCCACAATTCGTCATCTACGGTAGCCTGAGGTAGCCTTTAAAAATATTTCTCCAAAATACATTTATCTGACAATCGATTTAAAAGATATAGATCCCTAATACCGAAGATCCTTCCAGGATTCATTAAAGAAATACCATCTTAAAAGATTAAATAAACAGAAAAAAATACCGGAAACAAACAATTCCAGTCCAAACGTATTTAGCAGCATCCGATTTCTCGATTCTTTTAAATCGGCAAAATCTCATTATCTCAGTCTGCTATTGACTGGATTCTGATCCTCATTTTAAATTAAAATAGCGTATCAGACTATACCTTTGTTATGTGATCTGCATAATGGCAGAGTGCCCACTTCAACGCCCATTTGCTATCAATGTGATTAAAGTAAGTAGTAACTGTTATTTTTTGAAGAAGTATTTTATTTAGTGGAGGAATAATGTTACAGTAAGATAACATAAGATAAAGATTTATTTCTCATCACAATACATAGGTACATCATTAGGTTTCGTGAACAATACATACGTTTTTTATATTGTGGGAGACTGGTGCCTAAGCTAGACGAAAAGCCTGTATTTCAGGACACCAGGTCTCCACCCCAACTGAAGCACATTTAAACAGAATTATGCACTCGTACAGTGATTTTATTCAGTGAGTATTTTAGAAAATTAGAGTAGTAGGTAGTTTTTTTTTTCTTTTCAGGCTATCGATAAACAGTATACTAAAGTACAACATTATTATGTTAAATAAATATTGCTACGATAATTTCCATGAAAATTACTACTTGAAATTCCTAAAATCAATCCACCGAAATATTAGTAGGCATTAATTATTAGTGATTCTGAGAATTTTCGTCCACCTCCATCATTTTTTTTATAGGTAAATGAAAATACTTCGAATTGATTCGGTTTGAAATATCGAATTTATCGTTGTTTGAGTATTATTAATCCTGTCAACAGGATCAACTGTCTACTATTCTAAATCTAGCGCTACGTTAAGTACTAGAAAGCTTAGAGTATAGTCACGGGCAAACTCAGAAGATCTCTTCTACACTACTCCACTCCCCCCTCCCTCTTCCTACTTCTCTTCTTCTTCTTTCTTCTTCTTCTTCTTCTCTTCTTCTACTTCGAGTAAAAATAATTAATTATTACTCGTGTAATAACGATTACCACTTTGAAAAATACGGATGGTTTCGAGAAATTAAACTTCCTAATAGAATAGAGAATGTAATTATGAGAAAAATGCTTTGGAACCTTGTGTAAGTATTTTTGCTTGCAAATGTATTCTAAGACGAAGAAGTAATTGTTAACTACTAAGCCTGTAGGAAGTCAGTGTGCAAAGGGATGTTTTTACACGGAGAAAGAGCACACTAGGCTACATTACTGCATGATGGCTATTATTAGCAATCTACATTTTTATTTTTATCGTTCTTGTTAGTGATCCTAAGATTTCTACAACTTTTTCTGTTTTTACTCGTGAGAGCCTGTTATTGAATCTGTGTTACATACGAGTACACAATTGTTATCCATCTGTTATAGCTGTTTGGTTCTCCTATACAACATTAGTTTTAGTGTATGCGAAACCTGAAACACGTGTCTAGTATTTTTATGTAAAATTCTATGTACAAAATTTCAAACCTGTATCATGAAAAATCACAAAGTTTTAAGCTTGTTCTGTTACCTGGTAGTCCGCACAAAAACTTGGATACCACGCAGTGCGCCCGCGCGCTTGCCTCCAGCGTCGTCTTGAGCTCATTGATAATAATGATTTGGCAGTAGGTACCTAAATGATTACGATAGGTACTTAGTGTCGCTAGGTGTCCAACTTGTAACCTTTTTTAAATATTTTTGGGACAAAATATAACATGGTTTAAAAATTATTGGAATCGATTCAGTTACTTATTCTGAACAAACTATATTCAGATTTCACATATACTAAAAATAATGTTGTAAATAAATAAACATATGAATTTCCTCACTTCTCGCTACTGACTTTAAGCTGACCAGTCAAACTATTTGAATCCTCGTCCTTATCCAATCAAAATTGCATCTTCAAAATTGATCCATCCAGAACCATGAAATGCCAAAATATTTCTGACATGATTGGGCAATAAGATGAACCAATATTTCCTCCTGAACCCCAAGGGGTCCATCCCGTTGATAAAAAAGTGGTCCTCATCCATTTCGTGATGTAGACATAGGGTTATATCCGTCATCTATTGTTCCGTTGAGACGGACGGACAAACTGTAATTTGGGGTATAGGAAATACAGGATGTTTTTGTTCGATATCAATCTTTTAAAGGGAAGGTTGGCAAGGGTTCAATACAATTGGTTTTCTACTGAAAAAATCTGTTGATTTTGGTATTGCTTGGGTAGTCTATTAATTAATTTCCTCATAAATGAGTAATGACCACTCACTGCCTGGCATTTTATTATTATAATATAATAATAATTATATTACCTGTAGTGCTTGACACTAACGACCGCATGGAGGTATGGCAGAGTAAGGAGCTTCACGGACGCTATTTCCGGGCCCTGCATGGGCCCGATGTAGACCTATCAGCGTCCGTAGCCTGGCTACGTTCCGGGGACCTCTTCGGAGAAACCGAAGGTTTTGTTTGTGCAATTATGGATGAAGTTATGATGACGAATAACTACCGGAGATTTATTGTGAAGGACGGTAAGGTTGACATATGTCGGGCATGCCACCGTCCAGGCGAATCAATCCGTCACATTATCTCCGGGTGTTCTCGTCTGGCTAACGGAGAGTACTTGCATAGACACAACCTTGTAGCCAGGATTATCCATCAGCAACTTGCTCTAAAATACAACCTTGTGGAATCGGAAGTGCCGTACTATAAGTATGTGCCCGACCCAGTTCTCGAAAATGGCAGTATCACATTGTACTGGGATCAATCCATTATCACTGACAGGACTATTGTAGCCAATAAGCCTGATATAGTGGTGGTGGATCGATCAGAGCGGCGCAGAATGATTGTTGACATAAATAAAAATGTAAAATAATTAATAATAAAGGAAATTATATTTATATTATATTTTATCTTAAAATTAGCTTATGCCCACAGCTTCGCCTGCGTGGAGTTCGGTAATTTTCCCACAGGATTGTACTACCATCTAGGTTATAAACTATCTGTGTACCAAATTTCATCCAAATCGGTTCAGTAGTTTTTGCGTGAAAGAGTATCAAACATTCATCTATATATCCATCTTCACAAACTTTCGCATTTATAATAGTAGTAAGAAGTTAGATTGAAAAACCAAATTGGCTTGATATCAGTAATTGTATTTCACATCATCCTTCATAAACAGATCTGAGGTTTTTACGTATGTATAAGCAAAGCCCGTCGGTTTCCAATAAATAAATCGCCCAGTTTTGTTCTGTGTATACGCCCATGTGTTGAAAAACGTAGATTTATACCCGGCTGTTTATGACACCATTATATTTTATCTTGAACCGAAATACGAGTAAATAAAAGGAAATCGAGGTTCATTTAAAAAAGTTGGAAGCTCGAAATTTTAGACTGTGAAATATTTAAGTTCTAAAGTTATAGATAATGTTGCAACAGTTAATTTTAATCCTATATCAAAATAAAACAAGCCAAGCCTCTCTGAACCTTCATCGTCAGCAATGGTTTGTGCATAATTTGAGGATGGCAGTCCCGTTTTAAAGGCTTTATTCAGAGAACTATAAAGTCGTGAATCGAAGTCTTCTAGTCCATCAACGACATTAAAACTAAACCCTTGTTTCAGTGTGTCCCAGTCCCCGGATTGGGGTTCCGTCGAGGGTCTTACCGGTGCGTGTGTCGCAGAGGATTCTACTTCCCCAACACCACAGCTGACACCCGATACTACAACGGTAGTGATATTGAAGAAGAATATGAAAAACATTTGCTGGTAAGTTTTTGATCACTATATATCTCTGTTTAACTATATTAGGGGAAGCAGTTGTGCTAGCTTCTAAAGCAGTGGAGGCCCAATGATTACAGTACGAACTAATAAGTCGGTCGTGTGTTCGGGCCGATACAGCCTAGGCATGCTTTTTTGAAAGCAGTGGTGATGTTACTTATTAACATCACCACTGCTTTCGATCGGAACTCGTGGCAAAATAATAACAGCAGTTCGGGTCGATCTTTAGGTAAAACCGCGCTTGCCTAGGTTGGTCTGTGGACGGGTGACTACCCATTACACACCGAGTTTCCTCCGCGCCTCGGAAAGCACGTTTAGCTATTGGTCCCGGCTGTCATCTGTAGGTCTTTGACAGTCGTTACAGGTATTCAGTAGCCCGAAAGTCTGACAACCAGTCTACCAAGGGGAGGTGGAGGCAGATAGGCAGTCGCTTTGTAGTTTACCATCACTATAAAGTAGTCAAAGTATGGACAGCGTCTATGAAAAAATACATGAAAAAAAATTCTAGAAAACGTAACGCTAGACAACAGCCTCCAAAACCTAACTATGAGTTACTCCCAAACGAAATATTCACTCATAAAATAATAATTCTACATCACTCTATTTTACGTATGTAAAACTTCATGCCTTTGAATACTATTATAATGCCTTTGAATACTATTATAATTTACGCAAACGAGTTTATTAAAATATGTTATTATTCTACAAAAGGTATCTTTTATAAAATTTTATATTATGACGGCTTATAAAGCAACTCTGTCTCGACACGTTATTAAAGTAATAAATCCCCTCAAGCTATCTCTTATACACCCCGCTACCGTCGTTCGCATATGTACGAATACTTCGCATATGTACGTGTTCTTTGAGTAAAATAAATGTGTCAACGACTTGCTTACGACGTTTTGAGCTAGAGAAAGACGGATAAATTATGTTCAGACGATTAGGAGAAATGTGCTTTGTTTTAAGCCTCATTTCCCTACAGTAGGGTCTAAAAATAAACGTTCTTAAGGAGTATTTTCATAACACAAAGCGTAGAATTAAGAGCTTTGTATGCTGCTAATAGCTGACGGGATAATTTTGCTGCTTTGACGAAATGGCGATCACTCTACTTGTGTAAAGCATACGTAACGCTACTCTAAGTAACGAGAGCAAGGGACAGGCACAGTGGTAAGTTCCCCGAGTTGTGACGTGTCGTGAGTTCGAACCCACTCAGGTGCGTAAAGATAGCCATACTCGCTAGGTTATGCATATACATGAAAGTTTTAAACGTGCATGCAAAACCTTCATGCAAAATCGAGTTCCATCGCCGATATTACATGGGAATTAAACATAACTGCCGAAATGTTAGTATACTATCACGTACACCTCTGCTTAACCCTTCGGGTTAAAGGCATGATGTTATGCTGACATAAACTTTTCTTCCACCAGCTCCAACGCAGTCTCTACTCCATCCCTGATGCCTTCGAGTGCCTCCCCTGCGCCGAGGGTTGCGAAGCCTGCCTGGACGGGTCCCCATGCGTGGCAGCCCTCAACTGGGTCGTACGGACCACCATCTTTGCGCTCGCCTGCCTGGTGATATCCTGTCTGCCGTTCATCGTGTATTTCACTATCAAGTATGGACATGTTAGGGTGAGTATGTTTTAAACATTGTATTCTGGTAAATTTCACTGAATGTGTTACACACTAATAGAGTGACAACAATGAGCGACCAGAATAGTTAAATTATAACAAGTGACTTTTAACGCCGTTTTATATTTTTTTTGTTTTTAGTAGTAGTAGTGAGTGAACTATTCTTACAAAATTGGCATCCTAAAATCCACGGATCGCTTTTAAAGCGATTCGTATTTGTACAACGAATTTCTTTAGGATTGTCATAAACTTTTTGTTGCCTTGTGTCAAACCAACCCATGTGTGGCTTTTGCGTCATCATTATCACTAGTAGGATACAACATTTTCTGGCCGTTTGGTACCGCTTTAAATACCGTACAATCCAAGGTTCAAATTAGAAGAGAAAGTATATTTAAGAAATGCCTTTTTTCTTCAATTCCCTCGAGTCCAAGACATCTAATCTAGGATTTCTTATCCCATCACTAATTGTTCCCAACACGTTGCGTCGAAAAATCACGTCAAAAGGAAAAACTTATTATGATTTTGGCAGTGACGGATAGCTTCGGGTTATGGCTTCCATGATTGATGACTGCCCCCTCCCCCCAAAGGAATTGAAGAAGTAACGGGATAAGTATTTAGGATTGTCTGACGAACAATTGACGGTGTAACTTTTGGGTTGGTGTGTGTTCCAAAACTTTTATAAAAGTTTGATCAAACCGTATTTTGACTAATGTCAGTGTGATTTGATAGCAAAGCAAAGTTTTGAAAAAAAAAAACTAACGGAAGCCACAGGCTTTTGGGCTTGTTTAGGAGGCAGAAATTCGACTTTACTGTACAACATAATATTAACTGTGTATTTAAGTAACTTTTCTTTCCTTGTGTACAAATATAATTATTTACGAACGTGTACAGTACGTGTAACACAGTACTACAAATAAAAGACATAAAGTATTTTGCTATACAAAAAGACAATTGTTTTCCGTAGGTTTTTCTCAATCTACAAAAAAAACTGTTTTGTGTTCACGTGTTTCTTAGACCTTATTTTAGATTAAAATCAAACTGATTCAATGTAGTAATTTGAGTGCCTATACGTTTCATACAGAAAGGAGCCTGCCAAATATTGATCTAGCAACTCAACACTCGTACCTACACCAGAAACCTCTAAGATGCCTTCAAGCAATAAGATGGTAACTTATCAAATACCGTACTGTGTAATTAGTATTCATAATGTTTGCGAACCTCCTCAATCAATATCTTGAGTTCTCTTATGTAACCCAGTTGTATTATTTCCGTGTGTGTTCGTTACCGAGTTATGTAATTCGACAACGTTATGTAATAATAATGATTCATTCCCATATGCCCCCACCGGTTCCCCACTGGTGGTAGTTGCAACTATTTGTCGTATCTACCACCACTACCACCGGTGGTTGCATATGTGCAGTCGCATTTGCTCCTACCTCTGTCCCCACTGGTGGCAGATGGCACTTAAATTAGTGGAATCCTCCACCAGTAGTGGCAAACTCGACGATCAAGTAGCTGTCTGACACCACCAAGTATTTCAACTAACAAATTAGAAAGAAGGAAGGTATAGGTGAAGGTCTTTGGTTAATCCTAAAGCTAAAGACATACATAGACTGCTTTACCCATGGGGGTAGGAAGAGACGACAGAACGCCACATTCCACAGTCCTTGCATACTCCTTTCGTTTCGTCCACGGTCATACACCCGCCGGTTGCAAAAGGACCAGAGTTGTATTATTTTGAGTTTCTACTAGTCACATTGTCACCAATATCACTACTTATGCACCTTTGCATCCACTGGTAGAAATAAAAAAACAAATACCGGTAAATAAATCCTTTTTGCGGCGTGCTACCTAAAATTTCTACTTCACTTGAGCTGAAAAAAGACATCAAATACCATAAAATTAGAAAACTTTTCACATAGGAAATGGCCCAGGCTAATCTAGTATCTCTCTCTACTTTGGCACAGGAAAAGCCACGCTATTAAACACCAAAAAGTTTCGGTAACAACCATACTAAATGCTGCAAATCGTGCGACCATTGAGCACATTCACGCCGACTTTTACAACCAAAATGGTACTTTCTAACGCCGAAACAACAAAACTGGGCAAAAATTATGAGATCATGGTAACATGGGAATCTGGTAACTACTTACAGTATTTTCGTGTCGTATTTTGCTGTGGTATCCAAAATCTTGGCGAATTCTTATGCAGATACTAGTTTGAAACATTCATGTCAGGTTTGACCTTGCATGTTTTCAGAACGTTGCAGGTTTTAGAGTGAATTTAGGTAGAGTGCTATTGAAATTTTTGCTAGACAAAGACTCTGCTTGGGTATCGCAAGGAGTTATGATGTCTGGCAAAAATATTGCTTCGGAACGCGTGTGTTGTAGATTTAGATTTGTTACCATTTTACTACCTGCCCCCGTAGCATGACCACCGTAGACAAGGATTTTTTTGACGGAAGAATCGACAAAATGACAGATAGTGCAAAGAAATCTGCCATTGTGTCGACACAATCTCTCATTTTGTCGATTCTTCCGTCAAAGAAATCCTTGTCTACGGTGGTCATGCTACGGGGGCTAGTTTTCAAATACTTAGGTCCACCGAATTCTACTTAGTGTAGCCAGCCTAGTGTAAAGAGCTGGGTTATATTTGCTTTGTACAATAAAGTATACTCTGTCTATCTATAGACCTATTGCGATCGTAAATATTCCCACAAAAAATTCAAGTTATCCATAAAACCAGCGGCTACATCGTTTTTCTGTTTCGATACACTTTTTATTTCCCGAACCATCCATCATAACGGACTATCGATCAGCACAGCGGTGTCAACTCATATTGAGGAACTACAGAATACTTTCCAAACCAAATTATCGGCAGAAAATGTTCAGAGTTTTCCTCATTTTAAATACAACTTTCAGCATTTCCGAAAGTTTTAAGCACATTTCGGGGTTCATGAAAGGTGAAAAATTATTCATGTAAACTCGGGATATTCTCATGAAATGTGAAGTGCCAAGCTAAGAATGACTGAAAGTTGAAGAAACTTATCCTGCCCGAGGACCTATAGAGTGACTTTCTATCAGCGATAACGATAATGGAAAAGTCAAACATTTGTATGGAACTGACATGTGTCACAGAAAAGCTTATGACAATAATTCCGATGACAAACATTGTAGAAATACAAAGCCCTCAGATTATTATTATAATTATGTGATTCACTGACTCACTGTACCGTGGTACCACCGTACAGTAAATCATATAATAATCCGGATAACCATTTGCTTTTACTTTTACGGTATCGGTTCACCACCGGTTACCACTTCTGAATCATAATTGTTGTTTAAATATTTAGTCGAACTGATTTCTGATAAATTTACATTTTCATCTTGTTCCCAGGTCGTGAGAGCAGCAAGCCCAGCCCTCCTGAGGGTCATAGTGCTTGGAGCTCTCCTCATCTACTGCACCACTCTAGTCATGTACGGAAGACCCACGGTCCTGACCTGCACCGCCAGGGTCTGGTTGAGGGAGGTCGGGTTCTGTCTTACGTATGGAGCTCTTATGTTGAAGACTTGGAGGTAAGTTGTGCCGAATATCCATACTTAGTAGTACTTGTCTAAAATAGGTTAGAGCAAACAGCAAAAATACGTCTATGACGACGGTGCTGATAAACAAAAAATTCCATTTCTAGTCACTTGATACTGATTTCGCTAGTTTCGAACTTCTTAGTCACTGGGTCATTAAAAGAAGATTATAGGAGGTATCCCTACCTTAGTAGGGCAGTAAAACATAACCTTGACCGCGAAGATCAAAGTAGTGTATTGCTTTGTGTAACATCCCACACTATATAAACTTTTACAAGGAGCTCACAAAGTTTGCAATACTTGAAGATGTTAGGCAAACAATCTGTTTCTTTGGTGTTTGATTTGTTTCAACAACAGACATCAGACGAGATTTACTGTCGCTACAAGCTGTGTGCCTGATGAAATTTCTCATCAGTAAGAATGATAAATATTATTATTTATAAGAATGATGAACTTCCATACAAACTTTCATTCTCATTTCTTCCCCTTACGGGGATGCATTTTCCAAAATCCTTCTTAAGTGCTCACCTACGTTAAAAAAAGTTTGTTTCTATACCGAATGTTGTAGGCGAAGCGTTTTCTGTCAGTGCATGAATGAAATGACTATTTGTCGCTATGTCAAAACATAATTTCAAAATATGATGTTAAGCCCATTTCAGGGTCAAAACTTTACAGAGCTAATTATTTCAGGTATCACAAAAATCCAACGGACCGTTATTAAGCCCGGAATTAGGACTGGTCCTTTAAATATAATCTTTAGGTATGTGTCCCAACGCTGACCTTCAGCGATAGCGAGTAGAACTTGCCACTAGCATCCAGTTGGCGAGAAACATATAGTGTGTGTGTGATTCGAATAGTTTTGTCACTAGACTGAGAGGGAGTGCGCGAGTACAACGAACGATTTCTCGCATCAAATGACTAGTTTGGTATGTGTGTCAGATTATGTACTACCACCAACTCTTATGCCCTGAGTATTAAGGTTGAAAAGTGGTCAACCGTCTGAGTGAGTCTCTCATTTCTCTCAGCGAATCTTCTGCCCGCCAAGCGAGTTTCGGTGAGCTAGTTTTTTTTATTTTTTTTTTAACTCTGGTCACTGCGACGAACTAGTGGTGAGAAAGTTCTGGCTGGCAGCATAAATAGCCAGCTATCGACTATTAATATTATGTATCTCTTTTACTGGCACGGGGACTACTTATATCGATTGTACGTTCCTTGAGCGAGAACATAGTCGAGAGCCAGTCGGCATTGGGACATGAGGCTTAAACACCGCTTAGGGTCACACAAAGCACCTTCCTACCTCTATGCTGAAAATTTTCCATTTCGAGTTCAAAATTCAATTTTGTTTTTCCATCAGTGTGAAAGCTGAAGTTGTTAATTTGTTTAATTTAAATTGAAATCGGTTTGTAATGAATTACGGTACCGTGTGCTAATGACATTCATGTTATTGGGTACAAGTCTTATTAAAAGTTAAATGTGAGAAAGTTGGACATTGAAAGAACCTTGGCGGAAGTATGTGAATCAACATCGTAATTACGTAACACCACTTTCTGTGTATAATTTTGCAGGAAATACGTATTTCATTGCTTCATATTTTCGTCTACTTGGCAGTGTTCATGACGCAAGGAATATTTTTGAATGTTCAACATGAATAGCATTGGGAATGTGACAATTATGACACAGAAATACACAGCTATATAGAACGATAAACATCATCATTATTCTCCCACCCTTATCCCAATGTATTTGGGGTCAATGCAACATGTCTTCTTCTTCCATACTTCTCTATTACTGATCTTAGCAGTTACCTCTTTTCTAACTATATCATCCTTTACACAGTCCATCCATCGTTTCTTTGGTCTTCCTCTACTCTTATAGCCATCTACATTCATACTCAACATTTTCCTAAACGTATAAAAATAATTAATCACGGTTCTTGATATCTTGAACAAACTTTTAGATACCGCTCCTTTTCTTATTTCCAAACAGACGACGAACATTTTTCTCAGAAGCAATTTATTACCCACTGGAAACGTTATAAGCCTCCTTAATATATTTTACATCAACAACTTTTTCTAAATCTTCAATCTGAGACTCATTTCAAGTATATAATTGGGCTTGAACTTTTAGATTACGATCAAGTTTCTTTTAATTAGATAGGAACGGAATGAAATTGTCCTCTTGTCGAGATAAGAATCAAGTTGTCTTTTAAATTTTGGGCGCTCTTCAGAAATGCGTAAATAAAAGGGAATCTGTTTACGGGCCCAATTTATGATAATCTACTTTACTTGAATCTAATGTTTGCATAACAGGATCTGTTTTGTTTAAGGAAACTGATCGTGCATTTATTAAATACTTTATGCTATGTTTATAAATGGGATTAGGAGTCGTCTGGAACGTTTTCGTTAACTGAACTAGATACTCATCCGAATTAGAAGGAGGGGAGGGGAGCTACGTGTTTGTAGAACTTATCTTTTAGTCAATGTTTATTTATAGGACGAAGTATTTTTTTTTCAGCATTTATGACAAATATAGTAGGTATTTTTATGTCAAACATACTTACTGTACAAACTGTGTTCAGCACAAAATAAAAGCTAGTTAGACCAGTGGTGATAGCTTTCAAAGCGATGGATGACATTTAAGGTAGCTTATGTTAGACCGTTTCTAAAGTTTCCATCAAAATTATCACTGATTCAATGTATTGTTATCTAAGATTATAAGTCGATAAGAAACTAACCTCCATTTCTCTTCACAGGATATCAGTAATATTCCAAGTACGGTCAGCGAAAGCAGTGAAGATCTCCGACATGTACCTGCTCCGCCGGATCGGCGTGATCGTTGGGGTGGCGTGTGTTCTGCTGGCCATACGCACGCTGGTAGCACCACCAGCTGTCATCGTTGGGAGGACGAAGGATGACCTAAAGGCGTACCTTTGTAACACTGATTGGTGGGACCACTCCTTTACAACGCGTGAGTTTTTTTTTATTTTTAGTACCTACTTATGTAGTATTAATTTTGCACTGTGTATTTAATGTAAATGAATATAATGCAGTTTACGTGTCCTTGTCCATGGTGTGTGAATCACAAATTGAGAAATATTCTGATCGAAGATATTGTGTCATTTGTTCGGCTTTAGCTAACATATAATTTATCTCCATAATGACGCGTTTTAGGCGCCAAATATTGTAACAATATTTCGATCTTGGGTTTCATCATCACGTTTTACGAGCCATATTGGTAGAATACATAAAACTACAAAGCTTATATTTAACAAATACCTTAATCAACATCATAAGTACCGTTCTCGAATTTCGATTCAGCTGAACTTTCATTCAGAAACTTGATCAGTCATACAGAAAATGGAAGTGACACTACAAAGTAAGTTGGTTACTTAGCATCTTACAACTTACTAATTTAATCAACTATAACAAAGCTTAAATGCACTTTGTAGTGAAGAGGGTTAAATATCATTTCCTTCTGAATTCTCTTAGGACTTCAGGGGGTGAAACAATTCGGGTGAAGAGGGGTAAACGGTTCAGCGGTTTAACATGTCAGAGCGAGTTAGTGGGTGAGAAATAATTGTGTTAAATGATAGAGCTTGCATAGTTCAATAGATTTCAGATTACCTTAATGTTTCTCTAAGCACCATTTAGATAATTCGAACGGTGTTGAGATGTGAGTCGCGTTGTTAATAACAGTTGGCGTTTAAATAAGGTGTGGACACTATTAACAGGTTTAAAGTTTTGTGTATTTTTAAACAATATAAATAGGAATATAAACAGTCGCGCGATTTAACTTTCGCCTCACCATTTGCCCTGAGATTTTCTATCGCGAGTTTATATATTCACTTATTGAGACACACACTAAAAAAATCCCGAATGTCCATTTGCACATTTGCAGCATACATCGCCAAATGGAAAAATACAGCCAAAATTATATACAGGGTGGAAGGAGTACGCGAAAACGGACACACACACTGATACATCGAAATTTTTCATCAATATTTTTTTTTTTAATCTACTTTTTCAACATTTTGACCGTGTAGGTAATGCACTTTTGTAGGGAACAGCCGTTTTTTTTTTAAATTCCCGATGAATTTTTTTTGTGTTGGTCTGTTCAGAATTATGTACTGAATATGTGGTAGGCGTTTTCGCGTCGGTGTCCCTTCCACTCTGTATTATTTACTGTCGGTAAGACCAACAGTTAATTATTCTCCTTTTATTAACTCCTAATATTTGTCCAACAGTGGAGGTGATATTCCTGATGTGGGGCATCCGCCTCTGCATCATGGTGCGGAAGGCGCCTTCAGAGTTCAACGAGAGCCGGTTCATCTCGATGGCCATCTACAACGAGTTCCTCCTCTCTGTCTTCCTAAATATATCCATGTAAGTTTATAAAGTCACTTTAAGCTCACTTTAAAACGAAAATCAGAGCTATAATTTAGCTCAAAATTTTGGAACGAGATAGTTCGCGAAGTTTAGAGCTAGCGAACTAGCGACAGAAAGTTTTGAGCCCGGAACTCATTAAACTATTGTGGCTCTCGCTCCTGGCACAAGCAATTTGTTTCACAGGGGTCACACACACTTTGACACAATATGCAAACAACTGATTATTATATTGTAAAGTGTCTTTGAGGTCATCATTTAATATGTAAAGTTTTTGTGGTTTCACAAAAATCTGTCATTTGTATCATCTTCAATCCTGCCCTTATCCAAATTGATTTAAGATCGGCGCATCGTGTCTTCGTCTTCCATACCTACTTCTTTACTAGTCTAACCCCCCGTCCCCGTCCGCGTGCCCCGTAACGTCCCCTTTTCAGCCATAATTTTTTTTCTTCAATAAATATTGAGTATCTACTCTATTTATATTTTGTGCAACAATGACGCGATAACAGCCAGGACACACCCATCTGCCTAACCTGTCCCCAACTACGTTGGGGTCGGCTTCTAGTCTAAACTGAAACGGCAGAATGCAAGTTGTCCAAGAAGCAACTGCTGACCGCCTGAATGATATTTTCTGCCTTCATCATCTAGTTTTAAAATCTCTACAGTAATCAATTGTATTGAAATCCTTCACTTATTTTAAAATCAATTCGATGAAAATTCCGAAAGAGACTTGTTATAGATCAAATGAATGTTGCTCGATTATGGCGCCGGGGGAGCAAACCAGTACTTCTTTGTTCAATTACTAGTTGTTACCTGCAGCACAGCCCGGTTCAGAGAAGAATAAAATTATGTTACATTCAGAATTTTTCATTGCAACTTTTTCATTGGATGCTACATCAATACTTAGCTTATAGTTGCATCGACTATTTGCTTTGCGCAAGAGAACCGGTAATTTTTCTCATCCAAATATGTAGTCTTAATGTAAAATTGACTCGTGTAATCAAGTATTCTGATTAAAACAAAATTAAAAAGAAGAACATACAATTTCTATCGCCTTCTACCTCATGCAATTTCTCGTTCCTGGGACGAGAGCGAGATAGTTGAAATTATTCGTTTCGAATGTAATGTCGTAATATCATTTTAAATCATAATTTCAAATGATTGAACTGTATTCTATAGCGTTTTTATCGACGTACCTCCTCATGGTGACGAAAAAGCAGTCAATCTTTTATAATTATAAAAATACAATTCAGGGTCTCACCAAAAAGTCCCAAATCAAAATTCAATAGTCAATCACTTGCTCTTTAACAAAATTCAAAAAAAAGTTCGGTCATTAAGGACAATTTGCATCCCACAAGGGGTTTACTTGAACAGAATTTTATTGAAACATTTATGAACCGTCTAACTGTCTTCAGAAAAATCCAATTCTGTAACGGTGGCAATTTATGTTCCTGTAAAGGCGAAAAAGATTTAGTACTGTTAGAATGAACTAGATTTCTTGGATAACTGACTCTTTGTTCAGATTTTATGGGATCAATTTTGAAACTTGAATATCGTTGGACTTGTAGAATAGTCTGGGTCTTTTATTCAATCTGAATTTCTCACTGTCACACGGTCACTTGAAGTTGTCACTACCAAGAAAAAAAATTTATTATCGTTGTTGATTAATTTTCTATGCTAAGAATTTTCGAGGTCGAAGTTTCCTGAAAAGATCAAATTTTATTTTCAGTAACTAACAAATCAAACATTATTGTTCTTGTAGTAGTTCTAAGTATTCTTAAAACACAACTTTTTTGCTGAACCCACTGAAAATAGAAATATTTACACTCGATCTTTTTGTCATTTAAATCATTTACAAAAACTTTTGAAAAACAAGTACTCAATCGGTTAGTCAAAAAGTTAAAGCTATTTTCAATACACACTTCACCTGCTTTTCACAATTTAAAACTGAAAAAAAAAAACTTGAAGTAAATAAAAACAAAACTTTACGGATCAATTAGTTACTCAATCTAGCAAACAAATCTTCGCTCTCTCGTCGAACACAAATCTCGCAATAAAAATAAAATAAAAATTCTACAAGGGCGAGCGATAGATCCTTGTCATTCTTGCTCGCTAGCCGTAAAAGAAAAAGAGCTTGATAAGATTCAATCAGTGGAAACTTCACAGATAAAAACTGCAGCTGTAACAAAAACGAAGTTTCATTAAAATATTAGTTGAGAAAGTCGAACACTAGTAAATCAACTTGAAGAAGTACTTGAGAGACTTTTAGAGATCCGTAGCCAAATGGCAAAAACGACACACAAATTGTGTAAATGTAGGTACGTCTGTTCGTGTCTCCATCTGTCTATCTGACTGTCTGTCTGTTTGTCAGAATGTTACTTAACCACTTCTACTACCGACAGACTATGATGTGTATTAAGTGTGGTTAGATCCCATAATTAGACATATTGCGGCGTTTCTCAGTGAGTTTATTTAAGTCAATAGTTTTCCAGAGATGAGAAGATTTATTTAATTACAACCGTATAAATAACTTTGAATTTTTTTTTCGCGAAATGAAGACTAATTATTTAGCGATCAATAAAATTAATAATTGTGCATAGGTGATTATTCATCCCTACTACGGAACCTTCACAGAGCATGATCCGTCACGTACATGACCAGTTTTATTTGACACTAGCTTATGCCTGCGGCTTCGCCCGCGTGGAAATCGGTAATGTCCCACGGGATCGTACTACCGCGATAAAAAGTATGCTATATGTTAATCCAGGTTATAAACAATCTATGCGCCAAATTTCATTCAATTCCGTTCAGTAATTCTCGCGTGAAAGAGTCACATACATCCATCCATCCATCCCCACAAACTTTCGCGTTTATAATATTAGTAGGATTGCACCAGAGCCGGGGAAAACAATAATTGTGTTGTGAGACGCCATTTCTTGCCAAGTTCCAGTGCATAGTTTTAAATGTCAGTCTAGCTTGAAATTTTTCCGAACGATTTCGGAATGGGTAAAGTTTTAGTGGGAACTGCTTATCGTCAGAGCAATAGGTCCTAGGTTATTGCGATGTTATTCACCCAGTCGTGTTGTTATACTGTATTGTTCTAGGAATCTTGTGGAGTAGCCTCTATGTGATGGTACTTGGTTTTGGTCATCACTTCATAGTATAAAACAAAGTCGCTTCCCGCTGTCTGCCTGTCCCTATGTATGCTTAGATCTTTAAAACTACGCAACGGATTTTCATGCGGTTTTCAGTAATAGATAGAGTGTATTCAAGAGGAAGGTTTATATATATTGCACCCGTGCGCAGTCGGGGCGGGTCGCTAGTATTATTCTAATTGAATTGCTTCGTTTAAAACATTTTTGTTCTTTATACTTCTTGTTTCTTGTTACATAGACCAACCATTGCTTTCCTACCACTCAGCTCCGTTTCTTAAAGACTTGATTAACAAATAAATAAGCTATCCTAAAAATTACTCACCATCCCAACATTCATTTAGGGTCAGCATAGCTGACTTCATCTTCCACACACCTCTTTCAGCCGCTAATCGTACAAAATCACTGATTAATACCTATAACCGATCTACCAAAAATAGCTTCAGAAGTCGGTGACTTTTGTTTGTTTGATATAGTTTTTTTGTCACCGACTTCTGAAGCTATTTTTGGTGAAGATATTTTTCACTTTTTTGTGTTTTTGAAGTCGGTTTTATTTTTTGCAAAAAAGTTTTTTTATTTTTCCATTTTTAGTTGTAATATCCTGTACAAATATTTGCTATGCATTTATTTTACATTGTTAACAAAACATTTCATGGTAATAGCCATTACCCCAAACAAAAGGAACACTAACTGTCGAAATCTGCGTGTACTGTACACATCTGCATACCCTCTCAGAGCATACAGGCGTGATGTTATGTTATGATGTTGTGTAAACAATAAACATCCAAGCGACTGCAGCAATCACGACAGATTTGCTGTCTATTATTAAAGAGTTGCGTTCCATATCTCCGAAGTCCATGATCAGATCATGACAATAGTTCTATGGGACCAACTTGAAAGGTAAAAAAATGATTTCGACAAATTGAGAACTCTCCTCATTTTTTGAAGTCGGTTAAAAATAACTTGCTTGTATACTAAAGAGTATGCCATAGATGTAACTACTTTTACGTATCTTCTTACACCAATTCTTCTTTCCAGGTTATTCCTCCAGTCTCCAGCGAACCCAGATCTCCTGTACATCATCTTCTTCTGCCACACGCAGCTGACGGTGACGCTTCTTCTGTGCTTCATCTTTGGGAGCAAGGTAGGCACGGTAAGGTTACGGTCAGACTGTATGTATGTACCTCTGTGTTGGTTCTGCACTCGACCTCACGTCCTCACGGTTCCCAATGTATCTTGACGTCGGATAGTTGTCTTGTTCAAAGTAAGATACCCTTTTAGTTTTTCACAATTCAAAATTGCCTGCTTGTACATTTACAGTTTATTAGCTTGTGCCCGCTCTTAACTGTCCTACGGGATCATCTACCGAGATAAAAAGTTTCTTATGTGTTATTCCAGGTCATAGACTATCTATGTGCAAAACTTCATCCAACGCGTTCAGTAGTTTTTGGGTGAAAGAGTAACAAACATACATCCATCCATCCATCCTCACAAACTATCGCATTTATAATATTAGTAAGATAGTCACTTTGGCACGATTTGCTGTTATTTGCGATAATATAACAAAACTATTCGTATTTTTTTTCTTGCCGTCATGACTCATTGGGAACAGCTAGAAAATACAGTCGTCTAAAGATAATAATTATTACACGTCGAAAACGCTGCCTTCTTTGTGCTTCCTGCACTATATTGGTGCTTTCTAATAATCCTGTGTGTGCCGGGGTCTGCCTTCTGTCTTGAATGTTGCTAGTTGTTCGATTATTTACAGATAATATGAAGATTTTATATACTTTTAGAGT
The DNA here is from genome assembly GCA_905163415.1 of Noctua fimbriata. Classification (NCBI taxonomy): domain Eukaryota; kingdom Metazoa; phylum Arthropoda; class Insecta; order Lepidoptera; family Noctuidae; genus Noctua; species Noctua fimbriata. Next base: position 1,893,769 of record LR990923.1, read on the forward strand.
TATTTATAATCCTTTTTAGGTCAAGATTCATGGACCCCACTTTGACTTTACTTTGCTAAGCATTGAACGATTGAATATAAACACATACCAAACGCATCTTCCACTTAGCTATATCAAAGTGCATTGTGTGAATTTTGCAATTAATTAATTCTACTTCTTTAGTATCATGAAGTGATAGTAAAAAGAGCTATCTTCAGATTCAGTGTGTTGCAAATTACAAACACAAGACACATTACAAACATATAATTATGTTACACTTAATGGAGAAGCACTCAGACATATAACATTAGTTAATTATATGTGGCCATATAACAGTCATAATTTCATAACACATATTACGGAAACAACAGCCCCTTTTAGTATTAGCGAATAAGTAGGTGTTTTTCTCATCATTTAATTTCGAAACAAGATATTTATTCATCACTATCTTCCTGCCCTGTCAACCGTCACGCTATCATTTACTCCTTTTTCTTTCATATCATTCCTCACACAATCCATCCATAATTTTCTTGGTCTTACTTTCCCTCTCCATCCATCAACTTTTATATTCATCACTCTTTTAGTCACATGCGATTCGTCCCTCCTCATCACATGTCCATAAAAATACAGTCGATTCCCTTTCAACTAAAAATAAATAAGAACCGTATTCTAGAATAAAAATTTCAGATTGCAATCTCTACCCAATTAAAGTTTGAGTCGAGTTATAAACTGATCATCGTTACAGAACCCTCAAGCATAATTTTATTAAAATATTTGAGGTTGAAAAACAAACATTTATACATAATTTCCTTTGCTGAAACGTATAATAATTTGTATGTGGTATATCAAAAGTTAAGTGGTAGAATTTATTAGCGGCGCGGTCGTTACGAGCGAGTTTAACTTTGCGTGTAAATTCAATTGATTTCACTCGCTTTTTTGTTGTTTATTGAGAGAAAATTAACGAATAGCTTTAGAAATAAAACTGTAGTTTTGATTGGGAGAGCCCAATCGTTGAGTAAACCTTGTAGGTTTGTCTAATGATTTGCAAGAAACCTAGGTAAGGATAAAATGTTTCCTAGGGCGTATGTCCAACGGAATTAAAATGTATATCTAATCATAGCCCATAACATATTCTCCAATTCTAACTTTTGCGAGAAGTACCAAAGTCGCCGGAGACCAGAGCTACAGCCCATTAAAAAGGATACTTTCATTTTGTCGAAGATCTGACTACGCAGTATTTTTTTTTTAATTGGTTATATTGAAAACATTTGTGCTAAACTTAAGCACACAGTAATAAATTCGATCTAGACCGGTGAGGTCCTAGAATCGACTTAGGACTTTAGTCTGTGTTACGGAACCCCCTTGTCAAACTAGGTTCATTATTAGTTTGAATAGAGAGAGAAAAGGTCACATCTTTAACAAATACAGAAAAGGGCTAACTTCAAGTGGCCGTTTTTCTTCTCGTTGTTTTAGAATGAAGTTAAGCCCTAGTTACAGGCAATTATTTAAGATATATTTCAACTCTGTTGGTCTTACGCCCAGAGTTCATAGCAAAATGCCAATGGTCCTTTAAGAAGCGCCTATTACGTTGCTAGAGGGATTGGTAAAATTTTTAATTGTCTTTTAATTCCTGGTTTAGGCGGCATGGTATGGCTTCAATATCTTCTGACGTTCAGAGATCTGTTCATTATGCACGAAAGTTCCTTTAGTTCTCGCCAAACGCTAAGATAGCAACAGCCACATAAAAAATTATATATCTACTTTGTTTTAAATACAGGTAGGATTAAAATAGACTGTAAACAGAGGCGGATATAATTAAACTATGTTACTTTAATAACAGCAGACTTGATAACAAGTAACTTCTACCTCACTTATCGAATCTGATGCCTGATAGTAGTTGTTGTTTTAATTGCAGGTGCTAGGTGTAAGACTCGCGGTATTGGTCAATAGTAATCCCAACTTTGTAAGATCCTTTAGGAATCTAGTTATTAGATAAATGTACGCTAATATTTAGTAAAATAAGTAGGTAGGGAATCAATGCCAAAGATAGACACAGATGACTTCACGTCGGCGGCGTAATCGCGACTCTCAATAATGGGGAATACGGCGTGAGGGGGAGGAGTCCAATAAAGAATTCCTTTTTTATCTTTATTGTTTTGATTCATACCTAAAAATTTGATCAATTTAGAAATCTCGACCAGCTTTATACTATAGGAATTACAAGCGTAGGTATGGGTACCATAAACTTAAACTCAAACTCAAAGCATCTATTTCAATTAGACCATTATACACTTTTGAATATCAAAAAAATAAAAAAGCGAAGCTACAGTCACAGTCACAAGGCTTAATAACTTAAGAAACTACTGTTGCACATTCCAAAGCGTACATCTCTATGGAGAAGAATGCTAAGAATATGTAATAACAGAAACAGTACACATTTTCAATGTAACAGTCTTGACAGCTGGACTTACTTTTCAGTTATTAACAGATAAGAGGACACTGCTAAAAAAAACTTACAGTTTAACGACCTAAAAAGAGAAGATAAAAAAACACTGAATTCCTCACTCAATACAAGAGCCTTGACACAAACAGTGTTTCAATATTGTTTGTAAAAAACTCACTGTTCCATTTGACAGTTACTACATTTTATCATCATCCTCATCATTTCAGCCGAAAGACGTCCACTGCTGGACATAGGCCTCCCCCAAGTGTCGCCACATTGACCGATCCCGTGCGACTCACATCCAGCGGATCCCTGGATATATATATTACATTTCACAACGGAACAATTATTGTTTTCCGCATTTATTGTTCCTAATTGAAAAATAGCTCAAACTGGAAAGATATAAGGATAAGCAACAGCTTAAGGATAGGTTATCTATAAGGTTACATAACAATGTAACCTTATAGATAACTGTTAAGTATTTATGACTGGTGCAGTCATTAATTGAAAATGAATACGAATGAGCCATTAGGGTAAAATTATAATTATGTTACGGCTAAAAGCTGGAATGCAGAAATAAAATTAAAACTACAAATAATGATATGTGAACGTAGCTCATATATCAATACCACTCGAAGCTCTATTCAAATCATCATTTACTGATCTAAATCGGCGGGAAGACATTTTAAGAGCTAATTTTTTGCGATGCGAAGACAATTTAGCTGTTTTATTCATCAAGAGCTTTTCAAAGTAGCTAAGTCGATAATATCCGAAGCGGGCAATAAGGTAACTTCGCCAACAAACCTGCACCATCCTGCTGCACAAACTTCACCACTACTTCTTAATAAAGAGTTAAGCAAGAAAAATTCAAAATTAATTTTCTTCAACAAGTGTATCTCTTTATTCTCGAAGTAGTTCTAAGCTCTTAACACTTTCAACTTTCTCCCAACGTACGGGGGAACAGCTAATGGAAAAAAATCCAGTGAAAGTTTATATTGAATCATGAAAGTGGACGAAGTTTTAAACCGATTGCTGAGGAGTTCTGAACGAAATTAGTTTCGCTACAGAATTTCAATTGCCAGGTAAACTGTTAAGCGTGTAAGTTGCTTCATCTAAATCTCGTTTGAAAGGCCATCGTGATGGGACTTACAGTGTTGTTTTATTTGTTGGTATTACTCTTTCCCCAATAGATAAATTAGACAACAATTTGTGACTAGAGTTACAAGTCCAATTCAAACCTTTGACTATTCAAATCAATTTGAGTTTTAAAATCAACATTTATTTTAACAAACGGTGTGTCTTCTGTGAGTATGAATAAGTTACATCTGTAGATTGGTGTTATAGGTTTATTGAAAAGATACATGTACCTCATCATCATTCTCTTGCGCTTATCCCAATTCATTCGGGGTCGGCGCAGCATGTCTTCTACTTCCATACTTCTCTATTACGTTTACAAAGTCCATCCATCGTTTCTTTGGTCTTCCTCTACTAATATACTCATCCACATTCATACTCAAAACTTTCCTCACGACTTTTTCCTCATTCCTCCGCATCTAATGCCCACACCACGACAACCGATTACCACACTACTTTTCAGTCACCAGTGCCACTTTCAGACTTCCTCTTATATACTCATTTCTTATTTCTTCTTTCTCATCTCTTCTTATTTTATCCATTCGCGTAACACCACACATCCCCCTTGGCATTCTCATCTCCGCCACATGAAAATGCCTCTCATTCATTCCTTTTGTGGGCCAAAATTCTGATCCGTACAAGACAGCAGGTCTAACCATTGTTTTATAAATCATCCCCTTAAGTTTAAGGGGAACGCGGGAGTCGCAGATTGTTCCCGTGACCTGCCGCCATTTCATCCAACCCGTGTTAGTTCTGTGCTTTACACTACGATCTATTTCGCCATCGCTCTGCACGGGTGAACCGTTACATGTACCTATTCATCTATATATTCATAAATTATTTGATTAAAGTCTACCAGCATATCTTATAGATTGTTTTGGCAGCATATTCTCCAAAGAATACCACCCTAACGGTATTTCAACGCTTGATATCCAACCTAAATAAAACAATAATTATCAATAAGAGACCGATAATTAATTAATAAGCCTTTTTAATCTCCACCAACACGCCCGGCACGGCAACTCATAGGTGCCTTAACACCTAACCCGAATAACCCAAGGTTATTGGGCCGTAAGCCCAATTGATTCTACCTTACCTGGTTTTACGCTCTAATAATTAAATTGAAGGTGCAAAATACTTATTCGCACAAATACCTCCACGAAACGTCAATTTCAGTTCAAATTTTGAGGTTCAAACTTTGTTTAGTTCCCCAAATTATTAATCAATCCTGGATCAGTTTTTGACATGTTTGATTGATACCGGAGGTGACCGCAATTATCGATGCGGACCGACTTGAGCCGGTTGATAAGTATGGTAACTTACGAGTACATATTAAATTTTTTGGACAACGGTGATCAGGTCCATAAACAATCTAGAATCAGTTTGCCTATTTCAATATTTTGGCTTGTAAATCGCAAGCAGTATATAAAATCAGAATCAGGATTTGTCCACGATAATACACACTAATTCACGATCACAAGTTTATTATAAGGTTACACAAAGTTGCTGTTGGTATATTAACGTTTGGTATAAGAAATGAATAGAAAAATAATTATGGAAAGCAGGTCGCGGCGTCAGCAAATTACTTGCCTCTACGTGAACCGTAAACAGCTGTACCAACCAAGTAAACGATGATACAAAAGAGAGCCACCTCCCTATACTCAGGAGTATTTGGAACAAGGCTATCCATAGCAATAATGGTCAGCACACCTTCCAAAATTAGGCTCATCAACACAAATATGGTCCACAAAACTTAACAGCATAATCAGCTGACCACCTAAGTAGTGAGTCGTCGCAGCAGAACAGTTATTGCTGTTAATTTGGCCGCGGTCCCAAAGTAGCTGGCAAGAGCCGCAGAGCTGCTACAAGCCGCGCGTTATTATATGATGCTGTTTTATCTTGTGGATGGTTAAGAAGTTAATGGTGTCGTGTTCTTTATTATGTTTGGTCCTTTGAGACGTGAACTGTTATGAAGAGTCTGTTTGGACTCGGTGGGAGCTGCTAGAGGCATCATACTTAGCAATCAAACCGAGTATGTCGTACTACAATAAACGCTTTATAAGCCGTTAATTTGTATGCGCCCACCAATATGACGTATTTACTTACTGACGGCTTATAAGGCGGTCCGTGAGAGAATCCCTAGACTCTCGATTCCGTGCTCTGTTGATTGAGTAAAATTGCATCTTTGTCCAAACTAGAATTTATTGAATGCAAAAATGCTTCAAAAAAGGTTTTCCTTCAAGAAACTGTTATTTTCTAAAATAATATCAACATCTAAGTTGTCGCATATGACATTCTAAACAATAGTAAAACAGTAGGAAAATCCGTCGCAACAACTTTTATCATAAAACCTCTTCTGTATGTTCCATAGCGTTGAAACAAAATGCGTCTCAAAGCATCCGCATCCGGAAATCCTATCTTTACAGTCTTATCTCTAACGACCCACAACAAGTTCTACATCAAAGAAATCAAACTCAAACATGTTGGAATTTAAAAAGGAAACAAGATTTTTCACTAATGAACATCGCATGTGTTGGCAATGGCTTTTCTCTTTTGTCTTTGTCAGTGCGCCTTGATACAGGTATTCAACGTTTCAAGAATTATTCAAGACTGGTATTTCATGCACCCGACGAAATTCTTTTCTTTTTCTTCATTTGTGTACTAATTATTTCTTTTATTCATTTCTCAAACATATTATTTACATTTTTAAATATTCCTGTACAAAGTGATTTAAAAAAAAACATTTAAAAATATAAAAAATAGTAGACCACCGGCATCGGGAACAGGGTCCGGGCTACCGGTGGTCATGGCTCTTGAGAGAGGAAATAAATCTAATTATTATTATGGCAAATGCCTTCCTTCCCCTCCACACTACTAAGCCGCACCACTGGTAGTGTCGTGGGTATTTTTTTTCCCTTCTGCACTACTGGTCCAGTGGTATCGTAGGTATTTGTAAAATACATATTTATTCGTTCCCTATTACACTACCTAATTTATTTTCGCAACTAGAAACAGGCAAGTAAAAAATACAATTCCAGTTTACGAAAGTTGAAGTTACGCAACAATCATAAGTCCGCAATAGCATATGCCTATCTTTTAAGGTTGACTCACACTCTCTCTGACCCTCTCTTTCTCTTATGTGGCGCAGAAGTTGCGCGGGTTGACTAATGTTAGATAAACTCATAGAAATTGTGTTTTTTACTTAAGGTACCTGTATCTAGTTGCGAAAATAAATAAGGTAGTGTAATAGGGAACGAATATATTTGTATTTTACAAATACCTACGATACCACTGGACCAGTAGTGCAGAAGGGAAAAAAAAATACCCACGACACTACCAGTGGTGCGGCTTAATAGTGTGGAGGGGAAGGAGGGAGGCAAATGTAACTCATTGTGTCTGTCTCTTACCTTTTTTAAGGTTAATATTCCAGTGTCATAGTATCTAGTTCTCAATGTCATGTATCTTCACTCAATACATCTTACAATTTCACTGTTTGGTGACAGATAGGAAACTTGGACCTAGAGAAGAACAGGCTAATTTTCATCCTCAATGGCAGCCGAAGTTGCAACAGTTTTTAAAGAATTTAAGAAAATTATAACACGGTCACATTTTTTTTTATACAAAATGGGCCTACTCTTGACTTCGATCCAGCCTGATGGATGAGGTCTCTGACATAACGAGCGTACCCAGATGATGCCTGTTCACTCTTGCTTTGAAGGTAGACGGGTTAAATGTGGGGGGGAACACAAATGCAGGCAGAGAGTAAACTAAAATTAAACTAGTAATTCGAGGAATCTAGAAACATCTGTGACACCAACTACTTGGATGATGTCCAGATCAATTTGCTAACCTCAATATTTCTGTTACCAGGCCTACATGGTTTACAAGGGGCATGGTAAAGACGAGCGGGAGAAGACAGGCAAGTTCAGATCGAGGCCAGCAGAGTCCACCTACACCATGACGACCAATCGCAGCGCGAGGTTCTGCGATAATATGACTGAGAGAGAACTTGAGGTGAGCATTACTCTTTTTGTATGATATGGCAAGTTTTTTGGTTAGGCACAATTAGGTACACCATAGGTTAAACATAACAATTTATGAGATACTTTGGAAGTGTATGAAAATAGCTTTGTAATCCTCTCTTGCGTGGCTTAATCTATATCACAATACATATTGTAGTGTGAATATTTATTGCATACATAATACGTTTCGTTTAAAAAAAAAATCATTTTCAAAAGTATCTTGTGTAGTAAATTCGTCTATTTGATTGTTGAATTACTTAATAATTGAAAAGGATTGTGATTGTTAGTGTGTTTTGATTACTCATTGAATGGTGCAGGTGAGGGAACATCCTCACCTGCACCATTCTTCATTCACCTGCACGATCGGTCACTTTTAGGTATGTTACATAATGAATTGCAAAATACTTATCTTACAGATTAATATCTCAGAAGTATTTCATGATTCTTGAAATAACGTTACTGTGGTATTATATTTCCAGTCCAACATCCAATTACTAAATTGTTCATCTCAATGGTGTAGGAAGTTATACTTTGTAGTATCAAATTGGTTTTCTATTTCCAGAATCTGCCAGACAAGTTAGACGAGAACTTAATTATTTTAGCCCGGCCGAAAACGTCTGACATTGTAGTCTGAATCTAGGCTGTAAATCAAATGTTTTGATTTATTGTGCAATATACCTTTATTAGTGTTCGCGAAATAAGTAATAATTCATTTATTTCGAAAACTGCAGTTAGTTTTTAAGAGTGGAGCATATTTTTTGCAAATATTTATCATAAAACCTTTTTCTCCTAAAGGAGGAGTTCAGAAAAATCTGCAATCAGTTAGAAAAACTCCGAGAGCGATGTGGGACTGGAGCAGTTATATCCCGAAGAATAGGAGCAATGCAAGACGCTGCTGCAGTTTACGATAGAAAACCTCCTCCATCTGACCATTCAGCGCCTTTGAAACTGAACACAGTATTTAGTGCTGTGGCAGACAGGTTAATGTGTACTGTCACACCTGCTGAGGAATCTTCCAGCAGTGGTAGGGACTTGCCTTTCGAAGCCCCTCCTGCCTATAAACATAAGACCTTCAGTCCAACAAAAAGCGCAGAGAACAGCAACGCAGAGCAAAGCCAGACCGACGTCACGACTGATTCTCCTAAGAAACGCACAGACCTCAACGAGGAAACAAAAGAAGACAAACAAAATGGAGTATTCAAAATCTCCGGCGAAGCAAACTGTAGTGATATCCGACCACCAGAAGTAAGTCGTAACGGTTACAATAATAAGAGTGAGAATAATAAAACCAGTGAATTGAAATCAAGTCCTGGTAGTACTGAGACTGTGAAAGGTGTCAGATCAGGACATGCAAGGACTCATGCTATAGTTATTAATTTAGATGATAAGAGTCGCTTTACTGAAGAGGTCACTGTCTAAATAAAGACTGTACTTATGTTTTCATTAGGTAAAATGTGGATGTACCAAAAATTGTTCGTGAATTTTGATGAAAACATGAAACCTAGACAAAGATTTCGAGCCAAGCGGCTGATACATTTTTGTCTCTAAGAAACTAAACTACAACAATGTATAGTCCTCCTCATCGATTTCGAAAACGGCGACCCTTAAATAAACTAAAATTATTTCCTGTCATGTGCCCGGATATGACTTGCTAGACAGAATTTTGTTTTGAATACCCCGTCACAACTAGAGCAGTAAAGTTGGCCTGCAGAGTTAAAAGTATAGGTATAGGAGGGCTTTGGTCTTTCTCTACGTATTTGGCGTTTTTCTTGAATTGTTTCGTGTCGCTTCTCTTCGAAATATTTTACATTCTTATGGATAGTGGAGCGCCAAGATGACCTTGTGAAGCTAGCCTCTCCCAACCTGCACGATCAAGCAAGCGCTTACAAGCGTTAAGATGTCTTTTGAACACGTTCTTATAGCGAAGATGTTGACCACCATGCTTCCGTTTACGTTCCGCTAACTCAGAATAAAAAACAAGTTTGGGTAAACGCTGGTCCTCCATGCGAAGGATGTGCCCACACCACCTGAGTAGACGCTGCTTAAGTAGAGCCTCTATGCCATACATTTCGCAACGGCGCAAAACCTTTGTATTAGGGACGAGGTCCTGCCATTTAATGCTCAAGATCGATCTGAGACATCGCAGATGAAATGTGTGGAGTTTTTTAATATCTGCTTGGTAGAGGCACCATGTCTCTGTACCATATAACAGGACAGGTATAATTAGAGCCTTGTAAACATTAATTTTTGTCTGCAGCTTCAGATCATGGGATTTCCAGACACGATCATTATGCCGTCCAAAGTTTGCAGCGGCATTTGCAATGCGCGATGGTATCTCCGAAGCTAGGGTATTATCATGCCTGATGTTGCTTCCAAGATATTTAAGGTGCATTTCTTTCTCAACAACAATGTATAAAGCTATGGAAATTACAACCAAGTCACGACACTACAGTAAACAATACTCTAAAACAAGTTATTTCACCTGAAAATGCTTTTGTGTAGGAAATAGATTTACCGCAACGTTTCAATGGGATTAAGCTTGAAACCCTAACCTTTTCAACGCATTACCTCATGGCTTCCATTATCGAATTTCCACCACTATTATAATAGAGTAACAGTATACTACCCTTTTGTTACAAAATAATAAACAGAAGGTCTAAATCATACCGATGACACAGATGTCGAATGAAATAAATATATTGCGGCGTGCAATCTTGGACGGCAGTGACTCGAGTCTGTTTCGTGACTGAAGCTCATAAAGATTCTCTCTTGTAGCGTTAGCGATAAAAGAACAACAATTTATGTGATTGACATTAAGATATAGACGTAACGTAACGAATTATTTACTATGCATGAAGCAAGAATATTGCAAGATATTATGCAATTGCTCACTATAAATAATATCAATGTGATATTTTTATTGAGCATTGTGATGGGTCCATTACATTAACAGGCACAAGGAAAAGATTAAGGGAAATTCGTAGATCCAACTGTGATTTTCTTTCCTTTCAAAAATATTGAAGGAAACGACAGAATCTGTATTTTGGCGATGTCTGAGATCAAAATTAATTCCATCAGATTGAAGTAATTCAAAATGAGTATGTAAAAACCTGTATGCATTGTTAACCTTCTGTCCCCATTTCTACCCTCTGCCCATATTGCCTGCCAAGCCCAGGCAATTGAAGTTTGCCATTAAGGTTGGTATTTGGCGGAAAATCTCGCTCCAAGACATCGATCGCTCTGAGTGTCACTTCGAAAATTTCTTCACTTTTTCATTGGACAGAAAACTCGCAAAGACCGTCAACGTCCTTTATTTAAAAGATGTCTTTAACAAAATCTGAAGGACTCAACAAGGAGCACCCGCTTTCGAAGTGCTTCGTATTCTTGCAATGACTTTTAACAAAAATGACATGAACTTTTCGGTAGCTTGTGTCAATACAATATGTTATTGATCATCATCGATATCAATGATAGATTGTCACTTTTCTCGGCTTTCTTGAAGATATTACACGTAGAAACTATAGCAAGAACGTATATACCCTAACCTTGAACGGATTAACGCGAGTTATCGGGATTCCCGAGCCGTGTTACTTGGAAATGGGATTGTAGTCAGGATTTCGGTTCAATAGTTGAACTATCGGTTCGTTCAGGTAATAATCGCCTGAGGTTTGAACTGATAACCAATATTGTATGTATTTGTATCATTCTCTATTAAGATGAGCAATGCAGATTTTATAGAACAATTGTGCTGAATTTTGTAGGACGAAAGTAATGTTCTACCATGCTACAAGTCGGGTGGCGTATTCTGGTTCGAAAGAAGAATTCTTTTTCAAGCAAACAAAATTATTCGCCATTATGTAATTCCACCATTGATGCCACAATATTTCTGGAAAACATTAAGCGTTGTGGGAAATAATACTCTTGAGGAAATAGTATGACTTAAAACATAAATAAGCTAGCCGCTTGTTATAATAACAATCATGAAAAAATACGGCAAAGTAAGTGAGGAATTTAAGAAAGATTTTTGAATTCAAACTGACAAAATATGAACGACGTGTTTAAAAAACATAGAAAGCATTGCCATCTTAAATATAAGTTTTACCACATAAATGGAATTAACACTCACCTATTTTTGGTACATCCACACTTCTAGTAATATATTGTAAAAGCTAGTCCTTACTGTGATTCTTAGTAATATGTATGTTCGTTTATTAATAGTTTCCAAGATGCATATCAAAGTACTTCCGTGTTCGTGTGTTGTTCTGGTTAATGTTAACTTTTTAAAAGGAAACTATAAAAATGTTGGATGCTTGAATGTTTGAGTTTATCTGCGATAGTATTATTATAGTTTTCTATCTGGAACTCTTCGGAAGATGCGATGCATTCAAAACCCAAACCAAACCTATGAATATCAACACGCTGAAATGTTTTAAATCGATGATCTATTTCAATGCAGGAGATACTACGTTTTAAAATACTTCTGTACGAGAAAATAAATTAACTGCTAGTAAAATGGTAAATTTTTGTTACTACTAGATAGATGGATGCTCACTTGCTTTTATGGATGCAAATACAAAGTGTTCCTAATACAAATGTCTGTCTTTTGTTTTCATCTTCGAATCAGTCAATTGTATGCTGAAACAAAATAGTCGAAATCAAGGATTTTTAAATAATTAATCAACACAACCATACAGTTTGTCAAACAGCTTACTTTGCATTTATTCTACCGTAATCAATAAAAAATCTATAAAACTAATTGCCTTCAATAAATGACTTGTAATAACTGTATTTAAACAAATTCACGAGTCTTTACTCGACCAGAATTTACAGCTTCATACTTTTATGACTGACAAATATTTGGCTAAATGACTGGAAGTCTAATTAGGTTGTAAGGGAGTGACTACACTGGAAATAGACTCGACTTGAGGTGCTCAGAAAGAGCCTTATGTCCTAGTAAAAAAGCAAAAAGACGTCATGCGTTCCATTCAATTAGAGCGATACAGCTCAACTTTATTTACAACGGCAACTTAGCAGTACGCCACTGGCTACCCCCCTTTTTATTTTAAGGTAGTTCTGATCATCCAAAGGTCGTCTGGAAGACAAAGCTATCAGCAAGAAAACCACCGTTGTAACCAAAGAATTAGCAATACTGTATAATGATAACAGTCGCACGGATCGATCTTCAAGGTTAAGCAGCGCTAACCAAAGGTGGTCCGTGGATGGATGGTGACCATCCATTACATACCCAGTTTCCACCCTTGGAAAGCACGTTAAGCCGTTTCACAGTGTGTTTTACTGCCTTAAAATCTTACAAGTTATTTTTTTAAAGCCTTGGCATGGGGTATTCTACACAAATGCCCGAGTAAAACTACCGCGTCGATAACTTTTATAGTCTTTCATTTAAAGCTATCTTAGTTTTTGATCCCGGAATTTGCAAAAATCCAAAAAAGAAAATGTAACTTTGAATACTTACATATAAAACAAAAATGTCTTTAGTGGTTTGAAAGGCCTAAGGCTAAGCTAAATTACAAGCGTTTTCTGAATGTCCTACGACTTACCAGTGACGAATAAATCGTGATAAAGTGATTTTTGTTTTTATTTTTTTCTGGCTCTGTTTTTTGATGATGGTATTTGCAATCAGCACAAATCAGTTACTTAATTATATGCGCTTATAACAATAAAAAAATGAATTCCCTAATCCGTCGCCACAAGGAGAAAAACGGGTTTAAAAAAATCCCGGGATCACGGGATTTTCTTTTTGTTTTTTCCAGTGAAGGGTAATGTGTGATGCAGGAAGGGGTCCACCCTCGTTAGGTTAGGTGTCTCAAGCTCCGGGAGTGACCGCAAGATTGCTAGGAGCAGGAGATGACAAAGATGAATACGATGTAGAATTGGCTTCAACTAGTACGTTTACCCGACTGGACACCTTCCAGCTTTTGGCAGCCGAAAGTAAAAAATAAATGGGTGATTAGCAAGACCTTCCGAACTCGGCAAACCTGAAAGACTTTGCTTGATAACGTTTGCGCTAAGAGGTACATTGCACTCTTCCCTTTCTGATCGTGAACAGACAGAAATGGATCATGCTATAAGCCATTTCATTTCTAAGATTGGGAAGAAGTATAAAGATTGCCGAAACTACATGCCAAAGTTCGTGATAAAAATCCCGGGACCACGGTATTTTTTCAAATTCGTTTTTCGCCTTGTGGCCACGGATAAGGGAATTCGTTTTTTTATTGTTATTTGCGCTTATCAGTCACTAACTGATTTGTGCGGATTGCAAATACCACCTTCAAAAAACAGACCACGATTTATAGACAGATCGCGATTTATTCGTCACTGGTAAGTCGTAGGACATCCAGAAAACGCTTATAATTTAGCATAGCCTTTTCAAACTAATAAAGACATTTTTGTTTAATATGTACGTATTCAAATTATTATTTAGGCAGTCGCTCCATGTAAAATACTGGTATTCAGCTGCATCCGGTTAGACTGGAAGCCGACCCCAACATAGTTGGGAAAAGGCTAGGCAGATGATGATGATGATGATGTACGTATTCAAATTTACATTTTTTTTTTAATTTTTGCGAATTCCGGGAGCAAAAATTCAGATAGCTCTAAATGAATAACTATAAAAGTTATCCACGCAGGAGTTTTACTTTGGCATTTGTTGTGGAATACCCTACGCCCTGGCTTAAAAAAAAATAAGATGTCACTGTGCGTTTGTCCCGGCAGTCATTTGCAGATCTTTGACAGTTGTTACAGGTAGTGGCCCGAAAGTCTGACAATAAGTGTAACCAAGGGGATAGGGGTATACAGAGTGACTGGTAATCAGTGACCGATACTTAAACACATGAGTACAATCATAACAAACAACTTTCCCAAAGAAATATTTGTTTTTTAATACGCATTCATTTTTGTCACAATAAATGTTACCATGAGTACAATCACGTGTTTAAGTATCGGTCACTAATTACCAGTCACCCTATATACAACATTAGTTTTAATATATGCGAAACCTGATACACGTGTCTAGTATTTTTTATGTAAAGAATCTATGTACAAAATTTCATAACTGTTTCATGAAAAATCACAAAGTTATAAGCTTGTTCTGTTACCTAGTTGTCCGCAAAAAACGCGGTCACCACGCAGCGCGGGTCTCCAGCATCGTCTTGAGCTTATTGATAATAATAATTTGGCAGTAGGTACCTAAATTATTGCGATAAGTACTCAAAGTCGCTCGGTATCCAACTTTTAACTTTATTAAAAACATAACATGGTTTAAAAATTATTGGAATCGATTCAGTCGCTTATTCTGAACAAACTATATTCAGGTTTCGCATATACTAAAAATAATGTTGTATTATCCAGTACTAACTGGGTTGTGGGAAAAGGCTTGGCAGGTGATGATGATCGACACCGTGTCAGAATATTCGATTTTATTGCTTGTTCGGACCGTCTCAATTCCGCGTAGTTAAGTGTGATCTCTTCCTAATGTAGAATTCCTACCGTGCAAGCATTCAAGTCAAAGTTTTGAGCAATAATTTCATTTCGGTATGTTTCCCAAGTAGTTATCGCGGTCGTTTTAATGCAAGAATGTTTAATGTTTGCAAACTGCAACTGTATTTTTGAACTAGCAAGAATTTCTTTGATTATGACATATTTGGTTATTTTTATCAGTAACATTGTTGAAAATGGATTGAAGTTTATGTACTATGCCTATTGTTGAGAATAAATATTATGATTTGTTAATGTTTTGCAATATTCTATTATAAGTTGTTGATCTAATCATAAATTACCTATTGTTTATATGTCAAACATTTTCAGTACCTAAGTATAACTTATTTTTTTTAATTGGAAATTTAAATTATATTTTAAAATATCTATGATGCTGTTATTGTTGGTTGCATATTGTTAATACTTAATAAAATACTGTTTTTCTTTTTGTATTGAGACCGACCTAACCAAAGCGATCATGCAACTGTCGCGTTTATTATGTTCTGCAAACTCAAACGCTTGAACGCACCCACAGCAGGCGCCACATATTTGTGCTACAGATCGCTTTGTTTATGACGCGTGGTAAAAGTGAGATAAACGAGCCAAAAAGATGCAAGTTGATTCTGTTTAGTGAAGCAGCATTTTAGGTGCCCTGCCAACGATCGATCATGCAAACGGGGTACCTAAAATGTCGCTTCAACGTTCAATTGAAAATGCAATAGATTTTCTTTACTGCCTCGCACATTCAATATCTATTACCAAAAATGTAAGAATACAAGTCAAAGATTTTAGTTCATAATAACTTAGTATTTTAGATACTTTGTTTGCAAATTAGCGCTCAATGAAACGCTTTAACGTGAAGTAATATTTAATGTTGTATTAGATATAACATTACTGGTTAAGAGAGGTGAAAGTTAGAATTTTCCATAACATTCTAGAGCTTCTGTTAAGCGTAGAACTAATCCTTATCTTATGATTGACAGCATAGATTGATAGATTTGATAACCTGTGGCCCGCCTTAGCCGATTATTCTAAGACAGCCTGTTCTGAAAGCTTGATTTCATCACTTTGAACTATGTTGAATTAAGGTCAGTACAAACTATATTTTCCTTCAACTCGAAGTAAAAAAAAACGTGAAACAAACTTTTACCAAGGTTCAGCACATGATTTTACACTCTCTGGCTTGTTATTTTTGGTCGGTAATTAAAACATCAGATGATTCGTATAGTTCATATGTTTGACTGTAAAGAGATATTATTGCACTTTTCAATGTAACCGCTATTTTTTTAAATTCTGGTGGGTCTAAAATGATGTAATGAATCCATTGTAAAAGTTTGTGTTACATCACGTATTTTAAATTATTTGAATTGCAAGCCGAATAATAACACCTTTGCTTTACGCAACCGTTTCGAGATAATTTCTATCTGGAAAGTGTTTTTACATGTGTTTAAAATTCTGACGTTCACCTCAAAAAATGTAAATATTCGAACCACGATGAAAGACAACTAGTGAATGTATTTTTTGTAAATAAGTAAGCATGTATAACTAACTATGTATAATACATCACGACTGTACATATACCTAGTAACTATGTGCCATTTACGCTAATATGGATTGTATTTAATAATATTTGTAAAACGTAATTAAATACTTTTATCATTAACCGGAAAAATTGTACCGAATAAATCAGTTTACCAACTACTCACCATTATTAACTTTGACCAAAATATTTGAAACATCGACTGGTCAATGCTAAAAGTATATATAATTTACGAAAATTCCAAAGAGTAGCGTTTTTAATAATACATTTTAACATAGTTTTTAATAAAAGCGTGCTATATTTGTTTTAAATAGACATTAAATCAATCTTTAACACTTACCTGTAGCCAATATCAATAAATTATTCCATTTGAACACAATTCTGAACATAGGGCTTTTAAACATTCGTAATTAAATATGAAAAGTTGTAAATAAAGCAGTATTACCACTACCTACTATTATCATGTCTTCCTAATCATAAAATAATTATTTAAATTGTTGTCATCAAACATTCTAAATTACATATAAATAAATGCTGAGTTTCATAAGTCATAATAACAGATGAAAAACTACATTTTGTATTTCAATTTATTCTGCAAACTGACCGGTACGTTGACATGCCAATCAATTGACTGTCATTTTGATGGCTTTCAGCTATCAGCCTTTCGTCAATAATAATTGGTCTATTTGTACAAGATACTTTAATTATAATGTCAAAACTTAACTATGTTTACCTGCATTATTCTTGTGGAACGATGTTTATTATTTTAACAGACCATGTAATTCAGAATTAATAATAAAAGTAAGCCAAAAATTGTAAATATCAACTCCTAATTAATTTTAAATCTTAACCTGCACATACATCTCTAACCAATAGGTATCTGGTCGTTCTGCAAACATACCGGGCAATGAAATAAACTGGTTAATCTGTACAATGACCGGATGATCCGGGTAACTTAGAAAATATTGCAATTTATGCCACTAAGTGGCTATTTTACTGAACATTCCAATTTAATATTAAATGAATATTTAAATTATGTAAATATTGTAAATAGATTGTAAAGCTTTTAATGATATTATGTAACGTTTAATTGGTTATCGTAAGCAGGTATAGAAACAAACATAAATAAATAATGAGTCATCTAAACCGGGTTCAAAAGTGTCAACATTCCTTGTCAATACTACACTGACAGTTATCAAACGCCGTTTAGATATGCTGATCATGATCAGTTTTATTGGTGAAAATCGCCGACTTAGTTTATAATTAATTTCCTCGTATTATATGCCAAATTAATAATCATGATGCTCAAAAATTAAATTATTACTGAACATTGTGTATTTAGAGTAGACCTACCGATCCCTAGAGGCTCAGCAACAAGTTACTTGGTACCCGTTCAGTGGTTCGTGTTTGACTGAATACATTTTGGCTTAATTGCTAGTTTTAACCAAAATGTTCGGTAATATTTTAGAATTTTTTTTTTAAATTAATATTTTTTTAAAAATACTACGTCGATGTGAAGAGGAACAAAAATGCATTTAATACCAAACAGTTTTAAAACAGCATTCCGTCTTTGTCGTATTCAAATGATTGACAGAAATAAACGATGTTTGAAAAGCATTTAGCGTTTACTATACTCTGTGGCCTATGTCCAGCAGTGGACGTCTTTCGGCTGAAATGATGATGATGATGATGATGATGATGATACTCTGTGGTGCAAGTGACCCGTAATAGTAACTTACACTGCCTATTCTCCCCCACATTGATATAGTAGATACTTCTAAACTACTCTTAAGACATAAGGCATCTTTGTAACAAGTTATCGGAACAGTTACATAAATCAAAACATTCCATTTTGCAGGAAAATATAAAGCAGAAACAAAAGTGGACAGTTTTACTGGAGACATAATTTTTCACCCATCGGGCATGACAGAAAGACTCGATTTTTTTAATCTTAGAAGGGAACTTAAGGATAGTCTCCTTTTCTTATACACTAGTTTGGCAAAAAATACATTTGTGCCTGTTGGTTTTATCCAGATTCTATAGAATCCAGAATCGAGCACTATGGCATTAGTTCTGAAGATTAATGTGTGTGCGGAGTCTTTATTTGTGACCAATTGAGGGCAACAGGCTTTCGCTGTGCAAAATTAGCTCTCAAAATGTGGGTTACTAGATACACCTCCGCCTAATTCATCAGAAAAATTATCTTGTGTGTAAAGAACATTTCCACAGTTACTCCAGATGTCAGAAATAATAATGTAAACGTACTTTCGGTACCATCAGTTCTTTAAACTAAACAAACATATCAGGAGCTCATACTCTCTACTGTTACAAGCTAAAAGTTACGTAAAGAATGCAGTAGCTAAAGTAATTTTGTTCGTCACATGCTTCAAATAACCATTCTTCTTTTAAATCACTTTAAAATAACTGCAACTACAGCAACAGCAGTATTTTATTCCCAACCTAAAAATACAAAATGCTTTTTAATTTAAAAATGGCAATTTATAATTCTTGGCTTGGCAACCCTATTTTCGAGCGGTCTCCAGCCGCGATTCATCTTCGGAACGCGTTGTGACACGTTGATAAAGATTCTCTTGCACCTGGGCACTGCAACATGAACTAGTTCAGACAGCCAACTTCGAGGGTAGAACGAAGTTTTCGGTAGCTTTCAGTTAAAATATATATAGGTCAGTGTTGGTAAACTGTTTTGATGGTGGTGAAAAATTTTGTGAATGCGTTTGTGTTTTGAGTTTTTTGGTCAGCAATAATACACGGTGGACTGTGCATTGTGGCACAAAGTTATTAGTATGAATTCAGTGCCAGCAAAAGAGCAATAACAAATAAGTGTCCTATACATAGGACACTTAAAAAAAAAACGATATTCAGCGCTTTGGGGGTCTAAAATCATAGTAGCTACGGAAAATTTGATGTCACGGTGCCATCGTGGTTTTTGCAACTATGGGATATTGGAATAGGTATGCAGAAAAAGATAATCATCTGCCTAGTATTTTCCCATTTATGCTGGGTTCGGCTTCCAGTCCAACCAGATACAGCTGAATACCAGTATTTTACATGGAGCGACTGCCTTTGTCTTAAAGATCGACCCATGTGCAGCACGAGCTCCACAAATGTATATTTTAGAAATAATTACTAGTCACCCATTAGTTGATGATTTTAT
This sequence comes from Noctua fimbriata, assembly GCA_905163415.1. Classification (NCBI taxonomy): domain Eukaryota; kingdom Metazoa; phylum Arthropoda; class Insecta; order Lepidoptera; family Noctuidae; genus Noctua; species Noctua fimbriata. The sequence goes on from LR990923.1 coordinate 1,913,556, forward strand.
GGATGGTTAACTTCATGAGGTCCCACTGCTGGGTAAGGCCTCCCCTTTCTCCTTCCATACCTCTCTGTCCTGTGCGATCTCCGGCCATGTTAGCCCCGCAAACATGATCAAATCGTCACGCCACCTTCGCCGCGTTCGACCGCAACGGCGCTGTCATAACAAAAAGACGTAACATTATTAAACCCCGCCACTAAAAATAACGGCAAGATATAATTTTAAAAGCGACCTCATAAAAATGATATGCAGTCTCGGTAGAGTTAACTTATTTTTGCAGGCAAAAGTTTGAACGCAGTGACCCATCGTAAAAATCCAAGTATTAAACAATCATTAATCTGTACCAACTATTTGGGCTTTCCTTTGGGCATTATACAAGGATTTTGTTGGACAGTTTAGACTGGGGTATCTTAATTAATGAATATTTTGTTACCATTCAAGATAGATTATTTACAGAGTTTTATTAATTTATTTGTAACTAGCTTATGCCTGCGGCTTCGGTAACTGTCCCACGGTATCATACTACCAGGAAAAAAGTATCCTAGTTATAAACTATCTATGTGCCAAATCTATACTTCACTACATAGTATAAAACAAAGTCGCTTTCTCTGTCCCTATGTCCCTTTGTATGTTTAAATCTTTGAAACTACGCAACGGATTTTGATGCGGTTTTTTTTAATAGATAGAGTGATTCAAGAGGAAGGTTTATATGTATATATTGCACCTGTGCTAAGCCGGGGCGGGTCGCTAGTAATATTATAAAGCTGAAAGGTTTGTTTGTTTGTTTGTTTGCTTGAACGCGCTAATCTCAGGAACTGCTGGTTCGAATTTAAAAATTATTTTAGTGTTGAATAGCACATTTATCGAGGAAGGTTATAGGCTATAAAATTTCACGCGGACGAAGGTCGCGGGCAGCAGCTAGTTTCATCTAAATCCGTTCAATTGTTTTCGCGTGAAAGAAAACAAACATCCATCCATCCTCACAAAATTTCACATTTATAATATTAGGAAGATCATGGGACAAGAAAATGTGAGAAAAAGTCCTCAAAATCACATTCTACGTTATTATTGTCTAATTTTTCTAAACCACCACGATCGATCTACCACCTTTCTAACATCAACGACACTTCTATTCATTAAGGACTCTAATTAATACGACCCACGCGGCTAAATCTTTACAATAAAGCGTATTGCCCGCAAGCCGCACCGAGTCCTTCCAAAGCTAGGCTTTTGATCCGTTATGTTGGTACCGCCACCTGTTACGTCATAGTTACTAGTCACAGCTATATACCAAGATACAGTCAGCAACAAACATTTGCCTGTCATTGGCTCGAGAATTGAAATCTGTTAGCGGTACAGTCACGAGCACCAATAAAACACTTAACAACTTTTAAAAGTGTTTTTTTCCTATTTTTGTTGTTACGAACATAGTGTGGCGTAGATTAATAACTAAATAAATTGTTTACGTATCCTATAAAATGTTAAAATAATAAATTTGTATATGCGGACAGACAAGCAAACCATATTTGTTATTAGTGACTTGGCCGGTCGGCCGCCTGAATCTTTTATTTATCTCCGCTCACAAGCATACCTCAAAAAAAACGAAAAAGTAGTATTTTGGAACTCATATTTTTATGAAAAAGATCCTATCTCCAAGTTACAATCGTTATTTCTCGTGAAAATTGCATTTAAATTTAGGAAAGTGTGTACGTATTGGTGCTCGTGACTGTACCTTTGTGTATGTTACACGGGGCGACTGCCGTTTGATCTCTGTGAAATTACTGGGGATTTTATGACAAAGGAAGCGTCGTCGACAGTTTTGTGCTGCTGGCGCGGAAATTTCGTGTAATGCTTACTTGGTAAATGCAGCTTAACCATTTAAATATGTTCACGTGTTTTGTCATTTAAACCTGACTAAAGTTTCGGTTTTTAGGGTTTTGGAAAAATGATATTAATGCCGTAAATTAACTAAAGTCCTAAAGAGTAAGATTATCAGACTGGTAAGGACAAATTGCAGTGCGAATCTTTACTATAGTTCCTGACAGTGTGTCGCGTCCAGCTTCTGTAGTCAGTCCTCAATTTGTCCGTTACTACCAGCTTGACCGATCCTTCATTTAAAGTATCATCGCGGACATATTTTTATGACGGAATAGTCTTCACTGGCTCATTGGTCGAGTGGTCGCAAGCGCGGCTGCTGAGCATGAGGTCCTGGGTTCGATTCCCGGGTCGAGCAAAGTGTTTTTTCCATCAAAAATTTCTCAGAAGCAGCCACGGAGTCTTAATTTATGCCCGGTTGATGGCAATAGGCTCGCCCCCTACTACATGGGAATTAAACATAACTAAATGTGGGGTGTACTATTTGGTGCATCTCTGCCCTACCCTTCGGGATAACAGGCGTGATGTTATGTTATGTACTGTCTGAATTGTTATTTTGCAGCTCTCATATTCAAGTGTTTTAAATATCTAACAGTTTCTTGTCAATGTTAGTACAACATTTTACATAAATCTTTCAGCCCCTTATTAGAAAGATGGCTCTAAACGATAGTCTATAGTCACCATGTATGTTATAAATAAAGCTATCATTTAAGTAAATAGCGTTACAGGTTGTCAACTTATTACTCTAAATCCCAAAGGATATGTGTATGACAGGTAGCTGTCATCCTGAGGCGTGACTTGTGAGCCAATCAATAATATTGAATGTGTAAATTAGGTGGAGTAGGAAGAGGTTGGGCGAGGCCTATAAATATATTCATAAGTACAACCCTCTCTCAATAATGACGTGATATCTATAGGTAGATTTTTTGGTATATTTACATGTTTTAAAATCAAACAACCTACCTTTTTATCGGCCTCAAATGAAGCAGGATATTCTCAATTCGTTAAAATATTTGTTTTAAAAGAAATTAATTATCAGAGAACCTGAAAAGTTTTAAAATTAGGCAGGTAAGTATTCAACAGTATTTCAGCAAAATGGACGCAGATAGTAGTTGCTAATTATCGTATAACCGTTATCATTAACACGAAAGACACTTCTTGAAGTAATGCTTAAGTATTTTTGCACTATTTTAATTAAAGTCCAACGGTTGTAGCCTAGTGTGAATGAAACCGGCAGTAGTGATGTTCTGCATAGCTATTATATAAACGCTTCGACTCGATTTCCATTCGACAAGTCGTATGTATGTCTATCTTTTTTGGCATTACGAAAGCAAGCGAGACAGACATACGACTTTCCGAATCGTAGCGTTTGTGAATAGCTATTTCAATGTTTCTTTTTAATTTTTGTACCTACTGATTTCTACAAGATGAATAAGACAGAATTGTAAAGAATATGTTGTGCTTACGATACCCAATTAAATAGATAAGGTATTTCTAGTTATTTGCAATAATAACTATATAAGGCATTGTGATTGAGTTAACGCATTTGTAATATAATGAACTATGTCGTCGATGATAGAAGGAAATATGTTGACTATCTAAATAAACAAGTTGCGAAAATTATTCTTGAGTTTTCATAAATGACCACGCCAGCACATCAAGCTACCCGAAACTATCAAATTTTCAGAATCATTCTTAAAACTGATTCTGTAGCGATAAAGTTGAAAATCTGTTAAAGATATTTGACAAATTATAGTCGCTTGTTGTCTATACTACCGCGCTCACTGACGGTCGACCACTTTTCACCCTTATGCCCTGAGTATTACGGTTAAAAGTTCATCGACGGTGATCAGTGAGCACGGTAGTAACCTGAGCGACTAGAGAAAAAGATTTTTTAATAGCAATGTTGATGATGGAAAGGAGGTTACTGCTGAGATGACGAGTTATAAAGAAGTGTAAAACAAGAAGACATGCTGCGCCGACCCCAAATAAATTGGGATAAGGACAGGAAAATGATGATGACGACGATGATGGCTATATACCCACCGGAAAGCTTAATTACGCCAATCCTGTCTAAGTCCTTGAAGGAATACGAAATCGTTGTGATAACAATTGATGGCACGGTTGGCGCAGTGGCTGATCGATCGGCTGCTACGCTGCGTGTCGTGGGTTCGATTCTCGCACGGAACTAATATTTGTATGGCCTACAGGTACTTGTTCCGGGTCTAGCTGTGTGTTTATGTAATTTTAAATGTCTGTAAACGCACCCACGATACAGTAGAAATTCTTAGTGTGGGAGCAACAATAAAAAACCCGTTTGAAAGCGATGTGCAATTATCTAGGCTTACTGAATCCAATGCGATCGTTGATGACAACTTATATCACCAAAAGGTAAGCGATATCAAACTGTTGGCTTCATAGGACTGTATCTACTACTCCTGCACATAAGACTTTCCATGAATGGGCTTTCCTATTGGTCACTTAACACAAAATCCAAGCCCTGCTGATATTCATAATCATCATAATCATTTTTTTATTTATACAAACATGAGTACAATACATACAGGATTTTTCAATAGGCGCGGGTAGATTTTGGCGGCCCGTGGCGGCCAATTTGTTTAAGTGACATCTATCAAATCTTTTGTTTATCATTCAGTTACTTATGCCAAATCACCATGGCAAGTTACACGATTGCACAGTACGTTCAAATGATAAAAAAATATTATCAAAATCAGTGTTCGTTAGTGCAATTGCGCGCATTGCGCCCATTTTACGGTAGACTTAGTGGGCCTTCACAGTCGCCTCTTCAATGTTTCGTGGCCAAATCTGAGACAACCGGTTCGGTAAACAATTAGCCAACACCCGTACGTTCTAGGAACGCAAGATCGGCCGAGAACATCGTCGAGGTTCGTGAAAGTGTACTGCAGAACCCGAGGCAGTCGATTTCTCGCCGTGCACAGCCGAAAATAAGCAGAAGAGTCAATGAAAATTGGACCACTCGGATCCGTGCCACTGTTAGAAGCCGAGGCGGGCATTTGAACGATGCCATGTTCCACACTTAATGCCACATGTGGGCCTTTCAAAGACATACAGCTTGTTTTATTTCATTTCAACATCTATCCGCCCTTATTGAAAAACCCTATACAACAACAAATTGTCAGAATGCAAGAAATTTTAAAGCAAGTATAAAAACACATAGATCATCACGTTTGCCTTAAACACTGGCATTCAAATATTAAATACAATAATTTATAATGTCAGTCAGTTATTCAAAAATTGTCATGATAATATAAATAATAAAACATTGAGAATAATAGATAAGTAAAATTTAATCAGAATTTCACAACTAAAAACTCATTCAAATGCCTTCTGCTAGAAAATTAATAACTTTCTTTTTGAATGCTACATCACTTCTGCTTCCACTTTTTAGGAAGTTTATTGTAACCATGCAAAAGACACTTTTTCGCATAAGAGCCGTTCTATATTGTTGTAGGTAAATTTGGGTACTGTCACGTCTATTGTCAAAGAAACTCACATACATCCAAGAATCTTGAAAAGGTAACACTTATTTTTTGGCACTCGTGTAAAAACTACCAGAGATTGGTAACCTTTGCTCTTATGACCGAACAACTACAATAGTCAATTTAATAGTTGCACATAAAAATCTGAATCACGTGCTATGCAAATTGGCCTCGTTTGATGTAATACCCAAATATACGAGAAATATAGACGCGGGTAACCAGTTCTAAAAAGGAAAGTATACAAAGCTTTGATATGTATGAAGTTTGTGAGGTTATTGGAGTTAATCCTCTGGGGTAACGGAGGAGTTTCTATGTTCGCACGCTCTCGGAAAACTTCGGAATATTTGTGTTTTTTGAGGAGATTGAGTTCTTATAATCCCTTTTGTTTGAAGTTTTTACCGACTTAGCAACCAATACATATCGATCAATTGAGAGATTTTATTTTATTGCGTTTGGGTGGCTAACAGCTAACAATGCAAAAGTTATAGTGAAGTAATCAACGACAAGCCACTTGCAAGCTTCTACAGTTAGCAGTAAAATATTATTGCACAAACTAATAATTGAGCATAATATCTAGTAACAAAGTATAGGGTTAAATTAATTTGATACTTAATCGAGTAGCTGCAGAGCAGGACAGATGTTGATGTAAGCATTATACAGGGTCAATGAATTGGACGGCGAGTTATGGGCTAGCTCGCCGTCCGGCCGTCTTATGACGACAGGCCGTGTCGACGGCGCGTTCGTGTTCCACGCGCGCCTCAAAGAGATGTCAGCAACCACGTAGGGGTCCGCACGGGCCGATGCCTGCCAGGGCTGCGAGACTGTTCGAAAGAGATACCGCGGCCCTGGAACATAAAGGGCAAAGAAGGAACATGGATGGGTTTTAGTCAGTACAAGTCTGACACTCCCTTCCACTCCGCCCAGAGCGGGGGGGTCATTTGATGATTTCCAATCCTAAAAAAAAAAAAAAGGGTCAATGAATTGTTAGTTATCATATAATACATTCTGTTGGGAGCAGCGGCGGTCCAAAAATAACAGCACTGACTTCCACTGCAGATTAAAGGACTCTCTTGCTTTTTTCACTTTTCTCTGTTTAATGAGACTGCAGCTAGTAATAAATGAAATGTCCTCAAAACTACATTTACTGAACCAACAAAGAAGGAAAAAAGAAACGGAAACACACATACAATCTGACACATGCACTCCTCTCCCTTCAGAATGTTTTGTAAGGGCGCGTCAGCCATGACAGGTGATGTCATTCGTTATGCTACTGAATGAAACATGAGCTTTATTTCATGCATACAAAAACTGCCTTTTGTTTAAATTCATAAGATGTTTTGATTTCTTTTTTCTGTCGAGATTTCACTTGGGTAAGCGGGGCAATTTTTTTAGATGAAGAAACTGTATTATAATGTTTTTTTTTTTTTAAACCGCTAGCTAGTTCAACAGAGTAAGAATATGTCAGCTTGAGAAGTTCAAGAATGTTTTAAATTACAGTTTTTATCAGATTTCTCATCAACCTTAAATGGCAGACTTAATTAGAATAAAGAAATTCTTCTGAGCATGAATGACGAAACCAGGTCTTGAGGCGCGGATCTATGTGGACGTGGACAGGTCAGCCAGACAAGAGAAGACGTCTCATTCTTAAGGTACACTCATAAAGGCAACCACAACAAGTCACCCCAGTCGCAATCACAGTTCGCAGAAGCTTCCACAAATGGCGATATTGCTGCTTGATGCTGTGCTGCCCCCGTAGCATGACCACCGTAGACAAGGATTTCTTTGACGGAAGATTCGACAAAATGACAGATTGTGTCGACACAATGACAGATTTATTTATACTATCTGTCATTTTGTCGATTCTTCCGTCAAAGAAATCCTTGTCTACGGTGGTCATGCTACCGGGGCTGGAGCGGCGACTTCAAACTACAAACTAGTAATGCTTCATTGACTTTCGCGAAACTGAAGAGGGAAATCCATTATTTCAGCCGAAAGACGTCCACTGCTGGACATAGGCCTCCCCCAAGAAGGGGGGGGGGGTTTGCCATAATCGCCACGCTTGGCAGGCGGGTTGGCGATCGCAGTATGGTGTTATAAAACACAGAGAACGCTGCTGCCCATTCTCTGGTAAGTCCCTTAGTCGCCTCTTACGACACCCACGGGAAGATATGGGATGGTGCTATTCTTTACGTCCGGACACCATACAGAACAGGCAGGGAAATCCAGCTGCCATCGAAATTGTGGTGTTGCGTGCGTAATGAATATCGCAGCAGCATTAAGGATCCCTTGTGGTTATTGTGAACCGCAACGCCACCAAAGCTTGCGGTTTGAGCTAACACTGAAACAAAAGAACAAAAAGCTCTTTACACTTCTGCTAACCTAATAGGCGAACCCTCTAAAATAATTGTTAATTTCCCGCCTCTTAAGACGACATTTATTTCCAAGAAAGACCTGTGGATTGTGACGCCGTCATATTTTCTTGTCTCCTCTTCATTTACCGGTTTTAATTTCCGGGCCCTTATTTCCCACTCGCTAAAATATTTCTGACTCCAAGAACTTATTTTGAACTTTATACTCATGAGATAGAATTGAATTTCGAAGTTGTGGAAACTGTTTTTATTTTGTTTGTCAGATGCCTTGTTTCAATACAATTTTCTGCGTTCTTTGATGTCCTGACAGCGATCGAATAATCGATTTTCTGAAAGGTAGCAATTACTTTTTGCTAGAATAATTCAAGGCAATAATTTCGTGGGAAATCAGTTGGTAGAAATTTTCACAAGAAATTTAATCTTATTTTGAGATACTTAAGTAATTATTTTGATTAAAGGGATTTTCATTTATGAGGTATACCTAATTGTGAAGGAGCTTCAATTATAGCAATAACCTTTTTCAATACAGTTGCTTTATTCGAGAAAAAAACTCTTTGAAATTAGTAGTAAATTAAATATTGTAAATGTTCCTTACCTACCTAGCTTATAATAAAAATTAATTATGTAGTTTGTTCACTTGACGATACTTTAGCGTCGATGACGAATCGGTACTAAGAAAACAAAATTTTTGAAACAGTTGTGAATCGCGATCTTTTGTTTTTCGATGACGAGTTGGAACAGTGACGAATCGGGCATAAGCCGCACAATCAGCCTATAATGTGACCAGTGCTGGGACGCAATTCTCCTCTCAGGAAGAGCACCACACGAGGAGTGACAGAGAGCTATTTTTACACTTTTCTGAAATCTTTGACCGGCTGTAGAGGGCTAAAAGTAGGTTCGATTATAATTATTTAATTTGTTTCGTGTTGCTGATGATCAAATGCAACTTTCTGTAACTATTCGACGACAATTGACTTTTAAAAATGTCTTCATACGCTCCACCATGATCATCATCATGATTTTTTTCTTCACGGCTTCATCGTTTTAAGTGGTGATGAGATAACTAAGATGCTTGTGTTCGAACACACCATCTACGTAAGTCTCGGCCTTCAGCCACCACTAGGCCAACACTAAGTAAGTAGGCCAATGTTAAATAACAAAGAAATAGTTCGAGAAAGTTCTTAAACTATTCTGTTTATTCCGAGTCTCCCAAACTAACAAGATAAGTCCTAAGACCCAACTTCAAATAGTTTCAAGTAAATATGTAATTTTGGAGAAGACAGGTAAACATTGCTGTCGTTTAGTGTAACGAGAAGTTATCCAGACGTCCCATTTCCCTACTTTACTAGTAGGTACAGGTTAAGTACCTTATAGGAATACTTTATCTTACTCGTTTGTCGTTAGTTTTTTTTACAATCGAATGACTGAATAAGTCAGTTAACGTTAAACGTAACTTGATACACATAGGGATATACAACATTAGTTTTAGTATATGCGAAACCTGATATACGTGTCTAGTATTTTTATGTAAAGAATCTATGTACAAAATTTCAAAACTGTATCATGAAAAATCTCAAAGTTATAAACTTGTTCTGTTACCTAGTTGTCCGCATGAAAACGTCGTAACGTTGTCACCACGCAGCGCGCGCCTCCAGCGTCGTCTTGAGCTTATTGATAATAATAATTTGGCACTAGGTACCTAAATTATTGCGATAGGTACTCAAAGTCGCTCGGTGTCCAACTTTTAACTTTTTAAAATATTTTTGGGAAAAAATATAACATGGTTTAAAAGTTATTGGAATCGATTTAGTTACTTATTCTGAACAAACTATATTCAGGTTTCGCATATACTAAAAATAATGTTGTATATCTTAGTGAGCAAAAACAGAAAAAAATAATTTTTTTTTGTTATAGTAATTTATCCGTAAGTAACATGGTCTAAGGGCAGGACTCAAACAAGCCAACCAATTCAAAGCCGGATCACTAGCGGGGGATGATAACAAGGCCAAATAAAAGTAACCAAATGAAAATGACAGATGGTTACCTTAAAATAAAAGTTTACATGTATCATCATAATTCCAGAAAATTCTCCCTTTTATTATTACCTTAAACAAGATCATCAACTGTTGCCAACATAAAACACGGATATAAAAAGAAGAAAAAAAGAAAATTTATAAAACAAAATAAACAGAGTGAATTACGAGCAGTTTATTTGAAGTATCGTTAATAGCCCATTACGGCGTCAGTTTTATAAGAACAAGACAATAATTATGTGAAATTGATACTTTCTGAGTTTTCTGGACCCTAAATTAAATTTTTGTGAAGTTTTTTTTGGTTTGACTTTTTATACTTACGAATACGAAGGTGGAATGATTTTTACAAAGTGGCAAGTCAAATAGTCATTGGGCATTCGAATGATATTAATAGGTCAATGGATTCTACGACTGTACCGAAACCATTCTGGGGCATTTAATATTGTGTCCTGAGTGTTCTGTTGCTTGTTAATTACAGGAACTGATGGATGATACTGAAGGCGCCATACTAGTGGCTCAGAGAGAGACTACGGATTCTACCATATGGTAAGGATTGAGTGCAATTAGAGGGCTTGCCATAAACCAGATGATGTCTCCATTGGCCTAATAACGATGATCTCAAATAAAATAATAAAATAAAAGTTAATACATATATTATTATTAATTAAAAATTCATTTAGGAAAAATCAGAATCAAAAGAAATTATTATGTTTCTTTCACATCGGCTTAACAGCAGCCGCCAAAGGCCGTTGCAATCTTCGTTCGATGCAGAAATCGTTGTAAATATTTCCTGACCCATGAACATCATCATCAATACTTTTTACTCTTTACGTTACTAAGATCACATAAAACACCATTAACGATACCTTTAACTAGACTAAAACCTTCAGAGACCCTCTCCACACGCAACGCTTATTTGATCGTACTTTCAAAAGCCTCTCCTTGCTCGCTCTCACTTCAAACAAATGGCGCGCCGCCGTCAAAGGACGTTAAACGTTCCAATGAAAAGGTGAAACGAACATTAATATTGCTTTTAGAGCGTGTTTTAGATTTCAATCCGTGAAAGTTTAGTGAATGGGGTGAGGTCGGCGAACTCGGAGGTCGGGGATACCTAAATAGGCGAGGTTTAGTTCGTAGGCGTGAAGTTATTAGTGTTTCTAAAACTGGGTGAAATTGTTGGTCTTTGATTCAATGAGAATTTGAAATTTGTGTGGGAGGTAGGCACGTAAAATCACATTGTAATCTACGACATTAGGCATTTACAATAGCCCAACATGTACGGTTGGGGCGTTGGGCAGTAGCCCATCAGACACAACATACGTCTGGCCGGAGGATCCTCTTCAATGCTCCCTCTTTTCATATGAGGAATATGAGGTATTTCTACCCTGTTCCCCATCACTCTAAATGATGTTTATTTTGCAAATAGGTTTTTACAAACACTTTTACACGTATTTTTTTTTAAACTATATCGACTATATCGTGCTGATGTTTCGTACCTGACTACTCTGCAACAACCTCAGAAACAACCTCAGAGGTCATAGTCTCTTTTAAGGTACAGACATAATCTTGGTCAACTCACATGGACTATGCAGATTAGTGCATAAGATGGTCTTTTGAAGAAAAAATCACACATTTTTTCAGTGGACCTGTCCAGTCAGGTACCATGTAGATCGACTCATAACTCAAGGAACTGAACGTAAAATTTAAAAAAGCCCACATTCTATTCGAAACTTGGTTTAATTGCAATATCTTTAGCACCAGCTATAAAAATAAAAACACCAAATAGCACGCACTAGCACGAAGGCTATTTGTAAAACAAACATTTCAAAATGAAACGTTTCTGACATCAGCAATGAAATATCAAATCCTAAAAGAGCCAGTCCACGTTGACGGCAATTAAAAAGAGATTATAGTCAGACCAAAACCAATTTCGCCGGCCATATTGTGGAAATTAATTTAATTTTTTGGAAAAAAAAAATCTTCAAGGCTTTCCTCTAATGCCGTGTTAATGAGTAGAACGTTGTGAGGGCTCTAGAAACATCATTTTTATTTGACCTATTTATAATTTTCTAGAGAATAAATAATAACGCTGTTCTGTTTAGTACTTACAAACTTAATTCTTAAAAGCTTCTTAATAAAATTCTCGATATATCTATGTCAGAATAACAAAAGCATTAGAGGATATTTTACTATATTACGTACATAAACCCATTCCATTTGGGGTAGGCAACAACTAACGCACGTCAGCTGCTACGATCCTTATATATTTATTTTGCCTCGTCCAGGTTCACCAACCTATGTTATTAAGTATTGCTTAACATTGTCTGAGGGATCAGATCAAAAGTCATTTATTCACATTAGGCTGATAATTTTTCCCAGCAACACATTTTTCTAGGAAAGAAGAACCAGATATTATACAATAGTGCGTAAAGTTAATACTAGCTAACACACACCAAAAAAAAATGTTGTTGTAATAAATAGGATAATAGTAACTTGCGCTGGAAGTGCTCGTGGCTAAATAATAACAGCCACTGGTTGGTCTGTAGATGGGTGACCACCCACTACATACCGGAAGCACGTTAAGCCCCGGCCGTCAATTGTAGATCTTTAACAGTTGTTACAGGCAGTCAGTGGCCTGAAAATCTGAAAACCATTCGTACCAATGGGTTTCATATTACCCAGTACTAACTGGGTCGCCATGTAAAATACTGATATTCAGATGCATCCTATTAGATTGGAAGCCGACCCCAACATAGTTGAGAAAAGGCTAGGCAGATGATGAGTAACTAGCGCTGGAATCCGTGATAAGAATCAAATAACAAAAAGAAATTCACACAAAAAATAACCTCACAAATGATAGTCCAAATACCAGTCCACCATGCTCAAATTACAGTACAATCATTCTGAAACATGAAAACAGTAACATTTACAGTGTACGTTGAAGGCGGGGCTCAAACTTAACAAATTGAATGTCTGGTGTACCCAGAACCTCCGTAGAAAATGTATTGTTTATTCTTTTGACAATAAACGTTGTTTCTCGGGAGCCATGCGGTCCTCTAGGGCCTCATTATAAAAGACTTATTGAGCTTTGCTAGTGGTCCAAAGAAGTTGGCGAATATTTACATAAAGACTGTTATATTCGGTTTGGGATTCAACAAAGCAGTAATCTGAAAATAGTGAGATTGAGAATCCTTTCTCAACGGATATTTTCAAAGCTTACTTGATTCGACTTATATCCATTCTAAATTTCTTCCGAAAATATTATTTCAGTTTGTAATAAGAAAACATTAACTGGTTTAACTGCAAATTTGTTAAGGTGTCTTGTTGGTTGAGAAGCTAGTTCAAACACACACTCACACCACATTTTTTTTTTGTAATTTTTAGATTTTTTAAAGGTAAGTAAAAGTAAGTAAATATGAATTTCAACCACCAGTACATTTATTGCAATTTAAGTTTCATTCACAATTTTTTTTTTTTTTTTAGTATGGGAAATCATCAAATGACCCCCCCCCCGCTCTGGGCGGAGCGGAAGGGAGTGTCAGCCCTGGCAGGCATCGGCCCGTGCGGACCCCTACGTGGTTGCTGACATCTCTTTGAGGCGCGCGTGGAACACGAACGCGCCGTCGACACGGCCTGTCGTCATAAGACGGCCGGACGGCGAGCTAGCCCATAACTCGCCGTCCACAGGCCCGCGCCTACGGTGGCCGGGGGCCACCACGTGACCCCAGACGCCCAGGGCGTCTCCCGCGGCGGCTGGGACGTGAGGCTCTTTCCCTCAAGTTTCATTCACACTGTCCTCTACAACATCATCAGCATTCTCCTACCCCAATACCTATATATTTACGGTCGGCGCAGTATATCTTCTCCTTTCATATTACTTTCCTTATCTTTTACTCGTCATCTTAGCAGTCACCTTCCTTGGTCTTTCTCCATTTTTATAACCATTCACTTTTATACTCAAAACTTTCCTCCCGACATATTCCTTATTCCTTCGCATACAATTTTTCAGTCACCGGCGCTATTTTCAGACTTTCTGTTATCACGGTCCTCTACAACTGAATAAGTTTATATTCTCAGTCAAACAGCAATAAAAATGAAACATCCCCAGCAACTTGTACCACACTAGACAGAAGTATCATATCGATCGATAAGTCCCGGTCTGAGACCCTTATCGTGGTCTAAAACGTCTGTATTTTGTGCCCGCGCCATAAATCTTCCTCTACGATATTACCAACATAAGTACTATTGACAATTATTTACAGAATACCAATATAGATAAAGCTTTGACCGTTTTGAACAAAGGTCCATCTTTAAGAAGGATTCTGCACTTTGTAAAAATTGAATGCATCAACATGGCATTTTGGAATCTGAGCTATGATTGTATGTTGTGAGTCCAAACGTAGGTGGGAACGTTACTTTAAGTAATTTATTTCATCACCATTTTTCTCAAAATGCCAATGTTGAAGGAGGAAAAATCTTGAGGAAACCGGCATGTCCACAAATAACATATACCAATCCGTACGAAGCCCGTGTGGTAAAACACAGCCTACGGATCTCACCAAGTGAAGGCCTGTGTCCCACCAGTAGGAATATTATAGGCTAGTTATGTTTCTTACATGTATTCCTAACTAGCTTTGGTTGCAACTGGAGGCCATATTCATGAGACAACCAAACAGAATCAGGCTTTACAATGAATATGCACTAGGTAGCCGGATCAAAATATTAACACTCAAGAATCAGTATCAGAGTCAGTAATTATTTCACTATAATTTTCAATATTGTTAAGAAATCCATTGTCCAAATAGTATTTATTAGAAATACGCCACCAGTAATACAGGTTTAACCTAGTACAGGCATCGATCTTTGTTATCCACATTATTTCTAAGATTTAAATTGTATTTACTGTGCCAATTCTAATTCTAATAGTATAAAAGGTTATCAATGTAGTGGACTTCCTTACCTCTTGGCTTCTAATCATATGCTCAAGGGACATGCGACAGCAGCAGCAACAAACCCTACAAACGAAGTGGTTAAGAGCGTATCACGCGTGCAACCGCGACGCAACTTGCGCATCGACGGCAGTCTTGCAAGGAAATAAATAATGCGCGCACGATTACCTTGACGCCAGTCGATCTCAAAGCCCGTTTTGATAACGGTTTGTGCAGAAGTATTATTTGAATGCTTATCAATATTGACTTTGACAGCACGGTTGGCGCAGTGGCTGAGCGATTGACTGCTGCGCTGCGTGTCGCGGGTTCGATTCCCGCACGGAACAAATATTTGTATGGCCTACATGTAGTTAGTTGTTCCGGGTCTGGCCGTTTGTTTATGTGAGTTTAAATGTTTGTAAAAGCACCCACGATACAGGAGAAATTCCTAGAGTGAAGCAAAGTTTTTTTTTTTTTTTAAATATTGGTTGGCTATCCATTTTAATTAAAGTAATGATTTCCGTAATTTTCATTTGAAAAATGGAATGAGAAAGAGGAAAATAACTCAGGAAAGTCTTTTCCCAGCAGATATAAATAAGACGAACAAAAAAATGTTTATGCAGATGAAAGAGCTAATTGAGATTCCTGTTAATTAAATCAGTGTGCTTTCTAAGAAGTAAGTTAACTAAATACCTAAACGTAAGTAATAACAAGTTGAGAGCTTCCAGCAACAACATTGTAATAACTACAGTCGACTAATAAAACTAAGAAGAGCTAAGAAAACGTTCGTAGCTCCGTTTTACTGCTGTTTTCCTGCCTTTTTGGGATTATCCTAGTAAATCTGAGAGGTACATCAAACGAAATAATTTCCCGTTTTCTTCTAAAGACAACCGACTATCCTAACTTTCTAACTTTAAAATTATAAATACGAAAGTAAATTTGTTTGTTTGTTTGTTACCTTTTCACGCCTAAACCACTGAACCGATCATCCTGATTTTTTGCATATACGTTGTCAGGTGTACAGAAACGGACATAGTGTACCTTTTATCCCGAAAAGAAGTACTGTTCCCGAGAAAAACAACAGTAACTTTCTTATGACAACAGATGGCGCCATGTGTTTTTCGCTCCGACCCGAACTGATTATCAAATTCTAAATTAACGCGAGCGAAGCCGCAGGCAAAAGCTGGTTTAATATAGTTATTTCTCATCATTTCAACCGAAACACGTCCACTGCTGGACAAAGGCCTCCCCCAAGTGTCGCCACATTGACCGTTCCCTTGCGACTCGCATCCAGCGAATCCCCGCAACCTTAACCAGGTCATCGGTCAGAACAGGGAAACACACACGCAGGGGGCACAGGGGATCGGTTGGTCGGTCGTTCGGAGGCCTTGCTAATTATTTCTGTCAAATTAAATACATTTACGAAAACGTTTAAATTAAATTTAAACAGACATTTTTTTCCACACCCCACTATGAAATTCGGACCTGTTTTGTAAAGGTTTACTAAGTTATAAAATAGGTAGGTACTCTGCCCATTTTCTGTCCCTATAAAATCCCTTAAAGAAAAATACCTGTTTCTGACTCTATTACGGGTATTTTACGAGGAATTCACAATTGTCTGGGACCCCATAACGGAACACTGAAACATTTAGGAGCCCACCTACATTTCATTGCGAAGAATTTTATTCGAAAAAAGCGGCACAGCGACAATGAGAGGCCATTTTAACTTCCCTTTTTATAAAAACGGTTATAAAAACAAGGAATATTTTTGAGTCTTGGAATTAAAAGTAATTTTCAGTATTTGCGCTCCAATAGACATATTGAACGGACTTCTTCAATAAACTTTTATACCTGAAAAAGTACCCAGTAGGTACCATTACGAACAAACACGTCTGGTATTCTCAGAGGGGATAAACAGATAAGTGGTGGCTAGGTAACACGTCTCTATTTGCACTCACATTGCTCTAGTGTGTGTGGGCGCAAAACCATAATTTGATTGTAATAAGTTATGTTATAATTTAAGGGTAGTTACGTTTTTATTTTGACGTATGATATTTATATCGAAATAATAGTTGTATTTTAGGGTAGTTAGTTTTGTATTTGACATGTGTTGATTTACTGAACTAAATTTATATTTCCGTTTATTTAATTGTTATTTCCGTTGGTTTAATAATAAGGATTGATGTTTGATTTATGTAAAATATGGTTAATTCTGTTTGCTTTATTAGTAGGCATTTATTGGGATATGTCATAGAACTATTTGAAAGTCTAGTCCTAAGCTATGATTATTCAGTAGTTATTTTGATCTCTCCCGCCTTGCAAAATTAAATATTGTTATTTTTATTCTACCAGTTGCTCACAACCTCAGTTTGAATTTGTGTATAAAAACCGTTGTATTGCGAAAGAAAGGGGATTCTTAAATCGCTCATCATGGAATAAACACTCTGAATTGGAGTAAGGTGTTTTCATTAAACTTGTGCTGATACATCCTGCTGTTTCCTATTTACTGAGTAATTGTGTAACTGTGTGAATAAATTCGGTGCAAACCAATATTTTGTGTGACTCTGACAACGACGGCCATGAGCCGCCGATGTGTTATCCACTCTATACACAAGTTTACGATCCACTAAAACTTTTCCTCAGGATTTTTTCTAACAATTTTAACCAGGGAAACTTACTTGTCTTCTTCTTTCTATTCGTGTGGTTAGTGCCTAACCTGGTGTCAGAGTTTTTATTCTGCCCATGGGCCTCTGACTTGGCTTTACATGCCGTCAAGAAATATCTCTCAGGCTGCTCTTTTGGTTTCCTCACTATGTTTTCCTTCACCAAAGCAAGTGATATTATACAATACGCACTTGAATTCGAATAATCAGAGGTGCGTGGGTGTGAACTGGAGACCTATGACTTGGCAGTCCAACGGTCACACCACTAGGCTATGACTGCTAACTTACTTGTTACAAATACATCACAGTAAAAACTGAGAGATATAAACCAGTTGCCACATGTATGACGGAGTATCACTTGAGGACGGATCGACCAATTTGGCAGATTTTTTGTTATTCTTGTAAAAGAAAATTTTGTCATTATCTATTTTTGATAATCGCACTACGCATTTTCTTCATTGGAAAATTGCACCTGTGTAATGCCGGGGCGGGTTGATAGTTTACTATACAACAATATTCTATTCCTGCAAATTAACTTAATAGTAATTACTTATAGAAAATCCCGGTTCCAAAGACCAGAACACCCACAAATTATTTTTAATTTAACAATATTCCTGAGTACAACACCGTTCCCTACGCACATTTCGTTTCATCTTTGATCTCCGCTCCAAACACAAAGGTCAGTTATGGACCGGTCCACTTAACTTTTCGTGTACTTAGCAGTCCCCTATTAAGTTATATTGCTCCGAGAGAGGATAAATTGCCCAGTCGTACTTAGGTAATGAACTACGGCCTTTCCTGTACACTTTGAAGGACTAGTTTAATTTCTCGGTGTCACTTGCATGGTAGGGTCCCGGAAATGCGGATGGCAAATGACATTGGATGCCGACCCTAATACGAGGAGGCACTTCGGGCGGGTAGGGATGATTGGGGCTCATAACTTTGGTAGACTTGTTAACCTTGGAGGGAGATTTTTTCAAAGCTATTCTATCTTTTTTCTGACATATATATCACAACAAAAACAGACGTGCAAAACACAGAAAAGCTTTTTTATTAGTTAACTAGCTTATGCCCGCGGATCTTACTCCTGGGATAATAAGTAATTTTGTGCTATACCAGACTACAATCTATCTCTGGGCCAAGTTTCATCCAGATCTGTTCAGCCGTTCTGGCGTGATTGAGTAACAAACATCTATCCATCCAAACTTTTGCATTTATAATAGTTTATGTAAGATATATGTATGTGTAATATTTGTTTTTCCTTTTAAAGTTGAATAGGTAATAAAGAGTAGTTAGTGTGAGTTTTTAATTTTATTTCAGTGATAAGCTATCTCGCGTGTTTTTACATTACTTACTTATCAATTACATTACATATGTGAAATATTATAATAATATATTGGTATATTAATATCTTGGTTTGAGATTGGACCCCGGTGACGACAGTTAAATGTTTCATTAGGAATCTCTTTATAGACATAATACTTTTACATAATATTTAATATCAATGTCTCGTATCACGAGTCAACGCGAAAATCGATATTTCAAATATATTTACAGACACGTCTTCCTCAGTAAAATCCTACCTTCTTACTAATAGGTAAATCGCCCGTCTACGTGAGTTTCGAAGCCCTTTTGACTCTGGTGGGGGATGATTTTGGAAAAACTGTGATACACGTGTTTCATAATTTTAAGAGAAAAATGTGTACATCAATTTTCAAGTCAATGGACTCAGAGAATATTAAGTTTCATAGAAAATTCAACCTAAAAATTCACCTTAATAAAATTCACCTTCTTCGAGGTGGAATTTCGAAAAACCCTTTCTTAGTAGATACCTACTCTTCACAAAGAATACACACTCCAAATTGCATGTCTCTGACCAATGGTTTGGGCTGTGCGTTGATATATCAGTCAATCAGTCAGTCAGGACTTTGAATTTTATAAGTATAGATAAAACAAATACCACACCTAAAGTATCTGAAAAAAATGTTGTCTTAGTTTTTATCAAAGATATCAGCCCATATCTTATCCAATTTCTATGTCAAAACTCCCAAGGTCATATCAATAACACCCTACAACTGCCCTTAACCTCGCAGAAATAAAACCGTAGAAAGCTACTTTCCGTACCCTTACGCCAAAAAACATAAGCGACACACTTCGAGCCCGAAATTTTACGATCTCAGACCATCAGAGCGATCGGCGTAATGAGACCAATGCTTTCACACTAATTGCTTCATACGACGTTGTATGCCGAACTATGTACTATTTCATATACAGCATGTATCAGAAACGAGGAATTCGTGGCTAAATAATAACAGCCGTTCGGGTGGATCTTTAGGGTAAAGCCGCGCTTGCCTAGTTTGGTACGTAGATACTCATCCACGGACCTACCTAGTCAAGTGCGGCTTGCCACCACGGACCACCCATTTCATAACGAGATTCCTCCGTGCCTCGGAAACCATGTAAAGCCGTTAGTCACTGCTGTCATTTGTGGATTTCGGACATTACGTCACAGGTAGTATGTGGGCCGAAAGTCTGACAACCAGTCGTAAGACTGGTTGTTACAAGGGGTATCGTATTACCCAGTACTAATTGGGTTGGACCTCTAGGTCAGATAGGCAGTCACTTGGGCTGCATATGATGATGATATTCCAGAAAGGTGTTATCGTATTTAAGGATGTGGTACAGAGAATAAAACTAAACCACTTTATTTATTAAACGAACATCGTAATCGCGAAAAAAATATTCAGCTGACGTATACAATAATACTTAGGTACTCGACTCAAATATAGGGGTCAGCTGATTTTTTTTCGCGATTACGATGTTGGTTCCATGGAAAAACTTTTTCAGTTTGATGGCCTGTGACACACCTTTGAATATGATCACACTTCTGAGACATTTCATTTATTAGCTGTGCCCGCGTCTTCGCTGACGTGAGCGCACATTATTTTGTCATTGTCAAAGTTTATGAGCGAAAGCAAAATATAGATGCAATTCATGATCTATCCTAGTTTCATTTATTCAATTTACATTTTTATTGAATATACGAGTATATTATAAGTTTAGTATACATGCAATTTACATACTAATACTACCTTGAATTATTAGTGGACATTCCAATTGAAATTCAAGTAATAACAACGGGAAAAATGTAAAAACACGCTGTATAGTACGTAGTACTTAAAGTAATGCCCTTAAAAGCCCACTGTGTTAAGTTGTAGTACGAAGAGATAAGCTGTATGTAAGTAAAAGATAGTAATATGTGAATTAGGATTTGAATTGTGAGGGATTTGTGTCTGAAGACCATTTTTTTTCAGTAATGCAACAGTATCATACGATAGTATCTTTTACCAGCACTTTTATCTTTTTCTACTTCTATGTATTGTGGGTTGCATCTACCTACGAATTGATTTATAGTATAAAAAATAGTTTACATTTATTTTAGATTTTTTTTTCATTTGTTTCATGCTTCAATTAAGTTGCAAAATGTTTCTTTCAGCACGAGTTCTTTCTGAATCGAAAGAAGAAGATTACAAACTCATAAACTAGACACAAAGTAGATATAAATAAAAGTGTACCATTTTTCTAAATACTTACGAGACACCAGAAATCTTAATAAGCCTGTACAAAAACAAGATTTACGAGTACTAAAATACTAACACAACTACACTGGAATCAGGATATTTAGCCAAGTACACAACATAAACACAACTGATTCAGGACGTAAAGATACGCAATCAGTTCCAGTAATTTCTATTGGCTTGTGTACACACGGGCGTTTTTATTAACGCAACGTTTTTACCGCACACTGTGTTTTATACTCATGGCGGAAGACTGAGCCTTGAGAATCCAACAGTGAGCATCGTAGCGTGTTAAGAGGCGTTTAATTGGCCACTAGCTGCATGCTCAGTGACACAGGATACAGGATACGGACTTTGTGGAACCAATTTCCGAGCGTTCAAGCGTTTTTACCAGACCTATTATTGGAATCAAATATCACAAGCTCACAATTTAGGAGCCATTAATATTACTGATCATTTTGATCCGTGGTGCTAGGCAACTGGGCTTATCCCAGTTGTAAACGTCCCTTTATGCATATGAGCCATGTTTTTTCTGTCTCCTGCTGATATGGAGGGAAGTGGAAATTATGTTTTTTCTATTCCTCCGTTATTACATTTTTTCTGATCTCTAGCTTTCAGGAGTTGCAGTGTTTCGGAATGGAGTGGGGGGCTTGTCCCAAAAAAAAGGAAACATTCAATATGAAAAAGCGGCACGTTAATAAACCGCCCATGCGCATGAGGACTTACTGAATTACATCAAGTCCATAACCCAGATTGAAAGCAGGACAGATATATGGAAGACATAACTCTGTTGTGGGATGTTGCAATGTTTGTCATTTTGAAGGATGCCCAGTTTTGCAATAAAGTTTCGAGGTAAATCTCGTTGCGCTGAATTGAAAAATAGCACTGTGCAGTAAATAGTTTTACTGCTGAATGTAGTAGGTAGTTTAGTATTTTAAGAGGTTATCATATTTTCATGTGTGTAAATATATTCATAAGATAGCGCCTGCTTCTCCGAAGTATTAGTTAAAGTTGATACACGTATAGTACACCCACGTTTCGCCAGTTATGTTTAATTGCCATGATATTGGAAGCGAGTCATTGCCATCAACTATACGTTGTGACACAGGGCCACCTAGTGGGAGGCCTTCCAACGCAAAGTCTTCCGGTTGACGGTCGCCAGTTCGCCACTCCAGATCTTTTTTGGCTCATCGATCATCCGTTCTGCTAGCAATGTGCCCTGCCCACTGCAGCTTAAGTTTGGCAATTCATCTAAAAAACTAGTAATATTTCACAAATCCCTAGAGCACAACTTTGTCCGCGACAACACTAACAACTAAGTTTGTGCTGAATTAGCTTCATGTTTCAGCTCTTTGCACTTACTGTATTGTTACTTTCAAGGATGAAATAAATACTTTCAGCTATTTTACTGGTAAAATATTTTTCATCACACTTAGTAAATACAATTCCATTTATTAGTGGCATAATACTCTCGAAATATTAGGACTGTCTCCCGAGCAGTGGCTTACTATGGGGAAGATATCTTTGGCCAGCGGAACAAACTAACATAGCAAGTCGCCTGTATTTTCCCAAAGGTGAATCTCCATATAATATGGGGCGAGCCTATTGGCACACATTTAGACTGCTACTGAGAAATTTCTGATGAAAAACCCAATAACCCAGCACCCAACCCGGGAATCAAACCCAGGACCTTATGTTAAGCAATAACCCTGACAAAACCTCTCTCAATATAAAAACCATATTTCGTAGAGTGGCCGGATATACAGAAGTTCTTTATCCAGCAATAAAAAGCTAGACTCGATCAATTCCTTTATCAGCTTCATAACATTCTATCAGATTTCCCGCACACCAACTTATCTGACCTTTGGAAACCTTAGAAAAACGGACCAACATATTGTTACATAAATAGCTCCGGACTCCGTGACCCTTCCTCCCTGTCGATACATCAATGATTTATATAATATTACCAATATTTTGATATTAAACGACCTACAGATTTCTAGGACACCTTTTGTGTACCCGTGTCAGATTCTAAGCGTCGATTTGTTATCTTTTGAACGAAGAAGAGGGTCCAGAGGCTCTAAAGGCAGGTCTAAGTGTGTCTAGTTTTCACTGTCTATATGTTTTATACACAAAATGATATGATATACTCGTTTTTATACACAGCGTCGACTACTTCACTGGAACTAATATACAAAAGTTTGAGTTGTATCGACTTTAGACTATAAAGGACCATAGAAGACTAGTCGGGCGTCGAATGGCGCTTAACACTGAGTCACAAAGATGGCTTTTTGGGAGGTCGTGCAGTCGTGGGATTTGCCGTACTTGGTGACAGGGCCAGGGGAAAAAGGGTGTAAAAAGACCCTTCACAAAGCCGAAAGGCACGTGTTTTTCCCGTTATTGCGATGTTTTTTTTTTATTTTCAACCATACTTGGGTGTCCTAGAAGGATTCCTAGCAGGATTCCCAAGTACCTACGTTACGGGGATATTGAAGGTCAAAGTCCCAATTATTTTTAAGTACAATTTTTACATCTTACTCTCTCTCTTACTTTATCTCGGTACTATGCAGTGCATCAATTAGCACAATGTTTTAAGGGCGTAACATTGAGCCCTACCATAAAAGGTGATTTTTTACACAAAAATAAAGTTGTTTCCCAGCAAATATTTTTGCTCAGTGTTACTTAGTTTGATGTGTAGAATTCTTGGTAGACGGCTTCGTGAAATGGTTCTTACACCCAGTATAGACAAGGCTGTCTGATACCAGAATAGCAAAGAACAAAATAGAAATAGAATAGAAATAATTTATTTGCATTGAATGTAGGTACATACATGAGTTGTTACAGTAGTAAATATTTGTTCCTGGTACATTCTACCATTTGGCATGCAAAAATTTAAAATTATAAACAATTTTAAATTAAAAAGCCAGCTATCAGGGCAGCTCCTGAATGTACAGGAGTCCGAAAGAATACTCTGTTCTCCACAGACAAATGGTATCTATGAGGAGTTCCCTAAAAAACAAAGGCTATAAGGACCAAAATTGATCAGATATTTTTCTTCTACATAAGTCAACCATTGTGTTGAAAGCACGGAGAACAACATTATTTCCAAAAATAGGTTGCCAAGTGTTCATTAATGTGTGTTAAATCACTTTATGACGGGCCAAACGACTTTGCTACGTACCTGGCTGGATATTAAGTCTTAGTGTGAACTACAACATAAAACAACAATCTTGACCTCTCAACAAATAAAAGGCTTCGTGCGTGAGGCAATAAAAGTAATAAAAATGTATTTGTGAAATATTACGTGCTACTAACATAATATGGATGGAATATCTACGTATGTAGCTACACGGTAGAAATGTTACGTTTTGGGCCCGAATACCCACTAAATCTAGATCAAAGTTCTATAAAGTGAAAGCTTTCTGAATTTCACATTGTTGGCTACATAAAACTCACTTCCTAACTAGTCCTGCCTAGCCTTTTTCTAACTTCGTATGTTGGAGTCGGTCAGCCTAAACTCATCGATAATATATCATAAATATCATAACGCAGCTGAATACAAGTATTTTCATTTCAGTTACTGGGTAATACGAAACCCCTTGGCGGAACTGGTTCTCAAACTTTCGGACTCCCATACCGACTGTCAAAGATCAACGAATGACAACCAGAACTAATAGTTTAACGTACTTTCCTTTTAAGACGTTAATGGTTACCGTTATTGGCAAGCAATGCCTTGAAGATCAAGCCATGTGACTGTTATTCCTTAACCACGACCTCCTCCAAGTCTAAAAATTGCAATCAACCTGATTATAACTTTCCTCAAGATCTCCAAAACACAAAATATTAAAAAAAATGCACAATCCAGGTTCGGAACAGTGTCCTAGTACATAACAGTAGCCACTGAACTCGTTGAAAGTAGTAACAGCGAGCGTCAGTTAGACGCGGATCAACTAGTTTTGATACTGTTTATCGTTGGCACTAGTTTTGTGCCGAGGGACAGAGAGAGGAGGGGGTTTTAAGTAGTTCCAATTTACCTCATTGAGTTTAGGTTGTTATGTGTTCAAAGGAAGTGTGTTGTGTTTCATGTAACACCAGTTTTTGGTGCATATTTGTCACAGATAATAGGCTTGTAACGTCCCCACTGCCGGGAATCGGTCTTCTCGTTGTGAAAGGTAGAAGTTTGACAACGAGGACCAAGTGCGTGTTGATGGATGTTAGATGTCTTTGATTTTTTGGTTCTGGGACTTGCCGGCTTCCTCACGATGTTTTTCTTCACACTTGAGCACAGCAACAGAACTAAAGTTAATAGTGTTCTGAAAGGTTCTGTTATCAAAACCCATGTAAACAATTAATTGTAGACTCACACGAAATACCGCTAACCGCGAGACGAGCACCATCTTACGGCGCGACGGGCCAATCACCCTCTTAGAGCAAGTCGTCGCCACCTTCACCCAGCCGTACGCAGGTGGTCGGCCTACCGTCAGCAGGCCGATTCATATTGTTAGCTCGTCGTCCACTCGGCGACACTGCTCACGTTTTAAAGTTAGGTAGACGCCTGACTGACGACGAGCCTATGAGCCGAGGCGATGCTGATCCTCTACACTGCTTATAAATTTACGCTGACCTAAAGTCAGCCCGCTCCTCGAAGTACAACCAGTGTTGGTTACAACCAACACTACTTACTGACTATTCGTTGTACCGATACAAGCGAGGAAGACCAAAATTGTTTTCACAAGTACTCGATCCGTTGAAGTTAAGTCCTCAAGCTGTTTAGTACTAACTTACAAGGCCGAGCACTGAACCTGAGCACTTACCTGAACTATAACTGCAACCGCAAAGGGAGAAGGGTGCGATTTTGGGAAAGAGCGGAATGTGTAGCGTTTTTCAAGACAGTTGAGCAATTTTCAAGATATTAGTAGATAGCGGTAGGTAGTGGTAGGTAATAGTTAGAACTGCAATTGTTGAACCTGGGGTATACCCCACGAAGAGCCACCACTTTCAAATATAATTTATGGATATATCCATAAATTATATTTGAAAGTGGGTTCAGATGTGTAGATGTTCTCTTAAATCTCTGGGATGTAACTGATAATGATAGTGATTTCGTCGAGTTTACTCTTGTTGATTTGTTTGATTCCGAACCGGCTTCGGGCACCATGTACTGATGGATTCTTCAGTAAGCACGACGACCAATCCAGCTATTCAAAACCAAATTAAGCTGATCTCTCATTGTACCGGAAGCTCATACAAAGTGAGGTCAGGTTATACTGTATATGTATAACTTGTATGTCGCCGTGTGTACATTTTCTGTCAGAGATCAATATCCGTCGACGAGTCCGCAATTTGTCCAAAATAGTTTGTCCGAACCTTAAAAGAACCAAAAGTATAGATGCTTATTCAACATTTCAATTAATTTCATAGTTACTTACACTATCTACATAACCACTTTTATTTTCTCTACCATTCAGAAACAAGATAGAACAAACATATTACAACATAGAGCAGTTGCTCTATATTGACTAAATACACAACACATAGAGTAAACAAGTAAATAAAGTAATGCTTCGCAGAGAGCACTTTACGATAGAGTTCTTGACTTTAGTATTGTATGTAGAGAGTTTGGGGAGAAATATGCTTTGCGTAGCAATGTGGTGTCGGTTAACACTATTTACTTACGTTACTGGTTGAAACGTTTTCTTCTTTATAAAGTGAGTATTTTTTTAGCTACCAACTTTTGTATAATTTAAAATGTGCTTGTTTCTCGCTTTTCAGTTTAATCAGGCAGGTTTATTTTAGAATAGCTGTGCCCGCGGCTTCGCTCACGTGAGCGCACATTCTTTTGTCATTCTCAAAGTTTATGAACGTAAGCAAAACATAGATGCAACTCATGATCTATCCTAGGCCCCAGCGGTTAATATCCTTAACAATTTAAAAAATAATCTTTCAGCTCTGAGAGCTCAATCAACCGATGGAAAAAATGTGATGGACACAAACGATGAAAACAAAATTGAGAATTTGCAAAAACCATGCAATTGAAAAATGGGGTGCTAATAATGTGATAAATCATCGATACAAAAGAAGAAGAAGAACATGGGAATTATATTAGATCTCATATTTCCGAAGATAGACCATGATTGCCGAAGCGGAGACTTTTCCAAGGACTGATGAACGGGCAAAAAAAAAGTTGAAGCGTAGACGCAAGTATTACGCAGATCGTTGTAACAAATAGTGTTGAAAGCAAGCCATTTAACTATTCACTATATATAAATATAAACTACTGACTATTATTAATATTTTGCTCCGAAGTTCAAATGCAAGTGCAATCATGGGCATTTAAACGTTAAAGATATGCCGCGAGTGAAACAAATTACTTACGGATATAACTCCTCTTCACTCTGGGGTACCTACCATTATAAATAAGCCTGTCTAGTATCAAAACAAATACTATGTTTACTGAGTCAAAAATATGTTTACTATACATGAAAAAAAGCATAACTAATGGGTTGCCTGATATCATTAAGTGAAGACTATTTAAAATTGCGACAACCGTGGGGCTTGACCGATTTTACTTAGACAACCGAACGTTATGCCATCGTGTTTGTAATAAAATTACCTATCTGTCCTTTTAATACATATTTTAATAAGAAAATAGATGAGTGGACATATAGTATCAATTTATCTATTTATACCTTACAACTCTGTAGTAGGGACAAAAAGATGACAACCTAACAGATTCTTGGCTTGATTGCTTTATAGATATTTACTCTAATTCCGTTTTGATTTCGTTTGGTTTGAAGAAGATTAGTTCCGTTAGTTTTAATAAAGGGTAGCCTTGACTTAACTTTATCAGGCAACCCATTCGCAATGTTAGTTTGTTCATATAAGTATTTTATTCCGTTAACGTAAGTTTTAAATAGCCGTTCTGAGGCTTGTCACTGCCGGATTTTAGCCTTTTCCCACTCGCACAATGTGGACATGATCATTAATCTACTAAATTATTAGTATTCGAAGTCATTTCGGTAGGCACATATAAAAATACGAAATCCTGAAAGTCCTGTTTTAATATTCAAACGAAACTATTCTATTTAGTTTGTGTGCGGGCAACATTGGAAAAAGGTGGTCTGGTTCAATTTGACAACGTCATTGTCTTATTTTGGTATTGTCCCCATAAAGTTTTTATTTTGTGGGATATTGTTTATCTACCTATTATCTAAGAACTAATCTTATTTAATACATCATTTCACTGGTCACCATTAAATATAGTAAAATCCAAATAATAGTAATTTTATTATTTAAATAAACTTCAGGTTGAGTTGCTGTAAATTGCTGTAAATAAAATGGTATATCTAAGCCGGAGAGGTGATCTGTACCTCAGGATCTTCCTACTTCAGACACCTTTCTCTATTTAAGATTGTGCATATACCAGTGCCTGTTACTTCTGATGTTGAATTAAATAAAGATTTATGATTATGATTAATTTTTTAATACCTATCTACCGACGCCTAATATATAATAATAGCTTTCTCGTATTACTATTTTTTTAAATTATTTAATTGCCTCGGAAACGAAAATTGAAATTATTTTTTTTATTTAATTTAATAATGTTATATTCTCAGCCTTTCCATCATGTCCTACTTTTTACATAAAATGAATGGTCACCTTATTAGAAAGAGACTAAAATAGCGTTAACCTCTCTTTTGGTGGCATTTTTTTAATGCAAGCAAGAATTGCAGTTGTACACACGGCGGCACATGAAGCTGTAATTTTCCAGTATAAATTTACCTCGCTTTGTATAGATTTCCTATACAATGAGAGATCCGCATAAACTGGTTTTTTAAAGCTTGACTGGCCGTCCCGTGCGTACGTAGTACTTATTACTTCCGTGCAAAGAGTAGAGACAAAAGGAAAAATAAAACAAAATTAGTTTTCAGCCATTCCGAGTGACTACACTACGACTAAAACCTACTTACGTAAATTATTTTTATCATAGAAATCGCGTATGAGGTTACTAACAAAATTTTAAAAATTAATATCTTTTGCGTCTGTTGGTCGATTTTGATGAAATAAACGCTAAATAATACCCACAACAATGCTTCTTATTTTGTTATATTTAGATTTTGAATACAATGAGGGGTTTTTACGTGATGCGCGCACAAACGAACAGACAAACCGACAAACAGACAAAAATTTAAAAAAAGATATTTTTACTTTCTATTACTTATTTCTCGCACCTTTCAGTGACTTCTTTGCAAAAATCTGTAATGTACAAACACGGAAAGTCTACGATTTTATTATATGTATAGATATAGAAGATAGATTTTTCAAGTCTTTTTCTAACAAGCTTTTCTTTAACTTGCAATGGCCGTTTGTTGGTTTCGGTCAAACTTCGCAACGGTTAATAGCGCGGATACGAACCTTTGTAGACACGGTCAATTTTAACAGATACTTTAACCAAATTCTGCTTTTGCTCACTGTCTCGGTCATATAGTCATCGGTTTCTGAGGACCAGGCGGCGCAAGATAAAATGGGCCATTGTTTGACTTTGTACCGGCCGAATCGGCCACTCGGCCACTGTAACGTGTCCAGGTGGGACACTCTTATTAGATGGTTCCTAAGATATCATTTTGAGATTCAGATCATCACTTTGGTAACAAATTTTGTCTGGATGCTATGCACTACGAAGATGTAATATTTCTATGATTTTGGTATTGCGCCATATTATGTACTAACAGTTGTCACGTTCCTTTTTCCCAGCTGACAGGTTTTTTTAAAAAGGAAACGCTAAAGTTTTTTTTAAAAAAAATACTATATTTTAAAAGTTTAAAAAATAAATTAAAAAAGAGGGTGGAAGGTAGGCCGGTCAAAGGTCGGACCACGCAGAAGGCCGAGAATACCGCACTCTCCTGCTTGGTGCCAGTCGGTGACGTCGGTGATGGCTTCGGAGTCCGTCTAGCAGGGCAGATCAGTGCCGGGTCTGGGGTGCCGTCCAGTCCGCCAGCAGAACAGGGTGCCGGTTCTAGAGTTGACGTCCTGTCAGCCAGTTACGCTGATCTTCAGCCGTATAGTAGTTCCTAGAACCCGTTCCAAAATGGCATTAGCACCCTTTCTCGTTAAGCCTCAATTGCAAGCCTACACCTGACAGAAAGAGATTGGCATCTACTAGAAGGCTAGTCTAGGTTCAGTAGGCAATAAGCAGGAAGTACTATTGAAGCGACTAATTACTAATGAGCACTAATAGTAAGTACTGATAAAGAGAGAGTAGAATTAAGGCCAAAGAATTGGTGTTAGCGATAGTGTACATTATAAGTTACTATTTTTACAAATGTAGGTATCCTGAGGATATCATTTAAAATTGGCCGTTATAACGGCCCAGATAAAGGAAGCTTACAAGGTATAGGACAGTAACGGAGTTAAAACGAATAGTTTGTCCTTTTAAACATAAAGCACAGAAAGCAGCGGCGGCTATACACAAATCTAACAGATTAATAAAACGAAAACAATGATTCAAATTGTACAACTTACCCAGTACGGGAAGAACACTAGGCACTTATTAATTACTTCAGTTACCAAGTATTGTTTAGATTTAGGTAAAGTTACTGGTGAAGTTAGTAGTATAAAATAAGAGGAGTACGAGGGAGCAGAGGTATGTACTGTTCAGTAACTTAGTACGCGTGGTTCCTCGATCGCCGTTTGAGTGTCACTGGCTGGCTGCCGCCGCGGAATGAATGCGCTCGCGTTTCGTGTGGTAAGTGAAAGGAAGGGATTTTAAGATATATATAAAACCGCGCGCCGCAACAAGTTGCCGTGTCCGTTTGTTCGTAATTTTATTTTATTTGCATGAAAGTTAATTTGGTAGATAGTTTATTATTTAACAGCTTAAAATATTTAGAAATTAAGTAGGTAAGTAAATCGTGACACAGTATACGGGTATACGGTCGACATTTTCGCGTCAATATAACAAGACTCGTTAGCTCAGTGGGTAGAGCGCCGATACACAGCCCAGAAATCCATCGGAGGTCGGAGGTTCAAATCCTTCACGAGTCGATCTTTTGCAGTTTAGTTTTTTTTGCTTCTTATATTTCTAAACCAATTGCCCGATTCAATAGCCCTATATTTTCGTGGTCACAGACGTGACTGCTAAGCATGTGGTCTTGAGTTCAAATACCAGGTCGGGTTTTCCATTACCAATTTCTTCCGCAGTTTGGACACTGTTGGTGTGAGACACCCCCGTGTCTCGGTGTGCACGTTAAGTCATTAGCCCTCCTGCGCCTAATGGCTCCCCGTTGTGCCAGTCTGCCGTCCCAATAGAAGTACACCAGTATTTGCGCACACCTCGTACACTGTAATATTTCCTGCGTCGATTGCTAGTCTCCACTGGCCGCCATGATTGAAAGCGTCAGGACGATTATACTTGTCGTTACAACATTACCTGCTGATGGTCCGTTGTCCGTAGGTAAAGTTTGGTATCTGTTGACAGCGTGGTACTTCTGACACCTGATTGTTGAAGCTGTTCAGAGGGTGAGTAATGACGTCATATTGGTGATAGTGGTCGTTGTTTTAGAGTGGTATCAATAAGACTCGTTAGCTCAGTAGGTAGAGCGCCGATACACAGCCCAAAAATCCATCGGAGGTCGGAGGTTCAAATCCTTCACGAGTCGATCTTTTTTGCAGTTTCGTTTTGTTAACATTTTCTGCTCACCGTTTGATTATACTTCTGGCTCCCTACGTCTTGCAGTAATTTCATTCCACATGAATAGAATCTTGACTCCTAAAGAGGGACTCCTCTGTACGTCTTAGCTTATCGATGGTAAAAAGTTCAAATATATTTTACCCAAATTCTGCTTTTGCTCACTGACTCGCTCATAAAGTCATCGGTTTCTGAGGACCAGGCGGCGCAAGATAAAATGGGCCATTGTTTGACTTTGTACCGGCCGAATCGGCCACTCGGCCACTGTAACGTGTCCAGGTGGGACACTCTTATTAGATGGTTCCTAAGATAACATTTTGAGATTCAGATCATCACTTTGGTAATAAATTTTGTCAGGATGCTATGCACTACGAAGATGTAATATTTCAATGATTTTGGTATTGCGCCATATTATGTACTAACAGTATACGGGTATACGGTCGACATTTTCGCGTCAATATAACAAGACTCGTTAGCTCAGTGGGTAGAGCGCCGATACACAGCCCAAAAATCCATCGGAGGTCGGAGGTTCAAATCCTTCACGAGTCGATCTTTTGCAGTTTAGTTTTTTTTTGTTTCTTATATTTGGCAACCAATTGCCCGATTCAATAGCCCTATATTTTCCTGGTCACACACGTGACTGCTAAGCATGTGGTCTTGAGTTCAAATACCAGGTCGGGTTTTCCATTACCAATTTCTTCCGCAGTTTGGACACTGTTGGTGTGAGACACCCCCGTGTCTCGGTGTGCACGTTAAGTCGTTAGCCCTCTTGCGCCTGATGGCTCCCCGTTGTGCCAGTCTGCCGTCCCAATAGAAGTACACCAGTATTTGCGCACACCTCGTACACTGTAATATTTCCTGCGTCGATTGCTAGTCTCCACTGGCCGCCATGATTGAAAGCGTCAGGACGATTATACTTGTCGTTACAACATTACCTGCTGATGGTCCGTTGTCCGTAGGTAAAGTTTGGTATCTGTTGACAGCGTGGTACTTCTGACACCTGATTGTTGAAGCTGTTCAGAGGGTGAGTAATGGCGTCATATTGGTGATAGTGGTCGTTGTTTTAGAGTGGTATCAATAAGACTCGTTAGCTCAGTGGGTAGAGCGCCGATACACAACCCAAACAATCCATCGGAGGTCGGAGGTTCAAATCCTTCACGAGTCGATCTTTTTTGCAGTTTCGTTTTGTTAACATTATTTTCTGCTCACCGTATGATTATACTTCTGGCTCCCTACGTCTTGCGGTAATTTCGTTCCACAGGAATAGAATCTTGACTCCTAAAGAGGGACTCCTCTGTACGTCTTAGCTTATCGATGGTAAAAAGTTCAAATATATTTTACCCAAATTCTGCTTTTGCTCACTGACTCGCTCATAAAGTCATCGGTTTCTGAGGACCAGGCGGCGCAAGATTAAATGGGCCATTGTTTGACTTTGTACCGGCCGCATCGGCCACTCGGCCACTGTAACGTGTCCAGGTGGGAGACTCTTATTAGATGGTTCCTAAGATAACATTTTGAGATTCAGATCATCACTTTTGTAATAAATTTTGTCAGGATGCTATGCACTACGAAGATGTAATATTTCAATGATTTTGGTATTGCGCCATATTATGTACTAACAGTATACGGGTATACGGTCGACATTTTCGCGTCAATATAACAAGACTCGTTAGCTCAGTAGGTAGAGCGCCGATACACAGCCCAAAAATCCATCGGAGGTCGGAGGTTCAAATCCTTCACGAGTCGATCTTTTGCAGTTTAGTTTTTTTTTGTTTCTTATATTTGGCAACCAATTGCCCGATTCAATAGCCCTATATTTTCGTGGTCACAGACGTGACTGCTAAGCATGTGGTCTTGAGTTCAAATACCAGGTCGGGTTTTCCATTACCAATTTCTTCCGCAGTTTGGACACTGTTGGTGTGAGACACCCCGTTTTTTTTTTTTTTTTTTTTAGGATGGGAAATCATCAAATGATCCCCCCCGCTCTGGGCGGAGCGGAAGGGAGTGTCAGACTTGTACTGACTAAAACCCATCCATGTTCCTTCTTTGCCCTTTGTGTTCCAGGGCCGCGGTATCTCTTTCGAACAGTCCCGCAGCCCTGGCAGGCATCGGCCCGTGCGGACCCCCTACGTGGTTGCTGACATCTCTTTGAGGCGCGCGTGGAACACGAACGCGCCGTCGACGCGGCCTGTCGTCATAAGACGGCCGGACGGCGAGCTAGCCCAAAACTCGCCGTCCACAGGCCCGCGCCTACGGTGGCCGGGGGCCACCACGTGACCCCCGACGCCCAGGGCGTCTCCCGCGGCGGCTGGGACGTGAGGCTCTTTCCCTCTCACGTTCCGCCACCTCCTTCACTAGCATGACTGCTTCGCAGAAGGAGGTGACGGCTTCCCATTCCCTCTCGCCCCGGACCATGGCTTGAACCAGGGCCGGGCGCGAGAGGTCGCCGCCGCCAATCGCCTCTACGAGGACACGGCGCTGCTCCGCCCAAGCAGGGCAGGACTCCACAGTGTGCTGCACCGTGTCCTCCGGACGATCCTCACAATGGAAACACCCGGGCGTTTCCTCCTGCCCGATTCGGTGCAGGAACCTCCCGAAACAACCGTGTCCGGTGAGGACCTGCGTCAGGCGGAAGGTGAGGGCGCCGTGGCGCCTCTCTAGCCACTCCTCAAAGAGGGGACTTATCGCCACTATGGTGGCGTGCCCTGCACGGGGTTGCGACAGTCGCTCTCTCCAGGTCACCATGAGATCGTGCCGGAGGTCTGTCCGCTGAGCGGCGATTTGCCGCGGCAGCGGAGTTTCCCCCCGACGTAGTGCCTCCGCGCGCCATTCGTGAAGGCGCGCGAGGACTATCGCCTCCAGATCCCATGGCGGCAATCCGGCAAGGAGGCTCGCCGCCTCACCGGAGATCGTGCGGTACCCCCGGACTAGCCTTAGGGCTATCCCCTTTTGGGGCGCGTTCAGGTAGCGGGCGGCTTGCCGCCTCAGAGAACGCGCCCACACCGGGGCCCCGTAAAGGGCCATGGACCGCACGACCCCCGCGTAGAGCCTCCGGCAGGAGGCGTTTGGACCCCCCAGGTTGGGCAGGAGCCGCTTGAAGGCAGCGTGTGAGACACCCCTGTGTCTCGGTGTGCACGTTAAGTCGTTAGCCCTCCTGCGCCTGATGGCTCCCCGTTGTGCCAGTCTGCCGTCCCAATAGAAGTACACCAGTATTTGCGCACACCTCGTGCACTGTAATATTTCCTGCGTCGATTGCTAGTCTCCACTGGCCACCATGATTGTAAGCTCAGTAGGTAGAGCGCCGATACACAACCAAAACAATCCATCGGAGGTCGGAGGTTCAAATCCTTCACGAGTCGATCTTTTTTGCAGTTTCGTTTTTTTAACATTTTCTGCTCACCGTATGATTATACTTCTGGCTCCCTACGTCTTGCAGTAATTTCATTCCACATGAATAGAATCTTGACTCCTAAAGAGAGACTCCTCTGTACGTCTTAGCTTATCGATGGTAAAAAGTTCAAATATATTTTACCCAAATTCTGCTTTTGCACACTGACTCGCTCATAAAGTCATCGGTTTCTGAGGACCAGGCGGCGCAAGATAAAATGGGCCATTGTTTGACTTTGTACCGGCCGCATCGGCCACTCGGCCACTGTAACGTGTCCAGATGGGACACTCTTATTAGATGGTTCCTAAGATATCATTTTGAGATTCAGATCATCACTTTGGTAACAAATTTTGTCTGGATGCTATGCACTACGAAGATGTAATATTTCTATGATTTTGGTATTGCGCCATATTATGTATTAACAGTATACGGGTATACGGTCGACATTTTCGCGTCAATATAACAAGACTCGTTAGCTCAGTGGGTAGAGCGCCGATACACAGCCCAAAAATCCATCGGAGGTCGGAGGTTCAAATCCTTCACGAGTCGATCTTTTGCAGTTTAGTTTTTTTTTGTTTCTTATATTTGGCAACCAATTGCCCGATTCAATAGCCCTATATTTTCGTGGTCACAGACGTGACTGCTAAGCATGTGGTCTTGAGTTCAAATACCAGGTCGGGTTTTCCATTACCAATTTCTTCCGCAGTTTGGACACTGTTGGTGTGAGACACCTCGTACACTGTAATATTTCCTGTGTCGATTGCTAGTCTCCACTGGCCGCCATGATTGAAAGCGTCAGGACGATTATACTCGTCGTTACAACATTACCTGCTGATGGTCCGTTGTATGTAGGTAAAGTTTGGTATCTGTTGACAGCGTGGTACTTCTGACACCTGATTGTTGAAGCTGTTCAGAGGGTGAGTAATGACGTCATATTGGTGATAGTGGTCGTTGTTTTAGAGTGGTATCAATAAGATTCGTTAGCTCAGTGGGTAGAGCGCCGATACACAGCCCAAAAATCCATCGGAGGTCGGAGGTTCAAATCCTTCACGAGTCGATCTTTTTTGCAGTTTCGTTTTGTTAACATTTTCTGCTCACCGTTTGATTATACTTCTGGCTCCCTACGTCTTGCAGTAATTTCGTTCCACAGGAATAGAATCTTGACTCCTAAAGAGGGACTCCTCTGTACGTCTTAGCTTATCGATGGTAAAAAGTTCAAATATATTTTACCCAAATTCTGCTTTTGCTCACTGACTCGCTCATAAAGTCATCGGTTTCTGAGGACCAGGCGGCGCAAGATTAAATGGGCCATTGTTTGACTTTGTACCGGCCGCATCGGCCACTCGGCCACTGTAACGTGTCCAGGTGGGAGACTCTTATTAGATGATTCCTAAGATAACATTTTGAGATTCAGATCATCACTTTGGTAATAAATTTTGTCAGAATGCTATGCACTACGAAGATGTAATATTTCAATGATTTTGGTATTGCGCCATATTATGTACTAACAGTATACGGGTATACGGTCGACATTTTCGCGTCAATATAACAAGACTCGTTAGCTCAGTGGGTAGAGCGCCGATACACAGCCCAAAAATCCATCGGAGGTCGGAGGTTCAAATCCTTCACGAGTCGATCTTTTGCAGTTTAGTTTTTTTTTGTTTCTTATATTTGGCAACCAATTGCCCGATTCAATAGCCCTATATTTTCGTGGTCACACACGTGACTGCTAAGCATGTGGTTTTGAGTTCAAATACCAGGTCGGGTTTTCCATTACCAATTTCTTCCGCAGTTTGGACACTGTTGGTGTGAGACACCCCCGTGTCTCGGTGTGCACGTTAAGTCGTTAGCCCTCCTGCACCTGATGGCTCCCCGTTGTGCCAGTCTGCCGTCCCAATAGAAGTACACCAGTATTTGCGCACACCTCGTGCACTGTAATATTTCCTGCGTCGATTGCTAGTCTCCACTGGCCGCCATGATTGAAAGCGTCAGGACGATTATACATGTCGTTACAACATTACCTGCTGATGGTCCGTTGTCCGTAGGTAAAGTTTGGTATCTGTTGACAGCGTGGTACTTCTGACACCTGATTGTTGAAGCTGTTCAGAGGGTGAGTAATGACGTCATATTGATGATAGTGATCGTTGTTTTAGAGTGGTCTCAATAAGACTCGTTAGCTCAGTAGGTAGAGCGCCGATACACAACCAAAACAATCCATCGGAGGTCGGAGGTTCAAATCCTTCACGAGTCGATCTTTTTTGCAGTTTCGTTTTTTTAACATTTTCTGCTCACCGTATGATTATACTTCTGGCTCCCTACGTCTTGCAGTAATTTCATTCCACATGAATAGAATCTTGACTCCTAAAGAGGGACTCCTCTGTACGTCTTAGCTTATCGATGGTAAAAAGTTCAAATATATTTTACCCAAATTCTGCTTTTGCTCACTGACTCGCTCATAAAGTCATCGGTTTCTGAGGACCAGGCGGCGCAAGATAAAATGGGCCATTGTTTGACTTTGTACGGGCCGAATCGGCCACTCGGCCACTGTAACGTGTCCAGGTGGGACACTCTTATTAGATGGTTCCTAAGATATCATTTTGAGATTCAGATCATCACTTTGGTAACAAATTTTGTCTGGATGCTATGCACTACGAAGATGTAATATTTCTATGATTTTGGTATTGCGCCATATTATGTATTAACAGTATACGGGTATACGGTCGACATTTTCGCGTCAATATAACAAGACTCGTTAGCTCAGTGGGTAGAGCGCCGATACACAGCCCAAAAATCCATCGGAGGTCGGAGGTTCAAATCCTTCACGAGTCGATCTTTTGCAGTTTAGTTTTTTTTTGTTTCTTATATTTGGCAACCAATTGCCCGATTCAATAGCCCTATATTTTCGTGGTCACACACGTGACTGCTAAGCATGTGGTCTTGAGTTCAAATACCAGGTCGGGTTTTCCATTACCAATTTCTTCCGCAGTTTGGACACTGTTGGTGTGAGACACCCCCGTATCTCGGTGTGCACGTTAAGTCGTTAGCCCTCCTGCGCCTGATGGCTCCCCGTTGTACCAGTCTGCCGTCCCAATAGAAGTACACCAGTATTTGCGCACACCTCGTGCACTGTAATATTTCCTGCGTCGATTGCTAGTCTCCACTGGCCGCCATGATTGAAAGCGTCAGGACGATTATACATGTCGTTACAACATTACCTGCTGATGGTCCGTTGTCCGTAGGTAAAGTTTGGTATCTGTTGACAGCGTGGTACTTCTGACACCTGATTGTTGAAGCTGTTCAGAGGGTGAGTAATGACGTCATATTGATGATAGTGATCGTTGTTTTAGAGTGGTCTCAATAAGACTCGTTAGCTCAGTAGGTAGAGCGCCGATACACAACCAAAACAATCCATCGGAGGTCGGAGGTTCAAATCCTTCACGAGTCGATCTTTTTTGCAGTTTCGGTGTTTTAACATTTTCTGCTCACCGTATGATTATACTTCTGGCTCCCTACGTCTTGCAGTAATTTCATTCCACATGAATAGAATCTTGACTCCTAAAGAGGGACTCCTCTGTACGTCTTAGCTTATCGATGGTAAAAAGTTCAAATATATTTTACCCAAATTCTGCTTTTGCTCACTGACTCGCTCATAAAGTCATCGGTTTCTGAGGACCAGGCGGCGCAAGATAAAATGGGCCATTGTTTGACTTTGTACCGGCCGAATCGGCCACTCGGCCACTGTAACGTGTCCAGGTGGGACACTCTTATTAGATGGTTCCTAAGATATCATTTTGAGATTCAGATCATCACTTTGATAATAAATTTTGTCTGGATGCTATGCACTACGAAGATGTAATATTTCAATGATTTTGGTATTGCGCCATATTATGTACTAACAGTATACGGGTATACGGTCGACATTTTCGCGTCAATATAACAAGACTCGTTAGCTCAGTGGGTAGAGCGCCGATACACAGCCCAAAAATCCATCGGAGGTCGGAGGTTCAAATCCTTCACGAGTCGATCTTTTGCAGTTTAGTTTTTTTTGCTTCTTATAAACTAAACCAATTGCCCGATTCAATAGCCCTATATTTTCGTGGTCACAGACGTGACTGCTAAGCATGTGGTCTTGAGTTCAAATACCAGGTCGGGTTTTCCATTACCAATTTCTTCCGCAGTTTGGACACTGTTGGTGTGAGACACCCCCGTGTCTCGGTGTGCACGTTAAGTCGTTAGCCCTCCTGCGCCTGATGGCTCCCCGTTGTGCCAGTCTGCCGTCCCAATAGAAATACATCAGTATTTGCGCACACCTCGTGCACTGTAATATTTCCTGCGTCGATTGCTAGTCTCCACTGGCCGCCATGATTGAAAGCGTCAGGACGATTATACTTGTCGTTACAACATTACCTGCTGATGGTCCGTTGTCCGTAGGTAAAGTTTGGTATCTGTTGACAGCGTGGTACTTCTGACACCTAATTGTTGAAGCTGTTCAGAGGGTGAGTAATGACGTCATATTGATGATAGTGATCGTTGTTTTAGAGTGGTATCAATAAGACTCGTTAGCTCAGTAGGTAGAGCGCCGATACACATCCCAAACAATCCATCGGAGGTCGGAGGTTCAAATCCTTCACGAGTCGATCTTTTTTGCAGTTTCGTTTTGTTAACATTATTTTCTGCTCACCGTATGATTATACTTCTGGCTCCCTACGTCTTGCAGTAATTTCATTCCACATGAATAGAATCTTGACTCCTAAAGAGGGACTCCTCTGTACGTCTTAGCTTATCGATGGTAAAAAGTTCAAATATATTTTACCCAAATTCTGCTTTTGCACACTGACTCGCTCATAAAGTCATCGGTTTCTGAGGACCAGGCGGCGCAAGATAAAATGGGCCATTGTTTGACTTTGTACCGGCCCAATCGGCCACTCGGCCACTGTAACGTGTCCAGGTGGGACACTCTTATTAGATGGTTCCTAAGATATCATTTTGAGATTCAGATCATCACTTTGGTAACAAATTTTGTCTGGATGCTATGCACTACGAAGATGTAATATTTCAATGATTTTGGTATTGCGCCATATTATGTACTAACAGTATACGGGTATACGGTCGACATTTTCGCGTCAATATAACAAGACTCGTTAGCTCAGTGGGTAGAGCGCCGATACACAGCCCAAAAATCCATCGGAGGTCGGAGGTTCAAATCCTTCACGAGTCGATCTTTTGCAGTTTAGTTTTTTTTGCTTCTTATATTTCTAAACCAATTGCCCGATTCAATAGCCCTATATTTTCGTGGTCACAGACGTGACTGCTAAGCATGTGGTCTTGAGTTCAA
Organism: Noctua fimbriata; assembly: GCA_905163415.1. Lineage (NCBI taxonomy): Eukaryota > Metazoa > Arthropoda > Insecta > Lepidoptera > Noctuidae > Noctua > Noctua fimbriata. The sequence goes on from LR990923.1 coordinate 1,953,927, forward strand.
ATACCAGGTCGGGTTTTCCATTACCAATTTCTTCCGCAGTTTGGACACTGTTGGTGTGAGACACCCCCGTGTCTCGGTGTGCACGTTAAGTCGTTAGCCCTCCTGCGCCTGATGGCTCCCCGTTGTGCCAGTCTGCCGTCCCAATAGAAGTACACCAGTATTTGCGCACACATCGTGCACTGTAATATTTCCTGCGTCGATTGCTAGTCTCCACTGGCCATCATGATTGAAAGCGTCAGGACGATTATACTTGTCGTTACAACATTACCTGCTGATGGTCCGTTGTCCGTAGGTAAAGTTTGGTATCTGTTGACAGCGTGGTACTTCTGACACCTGATTGTTGAAGCTGTTCAGAGGGTGAGTAATGGCGTCATATTGGTGATAGTGGTCGTTGTTTTAGAGTGGTATCAATAAGACTCGTTAGCTCAGTAGGTAGAGCGCCGATACACATCCCAAACAATCCATCGGAGGTCGGAGGTTCAAATCCTTCACGAGTCGATCTTTTTTGCAGTTTCGTTTTGTTAACATTATTTTCTGCTCACCGTATGATTATACTTCTGGCTCCCTACGTCTTGCAGTAATTTCATTCCACATGAATAGAATCTTGACTCCTAAAGAGGGACTCCTCTGTACGTCTTAGCTTATCGATGGTAAAAAGTTCAAATATATTTTACCCAAATTCTGCTTTTGCACACTGACTCGCTCATAAAGTCATCGGTTTCTGAGGACCAGGCGGCGCAAGATAAAATGGGCCATTGTTTGACTTTGTACCGGCCGCATCGGCCACTCGGCCACTGTAACGTGTCCAGGTGGGAGACTCTTATTAGATGATTCCTAAGATAACATTTTGAGATTCAGATCATCACTTTGGTAATAAATTTTGTCAGAATGCTATGCACTACGAAGATGTAATATTTCAATGATTTTGGTATTGCGCCATATTATGTACTAACAGTATACGGGTATACGGTCGACATTTTCGCGTCAATATAACAAGACTCGTTAGCTCAGTGGGTAGAGCGCCGATACACAGCCCAAAAATCCATCGGAGGTCGGAGGTTCAAATCCTTCACGAGTCGATCTTTTGCAGTTTAGTTTTTTTTTGTTTCTTATATTTGGCAACCAATTGCCCGATTCAATAGCCCTATATTTTCGTGGTCACACACGTGACTGCTAAGCATGTGGTTTTGAGTTCAAATACCAGGTCGGGTTTTCCATTACCAATTTCTTCCGCAGTTTGGACACTGTTGGTGTGAGACACCCCCGTGTCTCGGTGTGCACGTTAAGTCGTTAGCCCTCCTGCACCTGATGGCTCCCCGTTGTGCCAGTCTGCCGTCCCAATAGAAGTACACCAGTATTTGCGCACACCTCGTGCACTGTAATATTTCCTGCGTCGATTGCTAGTCTCCACTGGCCGCCATGATTGAAAGCGTCAGGACGATTATACATGTCGTTACAACATTACCTGCTGATGGTCCGTTGTCCGTAGGTAAAGTTTGGTATCTGTTGACAGCGTGGTACTTCTGACACCTGATTGTTGAAGCTGTTCAGAGGGTGAGTAATGACGTCATATTGATGATAGTGATCGTTGTTTTAGAGTGGTCTCAATAAGACTCGTTAGCTCAGTAGGTAGAGCGCCGATACACAACCAAAACAATCCATCGGAGGTCGGAGGTTCAAATCCTTCACGAGTCGATCTTTTTTGCAGTTTCGTTTTTTTAACATTTTCTGCTCACCGTATGATTATACTTCTGGCTCCCTACGTCTTGCAGTAATTTCATTCCACATGAATAGAATCTTGACTCCTAAAGAGGGACTCCTCTGTACGTATTAGCTTATCGATGGTAAAAAGTTCAAATATATTTTACCCAAATTCTGCTTTTGCTCACTGACTCGCTCATAAAGTCATCGGTTTCTGAGGACCAGGCGGCGCAAGATAAAATGGGCCATTGTTTGACTTTGTACGGGCCGAATCGGCCACTCGGCCACTGTAACGTGTCCAGGTGGGACACTCTTATTAGATGGTTCCTAAGATATCATTTTGAGATTCAGATCATCACTTTGGTAACAAATTTTGTCTGGATGCTATGCACTACGAAGATGTAATATTTCTATGATTTTGGTATTGCGCCATATTATGTACTAACAGTATACGGGTATACGGTCGACATTTTCGCGTCAATATAACAAGACTCGTTAGCTCAGTGGGTAGAGCGCCGATACACAGCCCAAAAATCCATCGGAGGTCGGAGGTTCAAATCCTTCACGAGTCGATCTTTTGCAGTTTAGTTTTTTTTGCTTCTTATATTTCTAAACCAATTGCCCGATTCAATAGCCCTATATTTTCGTGGTCACAGACGTGACTGCTAAGCATGTGGTCTTGAGTTCAAATACCAGGTCGGGTTTTCCATTACCAATTTCTTCCGCAGTTTGGACACTGTTGGTGTGAGACACCCCGTGTCTCGGTGTGCACGTTAAGTCATTAGCCCTCCTGCGCCTGATGGCTCCCCGTTGTGCCAGTCTGCCGTCCCAATAGAAGTACACCAGTATTTGCGCACACCTCGTACACTGTAATATTTCCTGCGTCGATTGCTAGTCTCCACTGGCCGCCATGATTGAAAGCGTCAGGACGATTATACTTGTCGTTACAACATTACCTGCTGATGGTCCGTTGTCCGTAGGTAAAGTTTGGTATCTGTTGACAGCGTGGTACTTCTGACACCTGATTGTTGAAGCTGTTCAGAGGGTGAGTAATGACGTCATATTGATGATAATGGTCGTTGTTTTAGAGTGAAATCAATAAGACTCGTTAGCTCAGTAGGTGGAGCGCCGATACACAACCCAAATAATCCATCGGAGGTCGGAGGTTCAAATCCTTCACGAGTCGGTCTTTTTGCAATTTCATTGAGCATTGCGAGACATTATTGAGTTAATTTGATTTTTTTTTAGAATGGTTACCGAATGCTTCCAGTGTTTTTTTTTTGTTATTTTATTCATTTTTTCTTATTTATTAAGTACAGTTTTTTTTCCTTTTCTATTCACGCGACAAGCTTTTATGAAAACTATTCTATTTCGTTTTCTTTTATTCCAAGGTTTATTGTCTTCATTTCAGTGAATTTTTATAAAAGCTTGTCTTTAAAAAGGTTTTTTAATTAGCTATTTTATTGTAAGCTTCTATTGAACTGAAATCCTTGTGATTACCACTGTCTGCCGCCATAATGTGAAAATACTACAAAATGTAAGTAACAGTAGTCAAGATGCAGAAAAAAATTGTTTAACAGTCCATTTGTATCTTTTAATACACACGTGTATCGCCGAAGGACCGATTCGACAATGTACACCATTTCTTATAACTTCCGCCAGCCATATTAAATTACTTACTTCCAAATTCAATTTAAACTAAAACAAAAGCCGCTCTCACAAGTCATAAAATCCGATACTTTTTGCCATTAAGTACAGTTCCTTAGCCCCACCATTAGTCAAAACTTTTTTAATCGACTCGCTTTTGAAGAAATTCTTTGAAAGTCTTGTTGATTAATATACAGATCCAAAGAAAATTAGTTTTTGAGCTGGGTCAATTGATATTCGGAATTCCTTTGTCGTTAATTCTGAAGTCTGAACTTAAAAAAATGTGGAAATAGGTTGTAGGTATGGTACAAATTAATAGCCAATAATATATTGATTTTACAATGTGAGCGAATGACCATTTTTTGTGCATTGTCAATAGTCAGTACCTGCAGTAGAATACGACACCTGCAGATATTTACGATTGAACAATATTCGTCACATTATTTACTTTGTCGGACATATTATAAATTTTTCAAACAGTATGAAGCAATGAATTAGAAATTTCCTTCAAGCACCTTCCTACGTATTGTGTGTAGAATTGTATTTGTTGCCAGTACACCACCAACAACCCCCTATATTGTTTATTTTGAAGTACGTTCTGTCTATCCTAAGAGGGTTGATATCGATTTTTCTGATAATACCGTCTTTGTACCCATTGCAAAATAGTTTTCTAATATATTCTTGTGTTCAGTAAAGTATATTGTGATAGTAATTGTATAGTCAATGGATTATTGACCGGATACAAGTTTAATGAGTTTTGTTTTGTGTGTTGTTACACGATAGAGAAAGAAACAGTGGTGAGTGCCTAACCTGTGTCAGAGTTTTTATGCCGCCCATGGGCCTCTGTAATGACTTGACTTTACATGCCGTCGAGAAACATCTATCAGGCATGCTGGTCTCCGCACGATATTTTCCTTCACCGAAGCTAGTGATAATTATACAATACGCACATGAATCCGAATAATCAGAGGTACGTATCTTGGGTTCGAACTCGAAACCTATGACTTAGCAGTCCGACGGTCACACCACTAGACTATCACTGTTTTTTTAACACATGCCATTAACAGGTGTACTCTTCGTTTCATTACGTATAGTTCAGGTGACACTTTGATATTATATAAAAAGGGCGGCATTATATCTTAAAAGGTTCTTTTGATGGCTCCTCAAGCGTACGTTTACGGCACGTAAACGTGTTACGTGGCGAACCTTTATGTTCTCTTTTAGATTGTTATGCGATACTTATATTATTACGTAAAATAAGAAGAAAGAGATGTGTGGTGATGAGATGCGACGTGATATTATCATATTTTAATGTATTTAAAGCTGCTATTGCTAAATCAATTTGACTATAACTTGCTGCGCGGGCGCTACAAAACTACGAAATTATAGACGTAGACAAAAAAGACCACTAGGTAATTGTCTCCACGCAATGGATGGCTGTGGACGATACCGCCGAAACCGGCTCAGAAAGAGATAGTGAGATGACCAGGCCGTGCACCGGGGAGGCTAGTTCAAGCTGGCGAAAGAAATGAGTATCAGGCAAAATATGGGAGAGGCCTTTGCGCCGCAGTGGGAAATAGGAGGCTTTTAAAAAGTTGAATATTTATTTGTATTCGCTAAACAGACGGATATTAATACCTCCTTCTCTGTCTCGTTTAACTTTGTCCAACACTTATACACACTATCTATTGAATACTACCAACACTACTTTGGAACATATCTATATCTATGGAACAAACGACACGAGTCTCTTCCCAATACCAATTGAATGCTGAAAAATCCCTTTTCAATAAAATGAGTATCGCTGTATATTGGTTTTCTATTCACAGCGGGGTAGGGAAGCCATTTTATTTGAAAAAGTAAGATTGGGACTTGTATACCTGAAAAAGATAATTATGACTTCAATCTGGAAAATTATTTTAAATCATTTATTCTGTCGGTTTTTTTGAGTGACGACCGTGAATTGGCAATTGCAATGTAGGACGCCCTCAGGCTAGGTGAAACGAAGATCTTCGCAAGGTGACTCTTAGCACCAGGATGAGAGTAGCTGAGAAAGAGGTGCGATTGGAGAGGCCTATGGCCTACAGTCGATAGGCTGATGATTGGTGTGATAAAATAGGTTTATTTAGACTAAACCACCAGAACCAGAGAACCAGAGTTTTCGTCATAGCTCACAGAATAAGTAAGCTAAAGTGGCAATGGGCCGGTCATATTAGCCGTAGGACCGACGACCGTTGGGGTAGACGTGTTCGTGAGTGGAGTCCGCAAATCAGTAAGCGTAAGGTGGGATGCCCTCAGGTTTGGTGGAGCGACGATCTTCGCAGGGTGGCTGGTAGCAATTGGATGAGAGTTGCTGAAAATCGAGATGAGACTTTTTCTAATCTTTAATGTTTGGTACACATGTAGTAACTTCAGTCTTTAACATTTTAAAGCAGAGTTAAATTAGAAATGCAGTAGCTACCTTTGATCTATTCACCTTTACATTACGGTATGAGGAAACGGCAGTCGTGAAGGTAGTAAGAATCTGAAATATTCATGTCACATAAAAGTTAGCGACCCAGTTTCGAGCACGTTCCCCAAATCGTTACAATTGCATTGCAACGAGTTCAAGATTAGTGTCGCATGTACTGATAAATGCGCTATTTTTGTAATAGTTGTCCTCATATTTTTCGCATAACACACGTACTACCGCGCTCACTGCCGGTCGACCACTTTTCGTCCTTATTATTCAGTTCAGAAGGTTGAACCGTGATCGACCGTCAGAGCGCGATAGTACAGTCGCCAGCACAAGTTACCACAAACTGTCTTCTCCAAATGTTTATAAACCATAAAATGTTGATGGTTAAGTTCAAAATGGAATGAGAAAATTACAGTTTCTAGTAACTAGATGCGCTGGCGACTGTACATACCATCACGATCTTTTGATAGTCAATTACAAGTAGTCTGAAGTTTGACAACGAGATTTGCTAAGCGACTTTGTGTTAGAGAATAAATGGGTTGGTGGTGGTAAAGTGCTGGTATTAAGCAGGTGCAAGCCGACCCCAACATAGTTGAAAAAAGACTATCATGCCTGCTTCCCTGAAGGGTCAGACAGAGGTGTACGAATACACGTACGTGTACGTACACCCACATTTTGCCAGTAATCTCCAAGTCCAGTCTAGTAAGGGCGAACCTAATGCCATCAACTGGGCTGCATATTTTTATTAGAAGACATTCATCACACGTAGGATTATAAAGATAGCCCAGGCCATTTGCAGCGGGCGTCATTTTACAACAAAAAAAACCTTCAAAAAAAAAGTACCCATTATTTTTCCACGGGCCCATCAAACAGCCATCACAACAAAAAAATGGCCAATCAAAGTAAAAAACCAAACAACATAACCTTAACACAGCTGAACGATATCTTTTGTTCAAAATATCCCATGAAACCCCACCATTACTTATTGTAGGTTATTATTAAAAGTCAAAATACATTCCTTTTCTCTGGTCCTTTTGTTCGACGTTTTGTAGAAAAGGACCAAACCGGTATGAATAATATCAGCGAGTAGATCATCTCTCGGCTATTTGTAGGCAGAAATCTCAAAAATGTATTTACTTTTTTATTATTAAGTTACTAGGGAAATTGAGCCGCTTTCCCTTTGTTGCTGGGAAGGGATGGGCGTTTTAATGCCTTGTTCTTTTAACTGCGGTTGGATATTTTGGGATCTTTACACCAGATTAGAGGTATAGTATCATTTGATGGCAACCATTGCAAAATACAACCGTACCTTTGTAGCTGTGGGTGTCTTTTTGCTTGATATTTACTGCTAACTGTATCATCAATCTGTCTTTATCTTGCAAGACAATGTTGCGTTATTGGTTTTCCCTACAAATCCAATAATTGGCATCAGAAGATAATAATAACGTCCTGATTAAACTTTTAACCGAATGAGAAGGTTCACCTTTTGTAATAAAATTATTAAGTGTTACAAACTCCTTGCCAAATCTCGAAAAACCTACTTTTAATACTGTTTAATTAAATAAAGAAATTCGAAGTTTCTGAAGTAAAGCAGAGTATTTTCTCTGGTACAATACGGTCTCGTTCCCGGCGGTCTCGAATATCTTTAGTATTCGTGGAACGTCCCCTAATGATATTATATTAGTATTCATTCCTCACATCGTATAAGTATTTTAAAAGGAAAACCACGGGGTTTATGTTAATTTTCATGGATACGTAATGTCTTGAAAAAATATAAATGTAGGACTTTATTATTCTACGACATAAAATGCCTTTTGCTGGGGCGCATCACGTTGGTGCTATGAGCGTAGAAATTCAGTCATCCATCATCATCATCTGCCTAACCTTTTCCCAACTATATTGGGGTCGGCTTCCAGTCTAACCGGATGCAGCTGAATACCAGTATTTTACATGGAGCGACTGCCTATCTGACCTCCACAACCCAGTTAGTACTGGGTAATACGATACCACTTGGTAAGACTGGTTGTCAGACTTTTTGGGCCTCTGACTACCTAACGACTGTCAAAGATCTACAAATGACAGCCGGGACCAACGGCTTAACGTGCTTTCCGAGGCACGGAGGAAACTCGGTATGTAATGGGCGGTCATCCATCCACAGACCAACCGAGGCAAGCACGGCTTAACTTAAAGATCGGCCCGAGCGGCTGTTATTATTTAGCCACGAGCTCATATTCAGTCATCCATCATCATCTTTTAAATATTTAATGAAATGGCAAGAGTTTCTGGTAGTCCAATGTGTTACAACAAATTAATGGTGACTGTGTTCACTAAAAACCAAATGAAAGATTTCACCTAAAAATATAGACATTCAATCACATTCCTCATGATTGTGTAAGCAGACATCTGAAGTCTCTGCTAATTTTAATTACTAATTTATTCGTAAATTAAATGATTCTTAATTTTAGTCATTTAAGTCCTTTTCTTTGTACTAAGTTATTAGTAAGGTGTACAGTACATCAACGCGCAACCATCAAGCTCATGGCTAAATAATTACAGCCGCGCGGGTCAGTCTTCAGGTTAAGCCGCTCTTGCCTAGTTTGATCCGTGGATGGGTGATCACTCATTTCGTACCGAGTTTTCTCCGTGGCTCGGAAAGCACGTAAAGCCTTTGATCCCGTCATTTATATATCTCTGAAAGTCGTTACAGGGGCCCGAAAGTCTGACTAGCAGTCTTACCAGTCGTATTACTCAGTAATAACTGGGTTGTGAAGGTCAGATGGGCTGTCGCTCCTTTTAATATACTGGTATTCAGCCGCATCCAGTAAGATTGAAAGCCGACCCCAACATAGTCGGAAAACGCTAGGCAGATGATGATGTTAAAGCTTCTAGAATTGCTATTTTTCGGCGGTTATTAAAAAAGAAAGCTGTACATTTAACCGTAAAGGAACAAGGTATTGTACTTTTTAAGAACTGATATTTATTTGGAAACTAGCTTTTGTCCGCGGCTTCGCTCGCGTTTATTTACAATTTGACAATCAATTCGGGTTATACTCTGCTTGTAATAATTTAAAAATTCAATCGCGCCATCTATTATCGTAAGAAAGTTATTGCTGTTTTCCTCACGAACAGTACTGTTTTTCGGGAAGAAAGGTTCCCTATGTCCGTTTCTGTACACTGGACAACTTATATACAATTTCAGGATGATCTGTTCAGTGGTTTAGGCGTGAAAAGGTAACAAATAAACTTACATTTATAATATTATAAATATTAAAAGAAAGTCGAAAGTCTGGGCGAAAGTCTCCACACGATGGTTGCCGGAAGACGGACGGGCGCCGCCGAGGCCGGCCCAGAAAGAGGGGGCGAGACGATTTGGACGCGTACCGCGAGGGCTGGCCCGAGGAGGCGTGAGAAAAGAGTACATGGAAGGAATTGGGGGAGGCCTTTGCCCAGCAGTGGGACAGTACAGGTTAAAAAAAATTAAAAAAAAAAAGTGTGGATTCTACGCTGTTGGGTCTGGAATCATGACATGCTAAACTCATTCTGTACTAGTTTGCGCCTCACCGTCCTTTACACCGTGTTCAATAATTATAATTATGGTAATAAATCATGTATGTATAAATATCGGTCCTTTTACCTCACGCAAGCGAGGCCCCTTTCTAATATTAATATGAGTGACTGACTCACATCAAAGGAAGCTTATTAATGTTTACGTTAACTTGATTATCAGTGCGGTTGCACGACCGTCAGTTAATTTAACTTGGTCAAACAAGTTCGTTTGTCAGTGACAGGGTGACATGTGGGTTAAGGGGTGACTTGTTCAAGATCAGTTAGTGACAGAATAAAGAACTTTGTTTGATGATACTTTTCTTACTATAACTATCATTGATGATTAATTATACTTTCACAGCTGACATGAGGGCGTATATACTAGAAACTTAACCGATATTCTATGCTAGATTCTGGAAACTAGTTATACTGGTTTAATGAGGAGCCAGTAATTCTTCGTCTAATGTATATGAAACTGATATATATGTATCCGTTTACACTAGAAGCCGAACCTAATAGGAAAAGACAATTATGATGGTGACACTAGAAAAACGCATTTGTTAGACATCAATTATATGCCACTACCCATTTATTTTTCCTAATATAGAACATCTTAAATGTTGCAGAGAAAAATAAAATAGAGAAAAATATAATAAGACCATTTAGGCGACCATTTGTGAACAAAATTTTGGCTTACATCAACGTACTTTTAACAAAACAGTTAATTACAATTTGTAATACTTTTACGAAACGACAGTCCTGACGGGTCTTTTCATCTTTTCAAAAAGGCAAAGGAGGCAAAGCTTTAAGACGAAATAACAATGAAAGGTACTTTACAATTCTTTAACGTCGTATAACCAGGAACATTTGCCGCGGAACTTAGGACCCGACTACACTTGCGATATTGTTGGTTGATATTCACCTTTTGTTACCTAATAAACCCTTACTTTCCCTATTCGATTTGGTATACTGCTGGATTGGGTGCTAGCAAAATGCAATAGGAAAACTGTTTAGAATGTGAACGTCTAATTCCGAAGGAGACCACAACCATAACCACCCAATCTACATGACAGGCCGAAGTGAGACGACTGACGTCTACATAACACTATGAAAACGGAACGGTAGTCGTCTTAGGAATTATACCTTTATTAAGGGCATTACATGGCTCAAATCCCAAAAACAGCGTATGTTCAAAGAAATTTGTTGATGAATCCCTTCGTGCGTTTTCCGTGTAAAAAAAGTATGTTATAGTTAAGTTCATCACAAATAAATTGTATTGTTTAAAATTTTAATAAACCTTCTCAATTTTTTTTGGTTAATCGTAGAAAATAAGTCCTTTTTCAACCTTAATTGTAAATTATCTCTGTAACGGCTGAATAGATCGGCATGAATTTTGTAACAACAAATACGTAATGATATACTTAACAATCTGTATTGTTTTTTTCTGTTATTTCTTTTAATATTTTTAAATAATAAATAAAAACCGAAATTTTGCGTAATGTGCGGGGCAAGTCAACAAAAACCAGTACAGGGATCAAATCATCAAGGTCATCGAGCAATGTAATGCCCTTAAGGTGTTAGATTATGTAACTGCGCTCTGCTTGCACATTTACTGTGCTAACCGTCAGTCTATGGAATGTCTGGCTTCTCTGTTTCCCGATCATTATAATCTGGATTTCTTCTAAGTTCGAGTAAATCGATTTATTTTAGGCAAAGCGCGCTCCACCATAGGTCGCATCATCGCTACATACCAGACGAGCTACGACCAGACGCGAGAATAGATATAAGAATATTTTCCACGGGTGTAAAATGTGAGAATGTCCGTATCTGTATATTCACTTTCTTTTTTATACTTTATTATAGTTATTTTATAAAAAAAAAAACGAAATTTGTTATTGTGAAACGAGAACAACTGCCGTCTTGCAGTTTGGCAGACTTTTTATATGTTATTGTATTGAATGTTGTTATTGTATGTTGTGATATTGAATAAGAAAAAAAAAGATAGTGTAAAAAAACTCAACAAAAGAATCATGAACCCTCATTGTATTTCAGCCCTTAAGATGAACTCGGCTGAATATAAAATCACGTCTTAGGTTATTATGGGAGAGAATAATAAGATATCATCCCGTTAATGTTCGGCCGAGGTCGTAAACTTGTGAGATTTGAACATTACGATAAAGGTGAAATGAAATACGAGGCGTGCTGAGTTTCGTTGCAGGATTTAGGATCCCTTCTCGTTTGTGGCTGAATTTGGAAACTTTAGCTAATGATGCCCACTTAATTGCTTTTCCCAAATAAATAAGTTCGGTTCGGCTTCCGGTTTAATTGAATGTAGCTGTGTTTGACGTGGAGTGACTACCCTTTTGACCTCCACGATTGGTAAGACTGGTGGACAGCTGATATTCATGCTTTTAGATACCTTAAACAAAAGATAGGTGGGACCAATGATTTAAAGATAAGACGAGCTGTAGACACTAACAAAAAGTACCTACATATTTGTATGCACAATATGTCCCAACCGGTTCGACTGAAAGTTTAACGTGCTTTCCCAAGCACAGCCATGCAAGTTCGATAAACATCAGTAACACCAGAAAGAGCATACTATCGCTCCCCTGTCAACGTATCCAATAAATTGGTAAATACAATGGACCATAGCTATGCAGCTGCCGTTCGGAACGTCGTTAGTAACTGAATTTACCTGTAACAAAGGAGCTATCGCCGTCCACATAACTTAGACAAGATAACATGAATAACATCGTATGGTCCTTAGAAATTAATAGGACACCGCTTGGGGCTGTGAGGGAGAAACAATACATTGAGACAGCGTGCAAAAAGACCCTTAAAATAGCCGTCATCAACGTATTCTGAATCACATTAAACTATTTTATTTATATTTATTAAATTTTATTATGTATACACACAATACACATTTCACACTTTATCTAATAAAGCCATTTAAGAGAGAGGCAGGACAAAATCGATAAAAAGGTATCGATAGAATGCGACATACAGTTTCATATTATTAAATTCCACTGCTGCACTCGTCGCATCGGTAAAAATTTCAAATATAAAATAGAAAATTCAATTACAGGGGATATTGTTTGAAGCAGCTATTTTTATTATTGTAACCAATAAACTATAATCTCATAATACAACTTTTCTCAAAGTAAGGTTTCCAATAAAAATAAACAATATTTTGTTTGGCCGGCCCCCATACTACATGGGACTCAAACAGAACTGCCTAAATGTTATGTGACTATAGATACACCTGGCTTTGCCTAAACTTTTGGAGATTAGGGCGTTATGTTATGTTTTTGTCTGATATGTGATTTGATTTCATGAAGGCATTGTTTAGTAGTTTATAAAGACACTGGAGTCCAACTTTACTTAACTTTAAACAGTAAGTAAACCTGGCAATAGGAAAACTCAAACGATTTATGATTCATCATCATCATTTCAGCCGAAAGACGTCCACTGCTGGACATAGGCCTCACCTAAGTGTCGACACATTGACCGGTCCCGTGGGTCTTGCATCCAGTGGATCTCCCCAACCTTCACCAGGTCATCGGTTCACCTAGTTGGAGGCCTTGAAACGCAACGTCTTCGGTCGCCAATCCAGAAGTTTTCGGCCCCATCGGGCATCCGTTCTGCGAGCAATGTGCCCTGCCCACTGCCACTTAAGTTTGGCAATTCTTCGGGCTACGTCGATAACCTTGGTTCTTTTGCGGATGTCTTCATTAATTTCTGATTCGATCACGCAAGGAAACTCCGAGTATAGCCCTCTCCGTTGTCCTTTGGGTGACTTTATGCCCTCTGATGAGGGCCATTGTGAGCGACCACGTTTCGGTCCCGTATGTAATCACTGGCAATACACATTGGTCATAGACTTTCGTCTTGACACACTGCGGTAAGTTGAACGAGAAGATACTGCACAACTTCCCGAACGCTGCCCAGCCGAGACGGATTCGACGATTCAACGATTAAACTCCTCTTATTCATTCGATTACACCCTTCTCCCTCTTCTCTTTTCTCTTCTTGTTTACTTTATTATATAATTTTGTTTTATTGTTAAATTCAACCTTTTTTTGTTTTGTCCTGTGCGAGTCTAATAAATATTCTTTCTTTCTTTCTTTCTCCCTATACAAATTAAATCAAAACATGTCTTTGTTTGTATTATAACAATAAGCCGGCCACGTAAAAAACAATAAATAAGGGTAATCACCGTATCGCATCGGTCGCCAACGGGTCTTGTGATATATTAGCGCCGTAGCAAGGGTTTATCTAGGGGTCGGGACATGATAAGCCTCTGTAGTGGAGGTTTATCGATGAATGTATCGTTTAATTACATTAGATGGATTTTTGTTTCTCGTACTTATAAGGGCATAAAATGTTAAGTTTGAGGAGTAAGTTGCAAAAGTGGTACCATGATTTCTGGTATGTTGCAAGTAAATTTTAGATCAAGTAATAACTTTCTCAAAATTTTACTATTCGTCTTAAAACGGTTCTATTTCGATAAAAGAAACCACGCCGATTTAAAATGAGTGAATTGAGTTCACTCATACATATGCATTTCTCTATAGAAAACCAATGCAATCTTCTCATATCATACTTGTCTTTCAAATACAAAGAAAATATTTACGTATAAAACACACACGACGGAAAATGAATACCGTTAATAATGAGTTCGTCACAGGCAATAAGAGTTTTAATACAAAACATTCCACGGGAACGAAGCATAAAAAATCGTAGCACGGTGGGGTGAAGCACAGAGGACCGAAGCATGACGGGGTATAAAATAATTTCATACTTCGTGGAAAGTTTGGGAGTTAAATCGAGTTTTGAGAGTGTCGAACATTTTCCAGGCCTGAGCGAATAATTCTGGTGAAATGAAAATACTTATAGGTGATTACTGGGATTTAGTTTTCATAAGCTTTTCTGGGTGTTGTCTGATAACTTTTTAGGGGTTAAGCCATGGTAATTTAGTTAAAAAATCTGGTGTTAAGACTAAGAAGCTTTCTCTTACCAGACATTGTGATGAAGTGGTCTAGTTCTTGACAGAATAGGTCATATCTTTAAACATATCTTTTGTCATTTTCTTTTCTTTCGTCTACTATTGTCACAAAGGTACCTGTTGGATGAGCAGTTAGATGGCTTATTGCACCTACATGATGCACAGTTTATATTTCAAAATTATCTGGGTACTGAAAGTGCGATTCTCGCCCTTACAAAAACGGTGCAATATTAGACGAAACGTCAGACTCCTGTGTATAAGTTATGGGCTAGCTCGCCGTCCGGCCGTCTTATGACGACAGGCCGTGTCGACGGCGCGTTCGTGTTCCACGCGCGCCTCAAAGAGATGTCAGCAACCACGTAGGGGTCCGCACGGGCCGATGCCTGCCAGGGCTGCGGGACTGTTCGAAAGAGACACCGCGGCCCTGGAGCATAAAGGGCAAAGAAGGAACATGGATGGGTTTTAGTCAGTACAAGTCTGACACTCCCTTCCACTCCGCCCTGAGCAATGGGAAATCATCAAATGACCCCCCGTCATTTGATGATTTCCCATCCTAAAAAAAAAAAAAAAAAAAAAAACGACTCCTGTGTATCCTTGTTTCTTGGATCTCTCCCGTGCGTCTGACATGGTATCGTATTAGGTTTTGTAGAACAAACTGCGGGGGAGAAATGTGCCGGCAGAGCTGTTGCAATATGTTTCATTACTGGCGCCACAACCAGCTTAACAGTGTGAAATGGGCCGATAAGCTCTCCGTTTGGTATGGTTTAGAGTGCAGGGTAAGACAAGGGGAGATAACGTCGCCAAAGCGTTTTAACTTCTATATCAACGATCTAATCGTTGAGCTCAGCAGTAAGCAAATCGGATGTTGAATTGATGACGTCAGTGCCAACAATATCAGCTACACAAACGACATGGTGCTGCTTTGAGTCCAACGTGGCAACGGTCCAAGCGCTTAGAGAAGTGCTCACAATCTGCAAGGAGTTTATGCTGGCGTGGCTTGTCTTACAATGTAAAAAGACTGAGTTCTTGGTTTTTGTTGGCCCTCGGCGGCAAGTGGCCAGAAACTACCTGAAACTCTGACTAAGTTGACAGTCAGAAACTAAAACTGGTCTAACAGTTCAAGTATCTAGGGCACAACGTAACCGACGATTTTAATGACCAGGCGGATATGGATATGGAACGTAACGTGTTGCTCAAAGGTTTACACGTTGTATTGAGTAAGTTAAATAACGCTTTCCAAAGCTTATTATTGCCAAGTATTTGGCACGTGCAGCCTGTGGAGCAATTATACTCAGCGGATTAACAGCGCCCTACGGGTCCAGTATAATAATGGATTCAGGATGTTGTTAAGGCTGCCCCGTTTTTGCAGTGCATCCGGTATGTTCACGCAGGCACATTTCGACGAATTTCACGCCTTCGTTAGAAGACTGCGTCGTTGCTCTGCAGAGTACGGGGCAGCTACAACTCCATCCTGGAGACAGCAGCAGAGAAGTACGACTCCCCTATATTTTGAACTTTTTTCGTAGATGCATCTCAAACAGCAAGCTTGTGGCTCAATAATTAATAATAATAAATTGCAACTAACATAATTTATAAGTTTCTTTTACTAACTTATAGCTGTTGCTTGTCCGAAATAAAAATTATTTAATTTTTATTTATAAGTGGTCCTAAGTAGCGACTAGGCACTTAAATCTGATATTTATTATCCTTAGCCCTTTGGAGAGGAAGAAAAAGTGTGTGTCAGAATCTTATTTGTGTGTCGCTATTACCAAATAAGCCTTTACATATAAATGTCCAATTTATGACAGATGTGCTCAAAAGCCTCCTCTATAATTCATATTTATAGGAAACATTAATTTTAAACTCAATATCCCCATGGTTCCTCCATGCTTTTTATAAATTAAACCGAATAGCCTTTTCATGTCCAGTGTTGCGAGCGAAATGAATTCAGATGAGAAATGATTTAATGGACGATGCGGCTTGCGGTGAGTTTAATATTACTTGTATTTACGTTTTGAATTAATTAGCAATTTTTGGAATTAATTTTCTATGAAATTGTGTCGAAATATGAATACGAAAGAGTGTTAAATGTTATTGATGACTCTCCGGTATGAATTGGTAACGTCGTAGCTGACATCTGTTAGATCGATGGCAGAGCTACGCTGTCGGACCGCAGGACCAAATAAAATTGTCAAAGAGCAAAGGAAGCAGCACATAAAAATAAAGTTACATTACATAACTTAACATCACGTTTATAATCCCCGAAGGGTTAGGCAGAGGTGTACCTAATTAAAAACTACACACATATTTCGCTAGATATGTGTTATGTAAGTAACATAGGGGGCGAGCCTATTGCCATCAACTGGGCACTAATCGAGACTCCGTAGCTGCTACTGAAAAATTCCTGACGGAAACAGCGCATTAACACTTTGCCCGAGCTGCGAATCGAACCCAGGACCTCATGCTCAGCAGTTGAGCTTGCAACCACTAGGCCAACGAGGAAATACTAAAAACAAAGTTAGTAAATAGAAAAAAGTATTTTATGGAACAATCTTGTATCATCTTAAAAACACAAAGCTTATAAACCTGTACTCCCAAAAAATAAACCGCTTACGCTTGTTTACACTCAATCCTGAGCTTCCTTTTCCAGTAAAACAGTGTGGAAACAACTTATATCAAAGCCGTGTTTGCCCAAATCAAAGTGTTCTCGGACCCTTTGTCAACGCGCAGCGATACTACACATATAAGATACGACGAAGTGAACCCATTTTGTTTAAAACACAGAGTAGACAGTTTACTCACTGGAGTAACCATTTATTAAAAAAGTATGTAAATTAAATTGATATTTAAACTAATAACACTCGATAACTTGATTGATTGTTTTTTCATTCGCCGTTCATATTGTGTTTTCACTTCGAGCAAAAGATGTCAAATTAAAGACAGTATGAACAAAGAAAATTAACATAACGAGGATATCTGATTTCAACTCAAAGTCGCGTTCACACTTGCAAGAAAAGTGCGCTTTGCGTGCATCTACGGAAAATACACTTAGGACACCTTTGGACATATTCACCAAATGCGCGCGCGCATTGAATGTGGCACGTCCATAGCCATTCGAAGCACGTAACGTGCACGGTTTGGGCAGGTGTGGACGGGCCACTATATCTTTTTAACTATGCGGTTTTGACCCCTTATTTGAAGACGGAGAAAATAACTCTTAATGAATTAAGTATCGATGTTGCTCTACTAATAAAATACATGTTAGTGCTGGCCACTATCTAAACATAAACGCTTCATAACTTACTGAGAAAACAACACTACTTGTTAGAACTCCATTTATTAACTCATCCATGTTCCGAAGAAAGATACGTAGGAGCGCCTCCATGTCAGCTTTTACCCCCAGGAGATGGGATAAAAATTGATTTTTTTTAGTCACGTACGAAAAAAGGCCGGAGGCATGATTTGTGGGTCTTTTCCTGTTTGCCCCTTATGGGGTTAGACCACTATGATCCCCTTTAATCAAAAACGCTTCCCTTAGATTCAGGTCAGGTCAGTAGGCTAAATAAAAAAGTAATAATGTAACTTGCCCTCGTTGTGGACATTATCGCAGTCAGATAAAAGTACTAAGATTACTCGATGACACAGTGCTGTCCTGCTCGATATTTTATAAGGTTTTTTTTAATAAATGAAATATGAAACTACCATGTGATCCCAAAATTGTACAGTAAAATATCGTACTGATGGTGTGTATGGGGCCTGAATCTGATATGACGGTCTCTCTGATATCTCTAGGGGTTGAAAGCAAATGGACCTGGCTTTGATCCCCAAGTCAAGTAGTTTTTCATCACAATTTTTTTTAATGTTTGGTCATAAGTTTAGTAGCAGTCGGAAGTAGGCTCAATTATCTTTGAACTCAAATACACTTGGAGAAAATATTTTTTTTTTAAATAAGTTGTGCTTTGCTTTTCAGCCTCACCTATCAAAGAATACAGGCGTCATGTTATATTGATAATAATAAAAATTATTTCAATAAAAATACATATAATATAGGTCCTTCAGCATAATATTGTAAAAGGTCAAGAATCTAACTTTTAATTAACCTTTCATACATAACTTTTAATTGATTTCAAATGTATTGTACATTTCAATGAGAAAAGTTCTCGACGAAATAAAAAGCTTTGGGCAAAAGGTCATATATTGTTATGAGACCTTTTCATTGCGATTTATTTCATATCATAAAAACGGAGAGGAAAGGATTCGCTGAAAAAATCCTTCAAGAAAACTCTGAACGCGAAATTAAAACTTACAGATTCTTATAAATTCTGTATTTCAATAAAAATCGGCTATTGAAGAAACTTTCCTAATTAAAACTATTCCAGCCTTACTGGAATTTATAATTTCTTTAGAAAAAAATCTTGTTTATTAAAAAAGAAAACAACAATCTCTTCATAAATTAACAAAGACATGCTATGACAAGCTCTGATCTTCGGAATATGAAAACAAGAGTCTCGAAAAAAAATAAAAGACGACTCTCGAATGTATGCTGCAAGAATACTAATTTGTTCGGAAAACTTCGGCAAAGTTCGTAGGGCATCGGTCTTGGTACAACATAAGTAATTATAACTTTTTCTGATGAAAATAGACAAGAAACTATATTTGGAACAAGTTTTGTTAGAAGATTATGCTATTAATATTAATATCCGGAATCGTTTAATCTTATACGAGTGAATATTGGAGTTTCAAAGTCAATCCTGTTTTGGCAATCTTTTTGTGTTTAATAGAATACTAACACATATCTGGAAAGCTAGGAATTAACCTTGAAATCGTACTCTATCCTTTATGCAGGAAGGTCGGTATTTCAGTTAAAAACTGGTCCTTAAAACAAAATGACGGATATTTTTAGTCCTTTAAGACAAAGACTATCTTGTTTTTTTTTAATTTCCTTGCAATCCTTGACACAATAATTGACTTGAATTAATTGTATTTTTACCCAAATTAAAATTACAATATCGAAGCATCCTAAAATGTGGTTTATTAAAGATCTCACCAAAGTATGAAATTATTCTGGAGGCAATTATTCAAATTCCAACCTCTTGTCATTCTGGAAAAGGGGTTATTCTAGACCTTATATCGAAACAACATTATCACGTACGCACTTCTTGAGATACATTCCACACACATCGAGGTCAGATAACATTTCAAAGCATTTAGTATATCTGTCTATATGCCAGTACCAAAGGTGTAAATACATACCAATACTGCCCCCGTAACACAATCAAGGTAACTCAACAAGTCTGGAGAAAACAGGGAATAAAAAAAATAAAAATAAGTTTTTTCAGTACAAAAATGAGAAAATTATGTTTCCTATTCTTCTTGGTCATTTTAATGCCTACCTTCAAGCATTCGGCCTTGGGATCGATTCCCAGGACGGGAAAAAAAAAATGGATTTTTTTATCAGGACTTTTTAAGTAGCAGCCACGCAGTCTGGATTTGTGCTTGGTTGATGGCAATAGTCTCGCCCCAGCTTACATGGGACTTAAACATAACGGGTGCACTGTCAGTGGTTGTAAAACTTGTGCTATTTATTCTGTGGTACTACTAGTTACTTCTGGCTAATGCTTTGGGATAACAGGCGTGATGTTATATTATGTATTTTAAATACCCAATAAATATACGGTTACTTTGATGAGTATATCTGGTGCGAGCGGTTTCAAGCTGTCAGATACAAAAAAAAAACAGGAAATTCGATTTTTTGAGTTACCGCTTTTTCGTATTAAGGGCAGAATAGACATGGCCGATAAATCGAACCGTGGCCTCTCCGAATTGCTTTGTGGTTGTGGGACAAACGTGGCCGAAATTAAGACGACGTAGGTAACAACAGGCTAGGGGCCTATTGTGATTTCAATTTATTTAATGGCTGGGAGATGGGGGGCATCGAAGGAGGTGAACCAAGAATGGGTTGTCTTTTGATGTCTTCAATTATGGTTGAGGGATTGATTTCCGGAACCACTATACATACGCAAGTTTGTGTGTGTAAACTAATATGTTTACCGTTATCCCTGTAGGCCTTTCGTTGACCTTTGTTCGGTCTGGGTTTAGGTTTCTCTGGGTTTGAGCGTGGAAAATTTGACACAAACTCATAGTGAGTTTGTGTCAAATTTTCCACTTCACTGAATGACACATATTTTGAAAACAAAATAGGTAGATTTACACTAGCGATGTATTAGGTAATCTTCCAAAACTACTTACAGATTTCAAAATTGCTTTCAGTGACGGAGAGCAACACTATTACCAAGTGCCATAGCAAATATTTCTGGACGAAGTCGCAAGTAGGAGCTAGTGTTTTATAAAATAGAAGTAATCTTAAAAAGTATCAACTTTTTTTATGTACAACAACACAGACTATATAACCCATCTTGAAATAACTCAAGTAATACCCTCTTTTTACAAGAAAAATGTTAAGCAACATACCTTCACATATCATGGCTTTCAGCAGCTCCGGCAAAAGGACCAATAATAAAGCGACGCCAAAGGACCAAGTCACTGAATGACAAAACACTAGTCACGGTGGGACGGGTTGGTATGCACAACGGGACAAGCAAGGGTTCTAATACGGGTTGTAGTTGAAAAACTTAGCCTACCCCTAAGTTCGGCGACGAGCAATATTGGGCGCGGAGATATTTGGATGGTGTTGTGCTAGAAACACGCAGTAAATTAATTGAACGCAGTGGTTTAGACATAAATATTATGCCGATAATCTTTGATGGGTTAGGTTAGGGTAGGTTAGGCTAAATAATAACAGCCGCTCGGATCGATCTTTAGGTTAAGCCGTGCTTGCCTAGGTTGGTTTGTGGATGGGTGGCCACCCATTACATTCAAAAGCACGTTAAGCCGTTGGCTCCGGCTGTCATTTGTAGATCTTTGACAGTCGTTACAGGCAGCCAGTGGCCCAAAAACTCTGACAACCAGTCTTACCAAGGGGCATAAAGGGTATCTTATTATCTAGTACTAACTGGGTTGTGGAGGTCAGATAGGCAGTCGCTCCATGTAAAATTCTGTTATTCAGCTGCATCAGGTTAGACTAGAAACCAACCCTAACATAGTTGGGAAAAAGGCTAAAGCATGAGTGGCAGATGATGAGTCTTTGATGGGTTAGGCAGAAGTGTGCTTAAAGTACACCTACTTTTCGCAAGTTATATGGTGCATATAATAGAGGGGGCACTTTAAATTCCCATTTCTTTTTGAACTGAGAAATAGAATTAAAGTAAAAACAATAATACTTAGTCTAACCTGCGAACTTAACTTAGGACTCTACGCCATGTTAAGGTTTTTGGCATAGTTATTCCTTTATCAAAAATGATGCGGATAATTTTATCGCAGGGTAATAAAGTATTTCAATTATAGTAAAACTTTTCTCGATATCCGTCAACATAACACCATCCCTATATGAAATTCCGTTGACTAAGCAGAAGATAGGCATCCCGTGAAATATTTATGTCTCAACACTAACTTGTAAAGATGTACTATATTCTATATTATTCTTATTTACGACTGCCGCCTTATATAATAAAATCTTATATAAGTACGCACTTTAGAGATTGAGGAAAACACGTAAACGAAAGTGTGATTTTTTTCTTTTATTTTCCGAAGAGTTTTTTTAGCATTCACAAATTATTGCTTATAAAAACAGATAGCACTTCTTCCAGATAACATAAAATCTACTAACAACAAAATTCTTAAATCCTCTCACTCACAGCTCACATGCAGTTTGAACTGCTGAAATCAGAAGCTAGAAGCATTTAATTTTGGACAAAATGTCCTTATATTATATAGCGACCAAAGAAGGATGTTTAAAATTTGACCCGGGTTTTATACCAGTGTGTAAGTATGAAAGTTCGTAATTTTAGAAAGCTGAATAATGTCATTGCGGAACACAAGTTTCGCATAAACCCCACTTGTACAATGTACTTACAATACTGGAACGTAACATCCTGAAAAATCAAATACCATCACTTTAAACTACAACTAAAATAAACTTCGAAACTTACCCATAACTCCTTTAAAACCATTTCAAAAATTCCATCTATCGCCCATCTAAAATTGCTGAGGCTGCAAGACATTACTTCGGCTATAAAACCAATGTTTAAGGTCCGTCGTCCAGTGCGAAGCTATGAATAGGTAATAGCCGGAACTAACACAGAGACCGATTCAATTGCTTCCCAATCGAAATCCGGATCGGTTTGCCGCTGTTCGATAACACAGAATAAGAATGGTACAGAAGGTCAACGTTTAAGGAAACAGCACCCACATATTCGCCTCAATCAACTCAACCAATCACAGTCCGCAGCTTGACATACCTTTCCTAAGCTGCGTCACAACAGACGGTTCTTCTCCTTCTGCTTCCAGTTTGACTCAGCCTCCTTTAAAAGGTCGTCGGTTTACCTAGCTGTGGGGCATCCTACACTACGCTAGCCGATACGTGGTCGGTAGGTCTAGTCAGGGGTGCGCGCGAATGTATGAGTATCTCCGAGGCTCCCGACTCATGGTAGTGGTAGGAACAATGGGATTTATTCAGTAGGCGTCAGACATAGCCCTACGTTCTCCCAAGATGGAGTTTTTCCATGAAAATTACAAAACACCACAAAATAATAATAATCGTTTGCGACGCCGGTATAGGCCTAACCAGGCCAACAAACTTGGTTGACCCATTCCCATTGCCATTGCAGCCGGCCGCTCTAGCTTACCAATCCTGCAAGCTCTGTCCGTGAATCCACATTGATTAGATTAGATTGCCGTACGTAGTCTTCTACGTATGGCAATCTCAAACTAGAAAATAATAGTCGCAAATGCGCTTGCACTCATGAGTGCATTTTTATTTATGGTATGAAGCTAACCTTCTGCATATATCTATTCCGTGGTAATAGTTTGCATCCCCGTGGGAGAGAACGATTGTAAGGAATGGAGTTTTGATGATATAATTCTGTTTGGCAGTTGGTGATACAGTCTCGTTATGTGGGATGGATTTGTCGTGGTGCGACTCTGATGATTGTAGTTTGAATTGGTTAGGTTATGGAGTTAGCGAAGTTCTGATTCTGAGAATACTTGGTGGACTGGGGTTTAGAAATTAAAGTTGGAGTTGGATGATGATAACTAAGTATAAGATAAGACAGACATTCTCAGAAAGAATTAAGAATGAGATTCGCACGTGCATTTGTTAAATACCAAAATCATCGTTGTAGATTACTTCTTCAGATAAATTGCATCGCATCACAGTATAAGTAAATATTAAAGTTTAATTCAATCTCTCTGTGTTCTTTTTTTCCAGAAGTATTCAGAGGTGTTTTATGACAAGTATTTAAAAGATTAAGTCATGTGAGTAGAACGTAGTATGTTACTTTAAGTATAACTTAAAAGTCAATGCCACACAGTAAAATTAACAGATTGAAAAAAACATTTTTTTTCCGTCTATTTTAAGACTGGCGTTAAATAAACTGTCACAAACAGCCGAGTCAATGATACGAAAGAATTGAGACTTAGCCACCGAGCCGTTTGAATGTCAGCATGGTGCCTAGTACATAACCTCCCCTTATCCAGGGAGGGTTATTTTTAGCACTGGCGTGCATATGATTGGAGTCTATAATTAACTGGCACATGGCTAACCACATGTTTGTATTTGTGGTTTCACATACCACCCTGAGTAACTACCAGTCGTGAGTAAGCCGAGGTGAATTAATAGTACTCCATATTTCACCAGTTATGTTTGAGTCCCGTGCAATAAGGTACGAGCTTATTGTCGCCTCATTCGCAACTCAAGACTCCGGGCGGGTACTGAGGAATTACGTAACATGACGCCTGTAATACCCGAAGGGTTAGACAGAGAAGTACCTAATCCACCTACATGTCGCCAGTTATGTTTAAGTCCCTAAATAGGAGCCTAATGCAATCAACCAGACAAAATTCCAGACTCTGTGGCTGCTACTGAGAAATTCCTGATGGAAAAACCCAATAACAATTTGCACGACCCGGGAATCGAACTCAGGACCTCTAGACCAGTGAAACAATGAGGCAGTCCAACTGAGCAACCACTGTCCAATCGTCAAACTGAGAAATTCGTGATTGAAAACCCCAGTAGCACGTTTTCCTATGTGGGAATCAACCCCAGAGCTTCATATTCAGCAGTAGCGCTTACAACCACAAGATAAACGAGGCAGTCAGAACAAAATATACATACATAGATAGTATATCTTCCACTGTATGACAAACCGAACAGTGCCAGGTTTAAAGGCAACAATTTAACAGTTTACGATCAAGTTTAGTATTTCATTACGCGCTATCCTGTAGTAATGATATTGTCAACTATAAACTTACCCAACCGCTGTTACGACACTAGAATGATAAAATACTGTTGTCTTATTCTCAAAAAATGTTATTCGGTGAAAGGGTTAAGGGCATTACATTGCTCGATGACCTTGATGATTTGATCCCTGAACTGGTTTTTGTTGACTTGCCCCGCACATTTCGCAAAATTTCGGTTTTTATTTATTATTTAAAAATATTAAAAGAAATGACAGAAAAAAAAACAATACAGATTGTTAAGTATATCATTACGTATTTGTTGTTACAAAATTCAAGCCGATCTATTCAGCCGTTACAGAGATAATTTACAATTAAGGTTGAAAAAGGACCTATTTTCTACGATTAACCAAATAAAATTGAGAAGGTTTATTAAAATTTTAAACAATACAATTTATTTGTGAAGAACTTAACTATAACATACTTTTTTTACACGGAAAACGCACGAAGGGATTCATCAACAAATTTCTTTGAACATGCGCTGTTTTTGGGATTTGAGCCATGTAATGCCCTTAAGGCGTTTTCTTATAAATAAACAAGTCAATACCTACAGGTAGAAACGGATTTTAATGCGCTTTCTCTTTTAGAGATATGATATTATGTGCATTGCATCGCATTAGTATTACTCAAGGTGACGTTACTGTATTAAGAAACTTAAATGGAGGTGGGCCGGCCATATGGTTCGAAAGGAACGTAACAGATTGCCAAATGAGTGACAATACAAAAAAAGAAAGGAAGACAGCGTTGAAGATGGGGCGATGAAGTTATAAGAACAGCGGGTACTACTTGGATGACACAAGCGCAACACCGTATACAGGGGAAAGCTGTGGAGGAGGCCTATGCTGGAAAGCAAGACATTCTTCAGTTACCGGAGTCAAATAATTAAATAGAAACATAATATTGTAACAGATTAAGTAAAATTTTGGTAAGATTGTTAGATAAATTACCCAAGGTTCAATTACGAAAGCGCCCATAACGGCATACCGCAGCGACATAGCCGCCCGATCCGCATCACACACCGCAGCGTCACTGTTTCTATGTAATTATGAAAAATGCGACATTGCTATCTGTTACCATATTTTCTGTTGTCGTGGTGACTGGGTGGCTCTTCCTCTAAGGTTAGCCGTTCCGGTCATCTTTGTAATTGTAAATATAACATTTATTTTTATTCATCTTCTGGCTGGTATTTGCTTCAATCTGGTCGCGAATTAACTTTAAAAGCACAAAATATTTCTTCAAATCAATTGTAAACCACGCTAAAGCTTTAAAATCCTCTCCACGGGCACATCAAAAACCCTTATCTCTAAAACGAATTAAAACCACAACTACCTCCAGCTCTTCCACACAATTACTTTCCCTGACCTTTTCAAAGTCACATAAAACGTTTTCCAACAATGACACACGTGTGATTTCCCAAGCGTTCTAGACGAAATACTCTGACGTCATGTTAGTACAAAAGTGTGCCATCAAAATCACATCACTTTTGGAAGCATCTGTCGGGGCTATAGATATGATATTGGTCCCTAAGGTTGGCACAAACACGACGAGTGTGAAAAGCTTATAAAATGGTGGGAATTGTTTTGGAGCTAACATTTACTTCTTGGCCACGACCTACGTGCTAAAATGACACGTCTTGAGACACCGACTGAGAAGAGAACAGATAAAAAAAATTGCTAGGAACATGCCATGAGACACCGTGACGCGACGGTGCTCACGCGAAGGAAACAAAGGTCAGATACAGAAGAGAAGCTTCTCCTGAGGTCGTGAGAGGGTCGTAACAGTATCTTTTGGATGATATGTACCGTTTTAGGCAGATCACCATCACCATGGACAGGAACAAAGTTTTAAAAGTAAAAGACATCAGGTATACAGCACGCATTTATACAGCATCCCGTACGAAAGAATTTCCATATTTACGAGCACAAACAGAGCAAATACGAGCTTAGTGCAGGTGCTCGAGCCAATCGCTCTTGTGTTCAGGTTCTCGAGTGCTCGTCGTCGGCTGCCAAGCATTGTGAACTGCACTTGAAACTTGAGGTGTCGCAGTTTTGTTTGTTTGCCCGGCTAAAGTGTTCTTGTAGGAATTGTTTTTGATGTGTTGTGTTGAGTACTTTAGCAGTTCTAAGTATGTTTAGCTGAGCGGTATTTTTTTTTGTCAGCCACACGTCCTTGCGTAGCGTGGCCCATGTATCAATCTCATCTACATTTCATACCGAACTAGCTTTTTTTCGCGGCTTTGCCTACGCGGAATTCAGTAATTGTACTACCTGGATAAATCCTGTATCCTGTTATTCCAGGTTATAAACTACCTGTGTGCAAAAATCCGTTCAGTAACTTTTATGTGAAAGAGTAACAAACTTCCATACATCCATCCTCACACAACTTTCGCATTTATAATAATAAGATTTGCTTGATTAGTTTCGAAGTTATCTCGCAGCACGGAGATGAATCAAACAAGGACGGATGGTATGAATTACGATGTCTGAGATACTCGTGGGTGTTCATCCCTTGTAGCACCCACATCTGTGATTCATAACAAACTATGACACACTCTTCGTAAAAACAGGTGTTTAATTCGCCCCAGTGACACGTGCGATATGACGTGACAACACCCGTCTCAGTGACCTCAACTAAGTACTGTCCAACCTTAGGTCTGGACTCCACCGAAGCGGAGACAAGAGGAGAGATGTGTTTTAAAGCACCAATAGAATTTCGTTATTTACACTAGTGGGAACAGTTGAGCAGAGAGGAGAGTAGATGTCTCGTAATTGTCTAAACCAGCCTGCACACTCGGCGGCCAAGCGCACAGCGGAGACGAGCAGAGACTTGAGATGCGTGCTGTGTGCGGCATGTGATGAGCGGTGTGCTGTGACCGGTGTAGCGCTTTGCACATCTTCTCGCCTCTTCGCTTTGCAAATCTCCACACAGGAAAGTGAGAGGGAGAAGATGGATACACCCTAGTTCTAACTCATCTCCTCTCCTCTCCGCATATCCGCTTTGTACGGGCCTTACACTGTCACTGGTATAAGCAACCTGTCCCACCGCCGAGGATTGGCGAAAAGCGTGCAGCGAGCTAGCAACTAGGAAAGAGTTGGTAAGCAACGAGCAGCGAGCGTGTAGTCTGATCGTTTTGTCGCTGGGTTATGAGCGAGTGCTCCAGTCTGACAGGCGATTACTCCCGCTCAGAAGCTGGTACGTGTATTTATAAAGCAAAAGTCTCTCAGCGAGTTTACTGAAATCATGCGAGTCACGAGTTTATCGAGATTTTTCTTTGATAGCTCTTGACTTTGCGACAAAAGAATGGAGAGAGTTCTCAGCAGTGTGAAGTGTCAGCGATCAGCTATTAATAATATGTGTTTCTCTTTTCCTGACCCGGGACCTAAATCTTGTACATTACTTGAGCGAGATAAACTCAAACTCAAAGCATTAATTTCAATTAGACAATCACAGGCACTTTTGAATGTCAAAAAAACAAAAAAAAAGCGAAGCTACAGTCACAAAGGCATAATAACTTGAGAAAGTACTGTACTTGCACATTCCAAAGCGTAGATGTCAAAGGAGAAGAATGGGCAAGAAACTCCATGGACACTCTTTTAAAACAAAATATTTTTACAAAATCTTGTTTACATCATTCATGTTCGAGATTATACATACATGTGAGAACGATGTAGAAAGACGTGCACATTAAGAACGTCCAGAGTAAAAGATTAAAACAACAAAGAAAAAAATAAAGATAGTCGATAGTCCCTTCCTTGTTGGCGGTGGGGCAAGTACTTAAGTTATGTAGGCATGTACTTAAATGGAACCGTGTTTACAATATCCAGGACGATCTAGGAACCCTCGTCACGTGCCACGGGCTGTGTGACAGATGGCAAAGTATCTTCAAATATAAGTGCTCCTAAACGTACTCAGTTTATTTTATTTTCTTGTAGGTTACGTACATTACGAATTATTTTATTTTGTCTAGGGCCCTGGCAGAATGTGGGTTTGGGCCATAAAGTCTTTGGTTCGGTCTCTTTTTGCAAAATGGGTTATTTTGTGGGAACTTTTAACACTGAAAACGGTGAAAGGCGGCAATGTCACTATCTACAGCAGCTATTTCGTAAAGTTGTTTAGAAACCAGTCGCCGTCAACGTCGTCGTCGTCGTGGTCGCTGCAGAGCGATTGGGCGAGTTTGTAGCTGCGGTTTGCGTTTGCAGGCCCTTGGGAATTGTACCTTAAAGCCAAAGTATCTTTAGCTGCCAGGAATACTAAAGAAAACATTAGCTTTCTACTCCCTTGCCAACCCTATTACAAATTCCCAGTTTACGACGCAAGAGTCGCGATAGTACAGGTGTCTCGTGAGGCAGTGCTGGATTAACTCCTGTCGACACCGACGACGGTCTACTTCCCCCGAATCGTTGCAAAGTAACAGTATTGGCTCAAAAGTAACACCGGTACAAAAGTAACAACAGGTACATGTACTAGGGGAATAATTCCACTTTTATATCAGCAATAAATAAAATTGTTAAAGCCAAGCAAGTCTCCTTTGGTTTTGTTATCTGTCAATAAGATTGGTAGTAAACATTGCACGCAGGATTCTGTGGGAGAGTGGCATTGCTATAAAACTTATCTATCCAATTCCTAAAAGATTCAATTTTGAAAAAATATGTAGCACACGATACTAAACGTATTTGTCCTTATCCTACTTGACAGACTACTTTCTTGTGCTCCTTTTGCACGTTTACAACTTTGAAAAAAAAAAAAAATGTGAAGCTCAAGTACTAATCAGTACTTTTAACCCATCCATTAATCCTACAGTACCAGTACGTAAAACTGCAAATGATTCTCAATTCTCTAATAAAACTAACTTCAGGCGTCTTATTTAACTTTTATTTTTGCGAGGTGGCGTTTTACTACTGGTACTGGAAAATGTATAGCTACTACTTACTGCTTTTATTTCATTGGGCTAATAAAGTTCTTGAATTTTTACATTATTTTTCAGTTTATAAGTTGCGTAGTTTATTTTTTTTTTCTTGAATAAAATATCTGTTGTTTTATTTCATGGAGGGTCAGCAACATCTCGTGGAGGTTTAACTGCAGATTATTGCGGCTGCAGATGAGCCTGGGGTCCTGGATTCGATATTCAGGTCGTTAAAAGTGTTATTGGGTTTTTCCATTAGGAATTTCACAGTAGTTTGAATTTGAATTCGTGCCTGGTTGATGGTAATAGGCTCGTCCTATTACAAGGGACTTAAAAACACAACAGTTCAGATGTGAATGTACTATAGTATAGTCACGCCTTTTTTTTTTAGGATGGGAATTCATCAAATGACCCCCCCCCCCCCTCCCCGCTCTGGGCGGAGCGGAAGGGAGTGTCAGACTAGTACTGACTACCCATCCATGTTCCTTCTTTGCCCTTTGTGTTCCAGGGCCGCGGTATCTCTCTTTCGAACAGTCCCGCAGCCCTGGCAGGCATCGGTCCATGCGGACCCCTACGTGGTTGCTGACATCTCTTTGAGGCGCGCGTGAAACACGAACGCGCCGTCGACACGGCCTGTCGTCATAAGACGGCCGGACGGCGAGCTAGCCCATAACTCGCCGTCCACAGGCCCGCGCCTACGGTGGCCGGGGGCCACCACGTGACCCCCGACGCGTCTCCCGCGGGGGCTGGGACGTGAGGCTCTTTCCCTCTCACGTCCCGCCACCTCCTTCACTAGCATAACTGCTTCGCAGAAGGAGGTGACGGCTTCCCATTCCCTCTCGCTCCGGACCATGGCTTGAACCAGGGCCGGGCGCGAAAGATCACCGCCGCCAATCGCCTCTACGAGGACACGGCGCTGCTCCGCCCAAGCGGGGCTGACCTCCACAGTGTGCTGCACCGTGTCCTCCGGACGATCCTCGCAATGGAAACACCCGGGCGTTTCCTCCCGCCCGATTCGGTGATCAAAAAGTTATGCCTAACCCTTCGGGGACATACAGCCGTGATGTTATTTATACTGCTGTTAATCAACCAAATACCTCATTAGCTTGCGAGAACCGAGGATAGATGGAGTTTTCCAGCTTTAAACTGCACTGGCCATTTTTGGGAAGCCGAAAATGTGCCTGTCTTGAGTTACGCAAGCTACCGGTGGGCAACCGTGTGAACGTACTTCTTACCCAAGTCAAGATCTAAGTCATGCGACAACCATCTCATAAATAAAAGAATAAATTGCAAAAATCAAATGCTATAATTTGGACTCCAGACTATTCACTTTCAATATAATTTCTAGTTTTAAAGATTTCTTATGTTGTCTGCCATTTTTAGTAATATGCTTCTCAGTAAGTTTGCTAGTAGAGGGTAGTTTTGCCCTAATAGGGGCGCTCGCAGCTGGGGCACACATACCTGTGGAAATTAACAAACATTATTTGTTTGGTTCAAGCAGTTCAGAATGTAGTGGGTGTAAAACAATTCAGAGACATCTTAGGTACCTACGTTATGTTAAACATAAATACCACAAATGCAGCCTTTTCCCAACTACGTTGGGATCGGCTTACAGTCTAACCGGAAGCAGCTAAATACCAGTATTTTACATGGAGCGACTGCCTATCTGACCTCCACAACCCAGTTAGTACTGGGTAATACTATACCCCTTGGTAAGACTGGTTGTCAGACTTTTTGAGCCACCTGTAACGACTGCCAAAGATCTACAGATGACAACCGGGAACAACGGCTTAACGTGCTTTCCGAGGCACGGAGGAAACTCGGTATGTAATGGGCGGTCACCCATCCACAGACCAACCTAGGCAAGCACGGCTTAACCTAAAGATCGACCCGAGTGGCTGTTATTATTTAGCCACGAGCTCCTCAAAACACAAATACCACAAATATTCATTAAAAATAATTCAATTTTGAAAGGTTTATAATGGGTCCCACAGCTTAAAGTTAATGTAAACAAATCGACAATATTAACTGAAATATATACGAACCACTGCTAGAATGACGACCAATAACGGACAGATCAAGTTTATAAGGAGTGTTAGAACGACTCGCACCAGCCACCATAGACTTACCACCACCAGGATACTGGCTATCATTACCTGAAACATAATAAGAAGATAGTGAGACCGGGTCGCGATGGAACACGAAGTAGGTGATAAGATGAACTCGGCAGCCCATACTGTCCCACTGCTGGGCAAAGGGCTTCCCTATGTCTTTCCAAGCGTTCTTGTCCCGCGCCACCACGACCCTACCCTCGCGGTATGCGCTCAGATTGTCACACCACCTCTTTCTGGGCCAATCTCTGTGGCGCCGTCCATCTGTAGGCGGCATCCATCCATCTGAGACTTGTGCTCAGCGGTCATCGTGCGTAGGGCTGACATGACCCACAAAACTGAACAGATTTAGAAGTGAAGGAACAAATGGCGGTCTACCTTTGTTCAGAAGTTAGACAGAATAGACGGGACGGGACGGTTGGCGCAGTGGATGAACGATTGACTGCTGTTCCTCGTGTCGCTGGTTCGATTCCCGCACGGAACAAATATTTGTATGGCCTACAGGTGGTTGTTCCGGGTCTAGCTGTTTGTGTTTGTGAGCTTAAATGTTTGTAAACGCAACCACAATACAGGAGAAATTCCTAGTGTGGGGGCAACGTTTACAAAAAAAAAAATGGTATGAGACAAAAATCATTGTTCGTCAAACGCCTTGTGAATTTCCCAACGTTTGATTGACAAATTCCCTAACAGAAAATTTCATTATGTTACCTTTTTAAACCGTAACGGCTGTACAAATTTCGACGAAAAAGCTTGGAACGTTATTGTATGAAGCCTGGCCTGCCAAACCTCCGCCATTTTAATTTTTTTGTATCATACTATACTTATTTGTATTGTTACCAGCTATCGATTAATACAGGTCATGTGTGTGGCCGCCACTCAGATTATGATGTCGGAAGTTATACAGGTGAAATAATTCAAACCCCTTTGGCACACTTTTATACAAAGACCTAAGTTAGAACTTGTTTTCCTGGTAATACGTTTCCATAAAATCACATCGATTCTTACCTCTACAGGTGCAGCCGCGACTAAAGTTAGTGCTTACTATATCACTTGTAATTTTACCTGAGCCTCTTCATGTGATTGCAGCCAGGTCCTGACAGAATCCACGAGATGGCCTTCTCCTTCTACACGTGCCGCACATGATGCCCGTGAAACACTAAACTGGAACATGAGAGAATAATAACTACATAACTTCACGCCTGGCATTTGGTAGGCCTGAGTTAGGTAGAGGTGTACATGTATAGTCCGTCCACCCACATTCATGTAATAAGGTGCAAGCCTATTGCCATCAACCGGGTACATGGTCAGACTCTGTGGCTACTACTGCGAAATTCCTGGATGTAAACACAATGACATTTTGCCCGCCCTGGGATCGAACCCAAAACGTCATGCTCCGCAGTAGTGCTTGCGCCCACTATAATCAATTTAACTTGAATAAGTTTTTTTCCCTAAAATTTAAGTTTCAGTCTGTGAAGAAGAAGCGCTATTATTGGTTAATTTTACACACACCCCTCTCTACACATGTTCGCATATCTCTGGTAGAAAAGAGCCTTACTGTGAGTAATTCTGCAGAGTTGTGAAATAAATTTCAGACTATAAGTGACATTGCAGAGTTTCACTCATACAGAGCGTTTGACATATCAAAAATGTGAACTGTTTTACATACAGAATTGCCAAACATATCCCCCTGCCACTGGCGGTGGCTTGGGTACATGTTGTTGCCCACGAGTTGTATGACATCAGTAGCGTTTATCAGCAACGTATGCAGACTTCTGTCAAGGCGGCTGTCTGCAAACAAAATATAGTAAGTGTCAGTTTGCAGACTTTTGGCAACACGCCCATTGCAACTCTGCAATGTCACTAATCTCTGCATGTTTTAGACCACAAGCTATTAGAACGACAGCCGAGGCCAACGGATCATCGTGCCTTCTGAGGCAGAGATGTTTCGATATGAAATTAATGATTAGTTTGTCGCCCCCATCCACGTATCAACCTCGGCAAGCGTAGCTTAGCCTTTGATCAACCCAAAGTAAGTACTGTGAATATTGTTTTTCTTGCGTTTGACACAATAAATCCATGAATACCGGACCGGTGACTTTAGTCTGGTTTGCTTGTATTTTTAACCGACTTCCAAAAGGAGGAGGTTTTCATTTCGTCTGAATTTATTTTTTGTGTTTATTTTCAATTATATCTTCGCTAATTGTAAACCGATTTTGATGATTTTTTTTTTTTGTTTGGAAGAATATTATTCCGCGGTGGTCCTGTTGGTGAAGATCTGATGCTGGTCTTTGGAGATATACAATGGAACTCTTCAATAATAGACAACAAATCTGTCGTGATTGCTGCAATCGGTTGTATGTTTATTGTTTACAAAACATCATAACATAACATTACGATTGTATTTTTTATTTCTCTGAGGGGATACGCAGATGTGCACCCACATTTCGACGGTTAGGTATGTTAAGTTCCTTTCTATGATGAAATGTATTGTTAACAATGTAAAATAAATGCATAGCAAATATCTGTATAGGATATTAGAACTAAAAATGGAAAAATTAAAATTTTTAGAAAAAATAAAAGCAACTTCAAAAACGCAAAAAAATCCGAATCAAACAAACAAAAGCCACCGAATTCAGAAGCTGAAGTTATTTTTCAATTTCTTAGGGTTCCACAGCCGAATGGCAAAAAACGGAACCCTTATAGATTCGTCATGCTGTCGGTCCGTATGTCACAGCCACTTTATTCCGATACTTTTAGAACTACACAGTTGAAACTTGGTAGGTAGATGTATTCTGTAAACCACTTCACGATTTTTATACAAAAATAAAAATTAAATAAGATTAAGGGCATTAAGAATAAGATTAGGGCTCCCCATGCATGGAACTGAAGCAAATTTTTTTTTTCATCTAACCCATTCGTGCTGTGGTAGCCCAGTGGTGGCGGCCCCGACTTACGAGCAGAAAGTCGTGGGTTCGAACCCAGGCAGGCGCATTACTTTGTGTAATTTATTTCATCACCACTGCTCTCAAAACGGTGAAGGAAAACATCGTGAGGAAACCGGCATGTCGTAGAACCAAAAATTCGAAAACATGTGACATCTACCAACCCGCACTGGGCCCGCGTGGTGGATTATAGCCCATTCCCTCTCATGCAGAGGAGACCTGTGTCCCAGCAGTGGGAACATTATAGGCTGGTTATGGCATACGTGCGGGGTGTCTAGATAGGTCTTTAAAAATAACATTGAGGTTCCAAAAACTATTTTTTCTCATAGTCAATTGTTTGATCAACACTTCCAAATTAGTAAAATGTGTGTACCCCCCCCCCCCTCTCCTAATTTCTAAAGAAGAGGAAAATACTGAAAAAAATTAGGATTGTAGAACGTAAAAAAAAACTTTCAACGAAAATTGGTTTAAATAAGATTTGATGTTTAGTTTTTGAGATATGGAACTTTTTCATCTGCAACAGTAACTTTGTTTTTCATTAACAAGCTATGAAAAACAAATTTAGTTTTGCTGTTGAATATAATACAATACAACATATATATGAGCCTTCAAAATATTTTTATCAATTTTTTGGTGCTACGGATCCTTGTGTGCGTGTGCGTGCGACTTGCACTTGGCCGGTTTTTGTATTTTTGAAAACGGTTTTATTTATTGCAAAAAAAAATTGTTCAATTACTATACAAGGGAAATTTTAAGAATTTATGTTTTGGTTACGTGAGAATAGAATGTAAAATTGAGTAATTAGGCGACAACTGCTGTTGCTGTTTATGTATTGCTTTTTCGGTCTAATTTTTATGAAAACCAACAAATGAGTTTGTTTGTGTTACATTTCAGACGGACCAGAGCTATGTAATCATAATCATAAATCTTTATTTATCTCAACATCAGAAGTAACAAGTACTGGTATTTGCACAATCTTAAATAGAGAAAGGTGTCTGAAGTAGGTATGTCCTGAGATATATGTGCGGCTCCAACTGAATTTTCATAAATTAACTTTTGTGAACATAATACTCAGTTTTTCGTCCCTAATTCCCAAACTCAGAGAATTTATAGACCTAACTGCTACAATAATCAAAACAAGCAAAAAATATTCTCACAAATAATAAAGGAAGTTATTCTTCGTCGTTGAGAATATTCACCACAAACGTCTTAATACATATTATGAAGTCATACAAAACTGTCGTATCCTCCTATATAATTGAGTACGACGCTCAAGTGGGCATAAACGCTCTTTCTTCATAAAGATAACATAAGAAACGACTGTAGAAACAGCCATCAACCACAGAAACCGTGCATTTACTTTATGTTGCTTATCTTCATAAAAAATACTTCTTCCGTATGATAAACATATTATAACCGTGGTTATAAATGTTGACACTATCCGTTTTATTAAGTAGATCAATTTGTTAGTTGGTTTATTTAAGGTAATCTAAATCAGTATAACGACTAAAAAGGGCAACGTGCTATATTGTAACTAAGTAATTAATAAACAATCATACGGTAAAAAAAAAAAAATGTTGATCGACTATTACTCGTAAACTTATTTATTTATTTAACTATTTATGTACACACAGAAGACAACACAGGAGAATAACATGATAATATATGAGTACAAGGGTACAGCTTATTTCATATGCAATTTCTTCCAGCAGACCCGCAAAAAGGAGAAATGAGAAATAAATGTAGACGATAGTGTGTAAAAAGGAAGAGAAAAGTGTGTATATGTGCCTTAAATAACTTAACCTATAATACTATATAAATATACATAAAAATAAATATTAATATATACTTATATAAATACATAATGCTGAGATATATAAACTAATAAAAATACATATGTATATTATAAATCATAATTGAGAGGAAAGGTAATGGCTCTTTCACTCTGGTTTTGAACAATGAAATGCTCTTTAAATCACGAATTCTAGGCGGAAGTGAGTTCCACAACCTTACAGCATGGACGGAGAAGGAGTAGAAGTAATAGCTGGATTTATGAGGATGGGATTTAAGTAGGGATCTAAGGTGCGATCTACATGGGGCGTCCGTAGGGCGAGCATAAGAAAAACGCTCGCGCAGGTAAGAAGGATAGGACGGGTTGTGTAGGATATTGAAGAGGAGACATAGGATCCTAGTGTTCCTGCGAAGGCGGATTGGGAAAACTTGTAAAGCCTACTTAGCAGTGATAGTTATCCTTTTAATTTCGTTATATATTCTACTACCGTGAATTTTTTCACACCTCCAAACACACCGTTTAGCTGGTAGAGGGGGGCTCACTCGAGTCTTACAATAATTAGCACTTTAAAGCTTAATATTTCACAAACGAATCCCTTAATCGAAAAAATGTATGGTCTAAAGTCGCAATTTTTTCAAAGGACTATCCAACGAAATCCCAAACTATGGGGTGCGTGAGAAAAAAAAAACCCCACTTTACACGTACAGGAGATAATCTAAAAAAAAACTTTTCGAGATTTTATTTTACGACATTGTCGGCGTAACTAATTTGTATATTCATGCCAAATTACAGCTTTATAGTTCTAAGAGTCTTTGAGCTAAGCTGCGGACAGACAGACGGACGGACATGGCGGAACTATAAGGGTTCCTTGTTGACTACGGAACCTTAAAAAACGAGAAAAGATAAAATCTTCCTGTTTACAATAATACATGTTTACAGATTCTATATCAACCTTTAAAACGTAATAAAATAATTCGCCAAGAATTTTCTTTGAATAAAATTCAACCTAGACACCTGCTACAAATTCCCCTCTGAATATTATAGCAGAAAATCGCCCTAATATAACAAAACAAAACATGTTCCCACTCTAAAATTCAAAACAAGCCTAATATAAGCAATTAACGGCTTAAATCCGACAAAGCGTCACCGTACCGTTTCGCACGAAAACGCAATTTACTAGGCAACGCACCATCTACCTCCTTCCAAAGGAAAAACGCCTCATTAACGTGCCCCTGTAATATCCTTACACACCGATCTTTGTCACATACCACATAATTTAACGTTGACGAAGTATATTTAACACAGAAGGACAACTTTTTGATGGAGACAGAGACAGAGACTTCGTGTTAGTTCTATGGAAAGGAGGGACAACTTCGAATTAGCTCTGGTCGCGGGAGACTCTAGGAGGGAACATCGCTCGCGGCTGTAAGATATGTATACTTACTAGCTATTTTTCTAAACAAATACATGTTAATTGAATTCGTTGCGATTTGCAGCGGTGTAGGTTAGTTTCAGTGATTGATATTTCGTTCCTAAATTAGATTAAACGGTTGTATTCATTATTTTGTGTATCTCGTTGTTTTTTTTTTGAATCTTCGCTTCTGTTTGCTAAAATTATTTATTCTTATATTTTTAGTTTGTTTTTGTTTTTTCTGTTATGCACCTACTGTTTAGTGTATCTGCATCACCCTCAGGTAGGCTGGTAGAATTTTATTTTATTTATTTATTTATTTAGGTTAACCAACAATTGCTTACACTATATACATTTCTGATTAATGACTAGAGTAACATTTACAAGTGCAACAATTAATGACAGGTTAACACCACATGCACAGAGAACGGCTTTACATAAAATATTTATAAAATTTATAAAAAACATTGGCATGTGATTACTGTTCAAATTATAATTGATTACATTATGATTAATTATTAATTGAATTATGAATAAAGATAACAAAATAAAATTAAAAGAATAAAATAAAAGGAATAAATTGAATACATTGAAAAAAAACATTATAACAAAAATTAATTATATTATAGAAAATGCCCAAATAACGCATAAAGTTTTATTAAATAAATATGCAATGGTTTTGGTACAAATAAGTATTTATCTTGAACATCACTGACATTGACGAAAGAAATATTAAGAAAACCTGGAACTTGAGTAAGAAATACCCAATCCGCTTTGAGCTAGCCTGGTGATCAACGCACAAGCTTTCTTTGTATTATAAGAGCCCTCTGCCCTTATGGGTTGTCCTATTTGTAGCTAATGCTTAGTTGTAAATGGACAGCAGTAAGTACTTTTTGTAAAGTTAATAGTTATAATGTATCTGTTAACTCTTGTCTACTGCCTACAGTCTATGCAATAAACTTGTCAATTTGTTATTTTTCATAAATCTAAAACTAGATAATTAGGTCACTAATTAGTTAAATAATTGGAGCAATTAAAACTTTTATTCCATACAAACTTATAAGACTTTTTTCTAAAGGTTGTTATAAACTTGTTATTGTCAACTTGGCTAAGCCTACTGTAGTTTCGAAGTTAAGGGGGGGGGGGGGGGGAAAAATGGTCAATTTTCGCCTTATTTTTTATTAACTTCAAAACTATTTATCTTAAAATTATAAAAAAAATATTTCAGATGCTCACAATGAGCCCTTTCATTTTGTATGTAACACGATATAGTTTGCCCCCAAAAGTGGCCCCTTGTTTAAAATTCATTAATTTACGTTACACGTCCGTCTTTGGATCACCGACTTACATAAGTGTACCAAATTTTAACTCAATCGGTCCAGTAGTTTCGGAGTAAATTGGCTGTGACAGTCGGTCAGACAGACAGACACGCGAGTGATCCTATAAAGGTTCCGTTTTTTCCTTTTGAGGCACGGAACCCAAAATAAACCACGTGATCAGAATACTCTCGTTAGCGAAGAAAAAAAGTAAAAATCCGACTCACCAATTCTCGAATCACTGGCGACCATTTATTATAATATTTATCACACATTTTCAGTAACAAAAATGTTTAAATTAATACACAGAACTTGTGTTGAATTGTTAATACATGATGGTTTTAATAAAAATGTTATTTTTGAACAAGTTTAATTTTTGCTCTAAGTCATGACGTTTTTGTTTTGACAATTGTGAATGTTTTGATTTTTTCTTCTCGACTTAAAAAAGGTCGTGAGCAAAAAGTATTTATATTCGTGCTATTAATACGCGATGCGGGTTAAGCATTCATTAGTTAGAATTGTTTTACGAGTTTAATGTCTTCAGTGGCGTCCTTTAGTTCCTGTAACGACAATAGGATAAGCAGGATTCGATATTAAGCGCCCAGTTATAGGGCCCGTATGATAGGGTACCTCGGGATGTGTT
Source organism: Noctua fimbriata (assembly GCA_905163415.1). NCBI lineage: Eukaryota > Metazoa > Arthropoda > Insecta > Lepidoptera > Noctuidae > Noctua > Noctua fimbriata. Next base: position 1,993,761 of record LR990923.1, read on the forward strand.
GTGGTGGGCCTTGAAAGAGAAAGGTATACCTGGGAAGTATGTAGAGTTAATTCGTACTATGTACAGTCAAGCTTGTACTTACATCCGGTCAGCTGCTGGCAACACCGATGAGTTCAGTGTGGTTGTAGGCTTGCATCAAGGGTCGGCTTTAAGTCCTTACCTCTTCCTGTTGATTATGGACGCTTTGACGTCGGACATACAGGAAGAGGCACCCTGGTGCATGCTGTTTGCCGACGACATCGTTCTTGTCGGTGAAGATGGACCTGAGAAAATCAGCAGAACTAAAACGGAATACATGTTCTGCGATTTCGGCGGTCTCTCCAGTTCTGGAGCCATAGCGCTAGATGTGCGTTTCTTCCTGTCTGCTCCGACTTTCGGTATCGCGGTTCACTCTTGCAAAGCGATGGCGAAATAGATCGTAGTGTAAAGCACAGAATTAAAACGGGATGGAAGAAATGGCCGCAGGTCACGGGTAAAATCTGCGACCCCCGCATTCCCCTTAAACTTAAAGGGAAGATTTATGAAACAATGGTTAGACCTGCTGTCTTGTATGGATCAGAATTTTGGCTCACAAAAGGGATGAATGAAAGGCATTTGTATGTGGCGGAGATGAGAATGCTAAGGGGAATGTGTGGTGTTACGCGAATGGATAAAATAAGAAATGAGTATATAGGAGGAAGTCTGAAAGTGGCGCCGGTGACTGAAAAGTTCTGTGGTAATCGGTTGTCGTGGTATGGGCATGTGATGCGGAGGAGTGAGGAAAATGTTGTGAAGAAAGTTTTGAGTATGAATGTGGATGGGTATATGAGTAGAGGAAGACCAAAGAAACGATGGATGGACTGTGTAAAGAATGATATGGCAAGAAAGGAGGTGTCTGATGAGATGACGAGTAATAGAGAAGTATGGAAGAAGAAGACATGCTGCGCCGACCCCAAATGAATTGGGATAAAGGCAAGAGAATGATGATGCGCCCAATTTGTGGAAAAACGACATAGTCTCTAGCTTGAATCTGTACGTTCGCCATGAAAAATGTTTATAAAGTAACATAACATCACGTCTGATATCCCCGAAGGATTAGGCAGAGGTGTCCCTTACACCCATATTTCACCAGTTATGTTTTAAGTCCCGTGTAGGGGCGAGTCTATCGCCATCAACCGGCTCCCAATCCAGAGTGCCTGCTACTGAGAAATTCCTGATGGAGACACTCAATAAAACTAGCTCTACCTGAGAATCGAACCCAGAACTTATGCTCGGCAGTTGTGCTCGCGACCTCTAGACCAACGAGGGAAGGTAACTAATGAAAAAAATCAAATATTTTATCAGTCTCCGTTCTGCAACGGTAGCTAAGTGACGAACAAGACGTACACAAGGGATTTCTTTGGAGATAATGTCCGAGAAAGGAGGCCAACGTTAATTAGAATTTACCCAAATAATAATCAACATTACCGTAATTTTAAGGTCAACGCCATTCTGCCATCCATTTTCATTAACCGTTGTATGTTTCACTTCCGTCTAAGTAGAATGCTAATAGATTTTTTTGACAAAACAGGACCAGAGCGACAACGATCCTGTTGTAAGCACAAACGCGCGGCGCAAACGTTTTTTTTTAAAGCAAAGGTTTCCCCCCGATCCTTCCAGGTACTCTTTTCTTGTGCCAACACGAGCCAGGAAACGTTCCTATTTTAAATTCGAACGATTGTAATTAACAATACAGCAATCCTGGAAAATTTTGAAAAATGGGTGTGCCAAATGTTTGTATTTCAAGGCCTTTTTTTTTTTTTTTTTTTTAGGATGGGAAATCATCAAATGACCCCCCCCGCTCTGGGCGGAGCGGAAGGGAGTGTCAGACTTGTACTGACTAAAACCCATCCATGTTCCTTCTTTGCCCTTTGTGTTCCAGGGCCGCGGTATCTCTTTCGAACAGTCCCGCAGCCCTGGCAGGCATCGGCCCGTGCGGACCCCTACGTGGTTGCTGACATCTCTTTGAGGCGCGCGTGGAACACGAACGCGCCGTCGACACGGCCTGTCGTCATAAGACGGCCAGACGGCGAGCTAGCCCATAACTCGCCGTCCACAGGCCCGCGCCTACGGTGGCCGGGGGCCACCACGTGACCCCCGACGCCCAGGGCGTCTCCCGCGGCGGCTGGGACGTGAAGCTCTTTCCCTCTCACGTTCCGCCACCTCCTTCACTAGCATGACTGCTTCGCAGAAGGAGGTGACGGCTTCCCATTCCCTCTCGCTCCGGACCATGGCTTGAACCAGGGCCGGGCGCGAGAGGTCGCCGCCGCCAATCGCCTCTACGAGGACACGGCGCTGCTCCGCCCAAGCAGGGCAGGCCTCCACAGTGTGCTGCACCGTGTCCTCCGGACGATCCTCACAATGGAAACACCCGGGCGTTTCCTCCCGCCCGATTCGGTGCAGGAACCTCCCGAAACAACCGTGTCCGGTGAGGACCTGCGTCAGGCGGAAGGTGAGGGCGCCGTGGCGCCTCTCTAGCCACTCCTCAAAGAGGGGACTTATCGCCACTATGGTGGCGTGCCCTGCACGGGGTTGCGACAGTCGCTCTCTCCATGTCACCATGAGATCGCGCCGGAGGTCTGTCCGCTGAGCGGCGATTTGCCGCGGCAGCGGAGTTTCCCCCCGACGTAGTGCCTCCGCGCGCCATTCGTGAAGGCGCGCGAGGACTATCGCCTCCAGATCCCATGGCGGCAATCCGGCAAGGAGGCTAGCCGCCTCACCGGAGATCGTGCGGTACCCCCGGACTAGCCTTAGGGCTATCCCCTTTTGGGGCGCGTTCAGGTAGCGGGCGGCTTGCCGCCTCAGAGAACGCGCCCACACTGGGGCCCCGTAAAGGGCCATGGACCGCACGACCCCCGCGTAGAGCCTCCGGCAGGAGGCGTTTGGACCCCCCAGGTTGGGCAGGAGCCGCTTGAAGGCAGCCCCGGTCCGTTCCAGTTTGGGGGCCAAACGTCGGAAATGCTCCACGAAGTTCCACCGGCTGTCGAGGACGAGTCCCAGGTACTTCAGCGTCGACCCGACGCCGATGGAAACCCCTCCCGCCGTCAGTAGGGATCCCGACGGTGGCGCATTCCGAGGCCCATGAAAACACATGGCCTCGGACTTGTGCAATGCCACCTCGAGACCCAATTGCCGGATCCTCTCCACGACTATCGCAACCCCGCGTGTCATGTTTTCGGCCGCCGCCTCGTGTGACCTCCCTTGTGCCAGTACCAGCGTGTCGTCAGCGTAGCAGACTACGCTGACGCCGCTAGGGAGGTCGGCGCGCAGCACCCAGTCGTAACCGATGTTCCACAAGGCCGGCCCCAGAACCGATCCCTGTGGAACACCGCATGACATCTCTCGCCGGTTCCATTCTCCGCTCTGACCGGGGTAGATGACGGCCCTATCCGTCAGGTAGTCCCCGACCACCCGACGAAGGTAGGTCGGCACCCGGTGATACCGGAGTGCCTCCCCAATGCAGCTCCAGGGCATGGAGTTGAAGGCGTTGGCGATGTCAAGAGACACCGCCAATACGACCCCGCCCCGGGAAACCGCATCCCCCGTCGTGAGGGCTCTCACGCGCATGATGGCGTCCACCGTCGAGCGCCCCTTGCGGAAACCAAACTGGTGTTCCGCAAGATCCGGCCCCATCCCCGCGAGGTGCCCGGCGAGGCGGTTAGCAATAACTCTTTCAAAGAGCTTGCCCACCTCGTCGAGCAACACGATGGGCCGGTATGCGGACGGAGAGTCCGCAGGGCGCCCTGGCTTCCGGATGAGGACCAGCTTCCCCGTCTTCCAACGAAGCGGGAACTGGCCTCTCTCCAAGCATGCGCTTAGGAGCCCTTCCAGTCGGGGCCCGAGAGCCTCAGAGGCCAGGACCCAGGCTTTGCCAGGCAAGCCATCGGGTCCCGGGGCGGTATTTCTGGCCTTCAGCCTGCGTACCGCCACTCTCAGGTCTACCCCAGTCACCTCCGGAACGTCGTCATCGGTGTGGTCCGCTTCCGGCACCGCAAGCGGCGGCGGAGCCATAGGCGGGGGAGGATGCCTCCCTCGCGAAGGGAACAGAGCGCTCACCACGTCCTCCACGAGCTCAGGCCGGAGACTCTGCGTCAGCGGGGGGGCCCGGGTGCGGAGTTTGTCCCGCACCATCTTGTAAGGGCGCCCCCACGGATCTCCGTTCAGAGACTCCAGCATCTCCTCGCGGGCCAGGTTTTTGGCCCGCCGGACAGCCTCCTGGAGGGCGGTCTTCGCCGCTCTGTACCCCTCGTAAAGCTCCGCCTCAATGGCTGCCGCATCCGGAGGGCGGATGCGGAGCCTGCGATGTCTGGTGTACCGGTGCCGCGCGGCAACGCACGCCTCACGCAGAGACGTCAGCTCTCGCGACCACCAGTACACCTGACGTCGGGCGCTTCCTGGCCGAACTCGGGGCATTGCCACGTCGCAAATCTCGGACATGGCCTCCTGGAACCAACCCGCCTCGTTGTTGATGTCGGCAGGCCTGGCTGGTGATGACACCCAGGCCTGCACGATCGAGGCTTCCAGGAGGAGCTCCCGGTCCAGCTGCTTCAGCGCCCATCGCGGACCACTCGGGGCCTGTAGGACCGGCGCGCTTGAGGTCTGGGTGGAGACGTCGAACCGGATGTACCGGTGGTCGGAATAGGTCTCCACCCCCTCCATGACGCGCCAGTCAACGACACGCGGCGACAGAGCGGGGCTAGCGAACGATATGTCCACCACCGACTCGCCCCGCATCCGCACGCAGTATTTCAACGCCTGGAGGTTGCTGTTGATAAACATTATTGAAATATTTTCTGTGGAAATAGTACTGATTAAACAAGATGAGAGAAAAGAGCAGAGGTGGCCCAGTACTGGCGGCTCCGACTTAAGAATAGTAAGTCACGGGTTCGAACCCAGACAGGCGCATTACTTTGTGTAATTTATTTCATCGCCACTGCTCTCAAAACGGTGAAGGAAAACATCGTGAAGAAACCGGCATTTCCTAGAACCAAAAATTCGACGACATGTGACATCTTACCAACCCACATAGGGCCCGCGTGGTGGATTATAGCCCAAAGCCTCTAATAGAGAGGAGGCCGTGTGTCCCAGCAATGGGAACATTACAGGCTAATTATGCTAAACAAGATGAGGCATTAGTACCGAATAAAGCCGCGCGCAATAGACCCATGTTCAACTATATATTTAATATAAGGTTGGTTGTTAGAACCACTTAATAATAAAAATCACCTATATTTTCTTACTACAATCTGACTCCAATTCATCAAAGTAAACAATATATTCAAGCTACTCAGTTTCCTTAAATTTTACATTTTAATATCCTATATAGCGCAATCACCACATAAAGTTACTTTGTTGGGATTACCGTCACAATGTCAACGTCGACGTCGACGTGAAGCGACGTCGGCATCATAATATTTATTGTTTCATTCACCTAATACGTAAATCAAAATTCTGTAAGTCAGGAGTTTGGAATGACAGAATTAATTTAGAAAGGTAGGTTTATATTTTCTTAATTAAATATTGTATCTTTTAATTTAAGAAGACTGAAGCCATTTAATGCTCTTGATTTGTCTGCGCATATCACGAAAATCAAGCGAAATTATAGAAAGAAAACTAAGTAAGTTTTATAGAGTCTTAAAGTGTACAGTATGATAAGGTGATGTATAAAAAAGTATCGTTTTTATCCCTTCACTTTTTGGCTGCTACTTACTTACTTACGTAATACGTCTGCATGTTTATCGTTCTAACTCCACATTAATTTTGGAAAAGATGCGTGTTTATGGATGTAAGTATGTAATAACAATTTAAAAAATTCCCATCGTATATTCTTCTCGTCCAATATGGAACTATTTCATAACTAAGTTCACAAAAATCTCACGCCTTCCCTCCCAACCTCGTCTGCCCCACAGGCTACAAGAAAAAAGCAATTTTTCCATTAATTAAATTCCTACTTTATCATTTTCTACTACAAGCTCAAAAAGTATTTTACAAGAAATTCCTTAGAGTCAGAAGCGATACCAAAGTCTCTTTAACTATACACTCTGTGTGAGCCCCTAATATTTATTTTTACAAAAGCCCAGTGGGGTGAAAAGAGTATTTTTTTGAAGATTAAATCAACGGGCCGCGGGTTGCACTAAATTTTGTCATGATATTATGTTCTGACACACAATGTAGTGCATGGTATGGTGGCCACGATGGATATTTTTCGGGGATATTATTTTTGAGCTGTTATAGTGGTATTAAAATAAAACTTCGGAATATGCGGTAAAGGTTCGTTGAGCTATAAAATTGCCTATTATCTGTTTTTCATCGGAAAGTTTCCGAAAACTCGTACATAACCTAGATTTTCATACTGCTTAACCACTGTCCGTAACATCATACACGATTTAACCATGTTTAAAAATAAAAACAAAAAAACAGCCTCTCACTGCAGGGCAAAGGCCTCCTTCCCTTCATAATTTACCATAACTTTATTTAAAAAACTCTCAAAATCTTGAACCTTGCCCCCCTACTCTAAGCGAAGTGATAAATTAAAGCTTAGCATGGTCGTGACATCTGCTGCGGCCGCCATCTTTTTATTTAGACTAGTACGCGCCTGTCGCGTCGCCTGCCAGACATTAAGACTTGGATTATGTACTGTCTCTCTGACCAGACACTATTTCATTAAGATTAAATGTTTTGTTATTTTATTCGGGTTCTTTTTTCTTGATATATTGCCAGGGAGAAGTAGTGGAAAAAACTTGCAGACGGAGGCCTATTTTTGTTGCGCAGCAGGCGACCACTTTATCAGTTTTCACACAGGTCTATAATCCTAACTGTCAAACTATCATAATCTTACTAAACTACTGAACCAATCATCCTGAAATTTTGCATGTACGTTGTCAGGTCTACAGACATAGGGTATCTTACATACCGAATAAAAGTACCTACTGCTCCCGAGGAAAACAACAATAACGTTCTTATGATAATAGATGGCACCACGTGTATTTCGAATCATGATTGAATTATATTATGACAAGCAGAGTACAACCCGAATTGATTGTCAAATTCTAAATTAACGCGAGCGAAGCCGCGGGCAAAGTCTAGTTATATAAATTAGTGATAATTTTTAACGTGATCCATAATTCTAATACTTTTTTACTGTTCTGCCTCTAATGATTATATCAACAACGTGTTATCTTACCTCTGAGTAGAATATGTGTAAAGAGACTTCCTATTTATTAGACGATGACATTAAAGATTTATATTTAGAATTGATATTGTCATCATCTGTCTACCTTTTTCCCGACTATGTTGGGGACGGCTTCCAGTCGAACCGGATGCAGCTCAATACATGTATTTTTACATGGAGGGACTGCCTAGCTGACCTCCACAAACCAGTTAGTGCTGGGATACCCTTTGGTAAGACTGTTTGTTAGACTTTCGGGCCACTGACTACCTATAACGACAGTCAAAGATCTACAAATGACAATGGGACCAAAGGCTTTCCGAGGCACGGAGGAAACTCGGTATGTAAGAGATGGTCCTCGGACCACCCTAGGAAAGCGTGACTTATCCTAAAGATCGACCCGAGCAGCTGTTATTATTTAGCCACGAATATTGTAATATGTACTATTCTGCACATAGCATACATATAGTAACCAACTAGTTTCTCAATCCCTATACAAAACCTTTTATCATTGAAGAAAGTCAGAAAGAACAAATCAGAGCGTGTAGTAAGTAATTAGTAGAGTAAACAGTACGTTCACACGTCGTGACAGCACTCTCCTCACAGAATCAGATACGTGTAAACAGTGAAATGCTTGTAACTCGCTCGAAATGAAGTGCCGAGTAATTTCACACAGTTTAAGCCTTCTAAAATAAATGTTCGCGCTACTATAACATGAATATGAAGACAGAAGGTTTACTGTTTGAGTTAGTAGGTAATCTAGGTCGATTCCTGAATAGGAACTGTAATGGTAATGTAGATCAAAACAAAAATAAAAAAAGAACCAAATTTTTATACATGTTGCAAAAACTTCAGTCATGAACATTAATCGTAACCAGAGGGCAGAAACATGGATACATAGTCATGTCCTTTTATGACAATTCAACTTCACTATATTTTTTTTTATTTAATATTGTAAATGGTATACGTGGTATTTGATTTTATGTAAAACTTGAATGGCCTGCCGCCCGGCTCCTAAAGGGCTATCAAATGCTAAGAATTTTTCAAATCCGACAGGTAGTCCTAGATATCAAACAAACTCTTCTGTTTATTTGTACAGACAAATCTTCATCATCATCATCCACAGCCCTTCACGAACTGCTGGGTCCACTCTTTGTTTTTGGGAATCATCACGCCCTTTTGCTAGCCACATCCAAATTTTAACCGCGATGGCAACACTGTCATCTGCCCATCTCCCCAATATGATCTTAACTTTTTTTTAATGCTTAGTTGGTCTAAATAATTATATATGTAGTACTTAGTTACGATGGTCACTATCACAAATGATTGAATGCTTTCCTGGGCTTAAAAGAAAGCACGAGAAGCTTTTAGTTGAGCCAAGCTGAACCCTTTTTCGAGCGACAAAGGAAGGTGGCAATCTAAGGATTTAAATCTTTGCATTTAGGCAAGTTACAATTTTTCAATTGATTGTAATTTAGTTTCCCATCCAGGTAAGCTCAATATTTTCACCAAGTAGCACTTTAAAATGAAACTTTTGACCTAATTTTATTCCTATATAAATACTTAGCCGCCCAGAAAGACTGAATATTTAAACTCTAACTAGACTTTGTCAAGCTCCTGGGTGTGTTTTACATTTTAAATGTGCGAAAGGGTTTTTTTGATGAAGCCTCGTTGTGCAGGAACTTTTTACTGATAGTCGTTAGTGGGGTATGGAAACTAGAGTGAATAACAAAAGTGGTTTTGCATTGGTAATTTGTTAGATTGGCTGTGTGGTCGGTAGTTTTATAACATAAAATCACTGCCTTATACATAACTAGCGACCCGGCCCGGCTTCGCACGGGTGCAATATGCGTACAAACCTTCCTCTTGAATCATTTTATCTATTTTGCTAAAAATTGAGCAAATCCGTTGCGTAGTTTAAAAGATCTAAACGTACAAACAGCGGGAGCGACTTTCTTTTATACAGTGTAAAGAAATGAAAACGAAGTATAATATAATCCCCGAAGGGTAAGGCAGAGGTGTACCTAATTAGTACACCCACATTCGCCAGTTACGTTTAAGTCCCCTGTAATAGGGGGCAAGCCTGTTGCCATCAACCGGGCACAAATCCAGGCTCCGTGGCTGTGTAATGAAAAAATCCTGATGGAAAAACCCAATAGCACTTTGCCCGAACCGGGAATCGAACACAGGACCTCATGTTCAGCAGTCGCGCTTGTGACCCCCAAGCAACACTTGAAACAAAAAGAAAATATCGGATATTGAAAAAAATCGACAGTTACATACAAAAATAAGTACAATACCTACACAGGTGGTCAAAATGTATTAAATAACGCTGGTGAGTCTGGAATCATGATTATACTGAACTCATAACAATGTGTGGCTCTCTGTATTGAAACATTGTAAAACATTTCTTTTTCCTAATAATACTTCTGTGGTCCTACAACCCACTGCTCAAAACACAACACCATTGTGGATAAAAAAGCGCATCCATCAGCTACAAAAATTTGCAAAAGAAACATCACAAAACACATACTTATCTCTGAAAATAATAAAGCGCTTACCATTCAGTGCTACGTCAACTGTTCTCTGCTGAGGACGTTTGTAAATTCACTGCAACTGAGGTTTTATCTCGTGCGATTAATATTTCTTTAAAGCGACAGCACGGAGACTTGTTTTGTGTAGGAAAAGAGGTGTCACACTCACAAGTTGTTTGATACTGAGCGTTTGAATGTACTCTGTAAATACTTACGTATATATTTCAACTTAGTTTGAGTTTTCTCTAACTGCAATACTACATTTCCTAATGTGTTGCCATTACGGAATACTTGTGAAGACACCACTTCTCCATATACATAAACCCTTTCATAAGATGACTTTACATTCGAAACACTTTAAAAATCAGTATTTTGCTCCCATTTCATTCACGTCTTTAACATGATTTATTTAATACACACATACAGAACACACAGACACAAGACACACACAGAGAGAGAATCTAACTAAATATATTGTTATATCTCACACACCGTGTGTGAACCTATGTTTACAAATATAAAAGTTTCTTATTCTTAATCCACATAAAATATCATTTAAAATTAGAAAATCTCGAAATGTCATAACAAGACGTAACTGCCTTTGTCTTCTGACCTTAAAAAAGGGGAATTAAACCGTGAAGACGCTCAGTAACTTAATATTTCCCTAAACTCGTCACGACTTTTAAAAATTGTTGCGATTACGAAACTTTTTTTAATGCTTTGACTTTTTCGGAGGCAAATGAGAGGAAAATTAACTTCGTTGAATTTAGTCTGAGTGATTTATGATTTTAGAGCACTGGGGTGGCAGAGAAAAGGACCACTGTGCGGCGGGGTGATGTTATCATTAAATCAAAGGTTTTTAGGACTAAAGCGAAAAGTTATTTTGAGCTTATCTCTGAAAATATGACGAGCGAAAGTCTTTGTGTTCTCTTTAAGGCTTGACGTATAGTGACGTAGATTAATTTCATTTGAAAACGAAGGCCATAGTCATCATTATCATCATCTGCCTAGCCTTTTTCCAACTTTTTTAATGAGACGCAACTGAATACCAGTTTTAAATTGGAGCCATTGGAAGGATCTTTCTGACTTCCATAACCCAGTTAGTGAGTAACATTATGAATCGCCCCGACAAGACTGGTTGAAAATAAGTCATTGGTTAATAAAAAATAACTTTTACTTCGGACAAGCAACATCCATAGAAGGTTAGTAAAATTAAAATAAATTAAATGAATGAGTGATTTAATGAAATCAGGACTGAAACAAAAATCGCTGTGTCAGATTCCGAAAGAAAGAGATACTGTCTGCCTCGTTGTTCTAGTGGTTGCAAGTGCTACTGTTCCATCAGCTCAGCAGAAGTCTGGTTTGGATTCGTGCCCGGAAAATAGCAATGCAAAAGGGTAGCCCCCTGTAATACATAACTGCATAACTGTGGGGACTAATACTGTTTTTGCCTGGCAGATTTCTAGAGAAATTTTCTTAGAGATCAATGCTTTGTTGAAAGAAAATCAAACAAAATATTCATGAATACTTATACTGTATATCCATTGAGTAGGTTTCCATGTTATAAGATAGGCAAGATAACTAAAACCCGATTATCAAAACTGTTAATGGAAGAGTTATGAACTCTACGAAAATGGAATAAGCCTTAAAATATACAAAAACACCTCTTTAACATAATATTTTATTCACCTTCACAAATAGGTACTAACTTATTCAAAAAGTACTCAAAGTACTTCTAAGCTAAATGTATGTGTAAATGTGTGTTTATTACTTATATACCTACGTAAAAACTTTAAACACCTACTCTACTTACTTTTGTTTAGAACTTCATCAAAAATATTCATAAAATAATTTAGGGTGAGCTCAGACAGAACGCCCGCATGACGCGCGTTTAATTTGTTTAACTGCTTATTAAGGGGAGACAAACTTAAACGACGTAAGTAGGTTTAAATTCTTCAGGACATTTACACAGCACTGGGTTTTAACATTTGGTAGAACATTATATATAGCCTTTATTTAATAAAGTGTGGGGAAGAGTTCGTTGAGCCGTGCTTGCCTAGGTTGGTCTGTGGATGGGTGACCACCCATTACATATCGAGTTTCCTCCGTGCCTCGGAAAGCACGTTATGTCGTTGGTCCTGGGTGTCATTTGTAGATCTTTGACAGTCGTTAGGAAGTCAGTGGCCCAAAAAAGTCTGACAACCAGTCTTACCAAGGGATATCGTATTACCCAGTACTAACTGGGTTGTCAGATATGTGGAGGTCAGATAGGCAGTCGATAAAGGCTAGGCAGATGATGATTTAATAAAGTATAGTGTAAGGACCCGTATGTCATACCGTATGTATAGCACACAGTTTAAGTTATTATAAAAAAGATGTGTTCGTAGTGTTATTAGAATAGTATCACGTACGCACTATGTATATACGCAGTACGTTAAGAATTTCAGGGATTCACTAGTTGATTCACGGAGAAGTATGTTTTACTTAACCCTCCATCTCCCTACATCGCATGGCGACCCTGCCAGTCGACTGGAAGGCGTTATAGTTGCTCAACCGAAGGCTAGTCAGAGCTATTTGGGTCGACTTCAGACAAGTTTCGCGTCAGTCGGGAAGACACAGGCCATGGTTAGCTCGACATCAAAGGAAGAAGTTATTGTCGCTCAGGCGGCAGCGGGGGTTTCAAACGGAACGACGGTCCCGTAGGAACAGATATTCACTACCAACGCGGTGTTGTTCTTCATCGCCGTATGTTTGGCGGTTGGCGTCATTGGTGTGGTGGTCCGGTTATGCAAAAGTTGTCTGAGTTGGGTCGAAGAGAAGATCAATCAGCGGGAGGTTAAGCGAGCTGTGCAGATGGCCTGATCGGGTACGAACGGAGCGACGGGAGAACTAGACGTGATTTGAACTTGAGTGTTGAAACGAGTGCTTGTGTGTCGTCTATCGGATTAGATACATTCTTTGCTATTTTTGACAAAACTTATAGTGTCAAGCACCTTCCCTGTGGGCAGTCAGTTTAACAGAAATCTACGACATTATAATGATTACCCTATTTGTAAGAAGGTCTGAGTTAGACATATCAAACAGGATGTCTGTTTAGTTTGACTATAAGACAAATAATTAATGAAGGCAAAGGCAATCTATAAACGTTACTTAGCACACTTTTACTTAAACAGGTTCCCGTCGCTCAACTTGCTCTAAAAGTTTGACTGTGATAGGAATAACACTATAGTATCTCATAATCAAGGCACACTTTCATCCAAAAAATAACTTATTAACACTAATACTAATACTTATTAGCACTAATTCGATTTTCAAATCACAAAGCTGAAGCACTCGCAATATGTACAGGACCATTGAAATCACGTTCAAATAACTACGGAACCCGCGCCATTCAATCTGCTGACTGTACAATGTACAGTATGTATGAACCTTTGATCCAAACGTTCGAGTGGTATTTAAACAGCGCCCAAACTTTCACAAGTAATTTCAGAGCGCTTCGTTCATATTGTGTTGTGTGTGCTCTTGTAGGGTCAGCTGGAAAAAATGAGCTTAGATTTATAAGAATAAATAAAGAGTTCGATTACAGTGTTATGTCAATGTGGATGTAAATTAAACATCACGCCTGTAATTTGTGAAGGGTAAGGCAGAAGTGTATCTAATAAATAGTACACCCACATTTCGCCAGTTATGCTTAAGTCCCTTGTAATACTATAAACGCAGTTTTAAGTATTTAATTTTATATTTTTTATCATTCCTTATTGTAAATATGTTTTTTTTACTTGGCAATAGCTTGGACGTACGGCTGTTAAATAAATATATTAATTGATCAATCATAATTGTTTTGATTTTATTATTAAATTGGTAATAATATAAAAACGGCCAAGTGCGAGTCGTCCTCACACGCGCACAGGGTTCCGTAGCACCAAACAATATTATAAAAATATATTGAAGGCTCATTTATATGTTGTATTACATTCAACAGCGAAATTAAATTTGTTTTTCATAGTATGTTAATGAAAAACAAAGTTACTGCTGCAGTTTGATGAAAAAGTCCCATATCTCAAAAACTAAACATCAAATCTTATGCAAACCAATTTTCGTTGAAAGTTTTTTTTACGTTCTACAATTCTACATTTTCTTAGAATTCTCCTACGCTTTAGAAATTAGAGGGGGGACACAAACTTTACCACTTTGTCTGTGCGCAAAGTTTTATTGTTGGTTCAATTGTATCAAATATCATATAAATAAGTCTTAGCACAAAGTGATCGCGGTAACAAGAAAGTCACTTGGATTAGAAACTTGTAATTATCTAGAACTTTATACCGACTTTATAAGTCTAAAACTGACAGTCAGGGTCCTCCATTTTAAGCCTAGCTTTAGAACTGCTGACGAAGTTTTTAGCGCTCAACAAGATTACACAGCAAAATCTACTACAAGAGATTTTCTCCACTTAATCAAGTCGACGATTATCGTAAAATCTGTGGTTTTTCAAGATTTTTTTTTATTTTTTTTTATTAAATAACACCATACTGCTAAGCATGACCTCATGCTTAGCAGTAGCCATTGAAATCGCTATTACCATACTATTATACAACATTATTTTTAGTATATGCGAAACCTGAATATAGTTTGTTCAGAATAAGTAACTGAATCGATTCCAATCATTTTTAAACCATGTTATATTTTTACCCAAAAATATTTAAAAAAGTTAAAAGTTGGATACCGAGCGACTTTGAGTACCTTTCGCAATAATTTAGGTACCTACTGCCAAATTATTATTATCAATGAGCTCAAGACGAAGCTGGAGGCGCGCTCTGCGTGGTGACCGCGTTTTTGTGCGGACAACTAGGTAACAGAACAAGCTTATAACTTTGTGATTTTTCATGACACAGTTTTGAAATTTTGTACATAGATTCGTTACATAAAAATACTAGACACGTGTATCAGGTTTCGCATATACTAAAACTAATGTTGTATAAATGTGAAAGTAACTGTCTGTCAAGTCGGCGCCGTCCCTCCTTACCGACTAAACGGATTTCCTGATCTGTACTAGGACATAGGAAACTGGATAGTAGAAATCCCGGTAGTACGTACACAAGGGTGAAGTCGCGGGCAAAAGTTAGTTAAATCAAAATGATATTTTGTACATCTGTTTTGCTAGCGGTACTAGATGTCCCGCTCTATTGAATATTCTATTTATATTTGTAGTAAGTTCAGGGGATGCATGTTGTTTGCGGTTATCACTAGCTTCTAATAGCTGGCTGTTTCAATAAGTTCACGAGTCGCACGGGACCGGTCAATGTGGCGACACTTGGGGGAGGCCTATGTCCAGCAGTGGACGTCTTTCGGCTGAAATGATGATGATGACGGTGTCTCTTGATAACAACAAACAACATCGAACAAAACAAACAACAACACAAAACAACAACAACGACAACAACAACAAACAACATCAGCACAACAACAAACAACAACAAACAAAACAAACAACAACAACAACAACAACAAACAGACAACAAACAACAACAACAACGAACAACAAGACAACAAAAACACAACAACAACAAACAACAACAAACAATAACAAACAACAACAACAACAAACAACAACAACAAAACAACAACAACAACAACAAAACAACAACAACAACATCGTTCAACATCGTTTTGTTTCCGTCGATCGTTTTAAGATGACAAAATCGGATTGATGATTTAAATTTAATATGGGTGCAAGCGGGCTTATGTGTAATAATGGGTGTAACCCTTAACAAAGCCAAAAGGCACTTGTTTTCCCCGTTATTGTGATTTTTTTTTTGTTCTAGACCATACCTGGGAACCTTTTAGTTACGGAGGTCAAAGTTTCAACTTCTTCACAAGTTTTATTTTCATTTAATACAAGTTTTTAATGTTACAACTTTAAATACCTCCATGGCCCCTGTATTACTCAATGCATTATTTCATCAGCACAATGTTTCGAGTGCGTTACATTAAGTCCTACCGTAAAACGTGATTTTTCCACCAAAAATAAAAGTCGCTTCCCAGCAATCATTTTTGCGTAGTTACTTAGTTTGATGTACAGAATTCTTGGTTGACGGCTTCGCGAAGGGTCTGTTTACACTCTGTAGATAAGATGTGTTCGTAGTTTTATTAGAATAGTATCACGTACGCACTATGTATATATACAGTACGTTAACAATGATAGGGATTAGTTGATTCAGTTGGTCCCTATTATCTTTAATAGATCGTTGACGGTCACACGGTTCGTTAGAAACCCAAAAGTCTTTTATATTCATTTCGATTTCGCCTAGTTTTAGTAAGGCCATAAGACCTTTCCCAAATACTATATCACCTAATGCACACACAACATTAAGCTCGTTACAGACCTTTTAAAAACAAAACAAGAATAATAATAACAACAAACAAAGGCATCAAGCTAAAAGCCTCGGACACGACTTTGTGGCACGTTACAATTGGAGCCAATAATCTTATGTTAGAAGATGGCGGCACTAAATTCTACAATATTGAAGTAATAACGTGATTACCGCTAAGTTTTTCGTAAGATATACGGGTGTTGAGGATGGCGAACGTCTGCACCAACAAAATTTGAATCACCAGCACCAAAATAATAATAGCGTGAGTGCTGACCCCAATTAATATGGAACAAGGACCGATATTTTATTGACGTTCTTCGGTTCGAAAGTGGAAACAAATCCTTCTATCGTCCTGAATCAACTGAAGCGTTCCACAACATTTTCACCAATGTAAAGCGATACATATTTTGTTGTTTAGTACTTTTAGTTCATGTGTTATTAGGGCGATGACCGCTATTGCCATGTTAAAACATTTAATTCATGACTAAACGTCCCTGACTTCTCGAATCCATCATTATATCTCCATTGCCCTCTTTCGTGATACCCTTGTGATGTGAATCCTCCCTAATTCATTTACTTTATTGTTACTTCGTCCAGTACGATTACATTGCTTGTTTTATGTATTAATTAACTGTTCAAATCTAAAGAAAAATGGAACAGTTCTCGATCATTGTAAGAATAGATGACAACAACTGAAAACTCGCAATTACTCTGTCTACGTGCAAAAAGGAGCTACAAAACACCGCTACCAAAAAAACAACAAAACGTGTCCTTTTTACTTTTAACCCAAAACGCTAGATGACATCATTTCTCCTGTTATCCTTGCGATAAACAGAAATGCGTCGCTAAACGCATTTGTACACGACGCAGATAACACGACTAATGGAAAACGCGCACATCTCGCGACTTCCCGGGAGCGTGACGTAATTACATGACAAGAGCTTCAAGTAAATTGATCTCGTATATCTTGAAGGCTCGGTTTTTCCTTTTCGACTTTATTCGGGAGGAACGAAAGACGATGACGCTCGGTAAATGTTATGGCGTATTTATTTTATTGATGTGTTTTGCGTATCTTATGAGGATGTGAATTATGTCGTATCATTGGTTTTTACGATGCATATCAAATACGCCTATTATCCTCGAGTTAGGCATAGGTGTACCCTATGGCCTACACGGTACAACCAAATTCACCCAGTTATATTAAGTCCCATGTAGAGGAAGTTTATGAGACAGACCTTGATTTTAACATTCACTACTTATTCAAAGTTAAGTCTTTCTGTGTGAATAAGACGAACTAACCTCTTTTTAGGCAAAACGGAACCTTTTTTAATCTCATTTTTATGACCATGGAAGTCATGGGGTAAGGCTTTTATCCTGATGAAGATTATGTAGGCTCATAGTAACAGAAACGGTGTATGAGTCATACACCGTTTTTTACTTTTGATGGCTTAAACAAAGTCTGTCGGAGTGTCAGAATTTATTCCTTTAGACTCGTACATCATGTGGGCAGAAGATGGGTTTCGTGCAACGAAAGCACACTGGGTACACTGCTTTTATTATACTAAGAAATAACTTGATATTATACATAATTTAACAGAACAACAATGGGCACAATGAATCGGGAAAGTCCCGGGACGTCTTAACTCCGCTGCGATCAGACACTGCGTGTCGTCCTCGCTGCGAGCTCAAAACAGCCCGACTCTATAGAAGCACACTGTAGCTGTAGGTAGACTCGAAAGTAGGTCACGTCATGTCACCACTGGCGTGCTTGCGATTCATGTCTGTACTAATGACCGAATCCAAAAAGTCTATACCCAGTCTTTCTAAATATTCCAACAAGCTTACCAACCTTCGCATCCATGATCCCCACACCAACACCCACTCGTAAAATTTTATATAACTTTGAAACTTGTGAGAAGACGTGTAAAACCACCGAAGCATTATTACACTAAACAGTGACATTTATTTGTACACTTATTTTCCATTTCCCTGGCTACTAATGAGGCGGTACATTATGGTAAAGTTTCTAACTCTCAGACTCATTTAGATAGTCCTTTTTATTACACTTAAGACTAGTAAATGGGGATGCGATTTTAACTCTAGTGGGTTTTTTTTGTTTTGAAACCACTGAAGAGATTTACTTGTTGATGTGGTTTGTTGGGATGTTTTTAAACTTTAGTTTTTTGGTTTCGTTTTCCTGAAGTTAGAGCATTTTGTTTTTTTGTAGTTGTGACGTCGGTTTCTACTTCTGATAAGTTGTTTGTTTCATTATGTTCAAAGGCTGCAACTTAATGTTTACCAAACTGCTGCTAAGAGCGGATTTCGCCAGTGAAACGCGATAAGCAAATGATCAACAAAAAAAGGTCAATAAAGGTCAATATTCCTCAGCAATTACGACGCAGAGAGCTCTTAAACGCAGTCAAAACCGTGTTCAGTTTTTTTGATGAAATTCACCCTTAGTGGGTAGTTTTGCAAATCGGAATAAAATACGAAAGGAAAATAATAAAACAACCTAATGTGATTACAGATATTTTTTTTTGCTTTTTAATTTTTTTTTTTTTTACAGTTACACATCTCTTCCAGTTATTTCAGGCCAGTATGTCAGTGACAATAAAAAGTTTTGCCCGCGAAAAAGAATTTAACAACTCAAAAAATATTTGTACGGTAGATATGTACGGCGAAAAACTGAAACATTGTTGGCGTGAATTCCCTTGCAAATATTTCGTTTTGTGGTTCCATTTTGTTTTAAAATGATTCGTTTGTATTGAGTCACCGAGTTGAGTGATTAAATATTCGATTATTAATTTTATGACGAAATGTGTCATTGCACTACATAATAGTTTTACTATGTTTTATACCACATTTATTGCAAATAAATCATTTTGAATTTGTTGTAGTAGTTACTAATTGAATATTCAATCGACCGGCTGGTAGAATAACTTTTAAAAAGCTGCAGTCAGAAGAACACACCTTAAAAAAATAAAAACAAAGCCCACATCGTTATCGTTGTCACCAAATTATCCCTCCGCTAGGGTGCAACCTTGCCCACAAGGTTTTGAGTTGCCCTTCAGAGACACCCCATCAAAACAAGGGCTGTCTATAAGTCCAGAACTATAGAGACTATAGCTTATTGCTAACCCTATAGGCCTCTATCACACCCTCATGCGATGCGACTTGCGTCAAGAGACACGCGCAAGCGTCACTTGTTTCCGTCGAGTCGCTCCGCCTTTCCCGTGCTCGTAAAGTGTAGCTGTCTCGACGGAACGTCAGCAGGGTGGATGAGGAGCTGCATCGCAAAATATGTTTCACATCCTATCTTGCACACTGTGCCTTAAACCATGCAGTCAATCAGCTGCCACTAGCGACACCGTGAAAGCTGCGAAGTTTTGTGTTTTATAGATCTGAAGAATGTGGTGTTAGACACACTAAGTAGACGAGTGGTATTGCTCTAAAAACAACAACTTCTTCCATTTGGTTCCTCCGCAGACGTTGTTGCAACAGGCGTATCACTTGAGCGTGCGGTCAGGCGACATCTTTCCTTCTCGTGAGAGTCGTCACTCCGCAAGTTACGTCTCCGGATCGAAATATTCAAATTAGGCTGATAATTAATCGGCACTTTTTGAACGCCAATATTACATGAGGCAGTGAAAGCGGCTGCTCTTTGATTTTAATTCTTGTCTCTTTGCATTCTCCAAAAAACTTCTTTCATTAGATTTCTTCGCAGTCGTTGTCACAACACGCGTGTTGCTTGGCCGTGAAGCCCGTGGCCGGGAGGATAAACTGCGAAAGGCGGAAAAACGAACATAATCTGTTGTCACATAAACTCCCCGGGACAGAACTATTACGTCCCCATTTCAGTAATGGTGGATTTTCCCGCGCTCGCGCTCGTCGGCCATGTGAGTAGGGTTGGCAAAAGACGGATTTTCGGGGTAAATGTTGTTGGAGGAAGGAATTTTAGATGATAAAACTGTCATAATGGAAAGAACCAGCCAATCTAAATGTTCTGATTGGCTAAATGTTGTAAAAAGAACAAAGTTTCAAACTTCTCTTCTTTACTTCAAAGATACGCCTTAGATGATTTACATAACTTAAACATAACATCACACCTGTAATCCGCGAAGAGTTAGGCAGAGGTTTACCTAATAGTACACCCACATTTCGGCAGTTATGTTTATGTCCCATGTAATAGGCGGCGAACCTATAGCCATGAACCGGGCACAAATCGAGACTCCGTGGCTGACTAAGAAATTCCTGACGGAAAAACGCAATATCACTTTGCTCGACCTGGGAATCTCACCCAGGACCTCATGTTCAGCAGTCGCGCTTGCGACCACTCGACCAACAAGGCAGTCATAATAAAATATCATTTTTTTAACGATTGTCTATCAGTATGAGTACTGTATGCGCACTACCCAAATCTCTTTTCATTGTTATTGCTCGTCGAGTTGCAGAGCTCAAAAAATTCAAATTAATTTATTGATTTTGTGAACATAGGGTAAAAAATATGTATACTGATGTTATATAAATTAACGTTGGTCCATACTATGTCCCGCCAGAAGGCATACAAAATATCCTCCATATATTCATATATAGCTCCTTAAGTTCTGAGTCAAGCTACAAGAAAACTTACAAATGCGTGCTTTGTCCGGAGAGGTACGCACGACGGCCAATCAAGCTATACAAAACCAGTTTATGCGGATCTCTCATTGTATAGGAAATCTATACAAACCGAGGCCAAGTTATACTGGAAATGTACAGCTTCATGTGCCGCCGTGTGTACACAGCATATTATTAATTTTTACAAGGTAAAAGTGTTTTTTAAACCAAATTACAGAGATTAATATTACTCCACGTCACATACTACACTTATATCATTTTAAGAAGATCAATAATTCTCAAGTACCGGAAGAATTACAAACTTGATCTAACCTAACGAGTCCCATTCATTCTTGGGACATATCTTACAGACAACTTGTCCCATTCATCCCTGGGGCACACCTTACCGGGAACTGGTCTCAGCCCTAGTCCGTGTTCCACGTCCGTGTCATCCGTCGCCCAACGGCTAATGCCCCAATTTATTATAATTCCACCGTAATTTACTTCGTGTTTGCTTATGGACTGGGTTTAAGAGATCATTTTCGTCATCATTTGCTGAAGGTGCTAGGAGGCGAGTTGCTGGACAATGGGTCACTGTTTTTTGTCGACTTTTTGCACATTAACCGCAGATCTATAGAGTCTTGTAATTGATAGTAAAGACCCTTCAGAATTACAGTAATGGTCTCCATTTATACTAATATTACCAATGCGAAAGTAACTCTGTTTGTTTGTTTGTTACCTTTTCACCACTAAACGACTGATCGAATCGTAATGAAATTTGTCAAGGAGATAAATTATATCGTGAAGAAGGACATAGACTGTCGTAATTTTTTTTTCACACATTGTCATCAAAATTTCGAAGCGAATGACGTCGCAGGCAACAGCTAGTTTACCAATTATAACCGATTTTCCCTTATCTTTCTTATCGTCTACCTTGGCTCGACTTCCATTCTAACCAGATGTGTTACAAGTATTTAACACGGAGCGTCTGATTTATCTGACCTGATTCTGCTTACTGTTTTCTTGGGACAGAGCTTGTAAACAAGCAATTTGATAAACATACATATCTTGTAACTTTTACAGTATGGTATAAGTGTGCTGAGTATTCATTTATTTTTAAACTTACATGGTCACTAACATTGTCATTAACACTAAAGACGGGAACCCTCAGGCCATCTGGACGAGAAGCTATTGAGAGTACTTCAACCGGGAGGATAATAATAATAATAATAAATGAATAATAAGTGTGTTACAAAGTAAATAAAGGAAATAATAATAAAAACGTTTATTTATCTCCACAAATTACATAGTTATTTCAGATATAGTTGACAGGTAGTAGGGAAAAAGTTGTAATTTGTGGGAGATCTGGAGTCTAAACTAAGCCTAGGCCTGTATTTTAGAACTCCAGGCCCCCCATTACATCATAGAGTTATTGTCAACGTAGAAAGCATTGCGAAATTGGTGTGTATATGTATGTGTGTGTGTGTGTGTGTGTGTATGTATATAAGTATTTATAAATTTATTACACAATAAGTATTTTTTTATGAGTATATATGTGTATGTATATAGAATATACAGATATAAGAATATGACTAAAATCTTATCTACCAAATTATGTACGTAAGTATGGGCTGCCTAGCCTACTTACATTACTTAGCTATCTCAAGTATTTTTTCTGTTTCCGTATAGTTTAGCTTCAATAACCATTTGATAACTTTAGTTTTACATTCAACTTTACTACAATTTGATATATTTATAATTTTATTTAGTTTGTTATACAATTCACCTCCACGGAAAGGGAAGAATCTTTGCGCAAAGGAAGTACCAACCGCAGTCGTCCTACATACTGCGAAATTTCTCCTGGAGAGACCTATGCGTTTTCTCCCTTCTACGGGTAGGTTTGAGTGTTGGAGGAGTGCAGTAAGCAATATGTACAGCTGGCGTACAGTTAGCACCTGTGCTTCCTCATAAAGTGCTACGGTGTTGAAAAGACGTGGTTTTGATAAACTAACTTTTAGTATCATCCTTTGGGCTCTTTCTACTGTTATCAGTTTGGTTTTACATGCCCCGCCCCATGTGGTAATGCAGTAGCCAATAATAGATTGCACCAGAGCCTCGTATACCATCCTCATCGTTTGTTTGTCTGCTACGTCACGGAGCCCTTTAAAAATGTAAGTGAGCTTCCGTATTCTGTTAGATAGAAAGCCAATGTGGTTCCCAAAAGTTAAATTCGCATCAATTTCGATTCCAAGGTATTTAAAACTTTTTGTAGGATTAATATTGGGACAATTACAGTTTGAAGTTGGAGGGAAATTACATTTATGTGCGCGGATATTGTAAATAGTGCGGGTGTTAAGTTCAAGCTGATTACGAATAGAGTATAGAATGTATTTGGTTTTATCCTCATTTAAAGTAAGGGAGTTAGAGGATAGCCAGTGACACACAGTGTTAAAACCATTTTGCGCGAGAATAAAAAGCTCATTCCACGAGTCAGCGAAAAAGGTTAGGGCAGTATCATCTGCATATGCGGAGATGCGACAATTATTAATCTGAAGGGAACAGAGCTCATTTATATAGCAGAGAAAAAGAGTGGGACCTAGTATACTGCCTTGTGGCACCCCAAATTCAACTGACAGTTCGTCACTAATGTGCTCTCCAATTTTAACTGATTGGGTTCTATTTTTTAAATAATCCGAAAGTAAGTCCAGTGGAACACCTCGAATACCATGATCTTCCAGTTTTTGCACAAGGCGGGGTACAGAAACAGTGTCAAAGGCTTTTGCCAGGTCGAGAAATATAGTCAAGCATTTGTTTTTACTATCTAATTTATTTACTAGAAAGTTAACAAGATCAAGTACTGCGTTGTCAGTTGAGCGTCCGGCTCTGAAACCGTATTGTGAATCAGAAAACAAGTTGTATTCTTCTAGGTATTTTGTAAGCCTATTGTTGATTATGCGTTCGAATATCTTTGATAGTGTTGTTAGGATCGCAATTGGCCTATAATTGCTAACACTGCCTCTGTCTCCCGCCTTATGTATCGGATGTACCACAGCTCTTTTTAATGCGAGGGGAAATATTCCAGAAACAAAACAGCGATTTATTAAGTTGGTTAGAACGGGTGTTATAGAAACGGATATTTTCTTTAATACATCAGCACTGATCTGATCCCAGCCAGGGGAGCAGTCACTTTTTAACAGTTGAAGAGTTCTTTCAACTTCTTCGATGTCCGTGGGTAGGAGAACAAAAGAGTTTAGTGGGGGCTTAGAGACTTTCTTAACGCAGGAGATATGGGGGGGAATCATGTTTGATAGTCGTTTCCCAATATTTGAGAAGTATTCATTAATATTGTTTATTGATTCTTGAGGGGTTTTGTGTGTGGTTAACAGTTGTAGTGGTAGCTGCTTTTTATTATTATTGTTGGTGATTGTTTTGATGGTAGACCAAAGCTTTTTAGAATTATTTTTAGACATTATTATTTGATTTCGCTCATATTGTTTTTTAAGTTTCTTTAGTAGGTTATTGCAATAGTTCCGGTATCGCAAGTAGGAAATTTTCAAAATGACGTCTTCAATATTAGTTTTTAACTTTTTATGCATTCTGTCTCTGGTCCGGATGCAACGTAACATACCAGTAGTTATCCATGGTTTAATTATAATTTTTGTTCTAGGGATTAATCGTTTTATAGAGTTATTTGCAATTGATAATTGAATAATGTTAATGAAATTGTTCATGGCGGTGTTTAAATTTGCTTCCTGATACACTTTGTCAAAATTTAAGTTGTTACAATCGGATTTTAATTTGTCTATATCAATTTTGAAATTTATTTTCATCTTCATGGATTTAGGTTTGGCCACGTGGGTCTTGATACAGAATAAAACCGCTTCATGATCCGTGATACTAGTACATAAGGAAAACGTAAACGCTTCAAACTTGGTTTTTAGTATCACATGGTCCAAGCATGTCTTATCTCTGGTGGCAGTATTGATAGCAGGGAGAAGTCCATGGAAGGCAATGGTTTCTAGATACGAGGTGGTCGCGGAACCGTTTCCCAACAGATCAATATTTATATCCCCGACCACGATGATATTTTTAAACGACGACACGGTCATTAGCAGGTTATGCAATGAATCAAGGAAGATATCGAGTGATTTAAAACTAGGAGGCCTATAAATTGCGATTAATATTGTATCATTTTGTATTTTTATCATTAAACAATTAGCTTCTGATAGGAAAGGTTCTTCCACAGTGCATTTTAAATTATTATTAGTGTATACGACTATGCCGTCGTTTTGATTGTAGTTATCATTAGTTTTATGTGAGCTGTATCCTTGGAGCAATGGTAAATTAAGAACACGCGATAACCAGCATTCGGAAAGCACAATGATATCGCATGATAATTTCAGCCTCTCGAGTAAAACGTGTAATTCTTGAAAATTACAGTTAAGACTACGTATGTTTTGCTGTAGAACCTTTAGGTAATGTGTAGGATTTTTGAGATATGAGTTGCATTGCTCGGGTTCACATGTGATTGGGACAGAAATATCAAATTGGTCAATGTCGCTCATTAGGTTACTTGTGGTATCGAATGTTGTAGTTTACTGATTTTAGTGAAGATAACTTTGGCATGAATGATATTAAATAAGGTAGCTGTAGTCTATTTCGAGACATAGGAAAAAAAACAATATACTCGTACATGTCTTTGGTAACGCGAGTTTTGGATTGTCGCGAAATACTAATGTATTTAATAAATGTGCATGTAATATTATATGTATTTATTGTATTATAAGTAAATATTTCATTGCATTCTTTAGAATAGTAGTTGTATGTAATACTGTAAACTATGGAAATATAGGTTGGTAAATAGATATATTTTGTGAATATGTAGGAAAAACTATATGTATGTATTACGTAGATATATATTTTATTTCGGATTTTAGAATAGCAGTTGTATGTTATACTAGATAATATAGAAGTGTAGGTTGGTAAAAAAATGTATATTGTGAATGTGCCTAGTGCGTTATGTATACTTATTGCATAGCTATATATTTTATTGCATAATTTAGCATAGTAGCTGTGTGTTTTAGTGAATAATATGGAGGTGTTACTGTGTAAATAATTATATTTTGAAGGTGTTGGTATGAGAAATAGTTGTAAATTCAAAGCGATTATTAGGTACATTTTATACGGAGACATATAAAACATTTTCATGCAAAATTGTTTAACAATACACAGCAATTGTGTTATAGAACAGACTTTACGGTAGTATACAAAACAGAGATCATAAAACATATCACGAACACAAGAAAATAGAGGGTATAATGACAATATTAGTCATTGTGATTTCAATTTAGTGATGTCCTCTTCTCGTTGAATAAGTATAGGCTGGTCGCCGTCCTTTTGACGAATAAATACCTTTCCATACGAAGTCCAACAAGTTGCGCCCCTTTGATTTCTGATGTATTGACGAGCGAGATAGTATAAGTTCCGTCCGCAGGTGGTGAGGCATTCCGCTATGAAGATTGGCTTGGGTTCGCCGTTTAACTTTAGGTGGGTCGAGTTAAGTTTATCTTTATATTTGTCTTTATTGTGTCTCTTGGATGACATTATAATATTTTCTTTATGAGAATTTGAGCAGAATTCCACTATTATGGGAGCGGGCTTATTCGAAGTTTTTTTGGGCCTGTATATATTTCTTATGTCCGAGTCGAGCACCCTAACATTCAGTACTTCACCAACATTCTTTACTAAACCAATTAGTACAGATTTGTCTTCCTGATGGGATTCTGGCACATTTCTTAATTCCAAGGTTGACGCCTTTGAGTTGCGTTCAAGGATTTCAATTTTTTGTTCCAATGTTTTAATTTGGGTCTTGAAAGCAGTATTTTCAGTTTTCGTTTGACGAAGTTGAGACAAGATTTCATCATATTTGTCTGACATGTACTGGATAGATTCCGTAATTTTTTCATTTTGCTTAACCAATCGTAGCATCTCTTCATCAAATTTCAACGCCTGTGTTCTTTGTTGAAGCTGAACATCAGCCAGCATATCTCTTAATTCAGCCAGCACAGAATCGTCATATTTACGTTTATAACGTCGCGTAATATTTTGCTGACCAACACAGTCAGTTTCCGAACCCATACAGTCCGAGGCTGTATCAGATTCCTGTGCCAAAATAGTTGGTTTCAATAATGTTTGGGTAGATTTTTCGGGTGGAGTTCTCTGGGTAGAAGCCATAGCAAAAATAGGCTAGTGCCTTTTATACAACCAAAAAGCAAAAACAAAAAGAAAAATCGTTATGCTGGTTGGGATAAGCGGGGCTCGAACTCGAGACCGGCGACGCACGGCAGTACCGAGAGCGTTAACCACTGAGCTAACTGGACGACAGTGACGAGTTTGAAATTAGCGAGCTTTTTATGGTAAAGTCGCCGAGCGACAACGAAGTCCTTTGTTTAGTTGAACAAGTACAAAGTCCAAGTACACGTTGTAAAATAAAATTGTTTAGATTTAAAACTGTTTTCGGTGGTGGTTATAGTTATTGGTACACTTGATTTTTTGCACACAACAATCACTTGTACTTGTAGATCAGTCAAATTAGTTATTATTAACAAGTAAGCACTGTTTACACGGTTATTCTCTTGTGATCTAAAATTGTTCTCATGAGTTAATTATAGTTAATAGTTCATTGAAATTTTTACACACTTATAGTCACTTGCACCTTAACGACAGTTCTGTGGAGTTTTATTAAAAAGTATGCAATATTTACACGGTTTAGTAATTTTAAAACACGGAGTGCGCGTAAGTACGTGTGTTCGCAACGGTGTCGCGATCGCGGGGGGATGGGTGCCAACTGCCGAGAGCCTGGAATCCAGTGGTTCAATTGTGTAAAAACCGAAAAAATTCACGAGCGGACACAGTGAGTTATGTGTTTCGGGAACAGAATCGAGTTAAAAGTGACAGTGGTAACGGTACAGAATGTTAAAAACGATTTGCCTGCTCATAAACGCCCACCCGCAATTACATCATGGACATCATCATCATCATCATCACCACCATTCATCATTCATCATGGTGTGTGTCCGTGACCATGGTGCTTGCAACAGCGCCGAAATATCGAGAACTCAAAACAAACAGTAAACATGGTAAATATTCCGTTTTTAGTGTTAATGATAAGTCATTTATTTTACATCACTCTCTTAGGTATGCTAAAAACTGAAAAAGTTACTGTGGACAAAATGAAAAGGATAATATTTTTGTGTTCACCATGCATTTCTAAAAAAAAAAATTGTTTTACTAAAATTAAACTACTTGGCCAACAAAATATGTTACATCAAACAAATTCCAAATTAACACCAAGATATAACACTTTTTTATTGTAGTGCGCTGCAAATATTCTATTGTAACAATAACTATTTTATTCTTCCCCGAAAAATACTGATCGTGCACCAAATATTCCTGAATGGTTAGGTTAGGTTAGGTTATTTTAGGTTAGGTTAGGTTAGGTTACATTTTTTATTAATAAAGCTACATTGGACATTAATTGGTGTTTGATTCAAATACATTTTGCAGTGCATTATCTGAAGTAAAACTAAAAAAATAAATGCTTGTTTTTAAAATTAGGTGTATTACTATTTTTACAAATTTGCAACAGTTGTTAAATAGATGCTCGTTATGACATATTTTAATGAACATATTTTGGTGCAAATTCAGTATATTTGGTGGAACACAGGCAAAATTAGGTAAATGAAATGGGAATAAATTGAAGTACTTTTAAATACCATCCAAATGAAAATATGTAGTAGAAAGATGAATATTCTATACAATGCTTTATATGTCTTTTTCTTTATTCATGCATCTTCCTATTTCATGCGCGCCAGTTACAAGTGTTGACCTTTTTGAGGATATCACTAATGAGGTCAGTGCATGTCCATAAGGGAATGTACTACACATTTCTTTTCATGAGTTTTGACGAATATCACAGCGGTAGCAGTAAACCCGTCCAATTACAATAAAAGACCGCAACTATACGACTAGTTACTGTGTAACTCTATAAAAACGACTGCCTCGTTGGTCTAGTGATCGCAAGCGCCACTGCTGATCATGAGGTCTTGGGTTCAACTCACAGGTCGGGCAAAGTGTTATTGGGTTTTTCCATCAGGATTTTCTCAGTAGCAGCCGCGTAATCTGAATTCGCACCCGGTTGATGGCAATACTCTCGCCTCTTATAACATGGGACTGAAATTTAACTGGCGAAATATGGGTGTAGCTACTGAGACACACCTCTGCCTAATCTTACAAAAACACAGCCTTAAATGGCGACATTGCCTCTTATTGCCGGGAGTATACCTTTAGACATCCAAAAAGTCGAGTACGTTCATTATACGAAAGAAAACAGACCCCAAAGTGGAATGAAAACGTGAGAAGGAATTATTATCCTTACACCCTTGTTTCACTTCCACGACACTGAAATTAAACGCTCGCTTTTCCTTGTGGTGTGGGCAGAATGATAAGCAGTATCAAACCTGAGGCGAGGGCCACTTAGCTTTATTAGGAAAGTTTTCATGTAACATAAGTTTCTTTTGTTTTTGTAAGTGACAGGAGTAGTGTTAATGCTGAGATATTGCTGCTCATTCTAACTGTAATAGTTTTGTCTCCATCACTTGGATACAAGTCAAAATGACAGAGTACCTAGCTAACTCGAGACTAAAAAGTATAGGAACACTTCTTATAGCTGTTTTACTTTAATTTTTATGTGACTTGTTGTCCACATTAGCGCTGGATCGAAAAAACTAGAAGTCATGGGTAGAGGCCTTTGCGCAGCAATGGGATGACGCAGGCTAACAGTATCAATATACGCACTTGTATATATCTTTCAAACATTGAAATAAAATTGTAGCGGCACTACAAAACTTACTACAGCAACATGGAACAAAAAGTACTACAGCAACATGGAACAAAAAGTACTACGGCAACATGGAACAAAAAGTACTATGGCAACATGAAACAAAAAGTACTACGGCAACATGAAACAAAAAGTACTACGACAACATGGAACAAAAAGTACTACGGCAACATGGAACAAAAAGTACTACGGCAACATGGAACAAAAAGTACTACGACAACATGGAACAAAAAGTACTACGGCAACATGAAACAAAAAGTACTACGACAACATGGAACAAAAAGTACTACGACAACATGGAACAAAAAGTACTACGGCAACATGGAACAAAAAGTACTACAGCGCCACAAATGAAGCACTAACATCAAATTTTTAAATCGCGCAGTTAAAGTTATCCGCGACTTAAGACTATATTATAGAAACGCCCGACTACGATTATCGGCATTTCACAGGCAGTAGCCCACCAGTTACAATACCCGTCTGGTTGGCTGATCCTCCTTTTTCTAAGGTGGATGAAGATCATTACACCCTATTCTTCTTACCCCATAAGATTAATAATACGTCTAAAAGATGCGGTGGTAGGCCCTCAGGCACCGTTATTAATTGCCCATTACCCTTGAAACTTGACTACGCCTCTAGGACTGTAATATTTTGTATTAATGTCTACCGATTTCCTCGAATGTTTAATAACTGAAGAGTTTAAACACAAAAAAAATAATAAGACAACCGAATAGAAGGTCAGTACGAATAGATTTCAGCCCCAGTCCTGAACTGATATGAAAAGTAGTTTTACTCCTAATAATAATGAACCCAACTTAATTTAAAAGGGAATTTATTAATCGGACGAATCGGATATATTATTGCTACACATTTTAAATTATTTTTAAAACCCTAAATCATTAGTTTGTCGCCGCGTTAAATACATGCCAATTTAAAACACACTGTTTATTGAACTAGTCTACTACTACTACTACTAACTAGTGTCTAGTAACGGCAAGAAAACTAATTTCGGTACCACCACGAGTTCGTAGGTACAGATAAGACTAGGCCTTTTATCACTCAAAGATAACTTTTCACTTCGCGTTACAAAAGGTAGGAACGGCCTTTTTTCCACCTTACGTAGCAAAGCCAAAATCCATTTCCTTACACATAAGAATAAAAATCGGTGCCTTTCAAATCTTTTCACCAAGTTATTGGAGCTCATATTATTATCTTGATCCTCGCTAGTTACGACCAGGCCTCCATATCCGTGGGACCACCACATGGAAGGCCTCCGACAACCATTTATATTTTACACTAAATAAAATCCTAATGTCTTTTTGGGTAGATTCAGACATTACTCTTTGGGCTAGAGAACCAGCAATTTAGATACGCATTTCTTCTTAATGCTTTTTTGTAAACACATTCAATGCGAAACAACTAAGGGTGATATTGGAGATTTTGATTAGTTACTGCACTTATGTATAAAACTACTAGAAATAAAAGAACGTATTGTGAAAGTATTGTAAATCGTAACCAAATCTGAAACATACCTTATTCATGGATAACATTATTAATAAAATCTTTATATTGCTTTGATTAAAAAACAATGATTTATTTTTACTTTATATGTATGACAACACACTGACTACGTGAAAAAAGGAAGGTTTTTTAACAGATTACAAAACATTTATCTCGCTCCATCCCCGCCATTTTCCTGGCCCACTGAGCGCAAGTAGCCCGCGTGCATGAAAGTGGCAATTCGGCCACTCTCGAGGGACTGACCCAGTCCACGACACGCTAAACGGCCCAGATTTAAGGCCCTTGGCCTTCAAAGCCTCTTTATAAGTCAGGTGGATAAAGCTTGGTAAAGTATTCGATTCGGATTTGCGTTTTCCATGCTTCGCCGAGGTTTAGGGCAAGCCTGAATCTTACAAAGACATGATAAAAATAATTTCATACAGATACAGCTTTTTCGCTAAAATATTTGTTAAAAGTATTCACAAGTTGCCAGAGTAGATAAATTGTGATCGCGAAAAAAAATGTTGCTTGATAGTCGATGAAAGTACCCACGCTTGGCTGAAATGAAATAAAAAAAATATTTATAAACCGTGTACTCAATTGGCTTCTTTAGCAAAAATTGCTCAAAAACAAAAGAATACATAGATCCATATGACTCATAAACAACGCCTACTACCGTAACATTTTAGTATAACTGTGGGTGTAACTCTTTGACAAAATTACCACCTACAAGATAGTAATGTATGTATGACCTTTTACTTTCTTTGTCAGCTTTCGCAAAGAATAATTTCTGTTGTTTTAGGTTTTTACTCAATCTACTTGAGGCGATTCTCACTCGACACCCCGGTCGTCCACCCGATTATCCGGAGGTGGTGAAGATTTACATACATGTGCGCCGCGCGGAGAGGCGGTGAGCGCCGCTCGTCCGCGCGGTCGGGGGGAGTACGTGGATTAAGAGGCATCAACAGGTTTCATACAAGCCAATACGACGTGAGATCCGCTTTACCACCGTGCGGATGAGCGGTATGTTGTAATAACCACCTATGTAGTGAGATTGAGTAGACCACATTCGCACTGGGCCCACATTGTTTGTGGATGTCACATGTATCCGTATTTTTGGTTCTAGAACATGTTTCCTCACTATGTTTTCCTTCACTGATTTGAGAGCATTCTTTAGTGATGAAATGAAAGAAAAGTGCATGGGACCACGATGTTGATCACATACAATTTTAAACCCGTCCCTCTGCTCACATTACAAACATAAAAGATAACGAAAACCACTTCTCACTTCAACGAGTTCATTTTAATACTCAAATGACCTGAAACTCAAATTGGTCCCAATACCACCTTTCTAATATACTTCGGTTTCCAATTAAACCCAACTATTCGAATAAAGACTACCTAATGATGCTACTATAACACTAAATACTAAACTAACCTATTTGTCCCATCCCAACTCATTTAATTTCAAAACAATTTCCGCTGATTTCGCTACATTGAATATCCTTTACATAAAGAAAATAGCAATAGAAGGTATGCTCCACACAATCAACGAAAAGGCACGCACAAATAAACATGCTTCACTTACTGCTTGGCCATGAGCTTCACAGTGACATACGAACTCGTATGTCGCTTTTTGTTTTCAAAAATTTCGCTTTTGACATTAGCGAAATTTTAAAAAAGAAATTGCATAGGCTACGTACGCACTCAC
Source organism: Noctua fimbriata (assembly GCA_905163415.1). Lineage (NCBI taxonomy): Eukaryota > Metazoa > Arthropoda > Insecta > Lepidoptera > Noctuidae > Noctua > Noctua fimbriata. The sequence continues at coordinate 2,026,558 of LR990923.1, forward strand.
AGATTTCTTGCTTAGCTCCTAGCGGCTAGCGAGTCGCCTAACGAGTAGTAAAGTGAAATGACCATTCGCACTGAGCGCTGGCGCCTCGCTAGTTGCCTAGCGTGTATCGAACTGGCTAGCCTTTAGAACTAAGCAAGCAACCTTGAGCCCTTATGCCACTGGTCACTGCGACGTGGCATACCCTCGATGTGTGTATTGTGTGTCGCGTGAATCGTGTGACGCTAGTAGCACTCCTCGAGGATGTGAACGAGGCGTACTCACGTTCTCGTGACTAGCATTATTTTGTTTTGGGATCACCGTAAGAACGCGTCTATGTACGCGTGCGCCTGTTGTCACTCGTATGGAGCTGGCCTTCTGAATAGTTTGTCTATTTTGTGCTTTAACACTGAATGGTGTCTGGAGATATTTCAGTGTTAATTAGTAGAGCTATTTAAAACACATTCACAGGGAGTATTCGTGCAGACAGAGATAATTGGTTACGTAACTTTGCACCTGAAATACAGTAATGAGTACGGTGAACATCAAACACAAGTATCGTACTAGGAATGCTAGTGGTTTTGAGTGAGAACTAATTGTTTAGCTAACTATATGTTACATTTTATTTGACACGGAAAATAAAATTAATAGTTACTGTAAATAGGAGATAATAAAAGAAACACGATTTTCATGTAACATGATAACGGTCTAAAATGTTAATTTTCTCATTGCACGAGTCGATATTTTCTCATATAGAAAGAAAAGGCATAATGGACACATATAAATCAGTCCTCCCTAAGAAGCCCTATTATGAAAAACTTTGTCAAAAACTATGAGTCTGTTTTAGATTGATACATGTTATAAACATCTCGTTTTTTTTCCTAGCATGTTCTGTCCCACTCCTGCGCAAAGGCTTTCCTCATTCCTCGCCACTCATTCCACTTCTGATGTATAAAAACTTCCAATACTAATTTGAAGAAAATAATTTCTTCAAATGCTAGTGTTTATTGCAGCTTTCCAAAAACTTTCTGCCCGTTTATTCTTCCATCCAATTTATTATTAATAAACCTCGGTTATTACGTGGTAAGCAACCATCATTCTGGTCTTACTATCAAAGTTTTGCGGTAAAAATAGCTCTATTCCTCACTGCAGCTGATACTAACTATCGAACTACCCGCCAGATGAAGTTTTTCCATTACTTTAGCAGTTTAACACTCGCTAGCACTGTGGTCACATCTGGGAATGGATGTGAGATTGTTTCATTATTATTTTTAATGAAAATTCGCAGTGAGTTGTGAAAAAGTATCATAATGAAAACTACTAAATTTATTTTGGTTTACTGAGAAACATAAAATTACTGCAATCTTATGTTTCTTAGTAATTGCGTTGAGAAAGTTGAGAATTCTTCAACTTAGTGAAGAATCTAATGTAAACTAGACGAAGTTACTATACCTGCTCATGTACAATTGAATAATAATGTCTTGACTGAACTAGAAATACCTAAGCAGATAGAAAACTGAGACTACGACCTACTTTCAATAATGTTATTATTCCGTGAAAACAAACTATCAAACATCAAAATCTATTGTGTTGTTATGCCATGGAAATACACCGTACAATAAAATAGACAGCCAGATAGACCCATTTCAACAATCTAGGATTAATGGAGATTGCAGAGATTTATAGAAGCTGTGGATACCGTTTAATATTTTATAGGAACAGACTACAATGTACAATTAAATTCTAGTTTTGAGCCTGCCGGAATGACCGCAGTAAGATATTAATCATGGATTTAACAATCCTGCTGCTTAAACAAAGATAAATTGTATGTAAAATAGAGGGTTACCTTTTATAGTAACTAGGGTAGGGAAGATACCTTCACATATTTATTTAAATTTAATTATGCTGAAGTTAACACCCTGTTTCTGATCTGCGAATATGAATTTGAAAACTGTTCAAACTTTATTTACACACTAGCTGTGCCCGCGGCTTCGCTCACGTGAGCGCACATTCTTTTGTCATTCTCAAAGTTTATGAACGTAAGCAAAATATAGATGCAACTCATGATCTATCCTAGGCCCCAACGGTTAATATCCTTAACAATTTAAAAAATAATCTTTCAGCTCTGAGAGCTCAATCAACCGATGGAAAAAATGTGATGGACACAAACGATGGAAACAAAATTAAGAATTTGCAAAAACCATGCAATTGAAAAATACTGCAAACGCTTGAATTTAATGTATTTAGCAATAGAACCAGAAAGAGAGTTTTTCGTTAATAGTTCAAATTTCGTGTTTTAAAACTTAGCAATATTAGTTTTTTAATTGTGACGTCACCAAATTTAGTACCCTTTCCACCCCTTGTCACACTTTGTTGTCACCCTCCACCTCTTTAACGTATGACGTAATTAAATTACGTCATAAATTTTATGGCTGGCCCCTAATAGACACGTACTTCCATGGTATCAGCAGCTAACTGTGACTTCCTGGAGTATCTAAAGTGTCCCTAAACCTGCGATTTAGAGGACTTACTGTCAAAATCTCTACTGAAACCGCGATTAACGTAGCCACCTAGGTGCTAATAATGTGATAAATCATCGATACAAAAGAAGAAGAAGAACATGGGAATTATATTAGATCTCATATTTCCGAAGATAGACCATGATTGCCGAAGCGCATACTTTTCCAAGGACTCTGCTGATGAACGGGCAAAAAAAAAGTTGAAGCGTAGACGCAAGTATTACGCAGATCGATGTAACAAATAGTGTTGAAAGCAAGCCATTTGACTATTCACTACATTTATGTTACTACTGACTATTATTAATATTTTGCTCCGAAGTTCAAATGCAAGTGCAATCATGGGCATTTAAACGTTAAAGATATGCCGCGAATGAAACAATTGCTCTTACGGATATAACTCCTCTTCACTCTGGGGTACCTAGCATTATAAATAAGCCTATCTAGTATCAAAAAAAATCCTATGTTTCTTGGGTCAAAAATATGTTTAATATACATGAAAAAAAGCATAACAAATGGGTTGCCTGATATCATTAAGTGAAGACTATTTAAAATTGCGACAACCGTGGGGCTTGACCGATTTTACTTAGACAACCGAACGTTATGCCATCGTGTTTGTAATAAAATTACCTATCTGTTCTTTTAATACATCTTCTATCTATATCTATACATCTATATATACATATAATAAAATCGTAGACTTTCCGTGTCTGTACATTACAGATTTTTGCAAAAAAGTCACTGGAAGGTGCGAGAAATAAGTAATAGAAAGTAAAAATATCTTTTTTTTAATTTTTGTCTGTTTGTCGGTTTGTCTGTTCGTTTGTGCGCGCATCACGTAAAAACCCTTCATTGTATTCAAAATCTAAATATTACAAAATAAGAAGCATTTTTGTGGGTATTATTTAGCGTTTATTTCATCAAAATTTACCAACAGACGCAAAAGATATTAATTTTTTAAATTTTGTTAGTAACCTCATAAGCGATTTCTATGATAAAAATAATTTACGTAAGTAGATTTTAGTCGTAGTGTAGTCGGAATGGCTGAAAACTAATTTTGTTTTATTTTTCCTTTTGTCTTTACTCTTTGCACGGAAGTAATAAGTACTACGTACGCACGCGACGGCCAGTCAAGCTTTAAAAAACCAGTTTATGCGGATCTCTCATTGTATAGGAAATCTATACAAAGCGAGGTCAATTTATACTGGAAAATTACAGCTTCATGTGCCGCCGTGTGTACAACTGCAATTCTTGCTTGCATTAAAAAATTGCCACCAAAAGAGAGGCTAACGCTATTTTAGTCTCTTTCTAATAAGGTGACCATTCATTTTATGTAAAAAGTAGGACATGATCATAATTTTCGTTTCCGAGGCAATTAAATAATTAAAAAAAACGGTAATATGAGCTATTATTATATATTAGGCGTCGGTAGATAGGTATTAAAAAAATAATCATAATCATAAATCTTTATTTAATTTAACATCAGAAGTAACAGGCACTGGTATATGCACAATCTTAAATAGAGAAAGGTGTCTGAAGTAGGAAGGTCCTGAGGTACAGATCACCTCTCCGGCTTAGATATACCATTTTATTTACATTAATTCAACCTGAAGTTTATTTAAAATAATAAAATTACTATTATTTGGTTTTATTATATTTAAAGGTGACCAGTGAAATGATGTATTAAATAAGATTAGTTCTTAGATAATAGGTAGATAAACAATATCCAACAAAATAAAAACTTTATAGGGACAATACCAAAATAAGACAATGACGTTGTCAAATTCAACCAGACCACCTTTTTCCAATGTTGCCTGCACACAAACTAAATAGAATAGTTTCGTTTGAATATTAAAACAGGACTTTCAGGATTTCGTATTTTTATATGTGCCTACCGAAATGACTTCGAATACTAATAATTTAGTAGAGTATTAATAATAGTCAGTAGTTTATATTTATATATAGTGAATAGTCAAATGGCTTGCTTTCAACACTATTTGTTACAACGATCTGCGTAATACTTGCGTCTACGCTTCAACTTTTTTTTTGCCCGTTCATCAGTCCTTCAAAAGTCTCTGCTTCGGCAATCATGGTCTATCTTCGGAAATATGAGATCTAATATAATTCCCATGTTCTTCTTCTTCTTTTGTATCGATGATTTATCACATTATTTGCAACCCATTTTTCAATTGCATGGTTTTTGCAAATTCTCAATTTTGTTTCCATCGTTTGTGTCCATCACATTTTTTCCATCGGTTGATTGAGCTCTCAGAGCTGAAAGATTATTTTTTAAATTGTTAAGGATATTAACCGTTGGGGCCTAGGATAGATCATGAGTTGCATCTATATTTTGCTTACGTTCATAAACTTTGAGAATGACAAATGAATGTGCGCTCACGTGAGCGAAGCCGCGGGCACAGCTAGTATATAATAATAGCTTTCTTGTATTACTGTTTTTTTTAATTATTTAATTGCCTCGGTAACGAAAATTATGATCATGTCCTACTTTTTACATAAAATGAATGGTCACCTTATTAGAAAGAGACTGAAATAGCGTTAACCTCTCTTTTGGTGGCAATTTTTTAATGCAAGCAAGAATTGCAGTTGTACACACGGCGGCACATGAAGCTGTAAATTCCAGTATAAATTGACCTCGCTTTGTATAGATTTCCTATACAATGAGAGATCCGCATAAACTGGTTTTGTAAAGCTTGACTGGCCGTCGCGTGCGTACGTAGTACTTATTACTTCCGTGCAAAGAGTAAAGACAAAAGGAAAAATAAAACAAAATTAGTTTTCAGTCATTCCGAGTGACTACACTACGACTAAAACCTATTTACGTAAATTATTTTTATTATAGAAATCGCGTATGAGGTTACTAACAAAATTTTAAAAATTAATATCTTTTGCGTCTGTTGGTCGATTTTGATGAAATAAACGCTGAATAATACCCACAACAATGCTTCTTATTTTGTAATATTTATATTTTGAATACAATGATGGGTTTTTACGTGATGCGCGCACAAACGAACAGACAAACCGACAAACAGACAAAAATTTAAAAAAATATATTTTTACTTTCTATTACTTATTTCTCGCACTTTCCAGTGACTTTTTTGCAAAAATCTGTAATGTACAGACACGGAAAGTCTACGATTTTATTATATGTATATAGATATAGATTACTTAATTTTGACGGTATAAGTAATTTTTTTTGGCGGTAATTCTAACCTAAATTTGAAATCCCACGTTTCTTGCGTGATATATTTTAAATTTCAAAGGTTGTTAAAAATAAAGTCAAATCTATAACTTCCAAGGGTCTACCTTACACGTTGGCAAATGGTTTGGTACTCTACAGTTCAACTTTTATCAGATGTACCAAACAATCTGTTTGCCAAACTGTCGCAGTAAAGATTATAAGTTTTTCGCCTGAATTCAAAGTTGGTCCTAAAGTCATTATCATCTTACTGCCCTTGTCCCATGTTACTTGAGGTCAGCTCAACACGTTTTTGTCTTCCTTTCTCCCCTGTCAACCGTCACGCTGTCAATCACTCCTTATTCTTTCATATCATTCCTCACACAATCCATCTATAGTTTTCTTGGTCTTCCTCTCCCTCTCCATCCATCAACATGGGTCAAAGTTGGTCCTAAAGTACCGGAAAAAAAGTGTTTGTCATGTGAACTATCGGAACCGGACTTTTAGATTCCCCTGGCACTAGATCTTAGTATTCATTGTAAGTAATCGTCGTCCCCTGGCGTGTACCTACATTTTTGTTCCCAACAATATGAAAGAGCCATAAAATTTGTGAAGAGCCTCTCCGGGGCGTGATCGGAACACAGGCGGCAACGTTATGGGACTCATTATGAAGTTTTGTCATGATGTAGGGGAGTAGCCGAAGGACCACGGTTACAGGTGAAAATACATTCGACTTCCAAATAAATATTTCGAAGGGGTGCTTATTTTGATTAGATAGACGCACCCCGCGTCTGGAACTGGGTCTGCATCTGCGATTTAAAACTTGTATTTATATAAAACACTCTTGTTTAAGCCTTCTTCTTATGACGAGGAAAAATTGCGTGTCGTCTGCGATTTTGCTAGTTAATGTATCAGGTCCTATTTAGTTTTATTGGCTCTTTTTAATTCCGCAGCTGAAACGAGATAGACCAGGTTCACACAACACCGCTCATCCGCGTGGTTGTAGCGAGCTTTGTGGTGGTGGGCCGCGCGGACGTGCGGTGTCGTGTAAAACCGGCCTTAGTAAGAATAGTTTAAGGTGGTTCTGTTTTATTCTGTGAAACTTTTTACTAAAAACACGCTTTTTCGCACGACGAGTTCCAGACACCAGTCCGGTATCAAAAGCTAGCTAGCGTTATAAATGCCATGTGAACAGGAGAGCCCAAACCAACTACAGAATAAGTTCTAGATTTTTACATTTTTCGAGTAACGTTGAGACTGGTCCTTCTGCTCCTTTCTCTACAGTCTTTTTACAACGATAATACCTCATTTTCCCCGTGAGTGTCATTCCCTGCCCGAAGTTACCATTATCGCGTTTTCTTAGCGCTTACCTTCATTTCTTAAAGATCCTTTGTTTTGAAGAAGAGTCATTTCTGTAAATATTTATCATCATAGCCGATTTTTTGGAGCTAGGGGTGAAATAATTATGTTATGACTGTTCTTTTTCACCGCAATCAGTCAAAGTCTACTAAAAAACCTTGTCTTATATTTCATGCGGGAATATTCTTTGTTCCAGGGTGATCAAATAAGCAATATTTTTATGCAGTGTCTGTGATAAATATTTAGAAGTTATCTGGTTTTAAAGTGTTAATTCAACTAATACATTCCAAGGTATCGCCCTTTGGAATGTCAGTTATAGTTATTTAGTACATTTTTATTGTGAACCGAACCATATAAATCAACCAAAAGATACTGCTGAAAATCAGGCCTCCTCTCCAGGAGAGAGAGTGGGTAAATCTACCACAAAGGCCTAACGCGGTTGGTAAATGTCACAACTGCCAAATGCCTTTGAACTTTGGTTATAGGAGATGTCAGTTTCCTCATGATGTTTTTCTTCCAATATATAAGTGAGTATACGGGTCTTCAACTGCATCTGGTTAAACTAGAAGCCGACCCCAACATAGTAGGGATAAGGCTAGGCAGATTATGATTTAAGTGCAGTAGAAATTAAGTAAATTACACAAAGAACAGCGCCTGCCGGAGTTAACCAGCAACCTATTACTCACTGATCTAGCTGGTTTCAAATTCTAACCGCACCATTGCACTTTCAAAATATTCAGCTCCTAATCTGGGCTATGTACCAGTTTCAATCTGATCTACACAACCTCCTATCCATTCCTTAATACCTAACTTAATTTCAATTGGAGCCTTTGACATTAATCTTGACGCCCCTTTGCCCCGTCACGGATCATAGCCACGATTTGAATAATAAAGCAGCTGTATAATATATAGCTCAGCTTAAACTAAGCGCTGGAACACCGCTGAATTTGGGCTAACTACGTCAATTAGACCGGAGCTGGTTATGCATAAAGATGACCTTTGGTTTAAGATATTAATAATTGTAGACAGAGATATGATTAATAAAAGACGAGACGAAAAACACGATTAAGGCACAATTTATCCTTTTGAAAACAAAAACATCTATACTAATATTATAAAGAGGTTGTTTGTAAGTTTGTATGTAGGGGTAATCTTCGGAACTAATGATCAGATTCCGAAAATTCTATCAATAATGGAAAGCTAAATTATTTCCGAGTGTCACAGATGTAAAACGTTTCATAATTTATGACCACAAGCGAAGTTGTGGGCAAAACCTACACGTGTGGTAATCAGCATGTCCTTGAACTAAAATTTGAAGACATGTGACATCTGCCATCCAGCACTGGGCCCGCGTGGTAGATTGCAGCCCATTCCACCTCATAGCGAGGAGTATGTTTCCCAGCAGTGGGAACAGTTACAACAGGCTTATTATGCTAAGGAAATATTCCGGAGGTAATCGCAGCCGCAAACCTTAGTGCACAGTCGGATGGAATTTCTACAAGGTTTCTATCCGATTTTGAAATTAGTAAGAGTTAACGAACATTGTATTCAAGGTGTAAACGGACCATTCACGAAGCCGTCAACCAAGTGTTCTGTACATCAAACTTAGTAACGGGGTGTCCTGCGCGTTTAGTCCACTCTCGGCCCCTCGACCCCCAAAAAATAATGTGTCCACTGGACCCCTAACTATAGTTTCTTCTGGACCCTTGGGGGTCAAGAGTGGATTTTATTTTGCAGCTAAGTTTTAGTTTCCTCTCGACCCCCGAAGTACAGTTACCTACGATGATAAATCATCAGTCTACCATATAAGTTGCATACTTTTTAACTAAAAACTTCAATATACTTTATAATACTTAGTTATGGGTCAAATCAACAAAATGCATTTTTTGTCAATTTTGGTGGCTACATTTTTTCTTTAGTTTTCGTGAAATAAAGAACCTGGTATAAGAATAGAAACTCCAAGCTTGAAGGTTCTTCAAGAGAGACCTTTTGAGATATTTTAGTTCAAAGTCTAGTGTGGCCACCAAAATTGAATATCGCCCACCAAAATCGAAAGGGCTCACCAAAATTGAAAATCAGTGGCACCAAAATTGGATTTCTCTGTCAGAAACTTCAATCTCACTAATAAAGCTCAATGTGACTAATCTCACAAATTCTCGGGAAGTATCAATAACTTTAATCAGTTAATAAAACTCTCTTTTGTTAAAAAATAGGATAGATTCCGAGCTCTGGCCCTAAAGTCGGACTGACATGGTTTTGTACAAACACTTCAACACCTCGATGTACCGGTAGTCGATTTGGCACCGTTTGGGAGATTGCAGTACAACCTAAGTCTCGGTTGAATCGAAGGCTTTCTCATAGTCCACAAACGCTAACAGAGAGGCAGCTCTTCGGTCTTCTGTATAACTTGCCGCAGCGTATGTATTTATGGTCTACGGTGCTAAAGCCATTATGGAATCCGGCTGGTTCGGGATGATTCTTGAAAACAACTTGTAGACATGGCTTAGAAGTGAGATGGGCCTATAATTCTTCAGCCGAGCATTGTCGCCTTTTTTGAAGAAGAGTACCACCACACCCTTGCACCATGCCTGTGGGGTTTTCCCCTCGATTATGACGGAATCAAACAGCTTCTGATGGGCCTTAAGTACCGGTTTTTCACCCGCCTTTAGGAGTTCGGCCGTAATGCCGTCATCACCCGGTGCTTTGTTGTTTTTAAGCTGTTTCAGAGCTGTCCTAATCTCGTACAGGCTGACGTCCGGGATGTCTTCGGTATAGTGTCGGGTCAGTCTAGCTCTTGGGTCGTTTGCTAGATTTACAACGGGTTTACTGGTTGAAGTGTACAACTGCCCATAGAATCTCTCGATCTCCCACAGTAGCTCCGGTTTGGCGGATACGATCCTGCCATGGTCGGTCTTCGGTTTCGTGAGCTGGCTCTGCCTAATAGCCAGATCTCTTGAAAATACCTTGGAGCCTTTATTCCGTTCAATAGCGTCTTTAATACGCTCGGTATTAAAGCGGCGGAGGTCGCTCTTCAAGGATTTAGAGATCCGTCTATTGAGCTGCCGGTATTTCCACGCCTCGTCTGAAGACTGCACGATCATCTCACGCCGCTCCTGCATGAGCTTGAGCGTATGATCAGAGAGTTTTTTGTCCTTATGTTCACGACTTATCTTGAAGAACTTAGACCCGTATGGACAGTTTCCACGAACCTATCGTTGTATTCGTCCAATAAGCTTCTTATACACTCGAAACGAGTCTGGAGTTCAAGCTTTTCAGCTTGCAGCAGCTCTCGGGGTTTTGAATCTGGATCTGTGCTGGACGGAGCGTAGACTTCATCATTCGAGACCTTTCAAGCTTGATATTGATGTTCGATGTGCCTCTTACTATGCGGTGATCGCTCCCGGTTTTCAACGAATTGATCATAGTGACAACATTGAAGATTTGCTTCTTGGTTGACATGATGGAGTCAATCTCATTTTTAGTTGCACCATCGGGTCTCCGGCAGGTCCACTTTCTATACTCACGCTTTCTGAAGAAGGAGTTCATCACATAGAGGCCCTTTTTCAAATATTTCTAATATATCTAATTTTATGACAAAGATTTCTTTTAAAATTTGTAACTGATGCTTTATTAAGAAACCATGATTTAATTTATTTTTTTTAACACAGAAATGGTAATTTGTACATAAAAGTAAATATTTGTTTTAAATAATCATGTTTATTCCCGTGGCATCGCCCGCGTGGAGTTCGGAATTTGCCCACGGGATCTTACTTTATCTTAATTTTGCCTTTAATCTGTACCTTACTGTACCAAAATATTAATTTTAGGTACTTACAAACTAGGGGTTGAAAGTGGACGAGGTATGCCTGTCCTTTGTATGAAAATTCAAACTCACCCCCTGGGGGTCGAGTGTGAACTATGTTTAAGGGTTGAGAGGAAACAAATAAACAAATATTTTTTTGGGGGTCGAGGGGCCGAGAGTGGACTAAACGGTCCTGCGTGAGCGACAAATACGACGCTGCGAACGCGACGAACGCGATCAACTCAACGGCATACCCTGCTTGCGGCCTATATGCCAGTCTGCGGCGAGACGCGACGTAACGCGTACTTGTTTTGAGGGCGACGCGACACCACTAACTACGAAATGGTTGAAATGATTGGTTGTAAAAAGATAATGTTTGTTTTCTTTCTGTGTTTTTTTACAAGATATTTTTTTTTAAGTCTATACTTTATATATGAACTTTCAAGCAAAATTTTACCATGATTCGAGAATTAACGACCAAAATCACGTAGGACATTTGTCGCGTGTAGCATCGCGTCGCATTGCTTCGTGTCGTGTCGCATTGCGTCGCGTCGTATTCGTCGCTCAAGCAGGACACTGCGTTAACTCTGCGCAAAAAATATTGATGGGAAACGACATTGTTTGAGGTGATAAATCATGGTTTACGGCACAACTCAATGTAACGCACTTAAAATATTGTGCTGATGGATGCATAGAATAGTACGGGGGTCGTGGAGGTATTTAAAATAAAAATAACATTAAAAACTTGGAACATTGAAAAAGTTGGAACATTGACCTCCAATATCTTCGTAACTAGAATGTTCCTAGGTATGGTCTGCAACAAAAAAAATATCGCAATGACGGGGAGAACAAGTGCCTTTCGGCTTTGTTAAGGGTACTTTTACATTCATTAGAATTTACATCATCACCACCTGTATACGTCACTCACACTACATTAACCAGTACCATCTATCGCCTCCTCCAAAAAACTACTCACAACAAAGTCCCTTGTCGCCTCTCCTAAAAAATCTCGCTCATTCTCACTTCATAAAATTGTTAGAGTCGAACTCAACTCGAAAAGCCAAACCGCAATGGCCAGAATAATCCGAGCAAGATTAGCGAGCTGCCAGCCTGGCTTGCCAAACTTCGCTGCCGACCCCTATTAATCCGGATAAAACCAGCTCTGAACCAGCCAAAACCGGTTACAGAGTCGAAAAGCTACTGTAATTTCCTAATGATGTGTTGTGTAACTAGTTTTGTGAAACTATTAGTGCAGTGTACAGCACTGGACTTCATTGAACTTGTGGTGGATTGGCCTGTGATTAAATGCAGCGTTAACAGACTTCGCTATTAAATTAACAAACCTAAATTAGAATAATTTATTTATTTAGTTGAAAAACTACCGTGTGATCTTGTCTTAAAGTTGAAAATGCAAACCTCGACAATAAGGTTACATTGCTTATCTTTGAATTGTATGTTTTTTTTTTTTTTTTTTTTTTTTTATTCAGTATGGGCTTACTCTTGACCTCAATCTAGTCCAAAGGACAGAGATGAGGTCGACGATGGAACGAGCTAACCCAAAAGAAGCCTATTAACTCGCGATTTAAATAGATTGGGGTCATATGAACTTGGAAACACCGACGCAGGCAGGGAATTCCACTCCTTGGCTGTGCGCATAATAAATGATGTAGCAAAGCGCTTCGTGCGAATGTGTGGAACATCGACAAGGTATGGGTGATAACCTGCAGTACGTCTGGACTCCCGATGGAAAAAAGGAGATGGTGGAATGAGTTCGTGGAGCTCTTGAGCACACTCACCGAAGTACAATCTGTAAAAGACCGACAAACATGCAACTTTGCGTCGATGGGCCAGGCTATGAAGCCTGGTACCAACCAGCTTATCGTCACCAATGAGCCTCTTGGCTCTGCGCTCAACAGAATCGAGTGTGGCTAATTGGTATTTGGCTGAGCCATCCCAAAGGTGACAGCAATACTCCATGCCGGACCGAACTTGAGCTTTATATAAGATTAAAAGCTGTCCAGGCTTGAAGTAACGCTTAACCTTGTTTAGGATACCCAGCTTTTTTGCCGCAGTTTGGGCTTTCGACTCAATGTAGGCACCGAAGTTCAGATTCGCACTCAACTTCGCACCAAGAAGCTCGAGGCTGTCGGTGACTGGTACAGATGCACCCCGGAAAGTAGGAGCCAGATTGAACGGACTCCTTTTGGCGGTGAACAGGCACACTTGTGTTTTGGTGGCGTTAAAAACAACCAGATTCTCATCACCCCACTTGGAGACGAGACTTAAGGTTGAATTCGTTCGCTCTACCATGGCCTCTCTCAATAAACGCACTTCATCACCGCTGGCTTTCGCGCTGGATGCATAACTCTCCATGACAGTACTGTCGTCTGCGTACCCTACAATACCAGGAGCCAGAAGGTCATTGATATGCAGCAGGAAAAGTGTCGCGGAAAGAACAGACCCCTGAGGAACTCCGGCATCTATAGCGATGAGGTCAGAGGAGCAGCCATCAATGACCACTCGGATCGACCGTTCACTCAGGAAGTCAGATATCCAGCGGCAAAAGTCAACGGGGATGCCGTATGCAGGAAGTTTGCTCAACAGACTTGCGTGCCAAACCCTGTCGAAAGCCTTCGAGATGTCCAGCGAAACGGCAAGGGCCTCGCCGTGTTTCTCGATGGCCTCACCCCAGCAGTGCGTAGCAAACACCAGAAGATCCCCAGTTGATCGTCCCCGGCGAAAGCCATACTGACGGTCACTGAGTAGGTCGTTTGCTTCTAGGTATGCCAGCAGCTTCGCATTCAGAACCCTTTCCATAACTTTACAGAGTATGGAGGTGATGGCGATTGGTCGATAGTTACTGGGGTCGGCACGACTACCCTTCTTGGGTACTGGTTGTACATTGGCAACCTTCCATGACTCCGGAACCGTTCTGGTTTTAAGAGAGAGGCGGTACAAGCGTGTCAACACAGGAGACAACTCAGGCGCACAGTTCCTCAAGACTCTTGCTGGTATGCCATCAGGACCGCTAGCCTTGTTCACGTCTAGGCTAAAGAGTACTCTACGAACCTCCTTCAAGTGTATTGTGATCTCCGGCATCGAAGAATCACAGTGAGGAATCGTTGGTGGCTGTTTTGAGTCAGTAACTAGACGTGAATTGCTAGCAAATAGAGATGCAAACAGGTTTGCCTTCTCGGTAGCGGAGTGAGCTAGCGACCCATCCGGTTTTTGCAAGGGAGGTAAAGTGGGCCGGCAGAAGTTGGTTTCGACCGATTTGGATAGGGACCAAAACTGTTTACCACCAGATGGGTAGGGCGCAAGTTTAGCCCCTATACGGCTGACGTGGTCGAAACGCGCCTTTCGGATCACCCGCTTACAAGACTTTGCGGCAGAATTAAAAGCTCTTTTCTTCGCGCGAACCCGTCGAGCTCGTACTTTGCGGTCACGGGCTTGCACCCAGGCTTGGTATGCAGACTGCATCCGAGCCTCAGCATGAGCGCAATCCACGTTGAACCAAGGACGGGCTTTGTGACCGAGCGGTATGTCGGAGAATGGAATATAGTATTCCATTCCCTGCCGTATCACGTCCGCAACCGCTTCAGCTGAACAAGTGGGGTCGCCCGAAGAAAAGCACACTGGACGCCAAGGGAAGGAAGCAAAAAAAATGCCGCATCTCATCCCAGTCTGCTGCTTCGTATCGCCAAACTCGCCTCTCGCCCCTAGGGCTATCATCTGGAGGAGAGCTGACAGACACGGACTTCACCAGACAGTGGTCGGAAGTTCCCAGTGGGGCTGATACCGATACTGAGTGCCTGTCTGGGTCAGTGGTTAGCAGTAAGTCTAAGCAGTTGGGTGTATGTCCGTCAACATCAGGCACCCGCGTAGCTTCAGTCACCAGCTGGGTGAGATCTAGCGACAATGCAAATCTGCGCGCCTCTCTCCCAGCATGGTCAGTTTTCTGAAACGGGAACAACCACTCATCGTGATGGGCATTAAAGTCCCCCAGAAAAAGAAGCTCCGCCGTCGGGTACCGTTGCTGGGCACAATCTGCCATCTCCATCAGGTGCTCAAAGAGCCTGGTCGTCTCCTGGTCACCGCTGTGCGACCGGTAGACACCGACGTAGAGTGATTTCTCCACCCCGGTATCCACCAGTATCCAGATAGTGGATAACCCGGAATCCTCAAAGCAACGGAGACGCCGAAAGCATATGTCATCGCGGACGTACACACAGACCCCAGCTCGTTTTACGAACTTATGTTCAAACGAGTAACCTGGGTAGTTGAGGTACGCCACGTCTGACGGAGTCGCAATCTGCGTCTCCGTTAAAAAGAATAGGTGCGGCTTCTCGGTCTCGAGGTGGTGGTGGACCGGATCGAGATTTGAGTGCAACCCCCTGATATTGATGAGGTGCACTTTAAGTGGGAGGAAGTGCTGCCGCTTCAAAACCTTTTTCCTTTTATGCTTCTTCATTTTAGTGGAGTATTTTTGTGGGGAAACAGAAGGTTGGTCGAGACGCGGCTCGGTTACCCAACGGGCCTCTTCAGGTCATCCGACCTGTGGGAGACTCATCTGGAGACTGCGGGGACGCCCGAGCCCCCCCGAAATGGCCACCGGGTCCTCCCGCCCAGTCGCCAACTGGCACAGTGGAGCATTTCGGGATTTTTCGCGAGTTGGCGGGGCAGCCTTTCCCACGTGGCTGGCGCAGTACTTGGGCCCCCTACTAACTGCGGTCGGCCAACGGCAGAGACCGTGCCTCGGATCCCGCTACCCTCCAGCATGAGTCTCCCGGTACAGAGTCACATAGAAACCCAGACTGGTCCGAAACCGCGCAACTGACCACATCCATCCCCCAATGGCACTGGCACTCCCGCTCACCGACGGAACACAGACAAGCTGTTTGGCGCCGGACTCCGGCAGGAGGGTGGTCGCGCGCCAGGCGGCCGAAGCCTACCACCGCTGTAAGGGATCTTCAGCCGTCACCACAGTCCGTGAAGACACGTGGCGCCGTTGCCCGGGGTGGACCGCTAGGAGGTAGATCCCAACCACCCCATAATGTAATAATAAATATAATGTAATTAGCTGCTAATAATAAGCTGGTAACTTGAAAGTCATCCAGCAATATAGCGGCACTTTGCGGCGGTTTGCACTAACCTTAATCGACACCTAAATATTATTACTCTGTCAGAATTTTAACTTTCGGAGCAGAGCTCAGTGTTAGAAGCACCTATCAAGCACTTTAATCCAGTAATGCTGCTTGGCTTGGCAAAAATCTGTTATACATATTTACTACTATAGACCGACCGCTTTAATGACTCCTCGCGTAGGTATCAATCGAAATGGAATATTCTGAAGATTGATCATGTACTGGTTCAATTGGTACCGTAACACCTACGTGGATTAAGGTTATTTTAAAGCAAATAACCTGTGGGATATTGTTAGGACTTTGTGGACGCTTAATGTGCCTTTGATGGGGCAAGGCGGAGGACTCATTAAAGCAATCGGTCTATATTCTGATCAGAATCATGAGTCATTTATTCAAATTAGGCATCAGCACTTTATGAATGTCAAAGTTACTCCCTAATGTTTAGCTGGGCAGCAGAAGTGGCGGACTAAACACCCCAGCAATCAAGATCAGCGATCCAACAGCCTTAAGAGTACACAAGTCAGCGGCACGAACTAGTTGGTGCATAATCAGCCTATAATGTTCCCACTGCTGGGACACACGGCCTCCTCTCTATGAGAGGGAATGGGCTATAATCCACCACGCGGGCCCAGTGAGAGTTGGTAGATGTCACATGTCTTCGAATTTTTAATTCTAGGACATGCCGGTTTCCTCACGATGTTTTCCTTCACCGTTTTTGAGAGCAGTGGTGATAAAATAAATTACACAAAGTAATGCGCCTGCCTAGGTTCGAACCGTTCGTAAATCGGGGCCGCCACCACTGCGCCGCCGCTGCTCTCTGTGAACTAGTTGGTGGCCGGGGTTAAAATGCATGATATCTCATCCGACATCACGAAATGAATAGACGCTGTGATGAACAGTAAGAATGGAATTTTCGACGCTCATAACTTTCAAATATAAATGTTTTTTTTTACTTTTTTATTTCCATACATTCCATACTTTTTTATTTTGAACGTACACCATCAAACAATGGAGTAATCGCCATGCTACGTTTGTATGGAACTATGGCCGGCTAGTGTACCTTTAAAAAGAGCAGTGATTCAACTTAATACAGTAACCTCAAACAAAGTAGTTCTTTGAATAGGACAACCGCGGCCATCCTAATAAATCTGACCCTAACCTTAAATAGGAAACCCAAAGATCAAGATAATACATCAACATAAGACCAGAAGTATAATACATTCCCAGTTATCTCGTAAACCAGGTTCAAACTACTTAGTTAATATCCCAATGTCGAAGTTTGGCTCAGTAAATCAAAGAGCAGTAATCCAGCCGTAATGCGCACAAGTTTGGGTTCGACTCCTTATCTTGCAAGTTGTTGATATGAATCTCTAGTTCGAAGGACAAAGGGGACGCTTTCCGTCAGCGATAATGTTCTTGAGAAAAAGTTTTGGGTAGTTTGTCAACTTGGTAGGAAGTTTCAAGGGTAGTTGTGTTATCAGTAAAAAATATGTGGCTTTATCAGTGATTACTCTAACCTCTTGGGCACGACGCTTGTTGTTACGGCGACTGGAGTAGAAAACTTACAAAAGTTGTTCCTCTTTATCGTGTGGTTTGTGCCTAACCTGGTGTCAGAGTTTTTATGCGGCCCATGGGCCTCTGACTTGGCTTTACATTCTGTCGAAAAATAGCTCTCACACATGCTGGTTTGGTTTCCTCACCATGTTTTCCTTCGCCGAAGTAAATGATAATTATACAATACACACATGAACCGAAAACTTGAGACTTGGGTTTGAACTATTTTTTTTTAGGATGGGAAATCATCAAATGCCCCCCCCCCCCCCTCCCCCTGCTCTGGGCGGAGCGAAAGGGAGTGTCAGACTTGTACTGACTAAAACCCATCCATGTTCCTTCTTTGCCCTTTGTGTTCCAGGGCCGCGGTATCTCTTTCGAACAGTCCCGCAGCCCTGGCAGGTTGGGTTTGAACTTGAGATCTATGACTTGGCAGTTCGACGGTAACATCACTATGGTCCAAGATCCTAGGGCTGCCAGACCTTAAAGTGAATATTCTAAAAAACTTGTGACTAAAAGAATCATGAGCATTTTTTATGGATGGAGAGGAAGCAGAAGAAGAAGGCCATAGAAAATGGAGGGAACGTGTGAAGAACGATATAAACGAAAATGGAGTGAACGAAATCGTTTTTCGCCAACTTCAAGTAACGAGGGCAGAAAGATGATGTCTCAAAACAACCCCATCCACTATAACTATAAAACTCCTCGCTTTACGTATCGATTGCAGCAGCATACCAAGTAATATTACACGAAATATTAACGGCCTCCACAATTTGTAACCGTCGTAATACACGATTATTACTGAGTATTTTACGAGCTTCCATGCCCAGCCAGCAATGTATAACGCAACAATGTTATTACGAGTATTTGAAAGTTATCGATAGAACTTCAACAATTTTATTGATATCGGTGTTAAAGTTGCCTTGATAACGTGTCTTACGAGTTTATTAATAATTTAAAAATAATTGAAAAGGAAAACATTCATTATGACCAGATACAATCGCGAAAATAAGGTATGATTATATTAATAAGTTATGATGTTATGAGGTCATCTCGGTCTGTATGTCAAAGAAGTAGATCCTTGACGATTTGAATTGACGGCATGGTTAGCGCAGTATCAGCAACTGCGCCAACCATGCCGTCATCGTCATCGGTGATTGGCTGCTGCGCTGCGTGTCGCGGGTTCGATCCCCGCACGGAATCAATATTTGTAAGGCCTGAAGATAGTTGTTTTGGGTCTGGCTGTTTGTTTGGGTGCGGTTAAGCATTCGAACTCATATATACAAACAGCCAGACACGGAACAACTACCTGTAGGCCATACCAATATTTGTTCCGTGCGGGAATTGAACCAGTGACACACAACGTTGCAGCCGATCGCTCAGTCACTGCGCCAACCGAGCTAAGTTATAACGTTATACGTTAATTTCGCTATAAATTTGGTATAATTTGCTGACATTCGCAAACAGGATAAAGCTGGTACCTCTACAGTAATCCCTAAATCAACTTTGCATCAACGAGGAAAATAGATGAGTGGCTTACACCTTCCGCGGAACACACGCCATATTGACTTTAAGTTGTTAAGAGCTTTAACGGTATCATAACAAGCCTTGCTTGATCTTATTTTGTTAGAGTAAAATTTTCCGCAAGGTTTTGTATTACACATTAATTACTTATTGCTAAATTGAATTAGGTAAGCTGTCGTCTATGTCTGTCGTTTATTATGCCCGAGATATATTTATTTTAATTTTTAGGAACTTTTATGTTGAGTTCCCAGCGAGTCACACCTAATCGTGTCACAGTGTGACTCGTTGGAATTATTTTTTCCATCGAGTCACACACGAGTCACAGTGCGACTCGTAGCAACCTGTTTTTCCAGGAGTGTTCCCAACGAGTCACACACACTGTTGCATATTGTAGTTTTATTATTTCCGTTCAGTCCTCAAAAATGATGAAATGAAATTCATACGAAGCTCAGCTAGTGAAATGTCTCAATTAAATGTTCTGGTTCTCCAAGCTAACTGAAATTGTCTTCACTGTTCTACACAATGGCTTATTGCGGGTTGAAGCAGTGCTTTCTCTTTTATTAGCACGATGGACATGGGACATTGAATTTATCACTGTGAAACTGATTAGCCATAATGCACCACGCTAACCCAGATGTTCGAAGTTTCGGTTCTAGGACATGCTGATTTCCTTACGATGTTTCCTTCAGCGTATTGCTTCGTATATCTACTTCAGTTGTTGTTGTTGCTAGCTCATATTTTCCCACTGCTGGGCAAAGGCCTCCATTCCTTCCAGCAGTCACGAGTCTGCACTACTTCTTTCCAATTCAGTCTCTATTTCAGGGCTCCAATCCTGAGCTTTACGGGCCAACAGCTCCTTCGACATACGGCAGACATGTAGTGCCCAGTCCCATTTCAGTTGGGCAGCCTTTTGAGCCACGTCAACGATTTGTGTTGTCTTTTTCACTATCTAACTGTAATTAATCTTCGAAACCAAGACCTCGCGATGTGGCTTTAACCTTTAAACAAAGTTCCCTGCAGCTTCAGCAAGAAGTGCTGAAAGGCATTCCCTGAATTCTCCCGGTGGAAAATTATCGGCACCACTTTAATACATTATTGCAACAGTATACGAATTTTAGCCGCGCTCGAGTACTTACTCGTGCATAACAACGCCTGAATTATTTCAGCACAAATATGAGTAAAGGGGCCTGCAAACTGTAAATACGACTCTCGAAAGCTATTTGTGGTTTGGAGTTGTTTCAAAATACCTGGAAGCAATAAAGCTACTATTAAGCATGCTAGGATCATGAGCATACCTACGTTCAGCAGTGAACGTCTTGCTAAGCTTTTCGATATGACCAGGTTCATAGTCATACTTTAGAGCATTTTCCGAAAGGATCCATGTAGCTGACGTTTTACCACACGGTTGATTCCCTACTTAACCACCTAATGACCCAATAATGTTTCTACTGTTGGGACACAGGCCGCGTCTCACTGAGAAGCAGTGGACCATTATTCACTGTAGTATGACCACTTTAAATGTGCAGTTCAAGGTGACTTGCTTGTCAAGAAAATTTGCATCGTTATATCAAACTTGGTACATTTATTTTAGTTCTGTTTTTTCCCGCCTGCACAGGGAATTTGGTTGAAGTGTACACGGGGTTGTGGATGACACACTTTGTATAATCCTTCCTTTTAAAATGAATGCACAAATTCTAAGAGCCGAATTCCCTCAACTACTTCCGAATCTCATCCGTCAAACTCCAACAAATAGACATAACATACATTTTATCCGCAACTTTCATACGTTTGTACTTTGTGCCTCGCGGGATTTGCGCTCGGCTGCATAAGCCGGTAACTTTCAGCTAAATCCCTCCAGTTGTGGAGGAAACAAAACAAAAGATGTTGTACCTTTTATCTCGGCCTCCGTTATTACCGTAAGGTGGGCAGGGTTATGAATGAGAATGTCCTTTATGTGGCGGATTTTCTAAACCAGAACATAAAATTGCCTGATTTTTGAGGTAGATTTTTTTGAGAATGTAATGGGTGATTTTGTTACCATGCTTCGGCATATAACATATCATATTATGGTCACTTCAAAAAAAGGTCAGGCATTCAAACTGGCAGAATTTATACAAATCTTTTACTTACACAGGACCTAGAGTGCCTGGTTGGTCCGGTTTCGATTCCAAGCTTGGGCAAAGTGTTTTTGAGTGGTTTTCATCAGGAATTTCTCAGTAGGAGCCACGGATCTGGATTTATGCCCGGTTAATAGCAATAGGCTCGCCCCCTAGTACATGGGACGTAAACATAACTGGCGAAATGTGGAAGTTCTAATGGGTACACCTCTCCCTAACCCTTCGGGGATTACAGACATGAGGTTATGTTATAGCAAAATCAAGCTATAACGTTCTGCTGTGACCTGTTCTATGGCTGAAAAAAATGATGTTAAATGCTTCCTCTCTGTAAAAAGTGTGGCCCTTTTTATTTATTTTTAATGGCAATTGTGTTTTGAAAGGCTTCGGGAATAACAGGCGTTATGTTATGAACTAGTTTTTTGTAGATCTTTGACAGTCGTTACAGGTAGTCAGTGGCCCGAAAGTTTGACAACCAGTCTTATCACGTATCACGTATCGTCATCGTATTACCCAGTACGAGCTGGGTTGTGGAGGTCAGATATGCAGTTGCTCCATGTAAAATACTGTTATTCAGCTGCATCCGGTTAGACTAGAAGCCGACCCCAACATAGTTGGGAAAAGGCTAGGCAGATGATGATGTTGTGAACAAGACGTCTTTTTACATACGTCTTGAACCTGAAATAGTCAGTAGCTAGTCGCTTTCTAGTCGGCGATGGGACAGGCAGGATGCCTTAAGCTGATCTCAACTTAACAATTAAGACAAATATGTTCCATAATACCAGCCAGCAAGTCTTCAGAACACTAAACTCTTAAGAACTACTTACATACTACACACGCCCTAAATAAAGCTATCAATGTAAGTAGTTACAAGTTTCTACTTCTAACTTAGTATTTTTTAGACAACTCTATATTAGTAAGCTGTTTGACTTTGTAAAATGTATGTTCGTAAACATTTGCGTGTTTCAAATGTTGGTTAAAAGTTTTAAACACTAGGTACATCACAGCATGTTTATAACAATATATGTATCTATACTAATATTTTAAAGCTGAAGAGTTTGTTTGTTTGTTTGCTTGAACGCGCTAATCTCAGGAACTACTGGTTCGATTTGAAAAAATCTTTTAGTGTTGGATAACCCATTTATCGAGGAAGGTTATAGACTATAAAATTGCACGCGGATGAAGGTCGCGGGTAACAGCTAGTATTTTATAATTTTGCTGTCTGTCTACGGGCAGTGCATGTAAAATATATAAGAAGAAAAAAAAAGAATGAAAATGCCTTGTGGCTTAAGTCCGCCTATGTACCACTCTTGTACATGAAGTTTAAATAAATATATACATACATTCGGTAAGACTGGAAGCCGACCCCAACATAGTTGGGAAAAGGCTAAGCAGATGATCATGATGCTGTTCTGTCAACGGGCTACTCGAAATCGTGTATAGTAGACGACATTGTTAAAATAGAAGGAAAAACCAAAAACCTGTGGGCCTAAATAAATGGCAATTGTTTTCAAAAGGTTTCGTATTTCTACGAGTTTCAACAAGACTGGCACAAGCTGTTTAGTAGCTTGTGACTTCTCCATCATCATTGACAGCAGCAGTATCAGTAGTATACAGCACTATCAAACAGTAGTAACAAAATACTGGCTATATACTGGCTACATCTATGACTTTACTTGACAGAACATCAAGATTTCTTAGTTACTTGTAAGTATTATATTGCAATTGCTTGTAAGTATTTAATGCACAATAAACCTTCTGGAGTAAATTACTGAAATGATGGAGAAAAACGTATAAAAATCTGTTTCACCATTTGCAAACAGTAGCAGCAGAATCTTAAACACCATTATGGAAAGGATTGATTGCCCTCTTGTGCGGTACTGGAACAGTTTCCACACTGCTTCCAGGCCAACAGTTTTTAATTTTTAGATATGTTTTACTAACAATTTTATTAATGGATTTTTATCTGAAATAAATGCTTAATAATAATTATCGCTAACAGAATGTTATTTTTTCTAGGCCTGCAGGTGTAAAATCAAATCTATGCATACTGTTCTATAGAAATCGAACATCAATTTATTTCAGCCATTTGAGTTTAACCCGAATTTTCTAAATTGTCCAGTTAAACCAGGCAATATTTTGTAACCCCCGATAACCCGAACCCAGCATTACAGCTAGTGGTTCCGTACAGGCATTTAGTTCGCAAATGGTGCGGTTTGCATAAAACATCGCACTTGTCCCTGACGTGAGTAACGAGCGCGTGCTACTGTACTTTTGAACGAGGCTTCACGCACTTAAACGAGGCTTTTATGAGACACTTTAAAAATACATGGTTAGTTGTGCGGGCTTGACAACTTGAATTGTAAAAATTCTGGCGACTGGCTACATCATGGGCTTTACTTGACAGAACATCGAGATTTCTTATAAGTATAATATTGCATGCATTATACACATACTTTCCGGAGTTAAGACCGAAGTCCTTTAAATGATTCATCATCATCATCAGCCTATAGCAGTCCACTGCTGGACATAGGCCTCCTCAATCGCACGCCATTTAACTCGACTTTCAGCAATTCTCATCCAGTTGCTACCAGCCACCCTGCGAAGATCGTCACTCCACCGAGCCTGAGGGCGTCCCACCTTACGTTTGCCGATTCGCGGTCTCCACTCAAGAACACGTCTACCCCAACGGTCATCGGTTCTACGGCAAATATGACCGGCCCATTGCCACTTCAGCTTACTTATTCTGTGAGCTATGTCGACAACTCTGGTTCTCTGTCGGATCACATCGTTTCGAATGCGATCCCTCAGAGAGACTCCAAGCATAGCTCGTTCCATAGCTCGCTGAGCGACCTTAAATTTATGGACCAGCCGTACTGTGAGTGTCCACGTTTCGGCTCCGTAAGTCATAACAGGCAGGACGCACTGATTGAAGACCTTAGTCTTTAGGCTCTGTGGAATACGCGACGAGAAGACCCGGCGAAGCTTCCCAAATGCTGCCCAGCCCAGCTGGATTCTTCTGTTAGCCTCCCTCTCAAAGTTGTTCTTACCAAACTGCGGAGTTTGCCCGAGGTAAACATATTCTCGAACAACCTCGAGAGGACCGCCATTGACAATAACAGGTCCTGGGGTGACGTGTTCGTTGAACATAACCTGGGTTTTGTCCAAGTTCACCCTGAGACCAATGTGTATTGAAGAATCAACTAGGCCATCCAGCATCTGCTGCAAGTCGTGCAGCGATTCAGCCAGTATGACGATGTCATCTGCAAATCTCAAGTGTGAGATGTACACGCCGTTGATGTTTATGCCACGTCCTTCCCATTTTAGCGTCTTAAACACATCCTCCAGTGCGTTGGTGAACAATTTCGGGGAAATAACGTCCCCTTGTCTCACCCCCCGACGCAATGGGATATGCTTCGTTTGCTGGTTTTGACTTTGGACGGTCATTGTGGCGTTCTCATAAAGATTTCTCAACACTTGTATGTATCGCCAGTCGACTTGGCATCGCTGCAGAGACTCCAGAACTGACCAGGTCTCGACAGAGTCAAAAGCCTTCTCATAGTCCACAAATGCAAGACACAGCGGCCGATTATACTCTTCGGACTTCTGTATGATCTGCCGCACTGTGTGGATGTGGTCTATGGCGCTGTATCCTCCTCGAAACCCGGCCTGCTCCTTCTCCACGCTTCTGGAGTTCTCCCAGAGAACAGGACCGAGTTGAAGAGCTCCCGAAGCTCTCTTAAAACAGATTATTATTATTATTAAATGATTAAGAAAACGTATCAAAATCCGTTGCACCATTTAGAGGAATCACGCGGTCTCACAGACGCAGATACATTCCAAATAATGTGGCAGTTTGAGTCAAGGGCAAGCGGGAGTAACTTAACGAAGTATTTTTGAATTATTCATCAATATACAAGGTGGAAGGGACACCGAGGTACAAACGGTTACCACGTATTCAGTACATCATTCTGACCCCCCCCCCCCCACTTAGAAAGGGGAACTGAATACCTTTGTCTGGGGGGGATGTACAGAATACGTTTGCGTCAGTATCCCTTCCACCCTGTAGAATAATATTTCTGTGTCATTTTAGTATAAAAATAAACAACACTTTCATTCTCCCAAGTAAACTACACCACTTAATGCATACAGTCACTGTGTATTAAAAGCATCCTACTTTATAACCACGTGTAGTTTAAGTAAATATTTATTTAAACATCACGTGGCCTTTACCTAGAGTATATAAAAGTCTGAAATTTATGACATTATCTGTAGCACTGATTGTGAACTGAATAGCTGTCCGAAAATGAACGGAAAATTATACGATATTTCGGTAATTACCACAACTACATAATATGGTTGCGTTCACAATGAATGTTCCTGAATAATTTTGTGAACTATTCGTAACATACCATAATATCACGCATGTAATCATTAATCGGAGAGGTGGCAAAGGTCACCATACTGGGCCAGTTATATTAAAGTGCAGATCAAATCTATAGGGCACCACTAAATAACACTTTGCTCGACCCGAAAATTGAACCAAGATCCTCATCCTCAGCAGTAACGCTTGATACCACTAGATCAACGAGGTACATTGCATGAGAACTGACATAATTCCAAAATCAACTTTACTTACAAAACATAACATCAATTATTTCAGGCTACAATGCCTTATAAACTAACATGTATCATAAGGTATAAAACTTGTGTTAATAAACAAGACATAAAACTATGTTAGTAGTACTTCACTTGTTCATACAAAGGTATGTGTGGGTACTCAGATAGGTACTAATTGAAAAAAAATCAACATACCACGGAAAACAGCACCACAAATTGCAAAAAAAAAGACATTCTGACGACGATTCGACGATTTCACATTTCTACCTTGACGGACCTCCCTTATCAAGATTCTCGTCATTAAAGGATATTTTATCCTCCATCTTTGCTGTCTCTTGATAACATAATAATGCATGTTTTATCCTAGATTTATTCTAGAAACAAGCCTTCAAATCCTCTATAAACGCAAAACAGTACACATCCATAAAAATAAACCCATCTTACATCTGAAATGGGGCCTATTTTTCTTCCGTTCGCCGGTCAATGCGGCACATATTTCCTAATATCGGTTGTCAGCTGTACGGATATAGATCGGCCATAGAATAGTGATATTGCGTACACCGAGTGTGTTTTACTACTGGCCAGCTTAGTGATGGCCGTTTAATAGGAATATATACACGGGGAGACTAGAAGTATGGTTGTAATGGTAGGTACTGGGTCTTGTTTAGAAAGGTACAAAAAGGTGAGATTCGTTATGGAGTAAGAACAAGGGTGAATATACAACATTATTTTTAGTATATGCGAATAAGTAACTGAATCGATTCCAATAATTTTTAAACCATGTTATATTTTGTCCCAAAAATATTTAAAAAGGTTACAAGTTGGACACCGAACGACACCAAGTACCTATCGCAATCATTTAGGTACCGACAGCCAAATTATTATTATCAATGAGCTCAAGACGACGCTGGAGGCGCGCGGCGGCGCCACGTGGTGACCACGTTATTTTGCGGACAACCAGGTAACAGAACAAGCTTATAACTTTGTGATTTTTCATGATATAGTTTTGAAATTTTGCACATAGATTCTTTACATAAAAATACTAGATAACTTTTTGGTGGCCATCAACCGTGTTTTAAACTACATGATTTGTGCTTTAAATAAATCAAAAATTATGCTTGTATTACTTTAACAAACACGTACTGTCAAAAAGATGTGTTCAATGTTTCAGACTAAGACAAAAGTAATTTATTCAAACTAGGCTGAAGATATTAGCACTTTTTGAACGTCAATTACTCAAGAAGGTCCCCCAAAACGCCCACCCTAATATAATTGAGCAACTACCTATGTGACACCCACACCACAGTTACTGCGTACTCCCTGGCACGACGAGTGGTCACTGGTCATCTATAAGAGTTTCAAAGATTTACGAATGACAGCCAGTTACTGTTATCTCACGACACCGCTCGTCCGCGCGGTCGGGCGTTGAAGAAGTTCTCACGTCGCATTTGCTTGTATGAAATCTGTTGATGCATACAGCATAACACGCGTACACCGCCAGACCGGCGGACGAGCAGTACTGACCGCTCCTCCGCGCGGTGCCCATACCTCCACTTCCCCGCCTCCGCCCAACCGCGCGGACTAGCGGTGTCGTGTGAGAACGGCCTTACGTGTTTTCTTAGGAACGAACGTCCCTCAGAAAGCGTTGTCATTGACTGATCAATTACAAAATTTATAACCATAATAATGATTATTGGCAACTGATATCTACAATTAATTACGAAGAAACCTTGTAAAATTGCTAGAACCGAATAGTGTTTCGAAAATCCGATATCTTTGCAGCCTCGCAGCATTCTCTTGATTCTAGGAAGCTAGATTAATTAATGTACCATAGACAAACAAGAAAACCGGTGAGTTTGCGTATCGATTGCTAACTTCTGACAATATTATGATATTTGATTATTATAATTGGATGAATTATGAAATCTAATGGCGCAGGTTTTGTTGAGATTTCAGAGTAATTAGGTATTTTTTTGTTTTGAAGAAGAAAGATTGTGTAGACATAAGTCCCTGAACACGTGTAGAAAGGCCCTTTTCTTGGAATAACGTCTTAAAAAACGAAAAAACAAAAACGTAATATTTCAGAAAAATAACTATGGCCTTAATTTGAACATCACCATCAGAAAGTATACTAGCATCTCATAATTTTATCGAAAACATCATTACATCTAAATTAATTACTCTTTTTATTCATAAAGGCAGCACTACTGTAAAATTAATATAACTCTATAAAAAACGTACCTTTAACAAGTCAATAACACAATACAATAATGGTCCTCTATTATTTAAACCCTATTTCCCAGAAACAGCCCTCCTTTAACTTTACATAAATCAAATATAACAGACTCCCGATAGTTTTCAGCTGCCTAAACAAGAGTCCTGCTGACACCACAATTGTAAGTAAAAGGAACAACCAAGTATCCAAGTCACGTCAAATATTTAAACGCCACCGTCCCGGGAGAACTGGGAATCTCTTACACTAAAAGCTGAGACAGCCACGAATCTCAATGCAAATCTGTATACACGCTGTATACGCTGAGATGCATGAATGAATACAGGGTGTTTGATGAGACAGTGACTTTCTTTGTTGAGATTTGCGGGTCAAGACGGGACATTTTACCGCTATATTCGTGTTAGAAAATATTTTGGATATGCAGTCAGTGCAAGACCTGACCCTACTTACGTGGAAAAAGAGGGGGGGGAAGTGTCAGGTAATGCAGGGCCTTGACTATATGTTTTCAAAAAAAAAAACACGTGGATATAGTATTCGGGACGAGCTAGGCTGTCTACATTGGCCCTGGATCGGAACTACTGGAAGTCATGGGGAGAGGCCTTTGCCCTGCAGTGGGATGACGGAAACTAACAGTATCATTATCAGTATGATAATCTTTTGAAAAGTACTGTATGGTGTCGGACGTAAAGAATAGCACCATCCCATATCTTCCCGTGGGTGTCGTAAGAGGCGACTAAGGGACTTACCAGAGAATGGGCAGCAGCGTTCTCTGTGCTTTTTTAACAACCGTACTGCGATCGCCAACCCGCCTGCCAAGCGTGGCGATTATGGCAAAACCCCCTCTTTGGGGGAGGCCTGTGTCCAGCAGTGGACGTCTTCCGGCTGAAATGATGAATCTTTTGAAAATAGTAACAATTACAGGACCCGTCAATGTAGCGATACTTGAGGTAGCTATTTGTCTATTTCGGTTGATATGATTATCATGATGATCTGTAAAGATTTTGCACAGTGTGAGTTTCTTGCAATAATCTCGATGCCCCTACGACATGATGCCTCCCTTTAAAGGACACGCGTTGTACAGCCAAACAACCTGTATTTTGAATTGTATTCTTTGATTTTGTTATAAGTTCACGACGAAGACGGCCGTGTTTATATTTCGCTATTGCAAGCAGTGTGATCAAAAATGCATTTGACTGTTATCAAAACTCATTCAAAACTATACTTGGCACCTTACATTATGTAGGTATTGGGTACTTTGTGAACTAAAAGGTGATACACCAACACTACATTACGCCTGTAATCTACAAAAGGTTAGGTAGAGGTGTATTTGTAGTGTTTTCCCAACTTACTTTTGAGCTGTTTGCATAACTATGACAATTATTTTAGTAAAAACGCATTGATAGTGGCAATTGCTCACCGATAACTACTATATAGACATCAAAGAAATGATCCCTATAACTCTTAAATTCGCAAGTTATCCAAAGGAGAAAAATAACAATGTATGTAAACGCTTGTTCGACTCAATCATTGGAATCCACCACGTTTTGCTTACCTAGCGATACGATACGGCCGCACTAAGTGTGCTGCGAGCTCAGTGCATAACGGACAGCAACCGGGTGCGTTCATTTCCATCATTTTAGCGATAGCGTTCAACAAACGTTCTGTATGGTGTCCGGACGTAAAGAATAGCACCATCCCATATCTTCCCGTGGGTGTCGTAAGAGGCGACTAAGGGACTTACCAGAGAATGGGCAGCAGCGTTCTCTGATTCTACAACAACCATACTGCGATCGCCAACCCGCCTGCCAAGCGTGGCGATTATGGCAAAACCCCCTTTCTTGGGGGAGGCCTATGTCCAGCAGTGGACTTTTCGGCTGAAATGATGTAGCCTAAACGTTACCTAAATAAACCTTTTAAATTTGTTTGAGTATTTAACTTAGTAGCGTAGCGAATCCTATCAGGTACCACTTAGTCGCGTCCCCTACAACGCTCTAAACGACACCGAAGTTAAAGTATATTTCCGTTTTATTTTGTGAGCGAAAGAAGCTGAAATAAACAAGCTTATTCGCGAATTAGCTCGAAACTAATTTGAGTCAAAAAGCGCCCGAGCAAAACACAAGTTTGTTGGTAATAACATAAGATCGTTTTGAGAAAGCATAATTGGATTTTAACTTATACCTTGAGATGCGTGACTCCTGGCCCGCGTTTCCATTGTCTACGAATGTCGCATACGGTTTTTTAGGAACACGTGATTAATCATTTATTGTTTCCTTTTGATTAACCTTCTTCGTCTGTTAGCTAAAATGATTTTAAAACTATTAAAACTTTTACCATCACTGACGTTAGAATCACAGAGGATATATTGCTACATGATTCTTGTGGCGCTTGAATAACATTCACAGAAAGCCGCTATTATACTTGTGAACTTTTCTGTGGAAATTATATTGAAAAAACAAGATGGCGGCGTACGGCACATGCCAAAAGAAGCATGCAGCATCATAGTAGCATTTACGATGGGTTTTACTTAAAACCGTAAAATCACACGTGTGATCCCCGTATGGTTTAGCAGTGGTGTAGTACCATTACTACCACATTTCGACAGTTAAGTTTAAGTAGCATAAGGGGCGAACCTAATGCCATCAACCTGACACAGGTCTAAACTACGAACAAATCCATAATTTAGTCAGATTTATCAACGTGAACGAAACCAATGAAAAGCAACGTGTGGAAATTGTTAAGCCTCAGTGGGAAAATACATGCCTCGTGAATCTATTTTATATTCAAGCACGACTGCTGAGCTTGAGGTCCTGGGTTCACTTCCCAGGTCGAGCAAAGTGTAATTAGGTTTTCCATCAGGAATTTCTCAGCAACCACGAAGTCTGCATTTGTACCCTATTGATGGCAATAGGCTGGTCCCATTTTACAAGGGACTTAAACATAACTGGCGAAATGTGGGTGTATATTAGGCACTCCTCTGGCTAAGCTTTTGGGGATTACAGGCGTGATGCTATGTGAATCGATACTAGACTTAATTTGTTTGGAAAACGTGGGCTTTTCGTAGTAAGCCACAAAGTCTAACTCTGTATTAAACTTACACGTTTAGTTATTAGGACTAACAGCATATTCTGAGAAAACGTGCCCACAATCAGACCAAAGAACTCAACTTGTTGAAAAACTGTGTATTTTCAATTGATTTACATTAACAGTTGGCTATTTGAAAAGCTAACATTCATTAATTCCAAGATACGAGTATTGATGTTCAATTGTTTACTTTTAGTCTCTGTAACTTTGTAGCACAACCGTCTCGTAACTTCTTTAAAAAAAGCCTTTAACCTTTTGAACGCCAGAGCATAAAGGCACGCGCGTGCCCTCCACGCCAAGTCACAATTTCACCATCTGTAAAACCAGAATTTTATAAGTAGCGACTGGTTATCTTATCTCCAAAACTCAGTTTTTGGGTAATACCCTACCCCTAGATAGGAAACCAAACTTACGAAATTCTCCACACTCTGACTGATATGTACGTACGTGTGTTACAGCATGAAAATGTCAAAATAATACCGTTTTACAATGGACACCCGCCCTCTCCGCGCGTTACTAACGAGATACGGGGGTTTAATTACTTCGGCGCACATGCGACTCGTATTAACACTATTGCCTCTTATTTTATTTAAAATGGCGCTCGCACGAACAGCCTGCTTCAGACGTGATGTTCAGAAACTGATTTTGCTATTGTAGAGCGAAATCTTTTAATCCAAGCGTAGTGTTAAAGATAGTGACTGTGTTCCGGCTACTAGGTATGTATTCTTGCACAAGTCATGGATGGGGTTCTGGCAGTCATAATGAGAAAAAAGGATCACCTTATGACACCAATCTGTTATGGAAAATACCTTTAGTAGTCAGTAAGTAACACGTGTATATGGCGGTTCCTATACAAAAGGGTTCAGACATTTTTATGACTTCTGAATCACAAGCAAGTACATAATGAATGTTATGTGGCATTGTTTAAATAACTGGCCAGTTTTAGGTAAAAAAGAGATAAAAATCCACATTTACCTATATTATAAATGCAAGTATAAAGTAAGTAATGAAAGTAACTTCCATCTGTATTGTCTCTGTTAATTCGCGACAAATTTTGGCCCACGAGTAGACTCGGATTAGAACGATACGTTTTGTATTCCGGTAGTACATTTTTGTAGTATATTTTCCGAGATCAAAAGCTAATACATAAAAGCACCTATTAATTTCTTTAATAGGCTTGGAACATGTTCACAATTACCTTGTTTATATCCTAACACAGAATTAAACGAGCCATGAACAGACCTATAAATAATAAATTCCATTTCCTGCACACAATCACATTACCCTGCCAACGATATTGGATGCAGAAAATATTCCAATTTGGGAACAGAACCGTAGTAAATAGTGTTAACGCTGTGTTGCAAATATTGCTTACTGGGTATTGCTGCTGGTTGTCAGATATTGGTGGAACTGAACAAATAAATATCTTCATATTTGTTCAGTAATTCAAAGTTTTATATGACGGGTAATACTGCTAACCTCAGAGTATTTTCACATATACCAGGCTAAGGGTATTTTCAGTTACTATTCTTTTATTTCAAGGTAAAATTACATTCCCTGTATTATTTACATAAATGGAATGCTGCGTGCATTCCATTTATGTAAATAATACGGCTTTAATAAAAAATCCAACAATGGATGTGGAAATACTGTAACGAAAGACGCCTAAAATCAGCTGTTCACTTCCTGCCCAGTTACAGAGTTCATCGAACTCGTCGTCGCGCTTGCCATTCGCTACATGCGTTTTGCCACGGTAATGATACATTGCGTATGAGGAAATAAAACAAATCAAATTTATTGGAATCCCATAACATTCCTGAAATATTTTTTTGTACCGGTCATCTTAGTATGATATACTGAATTCACCCCATCTGTTTGTGGAGGGCTGTCCCTTACACCCTGTATAAAGTACATGAAAGTAAAACGATTTTACTTGGAGTTTGCTTCCAATCTAATCGGATGGAGTTGTATACCATTATTTTACATGGAGTGACTGCCAATCTGACCTCTACAACCCAGTTACTGCTTAACCCGATTTCCCTTGAAAAACTGGTTGCCAGACTTTTGGGCTTCTCCTGTGAAGTCTTACGCACGACAGCTGAGACCAAAGCTTACTTTTCGACTCACAAACCGGCCTTGCCTTCTGACCCTCCGTCTATATCCGTCTTACTAAGTCTGGTCTCTCACTTGGAGTGTGAAATCTCCTAGATCATTGAAACACGCAAGCCCCACCAGTGAGGAAATGCATAATTTTTAAGATTTAAAAATTAAAAGCCCCGAAACAAAATCACAAAACACTTGAAAAGGTCTCATATTCCCCATGTCACCCTAATACATAATACTTCATGAATGCTCACAATCAAGGCAACTCCAGTAATCAGAATTCTCAAGGAAATCTCCGCGAAAATTACACGTGATACATACAAATGGAATCAATCATTGATTTCTCTCATTTTCCCCTATACTTCCCTATACATGTCAGTTCTCCTTGATAAAATGTGACAGATGAATATTATGAGGGAGTTCCGTATTTGGGGTGAGCAGGGAAGTACCAATGAATGATTGATTACGAGTTACAGGTGGTAAATGTGTATATTACGTACGGTTTCGCTGAAACTTCATCAATTAGATATTATGGTTGTATCTGGTAGACAATCTACGAGTACATAGAGGTTTTCATACTTCCCAATTTAAACGATTGAAACTTAATTCTACTTCACAGGCATTTGAATTCGTCGAATTGTTTTTTTTTTTCTATCCATACATTGACCGCGATATCGGCATTTAGGTGTTTTCGGTCCGACTGAAAGACGACCTAAACATATTTGAGGAAAGGCTAGTATAGGGTATGAAAAACAAGCTATAAAGTTCCTCATCCCCCAATAGAACTGTGAGTACCCTAGGACTACTAGACTAGACTTTTATTTACACTCCTAACCTACACACTCGACAACATTTCTATACTGGTGACCCTGATGCGCGACGACCAGAACGGGTAGTATAATCTGTTGAGTAGCGGTGGCCCAGTGGTGGCGGCCTCGACTTACCAACAGTAAGTTGTGGGTTCGAACCCAGGTAGGCGCATTACTTTGTGTAATTTATTTCATCACCACTGCTCTCAAAACGGTGAAGGAAAACATCGTGAGGAAACCGGCATGTCCTAGAACCAAAAATTTGAAGACATGTGACATCAACCTACCCGCACTGGGCCCGCGTGGTGGATTATAGCCCAAAGCCTCTCATAGAGAGGAGGCCTGTGTCCCAGCAGTGGGAGCATTTAGGCTGATTATGCTTATGCTAATGTGTTTGCAACGCAAACATCACAAAGACTCACAAAAAAAAAATTTACAAACCAACCTTTTACACAAACAAAATGGCCACCGTACCTCACCTCATTATACCACAAGAAAAACCGTCAGTTCAGCTACAACAAGCCCTTTATCTCCGCCATCCTTAGCGTCCTATTTTTAGCCCCTTAGCCCCCTAGCACCCTAGCCACGTAGCCCCCTTGAGCCTTGAACTTTCTCGAGTGACATAATGACGCTTATATTAGGCTGTCGAGGTGTAGACAGACACTTGTCTGTGAGGGGTTTTATCTTAGCCGTCTCAGCGATAAACAAGATGGAGGTGGTTTTTGAAAAGGTAGACAGGTGGTAAGTTAAAATTGTTTGTTGTTGACTGCTTTGTTTGTCTAGTGGTCGCAAGCACGACTGTTGAGGGCCTGGGTTCGATTCCCAGGTCGGGCGGGTTTTTTATTGGGTTTTTTCATCAGGAATTTCTCAGTAGCACCCACGGAGTCTGGATTTGCGCCCGGTTGATGGCAATCGTCTCGCCCGCTATTACATGGGACTTAAACATAACTGGCGAAATGTGGGTGTACTATTAGGTACACCTCTGCCTAACTCTTCGGGGATGACGGGCGTGATGTTATTGTTATGTTTATGTTATGTTGACTGCCTCGTTGGTCTAGTGGTCGTAATAGCGCTCGTTTTCTCCAACAGTAAGGGACACCTAACTAAGCGTCTAGTTAAATATGCTGAGTCATGAATAGAAATAATACCTGATATGATTTAAGATAAGTGATAACAGGTGGACTAAGGCTGTCACCGAATGGCGTCCAAGAACTGGCAAAAGAAACGTGGGTCGTCCGGCGGCGAGATGGGCAGACGACATAGTTGCCATCGGGGGAAAAACCTGGATGAGGCTGGCACAGGACCGTGGGGATTGGCACGAGAAAAGAGAGGCCTATACCCAGCAGTGGGTGAATTCGGGCTGTGGATGATGATGATGATGATGATTTAAGACAGGGCCTTTTAAATAAGTTAAAAAATAAATCAGATACTAATTTAAATCTACATACTCTACAGACGAACCTGCTTAACAAAATAGAATCAATCAATTCTCCGAGAAATCGAGTGATTGCTTCTCTTGTAACCAGATTTCTTTTAAATAATCATGTGAACATTTTCATAAGGGTGCGTACCTAGCTATATTCTACATAGGATCCCATCGAAACAATCTCGCTTTATAAGCTACTTGCTCAAAAATAGATCGCTTCGGGTTGAGGGTACAGTAGGTTTCGTTACAAAGTTACTAAAGACTCGTCTCTATAGGCTAAATCTATATACTAATCTCTTCTAATAAGAGAGAAAAGCTAATTTTATGAGTTTATTGTATGTGGAAGGTAATCTCCAGAACACGGTACCTATTAGATAAATTCTTTCACCAAACCACGGGCAAAGCCGAGTGCAGAAACCAGTTAAAATTAAAGAAAGACAATTGAAAAGAAGAGAATTGAATTGAATTTTTCAAGAAAATTTAAGAGAGATCATTTATAAGGAGAATGGAGTTCTAAATAAACGTAAATGATAATTAATTCCTAAACGAAAAAATCCATAACTAAGGATACACTATTAGGTAAACTTTACCATAGATCTATCATTACTACTGATATGTGATAAATAATTCATTAATTGAGAATTTTAATTTTAATTTGTATTAAAATTAGGAAATCAGACAACCTTAAGTGACGTCTCATGCTAATTGTATGAACAGCTCATCCTAAAAACAATTTTTCGTGTAGCAGGCGAATAATACCTTGGCAGAATTGTTTTCAGGATGACCATCTTTGAAGTTCACCATAGCATGCAGAGTCATCATCATACAGCTCGATTGGCCGCCAAAAGAAATGACATTTTCACCACGCCCCACTATGTTATGACATTGCCTTTATGATAACAACGCATAAGCCTAATCACGACAACGCTCGTGTTTTGCATGGAAACAAGGCCCTTGCCGAAAATAGGACAATTTCATGCGTACATTCGATCTCCTACGAAATATTGCCGAGGATTTTTTTAAATTAGGTAAGTAAACTTTTCCTGATATTAGCAATTACATTTTGTTTACGATCAAATTCACGGATTTGTTAAGTAAGCAATACATGAATAGCTGATTAGGCAAAGAGCTGAGGTTAGGGATCGTATCTCATTACATAATTTACAAAAAAAAAACATGTCATTTAGGCACTCGAGCAGAGGAGCAATAAACATAACATCACGCGTGTATTTCCCGAAAGGTATAGGCAAAGATGTGTACCTACGTACTTGTATGGAACAGGTGTTTTTTATTTTTTTTAAATACCTATGAAAAACATTTTTATAGGGTGATTCAGAATAATGTACAGAACACGTGGTTACTGCTTTATCGTTGGTGCCCTTTTCAAATTGTATAGGTAAGTAGTTATACACCTTTGCACACCTATCAAAACAAAATCCAACAAAGAAACAATAAATGGGTGAAAGAATTTCAAAACAAATGTTAGAAAAATAATTGCTAAAACAATTTTCTGTTCAAGGTAACAGCCAAGAGGGCAACAAATAATACATTGTTAGGACTTTCATTTAATTTCTACAAGATACTGTTGAAGATACGTTTATTGTTTTCAGAAATTAATTTTCAGTTTTAATGTTAAATAACACATTTTCTTTACTTTCCTCCTCCTCCTTTAAACACTTTATTTGATACTATTCTAAAATTCAGAATGTTAAGGGACAGCCCTCCGCAAACTGACAGGTGCATTCAGCTCCTTAATTGAATCAGATTCCACCGGAATATTTTTCAGGATTTTTTTAAATTTTTTTATCGTTTTCAGTTACTTTTTACCTTTATTTTAATGTAAATTTATATTCTCTCAATAAATAAAATAAATTTATTCCTCCATTTATGTCAATAATAAGGCTAAAACCAATAATGTTAAAATATTAAAATACTTTAACGAACGACGCGTGAAATCAGCTGTTTAATTCCTGCCTAACTGCAGAGTTCATCGAACTCATCGTCGCGCTTGTCATTCGCTACTTGCGATTTGCCACGGTAACGATACATTGCCTATTAGGAAATAAAACAAATGAAATTTATTGAATTCCCATAACGTTCCTGAAATAATTTCTTGTACCGGTCATCTTAGTATGATGTACTGAATTCACCCTATCAGTCTGCGGAAGGCTGTCCCTTACACCCTGTATATAATATGTACATAGAAAAATATTACATTTGAACATTTTACTTACATTGCGAGAATCTAGAAATCAGCTCAACAACATCTTCAGTACAAACATTCTGTTTACACTATTCAAGCCAACTACTATTCACATACAAAACTTTATTTGACACAATAACCACATATCATTAGTTCCCCTTTCATTGCAAATGCAGAAGAAACACTCAAAGAGAAATGTGTACTCGTAACCCTCTAAAAGCTACTGTAAACATTGAAAGTGATTTTCCAGCGCATAAAATGAATGAAGAACATAAATTCTGAGAAAACGTACCTTTTGGCTTGAGAACACACCAACACGTATCCCTGCTTGGCCACGACCCACACGCTTGAACGACACTCGTGTTGCGGTAGCAACTGCAGAGAAATCAAATTAAAAAAAGACCGGGCAAGTACAAGTCGGACTTACACACACAGGGTTCAGTAGCACCATTCAATATAATAAAAAGAATTAAAGCTCATTCATATGTCAATTTATACTCAAATGTAAAATAAATTAATATTTCAGGAAAAAGTCCCATATCTCAAATTCAAACCAATTTTCGTCGAAAGTTCGTAAAACTAAAAACCTAATTTTTTTCTGAATTTTCCCCCTTGGACACAATTTTTACGGCTTTAAAAGCGAATATCTCATCAACAATTAACTTAAAAAAAACTGTGTTTGAGGAACCTCGATATAAGTTTCTAAAAGCTGTTGATAGACACCTCGTACAGTTATATACTCAGAATTTGTTTTTCAAACTTCAGTTACATGTATGGAGGGCCACCCCAGAGGGACAGGAATCTATAAGGAGTCCATTCCTAAAAAGTGTGCTACCAGTCACCGCGCCAGACGGTACTCATGCTTAGGAAACAAGTTACAAGTCGTATCCCCTGAGGTCGTAAACGGGGCCTTATTTCAAGCCATTCAAACTTCCGGCTATCAAACAGTGAAAAGAATTTCTAGTGTCTCCAGAAATTCTTTGCTAAATGTTCATTTAGTGTGTCCAAAAAGGGTATTCCTCCAGTGTAGAACGTAGTTTTCAGTGTACAGCGGACGAAAGTGCGAACTTAGCCTTGAAGTGTCTTTCAGCCTTTTTAAAACACCGAAGCGTAACGTCGAGTGCAATTAGAAACCGTGTGTTTCAAGTCTCCACGAAAATGCCACGGTGTGGGTGTGGGATATGCAGGTAAGCGGACTACTTGTTCATCATAGTATCCTTAAAACTAGCAAACTCATGTTTCAATGTAGCAATCGTCTTCAAATGGTTTTGTATTTCTCGGCAACATTCGACTTCCAACATGTTTATTACTTTATCTAAGAATATTTTCCCGTCCAACATTCAGAAAGACACAATGCTAAATTAGTGCGAACACACCGAAACACACCGAAATAATATGAATGTGAATACCTCTCCAGCTCTTAACAAAGAAAATAAGACGTCTATTCAAAAAGTTAAGTGCCAAAAAATCTTTATTTACTCCTTTTGATAACTGGCAGTACAATGCGAAAAGTTTTCAAAAATTAACAAAAATGTAAGAAACGAAATAAAGGCGCTGCTCCACAGCTACAGCCCACAGCTAAGCTACGCATATGAATAATTATAGGGTGGAAGGAGGGACACTGACGTATGTAGAAACTGTTACCACGTATTTAGTACCTAGATCATTCTGTTCCAAACATTTTGACGTGTAGTTATTATACTTTTGTAGGGAACAACAGATTTTTTTTTAAATTACCGATGGCAATATTGTATGTCGGGGGAGCAGATTGATATACTGAATATATGGTAACCGTTTGTGCTTCGGTTCACCCTGTATACATTCGCATCTATGCAAGGGGTCTAAGATAAAATAGAGAGGCAATCAGGCAAAATATCACAAAAAAATTGTGATCATCGGTTCCGTGACCCTTGAAGACAAAATTACAATATAATTGACACGTTACACTTGCATCGACAGCCTGGAAGCTGTATTTGGGCTCTTGCAAGAAGATTACGATCCTGTTTGCGTTATTCTATCTACTGGAAGTATATTTAAACGTCCATGGCCTCGACCCAGGTCCCGCATATGCCAAATATTTCCGTACACTACGTACCTAGTAAATAGTTGACGGTCATCTTCAAATTCACACTTACGCACACACTTATGAGCACTGCACTAGATCGGCATCACCTCTCCTCATTTTAACTAGGTTATCCAGATCCGAGGCGACTGTGTGTTACAGTTTAGTTTCTTGGAAAGAATTCCGAACGGCTCAAGCTGAGGTGATGCTGAACCCGTTCAGTAACTATATATAACAGAGTTAGTCACTGCGTCAACTGCAATGAATTTTGTATTCATATTTTTCGTATATTTTTTTTTTTTGTAAAGTATTGTATGGCAAGAAAGGAGGTGTCTGATGAGATGACGAGTAATAGAGAAGTATGGAAGAAGAAGACATGCTGCCCCAAATGAATGGGATAAGGGCAAGAGAATGATGAATGACGTCGATTTTTCGAGAAAGGAATATTTTTTATATATTTTTCGTAACAAACAGATCCAAGAAAAGTTCAACCATTTTCTTTGACTTGTTTTACTTACCTTGAAATTTTCCTTTTCATAACTGCATGATTTTGTTTGTCATATACTCTTAAAGTAATGATAATTAATTTGTAAAATGGTTGTAAAAAACAAGTCAGAAATAAATTTTGTCTTAGAACAAGCTGCGATCGGTGTTTCCTTCCCGACTACATGGAAAATATCGATTTGATGAAGAATAAACTTTTTGTAAAGTATAGAAATCTAAATGAGGTATAGCTTGTTGGATTTTAACTAAGTCGCAGTTTCTTAAAACTCGAGTAAATAGGTAAACTACATTACAAAAGTATCTACATTATTAATTAGTAAAATTACATTTATTTCTCATTTCTCCTTTTTGCGGGTCTGCTGGAAGAAATTTCATATGAAATAAGCTGTACCCTTGTACTCACATATTATAATGTTATTCTCCTGTGTTGTCTTCTGTGTGTACATAAATAGTTAAATAAAAAATAAAAAAGTAAAATAAACGACGATTAGTCGACGTAACGAGAAATAGTAAAAGCCGTTATTAAAACCATACAGCTGAAAACTCATGCTACGCTTTTATTATTTTCCTTTCATGACCCTTTGATCCCCAAAAACTTCGCCTCAACTTTTTCCAACAACTTTTTTATTCTAAAAAATAAACAAACTGAAGTGTTGCAAGTTTACAAAAATCGAATAAACAGTTTTGTAAGCAGTTTCCTAATTCGGACCGAAGTTTTTCCAACGACTTACTTGAGAATTTTAGACTTAATAAATAAGTTAGTTTAAACCTTTTT
Source organism: Noctua fimbriata (assembly GCA_905163415.1). Classification (NCBI taxonomy): domain Eukaryota; kingdom Metazoa; phylum Arthropoda; class Insecta; order Lepidoptera; family Noctuidae; genus Noctua; species Noctua fimbriata. The sequence goes on from LR990923.1 coordinate 2,067,556, forward strand.
ATTTCGAATGCTCACACAAACAGAATAATATATTTTACCATTTTATTAATATAAATGAATTTTGTCGCATTGGCAGTTATTTCAATAATAAAAATGCTAACTTTAGAAGATGTCATTCATAATGAAATTTATGTCAGTACGTGAATCGAGCAGCCACTTTTATTGCTAAGGAATACCGCACACCATGCGTCGCAAAACATAAGCATATTACATACACTGGGCTTCTTTCTCTAACACGGAGTTGGCAGAGAGGTACGTCTTACGATCCTTGACGGGTTATTTACTTTATGTAATTTATTTCAAAACCACGGAAAACATCACGAGGACTGCATTTAATGACATACCGGTTTTGCTTCATCACTAACCACAAACTCACTATTCTACGATGAATATCATAAATCTTTTAACATTTTTTTTATGAACATTTTTGTATATTAATAGGAAATGCGGATGGTCTTTTCTCCATACAAACGCTCTCGCCTGTTTTCTTTATGGTTTATGGCTTTAAAGCAATGATTTTTTTACAGTAAAATAAATATCAACTTCTTCTATGTCCCTATGTTTTCTACTTACTAAAACCTTTACAAAATGCTCAAAATTGCGTATTTAGACCGCTGTCAACAGAGGCGTAGTGTACAAATTTGACAAATATTAAATGAAAAAAAAAGCATAAGGACACAGGATAAATCAGTCAGTCAGTCTTCTTATTCAGTTTATGAAATATCTTTTCAATTTGTCGAATATTGGAGGAGGAAACAGTCGAAAGCCAAACCTCGAATTATGAGTTTTTACTTAGGCTATTCAGTCGGATTTGCAGTTGTCCTTATCACACCAATGTCGAAATCGCGCTCGCAGTGCGACAGCGATACTATCTTCAAATACCTAATTTGCAAAAGATTCTCCGACCGCATTTCCTCGCTTTTGTGGTGCAGCGAGAAAGTACCACGCAACGCATGCTGTATATTTGCCATTTCAAAAAAATATATTTCCTCAAAATCAATTTCTTTCACAGTAAAACTCAACTTTATCCCGCTCAGTATACGAAACGGTTTAAATAAACACATTTCTAAAACACATAAAGTATCAAATATAGCAGACACAAATGCAGTGGCAGCATAAATTGATGTATCCGATCGGGGATAATATTGAATACGGTCTGAATAGTAACGGAGAGTACACTAGTGTGGCAACGTAAATATTTGTATTGAAATATTGAAATCGGCACATAATGCTACTGTTATTGGTTGGACTTGGAACTTTATTGTAGAGCAGTTTAAGGGTCTGTTTTATTTACAAGGTTGGAGATCCAAATTAAATCTATTTTGCACTACTAGTTTAGGTAATAAAAAGATAATCGGAAAGATACCTAATGATACATGTATTTGATTCATGTTTTACTACTTGCCGAATTCTTTACAGTGAGAATTTAGAAAATCATTGTTCCAATACGAAAACGAAATAATAATCAGCCGCTCAATACATTTACGTTCTCCTAATTCGACAAAATGATGAACAGGATTGTCATATTGTACGCACGACGATCAATCAAGCTATACTAAACCATGCTGGTCTCTCATTGTGCGGGCAATCTATGGAAATCAAGGCCAAGTTATACTGGAACTGTATAGGTCGATGTGTCGCCGAGTTGACAAGGGCTTATTGAGTTTAACATTACGAATGCATAATGATGAATTCTGTGAGCGCTTAAGAGATTTTTAGTTATTTCAATACACCTCCTTGAAGTTTCATTTCTAGATTTCAGCCCGAGATGTTACTACAACAAAAGGCGTTATACTTTGCCAGTTGCTATAATTTTATACGTGTAAGTATCTAACTTTGCACTACGTTGGGTGCAACTGTGTTGTGAAACAGCACCGCCAAATTTCAAACAAGTTTTCTAAAACAACTCTCAATGGAATCGCGGCACAATCTTGGAAAAACTTGCGTAGTAGAAGGACACGTGCAACACTTGTCACGTACGTCGAATGCAACAGCTGACGTTGCTGCAACACGGGTGTCGTAACGCTGAAACGTGATCGTTCTAGTCAGCGCGATCACACATCTTGCAATGTGCAACGTGTTAAACCTAAGTATGAAGAAGTTTCAAAGTTGAACAAATGTATGTATTCTTCTTTGTTACGAATATAAATATTTAATGACAACATAACAACAGCTACCGTCGTTTTGGGTGACTACTGAAAAGCAGATTGGCGCTGTGGGTCACAATTATCACTTGCAGCCGCTAACTATTTCTGATTCGCGTTTCTACAACATTAGTTTTAGTATATGCGAAAACTGAAACACGTGTCTAGTATTTTTATGTAAAGAATCTATGTACAAAATTTCAAAACTGTACCATGAAAAATCACAAAGTTATAAGCTTGTTCTGTTACCTGGTTGTCCGCACTAAAACGTGGTCACCACTCGGCACAACCGTGCGCGCGCCTCCAGCGTCATCTTGAGCTCATTGATAATAATAATTTGGCAATAGGTACCTAAATTATTGCGATAGGTACTTAGTGTCGCTTGGTGTCCAACTTGTAACCTTTTTTAAATATTTTTGGGACAACATATGATATGGTTATACATACTTATTCTGAACAAACTATATTCAGGTTTCGCATATACTAAAAATAATGTTGTATACCTGTTTTATTTTCGAAGTGTTAAGTTTCGACTCTTCGCGTGACCAGAGGGCTGGCTCTATCTTTGGTTAAAGAATTAGCAGTGCCATTGAACCTGGCGATGCGGCCAGTCATCTGATCCCGTTGCCGGGTGATAGCGACGCAGAGTACTTTGACGCCTAAGTGTCATATTGTCGTCGTTGTATGTACTAAGTTTTAGTCTTAATTTAGTATTAAGTTGATCGTTTTCTTATTTTTTTTTTCAGTTACGCGTACGATGTTTCTTCTTACCTACTAAATTAACTGTATAGCTAAACTCCTCCACGAAACGTGCCCACAATACTGTAGGGGAGTAGGCACGTTTTCAAACACACATCTTACATAATGTACATAATGTACATAAACAGCCAAATCCGGAATAATTATCAGGTGTAAGCCATATAAATATTTGTTCATCACAGGATTAAACTCGCAACGTTACCACAGAAGTTAATGAACTTGGAAACCGTAGAGAGAGATGTACTTACTCAATTTCGTAGCCACTGAGTCAAACATCGGAGAAATCATATCAAGACAGGATTACAGGTTTATTGCAGAGATAGTCGAGTTGTAAGGTCGTGGGTTCAAATTCAGACAGGCATTTGACTTTTTGTAAATTATTTTATCACTACTTGTCTCAAAACGAAGCATAGATATCATACCATAACCACCATACCACACCATACAATACCACCACTACCACCATACCAACCACCACAATACCACACCAACCACCATACCACCACCATATTACCATACCACCATACCACCACCATACCTTTATTATATTTTCATATCTTTAGGAAAGAAAATGTCTTGGACCTGAAAAACTCGCAGACATGACTGTCATCTAACAACCCGCACAGGCCATAAAGAACTTAAACTTCGAACCGCTCTCCCGTCTCACAGAGACGTGTGTCCCAGGAGTGGGAACATTACAGGCTGAATAAATCATGTTAACAGCTTATTAGTAACTAAATAAACCACAAACAAATCCTGCCCTACCTTTTTTTGTACAGATTTCCTCTACCTCCCACTATTCTTTATCCTTTGCGGCAGAACCATAACCATATCTTGGTATGTGACCTCATAAATTCCATGGCAACATGTTCGTAAGATTTCCAAGTCATTTGGCAAGGTATATTGACGTTGTAGACTGTGTTTCGAACCGTTAAGTTATCGATAGACGACCCGAGGTTACGAGACTTGTCGTACCATTTTTCTGTTATGGAAAGTTAGTTTTAAAGTAGGAGGTATTGAGAATATGATAGAGGTTATACACCTTTCCGATGAAAGCATACACATTTCTTATCACATAATTTTATCTGTCGGATAACAAACATGATAATATTCATGCAACTTATATCAGGTGTCCATTCACACCTTTGATGAATGCCACAATCAACAACGTGGTCATCTACTGAGCTTAAACAATCACTACATAGTATAAAACAAAGTCGCTTCCCGCTGTCTGTCTGTCCCTATGTATGCTTAGATCTTTAAAACTTCGCAACGGATTTTGGTGCGGTTTTTTTAATAGTTCGAGTGATTCAAGAGGAAGGTTTATATGTATATATTGCACCCGTGCGAAACCGGGGCGGGTCGCTAGTATAATATAGATTAACCAAACTATCATCGATCCGAAAAGGAGAAGTAATTTCAATTAGTTTCAGTATCATCTATTCGAGTAACGTCGCGAACAAAGGTATAAGCACATAATACTATAACATAATCTACATAAGGTATGTATTGTAGCTCCCCGAACATCAAACTTTAATGTTGTAGACGATGCGTAAAGTATAGGAAAAAAATAGCATAATCACCTATTAAAAAGCAGTAAAGAAAAACGCTCTCAGACTTTTTACGGCTTCATCCTTGCGCCATATATTTTTGGGCCCCGCATGGTATAAGGGGTTGGTAGAATTTACGGACCGATTCACCTGTGTGTTGAAGAGGTATATCATTATGGGAAATGATTGCTGATATTATACCTTCATACCTTGAACTGCATGTAAAATACTGGTATTCAGCTGCATCCGGTTAGACTGGAAGCCGACCCCAACGTAGTTAGGAAAAGGCTATGCAGATGATGATGACCTTGAACTGATATTATTAGAAGGTCTTTGAAGACTAATTAAGTTCAGTAAACCAGGTTTTCGTACTCGATTGTTGTATCTTACTGTGATGATCCGTGATATTCTACGGCCAGCATACTTTCAAGTTGAAGATGTCCACATTCTCGTATTAACTCTTCAAAGAACCATTGCATAACCTTATAATCCGCCTCTCCAATTCGAATCATCGGTATGATTCGAATTGGAGAGGCAAAAAACCTGTAAAATACTTGTATTCAGCTGAATCCGGTAAGTCTGGAAGCTGACCCCAACATAGTTCGGAAAAGGCTAGGCAGATGATGACCATCTATAACCTGGATATACCAAAAAAAAGGTGGATCGTTTTCCAATTTCCAGGTGACCGTAAAATCTCAGAACTATTTAGATTCCAATATTAACCCGCAGCAAATACTTCAGCTTCCATACATAATAAACCATAAACTAAAGCCCCGGAATACTTTACAACAAGCATTGGACATTTGCAGATGATTTAGGGTCAAAGTTTTTAAAGCCTGGCTCGAAGAACAATACTTTATTTAGAAGTTTGGCTCTTAGCCCCCGTGAATAGCATTTGAGCGTTAATTATACGGTCTATATAACTCTTATTTCAATGGCTTTGTTTGTTGGGGTGATTTTTTTAGTATGAAAAAATTAATGGGACGATTCGGTAGGTATTTTTACCAGTCCATAGTTTTGGTAATGTTGGCAATATGTAGAAAAGAGTATCCAAGAATCGAAAAAATTATGACTGAATTCAAAAAATAAGAATAAAAAAAACTGAATACATGACCCTGCCCGATTACGACACAACACCTAACCTCCTGACCACGAGCTACAAGCCCAAACGACACGCGTGTTGCCACTTTGAGTGCAGAGAAAATAAATAAAAGAACTTGTTTATAGTATGCCACGTGTCGCTTGACACAAGTTGTACCGCCCGAGGCCGTGAATGGAACCTAATTCTTCATCATCATCATCATCATTTCAGCCGAAAGACGTCCACTGCTGGACATAGGCCTCCCCCAAGTGTCGCCACATTGACCGGTCCCGTGCGACTCGCATCCAGCGGATCCCTGCAACCTTCACCAGGTCATCGGTCCACCTAGTGGGAGGTCTTCCAACGCAACGTCTTCCGGTTCGCGGTCACCAATCCAGAAGTTTTCGGACCCATCGGCCATCCGTTCTGCGAGCAATGTGCCCTGCCCACTGCCACTTAAGTTAGGCAATTCTTTGGGCTACGTGGGTAACCTTGGTTCTCTTGGGGATGTCCTCATTTCTGATTTGATCACGCAAGGAAACTCCGATTAGAGCCCTCTCCATCGCCCTTTGGGTGACTTTAAGCGTTCTGATGAGGCCCATTGTGAGCGACCACGTTTCGGAATTCTTCATACGTCCTACTAAAAACAATGTACGTACGTAAACAAGCAACCGGCCCATCACATCTTAAGACATCATGATTCACTCAACACTCAATCTTCTAAATTAGGTCAATTGTTTCACTTGACCTCATAAATGACTTATCAAGACGACGTAAGGCGTCATAAAACTGCATTCTCCTCAAAATAAAACAAAACCAGCTGAACGCTTCATTACGACCGGCTTTCTGTTTTCATTAACGTCGTGAAACCAAATTCAATTAATTTAAGGACCACAAAGAGACTGCATTAGGTGGCCGGAGTATTGTTATAAGTAGTTGCAACGTCGGGGATCGCTGAGACTCCCACAGTAAATAAGGCGAAATTAAATTAGTAATAGCTCGGAAGCAAGACCTCGGGGCACTAAAATATATGAGGTAGCTTGGTAGGGGCGCGTTCATTTGATGCGAATTTCATCATACCGCATTCGAGCTACTGTTCTCTATTTAAAATTTATACTAATGTCGGGGTTATCAACAAAGAAGGGACTAGAAGAGACGTGCAAGTTTCAACCAATCACAGGAGAGACGAGAGTAGCTATATGGATTTCAACCACTGTGATTCGTTCTCCACTTCGCTCGTCTCCAATTTGGTGGAAACCGGGCCTTATAAGCGGTTACTATACGGGTACTGAGCGTAGGTGCGTTAATTTTTTATGACAAAAGGTACAAAGTATGAATTCCAAATACTCTCGCAAGAGATCGACTTGTTCAGTGTCGTGCCGAAAAAATCATGCCCTTGTTAATACACCCTTAGGTAAGTCAAACAATTGCAACTTGTGTAATACCCCAGCTAATGAGCGAAAATAACAAGGAGTTCCAAGGAAGCGGATGAAATAAAAGACTTTTCAATTCACTTAACAAATAAATGACCCGATTCGAATTTACTGGAACCGAAACTAAATAAGCAAGTAATTTAACTACCGGAATGTGAATGTAGAAAGTAGAAACACGAAATATATTTTCGACTTCGCTTGGAATTTTTCAACCAGAAAAATAAAAGAGTTATTTCCTTTTAGGTTTCCAGAACAGAGTGCAAATCGCAATTCATGTCTACAAAACTGACTTCGAAACATTTTTAACCAACCTCCCTCATGTATGTAGCCAAAAAGCCCAAATAATGTTCAAAGTAAAAAGAAAAAGGTATATATTGAGAGAAAACTGTTGACAGAAACCCCACATGCTTCAGTAAATAGTAATAAGACTGATAGACATAAACAAGGAACTAGGGGCGGGCAATCCCGGGATGTTTCCCGGAATCCCGGAAAGCGTTCTGTCCCGACAAATAAATTGTTTTATGAAGTTTGTTCCGCAGATGGGGAAAAGAAAAACAAGGATTAATAAGCGAGTTATTCACGCGTTAGAGAGTTACAAAGGATTTGTACGTACCACCGAACCAAAGGAACGAATTATGAAATGTCTGTTTCGCTTAATGGGATTATCTTAACTTCATTTTAGTTTGGCATTTTCCGTTTTTGTATTTCTATATTGTTGATAAAATATGGCTGGGGGATACAGTTCGGGATTTATTTACGAACTCAATTAAAATTAAAAACAAAATCCCTCAGGGATATCCAAAACCTATGCAAAAGCTTCTGACTGTTCATGAAATCCATTTACATGATTAACTACAAAAAAAAAAAGACACAACATCCGAAATAATAAAAAAAGTTGTTACAAAAATAAAATGCATTTTAATAAAACATTAAAAATGTGCATACAATTTGATTGTTTTGGAATAAATTAGTGCTCATATTAATTGAATGTTGATGTGAACGCCTGCTCCAAGTCTTGAATGAGATCCTCAGCATCTTCCAAGCCAATAGAAAGCCTCATGAGGGAATCCGTGATGCCAAGTTCAGCTCGCTGTTTCTCGGGGACCGAAGCATGTGTCATAATAGATCTAGAAATGATATTATGGCAATTTAATGCCTGTTTTACTAACACCAAGTGACATCTAAATGAATGCCTAAGTAGTATTATTAGTATACTGTGAGAATTTCAGTTCTCGACGCACAGGGCGTTGAAGATCCAACAGTGTGCTTTTCCATACAAGGTGTAAACGGGCCCTTCACAAAGCCGTCAACCAAGCATTGAAGTTCATCAAACTAAGTAACACTGCGCAGAAATTATTGCTGGGACACGAATTTGTATTTGGGGTGAAATAATCACGGTTTACCGTAGGACTCAATGTGACTCAATAGTGCAGGAGTCATGGAGGTATTTAAGTAAAGTAATGACATTAAAAATATGCATAAAAAAGTAATCTTGAATATCTTCGTAACTAGAAGGTTCAAAGGTATTGTCCACAACAAGGTGCCGAGATGGGAATGTTTCATGGGCATGATAAATAAATTCATGGGTGCCGAGATGGGACTAAACCTTATATGGTTCGCATTGACGGGAGAACAAGTGCCTATCGACTTGGTGAAGGGTCTTTTTACACCCATTATTTTGGCATTCACTTAGGTGTTAAATTATGTTAGCCAAAACCCACATGTTTTGTTAATTTACAGACCGCAAACATTTAAGGCTGTTCCGGCTATGCCCTTTAAAAACAATACATAACATCACGCCTGTTATCCTCGAAGGGTTAGGCAAAGGTGTACCTAATAGTACATCTGTTTCCTCCAATCGAGCTTCAAAGATCAACAATAAAAGATCCAAAAGAAAACTATCTCTAAAAAGAACATAATTAACGTTGACATTTGAGAAAATTGATTTGAAAAAACAAGGTGGCGGCGATGTGGTTCAAAGCGCTTAAGAACCATGCTGCAACTCAATCTTTTCACTTATGTTCTTTTTAAAGGCGGGTCTTTTTGAGTAGTCAATAATGACTTAGAGTTTGGTCACGATTCCAAATAATACTTCTATTTCGCCAACACCATCCCAACAAAAAACAGGGTGGAAGGGAAACCAGAGACAAATCATTCTGCCCTGCCCCCCCCCCCCTTCACATAGAAATTTTTCAACAGTAGTCGGGTTTTAAATCAGCTGTTCCATACGTTTTGAAATTTCGACCGTTTTGTAAGAAACAGCTTTTTTTTAATAACTGATAAAAAATTTCTATATGGGGGTGGTTCAGAACGATGACTGACCATACAAAGTGGATGATCATTAAAGTATTACTTACGGTACTTCCGCCAAACTTTCGAACCCGCCCAAACTCTCAGCCAAAATGAATACTTGCAGTGAACTCAAGAGTTGTCTCGACTCCTTGAGTGCACCCGTGTGTTTGAAACTGAACACGCCTGAGTGACCGAATGTTTGCTTTTTGGATATTGCGTTTTGTTTGTGAGATGGGAGTTCTGAAATGAAAAAATAAGCATTAGTAAATAGTCATGATTATTAAATGTATCAAATTATGTGTCTTCCAAAAGGGCAGAAAAATTAGCATACCCGGCATTTTACTGGCAAAGTTCAGTAAATCTAAGTTATTTTAAACATTTAACATAATACAACTCTAGAACTGGGTATCCAGACTACGGTCCGTGACTTTACTAATGGAAAACCCATTAAAATATTGCTCCCCTCAGACATCAAACCCAGAAGCGACTCTGTAGGGTGACTACCTTCCGTCATTAGACTAAGAAAGAACTAGTAGTAATAATGTAAATAAATAATTAATAAAAGCAATCAATCTGCTCTAAACCTGGTAGATGACAGATCTTTTAAAGAGGAGGCTGAAAGAGGAGCAGGTAAGAAGATTATTGGGCTGATTGTTTAATCAAAAGGAGTGTATGACGATTGTAGCAGATGACGTATTGCAGTTTTTGCCAACCCCCATGGAAAAATAACGTAAATTCCTATACGTGTGTTTGTAGATACTTATGTGAGTACATAGCCAAAGTAAAGAAATACCAATAAATAGTAGAGGTTTAGACACGATACCTGGGTGCATAACTTCAATAATATTCGGCTGTTTTTCCAACCACTGAGCAATTTTCAAAGAGGTCTCCCTGTGTCGTTCCATACGCAAGGACAATGTCTTCAGACTCCTGTTGACTAAGTAACAGTCGAACGGCGAGGGCACGATCCCCATTGCTGAAAAGATTATATTATATGTAAATATAACAAACCAAATCTATATCCCCTATCAGTGTTATCGGGACAAAGTTATTTTTACATTCTTATCAACGACCTACAGAGCGATCAATAAGGCTAGTTTGAAGGTCATGATTCAATAGTCTTAGATACTGCAGTGATAAACGGCAGATGAAGGACAAATCGTGAGAAAACACTTGAGATTAAATGTGTAAATAAGATTAGACTAAGATTAACGAAAAGCTGGATGAATCTTTCACTAAGAAAGATGATGTGGCCTTGAAAGTGTTTGAATACTAAGATGTCGAGCTACAAAGCATCACAATTCAATATGCGACTCACCTGCATCCTAACGATTGTTCATAAAAACGTTCCAAAGGGATGTATCTATTCAAGAGGAAAACATCGTGAGGAAACCATAACAGCATTTCTGTGACATATTTCTCGACAGCATGTAAAGCCAAAATGAGCGGCATAAAAACTCTCAAACCTGGTTAGGCACTAAATACACGAAAAAGAAAGAAAATTTCCGTAATACGGTTCTGCCGGCCCATATCTCCGGCAGCCGTGGAAGATTGGTACAGTATAAAGCATTTGCTGCATTGAACTGGTTCGAACGAGAAGGAGCATTATGGTAATGACTTAGATGACTATATCCCAACTTACCAGTCTGTAAAAATTTAAGCCTTTTCGCTATATCTTCGCTGTTAGTAACAGCTGCTCCCATGACGACATCCGAGTGTCCATTCATGTATTTGGTCAAAGAATACATCGTTATATCTGCGCCAAAGTCCAGAGGTCTCTGCAGGTAACACGTGAGGAATGTGTTGTCCACCACAACGAGGATATCACTGCTGCGTTTCTTCGCTATTTTGACTATTTCAGCAATATCTACCACTTTTAAATTCGGGTTTGTTGGTGTCTCCATCCATACCATCTGAAATTGAAAATTTAGTATTTGTTGTCTGGAATGTTAATGTATTATAATTATAAGAAACCCAGTTTCGGTCCTACAGTAAAACCCGGGAAAAACCGGTTTTACTATGGTACCGAAACACGGTTCCGCATGGCCCTAATTATAATTATGATTGCTCGTCAAAATCCTTGTCATTATCTTCTACAAACTTGACAAGATAGTCAGTCACCTAATTTGTTAAAATCGAATCAGTGGCTATTGAGCTGCGATCAGAGTCTCTTGCATTTATCCCAAATGATTTAGTATATTAACATGTCTTCTTCCGCACATCTCTATTACTCGTCATCAATTCAATTAAATTCAATTTTTTATTCTGTATCACATGTGTTTTACATGGTCGGGCACAACAATTTTATACAATATTGATAGTAGCATTTAAAATAATTAATAGTAATTAAAAGTTAATAAATTCATTTAAATAAGTAAATAATGTCACAGGATAAAAAAAATAAAGTAGAAAATAAAAAGTGAAATAAAATTATGGTCAAAAACATCATGTCATTACAATAATAATCAAAATACAATCATGTTAATAAGATAATAATCAAATACAAAATGTCAATAAAATAAAAAACAAAATTCAATAAATAAGTAGGTAGTAGAAGTCAATCCATTTTTATGTCATCATGAAAAAACATTCAGTTTGTAATAGCAATGGTCAATTAATAGTTTTCTAACCCGCTTTATAAATATTTTGTCATTCTCTTCAATTCTTATGTCATAAGGAATTTTGTTATTATTTTTATTGAAGTAACGTAGTGCTGTGTGATTTTTGCTTTGATTGGGGTATTACGAGCGTGTTTTTAAATAGTGAACGCGGTTCATATCGCCGAGGCTGGTCTGAGATTTTAACAAAGAAGTTTCTTTCGAATTTAAATATTTCTAGAATATAAATAGATGTCAAATTTTAATGTTCAATTTCTTAAAATGTGGTCTACAACTTTCATCGTTTTCAATATGGACCAATATCCTAACGCATTTTTTCTGCAAGATAAACAACTCGTTGATATCGACACTATTTCTACAAAGAATTATTCCATAAACCATGAGTATGCATGAGCGTAGTAAGTAGAAAGGGCAGTTTTTAAATCTGTTGATTTTTTAAGCTCACGTAGTGTGCGCCATCTTAGCAGTCACCTCCTTTCTAGCCATATCATCCTGTAGGTGTTTACATAACATTGATATGTTATTCAATAATACTTGCTGTATTAACTATGTAGGTGTAATTAGGCCGCTATCTATAGGTAATTTCTCGATGTAATTGCACACCTTATCTTGTAATAAATATTATTGTTTACTTTCTCATTAATCATGATGCGATACGAAAGTAATAATGTTGTGATTTTTAGTCGCCTTATCGTTTATTGCGAAGATATTTTCTAATATCTAGATATAGTTTTACATCTCTTTTAGTACTAGTAGTAGTTCGGTGTTTTGAATCGGAGAGAATGAAAATGACAGAAAGAAAGCAGCACATCAAGCTACCCGAAACTGTATTTTTTTTCCAATCAACCTTGAACCTAATGCTTTAACGATAAAGATGAAAATCGATTAAAGAAATTTGACTGTACTTTAATAATATAAATTCACTTATTCAGGGGTTTTTTTTTTTTTGTTAACAATCACCTTTTTTTGGACGTAGTTACAAAACGCTTACAAAAAGAACCCTACAAAGTAAATTCTCTATTTAAAATGATTTAATATCACAAATCAAAAATAAAACCAAATTAACCTACCTTCGTATTATCTTGCATCGCCTTTTCTAAATTTCCAGGCTCTGTAAGATCAGTGAATGTCACATCGATTCCCAGTCTCGTTAGAACTTGCCTGAAATTCAAATGAGTGCTTTAATTTCCTGTCACACTCATTCCATTGACAGACTATTTCATGAAAATATGATTAATGTTCCTATTTTGAAAAATTAAGAAGTAAGTACTTAGCATAGAGGCGTTATTCTTTTTTTGCACGCTCTAAATCACGTATTATATGCAGTACCGTAACTACAGTGTCCCTGCAGTTTTGGGACATTACCTATAGTACTTTCATTTAGTCTGGAATTCAGTCCGACCCCCGTAGCATGACCACCGAAGACGAGAATTTCTGTGACGGAAGAATCGACAAAATGACAGATAGTGCAATGAAATCTGTCATTTTGTCGACACAATCTGTCATTTTGTCGATTCTGCCGTCAAAGAAATCCTTGTCTACGGTGGTCATGCTACGGGGGCAGGACCAAGGTTACAAACTGCGCGGGACTGACATACGTTAGGGCCCTCTGCCTGCCACAGAAAGCCCTGAATCTCAATAGTTAGGAACATTAAGAACAGGCTGATAATTATGTTTTTGTTTGCTTAGAAAAGTTTTCGCGCTTCTAAACACAGTATATTATTAATTTTTCTAAGACATTCCTTACCTCAAAAGACGGTCTGTACCGCCATAGACATCGTCCATAGAAACGATGTGATCTCCTTTGTTAAGTAGCGTAGCAATGGTTGTGGTCGCACCAAGACCTGAAGCGTAGGCGTACGCATACTTGGCACCTTCCAACGCTGCTAGGCATTCTTCCAAGACATACCTCGATGGGTTCCCTGATCGTGCGTATTTATAACCCTTAAAATGATTAGTAAGTATGATTAGTTTTTTTTACTACTCAGCTACATCCAGTTAACACTGGCAGTCTATACTAGATGATAATTTTTGTTCTAGTCAACATACAAAACTTCGCAAAATCAAACGAAGTGGCCTAAGGACTATTGAGCTTGAAATGAACTGCAACTCGTCTGCTGATCGCCTCATTGGTCTAATAATCGCAAGTCCAACTGCCGAGCATATTAAGGATTCCCATGTGGAAATTCTGAGTTGAGCTTCTTTAGATTTATGTCTGATTAATGACAATAAGGTCGTTTTTATAACAAGAAATTTGAAATTTGTATAACCGTCGAAACGTGGGTCTACTATAACCCTTCGTAATCGTGCAGGTAATAAAAAGGCGTGATTTGTTACTAGTATTATATACATAGTTATGTAAATATTTTTTAAATAAATAAATCATACAGTGTGTCCCTCAGGTGCTTGTTGGAACATAGTAGACAAGGTGATGGGCGGCACAACCGCACCGGACTTCCATTTGTCGGGGTTCTGACCAGCATGGACGGCAACAGTGGCAAACCCCGGCTTTTGCACCAGGAATCCTTTATTTTCCATCTAAAAGGTTATTAATTAAATAAGCTCGCGAAACAATGAAGATTTCTAAACTAATCATAACTCGTCAGTAGTAGCAGCTGGAAATATTATGAGAAACATGAAGCCATGTTTTGCGTTTATATTCCACTAGCTGTTGCCCGCGATCTTCGACCGCGTGAAATTATAATAAAAACTATTTTCCCCGATTTTGCAACATGTATCATTGATGCTCCGATCTTATTGTTTGTAGCGTGATGTTTTATAGTCTTTAGCCTTCATGAGTGGTCTATCCAACACTAAAACAATTTTTCAATTCGAGCTAGTAGTTCCTAACGCGTTCAACCAAACAAACTCTTCAGCTTTACAATATTAGTATAGATAAGTATGTACCTACTATAAAACAAGCAAGTACTTTTCATAATATTATAAAAAGTTAAAAAGAAAACACTTTCTAAAAAACTGCACAATTATATCTATTATGTTCGATTCAATTCATTTGTTATATTCTATCTTCACTGCATATTGGTTTCCTTATTGTGAAGAGAGATTTTATTTATTATATCTAATGAATTCCTTAAGAGTTTTTATACAGAAAGTGGGCAACGTCGCAAATAGCTGTCAAATATTTCGCTGTTTTGATTAATTTGGAAGTATGGAAATAAGAAATATGGCTAACTAGTGAACTAAAATATTGATTATGAAATGCAATAATTAATGTCGTAACACCGAATATATTATTTTAAATGTAAAATTAGTATTTAGAAACTTTCCGAATGCCTTTTTTACACCTAAAACGGTTACAACATCAAATTCAGTGTTTTAATTGTAATTAATTATTAATATTCTAGTTCACTAGTTACCTATATTTCTTATTTCCAAACAGTAATATTGCCAAATTAATTAAAACAGGTAAATATTTTACAGCTATTGGCGACGTTGCCAACTTTTTAGATGAACGATCTTAAAATAAGTGAAGCAATACTAGTGGTATTGAAGAAAAGACCACAAAATGCTAATTCGATACAACCACTCAACTAGTTTTAACTAGACACAAAGAAAACAAAAAATTAAAATAAAAATCCTAAATACACTCAAGATTAACGTCAAAACGATAACTCGAGACCAATATATCCTTGTAAACAAATTAAAATTACATATAACGTAAACTCACCTTTAATTCCCGATTTCAATTAAATTTTCTGAATTTTTCAACACTCTGTCACTAGGACTTGATTTACAATACTAAATGATCCACCTCCAATATCGAAACCTCTATTTATTGCACTTCACTATTATCACACATTGATCTCTCTTGTCAGCTGTCACTCACACTGACACTGATAACACATACCTATGTACAAATGCCTTTCATCATAACTGCAACAAAACTTACAATATTAGTAAAAATACTAGTTAAAGGGTGAAATTCAGTGATTAACTAAATTAAATAGTTATATCTTTTACTTTATCAAAATAACCTTTACAAAAAAAGAAACAAGGCTATAAAAAGTTTCTCAAATTGTTTTTTATTGATTGATTTCAGGTTAATAAACTAAATAAAGGTGAACTGTATTCAACAACGTTATCGAGTAATCAACAAGTACCTATTGAGAGCTATTACAGAAGGGCGTGTGCCGAACGACGTAATGACGTTTGTGTTGACTGTGCTGTTGTCAGCCGGTGCGCGTGCGCAGCTGATACGTCCCGCGCCCGCGCCTCTCTACCCGCAGGCATTGCGGGAGTAGTGATGTTCCCAAAATATTCTTGTGAGAAAAATCTGATGTATTTTTAATTTTATACGAACATATGTATCTTCTACTTCAATTCATGTTGTCTGAGACGACACAACTGACAGAATACCAATATGGACCAAGAAACCGTCACATTTAGCTCACTGTTAACAGGAAATCCTCCTTTTATAAAATAGGTGAACACCAAGAAAGGATTTTGAAAAATTCACCCCCTAAAGTGGTATAATACGGGTGAAAGCTTTCATGTTAATTCGACTCATCAGGCACATTATTATTATTTATTTGTTTATCAAGACAAGGTTTATAAAAATCTTAACTTAAGAACTATGCCCCACAAAACCGTTTTCACGAACAGAACAAACAGGATAGAAAAATGTTTAGAAGTGCGGACACTTAATTTTCACTGGTTTTACTTTTTGAAAATGCTTATAATATACTCATTACTAATGACATGACATGAACACACACACACACACATGACTGACTGTTGACTTTACGTGACTGTAAATAATAAATAACCGAATAAAAATATTCATACAATCAATTTCCGGAATGGACAAAAAGGCTAAAAGAAAGAAAAAATATTTATTTGTCGCAGGGACATGACGTGCATACAAAACGGCAAAAATAAAATAATCAATAAACATACAACGCATAACAAATATTTATACATTTAACAGGACGGAACAAAAAAAAATTAACAGCTTGCACGTCGTGACTGCGACAAGCAGCTTCCCACTCAGCATGATATAGCACAGCGCTGGTAGATTTTTATACATACATAAACAACAGAATGTATTTTATGTCTATAGATAGACTCATTTTCTCCCGTAAAAGAATGTTATGTATCCAGAAAGTACACCATACGACCGTATTCCTCATAGCTTGTTGCAAAAAAAAACCGACATCATCTTCTGCCTAGCCTTTTCTCTGATATGTTAGGGTCGGCTTCCAGTCTAACCGGATGCAGCTGAATACCAGTATTTTACATGGAGCGACTGCCTATCTGACCTCCACAACCCAGTTAGTACTAGGTAATACGATACCCCTTGGTAAGACTGGTTGTCAGACTTTTTGGGCCACTGACTACCTGTAACGACTGTCAAAGATCTTACTAATGACAGCCGGGACCAACGGCTTAACGTGCTCTCCGAGGCACGGAGGAAACTCGGTATGTAATGGGTGGTCACCCTCCCACAAACCAACCTAGGCAAGCACAGCTTAACCTAAAGATCGATCCGAGCGGCTGTTATTATTTAGCTACGAGCTCCACAAAAAAAACCGTAATAAAAATAAACTGTAACCAACGGTCCCCCGTAATGGCGAAGCCAATGTACTAGAAAACTGTTATTGCAATCTTTAAATACGTTCAGTTGCACATTTGAACGGGACAGATCCGGTCTGTGCTGGGATTACTGGCAGTTTTCATTTAACTTTATACTTTTCTTTACAAATTGAGCAGAACTTTGAGTATCGCTTCTTTTATCTTGTGTAAATGAAAAGCATGGAAAAAGAAGACATCCCGCCGACCCCAAATAAATTGGAATAAAGGCAGGAGAATGATGAACTTGTGTAAATTTGTAAAAAGTATTTATATGATTTAATTTGGATATATTTTTTAATGAAGACAACTGTTCCAGTAATATTTGTAGGCGTCAAAACGGTCAGGTGCGTAGTACCCGCAATCGGGGTCCATTTATGACCAGATGAAAGTGGACGAATTAGGCATAAGGAATAAGTATAGATCGTAGTGGCGTTCTGTAATTTCTGCCCACTCCCATGCAAAAAAGGTGTTAACTTAAGTAATTTTCTGTGTGTCTTTTATTTAGTCTGTTTCCGGATTTCCTTTTTGTTTACATATTTTAAATCAGATGCGTCATTCCGTTTTATTTTCATTAAATAACTAAATTAAATAATGGATTTGGTATAGAAGATGAATAGAAGATGCTGAACTCACTGAGTATTTTATAAATTGTTTATCGATATCGACGAGTTTCAGACATCACTAGCGTTGTCTGTTGGCGGTCATTACCAGAGGTCACAACAGTCATTGTCAATGTTGACCGCCGCACAAAGAATGTTCTCTATTGATCAAAGAATGTATTTTTATAAAAACTGTAGGTATCCGCTTAAAACGTAACACCAACAAAACAAACATTTATCGAACATCAACATTCTATCAACAAAGATTAGAAAAAACAATCCTAAAAGATGATCTAGAACTCCTGTCTTATTGATTTCCGGTACAATGAGTATAAGTAAATAATTCCGAGAGTTTTTCCCGGAATTTCCCAACCCTATTCCGAATGTAATAAGGTAAAAGTACCAAAATGAGAAGCGAAAAAGCTTGTATTTTGAGCCTAATGAACACAATCGTCCTGGAGAGAAACAAGCCTTTCGAATTCCTTGCGAAAGACGACTATTGTTTCTTTCACCCCACAGCGACAACCCCCTAATCGAATTTCAACTGTAACTTCTCAATTTTAGGGATAATTTTTTGTCGTCTCACTTTTAGCAGTTAAGACTTTTTAAATATGGGGTTCTAAGCATTTTCTTTCAGACGTATAAGCGATCACTTTAGTAGTTAATTGAATGAGATCATAAAAACAGCTCTTTGCTTTCATTATGGTATGTATTGGTGACGATTTATCTGAGGAGGTTGGTTGTCCTTAGTTAATTGATTCCTAAAGTTATATAGTTTGCGAAAGGTCAGTTGCTTTGTTACTCAAAATTGTTTGTTTGTCTCTCCCGCTGGTCCAAGGCACCACTGGTGGGGCCAGCTTTGGTGTGGAAGCTCCACCGCCTTTCAAACCCTGTGAACTCCGGGAACAAATTGTTTTATATCGAAACTTCTATTTTTATTGATCGCCTAAATCTTATATGACATCATATATTATTATAATCACTGTTTCATTGATCTACCGCTATCTTAATGGATAGGTAAACAAGTAAGTCAGAATAGTATACTAATTTCTGATAAGTCTATTTGAACAATACAACAATAATATCTTTATTTTCTCTCTTCCCAAAGGTTCACATAGTTATAATAAATATAATGAACGAAACGTTTTTCAGCACTTTACTATCTCGTTGGTCTAATTGTTGCTGAACATGAAGTCGTCGGTTCAATCCCCCGGTCGAGCCAAGTTTTATTGGGTTCTAGCATCGAGAATTTGTCAGTAGTAGCCTGGGGTCTGGCTTTTCACCCAATTGATGGTCAGTCATCGCAAGCGTGGCTGCTGAGTACGAGGTCATGGGTTCGGTTCCCAAGATTGTCCATCAGGAATTCCTCAGTAGCAGCGACGGAGTCTGAATTTGTGCCCGGTTGGTGGCAATAGGCCCGGCCCCTATTACATGGTACTTAAAAACATAACTGGCGAAATGTGGGTGTACTATTAAGTACACCTCTGCCTAACCCTTCGGGGATTATAGGCGTGATGTTATGTATGTATGGCATTCTAGTACATATAGGCTCGCCTTCCATTACTTGGGACCTAAGATAACTGCCGAAATAAAGGAGCACTGTACACGGTACACATCTGCCTAACCCTTCGGGGAAAAAAGCGTGGTAATATTTTTTATTGATCACCTTAAACTAATTTCACCTTTTTTTCGGATTTGGAAATCATCAAATGATCCCTCCCGCTCTGGGCGGAGCGGAAAGGAGTGTCAGACTTGTACTGACTAAAACCCATCCATGTTCCTTCTTTGCAGGGCCGCGGTATCTCTTTCGAACAGTCCCGCAGCCCCCAAATAATCATTACCATTGTCATCGATCGATCACTATCTATATTGTTCTCGATGGAAAGGTAAATAACTTAATCACAATTATAGACTGAGTTCCGATAAGTCTGTTTGTGCATATTTACTTTATACGGAAAGCACATTTTCAGAGTTGAGCTCAAATTACTAACAGTCTTTTGTTTCCCAGCAATTGTCTTGCTGGGGCAATTACACGACTTTTTACTTCAGATATAAGCTCCCATTGTATTGAGAACGATTTACGTGTTTTCATCGCTTTAGTACTACGTGAGGGTGAATGGGATTGAAATGTATCGGCGAGTGCATTCGAACATGTTTGGTGAATAGAGCTAGCCAGCCATTTGTTCTTTTAAAAGACGTAATGGAGTGCATAAGGTATTCATGGGCACCTAAGCTGGATCATGAATGCAACTGCAGTAAGTGGGTAATAACCGAGATCGGTTTAACAAGCTTTCCGAGAGAGGTTGAATCGATACTTAATGGACGGACACCCATCCACGGACCGATTTAGCAAGCATAGCTTGACCTGTGCGGCTGTTTTTATTTAGTCACGAAAATGTGTAGTGATTAATTTTTAATTTCCCTTTTTGAACATTGATTACCAAACCAAGTCTAGACGGGAGTCTTCAATCCCTTTAATAATTTAACACCATGTATCAAAATCATTTATTTAAATTAGGCTGATAATCAGCATTTTTAATGTTAAAGTTTACAAGAGACAGTCCCCCAAAACGCCCGCCCCTTGCACTTTAGGTTTACGAAAAAAGCTAATAAGTTATTTCAACCGCATGCACAAACAGACACTTACAAGGTTTCGTCAACACCAAACATCAAACAATTTTACACACCCCTGTAACAACTTTTGAAAGAACGCTTTTATCAAAAATGAACCTAGACAACGTGTTTTTAAAGTTACTTTTCAATTGTTTATCGTTGTGATATTTGACAGATGCTCGATCAGTTACTTTCCGCTTTTTGAGAACGGTGTCGGGAACTCTAGCGTTCGAATGCACTTGTGTCAGCGCAAGTTCAATTTGTACATAAAACGAGTGCCTTATGCACTATGTGTAGTGTGCTGTCAAGTTGATGTGATCGGGTACATTTGTTCTGTCAAAGACCATGAGCTGCTCATATTTTTGTTTACCTTGTCTATAATAGGTAAACAAAAATATGAGCAACTTATGAAGTTTCATTAATGACTCTGACCCTGGAGTGTAAATGTGGTGCTGTTCCACAAACGATGGGGCACTTAATGTTGAGTCCTGCGTGTCCTGTAGTTTGTCCATTACAGGAACTGATGGATGCTGATGAAGGTACCAAACGAATGGCTCAGTTCTGGGCTGACACAATTTAGATTACCATCGATGCGCCGAGAAGAAAATGAAGTTAATGGTAAAAGTATGACAGCTGTGGACGATGAATGATAAGGCGTCATATTCTTTCGTATTCTTTCAAAATGTAAAAATACATAATATTTTTACATTTTGAAAAAATGTAAAAATACAGAAAAAACAGAGAAATAAAACAGAGAAAAAACTTTTTTTATAATTTGTGAATCTACTTTCAATTTATCTATAGGATTTGAGAATGTCATTCTTTTGTTAGAGTTATTTTCTTTTTTTTTTAGTTCCGGCTTTGCGTAAGTTCTACCTACACAAAGCTTTAAGTGGCTAATCCACCCACTTGCTAAACTAAACACACGGAAACCACAAACCAGTTAATCAATTAATTGAATTATATTTCAATCAAAATTACCATCACACTGGATTAGTAATCAAGCGTCAACCAACGTAATTGAATAATGTTTCCTTATTGTTATTTTAATGGGAAATGGTTTTCGTTTAGCGCTTATAATTAATAATAGACAGGTATACTAATATTCCTGCTTCTGACACACCCTTTGAACTTGTAATATTGTTTTGTAATACATAACTACAATAAATAACTTCAGTTCCCGGCTTCGCCCGTGTTGTACATAACTGATGGTAGCCGTATAAAAAGTAGCCAATGTACAGTCGTCAGCGCATCAAGTTACCACAAACTGTCAAATTTTCTCATTGGCTTTTGAACTTTACCATCTACTTTTTATGATTTAAAATCATTTGAAGAAATTTGACTGCTGGCGACTGTACATCCGGAATAATATACCATTCAAATATGAAATAATTTGTCAAATAAGTGCCGTGGTTCCGGAGATTACCGTCCGCATACATGCTGACTTACAAAACTCGCTCTCTCTCTTTATAATATTTGATAACTCACCTACTGCATACAAATAAGACTATGCATTTTCAAACTAACATGGTCACTAACATTATTACTTAGACAATAAAATTCAAAAAAAATATAAAAAAATAAACAAACAACAATACAATACAAAACACAACAATACAATATCCCGTTTCCTGTCTAAGTAATTATGCATTTTCATTCTCCTAGTAAATCAAATGAATTTAATTATTACTAATACTTATTTAATTTAATTACTAATATCTATTCGCCCGATAGCGATAACCATCAGTATTAGTATGAGCCTAATAAATTATGTGCCCCCAACCGTTTCATAATTGAACAGTACATTATTAAACATACACTAACGTTTTGCGGATGCAGCATCAAGCATTGAATTTAAATCACTCTAATACCATACCAGTCAAGCAGTTCAGAAGTTCCTCTCTAAGCAACGTGTGAAAATAGTACATGCATCATCAACATTGGCAGCTTTCTTCCTTCTCCCTTTTGTACCAAGCTCCTCTGGACTATGCGAGTCTTAGCCAGGTATTGTCCGTGATCATTTGAATTGCATCAACCCATCCGGCCTGCCAATACTTCTTCTACCGCCTCTTGGCAGCATTCTGCACTATGGCCTGTTCCATAACTACATATTTGATAAAACTTTCATGCCAATTTTATAGTGCCACTGATAAATTAATGAGTTTTTATTTTTTTATTCTTAAATTTTAACATAATAACATCACGCCTGTAATCCCCGAAGGGTAAGGCCGAGGTGTAAATAATAGTACACCCACATTTCGCCAATTATGTTTAAGTTCCATGTTATAGGCGAGCCTATTACCATCGACCGGGCGCAAATCCAGAATCCGTGGCTGCCACTGAGAAATTCCTGATGTGGAAAAACCTCTTCAATTTTATCGGAGGCTTTTTTAAATGAGTTCTTTGATTTGGCTATCATCTTCCTGATTTTGTCGCATATCACCTTCTTGGGTTCGGGGCAACACGTTTGTTTTACTTCCCATCTTGTCAGCCGAGACACTACTATTAATTCCTTTTTCTTTTAAATTAGGAACTGTGTTCGTTCGCAATTCAACAGATTCATTTACAGACCATAGCTGTATGCGAAGCATGTCTATGGGTGTCTGTGTTCTCGCACGTTGTATGGACTTTAACCTTCTGTACTATTTATTATGTGCCGCACTCTTCAATATTTCATACCGTGGGTAACAAATACGCCGCAGACGAAACGTGCTATTTCACCGAATCGATAAAACGCACACAATACTTTTTTACAGGTACAATAGGGATTTAAAGCTATCCGTTTCGGTTCTATTCCATTACGAATGCAAAATGGAGATACGGTAAAAATTGTTGTTATTTTAGAGAGATTTTGAACAGCGTCCGATGAAATCCATTAGTTTGGTCGACATCCTGAAAAAATATTGGTTAGATTGTAGGTAATACTACGAGTATTACCTACAATCTAACCAATATTTTTAGCATAAAACCATGTCTGAAAATTGTTTTTTATTTATGGTTGCATTAAATATTTTATTCTAGTAATTGCTATCATAAAATATGTTGTGGTGCTTACTGAATGAATGGTTTTACGATCAAATGTGTCAAGAAACTATAAAGCTTTACAAGGATGTATTGGCGCGTGGCCAAATTCGGAACTAAAGTCGCCATATTTTATTTTTAAAACACTTTTAGAACTCAACAGTTTTCAAATATTGTATTAAAAGTAACCCCGCCATCTTGTTTTTTAAAACAAAATTATGACTCATAAAATTATTTAAATTTTTATTGACTACCTCGTTGGTCTAGTGGGCGCAACGCGACTGCTAAGCATGAGGTCTAGCGTTCGATTTCTATGTCGGCCAAAGTGTTATTGGGTTTTTCTATCAGGAATTTGTCAGTAGCAGCCACGGAGTCGACATTTGTGCCCGGTTGATGGCAATAGGCTCGCCCCCTATTACATGGCACTTAAATATAAGGGGCGAAATGTGGATTTACTAATAGGTACACCTCTGCCTAACCTGATTACAGGCGTGATATTATGTTATGTTTTAAGAATCACTCACATTAATGTTTACAAAAAAGCCCGCTGGCAATCTCATTCAGGTGCCAAAAGACCTATACACTTTAGTTGTACATTTTAACCGTTTGCGTCCTAGAAACCTATCTTCAATCCTTTAAAAATCGAACGCCAAATATCAAAACCGCTGCTCCATAATAAATCAATTAATATCCGGTTTCAGGCGATCATAACTGGTTTTAACTGGCCGTGTCCGGTTATACAATGGACCGATTAATTACGTTGGCTATGTAATTAATTTTGGCGAACACTACTAACTTTGGCTGCGGCATCATTACAGTTTGTGTTAGTATGTCAAACACACACAAATTATGGTACTTGTGTTATAAATACCAATAATAAATGAATTCTATCCTGAATATTTAGCACTAAAAGGACACTGACCTGCGAGGTAGTTGCGTAACACACTTGCTTCCCAATCTATATGAATAAAAAATAATTAACACGTGTTACAGAATTCCGGAACGTCAATAATTCGGATTAGATTTTAATAAGTTGTATTCAATTGTGAAGTAATTATTTAGTGATTTTTAGTTTGATTGTTAGTAATGTTAAATAATCACCACACTTGATGCCACCTTCCGCTTGTCAGCTTCCGGTGCGCCTAATATTATATTTTAATTAGTTAAGATTTTGATGATCATTGATCAATAATTTTGTTACTAGCAGTTAATTAATATTACACGGTTTATTGAGTGATTTGATGGTAATGTTTATGTTTTTGTAGAAATGTATAAAAGTCCATGCGTTGGGTATTTGAATGCAGTCGTTTTGTAACCGTCAAGTGAGAAAATTGTAGTGGGTTCTCTGACCAAAATAAATCCATTATAGTGCAACCATATTTCATTTCGACCATCGCATCTGACTACCTGACCATCTGACACACGTCTTGTGACGGAGCATCACTTGAGGACGCCTCGACTGATTTGGCTGATTTGTTTGTTTTGTTTGTTTTTGTCAGGACCAAGTTTGTACTGAAGAAAATTGTTTTTTTCTGCTATCGGTACTTCTCATTTTCTTCATTGGTAAATTGCACCCGTGCGAAACCGGGACGGATCGCTAGTACTTATTAAGTTTGAAAATTCATCGAAAATTCGTGCCGAGGAATTTATCAAACCTATGGAGAACTGACTGACACACAATTTATCAAGCTCGAGTCATTTCATACAACATAGCTATGATTTGAAAACGCGGATGATTCAATTTGCAGAACAATTGATAAATTCCGTGACTTTTTAACGTTGAAAATTTTACTTCAGTTGGCTTTTCGTAACTTCCTACAAACTATGTAACTCTATTCAACCGCCCATTTCTCCCTTCTCAAATAATAATTCCACAAAATTAATATTACATTCTCATTACTTGCAAGATTTGAACGACGACGTCTTATTGGCGTACATTTTAATTACGCCATAGAATTTAATATGCGAGCGACCTCAAATACTTGGTACAGTTTCCAAGCCCTTATTCCCTTTATTTGGGAAATTCTTTTAACATGTTACTCAAAGTTTGACGCTATAACTTTTACAATAATGGTCACCGTTTCGAGGGTTTTTGAGAGAAAACTGTAAGATGAAAACCGATAATTTGTGAGGGAAAACCGCTTCCAGTATCTGACAAAAAATGTGAAGTGATTGAAAATAACATCCTGTGTAATTGTGACAAGTGATAGTGAAAAATGTTGAGACAATTATATATTACATGAGACATAAAATCGGACAGTCTCTCCAGCCATGTATAATACTGGTATCCTGGAAAATTCCCCCCCCCCCCCCCCCCCAAAATGGTAGTTGGACTCATGCAATTAGTTGATCTCTACATCTATACAAATAAATAAAATTGATGTGTCTGTTTGAAATATCAAAATAACTGCTTTTTACTGAATACATATGAAAATGTATACCTACGGCACTCATAAAAAAACTCATTTTTTCAATTTTTGTCTATCTGTGTGTAATTTTAGAGTGTTTGTGTGTATATGTGTGTTTTTGTGTATCTGTTTGTTCCGGCTAATCTCCGAAACGACGGGACCAATTTTGATGGGACTTTTGTTAGCAGATAGCTGATATTATAAGGATTAACTTTTATTTTAGAAAAAGTATTAGGGTTCCATGGAAAAAAAATTAAAACCCTTGAAATTGTTAACAAAATCCGATTCAAATAGGGAACTAATATTTTTTTGATAATTTCACGCGGACGAAGGTCTCGGGCAACAGCTAGTAGCAAAAAAAATCAGACAGTCTCTCCAGCCATGTAAAATAGTATCTATACAACATTATTTTTAGTATATGCGAAACCTTTTTTTTTTTTCAATGGGAAATCATCAAATGACCCCCCCCGCTCTGGGCGGAGCGGAAGGGAGTGTCAGACTTGTACTGACTAAAACCCATCCATGTTCCTTCTTTGCCCTTTGTGTTCCAGGGCCGCAGTATCTCTTTCGAACAGTCCCGCAGCCCTGGCAGGCATCGGAACGTGCGGACCCCTACGTGGTTGCTGACATCTCTTTGAGGCGCGCGTGGAACACGAACGCGCCGTCGACACGGCCTGTCGTCATAAGACGGCCGGACGGCGAGCTAGCCCATAACTCGCCGTCCACAGGCCCGCGCCTACGGTGGCCGGGGGCCACCACGTGACCCCCGACGCCCAGGGCGTCTCCCACGGCGGCTGGGACGTGAGGCTCTTTCCCTCTCACGTTCCGCCACCTCCTTCACTAGCATGAATGCTTCACAGAAGGAGGTGACGGCTTCCCATTCCCTGTCGTAGTATATGCGAAACCTGAATATAGTTTGTTCAGAATAAGTAACTGAATCGATTCCAATCATTTTTAAACCATGTTATATTTTTTCCCAAAAATATTTAAAAAAGTTAAAAGTTGGACACCGAGTGACTTATTGCGATAGGTACTTAACTTTCGCATTTTTTTTTAGTTCCTACTGCCAAATTATTATTATCTAAAAGCTCAAGACGACGCTGGTGGCGCGCGCTGCGTGGTGACCACGATTTTGTGCGGACAACTAGGTAACAAAACAAGCTTATAACTTTGTGAATTTTCATGATACTGTTTTGTAATTTTGTACATAGATTCTTTACATAAAAATACTAGACACGTGTTTCAGGTTTCGCAATTACTAAAACTAATGTTGTATATCTAGTATCCTGGAACCCAACATAGGAAACCCAACATAGGTAGTTAGGAACAGGCTCAGGCATGATGTCAAATAAAATGACAAGGATACAGCAAAAATAACAGTTGAAAAGCGATCAAAAGGCTCCGGGTTAGTTAATAGAACGTTATAACGGACTTCAAGCCTTTCTCATAACTTCTCAAATGTTTTCGGAACTAAGTGCTTCAAAGTTTTGGAGTTCTCAATTAAAATCTCGACCACATCGTCAAGTTTGGGATGCGGTCTTGACTTTGATAAAGTTTTCATAAGAATGGAATCTTATGCAGAATGTGCTAGCCCTTCCTTAGTGTGTTGAGAAAGCTTTTAAATCTTAGTCTTTGAACATCTTTAATATTTTTCTTCAAAAAGTGTTATGAATATGTACATTGAAATACACACACGCACGCACACACTCACACACACACATGTACACTCGCACTCGTCACTCACACACTTTTACACTATTTTTCTTGTTTTTGCTATTACTAGGTTTTTTTTTATTTAACTCTTATTTTTTCTTTTTAAATTAAAAATATATAATAATAATAGAAATAAGTAATTAAGTATAAGTTTAATTACCGACATATTTGTTACTGCTTTAATTATTATGCTATGGAAGAGCGGGGTTTCCTAACACAGGCTAATATTGCTTAAAAGGAGTTCCCAAACACGTATTTTGTATTGTATCATTAACACTAGAAACGGGATGTTACCATGATAATGTTAGTGACCATGATACTTTAAAATCTTATATGATATACGTTGTTGCACATTGCTTCAATTTTCATACTGGCTGGAAGAAAACTTAGTATAACATCTGTTCCTGTTCCTGTGCCTGTTCGATATCTAAATAAAGTATTTTCAAAGCTCAGCTTAGCGCTGAATGTGGAACATCTAACCTAGTACCCTACTTTTAGTGAAAGTAAATAAATGTAGGTTATATTGTGTCTATCTTTTTAAGATTTCACTCTGTATTTCATTAGACACATTGCAATCTGAAAATAATCACATCATATAGCATCAAGCATGTAATCCCCGAAAGGTTAGGCAGAGGTGTACCCATTAGTACACCCATATTTCGCCAGTTATGTTTAAGTCCCATGTAATAGGGGGTGAGCCTTTTGCCATCAACCGGGCACAAATTCAGACTCCATGGCTGCTACTGAGAAATTCCTGATGAAAACCCACTTTTCCTTGGAATCGAACTTTATGCTTAGCAGTCGCGCTTGCGACCAATGATAATAAAATAATAACAAATTAAATTTTAAATTTTAAAAACCCCCATCACAACAAAGAAAAGCGAACAAACATTTGAAAAGTCAATAAAATAGCTGAGCCGGTTTTGATAAATCATGTCTAATTGTAATATAAACATCATTCGCTTGCATTTGATACCCCACTTGGATATATTTGAAATATATTCGATTTTTCATCCCCTAAATCTAGTAAATGGCTACACCGATTTTGATAAAACATGTCTAATTTTAATATACACACCATGCACTTTCATTTGAGGTACCACTTGGGTATATTTGAAAATAATCGATTTTTCATACCCACTTTCATCCCCCATAACTAGTAAATGGCTGCACCGATTTTAATAAAACGTTTCTAAGAACCATCGCCAAGAAACTAGCTTTCAAATAAAAAAATCTGCATCATAATCGGCTCACTCGTTTAAGAGTACGGTGCCAGACACAGACACACACATTGAGGTCAAACTTTTAACACCCTTCTTTTTGCATCGGGAGTTAAAAATACATTTTATACTATTATTACATAATTTTCTAATCCCCAACGTTAATCACCAATAAATAACGTTCAGTTTGCAACAGCCTCACCACGAAGGTCTTATTTCAAGACAACCTTACGGTGACAACTATGTGCTACGGAACAATAACCACACGCGACCCGACTCACACTTAACCACTCCCGATGATACGCTCGCCCTAATCTCGTCTCACTTACAAAAGACAGTCTGCGGATGACAGCACGCGTGTCTTTGTAGCCGGCTTCTAAAAAGGAGAAAGTTATTGTTTTTGAGGCTTTTTAGGAAAACTCAATTGTACTTTACTTTTACTGTACGCGTAGCAAAATTGTGAAATTGAGTTTTATAACTGCAGATAGGAACTGCAATGCGATAACTGAAACTGTAAAAAAAATAAAAATAAAATAAACATCTGAATTAATAACCTCCTCCTTTTTGAAGTCGGTTAAAAAAGAGAAATGCTGGTTGGTAGATATACTGAGACAATATGTTTTTATTATAGGTTCACTGGTTCGATATTATCTATCTATTTAGTAATCATCAACATAATATTCTATCTTCAGTTCAGCCGAATATTAATTATGATCGCTATCCTGCATCATCGTACCACCATCCATTTTGTTTTTGTTTTTTTTTAAAGTGCTACTATAAATCCCGACATTTCGTGGTTTATTGTTATTATTAAGTTAGAAAAAATATTAAGAGAGCTTGGTTTATTCATTAAACAAACCAAGCAGGAAGGATTTTGCTGATCTGTGTTACGGACTTGTTTCTCAAACAAACAAACAAATAAACAAGTAACAGATTTTGACGGAAATACAACTTCGCCTCTATGGATTTACGTTCCCAAAGGAAAGTGGTGGAATTGAAGGAAATGGACGTTTTCCTTGATACAGTTAATGGTATAACTTGTAACAACATTGATCGGTGGTTTGGCAATGCGCGTAATTATTTTGGGAAAGTCGTGAACAATTGCAATTATGGAGGAAATAATCGAATAGCAAATTATCGCGGTACATAATTTGTTTTCTGGTAGTCAAACCGCTTCTAAAATAATGTTTCTAGGTGACTTGATTATAATTATGTAGTACATAATTATTTATAATGTATCAGAGTAACATTTCTCGAAATATAAACTTCTAAAGTAACGTTAAAATATTATAAACCAGCGTCCCGCCCTTACTTCGCACAGCGCCACCTATCGGGTCCAAAACTATATCTAATGTAGCCTATATTTTAAGTTAAGCATCTAGCAGTAGAGTGGTGAAAAGTGTATTCAAATCCATGCACTAGTTTTTGTGTGATGCGCGTACAAATATACAGACAAAAATTATAAAAACTGTTGTTTTTTGTTACTCTAATATCTTTCAAATCAAATTTCTTTATTGGAACAAAAACACATTTCACAAAGTAATTGCGTACGTGTATTTACCTGTATTAGTTAAAACTTTGTCGCAGCTATTAATAATGACACCCATATATATTTTTTTTTCAATATCTTCAATGTACAGACATCGGCCTGTTACAATTTTATTATAGATGTGATCGTAGAACGTCTTTTCTAGAAGTAGGTACCTACCGACAATACAAATAATTTACCAAACTTAGTTAATTCCACCTTTACTACAACATTATATTGTTGTGTTTCCCAATAGTTATACCTACAAGAGTTAGTTACACGACACAATATTCTTCCTTGAGGAAAATGTGGTACAAATATTATTACCATTTCTTCAGGTCAATTACTAATAAAAATAGAGCAACTTATGAGCTTCTTCCTACAATCTTACATATAAATAATATTATGTACTATGTTTTATACGTACGTGTTGAATACGTACCTTGAAAGAGAAAACATACTCACTAATGAACAGAAAGGGTTTAGAACTGGTAAAACAATAAACTTGGCAATATACGATTTTTTACATTATGTCATGCAAAAAGTAGATTTAAATATACCTGTATGTACGATTTTCTGTGACATGACACAGGCTTTCGATTATGTCCGGCACGACATACTTATTGAAAAATTAGAAGCATATGGCATTAGAGGTAATGTCTCAAACCTCATTAGATCTTATTTAAGCAATAGAACTCAATTTACAGAAATCTCAGCAGTAAATAAAAGTAATAAAAAGGAAATTGTGTATAAGTCCAAAGAACGTGTAGTTAAATTTGGCGTTCCGCAAGGAACTGTCGTTGGCCCGCTGTTTTTTATACTGTACATTAATGACCTACCCAAAAGCATCGACCACCCGATGACACTTTTTGCCGACGACAGTACTATTACAATTGCTTTAAAAAACAGAGACACATACGAATCTGATATTAACAATTCGATAGAATCAATGGTAAAGTGGCTGGAAAACAATAATCTTAAGATAAATCTTGAGAAAACTAATATTCTACATTTTGCCCAAAGATCATCCATACCAAATGTAAATGTCCATTATTGTAATAACAAAATAGATAAGGTGAACACAACCAAATTTCTTGGTATAACTATTGACAGCAAATTAGATTGGAAAGCTCATACGGAAGAATTAAGCAAAAAAATTAGTAATGCCACATATGCCCTGTATAAATTGGCCCCCATCTTAAATGTTGATGCACTGCTAACTGCTTATCACGGCTTGGTGTCCTCTAACTTGAGATATGGACTAATTTTTTGGGGAAATTCAACAAATAAAGATATGATATTTAAAACACAGAAGAGGTGCCTGAGGGCTATGTCTGGTCTCCATGTTACAGAGAGTTGCAAGCCGTTATTTAAAACATATAAAATATTAACCCTTCCATCAATGTACATTTTAGAGATCATCATGTTTGTGAAATCGAATCCACACCTATTCCCCTTAGAGTCAGATAAAGTAGTTAGAAATAGACGCGACAATAGTAAGTTATGTATTCCGAGATCCAGAAAAGCTCTAATGCGTAAAAGTGTATTCTCTATGGCGCCAATTCTCTATAATAAGTTGCCAAAACATTGGAGGGAATTACCTATTGAACAATTAAGAAATAGATTAAAAAACCTTTTCTTAGAGAAAATCTATTACAGCACTGACGAATTCTTAACCGACAAATTAATTTGACTTGTATTTTGACATTCATTTTATTAACAGTTGCTTTGACATGTGTATGTATTCCTTTAGATGTATTTGTATATTGACATGATTGTATAATTATTATTTTTTATTTTTTGAAATGAGTATTATTTATGATTGTATTTTATTCTACCATTTAGCTTTTAGTATGCTCTAAATTGGATTGTTTCATTGCTATATCTGCAATTTAATTAACGATTATAAAAATAATTGAGGCTGTGTAACTTCGACATCTCATATTTGTACGCCGTTCAGGCAAAACATGACGGAAATCATAATTGGATTTAACATCTTGCATGCTATGTGTGTATACTCATGTTTTGAACAAATAAAAAATTATCTTATCTTATCTATCTTATCTTTATGTTGGTTTACTGATAGGACAGATAGGAGGCTAAATAATAACAGCCGCTCGTATCTGTGGCCTAGGTTGGTCCGTGGATGGGTGACCACCAATTACAGACTGAGTTTCCTCCGTGCCTTGGAAAGCGGCTGCCATTTGTAGATCTTTGACAGTCGTTACCGTTAGTCAGTGGCCCGAAAGTCTGAGAACCAGTCTTAACAAGTGGTATCGTATTACCCAGTACTAATTGGGTTGTGGAGATTAGATAGGCAGTCGCTCCATGTAAAATACTGGTGTTTGGCTGCATCCGGTCAGACTGGACGCTGACCCCAACACAGTTGGGATAAGACGTCCTAAGTCTAGGCAAATGATACTGATAAGACAGGTCCACTCAAGTATGTGTGGTGGTTCTTACCTCAAAAAACCATATCACATATTAATGTGCGTGGTAGGTACGACTTGACCAAGATTATGTCTGACCTTAAAATTATTTTTCGATGTACCTTCACCTGATCTAAATATATGAAATAAGAATAAACATGTACGTGTGTGACGAAATAATATCAGTTATCAAAACTTGTTTCTTCTACGTTTTCCCTGTAGTGAATCAACAAAAGTCATAAGATGCGATTACAAAAAAAAATATTAACAAAATCGTATTTGTGACTTAATAACTTTGCCTTTAGTCAAACTATTCTGTCACAATTCATCTCATCCTGATTTTTTTACTCTCCCTACGCATAATATTCAAAAGAATTGCCAGCAAGAAAATGAATTATTCCTTATACTGTTGCCATGATAAATAGCTATGGTAACACTGGCAGGAATGAGTGATGACAGCAGCATCGTATTTTGATCCACGATGTTACTAATATCCAGGGACTGACAACATTTGTCCCTGTCTAAGAAAATCGCCCCATATTTTGTTTGTAAGGATAATTATTTTTTGTACCTGCGTTTTTAATATTGCTGCAACAATGGCTAATCATTGTAGTAACATAACATCACGCCTATTATTACCGAAGGGTTACACAGAAAACCTAATACTTCAACTACATTTCTCCAGTTATGTTTAAGTCTCATGTAATAGGTGGCGAGCCTATTTCCATCAAGCATTAATCCAGACTTCCTTGCTGCTACTAAGAATTTCTTGATAGAAAAACCTAAAAATGCTATGCCCAAACTGGGAATCGAACTCAGGCGTTCATGCTCAGCTGTCGCGACTACTAGACCAAAGCGTAATTTTCCGTTTATTAATCGTGTGGAATATATTTTTACCAATATCTTAACACTCAGGGCATAAGGGTGAAAAGTGGTCGACCGTTAGTGAACGCGGTAATACAGACACCAGCACATCAAGCTACCCGAAACTGTCAATATTTCCCAATTAACCTTGAACCTAATGCTTTAGTGATAAAGTTGAAAATCTATTAAAGAAATTTGACAGATTGTAGTAGCTTGATGTGCTGGCGACTGTACATTGTTCTTTGGAAAAAACTGACACCTCTGAATAAATCGTTCTGACGATACAGGTGCAGTTTCCAGAGCTTAAGAAGAATGACTTGAAAACCTTCTCCTTGGTCTATTAAGAGAAAAAAAATTGAAACTAGTTGCACTACTTCTTTGTGATGGCAAAAACATCGTTCAGTGAAGTTCCCTCCCCGCTATGGTTTCCAAGAAACTTTTACGTATTGAAAAAGAAAAACTCTACATTGAAATGGTTCACCTTGAAAGTGTTCGTTGCCTCATTATAATGATTTATCAGAACAAAAAGAAACTTTTAATTGCGTACAAGCACGTGTATGAGCACGTGTAGGATACCCTGGTTTCCATTTTGTTTCCTTTTCAGAAGGTCGTACAAAAATACGATTAACCAAACCTTCTACCCAAACTTCTTATTTATATAGCCATTTTAATTTTTTTTGGAGGCCATGTGCTCAACTTGCGATAACTCATGGGCCCCTTACAAACCGTTAATTGTGAGTGGATTGACAAAACTTATTCGGTAATTTACTGCTAATTAGCGCTGACTGAGTTTCACATTGCGTAGACCCCAAGATTTTAACACACAGTAAAGTACCCAAGTCTATTTAAATTTAACCTCACCATTTCCGCTCCTAAACAGCACAACAACTTCAAATACGTTCGCCGCCCATTCTGCTCACCCCCATTGTGTCGCAGAAGCGTGAAGACACTCAGTCCCTCCAGCATCCCGGATGCCCCGAGACGCTTTTGTGAGAGAGCGGATAAAAGGTCGCAATAAGCATATTTATTGTATCGTGAAATGTGAATCCATTTGTTATAAGCTCGCTGAAGGGGATCCCCACTGCGCTAAGTTGGTTGAGGCTCGTATATTACATAAGGAAAAGTGTATTAAGCGATGGGCATGAGTTAGCTCGGGATATGGTAGTACATTATTAGTTCGACCAGCAACTAATTTAACTAGGCTCTGGGAAAAAAATCATCGACGTGTTCAAATTACACACAAATCAAAAGATGCAATTGGCTTTTCTAAATTCATTCGACCAATATTCGTTTTTTTTTATATTAAATGTGCTTACTCTTGACCTCACTCTAGTCCTGAGGACAGAGATGGGGTCGACGATAGAACGAGCTAAACCAAAAGAAGCCTATTAACTCGCGTCTTAATTAGATTGGCGTCATGTGAACTTGGGAACCCCGACGCAGGCAGGCAATTCCACTTTCACTCTTTACGTGGTTTGTCAGCACTGGATCTGTCACCATTTATCCACATACCATTGAAAACGTATTACTCGTTGACTCAGAACGAGTCAAGCTCGACATGGCCTAAATCCACCCCATTAGACACATTAACAGCTAAGTTACAGTTTATTAATTGTAAATTGACATAAACGTCCACGATTGTAGAATTTTCATAAGAGATCACCTGTCAACTTTGAGAATCCACCAATTGCGGCTAAGAATACGATTTGATGGGCGTTTTGAACAGTTGTCATGACAACTGAGTCTAACTGAGCTGATGAAATGACTTAAAACTGATCTTATAATACCAATGTAAAACAAAATATACGTTATAAAGTCTACAACGCTCCATTACAAACCACTTTGCCGACCAGTAAGGAACAGCCAGTTGACAGCAAACTTCTAACATATGGCTTCACATTACGTAATACAGTTATAGTTGATGGGCACAACCCTTTTTTGTGCACATCGTATTACATAATACACAAACTTTCAGGGCTAAGGCTCCAGGAGTAGATAATAATACAAGGTCAAACTTAACTCCACAATCGTGAAGATATAAATTATTTATGAAATATGGAAGACTTACAGCTAAACAAAACAGGATTAAAATAGTAAGTGTAACTGACAGACAATTACAAGTCTTCACTGGTAAACACATCGAGGACGGGTTTGAAACTAAGAAAGTGACGGGGGCAGTATTTGTGGACCTGTCAGCAGCTTACGACACTGTAAATATTAAACGTTTATTATGGAAAGTTACCAACCTGACAGATGACTTCAAGTTTACACGGATTCTCCGAGAACTTCTCAGTAACCGACGTTTTCAGGTACACCTCCTTGAAGATAAAAGTAGATGGCGAGCCCAAAAAAATGGACTACCTCAGGGTAGTGTATTGGCCCCACTACTATTCAACATCTATACTAACGACCAACCAGTTAGCCCAAACACTACCCGCTTTCTATATGCTGACGACCTTGCACTAACCTGTCAAAATACCAACTTTGAGGATATTGAAGGCGCTCTTTCCACAGCTCTTAGTGACCTAAGCCACTATTATGCTGAAAACGCTCTGAAACCAAACCCCTCAAAAACTCAATCGTGCGTTTTCCACCTACGAAACAGACAAGCGGGTCGTAAACTAAATATCTCCTGGCAGGGGCTACCAATCGCCCATAGTGATCACCCGAAATACCTCGGTATAACTTTAGACCGGTCGCTTACATTTAAAAAGAAATGCCAAACTCTAAAAATGAAGGTGCATTCTAGAAATAACTTGCTGCGCCGCCTTACATCAACCAAATGGGGAGCATCTCCTCAAGTTCTGCGAGCAACTGGAATGGCGCTCTGCTTCTCCGCTGGCGAATATGCTTGCCCAGTATGGGATCGTTCTACCCACGCCAATCTAGTGGATACAGCTCTAAATGAGACGTGCCGGATTATTAGTGGCTGCCTTAAACCGACCCCGGTACGAATGCTGTATCCACTAACTGGGATTGCGCCTCCAAAAGTTCGTAGGACCATAGCCAGCCGCACCGAGAGGACAAAACTACAAGCTGAGTCACGCCACCCAATGCACAACTATGTCCCAGTGCCCCAAAGGCTGAAAAGCCGTAAAAGCTTTCTTGGGTGCGTTGGCCCAGCTAGTCCGCCTAATAGGAATGACTCCACAGCGAGATGTGATCTCTGGCGAGAGCTGTTTAAGCCCCCTGACGGTTTCATCGAGCCGTCTGAAAGTC
Source organism: Noctua fimbriata (assembly GCA_905163415.1). Classification (NCBI taxonomy): domain Eukaryota; kingdom Metazoa; phylum Arthropoda; class Insecta; order Lepidoptera; family Noctuidae; genus Noctua; species Noctua fimbriata. The sequence continues at coordinate 2,104,639 of LR990923.1, forward strand.
TTCCACCTGGGCATGATTTGCCGTGGCCGACTTGGAAATCTCTGAATAGACTCCGAACCCAGGTCGGCCGTAGCAAAGATAATCTCTTCAGATGGGGGTTCATGGACGGCTCAGATCTCAAATGTGTATGCAGCGTGTCTCCACAGACAATGGCCCATCTTCCATCTTGCGCTGCATGCCCTAACACCTGCGCACTTGACGATCTTATGACTGCTACAGCGAGCGGAGTTCGCGTAGCTGAATTTTGGGCCAAACATATTTAACTAAAAATTTGCCATCGACACGCTAAGAAGAAGACTGGTAAAGAAGGTCGAATATTTTTGTTTTTTCTTGTATATCGCTACACCCATCACATCTTTGGAAATTCGCAGGTAATTTAATCCCCAGACTCTGTATAGTTAATTGTAGTTGTTGTTGAGCTGTAGCATCAAAATCGACATAAAAATAAATTTTATTTCACATTGTCCTACTTGGGCACTTACTTATAAAACGTCGAGAAAAGGTGCACGGTTCGGGTTGGTCGTTTCCTATGGAGAAGGACCGGCAAGAAGCTCCTTGGTTACTCTTTTAAAATGATCATCATTCTCCTGCCCTTATCCCAAATTATTTGGGGGTCGGCATTAGTACCGACATAAAATGAATCGCAAGCGCGCCAGAGTGGTTATACAAGTCTACCCCACAACGTGCTTCTACAGAATCGTGATGTTTTAAGCTCTTTGCGAAGACGACTCTGTGTCTGATAGTAGCGTAGTTGAGAGGTCCCGGAACTATACCCGATTCATTATGCCCAATGTTATTGTGTTAAATTGTAATTTCAAGTAAATTGTTTGTGTCTTTGTCTTCAATCTAAGAGTACCTAATCCATAGAATCATAATAACTAAGTTGTATTTTCCTTAATCAATGTAGTACCTACACATATATGATATCATCTCACAATAATATTTGTACAGAATCAGCCAGGTGAAAAATTAGGAAACCATATACTACAGGCAGAATTGTGAACCCAGTGACACAATAACGGGATCTCGTACAATAGACCAAGATAAACCAACAAATATCCGTTCTTATTGGATGTGGGTCTTACAACATTGTGACTTTTAGGTGTAGGTAAAAAAAATAACTAAAAAAAGCCTTATAATTCCTGCTTTTTTAAAGTATTTTTTTTTATCTAACACTAATGTTTAGCAGGAACCCCTTATACAGGTGAAGGCCTCCTCCAAGTCTTTCTAATTGGTTTTGTTTTTGGCTTCTTGTAGCCATTTTGGGCCAGCAATAGTTTTTAAATCATCAAGTGAAGGTATGAAAACGAAAAGAAATCCACGTTGATATAAAAAATGCGAACGAAACACGTGTGTTTTATCTTTTCACTCTAACCTGTGTCGGGCTTAAGATATTTTTTATACCGGTAGTAGGACTTGTTCCCTTTGGCATAATATCTGATCTCCACGCGGGCGATAACGCGGGCAGAAGGAAGTATGGCATAAAAATAGAACTATCTTCCGAATTATTACTTACTTAGGGTTTGTTTTATTAACTGACTTCAAAAAAGAAGGAGGTTCTATGTTCGGCATACATACATTATATATTTACGACCATACATTTGGGTAGAGTAGGTATTGAAATTTTGTATGGGACAGCTGAATTTTTTTTCGTATTTACGATATTGGAGCTGCATATCCTTTCATATGACTATACCCTTTCTATTACACCCTGTATAGATACTTTTTCACCCTTTTAATAAATAAACTTGAATGATCTTAGAAAACAAATGCATTGTTCGCTCATAATGAAAGAGTAAGCCAATTTCCAAACCAGATGAAACTATTGAAACTAAGTTTCATGAAACAACTGCTGAAAAAACTCCGAAACAAAAAAATAAAAAACTTCGTTCCGTAGAAGTACAATAAAAATTTAGAACCCTTTGTAAAGTTCAGAATCAAATAAATAAACAAAATCAAGAACACAAGAAGATTTGAAAGCACAAAACTAAAACGGAAAACTTTACGTTAAAATATCGTGCGATTTCTAAAGAATTTTTCACTAAACAAAATCACATTTTCTTTGTTTGCTAACACCTTAAAAATTTACTCGACTGCAATGGAGGTAAAGAAGGTAATACGTTTTACACGTACGATGTTATATATACGGAACAACGGGCTTGGAAAATACGAAAGAAAATGGAATACAGAAAAGCTGCCATTTTTATTTCTTGAAAGAGTATTTTTAAAAGTATATTTTCACATTTTTCTTGATGCTTTCTGCTTTGTACGGGACCAATTTTGTATGTTGAAACTGATAATGGTATCATTTTTAATCCATTTCATTGCGTTTTGTAGTCGCGCGTCGAGTTGAGCAGCAGAAGCCTACATGTGTCAATCTTTTTGCCGTCAAAGTTAGCTCATGTTTACACAATATTACTTTGTAAACTTAGGTTCTAAGCCCACAATTCAACTAGATGAAAGTCGTTGTAAGTAATGTAGGATATACTTAGGTACTGTAAATTTCCCACCCGCACGCAAAATACGCGATTTGTCGTGGAGTTGCGGACACCAGCCCGTAAAACAATACAATACGATACTTAGGTACTGTAAAATTGTTAGTTAACATACAATAAACACAGTTGGAGCAGTGGCTGAGCGATCGGCTGCTGCTCTGCGAGTCGCGGGTTCGATTCCCGAACGGAACAAACATTTGTATGGCCTTCAGGTAGTTGTTCCGGGTCTGGCTGTTTGTGTATGTGAGTGTGAATCTAAACACACCCACGATACAGGAGAAATCCTAGTGCGGGAAAGGTTTTTTTTTAAATAATAATATAAATTATTATTTAAAATATATAATATAAATTTCCATTTGAAACTTTTTGGTAATTTTCTTTGCACACAAATAGTACATTCTAGTAACTCATCCCTATAAATCAATGTCGTCAAGTGAATTCAATAAACAGAAATAATATCAATTGAAACTTGTGTAACAGCATCAGATAACAGTAAATAGTTGCCGTTTAATAGGCAGTAAAACAGTTTTACTAGATAGTTACTAACTCACGGTTCATTGCCTCACTTTGCCCCGTAATTCAAAGATAATAGCCCCGGGCTATTAATAGGCTATCTCGGCTATTTCCGTCCGAGGAGACGACTTTAAGATTGCATCGGTTATAAGTAGGGGTGGAGAGGGAGGTTCTAGATCCTTATTTATTTAAGTATCAGTGGTGAAGGTTCCGTACAACTCGATTCCTACCGGCTTTCCTGTGATAACGCGCACTATCAGTATTCCATAGACAAATAATAAAATCACATTAAAGACAATATGTACTCCGGCTTACCTCTTAAAAAAATTAACCCTTCGCTACTGTTAAGTATATTTAAAACTCAAAAATTCCGAAAAAAAAAAACAAATATCAAAAAATCAAACCAAAAGACGATGTCGTTGATGTTCGATGTCTAATCTCATCTTTTTGTAAACAAGAAACAGGTGATCGTTTTAGCTTTGTTTCTTAATAGAATTTCATCAATAATCACAAAGTCTTAAATTATTCAGAATCCCATTCTATGTATTTTTTTTTTGTATACATATTGCTTTTCTAGCCAAACAAGCTTGTGCTAGGTAGTTCAATTTTCAAAATAAAATAAACAGATTGGGGGATGTGAATTTCGTATTGAATCGAGGTTTCTCAAAAGAAACCAGTCTTACCAAGGTGTATCGTATTACAAAGTACTAACTGGGTTGTGGAGGTCAGATAAATGGACCGTTTTGGCGCAGCCCTGAGGCACACAGCACATGTATTTTCTCTTTTTCTTTATTTTTTTAATTTGTTATATATTTTTTATTTCGTAACTTTTTTTATTCTATGTTCTTGATGAACTGACGTCAAATAAACTTTATTATTTCTTTCTTTCTTAAGTAGGCAGTCGCTGCATGTAAAATACTGGTATTTAGCTGCATCCTGTTAGACTAGAAGCCGCCATCGTCATCATCATCATCTGCCTAGCCTTTTCCCAACTATGTTCGGAAAAGGCGAAACAAACACAAATTACAGAGAACCACACACACACACACACACACCAAGAACACACACAAGAACAGACAGCGCATAAAAACAGAGAACGTTAAGCTAATATTAATAATAAGTTTGTCTCAGTTGAAACTACCATTAAAATGTGTCTAACGAATCAGTGTCCTCTAAAAAGCAAAAAGCAAACTAGGAACTAAAGCCACCCATTGTCGTACATTTCAACTGTTATCTAAAACTTTAGAGCCATCGGCAGACATTCAATACGATTGCTTTTTTCTGCGCACTCCAAATAGAACGCTTCAGTCTTTGTTGGGCTCAGATGTAGGGACTAGTGTGACCATGGTTGGCAGAGGAATATTAATTACTTTAAAAATAAATAAACATCGTAATGCGTATCCACTTACACAGTCCTGTGGCAGTTTATAAAGAAGCAATCCAATTAGTTTATTAAATAAACGTAATATGTATCTTTATAAGAAAAAAAAACAGTCAAAAAGCAACCTTAAACTGTAACAAGAATTAGGATCATTATCATTTTGATAGAGTTGCCTGTAGCAACAACTCAACCGCGAACTTATTTTAACGAACATTAATGTAACTGCTTTTGACATGACTTCGAATCAGAGGTTAACTATGTGTATTACGGATTCAATATCTTACATATCGTTATCTAGGTCATCATCTGCCTAGCCTTTGCACAACTATGTTGGGGTCGGCTTCCAGTCTAACTGGATGCAGCTGAATAACAGTAATTTACATGGAGCGACTGCCTATCTCATAATACGATACCCCTTGATAAGACTGGTTGTTAGACTTTCGGGCACTGGCTACCTGTAACGACTGACAAATGATAGCCGGGACTAACGGATTAACGGGCTTTCCGAGGCACGGAAGAAACTCGGTATGTTATGGGCGGTCACCCATCCACGGACCAACCTAGGCAAGCGCGGCTTAACCTTAAGGCTGACCCGAGCGGCTGTTACTAGGTACTAACTAAATATAAGAATAAACAACAAAAGCAATATGACGATTAGCCGTCAATGTACCTACTCCTCCACAACGACATCACCAGGAAACGTGGCCAGAAGACTGGCAGGTACTTGATTTTTAGTGAAGGTTAAAATATCGCGTGTCTTGTTGGTCGAGTGGTCGCAAGCGCGACCGCTGATCATGAGATTCTGGGTTTGATTCCCAAGTCGGGCAATGTATTATTAAGTTTTTTCACCAGGAATTTCTTTGTAGCAGCCACGGAGTCTGGATTAGTGCCCAGTTGATGTCAACAGGCTCACCCTTCACTACATGAGACTTAAATCATAACTGGCGAAATGTTGGTGAACTATTAGATACACCACTGCCTAACCGAAGAATTTTATTACCTTTCTTCTCTAGAATAAAGAAGAAGAATTTTACTATATCTCTCTGCATGAGAGAAAAGCTTTTGCTTACTATTCAGAGAAACAGGCCTGAATTTTAAGTCGTATGCTTACAATTAATTCAATAACAACGTGTGAAAATAACATAAACAAAACTATTTCGGAAATCCAGCATTTCAATAATAAAATGACAACATGTTAAATTCGACAGAGTGTAAATGATTGCAACGTCAAACATCATTTATTTCGCTTCATCCATCACACGGACATTACTCGTAATTAATAAATGTGGTAAAAAAAATGTAAATCAAATGTTTTCGGTAAATTTTTCAGTAAACAATGCAGATTTCAAGTAAATAAATATTCAGAGTTGTGCCGCGAAACGTTGCATCTCATAATTTATTTTTGTGTCAGTGTACCGCTTGGAGTTTTATTTAATTCTCTTTTTCTTTGATGTTAAAAGTTAAATTAGGCTTATTTCTGCTATGAATCACGAATTTTACTGCCGCAATTTAAACAAAATTTTATAAATCGTTATAAAATTTTGTTTGTTTTAAAATACGGTAAAGTTTAATCGGGATCTTTTGGCCCGTGGCGCAAATTGGTACTAATCACTTGGAACTAAACAATGTTTTAAAATTTTTCAAAGCACCATCATCTGCCTAGCTTTTTTCCCAACTGTGTTGGGGTCGGCTTTCAGACTAACCGTTAGTTACTGGGAAATACGATACCGCTTGTTGAGACTGGCTGTCAGACTTTCGGACTGACTACCTGTAACGACTGTCAAAGATCTACAAATGACAGCCGGGATCATCGGCTAAACGTGATTTCCTAGGCACGTACGAAACTCGGTATGTAAAAGACGGTCACCCATCCACGGACCGGCCTAGGCAAGACTGGCTTAACCTTTGAAGATCGACCCGTGCGGCTGTTATTATTTAGCCACGACCCCCTCTAATTTCACAAAACAATTTCACTAAAAACGGGTCAAGGACCTAATGATTGTTGTGGTTCTATAATTTATACGACAGCGCCTTGAACAACGCGAAAGCAATCTTTTTCTTTCATCAAAAACATTACTCCGCACTTTACTTTTCTTCAAATGAGCCCATGTCGCATTTTACGACGGGTCTGTCCGACCTAAAACTTGGAGTTCACGAAGTCCAGTAGAGCCGAAGGCTACATTTTCGCAGCTTCAATAAAAACGGATCCCGGACTGTCCCATTCGATGCTGACTAATGGCCTCCGTACGGCGCTTGCCCGATCTCAATTTACTTTCACACCATTGCTGCACTTTATTTTTCCTGTACACCTAGAATGGAGTTGCAGAAGTTTAACTCCTCGTAAGAAATCATGTCAAGCTCATAGTAGTTTCCAGACTAAGCAGATGCAGAGGAGCTCAACACCAGTATTTTCAATGGAGAGAATGCTGAGAGCTGCCTATCTGCCCTCCACAGCCCAGTTATTGGGTCTTACGCTGGGTAGCTCCAATTCTTACAAAAACTATAGCGCACGGATTCCATATCACAGTTTTAGAAAAAACGAGCTGGAGATGGTAGTGCCATCTCTAGCTTAACTTGTGAATTCCCCCTAGTGAGACGGTACCTTACTATTAAGGTGTTTTATGTTCAAATTTTATGACTGAACAGTCCCAATGACCGGGATATCAAATCATATAAAACCTGGACATGGTGTACTTTTTATTTCTGAAGCACGTTTCCGTAGGACAATTTCTGATCCCACTCAGGCGAAGAAGCGGTTAGTATTACATAAAGAAATAGATCTTCTGCTTTTTCTCTTACATTTCTCAGCACATTGCAAGCTGTGATTTGTGGCTCATGGTATGTCTGCGGTGGTTTATTGTCCTCACGGTCCACTGGTGCATGCATCTTCCAGTTCCTGCTACCGAAGCACGTTGAATTTTAAGTGGTTTCCCACTTTTTGTTTATTTTTGCTGGTGGAGGAAATTGGTTCATTAAATCTTACCAGAGCTTTAAGAACTTTGCTGAAAGTTACGAAAGCTTAGTCACCGGAGTAATCAATTTAATGTAGATTTATCGTCTGCTGTTAAAATACTACGTGAAACAATATCAGAGGCCACCCTATTACATCGGAACATTACTTCGCGAATGAATGAATTCCCGAAAGGAGGTGTGATGCTGTTTCATGCTGTTAAGACACCTCATCGACCTCTAAGCAGACTGTAAGAATGTTTGAAAAAAGGTTTGCTTGTTTCAAACGAAGTTATAGTTAGCAAGCCTAGAATAGAAAATCAAAGACCACCAGACCAGCTTAATCAAGCTGATTGCACGCAGGTGTCACATCCTAAAATCTTTACAAAAGGTGTTCCCTCGCGAATGACAAAAGTTTACCACCGTAAAACAAGATGGCGCTTGGAGCTCAGCCAGCAACGTTTAACTAGAGAAGTGATAGTTCAACCTTTAACGCCCCTTACACGACCTCAGGCGATACGACTTACGTTAGCGACATGCGTGTGTTTCACTACTTTCCTTCCCGAAAGTGTCGCAGGGTTTCGTAGGGCCTAAACAAAATGATATTCTATCAGCAACAACTATAGTGGAAAAGTTAACCACGGTGCCGATTACGGATAGCATAACAATAATCAGCCTATAATGTTCCCACTGCTCGGACACACGGCCTCCTCTCTATGAGAGGGAATGGGAATCGACCACGCGGGCCCTGACCGATCACGGTACCGTATTATTCGGAGCGGATTGACTGACATACAGACAGGCAGACAGACTCGAAAGTGGTTCTATAAGGGTTCAGTTTTCTTTATTCGAGCATAGGGAACCCTAAAAATGTATTGGATTGACCTTACCGAAAACTTTATGCCAATTCTGTTCAAAGTTATTGTAGAAATACCAAACGCTTTGAAAGCGATTGCCACTTGTATAGACCCCCAACAGCATGCTCTAAACCATTTCTACTTTCATTTCTCAGTTGGTGCCACAACACGCGTGACGCTTTAACGTACAGCTCGTGTCCAAGCAGAAACTAGAGAAGCTTTACTTCAATCTTTAAACCCCATGACTTATGGGCGTACGTGTCTTCGGGTGATAGGGTGGTTTCCCGTGGTTGTATCTTGTCTCTACTCTTTGGAAGATATTCTAGAAGTACGTGACGTAACCGGCAAGTTGCTGGGAAATAGCCTGGGGTTGTTAAACCAAGTTTAACGCTGAACTGTTGTCAAGTTATGGTTTAGACGGGCGGTGGTTGGAGTCAGTCGTAGAAGTAGTGCATCCACCGGCCCCGAACAGGGTTCCCGCTGCCAGTGGAAATGTGTCGCGCATGCGATAGACTCAGTCCGTTAATGATAATGTCATGCGCGTATAGTATGTGTTGTTGTTATGGATGCCAATGATGGGATATTTCTTTATCGATGTATTTTCTTGCTTTCTGAATAAAGAGAAATTAATCAAAAAATATTAAGGAGGCGGGTAAAAACGAAAGTAAGGTAATTACCCTGCAGTGTGACACGAATGGATTAAAATAATTGTAATAAAACTTATCCGCGATAGTAACAGAAAACTTGCGGTTCTCACAATTATATAAAAACGTTTGGTTCGAGTGGATAGGTGACTTACTTAAATGGACCATAAACTTACATCTACCAACTTTGCATCAAAGCTTAATAATAATAATCGTTTAATTGTAGCTTAGGCTTACATGCAAATTATGTTTAAAAAAATACAAATTACAAAAAATATAAAACGTTCATATAGATCAGGTAAAAACAAAATATTTGGTGGACATATACAACATTTACTATATGCGAAACCTGAATATAGTTTGTTCAGACTAAGTAACTGAATCGATTTCAATAATTACTAACCCATGTTAAATTTTATCCCAAAAATATTTCAAAAAAGTTACAAGTTGGATATCGAGCGACACTAAGTACCTATCGCAATAATTTAGGTACCTACTGCCAAATTATTATTGTCAATGAGCTCAAGACGACGCTGAAGGCACGCGCGTGGGCGAGCTGCGTGGTGACAACGTTTTTGTGCGGACAACCATGTAACAGAACAAGCTTATAACTTTGTGATTTTTCATGATACAGTTTTGAAATTTTTTATATAGATTCATTACATAAAAATACTAGACACGTGTTTCAGGTTTCGCATATACTAAAACTAATGTTGTATAAATGGTGTTAATATTTTTAAAAAGTTCCTTTACCATTAAAGAGCATTTTTCACCTTTTCGGAGTGTCACTTTCATTAATAATTTTAACACTTCGTCGTTCAAAAAAGTAAGCGCCAACCAGCTTAGCCTTTTCATTTCTCCAATGTACCTAACCAAAAGAACCAAGAAGAACCCAATCTCACTAACAATACAGCACTAAAAAGAGCAAAAATCCACCCTTTGTTTCAAAGCTAAAACATTAATAGGTACATCTCTTTCCCTTGCTTCGTAATATTTAATCATTTTAACGAGAATGCTGGAAAAAATTCGCGTAGACAAAAGTGAAATTAACGAAATGCTTGAGTTTATTTTTTGAGCCATAAAGCAGAGGAGGAGGTGTCGATGAAAGCGTTGAGAATTTTATGTTAATTCTAGAAGGACCGAGGATTATTTTTAGGGTTAACTTGATACGGTAAATAACCCTTTGACAGCATGTTTGGGAAGATTGATTAAATATGCAATTTTTTTTATTACTTCATTAATTTGAGGCTTTTGCATAACGAATGCATCTTGTTATTTGGCAATTGCTCCTCTCTAACGATACATTTTTCACACAGATCTTTTTACGGGATTGTAGCATGTGAGAATCCTGCAACCATCAGCTTCTCTGACAATTGCAGAGCTTGGCCTGCTAAGAATTATCTTTACACTACAAACGCCCGTATGAAAATACATTTGACACCTTAATTTTATTACCTACAGTTGTATAATGAATCTTCTTCTTTCTTCTTGATGGTGTCAGAGTTTTATGCCGCCCATGGGCCTCTGACTCGGCTTTACATGCCGTCAAGGAATATCTCTCAGGCATGCTGGTCTCCTCACGATGTGTTCCTTCACCGAAGCAAGTGATATTTATACAAGAATCCGAAAAATCAGAAAAATAATTAATGATGCAATATTACATCACTATCACCATCTTAAGATTCGTGTACTGACCACTGGACTGTACAAAATGCAGTTTGAACGTCATTTTGCATGTCTGAATGCCTTTGCAATTGCATAAGCGTTCATATGCACATATATTCAAAGTATGAAGCAAAGCAAACTGTGTCACCAAAAAAAATCCAAAGTTCTCCCAGACAGAACCAACAAAGCAAAAACATTCCCGCTTGACCCGTCTACCCATAAAACTTTCCAAAGAAAATAAAACAATGAATCCAGACGAATGATCTAAAATATACAATTATGAAGAGCAACCGTTTCAAATCCACTCTCCCAGAAATACTTCACAACTTAATGTTTTAAAATCTTGAATATTTATAGGATTAAATAAAGAGCAACGTTCAAGTTTGAACTGTTGAGGATAGGAGAAGTTATCAAAGTATTTTCTCTTTGTCTTGAAGGTAGTCTTTAATTTCCATGGCACAATGGTCGATGGGTCCAACTTTACACTTGAAAATCTTCAGAGCTCATTATTTCGCCGGTCCTATTACGCTGCACAATGCTGCTGGATCACCATTATTCACCTTCATATCGGATGGAAGAACTTCACTGTTGGACATAAGTAAGCCCAAGCCCCAAGCGTTGCCACGTCAACCAGGGGGGCTCAAAACGTGATTCATATCGTCGTCGTCGTCGTCGTTCGTCGTCGTCGTCGTCGTTCGTATCGTCGTCGTCGTCGTCGTTCGTATCGTCGTCGTCGTTTCGTTTTTGTGTTATTATGATTCTGCTAAAGCAGCCTTTTTAGGGACCCAGCGGTATTCCCGGGCCTTCATCAGATGACCGGTCCACCTTGTGAGAGGCCTTCCAACGTTTCGCTACTCCAGAACCTTTAGTAGGTGGCAGTAATTTATTGTAAACTAGCGACCCGCCCCGGCTTCGCACGGGTGCAATGTAGAGACACATATACATAAAAACCCTCGCTTGAATCACTCTATCTATTGCTGAAAACTGCATTAAAATCAATTGCGAAGTTTAAAAGATCTAAGCGTACAGACAGCGGTAGCGAATTTGTTTTATACGATGTAAAGATATATTAGGCAGTAGATAGTGCTATTCAAGTTTTTCTCATAAAAACTACTAATCCTTCCAAAGTATTCAATGAAGTGATATTTATTATTGTAAGTAGGTTATTAAAAACACTTAAACTATTTTTTTTACAAAATAGATGGGATCAGTGTTTCCTACATGACTACTCTGAGAAGAATCGATCTTACACTAAGAACATTAATGTCTCATCATCATTCTCTTGGCCTTATCCCAATTTATTTGAAGTCGGTACAGCATGTCTACTTCTTCCATACTTCTCTAAAACTCGTCATCTCAACAGTCACCTTCTTTCTAGTGATATCATCCTTCACACAGTTCATATCGTTTCTTTGCTCATCCTCTACTCTATAGCCATCTACATTTTTCTCATTCCTCCGCATCGCAGGTCCATAATTTATTCAAATATTTTCTTTTTTCAAGGTTATATTGACCTTGAAAGCCATAAAAAATTGAAATTATTAACTAATATTCAATTTCCTCTCTAAAATTTTCCTCAATAAACCGTGTTCTAAATAAATCACCTCGCTACATTCAAAATGAATTTACTCGACTTTAAATCAGTTTCGTCAATTATGTTGTTACAGCCAGAAACATGATTCTTCACCGCTTCCATTATTAATTTTGTTTCCTATTAATTCAATATTAAAGTTTGTTCTCATTTATTCTCGGTTAACATTTTAATGAGTGTTTACTTTGTTCCAGTTTTTAATGAACGATTTAATTTTATACTTGTTATATTTTATCGCTTCATTATAATGCATCACTGTCATACTCATCAGAATCTTAGAAAGCAAGTTCTTCAGAATGTAGGGCTTATAATTCACTTTGTAAATTCGACTTACACACATCAAGTTACAAGTATCAACTTGTTATGAAAAAGTGTTATGAAATAATTGTACAAAGCCTTTTTTCTTTCAATCGTTCACCTTTTTCTACATTTTTGTGAAGTTATTTTTGGTGTAGGCGAGAAACGAACTTAGTAGACACAACATGTGGGATACATGTGCCTTGAAAGACACAGCTAAAAGAAAATATCGTAAGGAAACTTAGGTACAGTTATACGAGGTGTAAACGGACCCTTCACGAAGCCCTTCAACCAAGCATTCTGTACAACTAAGTAACTCTACAAAAAATATTGCTGGGAAACTTTTAGTTTTGGGTGAAAAATCATGTTTTACGGTAGAACTCAGTGTAACGCCCTCAAAACATTGTGCATTGTGCTATAATGGATATATTGAATTTAAAGTAATTTACATGAAAAACTTGTTTTAAAAAAAAAATTGTTAGTTTGATCCCAAATATCTCCGTAGGTATCTAGAAGGTTCTCAGGTATGATTTAGCAATAAATATCGCAACGTCCGCTGGAACAAGTGCCTTTCGGCTTCGTTAAGGATACTTTTCCACCGATTATACTGGCACAATGAAGTGAATTCATGTCAAGAGAGCAATCTGATGAGCATTGCTCATTCCTTCTATGGTAAAGATAATTTTTTTAAATGCCATTTTGCATAACATAACATAAACTTGTAATCCCCGAAGGGTTAGGCAAAGGTGTACCTAATAGTACACGCACATTTCGCCAAATATATTTAAGACCCATGTAATAGGGGGCGAGCCTATTGCCATCAACCGCGCGCAAATCCAGACTCCGTGGCTGCTACTGAAAAATTTCTGATGGAGAAACCCAATAACACTGACACACCACCACCACTCCACCACCACCACTACACCACCACCACCACCACCACCACCACCACTACCACTCCACCACTTCTCCTGTGTTGTCTTCTGTGTGTACATAAATAGTTAAATAAATAAATAAACACTTTGACCTGGGACGATTCCCAGGTCAAAGTGTTATTAGGGCTGAGCCTGAGCTCCTGGATTCGATAACCCAGGACCTCGAGCTCAGCAGTCGCTCTTACGACCACTAGACCAACGAGGCAGTCTGTCAAAAAAAACGAACACACAGCTGATCACAGCTCAGACTTGACATTAATATCCATAGTCCCCGCCTCGTGGAGCACGAGCTACATTCTAGGTTGAAACTCGCTAACTGCGGCCCAGAAACCGCATCCTAACTTGAACCACGTACAACTACCGGAATTCGTTTGTAACAATCCGCCGCCGGAATTCCATAACTGAATCCGATTTCAAAGCAGCTACGTTTTAAACGGATTTCGCGGAAAAAATGTGGAATTTCATTGTAGAGCCATGCTGGTGAGAATTTTAGTTTTATAGTGTTTGATGTGTTGTGGAGTCAGTATTAGGGAGTCAGGAGTAGTTCTAATGATGTATCTTGGTCTGTGCAAAGGTGAGTGCTGACTAGTATAGATAGATACAATATATATATTAGATATATAGTATAGATATATATAATAGATAATAAGAAGTACTGATAGTTTCAATCATATCTTTCTGAGCTCATACAAGTCGCTTGCCCTGGTGGGATGGAAAAATTAAGGACTTTCCTTCCTTACTTGAGTCCTTTTGGAGATGAATATTCAAAAATCCGTCCCTAGGGTTGATAGAATTATAAGGAACACTTAAACACAAGCTTAAACACTCAGTTACTGTCCGTCATTTGTAAATGACAGTATGAATTGAAGACTTTTAACCTAACATCACGCCTGCAATCCACGAAGAGTAGGGCAGCGATGCACCTAACAATACGCCCACATGTCGGCAGTTATGTTTAAGTCCCATGTAATAGGAGGCGAGCCTATTGCCATCAACCGGGCACATCTCCAGACTCCGTGGCTGCTACTGAAATAATCCTGATGGAGAAACCCAAGAGCATTTTATCTCACCCAATGATTCGAGTAACTACTAGGCAAGGCTCCAATTCTGCTTGTCCCCATAAAACAAGGAAGTAAAAGAGCGCACACAATAAATCAAGTTTATTGCTAAAACTTAGTGAGGCATTACCAGAAGTTTTCGACCTTTGTGTAAAAAATATTTTATGTTGCTCCGAGATATATACAAGCTGTGATAAAAAAGTTACAATTGAAGGTGTTTCTTTAAATTATGGGGATGCTGTTTTGTTTTAATACTAGTTTTTGCTCGCAGCTTTACCGGGATGTAACTGGGTATCCTTGCCCTAAGCCCAGTCATGGTACATCTGTATGAATCTCTATGTCAAGAAAAATAACAGATATTGATTAAGAGACTTGCTCATCGCGTGTTGAAATTAGTGATTTCAGATCATAACCTATTCTCATCATCATCCTCCTAACCTTGTTGGGACCTGCTTCCAAAATTCCTGAAGGATAAAACCAATAACACTTTCCCCGACCCGGGAAACGAACCCATTTTTTTTTTTTTTTAGGATGGAAAATCATCAAATGACCCCCTCCCCGCTCTGGGCGGAGCGAAGGGAGTGTCAGACTTGTACTGACTAAAACCCATCCATGTTCCTTCTTTGCCCTTTGTGTTCCAGGGCAGCGGTATCTCTTTCGAACAGTCCCGCAGCCCTGGCAGGCATCGGCCCATGCGGACCCCTACGTGGTTGCTGACATCTCTTTGAGGCGCGCGTGGAACACGAACGCGCCGTCGACACGACCTGTCGTCATAAGACGGCCGGACGGCGAGCTAGCCCATAACTCGCCGTCCATAGGCCCGCGCCTACGGTGGCCGGGGGCCACCACGTGACCCCCGACGCCCAGGGCGTCTCCCGCGGCGGCTGGGACATGAGGCTCTTTGGGAAACGAACCCTGGACTGAATGCTGTATGTTTATCAGTTGTCTAGTACTCATAACACAAGCTCTGCTTAGCTTGAGACTAGACGGCGTTGTGTAATAGTTGTGGAATATAATTATTATTAATTATTATTATTATTATTAATGCCTTTTTTTGTCCTGTGAGTCTTACAGTCTGTCACATTAATTGAACACAATTTCAGCACAATATTATTTTGTAAAAATTAATAAAAATAAAGACTCGTTTGTCAAACCTCACGCAAACAGCAAAAGTCTCACTTGGACACAGCTTATGCCTTGGCTTCAAACTTTCCTTCTCGGAATTTCAAAATGACCAGCTGTCGCTCTGTGTTTCTTTTATTTTAAATACAAAGAAATTTAATCTGGTAAAGTGTTTCACGGCATTATGGGCTATATGCAGTCTAATGTAAGTATGAGAATTGCAAAACACTGAAAATCTAGAAGCAGTTTACGTAGGAAAAAGGTAACTTGCTTACAAATAGGAAAACTAGACTAGATACCAAGAAATACTTTTATTAAAGAGGTTTTTCCTGTTGTTACCTAGTTGTATGTATTGCTACCCCAAAGGGCGTAGACAAGGTGACAATGCACAAGCGATTACAATTATGGATAACTCAAAAATCCAATTATAAATTACAGAAATTTTATCTGAATCTTGTTGAAAGTCTTTGCTAAAATACGAAACGCTTTTAAAGCGATTCCCACTTGTGCCCCTCAGTTGACAGCTTAAACTTTTTTTTATACCAAATAGGCTTGCGTCTGGCCCCAACTCACCTGATGTGAAGCTATGATGTGGCCCAGGGTGGAGCACGCTTGCCTAAAAGAAACTGATTCACTCGAACTTTGAAGAGATTCAGATTATAATGATCGGGAGAAGCCGTCAGTCAACTCCACAGACTCGCGGTTTGCACGATAAATGTGGAAGCATAGCGGTTTGTTCGGGTCCGTGGAAGTTCAACCATATAATAGTGACGCTTCGTCGATCTCTACTCGTCCGATGATAGAATGGAGAAGGGGGAATTAGATTGTGTTATTCCAGAGCACACTCTCCGATATGTAACCGAGCTGGCTGGAGCTTGGCTTTGGCAAGGGAGACGTTGTCAATGAGCCTCGTGGAGCGTTGCTCAATAGCTTCTGACGCTTGCAGCTGGAACTTCACTGATCTATCGCAAAGGTGCGAATAGCATTTCATGCACGATCGAAATTGTGCTTGGTATAACGTGAGCAGCTGTTCCGGCGTGAAGTACTTTCATACCTTTTTACGACAGAAAAGTTACTGCTACAATTACGTTGCCAAACAACAGAAGACACCACATATAAATGCTTATCTAGTAAAATACTGAATGCTCCATGAGCACGAAATAGTTTGAATAGGAACATTGTTATACAACTGACTGTACGTTTGCACGTGACGTTTTGCACATCAGCGATGAAACGGAACATTGAACAAGCATTTGCCGATAGACTAATAATAACTTCACGTTCCCTACATAACAGGCAGAGGCGATGCGATGCTACGCTAAGTTTCACTATGTGGGCAAATGCTATGCAAGGCGCATAACGCGCTTACGCTATGCGGAGAAGTAGGCTTTAATTTTGTAAGATAAGATAAGTTAAGATATATTTATTTGCTCCAAACCTGTGTACACAAACAATACTAAAAAGTACGTGCAGGATAACATAAAAGAAAATTGGTTCAGACATGTTTGTGACATATTATGGCGTGCAGATGTTTAGATAAATTGTGATTTTTATTATGTCATTTCAATCCAAGAGAAGCCAATTTAACAAAAAATACTAAATGGCATAATAGAACATTACAAAAATAAAATAAAATCATAATTTAATCTATGTCTGTAAAATTAGCAACTAGTAATAAATGTCAAAATGAGAATCAAAATCAAAAGTAAAAAAAAAACAAAATGATAATTAAAAATAATAAGCAAATAATTTGTGAACGCATGATTAGTTCTCTTCTTATCTACAAATTCTCGAACTACACGACAATAGTTTATACTACAATTATCATGATTATCATGAGGTGTCAGTCTGACTAAACTTAATTTTACAATAGCGACTCGTATCGACTGTTATCCCAACTTTCAATCTTCCATTTATAAATTAATCTTACGAACTTTTCCTCTTAAATATTGTAAACATAGAAAGCAAAAAGGTTATTTAAAATGTAGCCAAAGTAAATCAACATACATTATTAAACACATTCAATCGTATCGTTTCCACCTGGGACATACTCTGACGGAAACGGATATCTGAAATTGTGTATTCGCTGAAAAAAGATACGCAAGCATTCTGAATAGCGTCATTCTCTTCGATGAACAGTCGATAGAGATAAAAATCTTTGTCGAATTCACACAATGACTTTGTTTGTTTTTTTTTTTAAAGTGACTTCGTTCGAAATTTGATTTTTAATTCGATTTTAAGAAAAAGGTTCAAATCTTTTTAGTAATGGAACTTTTTGTCTCACGGATATTAATTAACGGAAACTGACAATTTAACTTGCTTGTTAAGAATTGGGATAAGGGCAAGAGAATGATGATGATGATGAGTCAACTTTTTAAACAATTAATTTCCTTGTACTTGAAGATAGATAGATTTGCCGGATACGCGACCTACTTACAAGTCCACCCACACCACAGCGTGCTTGCTACAGAGCTCTGATGTTCAGTTCGACGCGAGGGCGACATTCAATGTCTGATCGCGGCGGAGTTGAGATGTCTTGGACAGTAACATGGGGCACAATGATTCGGGTACAGTTACCGGATTCATTGTGACCAGTGTTATTGTGTTAAGTTATAATCTCAAGTAATTCGTTAGTTTTGCTAAAAACAGTGCATCGCACCCAGTGTGTTTTCATAGTACGAAACCCATCGTCTGCCCACATGATGTACGAGCCTAGCGGAATAAATCCTGACATATCCGACAGATATATTACTTCCTAGTAAGCTCCAAACTCGATTCAGGAAGCCTTGAAAAAACTTTAATTTAAAAGAAAAATGTCGGAAAGCTTGTGTCGAGTAGGTAAGCAGTTATGATTAAATCACCAAAAGTACTAAAACCGGAAAAGTCGAAATTAAATTCGATGACGAGATTAATCCGAATAAGGATTCTGGAAATCTCATTTTTATATTAACATATTCACTTCCTACTCCAAAAATGATAACCAAATTAATAATAAAACAGTACGGTAAAAAACGTGCCAATGTAATCTCTCCCAAGGGTGTCGTAAGGAACGGCTAAAGGCCGAAGGATCAAGCTATAAATTAATAACTTAAGTCCTTCCAAGTTTTTTTAACAAAAAACACGCTAGCAGGTCATATGAGGAACATTTGTTTAAATAATAGATGATAAAGTACTGTTATTCGCACACTAGGTTTTGAAGAACACATAGCAAAAAAATCTCAGCGCCATTTTGTAGCAGACATTTTGCAATCAGCAATCTTACAACATTTAATCATGTAAATGATATGAAACTTGGTACAAACATGTTTTCAAATAAAAAAATACTACCAGCATGCAGTGAGGTAATAGCGTAATACACAAACAATTTACAATGGCAATGCCATTTATGTTGGCAATTCAGCAACATTCGTTGCGTGCTTTACGCTGTCGAGCCGACGACTTTTTCAAACATATGGGGTAATGGATTAGAAATCGCCTTCAAAATTCATCAACTGGTTACATAATGTATAGACTACGAAGTAAAATAGACACATAACCACATAACATAGCTTAACGCCTCTTTCCCCTAAGTGTTAGAGGCAGAGGTGTACCCAAGTTACACCCAAATTATATGCCAGTTATAGATTTAATTCCAGTGAGTGCATCACCTATATTCAATGCAAAAGTAAGCTAAGTTTGTAACATATATCCTCCTTGGATCAGGTAATTAAACTTGGTTTAAAGTTAGGCAAATTAAGTAATTAACAGAAACCTGCAGATTCTCCAAGTTAGTGGTAACTTAAACGTAACTTAATCCTCAGTCGTAACCTTATGTAGATTCAGACATGAACTTAATTCGGGTATTCGTGCCATCTAAGTTAAAATTAAGTAAGTTTTCAGTTTATATTGTTTGTGTCCTAGATCTGGCAACTTATATAAGTTATAAAATTACTTTTATGCTTTCTTACTTTGTATGTTATCGTAGAGCACATAGAGTGCTAATATTATCGGTAGCCAATGACAACAAGACAAAATCCAGGTGTACAACACATAGATTCTGAGTCTTTTATAAGCACTTTTAGGGCTTGTAACTTAACTGGCAGATAATTTCATACAAACCTATATGTATCAAAAATATGTCCAATAATAAATTACGTACCTACTACCTCTACAGATAACATCTAAAATAGATGCATTCCTTTTATAAATTTGTCTTCCTTTACAAGACAAGCGGGTTTTCATGAATTCTTCACATTAAAGAATAAGGATCAGAAATTATCCGGAAAAAACGGAAGCTTGTAAAGTAAGCAAACTGAAGTATCCGAAGGAACGATGGCCGATAGATAAAACGAGTCCCTGGAGTGAAGTCCGCATATCGACTAGCGTAATGATGGAAGCCCCCAAAGCTTGGACCGAGGACCTTAAAATGGTGGCTGCAGTCAGCAGGGGCCTGCGGAAGCCTGATTTTAAGCTAAGTTGGAGTTTTCATGCTACATTATCTCCCTTAACTGCATCTTAAAACTGAAACTAGGTATATCTACACTTATTGACGTATTATGGTTGCTTAGTGTATTTGTAACCGCAACCGCGGCTAATAACTCGTGCTAATCTAATTAATAGTGCTAACGCAGTCAGCTTTCGCAATCGCAGTAAATCAAAGCACATTAATAGGTAAACTCAAAGGTCGATTACATCAGGCCCTACTATAGAAACTTGTTACTCTATTGTTACTCTATTGCTAAACATAACTTTACCAATAGTTTTTTAAATTGACATGGTCACTAACAATAAAACCGGGATATTTAGCATGATTACCTACTACGGTATTTTTTTTGACTTCTTAATATTTGGGTGTTAACACCCACCCGCAATAACTTCAGTACATCATGGTGCTTGCAACAGTGCCCAATTATCGGGAACTCAAAATAAATATTAAACATTGTAAATATCCCGTTTAGTGTTAATGTTTTCTCATCAAAACAAACTTGACTAAGTTAAAATTTCATAAGCCAAGAAGAAGACAGAAGTGTCTAAATAGCTTTAAAAAAAATCATATTAAGGTGGAAGCGCAAGTAGGGTAGCCCGCGAAATTCAAATTTTTAATTTGAATGACTTTTTCATTAAATAGTCATTGAATGGGATTAAATTAACTCAAGAGAGTTTTTTTTTGTGTTCTAGAAAAAGGGCTTTGTCGCACATGCGATTATGCCGCCCTGGTAGGCTTTACAAATTTTAACAAATAATACAATGTAAATCAACTAAATCTTAGCATAGCTAGTCTGTTCAGTGCTCTAGCTGCGTCAGAAAGTGGCGCAGCTAAAACACCGTTGCAGTAACCTATTTCTCTAAGCTTACAATCTAATCTACATCTGAATTCTTCGTTACGGATATACTTTTACAATATGTGATAAAATCCTTAGTGCAGTAACGGTATTACATCTGTTCAAGAGGGTTGTATTCAAGATTTTAATTATTATAATTCTGTAAATACATACGTAAATATTACGGCCGAATCATATTTTGTTCAACAAACAGCATGACACTGATCGGCAAATTTCAAAACACCTAAGGAATTCCGTGGGTACCCTGGCGCTTTCACCCTAGCAAATGTAAAGAACAGCGCCATCTAGTAAAATTGCGCGTCACCATTTCGGTATGAATTCTTCTTCTTAGCGTGTCATCGAAATTTACGACTTTGGTCGCATGTAGTTCCGTCGCTTCCAGGTGCAAGTGCCACATGAACGCACAGTATGTTACTGTGCACTAGTGAAGTGTGAGTACCATCTCAACAGGAATGATGATACAAAAGTAACAATATATTCTGATTTAAAAGAGTGTCCAGGGAATTTCTTGCCCGTTCTTCTCCATAGAGATCTACGCTTTTTAATGGGCAGCTACAGTACTTTCACAGTTGTTCTGACATACTGGGACCGTAGCTTCATTTTATTGTTGTCTTTGTTTCGACAATTAAAAAGTGCCTGTAACTGGCCTACTTGAAATAAATGCTTTGATTTTGACTAACATAGTTTTGAGGTTCTATTTACTAAAGAAATTGTGTTTTTACTATATGTATGTTAGTCTTTAAGTTATATATCTATGGGCTAATATTGCCTAAAAATAAATAAATGTAAGAATAGGTAAGTACACGATTTGAAGGTACAACTTCGTGCATGAGAGTCGAAGCCTTAACCACTGGGCCCAACACAAAGCCAAACATAATACCTAATAATATGTCATTACAACAAGCTTACTCAGACATTTAGTCGTCTCAGCGAACAGATCGGGGCAATATATCAGGTTATCGTAATTAGAGCTAATGTCGCTAATTAACGGTCCAACACCAAGCATTATACGTTATCTAATTCATGTTACACTGTTAGCTAAGTAAATAGTTGTTAACTAAAGTATCTGTTTGGTTTATAATGTTCAAATTGATTTAGTAGTAAGGCGGGCAAAGTGTAATTAGGTTTTTCCATCAGGAATTACTCAGTAGCAGCCACTGAGTCTGGAGTCTGGTGACCGGGTGACTGTTGGTATACTTGCCGTTCCTTTACTAATACATCAGACATGACATAAGGTAGCAGAGTCATTTTCGAGACATTAATGGGTCATTTTTTTTTTTACAATGATTTCATAAAACACTGGGAGGGGACGCCCTTGTAGGATATACACTGATCTTATTGGTGAGGCTCTTCAAAAAGGTCATGAGCGTAGTACTCGCAACTGGTGTGCGTGTATGGCCAGATGTATGAACGTGGATGAGGCGAAATGACCACGTAAGGATCGTTGCAGGTGGCGTTCTGCGGTTTCTGCCTAAGTTTAGAAGTAAATTAATGAGATCATAAAAAACGACAACCCGACTTAAATGTCAAAACATGATAACCCGAAAATAAGTACTTTTGGCTTATCATTTCTCAGAATTAAGCAAAACTAAATAAATACTGTTTGCTGCGTAATTAAAAAACAATTTATCCTCCGATTCTGCGTCTACATATTTCATTAATAAGCAGGAGTAAGTAGCAGTAGCGAAGGGTCAATTTTTGTAAGAGGTAAACCGGAGTACATATCTTTAATGTGATTATATTATTTGTCTATAGAATACTGACTGTGCCATTTTTCAAAGGGAAGCCGATAGGAATCGAGTTGTATGGATCCTTCGCCACTGGTAAGTAGGTATCTAAACCAGATGAGAGGGCACATTGGAGATGACCTCATTTCTATTCTGCTTACTATGGAAAGTGTCCTGTCTTGTACTTCGTCCTACCTGAAGGTTGAATCCGTTATTGACACGTAATAAAAAAACCGATTTCCAAATAAACACTAAAAACGTTTAAAATAACCTTACTATCGCAATTCGGTGACTGTTTGTTTCTTTGACTTTTTTGCAACCGATTGTTTCTTTTTTTTTTGCAAAAAGTTTTTTTTATTTTACCCTTTTTAGTTGTGGTATACCACATACAGAATGGGCAGCAGCGTTCTCTGATTCTACAACAACCATACTGCGATCGCCAACCCGCCTGCCAAGCGTGGCGATTATGGCAAAACCCCCCTTCTTGGGGGAGGCCTATGTCCAGCAGTGGACTTTTCGGCTGAAATGATGATGATGATGATACCACATAAATTCTTCATCATGAATCAATTTATACATTGTTACTAAGGACCATCATGTTAACATAGTCCAAGAAGAAAAAAAAACAAAATACAGAACCGATTTTGATGACCTATCTAGTCTTCACATAAAAAAAAGAACTTTTGAAATCATTTCATAAATGACGGACTTATTAGGTAACAAACATTAAAAAAAAACCGAATTGAGAACCTCCTCCTTTTTTAGGTCTGTTAAAAATAACATATTAAAAGCAAAGATAATAAGTGCACAATCTCTGGAGTGGCCACTCAGACCATCCACTCAGTCTATGATACTGAACAAATTTTGGAAATTCATAACTTTTTTAGAATTTCAGGAACTCGTAGAACAAAAGTTGTTGAATTCCACACGAAAGGTTTTTCATTTTTTGTGTTACACCTTGTATATAAGTAGGTACTTACGGTGCCATAATGAATCCATCCATCACAAAAGCACCATTTCAATATTGGGTCAATAACTGCTTTCACCGTCTGACTCTTCGTATTTTCAGACATATATGGAGGGTTTGTTTACCCTTCCCAAAATTTATTTGTTTTGCTTGGATTATAGTCACAAAAACACAGTTATTTTTATAAACAAAGTAATGGTGGCACTACACTTGGCAGATCTGGGCAAATATTCGACGACTATCATTAAAACAAAGTGAACTATATCGCAATAGGCATAAAAAACATTTTGTTTTGATCCAATATCGCGAAAATTTTGACAAATATGCTAAGTGAAGTGCCAGCATAACGATCAATCAGCAGATATATCTGCCTACACAACTAGAGCCGATGTGGCGTCACAAAACCATGTTTAATAACAAAGAACGTGCACAACGCTGACCTGTGACCTCTTCTAGAGTCTATAAACAAAGTGCAATAGACAAAAGAGTGTTTATGTGCAATAAGCGCCCCTATCACTTAGGACTATGTAACTGGCGAAATGTGGGTAAACTATGGGAATAATGGTTCATATCTGCCTATCGCTTCAGGTAATACAGGCGTCATGTCATTTCATGTTAAGAAAGAGAGAATCCTGCTTATATCGTAAAATACTGGTATTCAACTCCATCCAGTTTGACTGGAAGCCGACCCCAACATAGTTGGGAAAAAGCTTAGCAGATGATGAATCAGAAAATCTTGCAAAAATTTGGTCAACTGACTAAGCAAGAGAGGGTTTGAAAAGTTTCAATCTTACCACCATTTGAGAATTATGCCCACGACACCTGCTCTTGGAGCTTCTTATTGTTCTTACTCGTAATTCTGCAGATAATATCTTAATGACTTTGACAAAGTCCTTTGTTAACTGAACAGGTACATATAAGTAAAATCCAGGAATCACAACAAAGAGCAAATCTTTTGTTGTAGGTGTATTTATCAAACAAGAGGAATAAAGAATTCATAAAAGTAGTAAAGCGCTACAAATGTGATTAGGTTATCAAATTACGTGCAAAGCGTGAAGATTATAGCGTCATTACTTATTATATTACAGAAAATACACTACACTTATACTATACTAGTACTATATGTACTATATATAATAGTTCTATAAGTCTCGCTATCTAATAACATAAACAACACAAAGACCAACTTGTTATCACTATTCAGTAAAAAAACGAGAATAAGATCTAAAAACTTTATTTAGAAACACTTTCTAATATCTAACGGGAACAAATTCAATCTCGTCTTTCAGATCTACAGCGTAGGTAGTGGCTTCCACTGTGCTCCTGTCGGGAATTTCATTGGTTTTCAGCTCGTTTTCTTTGTTCAAGTCTCCTCGCCCTAAGCCAACATCAACGTCTTGGACTCCTTCACTAGCATTTGGTTCAATGTCTTCGCGACTTCCTGCGAAGTATGGCCGAACAGTGGTATCATACTGTTGTTCAGTCGTTGTTGGAATAACTTCTGTTGGCTTCACGACCGCTCCATCCTTCAACGGGAACGTAATCTTCAAAACTCCATCCTCGAAGATCCAGTTGCCAGTCACGTTCACAGAGTCAGGCAGAGTCCTCACATCCAAGTAGTTCCTCTCACTGCCTTCCGTGTACTTGTGGGTCGCTTGAATCATCAGCAATCCTTGGCGGGCCTTCACGACGATGTCTTTGTCGTTGAACTCTGGCAGAGGAATTGTTATCTTGTACTCGGTACCTTCGATTCCTTCTTGGGACACGCTGGTGGGGAAGCGGTGGGAGAAGTCAGCTAGCATGTCGTCCAGCTCCTTTAGTTCTTTGGAGAGGTCAGACCAGAACCTTCCAGTGTCGAAGATATTGTCATCGACGTAGGGATGACTTCTCATGTGGTAGTTTGAGGAGAATGGTGATCTGCTTTGAGGGGGCCCGAACGAGAATTCGAACTGCGGGGCTGCGTACGCCCCTGCGAGGAGTCCGCACAGTAGTAAGGCGATCATGTTGTCTCAATGTTCGTGAATCACTGATGCGCGGGGTTGATCACTGCCTCTTATATGCCCGGACGTTAGGTTCATAGGTTATCTTCCTTATCGTCACTTCTGGACTGTGCAAACAAATTTGTCTGCTCTGAACAAGAGGACGTGGTTTCTGAGAAATACAATTGCTTTGTCTACTCGTTTACGACTGTATGGTCTATGAGTTAATATATATTTTTGAATGATTGGTTAGGTGTTTTATTCGTTATCGGTAATGTAACTATTAGGGTTAATGCACATAGTCGGTCATATTAATACAACATTATTACGCAGTAATGTTCAATTACAGTCATCTTTTATTATTTTCAGAAAGCTGTCTGTTTTGGCATTTCCGTAAACATGTGGCATCCCGCACTACCATCTTAAACAGATTAGCCGTACATGCTGACACAGATTAAGGAGAGCTGCACCGCACTCCAAACATCCTCCTGCATCACTCTTTTAAATTAGAGGTATAAGAAAATATCTGATTGAAATGCTTTGGGCTGCAGCCCGATGCGCCAGCTGTGCGTTTAGCTTTAATAAAAGCTAAACGCACAGCAGCAAGCTATTAACATACAGCAGGCAAGCCGCAGGCTATTATCATTATAGCCTGTATTATTATTATGATAATAGCCTGTATCGGCAATTTAACAAGTTTTATTTCAGCTTATTTTCACTTATTACTACGGGAATGTTTAGATATAATGTATGTTTTCTTTTTATTTTCCACCACCGGTACTTTGGTTTTCAGCATAGGCCTCGCCATGGGTTTTCAAGCATCACATATGGGTGTCAGCGCTTAGCTTTATGTAGTTTCAAGCGTTTATATTTTTTGTAGGTATACCACTTCTAGTACATAATAAAGAGCTTGATTTTCACGTTTGCTCAATGTTGATGATATCAGACCTAGTTTCCTCACACTGTTTCACGTCATCGTCGATCAGTTTAGTCTAAAAATAAACTTCTTAGAAAGTACGAATAACTTTGAATTCCCCGTTGAAGTCTCAATAGTACTTGCTGGGTTTGAACTCTCAACTTGGAGCGTAAGAATCGGATAAAGAACGAGCCAACACGAGATCGTTTATACATAAGTAGCCAACAAAAATAGTGTGCACCCAGCTTTAAACTCGATGGTCAACAAAAATAAAATGAATTGTTTACCCGTTTTCCATTATTTAATAAAAGACATCTGTTTCTTTCAATGAATCATATTGTTGCAATGAGATCATTAAATAGTGACACATTTTATTTTCTGGAATTATTAGTGCAACATCATACCTATAATGCTTCTTCGACTTTGTTCTAGACATTTCTTTTCTTGGATATCGAATGAAGTGTGATAACTATTTACATTCTCAGCAAAATATTATATATACATACGCTTATCTTAGAAAAGATGTATACTACGACCACAATTTCAAGGATTGTAAAACTTTGCTACTAATAGTCCTCCCGACTGAATTACACCAGTTTCGGATAATCTTAGATAACACTAGCCATCAACGCCGGAGACAATATAGCGCATAAGTGTGTGCGCAGACGCAGGTGTAATCTCTCTTCGCTCATTGCGTTACTCCAATGACCAGAGAGCGTTCGGGCGCAGGACCAGCGCTATAACGTGCTTTCCGAGGCACGGGTATCCGGCCATTTTCCAAACTCCTTGGGCGACATTGGAAAAGAACTCAGACCCCATGCCTGGTGGTCATGAAACCAACGGAGCAGCCTGTGCTACTACAACCTACGTAGACTGCCACCTGGAATGATGGAGGATGAATGGATGTCCTATTTAATTGCAAAACTTCAAAACATTTGTTTTTATTTACTTAAGGTTCACCTACAGCACATCCATACACATACATGTACTAAATCATACGGTAATAATCTAATATATATGCCAATTAAGGGTAAACACAACATTGACAACAAAGACGCCAGATTACCGCTTAGTTGCTAATGTACAATCGGTTAAGAAAATGGGAAAATGGGATATAAATTTTGGTAACAAAGGTTTCAACATTTCCTCAACAATTTTATCCTGTGATATCCTGTGATATCGATGACTTACCCATATACATATATGAGACAGATCTGCGTCAGATCCTCGGTGCATGCTTTTCGACCTACCAAGAATAAAGAAGGACCACTTCTTAGAGTTATAGGTACCTTTTTTTTTCGGATGGTAAATCATCAAATGACGCCTTTCACTCTACCGACTAAAACCCATCAATGTTCCTTCTTTGCTCTTTTTATTCCAGGGCCGCGGTATCTCTTTCGGACAGTCCCGCAGCCCCGGCAGGCATCGGCGCTTGCAGACCCCTCGCTGGTTGATGACAACTCTTTGAGGCGCACGTGGAACACGAACTCGCCGTCGACACGGCCTGTCGTCATAAGACGGCCGGACGGCGAGCTAGCCCATTACTCACCGTCCACAGGCCCGCGCCTACGGTGGCCGGGATCCACCACGTGGCCCCCGACGCCCGGGGCGTCTCTCGTGGCGGCTGGATCGTGAGGGGCTTTTCCTCTCATGTCCCGCCACCCCCTTCGCTAGCATGACTGCTTCGCAGAAGGAGGTGACGGCTTCCCATTCCTTCTCCCTCCGGACCATGGCTTGTACCAGGGCCGGACGCGAGAGGTCGCCTCCGCCAATCGCCGCTACGAGGACACGGGCGGTGCTCCGTCCAAGCGGAGCAGACCTCCACGGTGTGCTCCACCGTGACCTCCGGACGATCCTCACAGTGGTAACAGCCGGGCGTTTCCTCCCGCCCAGCTATAGGTACCTTCAGGTTCTCTTGATGCCCGGTTTCATGGCAATAGGCTCGCCCCCCGTTACATAACTGGCGATACCATGGTTTCTCGATTCGATAACGCCCCATACAACGCCATGTTCAAAGCAATTCCAAAGTAACAGATAAATGAATGCCAGTATTCACTAACATTAAGGGACTCCATTAAAGGAAAGCCTAAATAAATAGTTCTTCAGTAATTGTATTGCATTACTTTAGGTATCGCTTAGTGTTCGTGAAAACTGATAAGCCGTCAATACTGATGTGGGACTTTCCGATGCTTGTAAAATAGGTATTGGGACATTAGTTTAGTTCGAAAGGTCAGCACTCAGGTCAGCAGGTCAGTGATAGGAGCTATAACTGCCTATTTGATAGCTAGGGGGAAAACCCAGGTTTAACAACATAACAAACTGTTGCAAGGTCGGTCTGTGGATGACCGTAACACACAGTTTCCTCCGTGTCTCGGAATGCACGTTAAGCCGTTGGTTAACGATTTTGACAGTCGTTACAGGTAGTCAGTGGACGGAAAAACTGATAGTTTACAACTGGGTTGTAGAGGTCAGTCAGACAGCCGCTACATGTAAAATACTGACATTCAGCTACAACCTTTAAGTCTAAAAGCCGACCTCAACATACTTGGGAAAAGGCTACGCAGATGATGATGAATTTGAATTTGACATAAGGTACTCTAAGTCAGTGCCTAAAATAGTTCATAAACTTGTGCTCTCTCGTCTCTCACACTCATACCCATAGTTCGATGCACACACATCATACTAGGGCCGGCACCGGGACGTGACAGGGCCGTGGCCTGAAGCTCCGCCAGCACTGCAGCGCGGTCGCCGGCTCCGACACGGACATGTGTGAAAGAGTTCGTATAAAATGTACGCACGGATATTTTTGTAACCTTTGACGGAGCACGGACCGTCCCGTCCACGGCCCGTTGTGTGTAGCAGGCGCAGTCCCAGCCTAAGACTTTGGGGGGCAGCACTCGTTACTTGTGGTCCCCTCATGTCCCGTGGGTCGACCCATTACCGGGTCCATGGGTAATTTTAATTACCCGGGGTCCATGGCATTAGGGATCGTTCCCGGACTTTTGACTATATCGATAGAATATACAAATCCATAATAACAGCATACTAAATACTTCAAAAGAGATCACATATTACAAAGAGAGTATTTAATCGTTTTCCTGTATTACTCATGTTGTTTATTCTCTTTTGTCATTTTGACATAATTATTTATAAGCAAGTACGCACTGAAATTGAGTATTTTTTTGCGGAAACTTTAGTAAATTAATTTGTTAACATGGAAAATAAGGTGAAAATAATTTAAAGAAAGAAAGGTAGTGTTTCGCTGTTCAAAAATCATCAGTACTACAAGCATACTCGTTATAGAAATGAATCATCGCTTTGGAACTGTTCTTTGAAACGAAAAAATCGGTGCAAAGGATAAAGTGAGTAACGGTTTTTTTTCTGAAATTTTAATGCTAGCTGTCGTAAAAGTAATATAATTTGATATTCATCATTTGCTTTAACGTTTGTAATCCCATTCTTACAGGAACAGAAAAAACATATCTCATACATGTCCGGATATTATATCAAATGAATTAACCGAATCTCTAGACAGTTTAACATCGCAGGCGCGAACAACTGATCGTCCTATTACACAATTATATGAAGAGGCGAAAGAGAGCTGGATGGATAAAGGGAACAATATATTGTATCCATTGAATCCCCTTTCGGGAATTCAAGTGTCAAGCATCGTCTTTATACCGCGCGGAATGAATATGCTGGAGTTGCTAAAATGAATTTTAAAACATTTTATGAAGTACAAGTTCCAAGTTCTTTTGGAATGGTGGGAATATATTAAATCACCGTGCAACACCAAACATGAAAATCCAAAAATTTTTATTTACTTGCAACATTTTTGGCAGCGAACCAATAACGTGTCCGAGTCTTTGCATAGCAAAATTTTTTTTTTTTAAAATTGCTCATACATAATGCGTTTCCTGAACGTTTTAGTCAAATTATCGAAAAATAAAAAGAATAATCCAGTTAGAACTAGAACAAAAATAGCAATTGTAAATGATGAAACATAACCGATACACTAATGGAATTAATTACTGGCGAAATATCAGTTGGATACGCATTAGAAATGTTAAGATAGTTTATGGGTCATAAGTCATTAGTATATCGGTTATGAATTCATAATTTTCAATATAGGTAGTTCTGGTATGAGTATATTTATTTCTCAAAAAAGCTTAGTAATATTTTACAGAAAAATAATTTGGCAGTATTTATTTCTAATAAGTGGATGTAGCTACTGCAACCGAACTAGGCAATGCCTGTATTTCGGTTTTCAGTGCCTTTGCCCTGGATATTTTAGCAATAAAATGCCAACAGAGGAAATATGGTTGGTTCTACTACTAATTAAATTTTACATGACTTATAACTAACTTAAATGCTACATTGTTTAAAATTAAATAGGATCTATACGTGAGTGAGAAGTGTTTATGAGTGCGTGTGGACCAGTAGGTGATTTATGTGGAGTGTAAGTGATGTGGGTGCATGTGTGTAGATATGTGAGGGTGAGTGTGTGTGAGTGGAGGGGTGATTGTGTGTGATTGAAGTGCTTGAGCATGATTGTATCTAAGATTATTTTAACTAATTCGATTTTGATTCGTACCTAACATTCCAATTACTGTTGAACGTTCAGTAATAGCTCTGTTTCTTCATAATTTAGTTGTTGTTGTTGTGTTGTTATGTTTTTGTTCCCAAGGATGGAATTATTATTAACTAAATTGTATGTAACTGACGGTTTTCATTTTCTATCGATATAGTGAGAAGTCCGGGAACAATCCCTAATGCCATGGAACCACGGGTAACTAAAATTACCCATGGACCCGGGGGTTATTGTACATTCGCCACAAAGTAAATTCGTCACATTTTGTAAATTCCATACATTAAAAGTGTATTCGCCACATGCATAAAAAATATGTGTAAATTCGTCACAAGTCTCCATAGGTACATATTTTTTGCATAAAGTACTGGTAGAAAACCAAGTTATTGATTTTTAGCGCTCGAAATGAAAATGATTTCTAAAATCTTTCTTTTCTCCTGCGCTCCTGCACATGCTATCATGCGCTCGCTCGCTCTCTTTCTAGCAGTACCGGTCAATGCATCAGTCCATTCATCCAGTGACTCACTTGACCATGTCGATGCGCGTGTGGTGTTCTGTTGCAAATGTGATCTTCTAATATTGTAGTAACCAGAGATATAGCACACAATATATTACACATTATTAACTAGTTGGTTAAGACATCCGGTGTACTGAATCGGAAGGTCGCAGGTTCAAACCCTGCTCGCACTCGAAATTTTTCTTACTATATTAAATAACTATCTTTTTATTATTTTTCTTATAATTGTAATGTTGTAAGCAAATCAGCCACTAGCAATACATGTTTATTTAGCATTAGGCGTGTCACGCAGGTCACGCTGTCCTTGACAACGCGGCCTTAAAAACGAACAAAACCAGACAATATTCGCGTATACATATTTTAGCTGTATGGACTGTATAAAGAATGATATGGCAAGAAAGGAGGTGTCGGATGAGATGACGAATAATAGACAAGTATGGAAGAAGAAGACATGCTGCGCCGACCCCAAATGAATTGGGATAAGGGCAAGAGAATGATGATGATATTTTAGCTGTAAGTAGAACTGTGATTTTTGTGTGAATTTCAATGGTTAAAAAAAAGAAAGATAAAGAAATAACGTTTTATTATTTATTGTTTAATTTTTCTGCTGTCTGTACGCAAATAAACAATATGGCGGATTTTTTTTCATGAAAATAGACCTGTGGCGAGTTTACACATACTTTTTTTCGTGGTGAATTTACTTTGTGGCGAATGTACAATAACCCGGACCCGGTAATGGGTCGACCCACCGGGACCACGGGTAACGAGTGCACTCAGGGCCGTAGCCAGGAATTTGGTTGGGACGGGTTACTCTAAATAAAAAAAGCTAGATTTGTGTTAAACTAACGCTTTAACTCTTAGGAACAACTTTTGAAAAAATGAATTTTTATCAACCATCTCTGAATTTAGGTATCTATACAAAACGACCATGGGCGCCTACAGGTTTATTTCCGGGTGGTGCATCTTCAGCTTCCCGAAAAGAACGCAGAATGTCAGAGCGAGCAAAGCGAGCTCGAAAATTTTAGTACTACATTGGGTTGGTAAGATTTTCGTTTGACCTGGGTTGAACCCCCGCCTTACCTACGGCCCGGCCCCTGAGATAGTTACATTTTCAAGTTTTAAGATATAAAAAAAACGCAAGAGCGAGTGAAGCGAGCCGGGCCTCTAATTGTTTTATTTAAATCAATGAGTTCATAAACATCATCACCGTTGACGGGCGGGGTGGTCGTGACGCCCGGCCATGACCGCCCGACCGAGAGAAGGGAGCTTCAAAATTCAAAATTGAAGCAGCCCGCCTCCGCCTCGGTATTAGGTTCTTTTTGTTCATTCATACAGAGATGAGAATAAAAGTAAATCAAAAAGAAAATTAAGCAGGAAGCTAATAATTTATATCTGAAAAAAGCTATTTGTCAATTTGACGTGTTTATAGGCACGGGTTCATACAGACAACTTCTTATTTCCGGACTACTGCATAAAAGAATCCTAACAAGAAACGCAACATTTTACCCGACTTCGGAATCAAACTCATATCCCAACAGTCGCGCTTTTCGCTTAGTTCTGCGTTTTGTTCTGTCCACGTTCAAGGATTTAATTCAACGCTATCTGTACCTGAAATGGTGAAGTCATTACATTCTTACTAAATGTGCCATTCCAACGTGGTTACTCGAGACTTCAATAGATGGCGCTAGTTCCAGTCCAACGTAATTACTCGCGACTTCAAAGAAGTACATATTAATTTAATTCATAAAAATTCATTTGTAAACTATAATTATTGATCAAGGCCAAACTATTATGAGGTGACGAAGAAAAAACGCTAATGAATCTACGGCTATTTGAGTATACCAACGTAACAGTCAAAGCCCTTATTATATTTTGTTATCCTAGGTCAGGCAGGCACGGTGTACTTTGCTATTTTTAGCCTGCATTTCTAGCTACACCATGTATGTATACGTAGTACCTGTAGTGTGTGTTATGTGTAGGTAAGTACCTACAGCTATGGTATGGACAGTTTACCTGTGTATGCCAATGTCTTTGTGGAATAGTCTTGAATGTCCCTATTGCCTAGATTTCGTACAGATTATATCAGGGAAATCAAACAAATAATAGCGATTAATGACTAGTACGTCATTTAATTAAATTAATTACTTAGGTACAAAAATAATCGCAGATTCACAACAATCACAACACAAAATTAGCAGAGCACGGAATGATTAATTAAAGGTAAACACTAAACAGTATTTTCTATCCCTGTTCCTCCTTTTTCCCTTCTTGCTTCCTCACGGGTCCAGTGTGAACGATTTGCACCACCCTCTCATTAGATTCCTTTGGTTTCGGTTTCAAAGGCGCCGTGATTGACAAAACACCATCGGAAGACAATTTTGACATGACCGAGTCTGCATCAATACCTTCTGGTAAAGCATACCGCCGGCTGAAGCTTCGAGAAATGAATCCATGTTCATCCTGCCTCTCTTCATGCTTAGCTTCAATCACTAAGTAACCATCAACTGTTTTCACTGATATTTCTTCCGGAGCGAAGTGCTGAACATCTAAATTCACCTGGAATTTGTCCTTGTCCTCCTTGATTGTGGAACCGGTGTCTCGCGCCGCGGCTTGTAGGTTTCTCCAGGGCCTATAGTAGTCCCGACTGGGTTGAGGAACTGCGATGATGGTTAGTTGATCTTCAGGGGTTAATCCCAAGCCGAAATGCTGATCGTGCAAGCGACGAGGGCACTGCCTTGGACGCTCGTAGTCGAAGAAGAACGGATATAGCGACATTTTAACTGGTTTAATAGTCTTCACTAGTTCAATAGTTAACTTCACTGATAGATAATTCACTTGAAAATCACGTAGAAACTCTTCAAAACACTCCGATGCTTTCTTTAGCTCGCTTCCTTCAATGTTGTTGTCTGAATGAATACCGGTCAAAAGCCGGCTTCATATTTATATTGAAAGCAGCGCCATCTAGTAGTAAAGAGAATTTTCTGGAACATGTATCTAGAATGTACACGATGACGATCGCGCATGCGTTATGTTTACAGATGTTTGAAACATTTTGTCGCGACTCATTTCTAGTGTCAGGAGTTCAAGATTATTGAAATAGATTTTTTTAAACTTTTTATTACTATTAATTATTTATCTCTGCATTTTTCGGTCCAGATTTATTAAATGTAACATGGTACGTATCTATTAAAACATTTAAAAAAGTTCAATAAACTCATCGAATATATTTAAAATACCTAAACAATGTCATAATAATATGAAAACAATCTGATATTTAAATAAATCAAAAGAATTTATGTCATGCCGTCTTACAAAATAAGGAAATCATTCACATCATTGTGTCACCTCAAAGTAAACGAAACCGAATGTTCTTGACGCCTGACTCTGAAGCGCCGCCTGGTGCCGAATAGCGTAAAACTGATTTCTGGAAGTTTTCACTGAGGACCGTCGTTCGAGATATTTCTCGAAAAAGATTTCTCTAGATAGCAGTAGAATAGATACTTCTCTAACAATATGACTACCGTACATCAAAAAAAAAATCTTTAAAATGTAAACTACCGTGACCTCTAATGAAATAAAGATTATTACGGCAGGTAGGTAGGTACCTAATTAAGAACAAGAAAAGATAATTAACAATTATAATATATCGGTGGTGTATTTTTTTCAATGTTTTTAACGATACTGATGTGTCTCTGCATTTCTATTTCTAAATACCGACTTTTGATTTGAATTATAATGTCGAAATTATGGTGTAGATAGTAAAATACCTAATTTCCATACAATGGTTTAAAATCGCTGAATTTAAAATGTATGTAGGTACCTAGTCATCCAGTAAAGGTTCCTACTGTACACAAAGGATTCTCCTCTGTGAGATATCCGTTCAGTTTTAGTAAACCAGTTAACTAGGTAAGTAGGTACCTACTTACCTTTACTCAGGTACCTTCAATATTACTATAATGTAATATTGCAACACTGAATTGACACACTGACAATCTGTTGTCGAAGACAGCTTGTAGACGAGATCGACAATGAAAAAACACTAGTAACGAGAATTTTAGCGAGTTCCGTAGGTATGTATCACTAGCAGGCGCGGATACAGTAGGTATTTCGTTTATGGTGGTTCATTTTAAACACAAAAAAAAACTTTTAATAATTAATGGAATCAGGTTTCACTTTGCGGAAATCCATGATACTTAGAATATTTAGTTTTAATCCCGCCAAGTACCTAGTTAAAGATGGTCATAATGACCTATTTAGTTGGTTTCACGGGGGGGGGGGGGGGGGGGCAATTGCCCCCTCTGTATCCGCGCCTGTTCACTCGTATAATTCTCAACATTATAAAGCGATTCTAAATAAATGAACACAAAGAATGATACTTTTGAAACCATCCTAAATTCCGATGAAATTTTAACAAGCCCCATAGTTCGCACCCGGGTATTTAGACAAAAAAAAACATCCGTTCCCTTCCCTTCATACAGTTTCGTTGAATGTTCATTGATTTGTTTCTAGAACAGCTGTTTATCAAGCTTTTTTTTTTCTAAGACTACCTACTTTAAATACTTACGAGCTATTCCGAGCTATCGGTAGGTACAATTTATTCTTATCTACATTTTGCTGTCACTTTGGGTACCTACCTACCCTCTTCAAATAAAACCAACTAGATACTCATCAGAAAACCTCATCACCTACATTAACATGCATAAGTAAACAACATTGTAATAAAATTAACAAACTTCAATAAAGAAATTTCAAATCGAGAGAGAAAGTACACCAACAATAATTTAGTAAACAAATTAGTCATTTTACTCAAAGTCATAATAACATTTTCAATACACTTCCTTGAAAACTGGCTCTTATTTCACTACGATTAGGTTCAATATGCAATGTATTTCACACACGTAGACTTTTTCATGTATCACAATGTGTGCGGAAATAGTTTCCACAGATAACTATAAGTACCTACTAATTATACTAAGTCGAAATTGATTTATTTCCTATAATCGACGGTGATTGTTCTTTTTAAAGGGTTATGCATCTTTACTGCGTAAATATTATTGAATATTGTTTATAAATAGAATATCATTATTAAACATGGTTATTTTAAAGAAATATTTACTTCCATGAACAAATTAACATTTATCATTAACAATAGAAACGGGATATTTACCATGTTTACTGATTGCTCGAATATCGGGAACTCAAAGCAATCAGTAAACAGTTGTGTTTAGTGACCGATGATAGTTTAAAATTAACATTTATTTGTGTTTTAAATTCTAAAATATGTATAATGTTCTATATTTCATATTAGGCTGTTTTGTTTAGCGACTTCATACCTTTGCTTTTTCTTCAAAAAATCATAGTTAATAATTCATGACAAAAAATATTTTCGTTCTGTTATTTTATTTCTTCGAAAGTGTATTGAAAAACGTCGTTTGATACACGTGAGCATTTGTTACTGCAGTTCTCGGATCCATAACAACCTCAACTGCGGCTCGGTTGTGAATTCAGCCTCAAATGCAATAACCAAGTTTCCCCACGTATATCAAAATGTACTATTTACTAATTAATTAGTTATAAGCACTTCCGGTCATCATGTTGCAGTGATCGGGATACAAGATACTAAATGAGTTCAAATATGAAATTCACATTCATCAAAATATCTTATTAGGTATATTATACAGGGTGTTACAGAAAGGTTATAGTCATATGAAAGGATATGCTGCAGACCATCAAATTGAACAACTTTCTCCTTGGGTCCAATATCGTAAATGCGAAAAAATTATCACCTGTCCGATACATTTGGGTCGAGTAGGTATTGAAATTTTGTATAGGACAGCTGACAATTTTTTACCATAAGAATTTATTACCATACATCTGTTGCACTTAGACTTAAAGTAAATGTTTACCTAGGGTACGTCATTCATATCGAGTCATAGCTTCCTAATTAATAGGCAATTATTAATAGAATCCTATTTATATTTCGGGAAATGTTGTAACATGAGTAGATGTTACGACCAACTTTGAAAAGGCCAGAAAGTTAAAAATTGTTTCCGTCTTTTATAAAAAAATATATTGATATTAATATACTAAAAAAATCTTTTTTTGCAAAAAACCGACTACAAAAACAAAGAAAAGTGAAAAATAACTAGCTTCTGAAGTCGGTGACTTTTGTTTGTTTGATTCAGTTTTTTTTCACCGACTTCTGAAGCTAAAGTTATTTTTCACTTTTCTTTGTTTTTGAAGTCGGTTTTATTTTTTGCAAAAAAGATTTTTTATTTATCCATTTTTAGTGTAAATGTATAGCAAATATTTTACATTGTTAACAATATATTTCATGGTAATAGTAATATAATAAAATGGAAGTTAATATACCTAACTGTCGCAATCTGGGTGTACTGTACGCATCAGCACACCCCCTCAGAGCATAGAACCGTTACGTTATGTTATGATATTATGTAAACAATAAACATCCAAGCGATTGCAGCAATCACGACAGATTTGCTGTCTACTATTGAAGAGTTCCATTGTATAACTCCGAAGATCAGATTCACCAAATTTAAACGGGACCACCGCGGAATAATATTCTTCCACATTAAAAAAAAATCATCTAAATCGGTTCACAATTGTCGAAGTTATCGATAATATAAAATTTGGAGAGTCTCGGGTCGACCATGCGACCGCATGGCAAGTAGGTATACTGTTTCAAACAATGCCCATAAAATTTGAGGGGTGATCTGATCCTGACTTATACCTTCCATCATCAGCTCAGCAACATGAGGTGATGATTACCCGGCACAAATATCTGAATTGTGTTAGAGAGTGTATAAAAAACATTGTACATGCCTATAAAATTTGAGGGTTGCCCTCGATTTCCCTGGGATTCCATCATCAGATTCTGATTTGGTGACAATGGGACTACCTCAGGAGTATAGGCTTTCGAATAAAAAAAGAATTATGAAAAACGGTCTACAATTGGCGGAGAAATCAGTGAACATAGGTACATAAAAAAATACATACAGTCGAACATAGAAACTCCTCCTTTTTTTAAATCGGTTAAATATTGTCAAAGGAGTTTTGGTGAAACATTAGTGAACCGTTAACAATACATGTCATGGTAATAGGCTTATCTCCAATAAATGGAACTTAACATACCTAACTGTTGAAATGGGGGTGTACTGTAGACTGTACACATCTCAGAGCATTCAGGCGTGATGTTATGTTATGATTTTGTGTAAACAATCCAAGCGATTGCAGCCATCGCATCGCGACAGATTTGCTGTCTATTATTGAAGAGTTCCATTGTTTATCTCCGAAGATCAGCATCAGATCTTCACCAAATAAAAAATGGGACCACCGCGGAATAATATTCTTCCAAACGAAAAAAGAATCATCAAAATCGGTTCACAATTGACGAAGATATCGCTGAACATACACAAAAAAAAATTCAGTCGACTTGATAACCTCCTCTTTTTGGAAGTCGGTTAAAAAAAGTTTTAAGAGGATAATTATAATTAGAAAATCAATAAGTTTTCAAATGATCATTTAAAATATATACTTCACAATAATGACAATTCAAAATTCTTGCATATTATTGAATGATTTTTCTGACATTTCTATCTAACGACTTGTGATTGTGACATTTGTGACACGTCTGCAAGACTGTACGACTTATTCTTGGCGGTATTTATTGATAAACTTCTAACTGAGCACGAACAGAAAAAAGAAAGTAAACAGTTTGATAGTAAGCCGACAATTGCAAGCTAATATAGCGTATAGTCGGTCTGGTCTGGTGTGAATGAAAAGTTTGAATACGTTTAGAAAAAACTTACGCTCATAGTAGATAAGTCATAAATAAAAATCGCAGTAGCATACAAACTTTTTGCAGACGAATGTTTGCAACGGCTGGCCAGACATACGGCAGCCATAGTTGGCGCACAATGCCATGCGTAGTGCAAATTGAGTCGGAAACGTCAGAAGAAGCTGACTGGCATTTCTTTTTCGCTTTCAAAATAATCTGAAAATATTATGTCATTACTCCCATTTCTTATCGATATGGATCGCCCCAGGCGCTTATCGGACCAACAATTTGCGTTGGCACTAACGCCTGAAGATATTTTGACGATGATATCTCCGCAACTCCAGATGTCGAACCAGTACTTTCAACCCTGGAGACAACTGTCAAACATGCTGCGAGACTCTGAATCAACAATCACATCTGATAGGGCGAAGTTCCAGATCAATTTGGATGTGCAGCACTTCGCGCCTGATGACATTGCGGTGAAAACTGCTGACGGGTTTGTCGTTATTGAAGCTTGTCACGGCGAGAAGAGAGATGAACATGGATGGGTGTCCCGTCAGTTTAGGAGACGGTACGCCTTACCTGAGGGCTGCAGCACGAACGCCGTACAGTCGCGTCTGTCATCGGATGGAGTTCTGACTGTCACCGCGCCGCTCGTCCGCTCCCAAGCTACGAATGAACGCGTAGTTCCAATCATTCAGACGGGACCAGTGAAGACCCAACCTGATGGATCAATGGGTGGGGAATTAGGAGACGGAGAAAGTCCATTAAAGGCGGAAAACGGACAGTAAATGCAGTTGCAGCTGTTGTGATGGGCGCTATGCCAACCCCAGAATAGCTCCTTCGTTTGATCATGACCCTCAATGGAAAACAAATTGTGTGTGTGATGTAACTCACCCATCGTTTGCGAAACAGTGCAATATTCCTGGTATATTTATATGCATTCCAATAATAACTTGGTGGTCTTATGTACGGAAAATTCTAAATAAATTTCTTTTTGTGTACGAGTTTTGTTTAATTACTAAAAAATACTAAAATTAAATTGTATCCACGATACAAAAGTGAACAAAGCTGTTGTCTTCGGTTACAATTTTTTCTACATACCCCTGTTTTTTGCGACAGAGCAGTCACTGATTTGCAAATTATTTACCTACGGCAAAATACCTACCTGTTTAAAAATGTGAAAAGAGTGTGTGCCATGTTGTGCAGTCAAACTTTTATTGAACCAAAATTAAGTGTAATGTTTATTTAATCATTTGAACTCCATACGTAGGTAATCTGGAGTTCAAATGATTAAATTAAGAATCTTAAGCAAATAATAAATTGAAATAAAACAAAAGGGATACATAACACGTTTATTTCAAAATTAAAATTAAAAATAGGCGAAATATAGCACAGATTCAAATCAGTCTTACAAAGAAAATAATACAATGATTATTTACACTATTTACAAATTCACTTCTCCTCAGCAATAGGTTCTGGAGATCCTAGCTGCTTCTTGATGGGTCCTGTGTGAGTGATTGGCACGATCTTCTCTCCTGTCGAAGGCATGGCCAGGACTTTAGGTGCTGTGATGGTTAAGACACCGTCTGACGACAATTTTGATTCCACAGTGTCAGACAAGCATCCTTGTGGAAGCACATACCGCCTCACAAACTGTCTGGAAATATAACCATGCTCATCTTGCTTCTCCTCGTGCTTTCCTTCGACGAGCACCTGTCCATTAATCACTTTAACGTTTATTTCTTCAGGTTTGAAATGCTGGACATCAACGTTAACCTGGAACTTTTTATCGTCTGACGTGATTTTGCCAACGCTGTTCAGCGCAAGATGGTTCATCGCTGATGAGAGCTGTTCCATTGGCTGCATGAAGTTTTCCCATGATCGGAAGGCACTTTCCCACGGCTTGAGGAACGATGGACCAAAGAAATCACGAGGCATCAGCTGATTGATTGGTGAGTAGCCGAAGAAATTCTCAGGTCTGTAGAAATCCCTCTCCATCATGCGGAACGGCCTCTCAAAATCATAGAAGTTAGGAATCACCGACATTTTTGGTAAAGGTGTGTAACTATGTTTAATTTTGTTCGTTTTAGTTTGAACAGTTCACTTTCTTCGTAAACAACTGCCGGGTTCCCGTCCGTTCCCCGTATTTATATTCGAGCGACGCTAACGCCACCTGTTATTGGTGGGGCGCGTTCTTTCAAGAAACCGCTACACTGGGCTTTAAAGCGAACATTGTAGAAAGCGCGAGGTGCATCTCGTTGGTTGTTTGTTCTAGAAAATGACCGAGTAGTAGAATGTGCGGCATCGTTGTTATTTAGGACAGCGCCATCTGGTAATGAGTAGTAAAACTAAATAATTCGATAAAGCACGAGTGTTTGTTATTGTTTAGTAGATAAAGTATTAATAGTCCAAACACAGTAATTTGGGATAAAGGCAAGAGGATAATGATATTATGTTCTTGTTGATATGATATTTTCATAATAATTGATATTAATAAATAGGTAGTGTGCTGATTAAATACTGTCCAAGTACTAAAATGTAAGTTATAAGTTAGGTACCTATAACGAACGCAGTCTTGTACAATGACTGAGCGCTTGACTTCTGTCTGGGTCACAGGTTCTTGCAGTGCAAAAGGATGTTTTGAAATAAGGGATGTTGTATTGTATTGTATAACGGGCTGGCGTCCGCAACTCCACATCCAAAGCGTGTATTTTGCGTGCGGGTGGGAATAAGTGATGTAATGCCGCTGTTATTCACGAGTGATTTTCACCATTAGAAAAAATATGCATGCCCCGCAAATTGCAATGGAAGAGAAAATTATATAAGGGAATACTATCATTAACACTCCAAACGGGATATTTACCATATTTAGTATGAAATTTGTTTTGAGTTCGCTATACCTATTTAGGGGAATATTTCATCTGAAGCGTGTTTCAGAAAACATTTATTAAACTTATACTGTCACTTACGGGATATCTTCCGTGACTGTTCATTATTTTAAACTCCCGATATTTCGGCGCTAAACATTTATTATCTAAAAAAAATTGAATTACTATACTTACCTACTTTTTTTTCTCTTTATCTAAAGGGGCTTGTTCAATTTGAACATGTCGCCCCTGTAATACAAATTACAAAATACAATCACACAGCTGATTCAGCTACGTTATTCTATTTTTGATGTCCATTTGAGCGAGCCTGTACAGCAGTCTGGCCTCCCTCAATAAAGGGAAGGACAAAATGCCGTTACACCAGCCCACATCAAAGGGAATCGCATTAATTTTACATTTTATAAAATTTCTAAGGGCTTCGTTCCGGACACACTCCATCAATATGTGGTAAACATCTTCTACCTCTTCTCGTCGCGTATTCCACAGAGCCTAAAGACTAAGGTCTTCAATCAGTGCGTCCTGCCTGTTATGACTTACGGAGCCGAAACGTGGACACTCACAGTACGGCTGGTCCATAAATTTCGCTCAGCGAGCTATGGAACGAGCTATGCTTGGAGTCTCTCTGAGGGATCGCATTCGAAACGATGTGATCCGACAGAGAACCAGAGTTGTCGACATAGCTCACAGAATAAGTAAGCTGAAGTGGCAATGGGCCGGTCATATTTGCCGTAGAACCGATGACCGTTGGGGTAGACGTGTTCTTGAGTGGAGACCGCGAATCGGCAAACGTAAGGTGGGACGCCCTCAGGCTCGGTGGAGTGACGATCTTCGCAGGGTGGCTGGTAGCAACTGGATGAGAATTGCTGAAAGTCGAGTTAAATGGCGTGCGATTGAGGAGGCCTATGTCCAGCAGTGGACTGCTATAGGCTGATGATGTAATCTTCTACCACATCACATTCACTACAGTTCTATGAAACAATCTTACCCATCACAAAAGCGAAGGAACTTATTTAATGGAATGTGTCCCGAACGAAGTCTCGAAACTCGTTACTACACTCACCGGCACGGAAACTTGGCCACTTGTGATTTTGCTGATTAAATAATTTGCAATAAATAATTTGCATTTGCATTTTTGTCAATAAATAAAGGGTAGGTGGATTCAATAAGTGTCTCTTATGCTTTAAGAACTTAGAAATGAAAAGATTACCTCACTAACAAATCAGTTTTAAAAATCACGCACTTTCACTGAAATAAAGAATTTTCCACTCTCAATTTAAAAACACTACAAAATTAAAAATAAGGTCTTTTTCTCAATTGTCTATATGTTTTAAACTTTTAATATCGGGTATTTCCTCCTCTAGCCCTTATAACCGCCTGTATTCGTTCTGGCATACTTTGGGTGATGTTTCTGACATCAACTTGCAGTATACTGCCCCAAGCGGCCAGCGCTGCAGTTCGGAGCTATATGTCATACCTTCCCATATCGGATTTCTCAAACCATAATTTATCAGGTAACGTGGGTTGCAAAGTCCTGTACCAAATACCTTTCGTTAATGACCTTCTGTCAAAATACTCAGACCATAACTCTGTACTGAACTTCTTAATGTCGC
The DNA here is from genome assembly GCA_905163415.1 of Noctua fimbriata. Classification (NCBI taxonomy): domain Eukaryota; kingdom Metazoa; phylum Arthropoda; class Insecta; order Lepidoptera; family Noctuidae; genus Noctua; species Noctua fimbriata. The sequence goes on from LR990923.1 coordinate 2,148,460, forward strand.
TTTTATGGTTGGTGTAATAAGACTCGCAAGCAAAGTTAATACCGTCTACTGAGGCTTCCTTAGCGAGTTTATCTGCCATTTCATTTCCTACGATGCCGATGTGGGAAGGTATCCACTGCAAAATACCTACCTATTTTTCATTTTTCATACTTTTAGTAAGAACTTCGAAGGTAGGCACGGTACCTAGTCACGTGTAGTGTCACTTACTCATTTTTTTTTTTTTTTTCAGTCACCAGCGACTGCGGAGTGCCTGCGACTTTAGCAGTCGCAGAGCAAGCCATGTATTACAGCAACGCAACTTGCAGAGCGACCGTCGAAGGAAACGCACGAAACGCGAGCGTGTCGTTAAACGCAAGTCGCGTCATTGAAAAAATAGCACGAAACCAAAAACCATTTCCGTGTCTGTTCCTGGTTAAATAATTACTGAAAACGCCCAAAAATAAAATTATAAACAACCTTATTGCAACGTAAATAACTATAAAATAGTATAAAAATAGTCTGTCGCAATGTCCAGTCATTTCACTTGTCTATTAAGGAAGCAATCGAATGCCCAATTAACTAGTGAATACCGAAATAAAATTAACTTCATTCCAATGCTTTGAACATTTTATACTTCCAACGGGACCACCGCCTGGTGGCGAGTAAAAAGTGTTACCAATAGGATGGAAAATTAATGAGACAAAAAACATCGATACGAAAATAAGGGTCTCAATAGACATGCTACTTTTGCAGCGGCGATCGGTGATTCTGCGACTTCAAGAACTCTATATCGAATTTCAGCAACATGGCGTTCGGTAACGATAGTAATATGGTGTAATTCAGCGCTTGTTTTGATGCTCACAATAGCGTGGCTCCAATCGAAAATACATTTCATTGGGTTTTCCATCAGTTTGGTTTTGTGCCCGGTTGATAGGGTCGCCCGTCACCCCTGGTGAAATGTGAGTGCACTATAGGTGCAGCTCTGCCTAATCCCTTAGGGATCACAGGGTCGAAAAAATATTATATGAATTCGATATTAATATAATTTTTTAATCTAATAATTTTCAATCATTTTTTTTTTTTACTTTTTTTTCCCAGCCGCTCTGTCCCACTCCTGGGCGAAGACCTCCCTACACTCCCTCCACTCTTCCTCCTCCTTCTCCTGAACCCGCACGTCCTCCTTCCAGTTCGGACGGAACTTGTCCAGTTCGTCCCGCCATCTCCTTCTATGACAACTATGACTTAAAAATTGTAATTCATCAGCCTAGACGATTAGCTAGTGGTAAATGCATAGACAATATTGTTCATACTATCAGAGGTAGCAAGTGTGCAGTACTTTATCTTGGGCTACCTATCTGATCATACTGCCCAAGTGATCTAAAGAGCGACTCATCATCATCTGCCTAGCCTTTTCCCAACTATATTGGGGTCGGCTTCCAGTGTTACCGGATGCAGCTGAATACCAGTATTTTACATGGAGCGACTGCCTATCTGACCTCCACAACCCAGATAGTACTGGGTAATACCATAACCCATGGTAAGACTGGTTGTGAGACTTTCGGGTCACTGACTACCTGTAATGACTGTCAAAGATCTACAAATGACTATTGCCAAGAAAACTGAATTCTTTGATTCTCTTCATAATCTTGGATTTAGTGAAGACTATTTACACGACAATCCTGAGGAAGCATTTGACTGCTTCTATGAACTATTTATGCTTTTTTATGACCTCTGTGTCTCTTAAGGAAAGTAAGAATCACTCTGAGTAAAAAATCAAACTGGATTAAGTATGCAGTGTTTATTTATGTAATGACATATTTACCAAACTGACATATTTTAAATTATTTTTTTTTAAATTGTAATCTATTGTCATGCCGCCTTAATTGTAATAGCTTGTTTATGTTAATTTTGTACGCCATATACCTACTGGCAAAACATAATGCAAAAATTTTAGACAATACAGGGTGTAAGGGAGAGCCCTCCACAAAATGACAGCGTGCATTCAGCTCCTTATTTTGAATGATATTCCACCGGATTTTTTCTCCGGAAAAATATTTTTTTTTTGTTTCTTTTTTCAGTTACTATTACTATAATTCAATGTAAAATTACATTCCCTGTTTCTTCCTTCCCGCAGCACTACATTTATGTAAATAATACGGTTAAAATCAAAAATCAAAAATCCAATAATGGATGTTGAAATACTCTAAGGAACGACGCGTGAAATCATCTGTTCACCTCCTGCCTAGCTACAGAGTTCATCTAATTAGTCGTCGCGCTTGCCGTTCGCTACGTACGTTTTGCCACGGTAACGATACATTGCGTATGAGGAAATAAAACAAATTAAATTTCAGGTATTGTTATTGGATTCCCATAACATGGGAATCCAATAACAATTCCTGTAATAATTTTTTGTACCGGTCATTTTAGTATGATATACTGAATTCATCCCATCAGTTTGTGGAGGGCTGTTCCTTACACCCATACAGGGTGAAAGGAACAGCCCTCCACTATCTGTAACCATAGGTACCTTTTTTTAACAAAATAAATGATTGATTGATTGATGTTAAGTTACAATACACGAGTTAGATACCTAATGCCAAGGTGGAATATTTTCAGTGTTTGTTACTGCTAAGTTGTTAAAGAATGGCTTGATAGGTATTGCATGTTAAACGCATTCATAAAATGGTGGCAATAATATCCATTTAGGTATGAAATTAAAACAGTCGTTGACTTTGCGGCTACTGATAATTTTATACAGGATGCTCTATTATCGCTCTTGAATAATATCAAGTAGGTACTTATTGTTGGTGGTTTATGCGCTCTTATTATGTTGTTGTAATATTTGGAAGCATCTGCATAATTATGTTGTACCACTATACCCATACATCTACTGCCAAGCAGCATTGCTGTTTCATTGAAAAGTTGGAGTAGGTACCTACCTACAACTGTCACTAAACTAAATTAATGGTTACATAATCATAAGCTATCTTCGAACGTCTATTTCGTCGGCTTATTGCAAGAACTCATTAGGTGATGGAAACAAAACTTTGAGAAATCATTTAATTACTTTTGACTTAATTGGATGTCCTATATAATCATAAGTATTATATGTTTATAAAAAACGTAAACAGCTTTAAAGAGTTAAATTTTAATATTATTTTGACAGATACTTTTTTAAAAGCTTAAAAACAAAGTTAATGACTTCTTGTCATAGAAACTTTACACTAAATGTGAATTAGACATTTCTTAAATTAGACTCTAACACTAGACTATTTTCTCGAAGAAACGTCATCATCATCATCATTTCAGCCGAAAGACTTCCACTGCTGGACATAGGGCTCCCCACATTGACCGGTCCCGTGCGTCTCGCATCCAGCGGATCCCTGCAACCTTCACCTGGTCATCGGTCCACATCTTCCTGCTTTGTTTTATTATGTGCCGCGTGCTAACCACGTCTATCGACCCCTTCGAAAGTACCCGAACTTCTAACATCAGAAAATGCTTTGTTAATAGGGCCATTAGATATGCAAAGAGTGTTCATGACTGTTATTTTTTTTAAATAAGTGCATGAGACAGTTCTTTTCTGGTAACATTTACTAAACATCTTTGAGCTGTAACACTCATGAGTATAAAATCTGTCCTTTGTAAACGAATGTTTCTGGTGAGTGTCGGTGGAGATGGTGACCCTTCAATCTTCTTCTTCATATCGCTGGCACGACGAATTTTATATTTTGATAGCCCAAAACTTCGCCACTTCCACCACGTCGTCGTTGGCAGTGCAGGGGTCAATTTGGCTACATGTTTGTGGGCTAAGAGGGTAGGATAGGAGATGGAGCATAGAGTTTGTGACACAGTTCCACACCCACAGGCCAAGGGAACCGTCACCGATGAGGCCTGCGGTGGCCTGTCGTCGCCCATCCTATCCGACCTAGGCCAACACACGCGCCGTACGAATGGTTGGCACGGGCCGCGACAAGCCTCAACAGGCTTAGCAATGCTTGGTGCTGCCTGTCAGTTAATGGGCCGTGGTTCGTTGCATTTTGCCAGAAATCATTAACAATTTAATCTCTAACTAAACGCACGTTTTTCATCGAAGCAATCCCGCGTTGAAGCGCGTTTCGGCCGCTTGCCACTCGGTTCGTAGAGGTACCCTGTCCCCATAAATTCATTAAAAGTCAAAAAGGGTATTTATCGGAGTCGATCAAAAGGAATTAACTGCAATTAATTTATTTAAAAATGAATGGATTGCATATACTTCGAAAAACAAAGAATCGCTAAGAAACAATAAGTAAACCAAACTAAAACTATAAATATTATTCGTCCCTTGTTGCAACAGAAGTTGTTAAAATTGTATAATGTTTTTTTTTGTCATAAATCAATCTATGATTTAAAGAAGTAATCACCAAATGCCGTTCTAAAGCAATGTGCGTAACGCGTATCTTAAAAAGTCATTAAGTCACGTGATATTTATATTACAATAAAATGTGGCATTTTGTTTTTGTATTTGTTACAAACTATTATTGTACTTTACCGAGTTTCTAAGAACTAGGACATTCGAAATGGTAATTATCGTCTTTACGTTTCCATAACGTCCAAATTTGAAAAGCCATAAATTAATTAGTTTTTGCTTTATACAGAACTAATCGAGACGAATTTAACAGTATTATTAAGTGTACCTAATGATTTTTTGTAGTTAATGAGTTCTTGTAAAAAGCCGACGATTTCTTAGTTGTGACACGATATGGTGTTTTAAATATTGCTGGCCCAAAACGTCACCACTTTCACCAAACGTCATCGGTGGCAGTGGCTGCGCTGAGGTCACTTTAGCTGTTTTGATTGCATGTTTTGGGGCACAGAGATAATATTTGTGCTCGGGCTCGCATGTAATGAATTCCATGTAAACCACGTGACCACTCGGTTAGTTAAAGTTACTTTTACGAAAGAAAAAAGCAGCTGTCCCATACAAAATCACAATAGGTACCCTGTTGTTTCTTTTCGCGATTACGATATTGTTAGGTCCATGGAGAAAGTTGTTGAGTTTAATGATCTATACCACATCCGTAATTATGACTTCACCATTCTGATACAATACTGTCTAGGGATACATATCTCTCTACCTACCTACCCTATCTATCTACCTACCTACTTTTTGTAAATTACCTAAAGCATTATACGAAAAAGATAGCTAACTATTTATTTTTATGCTTTTCCAAACACATCTATCCTAAAACAACACAAAGCAGCGTTGCTATAGCAACCTGCTATGGTCGAGATAGCTACCTACCTGCCCCATTGTTTCGATACCAGGAAAGCAGGAACGACCAGGCACCGCCGTACAGTGTGCATTTTTGTGCACCTTTGGCGTCTGTGGCTTGTTGTGAATAGTATGCTATGTAGGTTAGCCCCGGGGCCGTATTGCAGAGTGCGAAAGAGATGAAGCTATACAGGACGTCTAGCTGCATCTCTCTCTCACTCTGGAATGAAACAGATAAATTTTTAAGATGCCTTAGTACGCCACCTGGGTATCTGTCGCTTCTTGCAAATAGCCATCCTGTCTCTTAGTACTGTCGCCTGTTCTGAATTGCGTATCCACTTCTATCCTAGCGTTTTAGAGCACCCTGTATGTAATGTGTTTATAATTAGTGCAATGTGAACGTGCTATCAATGCGCCGGACAATAGTACGCCTCCGACCGGGCTATTGAGATAACGGCATAATGACTTCTATGTCTTTGTTGCACTGTTTTGTATACCTCGTTTTAATTTATGGGTATGTACCTAGATTTATATTTTGAGTGTTTGTGTTTTATTTATTGGAGTACTTACCTAGAATACAGATGGAATTATATGATCATGTTTAGATACAGGATGGAGGGACATCGGGCACTTTACTTATGGTTACCACGTACATAATTCTGGTATTATCGAATTTGCACAAAAATACAATAGAATAAGGTCGAAATGTATGGAACATCTGAATTACGAATTTTTTCATCGGTAATTAAAATAAAATCAGACATTCCTTAAATGTTGTCCTTATTGTATTGCACTTTAGTGTTGAGAATTATGTACTGAACACGTGGTAAACATAGCTGTGACTGTCGGACACCATTGTCCCCCACGACCCGAACGGATTTATACATACTGATGTCGCCCAACATTGTCCGACATGGCCTGAATGGAATTTTATCATTTTATTCCGTAGCGTTGAACGTGTTAACTTTTATACCTAAGTAGGTAGCTTTCGTAAATAGGTAGGTCTATAGTAATTATTGTTTAGTTGCTCCAACCAATCTTTCTACCTACCTATCTTTATTAGGTAAAACCAAGATACTTAGAGGTACCTATAGGAGGCTAAAGAGGAGCTCGTGGGTAAACAATAACAGCCGCTCGGGTCGATCTTTAGGTTAAAGCGTCCTTGCTTAGGTTGGTCTGTGGATAGGTGACCACCCATTACATACCGAGTTTCATCCGTGTCTCGGAGAGCACGATAAGCCGTTGGTACCGGCTGTCATTTGTAGATCTTTTTCATTGACAGTCGTTACAGGTAGTCAGTGGCCCAAAAAGTCTGACAACCAGTCTTACCAAGGCGTATCTTATTACCAAGTACTAACTGGGTTGTGGAGGTCAGATAGGCAGTCGCTCCATGTAAAATACTGGTATTCAGCTGCGTCCGGTTAGACTGGAAGCCGACCCCAACATAGTTGGGAAAAGGCTAGGCAGATGATGACTTAGAGGTACCTAGGTACCTACTAAATGGGGCATCAGGTTCAGCTTGAGGATGTACATATAAACCAATAAAATACTGACTCACCTTTAGAAAATTTGAAGATTGTTTACACAACATTCAGTCATCAGTTTTTTCTGAAGAAAACAAACACATGTCAATAATAAACATAACATCATGCATGTATCGCCCCAAAAGGCAGAGGTGTAGGTACCTAATAGTACCCCACGTTACTCCAGTGTAGTAGAGGGAACTTTGCAAAAATTCAGGCTCCGTCTGGGAAAATTCCTAACCACGTTCAGCAATTCACTAGAAGAAAACACAGAAAAGTGAAAAATAACTTTAGCTTCAGAAGCCGGTGACTTTTTTTGTTTGATTCAGTTTATTTTGTCACCGACTTCAGCTAAAGTTATTTTTCACTTTTCTGTGTTTTTGAAGTCCGTTTTATTTTTTGCAAAAAAGTTTTTTTATTTTTCCATTTTTAGTTGTAATATTCTATACAATTAATATTTGCTATGCATTTATTTTACATTGTCAACAAAAACAAACAACTCTGGTTGTACAGTACACATCTGCGTACACCCTCAGAGCATTCAGGCGTTATGTTACGATATTGTGTAAACAATAAACATCTAAGTGATTGCAGCAATCACGGCAGGTTTGCTGTCTATTATTGAAGAGTTCCATTGTATATCTCTGAAGATCAGCATCAGATCTTCACCAAATTTAAACGGGACCACCGCTGAATAATATTCTTCCAAATAAAAAAAGAATAATTTAAATCAGTTCTCAACGGCGAAAATATCGCTGAACGTACACAAATTCAAAATTCAAATTCAAATAATTTATTGTGGATCATAAGATGTTGCGTTAAATACAGGTAAGTCTGCTATGTCCCGCCATTGATGCATATAAAATTCATGTCACAACTAACAATAAATGTGTAGTTAAAAACTTAATATACAATACATCCAATTGTCATGCAATACATTATGGTTAAATCATTGATAACGCCTGTTGTCTTTGAGTGCTTGTTTGAGTCAATGTTCGTGAGTCAAGATATCGAGATACAGGAGATTATTGAAATTTTCGATTCTTCAATTATACATATTAGCATAAGTTTTACACTTAAACGTAGGAACGCATAAAAAAACATTTGTGTGTTGCGCTTTTTATAGTGATTCTCTCAGGGCTAGTATCATGTTGATGGAGTCATTTGTTTTGTTGAAATCAGCCTCGCCGATTAAAACTATACAGAAGTCTTCCACTGTAAAGTTTTGCAATTTAAGTTCAATTCCATTCATAATTTCTTTGATTCCGCAATTTGGCTTTAAGTTATGACATATTTGCGTGTTTGGGCCTAAGGTGTTGTCAGCAATTGTAAGTATTCTGTTAGAGTTGTTCGTACTCAATATGCAGATTTTCCGAGATACGGCCTTTTTTCGGTCAGTATTTTATTATCGTTAAATATGGAGGTGCTCGCCAGTTTTGATACATTTTGTAGCTCACTATTTGGTTTCTGAGTAGGCTCTTTTTCTTTTTTAATACATCTAGTTTCTGAGAATCTGTTTGAGTCTCCTTATTCTCAAGGGTGGTGGAGTTGTGAGGAAAGACATTTGATGTTTGGGTCTCGCTATTCTTGAGGATGGGAGAGGTCTCATAGTAGTTATGCTGTGTTTTACATATTTCGTTATTGTTTGAGTATCCTGGGTTGAGTATTTGCGGGAAAGTTTTATTCTTTCGTTTGGGAGTTATACTGTTTTTGTCAGGCGTTGCGCATAGTTTTTTTGTAAACGTTTTTTGTCTTAATCATATTTCGTAGATCGGATTTCAAACGAAAGTTCTCAGTATTTAGATTTTCAATCTCTTAGTGCGCTCTCATTAATTGGAGAGTAAGACTTTTAATTTGTTCAGTCAGCTCACTTAAAATTCCACTGTTATCATGCAAGCTGGCTTGTAGCCTCATCATAGTGGTGTCAAGTATAGTGTTATCGCTAGTCATATTTGTTAAATCAGTTAATGAGCTTGTTCTGATAGGTTTAGGACGATAAGTGATGTTGTTGTAGCTAGAATCCATATTATTTTACTACCACAGCGCCCTCTAACGATCTAATAATTTCTGGCAGTTCCTATATTAGTTTAACTGTGTACTGCGAATCTTGTTATTAAATATTGAAGATCTTACAAAAAGTGATGTTGAGTCTAGTGGGGTTTGAACTCACGCCCAATCGATTATGGGTACATTCAGATCCTCTGTTGCACCGCAGAACTATAGCGACTTAGATAGCCAAATAGTGGATACTATTTTACTTAAACAATTTTTAAATTAGACGAGACGGTTGGAAATGACTCATGCACATGGAAATTTTTCGCTGTCAGAACTGTTCGTCAATGTTTTAATTAGAAATTTCTTTAGATTCAGCACTTTTGTCACTTTTAAAGTTATTATTTTGCTTATATTTGAATAGTTATCGACTTGTTTACGTAGTTATACACTTTTACGACGTTAAACACTTATTTAATTTGTTCTTTGTATTGTAACTTTCGATTTTGTCGATGAATTATAAGTTTTTGTCACTGTTTTATATGATTTTTAGAATGTCACGTTTCAGGGCAGTTTATTTTCATTAAATATTGTAGTTTTTTTAATGAAAACTTTCACTGAGATTTTTTATCGGTTCTTGTTGTATTTCCTTTATTATATCACTGTCACTTATACATGGACTTGTTATTTATCGAATAATTTCAAAAAAGCTGTCTAAATCGGTAATTCACTATTTTTTATAGATTTTTGAATACGGACTAGATTCGATCGTGCACTCTCGAGCGGTGGCCGCGGGTGTGGATCTCAGAATCACATCACACACAATGACGATTACCAGGCATAATGCCTACGTGTATGTGTGCCTATACAATTTGGAGAATTCCCTTGATTTCTCCAGGATCCCAACATCAGAACCTTACCTGATGACCATGGGACCACATGGGAATTATACTGTTTCAAACAATGACGGATGACCTGGTGAAGGTTGCAGGGATCCGCTGGATGCGAGTCGCACGGGACCGGTCAATGTGGCGACACTTGGGGGAGGCCTATGTACAGCAGTGGACGTCTTTCGGCTGAAATGATGATGAAACAATGCCCATAAAATTTGAGTGTTACCCTTAGTTTTCCCGGGATTCCATCATCAGATCCTGACTTATACCTTCCATCATCAGCTCAGCAACATAAGGTGATGATTACCAGACACAAATATCTGAATTGCGTTAGAACGTACAAATATGAAAAACATTGGTAATTTTTTGTTAATGGCATCGCGCCATGTCTAAAACGCTCTTTCTCACTAAGCCAGTCTTACAAGGCGGATTGTTAAAAACAGTTTGCGTATTGGCTACGACGCGGCGACGCAACGTCTCGTAACGTTGACACTTTTCGAACAACCTCATGTTTGTTTTGACGAAAACACTAATTTAAAAAAAAATATAATGGTGCTAAGGTATTTTCAGCGATTTAAAGAATGGTACGTACACAGCTGTCATCAATTTTCAGACCATACATTGATCTTGCATCTTTTTTGTGCCTTAAAAACGATATCTGTATCATTAGAATTGCCCCAAAAAACAATACCATAACGCAAAATTGAGACTACTAGGCCGTGATATGCAACTAGTAGCGCATCCATATTTATTTTTCTAGCAATTTGGAAAAGTGTGTTTGCGGATTTATTTATTTTCTTACTTAAGTCATCTATGTGGGCCTTCCAGTTAAGTTGGTTATCAAGGATTAAACCTAAAAATTATGCTACTTTAACTTCTTCAATGTCAGTTACTATTTCTGTTATTTACTTTTGGTACCTCAGTTCTTTAGTGAAAGTGCATTATTTTGGTTTTCTTTGTTTATAACTAAATTATTTTTATTCAACCAATTAATAATGTCCGATAGTGTATTATTTATGTCATCTTGATAAATAATAGCGATCAATGCATTTCACTACAGGATGCAATTAAATTCATGGGCATTCTTTTAAGAGGTCATTGTACTCATCATTATGAACAACTCTTACTATGGGACCAAACCTGAAATTGCGAAAAAAAAATCAACCGTGCCATACATTTTGACGAGTTATGCGAACATAAATGTAGGGAACAGCTGATTTTTTCCCTTAAAAGGATGCCCATGAATTCAATTTCACCCTGTATAGCAGTACGGTCGTCTGCAAACATCACCTTTTGATGTTGAGTCACCTTTGGCAGATCATTTATATAGATTAATCATCATTAATATTGTAAATTCAAGCATGACTCACAGATACTCATTGCATTTTATTCGTTTCAGCGTGAGTTCTAGCGATTACTACAATGTATTAGATTCACAAATGTGCTTCACCAATGGGTTCGCGTTCGGAGTGGCAACAGCTTCTTACCAGATCGAAGGGGCTTGGAATGTGTCAGGTAATTGGACTGAACTAAAGAAGTATCTATTCGCTTACAATGGGCGTCATTAGAAGGCTGAAAGTCACCCAAATGTCAATGGAGTGGGCTATGCCAAGGCTATGCTTGGAGTTTCCCTTCGCGAATCAGAAATGAAGAGTACAAAGATAACCGAAGTAGCCCGAAGAATAGCCCAGAACGATGGTTCTAAAAGTTCTGGAGCAGCGACTATGTAGGTGCCGGAAGGCACAGGGTTGTAAAGGTTCCTACAGAACGATGAACTGGTGAAAGCTGCGGGAATCAACTGGAACCGAGAGGCATAGAGCTAGCTGATGTGGCGCCATTAAGTCTTATGTCCAATAGAGGACTTCTGTCAGCTGATATGATGCTTGATTTTCCAGGTAAAGGCGAGAGCATATGGGACAGATATACCCACGAACACCCAGAACGAATATTTGACCACCAAACTGGAGACATCGCTGTTGAATCCTACTACAAGGTGAAGGAAGATGTCAGGCTGATGACGGAGTTAGGAATCAGCTTCTACCGATTCTCCATTTCGTGGCCGAGGATACTGCCTGATGGGTTGAGCAAGTGAGTGATGCCAATACCTTCTCATAATTGACACATTGGCGCTACGTATAGTTACTTCCTGTTTCCAGAAACTTTGATCAAAACTACAGATTAAGATAAAAATGAGAAAAAAAGGAAATGGTTGGCTTTAGTTTTTGTATCTAACCAAGTACCTACATAACAGATAACATGAGGCTCCTAGCCGAGCCCCCGAAGGCCTGAAGGGTACGGTAGAAGTGTTTTTCCCTATTACAATGGTACGCAACCTTATATCTTATGGTAAACATTTATCTTCTTAGGTGTGCGGTCCACAAAGGATCTTTTATTGTATTCTTATGAGCCTACATGGGCATGTTAGCCAGGGGCGGTCATAGCTGCACGATGGTTGCAAATCCTTCACTTTCTTCTCTCCAGCAATGTGAACGAGGACGGCATCAGATACTACAAGGAGTTGCTAGACGAGCTGAAACGCAACCACATCACTCCCGTGGTGACGATGTACCACTGGGACCTGCCGCAATGTTTGCAGGACCTCGGCGGATGGACCAACCCGATCATGGCTGATTACTTCACCGACTATGCCAGAGTAAGTGCTAAGTTTTGCAATCGTATAACCGCCAGCCATTAACCACGCTATCTTGATTGTAACTTAGCCTAAGAATTTAGACTCAAGAGACGGTACTTGGCAAAAAAGGGCTAGAATGACAAAAAACCATAACAACCCTAGGCCCAACCGGTTTACTGGTTTATCGTGTGAGGATTAGGAAATGCCATAGTCAGGATACACTAACCCAAACAAAGCATATTTACACTGCGAACAACTTGGACGTAGCGCTGGCCGGCCGCGGCCAGTGCCGCTGAGCTCGCATTCAGTTACATTGTCGTCGCGACAAAAAGAACTTCGTGGACTGCATCTGCCAAGAAATTGAAGCACACGCGCTCAAAATCCAATGTGCTGAAACTGTATACTTAGCCCATTTCCCCTCAGGTTCTTCTCAACAACTTCGGCGACCAGGTCAAGATCTGGATCACCTTCAACGAGCCGACTTCATTCTGCCAAGGCGGGTACGGCGGTGACGATGCGCCTGGGGCCAGGTCCAGTGGCTTCGAGGACTACATGTGTGGTCATAATGTGCTCAGGGCTCATGGGATGGTCTATATGATGTTCGATAAGGAATTTCGGACGAAAAATAGAGGTAAGATGACGTATTACGGCCGCGTTGTTATTCCCTAAAACGGTGTCTACCAATTAGATAATTTAAAAATTTCCATCTCCAACAGATGGGAATTTTTTCCCCTAAAATCACATATGTTTTTGCAATGGAAGAATGGGAAGGACTCGTTTCGATAGTCGTTTTTAAAATTGTCAAGAAATAAGTGGCCAGCCTATAACCCAAACACAAATTCAGACTGCGGAGAGCCACTGAAAGTTGTATAATGAACGCCAGTATACGCCACGTTCGCGCTTGTGATTTAGTCAGTCTAACGTAGTCGATTATCAAAAATTTGTTTGTATTTGCTTATTTTAATGATTAGGCCGCGGAGTCCACAGAGGAAAAATTTAAAACTATTCGTGTTTCAGGTCATATGGGCATCACAATATCATTTAGCTGGTTAGAGCCTGCAACGACATCTGTAGAGGATCAGGCGGCAGCGGAAACTGCCAGGCAATTCAACGCGAGTATAATTTTGTATCATATTATATAGAAATTGGTCTCTGTCGCAGCTGCCATTTATTATTGCGGTAAAGTCAAAAGAAAGGGTTTTAATTTTAGCGGTCTATATATATATATGTTTGTTTTTCAGACCTTTTATTGCAGTTATCATAGATTAATATTATACAGGGTGAAATTTTTCAACGCCACCTGTAGGGAAAGTACTCTCAATACTGGAGATAGAAAATTTTACTCAAACGACACATTCCTTAATTTTTAAAAAGAAATAAATCATTCAAAGATTTTCGAAAATTCGCAATAAATGGCCAACTCTTGACCTCTATCCAGTCCTGAGGACACAGATGAGGTCGATGATGAAACGAGCTAACCCAAAAGAAGAATATTAACTCGCGATTTAAATAGATTGGGGTCATATAAACTTGGGAACACCGACGCAGGCAGGGAATCCCATTCCTTGGCTGTGCGCATAATAAACGATGTAGCAAAGCGCTTCGTGCGAATGTGTGGAACATCGACAAGGTGATAACCTGCAGTACGACTGGACTTCCGATGGAAGAAGGAAGATGGTAAAATGAGCTCGTGGACCTCTTGGGCACACTCACCGAAGTACAGTCTGTAAAAGACCAACAGACATGTAATTTTGCGGAGGTGGGCCAGGTTATAAGCTTGGTACCCACCAGCTTATCGTCACCAATGAGCCTCTTGGCTCTGGCTAATTAGTAATTGGCTGAGTCATTTCAAAGGTGACAGCAATACTCCATGCCGGAACAAACTTGAGCTTTATATAAGAGTAAAAGCTGTCCAGGCTTGAAGTAACGCTTAACCTTATTTAGGATACCCAGCCTTTTTGCCGCAGTTTGAGCTTTCGCCTCAATTGCCTACGTTGAGGCGAAAGCTCAAACTGCGGCAAAAAAGCTGAGATTCGCACTCAACTTCGTACTAAGAAGCTCGAGGTTGTCGGTAACTGGTACAGATGCACCCCGGAAAGTAGGAGCCAGATTGAACGGACTCCTTTTTCCGGTGAACAGGCACACTTGGGTTTTGGTGGCGTTAAAAACAACCAGATTTTCATCACCCCATTTGGAGACAAGACTTAAGATTGAATTTGTTCGCTCTACCATGGCTCTCAATGAACGCACTCTTTCACCGTTGGCTTTTGCCCTGAATGCATACGCTGACGACATGACAGTGCTGTCGTCTGCGTACGCAACAATATCAGGAACCAGGTATTCATTGATGTACAGCAGGAAAAGTGTCGCGGAGAGAACAGACCCGAGGGACTCTGGCATCAATAGCAATAAGGTCTGAGGAGCAGCCATCAATGACCACTCGGATTGACCGTTCACTCAGGAAGTCAGATATCCAGCAGCAAAAGTCAACGGGAATGCCGTATGCAGGAAGTTTCCTCAGCAAACTTGCGTGCCATAAACTGTCGAAAGCCTTCGAGGTGTCGAGCGACACGGTAAGGGCTTCACCGTGTTTCTCGATGGCCTCGTCCCATCAGTGCGTAGCAAACACCAGAAGAAATTGGCAACCTTCCATGACTTGGGTACCGTTCTGGTTTTATGAGAGAGGCGGTACAAGCGTGTCAACATAGGAGACAACTCAGGCGCACAGTTCCTCAATACTCTTGCTGGTATGCCATCAGGACCGCTAGCCTTGTTCACGTCTATGGAGTACCCTACGAACCTCTTTCATGTGTATTGTGATCTCCGGCATCGAAGAATCACAGTGAGGAATCGTTAGTAGCTGTTTAAAGTCAGTATCTAGACGTGAATTTCTCGCAAATAGAAATGCAAACAGGTTTGCCTTCTCGGTAGCGGAGTGAGCTAGCGACCCATCCAGTTTTTGCAGGGGATAATGTGGGCCGGCGGAAGTTGGTTTTGACTGACTTGGATAGAGACCAAAACTGTTTACTACCCGAGGGGTAGGACGCAAGTTTAGCCCCTATGCGACTGACGTGGACGAAACGCGCATTTCGGATCACCCGCTTACAGGACTTTGCGGCAGAATTAAAAGCTCTTTTCTACGCGCGAACCCGTCGAGCTCGAACTTTGCGGTCATGGGCTTGCACCCAGGCTTGGTAGGCAGACAACATTCGTGCCTCAGCACGAGAGCATTCCACATTAAACCAAGGACGGGTTTTGTGACCGAGCGGTATGTCGGAGAATGGAATAAAGTCTTCCATTTCCTGCCGTATCACGTCCGCAACCGTTTCAGCTGAACAAGTGGGGTCGACCGAAGTAAAGCACACTGGATGCCAAGGGAAGGACGCAAAACATCCCAGTCTGCTGACTCGTATCGCCAAACTCGCCTGTCGCCCCTAGGGCTACCATCTGGAGGAGAGCTGATAGATACGGACTTTACCAGACAGTGGCCAGATGTTCCCAGTGGGTCTGATACCGATACTGAGTGCCTCACTGGGTCAGTGGTCAGTAGAAAGTCCAAGCAGTTGGGTGTGCGTACGTCAACATTGGGCACCCGCGTAGCTTCATTCACCAGCTGGGTAAAATTTAGCGACAATGAAAATCTGCACGCCTCTGGTACGGGAACAACCACTCATCATGGTGAACATTAAAGTTTCCCAGAAAAATAGGTTTCGCCGTTGGGTATCGTTGCTGGGCACAATCCGCCTTCTCCATCAGATGCTCAAAGAGCCTGGTCACCGCTGTGCAACCGGTAGACGTAGAGTGATTTCTCGACCTCGGTATCCGCCAGTATCCAGATAGTAGATAACCCGGAATCCTCAAAGCAACGGAGACTCCGAAAGCATATGTCATCGTGGACGTACACACAGACAGTTTGTTTTACGAACTTATGTTCAAGCGAGTAACCTGGGTAGTTGAGGTACGCCACGTCTGACGGAGTCGCAATCTGCGTCTCAGTTAAAAAGAACAGGTGCGGCTCAAGAAGCCGCACCTGTTCTTTTCTCAAGGTGGTGGTGGACCGAATCGAGATTTCAGTGCAACCCCCTGATGTCGGTGAGATGTACTTTAAGTGGGAGGAAGTGCCGCCGCTTCAAAACCGTTTTTTTTAAGCTTTTCCATGATGTGGAGTATTTTAGTGGAGAAACAGAAGAATGGTCGAGACGTGGCTCGGTTACCTAACGGGACTCTTCAGCTCGTCTGACCTATGGGAGACTCATCTGGAGACTGCGGAGACGCCAGAGGCCCCCCGAAATGGCCACCGGGTCCTCCCGCCCAGTCGCCAACTGGCACAGTGGAGCATTACAGGATTTTTCGCGAGTTGGCGGGGCAGCCCTTCGCATGTGGCTGGCGCAGTACTTGGGCCCCCTACTAACTAAGAATAAGAATAAATTTATTAAGCCATTGTTACAAACATTTTCTTAATCTAACTTAGAGCTACTATGATATAATCGTAACAAATTGAAATTTAACATGGTAGTTAGTGAACAGAGGTCCCCAAATAGGCTGCGCCTGTTGGTGGCAGAGTTTCTTTAACTTAAAATTAAAACACATATTGTGGATGTGATAGTTCTGTTAACAATGCGTTTTGGTAAGTAGGTAATTGTGGAATACCTTTTACAAAAAATAAAATAAGTTTAAATGCCGAGTGAGTGTGTGTGTTAGTGTGTGTGTGTGCAGATGTGTGTGTTATTTGCAGTTATTTAGTCTTTGATAGTTTAATTAACTTAAAATTTCTTCCGTCTCTTCATAGGATAGTTTGGTAAACCATTTTATTATGGTTTTCTTGCATGTAAATTTGTTCATGTCTTTAATGTCGCAGCTTTTGCTGATTCTATTATAAATATGGATATGCGAGTAAAACGGGCATCGTCTGGCTAAGAGGCTATTTGCTTCGGGAAGGGGAATGTTGAGGACGCGTTTAGAGACAAGTTTTTTATAATCGGATCTATTTTTAAGGGGTTTCTGAACATACAATGTTGCGTTTAAGATGAATAATCGCCGCACTCTTAAGACAGTGAACTCCTTATGGATTAGGTCTGTTGGGTAGCGAAAAGGTTTTCTTAAAGCTACTTTTATAACGGCTCTCTGAGGTCTTTCTATTTCCATAAAAGTGCTTTTCTCGGCTGTACCCCAAACAGAAATCCCGTATTGAAGTACTGACTGACACAGACCAAGGAAAATTGTGCGTAGAATTTCAATGGGTGTACAGTCACGTAGTTTTTTCATCACGTATATCAGCTTCCTAACGCGACCAGAGAGCTGGTGTATATGTGATTTGAATGACAGGTTTTCGTCTAGTGTGATGCAAAGATATTTGATTGAGGCAGTGTGCTCTATAGCTAGGCAGGTACAGTGTGTAAGCGGTGATTTCTGGTAACTGCAGAATGTATGGTATTTAAGTATAAGATGATGTGGACTTTGTGGAGGTCGAGAATCTATTGTTTTGAAAAAGGTTATGAATTTAGTTTTTTTTAATATTCAGAGTTAGAAGATTTGCATCAAGAGCCTCAAAAACAGTTAATAGTCCGATCTCTGCAAGGCGGTACACTTGTTCCCAGGTTTTATCGTGGAAAATTATGATAGTGTCGTCAGCATATGATATTATTTCAGCATCGTTTAGTTGTAAGTTTAAAATATCATTAAAAGGTAAAGAGAGTTGGATCGAGTGTGCTGCCCTGTGGAATTCCAAAGTCGATGGGAAGAACGTCACTCGAGTGTTCATCTACTTCGACTAGCTGTTTGCGATTAGATAGGTAATTCGTGAACCAATCAAGTGTAGCCCCTCGTATACCTACACATTCTAGTTCTCAGAAGCGGTTCAAGTGATATTGTGTCGAAGACCTTTGTCAGATCTAAAAAAACTCCTATGGGCTGTTCTCCTTTTTGGGTGAAAATAGCCACTAAGCTAGTCAGTAGGTAATATAGCTGCGTCTTCAGTTGACCTTCGTCGCTGGAATCCGAACTGTTTTTCTGATATCAACTTGTGTTTTTCAAAATAGTTCACTAACCTGTTGTTAACTAATTTCTCCAGTACTTTGGACAGAATGGACTTAAGTGCTATTGGTTGATAATTTTCAGGTAAGTCTGTAGGGCCGCTTTTGTGTATTGGTCTGACGGAAGCAACCTTCCAGCACTCCGGAAAGGTTCCAGATTGTAAGCTTAGATTAACGGCTTACAGCAGTGACCGTGCCTCGGATCCCGCTACCCTCCAGTATGAGTCACCCGGTACAGATTTACATCAAGACTCAGGGATTCCGGCAGGAGGGTGGTCGCGCGCCAGGCGGCCGAAGCCTACCGCCGCTGTAAGGGATCTTCAGCCGTCACCATAGTCCGTAAAGTCGCGTGGTGCCATTGCACGGGGTGGACCGCTAGGATCGCAACCACCCACAAATAAAAAAAATAAGTTAACATTTCATGGTTTTCCTTTCATTTCATTTATCTTGTTTATAAGAGAGATTTGATCCTTATGAGTCAATCAAATCTCCCTTTCGATTGATGCTGTAGGAAATGTTCGCTAGTGTGTACCGCGAATGGTACACCTAAGACCCTACTGTCTTGAAGGAATGTTCAGAGAAATACTGGTTTCGGTATTGACAGTTTATTTTACTCACTTACACTGTTACACGATAACTTAGAACAATAGGACCTCTGCGTGTGGCCGGCTAGCGAGTACCGGAGCGACTAATGACGCTACCGAGTTACGTATGAAATGTCTGAGTCAACATATTACAATCTAGTGTCGCCTCTAACCCTACAATGCCATAGAAGTACAGGGTATTATTTTTATTGGAATTTAGCTGGTTCGATTCTCGAATGTGGCAAGTGAATTTTCGAAAATATTTGAATAAAGATTTATTTCTTTTTAAAAATAAAGAAATGTTTCCTTTGAGTAAAATTTTCTATCTCCAGTATTTAGAGTACTTTCCATCCAGGTGGCTTTGAAAAATTCCGCCCTGTATATCCTTTAGTATTGGGTACCAAGCCAATGTCATCTAACTTGCCCACTATTTTTACAGTTCGGTTGGTTCGCGAACCCAATATTCTCGAAACTTGGTGACTATCCTCCTATAATGCGATGGGTCATTGATGCCAACTCCAAGAGGCAAGGTTTCTCCCGTTCAAGACTGCCCTACTTCACTCCCCAAGAAGTGAACATGATAAGAGGAGCTTACGACTTTCTGGGCTTGAACCACTACACTACGTACCTCGTTCAGCAAGGGCACAAGAAGATAAGGAATCAACCGTCGTACGATGATGATGTGAATGTTAGAATTCTTCAGAAGGAGGATTGGCCTAAGACTAATTCGACTTGGTTAAGGGTAAGGCTTTCGTAATCTTAGAGCCAGTTTCACCAATTAAAAACGAACCATTATTTTTACAGTTGATGTCCCCATTTACAATTGCGGTCGCTTTAGGAATTATACTATAAAAAAAACAAGCTTTTATTAAAATGAAAAGGTTTATCTACCAAAATCGAATGCGATATAAAGTTTCGGTTCCGTGCTATTATAACCCATGACGAGTTATCTCGTGAGGAGACGATCCTGGCTGCAGGACCATCTCATCTCTGTCATAAAAATGTATTGTCACCAGAATCAAGTGTGTGCAAAATTTCAGCTCAATCGGTTGGACCGGAAATAGATTGAAATTCAGTTACAAGATTTGACCAATACATACTAACGAGGCAAGCTAAATAACAGCTTTTAAAAAAATACCCTTCCATTTCACAGGTAGTGCCCTGGGGCTTCAGGAAAGCCCTGAACTACGTGAGAATAAACTACAAGAACCCTAAGATCCTGGTGACTGAGAACGGCATGTCCTCCGAACCAGGTCTTCATGACACGAAGAGGGTCAACTATATAGACTCGTATCTGAGGTCGATGCACACTGCTATTTATAAGGACGGCTGTCTCGTCATAGGGTATACGTACTGGGCTCTGATGGACAACTTTGAATGGACTAGAGGATTCTCGTAAGTTGTGGATATTATAAAGAATTTAGAGAAAACGGCGTTGTAAACTAAGGAATTTTAAAATAGGGAGCTTTTCTAAGACTACAATTTGCGTGGGTTCCGATATCGTCCATCACAATAAGTCCAAAAAAGACAGGTAATCTGGTTCTATCGCGTATCGGAAAGCGCCGGAAACCTGAAAAAACATATGACTAGGACAGACTGGACGCGGAAGGCAAAGGATCAGGAGCGGGACCGTGGGTGGACGGGGTTGTGGTGCAGCTTCGAAAGTCTATGGTCAGCAGCGGATTTCGTTAGGCAGAGTTGATCGATATTTACTTCGTGGTTTAAACCTGACTGTATAAAAAAACAGGTTGTTTTTCTTCATTAAACTCCAAGCGACAGTTCACAACAGTCTATTCAAGTCATACGCCAGAGGATAGATATCTACAAACCTGTTACTGATACTGTTAGCCTGCGTCATCCCACTGCTGGGCAAAGGCCTCCCCCCATGAATTCCAGTTTCGATCCACGGCTAATGTGGACCACTGGTCGTTGGTTTTGTCCAGCTCGTCCCGCTATCGCGAGGCCTTCTGGCTATGTCAGGGGGCTCCAGAAAGTGGTTATTTTTGCCCATAGCTCTCTCATTAGCCCATAGCTTAAATTAGCGTCATAATTGATTTTAGTTTTATTTTTCAGCGAGCGTTTCGGCCTGCACGAAGTGGATTACACGTCACCGAACCTGACAAGAACACCCCGCTTCTCTGCTAGATACTTCACTAACGTAGCCAGGACCGGATGCTTGCCGACTAACTTCGCAGACTATGCTTATAGTACCTACTGATTACTTAGGCTATCCAGTGTTTTTAGAGTTTAACCGAGTGCAATTAGACAATAAAGTGGAACGAAGTTCAGTGGTCGGAATTTCCCTTAACTTCGTTCCACTTTATTGCCTAATTGCACTCGACTAGTTAAGCAAATTTAAAACTATTGCACCTGGTTTCTGAATAAAGATGTAGGTAGTAAGATCCTTTGTCATTTTCGTTATCAGCGACCCTGAAAACCACGAAAATGACACGCATGACGAAAAAACTGAAAATTTTCGTTGGCGCCATCTTGAATTTACATTTTGACTAAATTCGATTGGAGCTCCCTCGATTACCATGGACGTGACGTGACGCCTATGACGAATCTCCTAATTTTCGTAGCCGCCATCTTTGATTTTGATTTCGATTCATCAATAAGGAAACTTATTTCCGCAAGTATTCGTTCGCGCTAGTGTCTTCCGTGCATGTGTAAAAAGTTTAAAAATCATAGATTAAAACGTAACCCTTCATTTCTTTGAAGTCGGTTAAAATAATTAAGTAGAGCAGCCTACATGACATAACGAGTGCAACAGCATGATTGTGCGATTGAGAAGTCCGGAAAACAATTGACGATATTCCTACGTCCTTCTACCTCGACCGCTCGGCGGTCACAGGTGTTTTGGTATACTAATAATTTTCAGTGTACGTAAATTTTAATGATTTTTTTATTATGTCGTATTATTCAAGCGGCCCCTCGGTAAAATCGAATAGTAACAAAAATCTATTGACACAAAATTTGACGATATTATTTTAATCGGATTAAGAAAATAAAAGATTTATACAAAAAGTAACTAGCCAACTTTGAAGACAAGGATATAAAGGAATTTATTGGCTCGATAGATTTTGCGATTTCGCCTTAGTTGCCTCGGAAGGAGTGCGGAAACAGACCTCGGACTCGCGTTGGGCGCGAAAGACCTCTTTTCAACGCCAGGTTTACGGACCAAGAGCGAGTTTTATGAACTTCAAAAAAATACGTAGTTGTTAAGTATATAACCAATATTATGGTGCACTAAAAATAATTGCAATTCATTAATAACTTTAGTTAAAATATTGTAAACCTGCGCGAATATTTCAACGGGCTGTCAATGTACCCGACTGGGGCCTTAAATCTTACTTTTTGTAGTAAAGCTTAACTTTGGCGCTTGGCTGTAGTCGGGACTATCGACGCCATCTTGTTGGCGCGTGGCCGAAGTCGGGACTATCGACGCCATCTTGTTGGCGCGTGGCCGAAGTCGGGACTAACGACGCCATCTTGTTGGCGCGTGGCCGAAGTCGGGACTAACGTCGCCATCTTGTTTTTATCAATGCAATTTCTACGGACGACTCCAAATGCTCACCCAGAGCGCCTAACAATGTCGTTAAAGCGCCGAAAAGACCATGCTGCACTATATACAAGATGGAAAGGCCGCCGACGCTAAAACGATTACCACGTATTCAGTGCACAGTTTTTCCATAAATTTTGACAGTGTAGGTATTGTAGTTAAGAAAAATTTATATATGTGTGAATACAATGACGTACTGAACATCTAGCAACAGTTTCAGGGTCGGTGGTCCACCTTGTATTTTCACAGGCCACAAGAAGCCACTCACAGATGTAGATATAACGCAAGTAAAGCGATGCGTATGAAAACCAAGCATGCCATTTTGATTACCTACTATGACATCATAAGCACTATTTAGTTACTATACAAAACGTACTTACGTTTTTAAATGCCTAGAATTAAGTTGTTTAACGTTGTTGTTTTAAACTAATTAGCTTGCTGCGACCTGCAACAGTAGCCACGTTAATTAAGAATAAAATGCTTAAGCCGCGAAGTAGGTGTTCTTGCGTTATCTAGGTATATCATCTGTGGCGCCAGTGTGCATTTTAAAAGGTATATAATATTTATAGTTCAAATTAACATACGATAACTTATCTCAAGGTAAGCTGCAAAAAATCACAAGTTTGTAAAATGTATTCATTTATTGATTTTTCTTTATCCATACTAAGAACTTAAAATTATTTAACTGTTTACATGATAGGATGGTCTGGACCATGACAATTACTAAGCTATGGTTTACTTACTAATAAATATTACGCTATATACAAATGACATTGTATTTACTACAAGTATTGTTTAAAAAACTTTTACTTATAAATTCGGATTTTATTGGGAACACGTTTCTATGAAATATAAAAATATCTTTTTGGTATGTTGATTATAAAAGCAAAAATATCGATTTCTAATGGTTGAACTAAACCTTTTTATATCTAGGTATATACTTGTTTACAGTTACAATTAACATTTTATTGTCTTCGGGTAATAAGTGATAATATCCAATCTTAATATCATCGTTATCTTTTTGTAAAGTTACACATAGCCTCTTATTTAATATATTTTTGGCTGTAGCCTCACAAATTTTAATATACTTACATAATAGTAACACTTTACATTGCTTTACTGTTAATAGTTAACAAAATGCCATTTTATTTTGATCACAATATAAAATAAATTCTGTTAAACGATTTTAGCTCTTATCTTAGGCTTAAAGCACAGCGTGCGGTCATAAACTAAATATGAATGCAATGCAAATAAAACGCAAATACAATAAAGGTCTAAGGCACACTATTCGTTCACAAAGTTGTGGCGCTTTTTTGTGCAAAATGTATGCACCAAAACGCTTAGGTAGCCAAGGAGTAAAATTTACAAAAATACTTGATATTCTTATATATTTCAACAATTCTACAGCTACATCTAAGATACTACGCACGAGGTGGTTGTGTTCTAACTATAATAAATACTGTCGCGCAGTGTGCGCGGGCGCTTGGGCTGACATCTATAGAGCGAATGTTCACGTTGTTCAAGCAAAGTCCAGTAGCGATGTTCATAATGGTATGTAACGCCTAACTTCATGTCAATAAGAGATATTTTTGTATAAAACGCTACTGTACTTGGTTTGAGTAAATTCTAAGTTTGTTCTTATAGATCTCGGCCTTCATATCAACTAGATGGGACTTTATACGAAATTGGCGTGGTTAAAGGAAAATATTCACCTAAATATCTCTTATAATAATATCTTAATATCAAAATCTAGGCTTCCATATTTAGTCTTTAAAAGTCTAGAGCTATTTTGATAACAGCGTACCGTCGCGGAGGTATTGTCACAACTTTCATAATTTGTAAAAAGCAATAGTATTTCTTTTTTGGCAAAATGAGCCTTAAAATTTTTCTTACTCAATTTCTATTATAGCACCATTTTAGCACCAAAAACTTTTTGCATTGAACCTCCTTTGCTCCACAACTCCACTACCAACCTAACCACGCCAACGAACACGATCTTTGTACAAAGAGGAGTGGTATACCATCATTCAAGCTTGCGGCATCTTGCACTGGCTGCAGTCTTCCATGCCGTCGTTGAACTCCTCGATCTGTAGCGTCATCTCGAAGAAGTTGTATTTGTCGTGGACTAGGCGGGTCGCTTCTTCTAGGACTTTCTGGGGACTTACTCCGGTACCTGTGGATTTTGTTTTAAGTTTGTTTAAGCTAATTCTTCAGTAAAGCTGAGTAGGTGACTATTAAATACACTTTAATATTGATTGATATGAGGAGCATTGTACCATCCCAATTGAGTTTAATAAAACTTACTTAGTCTTTTGAAGGTGAGATGTGATAATTTACAGTAGTAGCTGAGCAGATACAGACTACAATCTTCTCAATATAATACGATGAAGGAAGTGGAGGTAGAAATTACAGGACCCATCACCTCCGGGTAAGCTACCAACCAGCTAACCAGCTCAGTCACGTCGCCACCTATTATGTTAGCAACAACACGGTACTACAGCAGTGTACTCACGTATGGCGAGATGCGCGGACAGCGCCGTCTTGTCGAGCGACAGCGCCCACATGCGCAGGTTGTGCACGCGCACCACGCCCGGCAGCGACAGGAACGTGTTGGCGACCTCCTGCACACACACACACACATCCGATTGGTTCATATTATATCCGTACTTATGTTATAAAGTGGTCAAGTTTGTAAGCCTAAGTTAGAAGGTAAAAAAACACTATTCATTCGATTTCAAAACGTCCTTCCCTGAAGAACGCTACACTACCGCGCGTGTTGAGGGCATGTTTCTTAAAAAAAAAAATCTGGCAACACCTTTCAAGATTAGTATTGCCCAGTTTGCCAACTTATGAATTTGTGGCTATGGTCGGCCCATATAAAACATGGGTTTTAAGCTGCATCTGATTCATTCTAGTTAGAAAAAGGATTTATCGATGATAAGTTTGAATACTGCACGATAATTTTGAAGTTTCTCCATTCTCCATGCATAACAGTTAGTGGAAGGGTCACCGGAAACCCAACCGGTCTCTTGAAGATTACGTAAATGTTACCTGGAAATCAACGCCTCTGGGCGATCCCTCCATAAGCACTAACAGGGCATCCTTGATGATGTTGAATGTTGTGATCAGCACCAACACAGAGAACAGGAATGTGCAGATCGGGTCCACTAGGCTCCAACTCGGCTGTGGAGAGAAAATAATGTTTAAAAATAACGCTTTATTTTATATTCATGGCCCTGCTGTTTTTTAAAGGTATGAATGAATAAACATACCTATATACTTGGCCTAAATGTTAATTTTGGTCTGTCTGTTTCAATTTTGTCTATTCATTATTACCAAGAATTTATGAGATATTGGATGGAATTTGATGACATTGATATTCAATACGCAATAATTCATCCCTGACGTTATATACAGTCAGTCAAACAAGTATCTGGAATGGATGATTTGTTAATGGTTCCAAATTAAATTTTTTGGTGTTTTTTTGTTGGTAAATTTGATTTACATCTGTTATGTATATTAAATACAGTGCTGTTTTTAGTTAGATCATATCTAGTGTGTATTGCGAATTTTATAATGGACAAAAAACATCGAACAAAGAGTCTTTTTCGCCAATGAAATTTCGTGTTCAGAGTCCCTGAAAATGCTACAGAAGGCTTACGGTGAATCAACTTTATCAAAAACACGTGCTTATGAATGATACAAGCGTTCAAAAGCGGAGATGTGAAGGAAGATGATGCCTCGTAGGTAGACCAACAACGTCAACTGAAGTTAACATCGCAAAAGTAAAGGAAATAGTGACTGAAAATCCTCATTCAAGTTTGAGAGATAGCTTTTGAACTTTGTGTCTCACGAGGCGATCCTTACCATTTTAAATAATCACTTCGGTATGAAACATGTTGCCGCTCGGCTAGTCCCAAAAGACCTGAATTTTCACCAAAAACTCAATCGCATAAGAGTCGCTGAAGACATGCTAGAACGAGTCAATTCCGACCTAACACATTCATGAAACGCATTGTTACTGGTGACAAGACGTGAGTTTGACATGCAAACTAGACAACAAGCTTCGGAGTGGCGCCAACTTCCAACTCGAAAGTCGATCAAAAGTCAATGTCATGTTGACCGTTTTCTTTGACTATTCGCAGTGTTGTGCACTCTGAATTCTTGCCGGAAGGTCAAACAGTAAATAAAGAATATTGCTTGAGCGTTATGTGGCGTTTAAGAGAGCAAACTCGACGAAAAAGGCCAGATTTGTGGAAAGAAAATTCTTGGATTTTGCACCACGATAATGCGCCTTCGCACAAGGCCATCATCATAGTGAACGAATTTTTGACCAAACATTCAACAAATACCATATCGAGCAACCACCTTATTCACCAGATATGGCTACAGCCGACTTCTTTCTAAACTCAAATTACCACTTCGTGGCACCCGTTTTCATTCGGTAGAATACTTATAAGAGAATTCGCGGCGAGAACTGAACTCAATTCCGGAAAAAGTTAAAAAATGTTTTGATGATTGGATTATTCGTTGGCGTAAGTGTATCGTTTCTGAAGGAGCTTACTTTGAAAGCGATAAAATAAGTTTGGGTGAATAACATTTTGTGTATTATTGATCGTTTCCCGGACTTTCTTGACAGAGTAGTATAAGAGTCACGTGTTTGTATGTCTCACCTTAAAGTAAATAACAATGGCCGCTATCAGCACTCCGAAGCTCTGCAGGAAGTCTCCGAGCACGTGTATGAATGCTGCCCTGACGTTGATGTTCTCTTGGTGATGCTCGTGTGAGTGGGATGTTGAGCTTTCTGCGTCCGAGTCTCCGCGTTCCTTCTGAAAGTTGAAAATAAACATTTTATTTTTATAATTTTTGGACCAGTGTGCGTGTGCGATATAGATTATTTGTCTTGGTGATGGGTGACTGAAAAAAGTCATGAGCGCAATTAAAGCCAATAATTTTGTGATCATTAACTCCACTTTACGAATGTGGAGCCTAATCCATATTCTACGCAATAGCTACAACATAGGTATGAGGTTTAACACAAAAAGCAATCTAGTTTGTTATCGAGTGTACCTCGCCTCGCCTCGTGTGTGTGTTTGTGTAATGACAATGTGTTTTATTTATGGTAGTGTAAGTTTGTGAATTTGTATGTGGATTCATATCTGGAAAATATTTAATTTCATTGCTCAATCTCAAAACACCTTAAGTTATTGCGAATATTAATATCCTGTTTATGAAAGTTACCTTGTTATTAAGCACAGGATTGCTGCCACCATGCGAGTGTCCATGTCCACCGCCTCCTCCGTGACTGTGTCCGTGCTGGTGCAGCGTCAGACCCATACTGTAATAAACATAAAAACGCGTTAATTATACAAAGGAAAGTGGGTCTTATCTCTTCTGTCATAGGTCTTATGTCGTATTATATGGTTTCTTGTGGCCCAACGGTGGTTGTATACCTTATTGTAAGTTAATCTTACAGATAACTTTAATATAGCGATGTAGAATTTCAGTTTAGTTCGTACGTGGCCTCATAGATGTCGCCACAAGTTCCAATTAAGACCAATTTGTTTATTTACCTACTTGAAATATCAGTGCAGCTGCTATTAGGTTTAACAGCTTGGATACCTCCACACTGAATACTCACACGAGGTTGACAGCGACCCCCACAGCGGAGGTAATCAACATGACTAACGCGTTGATCTCGAACTCCTTGTAGATGACTCTCTGCACCGCCATGTACACCAGTATGCCCGTCACCACCCAGATCAGGAGCACGGATGTTAGGGCGCCTATTACTTCGGCACGGTACCAGCCGAACGGCATCCTGGAAGATAGAAGAGGTTTGTGTAAAGTGTGGAGTATAACTTCTTGGTCACATGGAGCATATTTAGAGTAGCGGACAGATGCCAACCAATCTGTCCTCCCACTTATCAACCCGCACTGGAGTCCACTCCCTTTCTTAGAGTGGAGGCCTGTGTCCCAGCAGTGGGAACATTATGGACTGGTTATGCTTATGCTTATCTTTCCTCCTGGAAATCAAGACATTGCATGCGATTCTGGGGCGATATGCTACCCAACGTCTGATACAATAAACATATGCCTGTAAAAGGTACAAAAGCAAGCAGCATGCACGCCAATCATGCCATCACAACTTCTGATCAGTAAATGTTACCGTGACATGCAAGCTGCTTGCATATTATAATTAGCAAGGTTCTAACCTGTGTAGGCATTAGCGTGTGATCTTATATTCCAGGTCAAAAAACGCTTGTTATAAAATTAAGTTTGGCTTAACAGTCATTCTTACCGTCTCGTAGCAGGCCTGCTCGACACCCATAGTGAGAACAGCGATATCATAAAGCTAGCGAAGTCTGTGAGGAGGTGAGCAGCGTCTGTGGCTATCGCTAAACTGTTTGATAAGTAACCACCTGCAAAGTTAAACATAGAGGTTAAAAATGTTCCTTTTGAAAGAAAGAAATAAAGAAGAAAAAGAAAGGAAGATAAAAGAAAGATGAAAGAAAGATGAAAGAAAGAAAAAATAAGATGAAATTAAAATTTGATTAGTAACTTTGTTTTCACGAAAATCTGATAGTCTAACCCAGGTGCAATGTGAGAACTGGGTTGTAGAGGTCAGATAGGCAGTCGCTCTGCTGTATCATGTGCGACTAGAAAACGACCCCAACGCAGTTGGATTTTGTTTCCGAGGTTGACAAATTCATAATATTTTTACTAGGTACGTATTTCGTATTTTTTGACTCGATATTTTTTTTTCTAGTTCTATTTTGTCTATTTAACCATGACCGATATATGACTATTAGTATTCGATACAATGTACAAATGACATAAGGCCCTTTGATATTGTAATCATGTTTCATGTAAATAATAAGAAAAATTGGACACGTGCCATTTTCGATAACCCACTTACAGATTACACGGCCGCTACAGGCTATTTGAAATTCTTTTAACGTAAGTAGGTACCTACAGACAATAATTATGCAAGCCATTGTTTTCGAAAACGTATTTTTTATAGCAATATATTGAATTTACGTAATGTGCTGGCTTTTAAGTATATTGTAGCACATAAGCTTAACTAAATACTGAAACGGTAATGACTTTACGTTATAATGTTGGTTTGGAAATAAGTAGGATAATTGCTAACAAGGAGATTACGATACATGGCTGAAATCGGCAATCATCCCCTTCAAGTCTTCGTCTTGAACTTCACCAGTATATAAATCCTTCGAACGTGTTACATGGTAGTAATTAAGCTGCGAAACAGGGACGCATTTCATCTATTTGGGTGTTTATATACAACATTATTATTAGTATATGCGAAACCTGAATATAGTTTGTTCAGAATAAGTAACTGAATCGATTCCAATAATTTTTAAACCATGTTATATTTTTCCCAAAAATATTTAAAAAAGTTAAAAGTTGGATACCGAGCGACTTTGAGTACCTATCGCAATAATTTAGGTACCTACTGCCAAATTATTATTATCAATGAGCTCACGACGACGCTGAAGGCGCGCGCTGCGTGGTGACCGCGTTTTTGTGCGGACAACTAGGTATCAGAACAAGCTTATAACTGTGATTTTTCATGATACAGTTTTGAAATTTTGTACATAGATTCTTTACATAAAAATACTAGACACTTGTATCAGGTTTCGCATATACTAAAACTAATGTTGTATTATATACAAGGGGTTCTTACTCACCTACAATTTCACCTATCATAAATACAACACATAGTATGCTGGCTATGATCAACTTTCTTCGCGCCCGTTTGTCTATCTCTTCGTTTCTAGATCTGTGGCAATGTCCTGAAACAATCAAAACAAACACTCATCAAACAATAGATTAGAATAGTAAACTATGCATACTGAAATATTATTGCAAGTGTCTAAACAGAAATAATGTTCAGTAACTGTAAGGGAAGAAATAAAACAACATACATTTGACACAGAATGAAAAAAATCATACTCTAACAATTTTTTTTTTTTTTATTATGTCCACACGAATTGGCGAGAAGAAGCACACCATCGTGAGAAGTGGAAAGAATGGGGGGAGGCCTTAGCTCAGGAGTGGGACAATACGGGCTAACTAAAAAAAAAAAAAAAAATGTCCACTAGGAATTTCTCCTGTATCGTGGGTGCGTTTACAAACGTTTAAACTCACAAACAGCCAGACCCGGAACAACTACCTGTGGGCCATACATGTATTTGATCCGTCCGGGAATCGAATCTATAAAAAGGCCACAAAATAACTTTCATCCTCTATTTAAAATCCTTCAAAGGATGATTTTTTTTCGTTTGTGTTACCTACTTTTTATAAAGAAGTCTTCAACTCTTGCGCATTTTTTATGATTTGTATACTTTGTATGATTGTCTGTTTTGGTTTAGTACCTATCATTAGACGAAAGACATTTTAAAACGAGAAGCTTCTGGTATACAATACTTTTCAGATTTCAATTATTAAGAATAAAGGATATTGGACGACTTACAACTAAACAATTTGATTAGATAATTTAAAAAATACAATTCCAATATATATCTAAATTACATTTGTTAATTTACGTCTTCGGTGCTCAAGGATGCCGTCTTGGTTGACTAGATGTGTGTACCGCCGCTGGCGATTAACGAAAAGCGAGTACAGTTTACCTCTGATATGCACCCTATGTCGCAAAGAATAAAGGTCACAATACTGCAAAATCAGACTGCACGCGAAACGTGTCAATACAGCTACACGGGTTGTCCTCCAAGGTTAAGCATAGTCTGCCAAGCGAATCACATGGCAAACCTCACGCCCGGTGTCTTGACGAGTTGCTTCTCCGTATACCGTCGTACAAACTCTCCGTTCCATGTCCCATTGTTCTTGTACTATGAGAAAGGGAAAGAGAAAGGGCCAAAAACTACGGCCCTGTCTACCGTTTTAAACCTATGACAAATGGAAAATTTCGGTTAAAAAAACCAGTTTCGAGGGCAAGCCTATTTTAAAGGCGACATTGAAGTATGGAAGCAATAGAACATTCATAAATTATCAATACGTACCAGGAAAAACGAACAAATGTGTCACGAAAACACTGCTATCTAAGCGACTTGTTTTAAAAAACTCGAACTTATTTAAGCTGATAGCATTCACAAAATATTTCACTACATAGCAGGTTACAACTAATCCTCAGTATTTTTTTGCAGATCAGTAAAATTTTCACGAATGACAATCTCAAGTCTCAAATGTTTAACTTTTTTTAATCTTCCAATTTCTAATTTGACATTTAAAAGAAAACAAAACCTAAGGCTTTAAGGTTCCAAGCAAAGAGGCTTAAATGCAGAGGAACACTGCACAGTGAATGAAATAATTTAAGATTTTTTTTTAAAGTAGAAGATAGCTAACTAAAAAAATGATTACGAAAAACAACTTTCAGAGTAACAACGATCGAGTCAATAATTTCTATTTTATCATTCTGATTGTAGAAATAAGTTAGATTAAACACTAAACTCATACAATGAGACCACTGCTAATGACATGATAACTACAATAAAAACTACAATGAAAACTACAATAGTTAGTATGGTACATTGTAAGTAAACAAGCTACCCAAGGATCAAATTAAGAAGGCGAAAACTTGGGTGGCCTTAGGGTTGCCAGATGCTAAGTAAACTGATATTGAAGGGAAGTAATCCAATCTTTCATTTACAATATCATGTGAAGTGGAGGAATCCAGAACACGGGTAACAGACTGGGAAGGAATAACGATTTTTAAGAAAAGATACACATAGTCATTGTAAAACGAACTGTTAGCTAGTATTCAGTACCAACTACCAACATGATTGACCCAGAAGTGCTAATTATAAGACACTAAGATTCCTTATTAGAAAAAAACTACTATTAGCTATACCAAAGTACAATACCTAATAGTACTTAGTATCTCTCTTGAGTGAGACACATTTAAGGAAATAAATAAATCATTATTTATTTATGTACACACAAAACACTTATCAGGACATTACATAAAGATAAAAGGGCACAAATGTACTGCTTATTTCATAAGAAATTTCTTCCAGCAGACCTGCGAGAGGAAAGTTGGATTAGAAATATAGACACAGTGTGTAGAAAAGCCAACACAGGAAAATTTCAATTAGAACTTAAAACAAAAATACACCCTTTAATATCCTAGATGAAATATTGGTCCAAAAATGGCTACTCCACCAAGTGGCGAAGTGCCAACAAAATTCGAAATCCTGTCGTGCCAGCGACACGAAGAAGATTCTTTAGTTCAGTACCAAATAATCTATTACCTATTACATAAATTCATTGTAGCTCGAACTAATCAGTTCAATGGCTTCACCAATCAAATCTACAATCTAGCAGAGATTGTAGATTTGAGGTTCCAATTACAATTTAAGGTTCCAATTTTATCAACTATAGTCCCGTACTCACTTTCAACTTCTGATATGCTTCCATTGTGTCCGTCCCCGTTGTCTCCATCGGTACTGGTTTCTATGACCGCGCAGCATCCTGTGGATGGGTTGCCGTGCACACAGAAGATGACCCGGCGACCCTTCGCGGGGCTGTCTGTGCCGTACGATACTTTGCCTTCTTTGAACCTGGGAAAGAAAGAGAAAACTTTAAATAAAATGAGAAAAAATAACGAGTGTGTGAGAGGGTTTACTATAGGTCACATCTCTGCATTGAAGACATAGACGTGTTTTATATCAAGCCTGAGCAACGAATCGGTCTTTTAGTTTTACAGTTGACTGCCAAAATCTTTACTTTTCAATTCGACTTTCAGATAAAAAACTTCACCAAGTGTAGTCGTTGTATTCAATAGTGAATGACGATAATTTTTTTATTGAATGCACAATGTACACATAGTTATACGCTAAGCTTGAAACTAATGAGTACATGACCCTGTTAGGGCGCAGCAAGATGACTTAAAACTAATAACATTGCAGTGTCTATCCTTCATAAGAATATCTAAGAGAAGAGGAGTTTTGCAAGGCTCGTTAAGATGAAGGAATTTGCCGTGTCTGCAATGAACAAATTGGTAATGTAGATGACTTCCTTGCAAGCATTGCGGATACTGACAATCTATGTTACAATCATACTAGCCCCCGTAGCATGACCACCGTAGATAAGGATTTCTTTGACGGAAGAATCGACAAAATGACAGATTGTATCGACACAATGACAGATTTCTTTGCACTATCTGTCATTTTGTCGATTCTTCCGTCAAAGAAATCCTTGTCTACGGTGGTCATGCTACGGGGGCAGGAGACTTTGTCGTAGTATCTCATCTTCTGAATTTATAAAAATCACGTGTCACTGTGTTCGCACAATAATTTCCGAAGCCACCAAACAATTTCAATGAATATTTGTGTTTGTGTAGGATTGGATGGGGCAGGTCGCTAGTAGAATTATAAGATAGAAGATGATGTATTCAATGCTCTGTTATTCTTCAATAAAGATTGGTAAAACTAAAATTCTAGATTGGATCGCTATAGATACATTTAATGGTATATCACACCTATGGCTTACAATTTCAAATTCAATTAGATCTGATATAGGACGTGGGACTTAAGGTCAATTGTCCGAAGGTGAGGAGCATTTAATTGAAAAACCCGGGAACTATAGTATAGACAGCTGTGCGGTAAATACGGAATTCATTTAGTTCCGCTTCACGCTTTTTTGCATTGTTGATATTATATGCTTTGACCCGTAAAGCATTTTAAATCAATTGTCATTTTGGGGCAAATTGTCACCAACAATCAATGTATACTATGTCTATTGCTGCTTTTATATGGTACTAGCTATTGCCCTCGGCTTCACCCACGTGTTCGCAAATTATCCCGCGGGATCGTACTACTCTGATAAAAAGTCCTATGTCCTAATTCAGGTCTTGGTCTTCATATGTGCCTTTTATCGAAATTCGTTAAAGATAAAATTGCTTTCGCATTTATAATATTAGTAAGGATTGGATAGTTCTGTTAGTTTCAGCATGTTTTAATTTAAGTTCTCTAATTAGGGAGTAGTCGTATCAATTTTTCAATTCCATCTTTTATCTTCAGTCCAATTTTAAGATACAACCGACGTTCGTTATATCGCCTCTGCAAAGTGGATAATTTATAAGAGAAGTTCGAGGACCTAGTTAATTCAGAAACCACACCAATTTGACGATAGTCACTAACGACGATCCGATCGCAATGAACGACTCGAAACTAGAGCTCCATTAAGCTGGCAGTGGACAGTCAGCAAAAACGACTAAATTTTCATGTGAATAAGATTAATAGGGTAAGGAAAAAGAAGTGCAGAACCTATAAAAGAAATCTAATGAAACATAGAAACAGTCATGACGAGTGCTACTAGACCAAACAAGCTATCGAATGCAATCATAACGTAAACATGATTAACAGACCAAATTATCGTAGTTACGGTAAATTAGAGTCGAGTGTAAACAATTCTATTAACTCATTCCTGAAACCATAACATACTCTGTTTATTGTCACTGGGAAAAACAATCTGAATACTGGCCGAGGGCCAGTCGACAATACAAGAAAAGAAAACCTGCTCTGGTGGTAAATTATATTTAAGTAGATGACTGCCCTGGAGAGTAAACGTAGTGTTGTTCTGAAAACCATGGAGCACTTACTATTGTATCGTTAAAGGAACTGAAGAAGTCTACTGAAGACGCTAAAGTCGTATCCAAATTCTAGGCCCACTCAGTTTCGACTGCCATCAACACGCAAGAGAAGAAGAAGTAGACTACAATGAACTTAATGACGAAAATGGCTCTGTTATTATTTTGGAAATTCAACCCGAAAAAAAACGTGATAAATCAGCTAAGCAAAGCTAATTCACGACATGAAATTGTCGACGTAATCCACACAGCATAAACTACTTTGTGACGCATTACAAACATTTTTCCATGCATTTCATCTAGCTCATGGAATGTAATTACTCCTAATGCATAATTTCTAGTTTCACGTTCACTTCCATGTGATGGAACATTTCCACAAGTGTCCAATTTTGAATACATTCACAGACAATAGTGAATCAGTGATGACAAACAAGTAGATTATCCCATTGCAGCTGACCAATCACCGCATAACAACGCGTTTACTATCATTGCTGGCTATCAAGTCATCAGGCAAACTGTTGTTTTGTTTGGTGCTGTTAATACCTATTGTGATAGCTGTGGTAAGTTTGGTATGATATCTTTCTTTGGTTTTGTTTTTATGATATCGAACGGAAGTGGTATGCCTTTTTCCTGTTTGTGCTTTAACCTTCCTAACTTTGGAGTTCTTGATACTTGAGACTACTTAGTTGATTTAAAACTTTCTGAATTGAGTAACGCTTCATTTTCAATCAAGAGAAAGAATACACATTAGATAATAGAAACCTTGAAGAGACATACATAGGATAGACATACGTATGAAACCTAGGTCCCCGACGTGCCATACTCTAATGAGATATGTACGATACTCACATAACATTAATGCAGCATTACCATTCAAGAGCACGACTTAGCTCAATCGAATATTAACGACTACTTGCAACAAAAAACATTAAATTACATTGTTCTATCCCTGTCATCTTCAAACTATTGACAGAAGCGGAAAGACGTTTAGCACACTTAAGTGAGAGTGCAAGTGGACCTTATTAAACTTAAACAATTAGCTTAATCTAGGTTACTAGAACAAATAGAGATTCTCTTTGTATAAACCTCCTCACATATTCCTATCTACATATTTGTAGATAATTAGTATTAATTGTCAATGCAAAGCGATGTATTTACATGCAAAACATTAATTGTTATCGTGGCTAATATTATTATACACGATATAGTATTATAAACAATACACCTTATCGTTAACTAACAGAGCTATCACGAGATTACACATTATTCTGTGAAATGAACTCTAAAAGGCTCGTGTAATATATTTTTAAGAATATTTTAAATTAGGTTTTACAAAAAGGATTTTTCAGTAGCTGTTCCATTCAAGTTGGCAACTGAAGCACTAATATCTCTATCTACTTCATTTTTTTATTGGAACCTAACTTTAACTTCATATGAAAATCCACAGATGTAAAAAGTTGGAAACTAGGTAGTACGATAAGACTCCACAAATCTTGCATTTAAGTATTGAGCAAAAGATCCAAGAGAAAAGAAATAGGCCTAGCAAGAATCCTTGTCAATGGTTAAAGCGCAGAATTCAAAACTATGGGTTGTAAGGGTAACCGAGTACTGCTACACTTTACTGTATGTTTCAGAACAATGTTCTTGATCATGTTTGTTTGGTGAATTCAAAACTTCTTCGATCTTCCTTTTGCTCTGGACGCCACATCGCCAGCGAGCGAGCCGGGCGAGGCATGGTTTCACCTCTTTTCATACTTTGGTTCACAACACGAACTACCGAAAGGGCCGAAAAGAAATATGAAAAGAGGCTCGCCCGGCTCGCTCGCTCGCTAGCTGGCGGTGTGGCCTCCACAGCAAACGGAAGAACGAAGAAGTTTAGAATTCACCAAACAAACATGATCAAGAACTTTGTTCTGAAACATACAGTACAGTGTAGCAGTACGTGTTACTCTTATAACCCATTTCCTCGTGTGTTTACGACTTTCGTTGATAAGAAGATAACCACGTTTTCCATTTGTTATGATTTCTCATAAAATATAATGTAATGGCATTGGAACGAACAATAGAATTACACTGAAATATGGACACGTAATAAGCGCAGAGTTAACAGGAGCCAAGAGTGTGAGATAAATTCAGAACCAATTTCAGCAGCATGGTTGATTCATTAATTATTTCTTAAAGCAAGTTTTCCGGTGCAAGGAAACTACTGGATGCGCATAGGAAAGCGAACCTGAAAGCGAAATGCGCTATTGGAGTTGCACACCAGTCCGATATACTATAATTACAAAAGAAAAAACAAACACCCACACATTTTTTCTCTTCATAGATATAAAGTACAACTAGCAATCTAAAATCAATTTAAAATTATAGCTACTACCTGTTCAATTCGCCGCATTTCACATTTTTATCAATCACTTATCGTTATCGGCGCTAATGTTGGTTATCAATAGATATTAGTTTTTTAAGGGCATACAGTAGGGTTTAACGACCTATTAACAAAGTGCCACGTACGACCTTGTTTAGGGCAAAACGGGGAACCGTTACGTTCACGTGATAAAGAATATTGTAGTAAAGGATGTTTGTCTTGATTGGATATGCATTCTGTCTTCATCTTACTGGCCTTGTCCCATGTTACTTGGGGTCGGTGGAGCACGTTTTTATTTTCCATTCTTCCCTGTTGACCGTCACGCTATCATTTACATCATTCTTTTTTTATTAAAAAAATAAGTTTCTGCTCAGAATCCATCCTCATTCTTCATCATCCATCTTTTATGTTGGTTTTACGCTCTCTCCATCCATCAACATATCAAATCTACGTGTCTAAGACTGGTGATTATACAAAGTGTAACATAATAAATGCAAAACCTCCCGTATGGTCTCTCGGACCATGAAACTGAACAACTTTGGTTCTACAAGTTCTAGAAATTCGCAAAAAAAAATGGATTTTCTGTAGGAATTGACGCGATCCGTTGATCAACATGTATGGTTAAACTTAACTCACATCCGTAATTATGATTGTAGGAAGCGTATAATATTTAGTTTTTACTGTCAAGAGACATACGCGCACTGTGGGATCGTATATTGTATACCTACCTCAGTGACAGGTGATTAACAGTAGCCATACAAAAATCAGCCTTATTGCAACTACACAATGACGCTGTCACCACAGATATATGTATGCTTTGTCGTTAGAGGCTTTGTTGGTCTACTGGTAGCAAGCGCTACTGCTGAACATGAGGAGTAAGGCAAAATATTCCTGGCGTCTTCCATCAAGATTTTCTTAGTAGCTGCCAGACCCAAGTCTGGATTTGTGTCCGCTGGATGGCTATAAGCTGGCCTCCTATTACTTAGGACGTAACAACACGTTTGGCGTAATTTGGGTGTACTTACTCTAGACCTCTGCAGAACAATTCGGGGATTACAGGCGTGATGTTGTGTTTATGACATGCGGTTGCGGTGTAGATCTATAACATGTGAGCAATACCGCACACGTGGCAAGAAAATTATACCATTTTGTACACAATAGCTGTGCTTGTGCTGTTATCATAATGGAGATATTATTTTTATAGTATTTTCTGAGTAATGGGACTTTGTGGAGACTGAAGGGACGTTGCTGTAACAGCTTTGTGTTGTTTACGATTGGTTGCAGTCCACCTGTCCGTTTTCGGCCATGGCGGCCATTTTGAGCGGAGATTAGCAATCGATATCAGGAATACATGCAATCAGCAATACACGACCGAAGAAAAATCAAGCCCGGACCAACGGCTTTACGTATTAAAACATTAACGGGATTGTCAATGTTTTAGGCTAAGTCTGAGTTACTGGTTTTATATTGTTCCGTCCATTCAATATTAAAGATCTTGATTATCACACTTTTAGTACGAAGTATATGAGATGAGAACCTGCCTGCCAGCCTACCACAACCGTGGCTGAATGTTAAAAAAAATCTCCATTCTTCTCTGTTTTTTTTTTAATTGACCCCTCGCAGATCAACAACTCTAGAAGGTTGTAACTGCTTAACCGGACTATCCTGTGGTGGCCAAAAATTCTATCTATAATCACTAAGGGCACCCCCTGTGGGGTTCGGGCCTCGGCTTAGTGCGTCATTGAGGGGAAGGCAGCTAGGGTCAGGCTGGGTCGAACTAGCCTCTCTTCTCTCCGTGTTGAAGATGAAGACCTACATTGATTTTAGTACTTTATACATATTGTTAGAGCCCAGTAGGTGGCACGCTGATTGCTGCATCAGTGACCTTCTTAAGGTTACCTATGAGAACCAATCTACCAGTCAAATTTGACTGACGGGTCTAAAGTAGAGGTGTTAACAAACTTCGTAAAGAACCACCAATTCACACAATAATATGCAAATACATATATTTGGCAAAGATACGTTCTTTTGTAAATCTATGACGTCTGTAGTCTGCAAGCTGCAACTTTGATACCTATCAATCAAGTCATTGAGGCCAATGCCTCGTACTCTGATGAATGGAGATCATGTTAATGTCTCTTCAATTTACTTTACTGGAAGTAAACACCACCTGTCAGACATTGGTTACCAATGACAATAGTACGGTTTTGACAATGGTTATTTATATATTATTAGTTATAACAATCATTAATGCGTTCCAGTCATCGTGGTCGAGATATAAATTCCAAATTATTGTAACGAGATGATACAGCAACGTGAGTAAAGTTTTTTGTATGAATTGAGTGTGAAGTTAAATGGAAGACCAAATAAACTATAGATGGACAGTGTCTATTGAGATGACTACTAGAGAAGCATGGTAGAAAATGAAATAAGAAAAAGAAAATGCAAGCTACGCCGACTCCAAACAAAAGAGAATAAAAGCATGATGATGATGAAGCAGGCAAGATGATGGTGGATGACGATGTCAAAAATATTAACAATATTGAGTTTTTTGCACAACTAATGCGGAATTTGTTTACAACCTTTTTATTTCTTTGGATTTGACCTAACGTTAATGAAGATCGACTTTTCCAATATAAAGATACCTGCAACGGTAGAGGAATTAATAATATCTAGTCTTTAAACATTTAATTTTTAGTCACAGACATGGTTACGATTGTTGCTCTTGACCAAATGACACAAGTAGGTATCACGGAAATAAAATTTGCTACTTACAACACTAATCCTAACATAAGATAAGAAGTTCTTATCAAAAGCGAAACGTCGTCAAAACTAAGCTTAAACTAAGGCCACGTGTTGTTATTCATGTAATTAAAATGCTGCTTATTCATTCATATTAACCTAGAAATATTACATAGGAGGTAAATTACACGACATAGCGGGAGACCAAGGCGAAGATGGCGGGACAAGCTTGAATCTTATAAACGACTGGCTGACACAGAATTGTGTGAAAAACGGAGAAGGTGGCCATGGCCCAGCAGTAAGGCAGTAATGGCTAGTCAGTTAGATATTATAATAACACAAAATATATTCAATCAAGAACAAACTACGTGTTAACAATGCGATGGCAACACAACCATCTGCAAAATTTCAATTCTGCTGAAGTTGAATTACGGAGCTGACAACTACAATAATTTCAAAGGTAACATTTAGATATTGTGTAGTGTAAATACGACACTTATCTCAGACATTACAAGCAAGGATTGAAAAGTAAACGAGGCGAGGTCATTAAACGGGTAAACAACGAAACGACTAACATCCATTGATATTCCAATGACGATTTTTAGGCTTCATACAAACCGAATGATGGATAGTGATGAGAAGGTAGTTTAGGCTGTAAGGGTATACCAGAAACAATGTAGCACCAGAAACAGTGGGAAGCAAGTCAGTGGTCACACTAGTCTTGAGCAGTAATAACGTAGCACCGAGTTACAAATTCAATAGAGAGAATGACAAGAAACAAACAATTCATTGATGATGGCATCGATACAAAGAATGCAGTGTACAGCAGAACAATTTTATAATTTTCTTTATGGGATAAATTCCATAATAACGTGCTAAGGTTTGATAATAAAATAAACAAATTCTTAACATTGTGAGAAAATTCATTCGTATCTTGAAACACAAGATACGAATGAATTTTCTCAGATTCCATGTTCAGTGCATATGTTAACACACCAATAATAACACGATCCTATCATCCTTCGCAATAATTAACTTAAGAATCAAAACTTACTGCAGTAAAGGGTTCGTGTCTGTCATTGCTTCAAATAAATCACCACACAGCACTTAAAATCACAAAATCCAAATATTTTACGAAAGAGAGTAAATGAAACGTCAAGCTGTCATATTAGTAGCGTCCTCCGTTGACTACTAATTTCAATCTAATAGCTATTACTGCTATCGTTATCTCGATTCTCGTAATATCGAATGAGCCACTCCCTGCACAAATTGTAGGTAGATAAGTGCAACTACCAACTGATAATAGTAATAATACGGCGGGAACCGTGGCTATGTAAATATTTTCGTATTCAAACTGATTTTCGAGTTGAGGGTATAGTTACAATGGAATCAAATGCTTTGAGAACGCGTGCACTTAAATTATGGTATGAAATTACGCTGATTTGTCACAAAAATATTTGACTAAGCAAAACCAGGGTTACATACTTTTTTTTGTAGGTGACACAGTGATTAATGATGAATGATGATATAGACAATATTAAAATTGTTTTTCAAAAGATTGCACTGCTAAAATGAATTTACAAATTCGGTATCTTTTTATCATTTATCGTACGGATTATGTAGTATTGATAGTAAAACGTTGTAATACCTAATTATTTATGTAACAGTAGCGTGAAATGTGAAAGTAACACTTTATGTAATGTAATTATTGTTTTATTAT
This sequence comes from Noctua fimbriata, assembly GCA_905163415.1. NCBI lineage: Eukaryota > Metazoa > Arthropoda > Insecta > Lepidoptera > Noctuidae > Noctua > Noctua fimbriata. The sequence continues at coordinate 2,190,369 of LR990923.1, forward strand.
CCCACAGTGTCTTCCATGGTTCCGCGCACCCATGGGCCATGTGTAGAATAAGTCGCTAAAGCCCAGCTACCACCAACAAAAAATGTTTTAAAGTTTGGCCAGGTAGAACAACATTAGATAGCTGGCTATGGCTTCATTATCTTATTTGGCTGCCAATTCGTCTAGATGAGGCTGCCTAGTATTTCTTCTCTTCCTGAAGTTTCTTACTTTCTACTAAAAGTTCCCTATTTAGTATTTCATCCTTTAAATTATAATAGTAGGGACCTCAAATCGAGCAACGTTCAGGTCTTCAGTATTCTGAACCATATTTTTACGTTACAATGATGCCTATCTTATCATTCAACTGACTGGATTATACAAATAATCGACGATTATTATTTATCTACCGACTTTCGGACAGGTTACGAAGGGGAGACTTGTTTGTCCACCGCTTGTCGTAGCGGAAAGATAAAATTCCAAGATACTGATAAAGAAAAATTTAATATAATGCAAAACATTTTTCTTGTACGTTCAGGGTCGAGGGGAATCGATTTTTACATTGCAGTAACGGAAACACTATCGACCGGTGACGCCGCGGCTCATCCCACGCGGAACACTCGGCCAGCGTTGACCGCGCCGTGTCCTCAAGACAGTGGAAGACACGGTCATAGTGACCAAACTATGCCTACGGCAACTTGGATTAAGACTCAATCAAGTGGTCACATGCTGCGTTCGCATTTGGTAAGAATTGCCCAACGTTGTCACCCCACAGACATGAAAAGTGATTAAGAAGAATGCCAAAAAAAAATAAAGCAGAAATAACTACAAAAGTTGTAGTTCCGGACTTGCTTTTTACCTCATCCACATGTGTAGTCGATACATCGGGATGTACAAAACGTACCTAGTAAGTTACTGCGGCCTGTCTTCCATGCAGAAAAACATCAAATTCAAATGGTCCTTGAAGGTGCAGACAGTAATCGTGTGGAAACGTAATCAGTGTATAATTAGCGCCTATCACACTTCACACGTTTAAATAACGAATTGTGTGAAAGGTATGCTATTTTAATTGACGAGGCGTGATCGTGACCACGTTGTAACTCATCAACATTCGTTAGGGAACGGCTTAATTGATATAGCATTTCATACCAATGGAAAAAAATATTTGTGTGACCGTATTCCATACCATATGGAAGATTAGCGTCAGACAGCATCACCTGTCTGGCATAAATGCTGAAATGGACCTTTTTGGCGCAGCCGTGAGGTACACAGCACATGTATTTTTTTTTTTGTCATTTATTTTTTATTTTGTGTTCTTTATTCTGTGTTTGATGAACTGACGTCAAATAAACTTTATTCTTTATTTCTTTCTATACAATTAAAAATTCTGGAACAATGTACCATTTGATCGTATTCTACAGAATTAAAGAACAATGGCCCAATAGATGGAGGAATCAATGACAACGGACAATGTAGGCACTGGAATTATTTGATTAAACTGGCTTCTTCAGAAGTACCAAACATGTCATACAACTAGATGACATATAGGCCGATGTTTATGTAAATATTCACTATCATATTCGTATCACATAGAATAGTAATGTCCTCAATGAAGTACAAAGTACCCATCGCGATAGCCAAGTATTTAATTAACCTCATACTTATGACATTAGAACTGATAATTTAAGGGTCTGATGTTGACCTCGTTGGACATAGCTACTACAATACTATGTAGTACTTAACAACTAGCTAATGTGCTAGCTTGCCGTGAAGAAGTAAGAAAAACAAATGCAGTATTCAGAACTCCAGCCCTGAGAAGAACTATAACATACAGTATTGGTAAGTTACATACAGTGCCGTACGGCGTAAATTTTGAAAGAAACGCTTTATGTTTCCAGGACAAACTAGTCGCTGAACAGAAGAGACGCTAGATATCCTAAACTACTGTGTTGCGGATTGAAATCCTCCCTATGAGCTGAAGACGGTTACACATAGTACAGTAAAAATGTTGCACGTTGGAGAGACTTTGGATGAGGCGCGACATTGAGTCAAAACTTACATATCACAAATCATTTGATGCAAGTTTTTTTACATTGCCGAAAAAGGCGTTCTGCCATTTTGGATTTCCATTTCAGATGAATCGGGTTAGATACCTATTATTTGGACATTAGTTCAGCTGTTTAGACTGTAGGTGGTAATATTCAAAACTGCTTAAATGGACAATATTTTTAACACCTATGATGTATTCGCGTGAAAAATCCATTTTCACGATCATTATCACCGTCCAAAACGTACCATTCAGTAGTATTATTATTTAAAAGTGTTTTGAATAAACAAGCCTTATTGGAGACGGTCTGTGTGTCATTTTTGAAGAACAAAAGAAGACGAGCAAACAGCGGCTGTCTTATGATCTCATGTTAGTACGTGCGTAAAACATGTAAAAATCCGTCTGTCACTGTAGATAATAATATGTCGATTAAATAATTATCTTGCATGGGATTCTGTTAAGATACTAAATGAGATAAAACACACACCAAACAACAGGAAACAACAACAGAAAGATAGAACATAAAAGATGGAATGAATGATGATATTTTTATAAACAAAACTACATCATTCTAATGCCAATCAACAGAGCTTCTTTGCAAATGTTTCCCGATTTTTTACTTTTCCATAGCAATATCATCTATACTAATATTATAAAGCTGAAGAGTTTGTTTGTTTGCTTGAACGCGCTAATCTCACAAACTAATGGTCCGAATTGAAAAATTATTTTAGTGTTGGATAGCCCATTTTTCGAGGAAGGCTATAGGCTATATAACATCACGCTATGGCTAATAGGAGCGGAGCATTTATGAAAAATCCCAGCGCAGGCGACGTTGCGCGGGTCAGCTAGTGTATTATATCATGAATCGTACCTACTGAATCAGTAAGTAAGTAAGCAAAATTTTATTTGTTTATACATGGTGTACATTCATTGCATGCAAGATAACAATAAGAAACAAAGTTCTAACATGTTTAGCCGCATATCGTTCATTTGCAGCATTATTGTAACATAGTACCATGGTGCATGGTACTCTATCTAGCCAATAAAGTGCAGATATTTACGACATCGAACATTGCGGTCGGACCAACCACACATGTACTCATACCGGCACAATTCACGCCCCATACACATATAGAATGAGCATGAGCAGTATTACTTACTTCCGATGGTAAACTTTCTACTTCACATAGAAATCGAGAATCATAATAACTTTTTATATCCTCTAGATGAGTTTCCATTTCCTATTAGGAGTAAAACAACAGAATTACGTTTCGTCTAAGGTTTTTATCATCTTTCAACATGTCTGCAAAGAGAATCAAGAGATAATCTAATTTGGTTCTCTGAAACAATTTACTATCCAGAATGTTCTTAGGCGCATCAAATCAGAATTGGAAAACAATATACTGTTATTATAAGTCTTTGTGGCAAAACAATAGAACGATCAACATAGAGACTATAGATCTATCATAATTGAAATTGTTGTGGCATATAGGTAGCACGCAAATCGAACGTTGCTCAGATGAAAATATTGACATTATAGGATCGTCTCGCTATGACTCTTGGCTAGCTGCACGTTCGGTTAATGATAGCCACCCACAGTATGATGGTCCCATTGAAAAATATCAAGAAGATCCTCAGAACTACTGTCCGAACATGGAGCGACTGCCTATCTGAATAGTTTTAGACATCGCCGCGTTCTCTATATATATAATTGAATGGTTTCTTCTAGAGTGGCGTCATATCCGTCTCATGGAAATCAGAAACAATAGAGAGTACGATAAACTACGATAGCACCCACATTCAAAAGTTTCCATTCTTGGTAAAGGTCAGGAGGCCAAAAGATTTATATTGATCCTACTGACGTAGCGGTTATTAGTGCAGAGCAGTCGAACAAAAAGACACGGTACACTACGCCGTGCTTTTAAATAGCCCAGACCGTGAAATCTTATCATATTCGAGTGTTCGAAGATCGGTAATTCAGTACATTGAATTATTGTTATTATTATTATTCAATCTGGTACGCAAGAGATTCAACCTATGATTCATAATTATATCAAACCGATAATTGTATCAATATTATCGTTCTATGACATAATACTGGACTGGATTCATAAATATTATGTGAATTTCCGAAGATTCAAGGTTTAACAGAGTGGTGGCAAATATTGTGATGACTATTTAGTTTCAAATTAAGCAATCCAGTGATTGGATATCTCTATTGAATAAATTTATAAGTTCAGTTTGCTGAACTAACACAGAGTTGAAAGATGTTTAAGTGGTAAATCTTAGAAGTTATACGAAGAAGCTATATATCAGACATATGAGTAAGAATTCCCGCAATCGAAATTAGGCTTGCTGTAAGAAAACCCAATTCTGGGTTAAGCTCGCCATTGTACATAAGCTACATTATTGCAATTTGTATGCATATTTGTTATTTTGTGTGCAATAAATAATAAGGATGAATAAGAGGCTTTGTGTAGTTTCTAAGGGTATTATTTTGGGTCCTACGATAACTAACCCTCAAGAAGTCTCTCACATGATAATTTGTAGGTCTGTTTTACTCCCGTTTCTCCCTGTTTAGCTTGCCGATATTTCTGCAACAACATTGCAAAAATCTTAGTACCGTAGTTCAGAAGTAACATGTTATCAATACGTACTTGCCGCACGTACTTCGATTTGGCTACATAACGCTTTTTTCTTATAAAAATTGGCAGACGATAAGAGAATTCTATAACTAACTAACTACATTTTCAGCTTAACGAATCCTGAAAACGGATATTATTATTTTTAGATCTTAGAGAATCTGGTCCTTAGATCGTAATAGGACCGGCCCTTCGGTACATGTCTTAGGTTGCGTTAACTTCTATTGCAATTGCCTTTTCTATTTGATTCCTAACATTATAAAACAAACAAATGAACAATTCTAAAACTGGGACAGAGATAAGCATATAATTTACTATATTGTTCTGAAAATTTGATACTTTAATGGCGTCAAACGCTCTTTTTAGATACATAGGTAATTGACACATAATATTGACATGGAAACCTAAATTAAAAAAGAGTGACATAACTACCCCCCTTAATCGGAAACTAGACAATAAGCAGTGGTTTACACGTTTTTTTTTTATTAGCCAATACTGTCCCACTGCTGGGCAAAAGCCTCAACCAATTCCCTCCAAGTGCTCTTTTCCCGTGCCTCTTCGGGCCAGCCCTCGTGGTACGCGTCCAAATCGTCTCGCTACCTCTTTCTGGCCTCGGCGGCGCGGCGCCAACCGTCTTCCGGCAACCATCGTGTGGAGATTATTATTACACGATTTACAGCCTCATAAAAAAAATCTAGCTTATATTTATTTAAGAACTCTCTATATTATTTTTTTGTCCTGAAAACAAGATGACAATAAATCTAAGTACCGTTTTTTGTGTTGTTGTGTATCTTACTTATAATGAAAGTTGCATGATACTTATTTATAATTTTCTTTGCGTACTTGTTAATTATTTGCAAACTATACATAGACTTAGACTTAGAGAGCAGCGGTGGCCCAGTGAGAGCAGCGGTGGCCCAGTGGTGGCGGTCCCGACTTACGAGCAGTAAGTCGTGGGTTCGAACCCCGGCAGGCGCATTACTTTGTGTAATTTATTTCATCACCACTGCTCTCAAAACGGTGAAGGAAAACATCGTGAGGAAACCGGCATGTCCTAGAACCAAAAATTCGAAGACATGTGACATCTACCAACCCGCACTGGGCCCGCGTGGTGGATTATAGCCCATTCCCTCTCATAGAGAGGAGGCCTGTGTCCCAGCAGTGGGAACATTATAGGCTGATTATGATGATACATAGACTTAAAATAATAATAAAATATAGGCATGTACAAGACAAGTATCAAAAGGGGAAAAAATCCAGGGCGTCAATAAATTCGTCTGTTGACTTCCTCAAGTGAATAATCATTATCATCATCGTCATCCACAGTCCGACTTCACCCCTGCTGGTTATAGGCATCTCTTCGCTTGTGCCAAGCTCCACGTTCTTGTGGCAGCCTCATCCAGGACAGTACCTCTTTACTTGACGGAAATTAGTCAATATACTTTAAATGAGCAATAGCCTTGCAAACTTATTGATTTGCAACAATTAGTTTCTTCAAGCCCTATACACTATTATTAAACATTGCCCCAAACACTTATAAATACTGTGTTTATACAATTTAGTGATCCATAACTCGCATTAGTGTAGTATTTATTTTTTCTTGCCTTGACTAATTAATAATACAATTGCCAATTTCCGCTAGCCATAGCAATTTTTATGATGCAATAATTAGGAATGGTATTGGCTGTTATCAACAGAAAAAGCAAACAATTAGAATGATGGGTTTATTCCAACTATGGTGAAAGTTAAGTCATCATCTGCCTAGCCTTTTCCCAACTATGTTGGGGTCGGCTTCCAGTCTAACCGGATGCAGCTGAATAACAGTATTTTACATGGAGCGACTGCCTATCTGACCTCCACAACCCGGATAGTACTGGGTAATACTATACCCCATGGTAAGACTGGTTGTGAGACTTTCGGGTCACTGACTACCTGTAATGACTGTCAAAGATCTACAAATGACTATTGCCAAGAAAACTAAATTCTTTGATTCTCTTCCATAATCTTGGATTTAGTGAAGTCTATTTACACGACAATCCTGAGGAAGCATTTGACTGCTTCTATGAACATATCTGACCTCCACAACCCAGTTAGTACTGGTTAATACGATTAGTACTTGGTAAGACTGGTTATCAGACTTTTGGTTAAAAGTAAGTAAGTAGTTATAATTAATGTCTGGTTAGCATAGTCAGCCTATTAATGTTCCCACTGCTGGGACGCAGGCCTCCTCTCTATGAGAGGGAATAGGCTTTAATCCACCACGCGGGCCCAGTGCGGGTTGGTAGATGTCACATGTCTTCGAATTTTTGGTTCTAGGACATGCCGGTTTCCTCACGATGTTTTCCTTCACCGTTTTGAGAGCAGCGGTGATGAAATAAATTACACAAAGTAATGCGCCTGGCTGGGTTCGAACCCACGACTTACTGCTCGTAAGTCGTAGCCTCCACCACTGGGCCACCGCTGTCTGGTTAAATATACATTTTATTACATTTAAATGTCTCGTAACCATAAGCAGAATTTATGAATACGCCCTTAAGATTTAAAATTATTGTTAAGCATCTATAGAGACAGTAACAAAAAAATTTGACACATGTATACGAAAAAAAATCCAGTAGTGAACGCCTATCATCCAGAGGTCAATTGAAGTTCTTAAATCAAAGTAACTATAACACTTGTCAATAAAAGATAACAGATAGTAATTGATATCTGTCAATCAAATGTTATTGAATTGAATTGTCTGATAACACCATCACTTTACTTCAATGATGAATTTGAAGGTATAAGTTAATCGCTACTAGCGTGAGGTGCACTATCTATTTGATGAGCATGAAAGGCTTACCGTGAATGTCAGATTATTTTTTTATGATAAATTGCTAGCTATGGCGAAATGAACTCGGGAGCGCCAATGCAAGAGGCATTGCCACTACTCAAAAGCATATAGCAGTTTCCTGAACAGGTCTGTTATTTCCGAGGTCACCTATTCCATATTTATTTTTGTTAAAAAATAAATGAATGCCTTATGTAGCACTAAGGATTGTGTACTGCTATGTTTTTTAAATATGTTGAAATAAAGAATACTGAGTATGATTCATAGTAATTAAGAAAACATTTTTTCATTAAGCATATTTATTTTAATTATCATTGAATTTGATGACCATTACCTAAATATAATGATTAGTTTTTTTCTGTCTTGTAAACAAATCTATATATTCATTCAAAACAAAGTTTCAATAATGCATTTGGTATTTAAATTAATCTTCAGAGTTTATGTAGGTAATACAAAAATGATCATGTCATTATTTCAAGCACCTACAGATATCTTTTGATGGGTATAGATAACATGCACTACATGCAAGATGCACCTTAGCCAAGATAACGTTAAATCCCGTTTATCTCAGCAGCATCTGTTGTCTTTTAACATACTAATAATAAAGGGTGTAAATAGACCCTTAACGAAGCTACTCGTTCTCCCCGTCTTTGCTATATTTTTTTTGTTCTAAACCATACCTGGGAACCTTCTAGTTACAGAGATATTGAGAGTCAAAACTTTTTCACAAGTTTTTTTTTTAATACATGTTTTAATGTAAGATTTTTACTTTAAAAATCTCCACGACCCTCCTACTATTCAATTCATCCATCAGCTTTGAGTGCGTTCCATTGAGTCCTACCATAAAACGTGATTTTTCACCCCAAAAGAAAAAGTTGTTACCCAGAAATAATTTTAAGTATTAGAAATAATAAGTATAGTAGTTTTTGTTAAGAAATATTTTTTGTTAAGAAATATTTAAAAATGTAATTCATGTGTAGGAAAATAAATAAAGGAAAACAAAGTATAGTACGTAAGTAGTAGTAAGTATTTTGCGTTAAGTAACTTAGTTTGATGTACAGAATGCTTGCTTGACCGCTTCATGAAGGGTTGTATATATTTAACTTTTTGATTGTTTGGTTATGCAAACTCATTCAAAAGTAGGAAATTTCAAATCTAAGTTATTAAATTATGTGATGACTTAAGAGGCATTTGTGGGAGACTAGCTAGAGAAGATCATATGTTGGAAGAAGTGGAAAGCTATGAATGAGACCTTTGCCCAGCAGCGGGACAAAATAGTTTTAATAAAATAATGTATGGCTGAAATATTTTCACCTTAGATAAAACCAAATTAAAATATATTGAAAACACAATTTATTAATATGAACATTGCTTACTTTCTTATAATTGCCATTGTTGTGGTAGTTTATGAAATTATTAATAATGGTTATGTAACTAAAATAAAGTCTTAGTTGAATAAACTTCTTCATACTTGCTTACTAACATAAAAATGGATAATGTGAAAGTCTACCCCATTTTACAATAAAATACAAATTAAACACTTGTGATAGATCTAAAACCTTAATTAAATAATAAATCATTCAAAATTAAAATTCGATACTTATGTACTATGATTATCTATTATTGTCTTATGATTATGATTATTAATTATCTAGTTGACTTTCACTACTGTAATAACAAACGAAAACAAATAACAACAACAAATAATAACATGAAGAACTGACAGAACTTTTAGTTTAGAAGTAAACAAACAACAGTCGCACGTCAAATTGTTGGCAGAGGTCGTCACGGTGAGTGTTTGAAATTCGTATGAATGTAAATAATTATGTCACCAGTATTTCGTAAACAATAAACTTACCCGTTCATATTGTTGTGACCTCCTTGCTCCGACACTCTGCTACCGACTAGACAGCCTGGAGTCTCAAACTTCTCTGAAACATGATGGTCTTCAATGTCTTCCAATATCGCCGCTCGATCCGCATTCGTTTTATTCAACTTATCACTTGACAAACTTTTCGATCTATACCTCCCGTTTATTGGCGCCAAATTTTTATCAGTAAACGCACTAAAACTATTCAACTTTGTATCGTTTGCATATTTCTCGCTAATTACATTAGATGACATTTCGTAGTCGTAAATATGCGCGCACGTCAACACTGGTTGTCAATCTCAGCTGCGGCGATACACGACTGACGGTCCGCGAAGTAAACCTAACGTTTTGCCGGACAAAATAACGGCACACGGCCCACTCAGAGAGTACATTGTACTTTATTGTACTTGGAACTGAAAGTGGAATACGTAAATTGGTCGAATTATAGCGACAGATCCGCAATGTGAAAAAACGTTTTGTTTCAATGCCGGAATCGGAACGTAAGCCGGGGTGAAGGCGAGGTGCATTGTGCGATCCACCGCACAATTACCAGAGCTCATCTTAAACAATATGACCATAAATACTAAATGGGAAGTTTATTTCTTCTGAAAAGAAGAATAAGGAAGACAAACGATAATTTTAGAACCAAAAAATAGGCCATCTTCGGATCGGATGCTTATGAAAAGGAACGTTTTTTAGAGGCGGGAACGGAACTATTTCCGGTCAGTGTTAGAAATAAAAAGGGAAATATGTTTTGTGTATTGTGTAATGGCCGTTTTCTCTGTTAATTTTATCACGTACGTATCAGTTAATTAATCTTACCAGTGATCATAAAAAACTAAATCATATAAGTCGAAAATCATAATTAAATGTTTTTCTAGATGTTTTTCACTTTCTACATTTTCTATTTTTTGTAACATCTATTAAATAAACTAAGCTGAAAAAATAAAATCAAACTTACATGCTCCTGTGGGTATTTACTGTCAATCTCAATGTGACTGTGAAATAAAGGGTTTGTTCAATTTACTTTTAAAAGTCTGTCTGGCAATGATTTTTTTATTACGTCGCTTGTCAGAATTGAAATGCTGTAACACGTTGTTCCGAGGCTGGACACTTGACCTCAAAAATACGTGCACTGCTTTCAAACACTTGTATAACTCTGACTATATTATCACCAATTTTCCTAGTATTTTACAGCTATCAAACAAGATTTTATCGGGCTGACTCTTTATTTATTATACTTCATTATTTACTGAGAAATAAAAACATAATTCCTTCGTTAACGACTTTTATGCGTCTGTCTGTGTCACATTTTTATTTACGATGCCTCCATATTTTGCAACCCTAAATTGTTGTAATAGTACATTGTTACCTGATGGGTGAAAGTAAATTATTTAGTCCCAAGACGGGGTTACCCGAGGTAAACACTGTGCTTCTCATTACGAATACAAGGAAAGTAAAAATAAAAACATGAATTTCCTAAAGAAAAAATGAGTGAATTTTATTTTACATAAATCAACAACTTTGGTGAGATATTTATTTAAAGTTTATGGTAACATTAGAACAATTAGTTAAAGTTAGTGAAAGGTTTTTCCCGGGTATGTTGATATTTGATATTTTCTGGGAAACTTGAGTTTCTACAGTATCCAGGGATTCTTGGGTGAATATTGGGGTCATTGATATTTGTCTATTCTTCAGCTGTTACAGCAATATTTTTGAATTGCATCGGACAATATTTTGAAGTGCTCGGTTGTGAAGAGTCAGTGGAATGCAGATTTATTACTTCTTTTACTCTGTATGATATCTTAGTTTTATGTTCCACTGACTCGTCTATGTAAATTTCAGCGACTTTACTCGACTTCTAACCTCCATGTCTTTTAATGACAGTTAAATCGGCACCAGAATCGGCTAGCAAAATAGCCGATGTCCTGCGAAAGCAGTGACCCGAATATAGATTTAAGTTTGGCAAATTACGGTACGTGGCTCGTAGTACGTATCTCTTTAGGAATACTCGAAATCTTGTTTTTGCCAATCACTTGCCGCAGACACTTCTCTCTATGATTATTTATGAAAAAACGGATCGTTTCTATACCACTGGTCGTAATTTTTGGTATTTTTCTATTATATTTACAAATTCCTTTTTAATAACGAAGGTTCGGTCAACTTTGGTTTTTATTACCACGTTACTTCACCAGTATTATAGCACCTTGTTTCTCATTTCTCAATGTCATCAACCTTCATATTTACTAGTTCGATATTTCTGCAAGCGCCACTTATTTCCAATAGCAACACTCCTGAAAAGTAGACATATCTCTTTAATTGGTGTATAAAATATAGAAAGTTACAACTTGATACAAATTTCTAAAAAGATTTGCTTACCTTCATTACTAGGTATATTTCATCAGGCACTTGATTTAAGAAGGTTTCTACCTCTTGAGAAGTGAAAACTTTGGAATTTTTCGATTTAAATCCATCAGATTACCTTTTGAGAAATGATGTTAGTCTCTCGAAATCAATTAAATGGTCATTGTGTTTAGTACCTACTTAATCTCGCTCCATAATGTTGATGGTTTGTAAGTCTTTGATAGTTCGTTGAAATATTATATTAGCAAAACGTTTTCTGATAACGATTTCACTTTTTTTTTTCTCAGCGCACCATTTTATAAAATCGTCGTACGATTTTATAAAATGGTGTAAAATATGACCACCAAAATATGACCACCTAAATCAAAATAAATATCTTTATTTTGATTTAGGTGGTCAAACGTTTTCCACTACTGCTTTTGCCTCTTATCTTATGAAATTAGGCGTTAAATCCATATCTGAATCAGATGAACTCATTGTAATAATACAAATCTCTGCTATACAGAAGTATAAACAAAACTCTACAACTCGAAAAAACAAATGAAGATCGAAATACCGCTTTCCCGCCTATTTTGTTTTTCTGTTTTCTGTGGCCAGCCAGGTATCCAGCCATTATTTTTCATGATGAAAATCATGTAAATCATGTAATATTTACCATTTTTTCAATGATGAAAATCATTGAAAAATTGTTAATATTTGGCCCAAAACTATGTTATTTTAAATAAATAGTTGAAACTAAATTATAATACCGTCATTTAAACAAATATATTCTTTAATTAAAAATAATTGAGTGGCTGTATATTTCTATACAGCCACTCAATTATTTTTATATCGGTATTATAGTTGGAACATGGTTCAATAGAAATGTGAAAAAAGAACTAGTTTTTTTAATAATTTGACAGCTGTCAGTTAAAAACGATTCTCCCTTGGGCTGAAAAGTACTACTTTCAACCCGCTCCTCAGGCAACTTCAGACCTACTTTCCGAGTATGAGTAATGAAAAGTTAATTAAAAATGTGTTTAACAATATCTAAACATTTTTCAGAACTAGTTCAAAACATTCGTTTCTTATCGTCTGCGTAGTAGGTACACGTTTTGCTATAAGTCACTAAGCACATTATGTAGAACGGCAGTTGTATTTCCAGCTCAGTAGTTTCTCTAAAGGGGTAATTTGCATAATTATCTAAAAAGTAGGTAATGCTCGACCCATTTTCTGGCTTTTAACAAAGACATAATTACAAGTAAAAAACTGCCCTATTTCAATATATCGACTGCATCGCAGCAACTGCGCGCAGTCGATATATTCAACTGTTGAAAAAATATCCAACAGAACAGTCAACAGTATACGGACTGCATCGCACCGTCTGATGGTGCTGCGATGCAGTCCTTCTGATGGCAGCCTTACATGACTATTTTCCCCGAAATGTTAGGCAGAGGATAGCTAGCTATTTGGAGTAGGTACCTAGGTACATACACGGACACCCACATTTCGCTTGTTTGAGTCTAAAACAATAGGGACGAGGCCTATTGCTATTAACCGGACAAATCAAAATTTCAACGGATTCATTACAGTCTGAATTGTTGCCCCTGAAAAATGTCCTGTAATTTATTCATTAATGATAGTTTGGGTTACTTTCACACGTCTCATGGGCCTTAATGGTCTTATCAGATGTGGGGGGATATCTTTTACCTAATTTACCTATGGTTTGTTTTAAAAAGGACAAAAATGTGTTTTCTTCCAATTAATTAGAAACCTAGTAATTGTAACCAATTAAGTAGAAACAGAATTAATATCCTTGTAGGACTGTAGGTACAATTTGCGGTAACAAATAAATAATAGATTTTGATACAAGTGGCCAATCTTTGTCATTGTAGCCGCGGCGCAATTCACGCTGACGCTTCGCTAATTTGTTAGTACGCTTTAACAAAATGTACTCTAGATTGCATAAACGTTACTCCTATTATGTTTTAATCAAATCGTCATAGGTGGATTAACACATCTGCATAATTACCTAGACAGGTACCTATACCTACCTAGGTAATTATGCAGATGAAAAAGTAATAAAAGAAAACAAACATAAAGCGTGCTTTTTCATTATAATTTATGTTTCCATACGCATACGCTGTGGTCTTTATTGGTCTCCTGGATTGTCTTCTTTGATATCGGCAGAAACTTTGGGCATACCTTGCTGATGGTGTAGAAGTATAATATTATCCAGGCAGGAAGGCAAGAGTAATGGTCAGATTTATGTATTACCATTCTTGAAGGCCACTATGTCAAAAACAGCACTGGCCTCCTTTCTTTTTCTTCGTCGTATCGATGATTCATTTAATGAGGTTACGCTAGCGTAACCCGCGAAATTCAAATTTTCTTAGATTTGAGATAGAAGAAAATACTACCCGCGCGCTTTCACCTTAAAAGAGCTTCGGAACTCTGTCAACGGCTTAATCAATGACTTCGGACAGGTCCCTCGAGGTCTACATGCAGTTGTAATAAAAGCTGGGCAGTAGCCGGGACATCTTTTGTGAGAATCCACAGTCACACTTGCTTTCTCGGAATACCTACCTCAATCAGACTAAGCTGTACCTGCAATAACCTACCTGGCTTCGTTCGTAGTCAGTTAAGAGTAGGGAATGCAGTCTCGACTCGAGATTAGAAATAACACTCTCGCGAGATCCTCGATTTTTGAAATCTCGGAAACTTAAAAAAAACATTGTTAAGTAAATTCAAAACTGCTTGTTTGTGATTATGAGGTTAATTAAGATAACATATTAAGTGAAAGATAAAACCTTTATTCTTTAATATAACTCACTAATTCCCCGTATTTTTGGAAATCAACAAAAACAATAAAAGAACACTGTCAGTCAAATAAGGTAAAAGTCTAGTTCTAGGGGTGATTTTGGAAATAGCTTCTTAAAAAACAAAGAGTATTGAGGATGTTGTCTAATAAACGGCATCTTATGTTAGTCACTATGTACCCAGCAGCTGAAAATGCCCTCTCTGATTCAACACTGGTAGGCACCAGCGTGAGTAAATAATTATATGCGAACTGTAAAAAACTACCCCTTGTTCCACCACACTCATATAGATCCATCTCTTTCTTTAAGAGTGACTCTAAAGTATCTAAACTCGTAAATACACGCAAAAAAGGACTTTTGGATGCTCTAATAGTTTCTACTAATTCCTCTTGAAGAGTCGTGTTAGTTTTTGCAGCAGCAGCACTTAAATGCAAATCTTCTGAAATCATTGAAAGAGGCAATTCATCTTCGTGTTCTATGTTTGCTACTGTGGTATTAATCTCATTCCTCATCCGTTGCAAATATTCGTAAATAGTCGGGATAGTTAATCAGCTTTGCTTTTCGTCAGTCAGCACATCGCTCGCGCGCACCGAGTGGACGTAGTGGTGTGTACCGTCGCTGACTACTGCCGCCCAATCACGTCAATTTCGAGGGAGATCTCGTCATATTATGCTTCGGGAATGATCTCGTGTCATTTTCATCGGGATTGCATTCCCTAGTTAAGAGATTTTCAGGTGGACCATGGCAGTGAATCCCCTGCATTACTTGACCCGTCCTACAAAGAAGAATAGGGAAGGAGGAGTCAGGTAAATGTATCTTGGTTCAGGTGCATGGATCTTTACCAGATATGTCATTCAATTTGTCGTTAACTAGGGTCAATTTTACGACATCCATAATCAGCCTATAATGTTCCCATTGCTGGGACACAGGCCTCCTCTCTATGAGAGGGAATGGGCTATAATGCACCACGCGGGCCCAGTGCGGGTTGGTAGATGTCACGTCTTCGAATTTTTGGTTCTACGACATGCCGGTTTCCTCACGATGTTTTCCTTCACCGTTTTGAGAGCATTTTACGACATAAAACGTAAATATAGGTATATTTTATTTATTATCGGTCTAGTTCTATGTTTCCCTATCAGTAGAAGTATTGCACAACCTAGATAGAGCGCGAAGTGAATAAAGTAAATGTAGGTAACTAGGTACCTACACGGTTATATAATGATTACTAAGAGAAATGTGAAAAAGGCAAGTATTAAGAGCGTTTACGACTTATGGCATTTAATACAACCTTTTATATCCTTTTTTTTAAATGACTGAACCGATTTTAATTACATTTCATACGCATAAGCGGGATACATAAGCCTAAAAAGTTATCAGAGAACATTTTCTAGGCTGGGAGTTAGGACACATTACACAAAAAGAGTCTCAAAAGTCAGTAAAGGGGATCAAATACTAGTCTACTATGATTTAACTTCCAACATTTTTTTTTTTTAAAACGTTGCCCCACACTAGGAATTTCTCCTGTATCGTGGGTGCGTTTACAAAGATTTAAACTCGCATACACAAACATTCAAACCCGGAACAACTACCTGTAGGCCATACAAATATTTGTTCCACGCGGGAATCGAACCCGCGACACGAAGCGCAGCAGTCAATCTCTCAGCCACTGCGCCAACCGTGCCGTCACGTTCAAAATTCGGAAATTGTTATACAATAGTGTCACTATTACTAATATCCTAGTTATATTTATGGTTATAAGCGTTGGTGTGCCCCCGTTTTCTAATGAATTTGGTAATTCTTGGTTATCTATATGTTATTTGTTTTTTTGGCTATATCACCATCACGGATTACCGTGTAGGCGAGACAACTTTGACTGGCAAACTTATCATTTGTCTTATTACCTATACTGGGCCTCGTGACATACTGCGAGAGCACAGGGCTGGAGGTTGTCATAGGCGCCGACGCAAATGCTCATCATCCTCTGTGGGGCATGGACACGCAAAACGCAAGGGGTAAGGCTCTTGTAGATTACTTATTTACAACTAACTTAACCCTACTGAATACAGGTTCTGAACCAACCTTCGTAAACAGACGTAGCCAAACAATCATCGACCTCACTCTGGCAACGGAGGGCGCAGCTTCCATCATCACCGTCTGGCAGGTCTTTAAGGAGGCCTCCTGCTCGGACCACAGGTGGATCCGCTTCGACATACAGGTCTGTGTGACTCCAATACTGCCACGGCGCAACCCGCGTAACACCGACCGTGGTGCCTATACACGCACCCTCCAAACCAAGCTTGCGCTAACAAACTACCGGATAACCTACGAGGGCACGCCGCAGATCGACGAGCGTGTAAGTCATCTCACGAAATCAATGCTAGACAGCTACCAATCATCCTGTCCGGAATCCACTCCGCCCACAACACCAGAGAAGCAACCATGGTGGGGAGCGAATCTGGAACGCAAGCGCGGGAAGGTAAGGGCAGCACTAAACAGAGCCATGAATACCTGTGCTGACAAGGATTGGGACGTATATTATGCCAAATCCAGCTACAAAAAATGCATCAGATTCAGGAGTTCAACCGGAGGGCGGAAATACTGTGGCAACATCGAATCCTGCCAACAAGCAAACAGGGTAAGGAAAATACTGGCACAGCAGAGCCCGTCCGGGCCCGCTGTTCTCCGGAAACCCGACAACACACTTACCATCTCACCAGAAGAGGCGATGCACGTCCTTATAGAAACTCACTTCCCAGGCTGCGCTTTCGCACAGAACATCGACTGGACAGAGGTAACTCAAACACCTTCAGAAAACGACTGGCGCTACTCACACAAAGTGATAACACTGGAGAAACTCCAGTGGGCGATCAGGTGCTTCCATCCCTTCAAGGAAGCCGGTCCGGACGGAGTCTTTCCCGCCTTATTGCAGTGGGGAGGGGACTCTGTCGCCAGTAGACTGGTACATGGGTACCAGTCTACTGGTGACACTGGCGTCTATAGGAGCGTGCCTGGCCTTTAGATACGTTCCAAAAAGATGGAGGGAAGTGAAAGTTATATTCATTCCCAAGCCAGGTAAGAGTGACGATACAAATGCCAAATCCCACCGACCGATCAGCCTAACCTCCTTCCTCCTTAAAACCATGGAGAGAATCTGCGAAAGAGAGCTGAGGGATGGCGTTTTAAAACGATCCCACTCCATGCTAAACAGCATGCTTACAGCTCGGGTAAATCCACTGAATCCGCTCTTCATCTAGTGGTCGGCCGGATAGAAGAAGCGATACATCAGAAGGGAACCTGCCTGGGCACTTTCATAGACATTGAAGATCGATAAAACAAACTTCTCCAGCATTAGCACCGCCCTCTCTCGACACGGAGTAGAACAGGTAATGACTGACTGGATTACTAATATGTTAAGTAAACGAGTGGTTCGCCTTGCAGAGGAACAGCAGATGGCCATGATAGCCAGAGGCTGCCCCCAAGGAGGTGTACTATCCCCCCTCCTCTGGAACCTGGTCATTCATGATCTTATCACTAAACTCAACGCGAACCATTTCTATACAATAGGGTACGCCGACGATCTCGCCATCCTCATTTCGGGGAAAGTGACGGGGACAATCTGCAATCTCACTCAACAGGCGCTATGCATTGTTGAAAAGTGGTGCAGAGAATTTGACCTCTCAGTGAACCCCACGAAAACAGAACTAGTCATGTTTACCCAAAAACGAACACTAGGCCCTTATCGCCTACCAAAACTTTTCGATACAGAACTCCAGATAGCCGACGAGGTCAAATACCTGGGAGTCATCCTGGACAGTAAGTTAAACTGGAGTTAAAGTCAAACACCTAGACAACAAAATAAACAGGGCCTGCATCACCTTTTGGCAATGCAGAAGGATAGGTGAGAAGTGGGGCCTATCCCCTAAAATTATACTTTGGTTATACTGCGCAGTGATCCGACTCATGATTACCAACGGGGCAGCGGTCTGGTGGCCCCGCAGCAGACTAGCCACAGCCTCTATCAAACTGCAACGCATGCAAAGGCTTGCCTGCATGGCGACCACAGGTTGCATGAGGACTACCCCGACCGCAGCCCTCGAAGCCATGTTAGGACTCCCACCGCTCCATCTGTTCATACAGTCGGAAGCGACGATGACGGCAGTACGCCTTAAAACACTTCAACTCTGGGGCAAGAAGGTAACACAGCACACCGCGGTACTGGAGGGATTCTATAATGAGTTCCCCCTGGCAAAAGCAATAAACGATCGGATACACAAACAGTTCGTATTCGATAAAAAATACAAAAACCAACTCCATGAGGACCACCGCTGCGAGGGATTAAGCCCGGCAGAACTTCGGATCTTCACGGATGGATCTTAAACAGGTACTGGCACTGGAGCTGGAGTCTTCTCGGAGGATCTCAACATCCATATAGCCACACCACGGTATTTCAGGCAGAATGCATGGCCATTTCCCTGGCGGCATCAGCCATCTCAGCCAGGGGGGTTGTGGACCACTCTATTCGCATACTCTCAGACAGCATGGCTGTACTGCTAGCACTATACAACTATATAGTCAACTCTGGGTTAATACACGAGTGTCATCAACGCCTGAACCAGGTTGGTAATCTCAATAATATAACCATACAATGGATCAAAGGACACAGCGATTCCTAAGGCAATGATGCAGCGGACGAACTCGCTAGAAGGGGATCGAGCATGGCAGCAGTGGGACCCGAACACATCGTGCCACTCCCTTTCGGGTATCTACGCACACTGGTAAGGAAACGAACCAGTGAACAACACCAAGCTATGGCTGGACCATGGCGAGTGCAGGCAGGCCAAGGAAGCACTTCCTACTATCGATGGCCGCCTGACCAAACGGGCGCTTCGGCTGACCAAATTACAGCTGCGCACACTAACAGCCGCCATCTCTGGACACGGCTCTTTTAATAAACACCTCTTTGTCATAGGAGTCACAGACAGCCCCCTATGCCGAGCCTGCATGGAGGAAGACGAAACAGCAGCCCACGTGCTTCTGCATTGCCCAGTGGTTGCAACATACAGGGCAAAGTACTTCGGTAACCCAGGTACTCTCCGCGAGATTGTCAGCAACATCAAGCCGCTGCAGGTCTTTCTCGGGGAGTTAGGGTGGATCGAATAAATTTCCCACCCGCACGCAAAATTCGCGCTTTGGCGTGGAGTTGCGGACAACAGCCCGTTATACAATACAATACCTATACTGGGTTTGTCATAAGGAAAACAAATAATCTGGCTATATTCTTCCCATTGCTAGGAACTTTAGGATTTAGCTTGTACCGACAAAATTAAAGAGATGTCATTGAGACCATTGAGAAAAACGGGGTCCAAGGTACACCGACGCGAAAAAAAATCAGCTGTTCCATACATTTTGTTTAACCGTGTAGGTATTGCACTTTTGTAAGAAACAGTAGATTTTTTTTAATAACCGATTAAAAATTTCTATGTGCGGGGGCTCAAAATGATGTACTGAATACGTGGTAACCGTATTAGCGTCGGTTTCCCTTACACCCTGTATAAATCAATGGTTGAGACATCTCACAAACACTACCTAATAATGCTACAATAAAATCAACCGTATTGTTATCTGTATAGGTAGTCCCATAGTTTCAGTTGATTGGTGAACCACAGATAGTTCGTAAAAAACATGTTCAAGGCAAGGTGACGTTTTTAGTGGCCAGCAAAGTTTTTATCATCTGTGGTCACTATAAAAGTTAATAGAACGAATGAATTAGGGCAAATGATAATCTGTGCTCTATTGGAATATTGTAACATAAGGTTACCGATGAGCTTAATAGGGTTTTTCAGCAACCATAACAGTACGAAAACTTGATAGCTGTGTAGTTGGGACGTGATTTCAGAACACCAAAACTATTGGCAATTTCACTTTCCTCGTTACTGTGTTAGGTATCTGGTCACATCTTTATTAGATCCTTATTAGACCTGTAAACGCAGGCAATAAACTTCTCGTTGGCTAGCAACAAATCGCTTAGATGATAGCAGCATCCGTTGATAACATCACACTGTGAAATTATACATATAGTTTCCATGCATTTCCGTGACTACGTAACTCACCATATTTCGCCATTAACATAGAACACCACATTGTACGTATGTTGTTAAATAATTTATTTCAACAAAGATGTATAGAATGATTATTTAAAAATGAACAGAGCACTTTGACCGTCACCACTCGTGACCCTTATCGTCGTAGAATAGGCAGCAATATATTAGTGAAATAAAATCGTCAAACATGAGAATGCTGAAGTAGTTAGTACTTCAGCCTTTTCATGTTTCAGGATATCCAAATTCTTACATAATTATCATTCACCTATTGGGTACCCTGGACGATCATCTATGGGCCATAGAAGTTTTTATTCAGTACAATTTGTCAATAATATTCATGTCCTTAAGGGGCCGGTGACGGTGACCGCGAAAACCCTCCAACAATTTCTTACTTTTCTACACTTCTCGATTTTCTAGATCTTTCGCTATTCATTCACCGCAGCGCTGTCGACTGTCAGCTGTTTTGGAGTGTCGAGGCCACGGTCAACAGACCATGACCTTTTCCTTCTTCACTTACAGGTTGTGTTCCATCCATGGTGGTCAATGATTTTCCTTTAACGTAAACGTCTAACGCTCAGCCCACATGTCCCTGTCACGGTTTAAATGGCGGGTCATAGTTTAAGTTATTTCCATCGCTATGCAAGCAGCATGTTACTAGTTCTGAAGTAAGCACCTCGCAATATTGTTTTTTTTTTTTTAATACCTTGCCCATAATGTCACACTGGGCAAAGGCCTCCCACCTGTCTGCCTGGATCTCGCCTTTCAGTCTCCTCACCTTTTCCTGGGCCGGCCTCTGCTGCTATTTTTTTAAATATTTTTTAAATTAATAAGATTATTTTCTGGAAACTTTTCAACAGTACCCATAAATATTGTTTGTTCTCTTGCTGGTTGGGAATCAAGCACTTGCATCAATATCGTCAATTCCTAGGACAGTTCCACCGTCATAGACGTCCTTGTTACCAAATCGGTCCAGTCCTGTGTCGTCATCATCACGCCGACGACCTCTGTATGAAGCGCACGTCCTCACACATCTAGTCCATACTTAAGTGCATATACATGGATATCTATAACAGAAGGACCACCATCGTCTCTGTGTCACGTGATGGTCATCACACAGAGCGTGTGATACAGAGTAGCAAACGTCTCAAGCAAGCAAGAATGGCTTAAAAGGTGAACGAGGATCTTGACTAATGAGGAGTACCGGCCTTTTTAGAGTCGCAACGCCACTGAAGTTAGGTTCGACTGCAATTTTAAATGATCCTGCCAGTACCGTCCATTATTTTATAAAAAAAAAAATCTGATTGCCCTTGCGCGCATGTCTTTCAAATTTTGAACTTCTTAATAAATTGATTGTACGCAGTTGGTCTTCTGAAATATTTTCATCGTTCTTTTCTTGATCACCGCGTGCCGCTCGTGTAGTTGCACCGTCGCCGCACGCGCAACTAGATAATTATCGGTTACAATGAATTGAATAACAGTCTCAAAACTTGATTGCTAGTGTTATTGGGTTAGGTTCAGTCACGTGAAAAATATGTACACTTGTTTTTTTTTTTCAGTTGTTGTGAATGGAGAAAATCGTGTATCTACTTTATTTTTGTATTTGGTTCTATAAATTATCATATGCCTATTTACTAAACGGGGTGAGGACATGAATTTTGTAATGACCACTGTTATCATTTTCAT
Source organism: Noctua fimbriata (assembly GCA_905163415.1). Lineage (NCBI taxonomy): Eukaryota > Metazoa > Arthropoda > Insecta > Lepidoptera > Noctuidae > Noctua > Noctua fimbriata. Next base: position 2,212,677 of record LR990923.1, read on the forward strand.
TTTTTAGGTACAAGTTGCCCCTTTTGATGCGGTAAGAGGAGAAAGCATATTTATTTGGTCATTTGAGCATTTATTTATTTTGCTGATATCCTCAGTAATTTTAAATTATTAGGTACTTGTGTAGTGTAGGTACCCACTTGTCTCGGGATTTAGGACTCCTGGAGTAAGTTATTCCTGTCCTCTAAACAGGAACTAATATGAGAACAAATCATGCCGCATGCCTAATAAAAATTCAATAAGTTATTCAGGGTCTGGCTGCTCACTGTGAAACCTGGTCTAAGTTATTAAATCCAACACTCATTCTTTCTTCGTGGGGAAAATACAAATAAAAAGATAGAAAAGTTAACAAATCGAAGCATCTAGAAATCTACAAGGCCTAAGCTGTAACTGGTAAAATATATAAAGCTCATGGCAAGAATAAAACATTCGTTGAATTTCACATGGAGCGACTGCCTATCTGACTTCTACAACCTACATTTAATTTATAACCAATGTAAGTCTACACCGTTACAGCGTAGGCCTTGTAGATTTCTAGATGCTTCGATTTGTTAACTTTATAACTATATTTTACATTTTTGTAATGTAAGCAATCACTTGTTGTACCACGTAACCTACACTGTCCTCCCATAATTAAGTCCTAACGCTGTAACATAATAATATTGTAAAACCAAATAATTTTAAGAGAGTAACCATGGAGTTTCTTGCTGGTTCTTCTGCATGAGAAACGAGTGGTTTCGTATGCAGGTTCGGAACCGTGCACCTATTTTTCGACGTTTTATTAAGTGCCCCTGTAGGCCTAGGTGAAATAAAATATTTTGATTTGAATTTACGAAACATGGAAAGTTTAGGTAGATGACGATGGACCCCACCACCGCCACCTACGTAGCCTTTTCCCCAAGTACACACTACCCACACGCACGAACATTACGCAACGCTAATAATGTTATCATTCCACAGTATTGTTGACTGTTACCCGTTTGTTTGTTATTGTTGCTAGCGGCGCCTGCGTGTAGCGGTTTCCCTGAAATATAAGCATGACACTTGGTCTTGTCTCGAAATTGTTTATGAGACGCGTACTTATTATACATCGTACAAGTGTAGTACGCGGAATGAAGACATATACATATAACATACCTTTTACACCTACATGGAGTTGGTTTAATTTGTGAATTTGTGGGTGCTTTCAGGTTCTGGGTTGAGATTATCTCAAAAAACCGTTCCATAATTGGCAAGACTTAAAGATCTATAAAGTACGAAAGAGCAAAATAGGAGGAGTACAAGAGATTCTTCGCATGATGGAATACTCTAACTGGTAAAATGACCATGTGCATTTCTTCCTAACACTTCGGTAAAGCAGGCGTAAAGTAATCCTGCTGTGAAGACTATTTTGAGTATATCGCATATGCCTATAACCAGTAATACTAAGTATTAATTGTATTCAGTATGATTAAAGAAGCTACCCGGAAGACCGGTTAGTATGCTCATGGCAATCGCAGCAGTTGGCAATTATGCCATCCTGATGACAAATGTTACGACAATTTACTGGATAGGCCTACGTTCTTTGTACGTAGATTGTTTAAGAATAAATTGTATTCATTCTTAATAAATGTATTATATGTATGACTATCATGACAATCGTCATGTTATAATTAGAACATGGCCACTACTATAGCTTCCGTCATTGTCATCATGTCCGCAGGAAAATAGAACACAGGTCTGATAGCCCACAGTGAACAATATTGAAGGTCTAAGTCAGAGCCTTGGTCTGACTGAGTCATGTGCGTAATAACGCAGGGCGAAGGTCAAGAATAATAGTAGGCAAACAATCGAGAGGCAGAGCGACTGTCTCCTGACGAGGATTGGATTCGAACCCAGTCAGGCGACATCATCATCAGGTGTTTATTTAGTTCATCACTAAACTTGTACTGTCAATTACGGGATATCTTCCGTGATTGTTCATTATTTTGTGCTCCCGATATTTCGACGCTGTTGCAAGCACCATGATCGCGGGTTGACTGGAAAATACGGGTGGATGGAAAATAAATTGTAAAGAGCAGACAAATCTGTCAACCCTCTTTCTTTGTCTGTTGCTACGCGCACTACTGGAACTAGACACTAACTACTCTACTCATTTTCATCACTGCTCTCAACACGGTGCAAAAAATAATATATCTTGAGGCAACTGGCAAGTCCTACAATCAAAAAATTCGAAGACATCTAACGTTTAGGTATCAACCCGCACGGGACCCGGGTGGTGGGTTAAATCCCGCTCACTCTCGCAGAGAGGAAGAAAGTACTAACTTTGAAGGTGTTTGGAGAAATTTATAAGAAGTGCTTTTTACGAACGATATTCACAATCTCATCGTTTGCTGCAAAGACAGAGTCCTACATCCACCATTTCGCAGGGACCACACTACAAGAGAAACCACTCATGTAATTAAATAATACACACAACAATTATAATGTACGCCATATTTAATTGTTATACAATAATGATCTATTTGGCTGTGTCGAAAGGAAAGTATTTACGCAACTTCGGTCAGTGTGCCTAATTGTAATGCCTGGCCTATTGTGGATCGCGTGTTGATACTGACCTACTGATTGTGTTACATTTTATAGACCAAAGACAACTTGAACCGTGGCGAAACTTGGAACTAAAAAATGTATGCAATCTAACGTTTCGTTTGACAGTTCCCGTAGTTAGCAGCGCTACTTCTAAGTGTCAAGTTAAAATGGTGGTCTACATAGTTACGTGATGGAATGTCGTCATTTATTTATTTCAGTTTATTTTGTGGCTGTTTTATGTGAGATGGATTAAATATGTTGTTGATTGGTTGTAGTCATGCGTTAATTTGACATGTGGACCGTGATCGATAGTGAGGATTGAAATGGTGGTTATGTAGTATCGATGGCACAATAGCAATAGAATAGACTCGTTCTACTTTTGAAGTAAATAACAATTCAAACCTGCATTTATTAACTTAATACGGAGCAGACTAAATGAAAAATGTATTATGTAAATGACAAGTTCCGTTTGATGCAGCACTTTCGAAAAAGTCCTCCATGAAATCAAAATGAAAATCACAATCAAAACAACTAGTACAAGAGCCCAACAATAAAGAAATACTCCCTGATACGGCTGACACCCTGAAGATAGAAAGACAGCAGGGACAACAAGGACGATGAAAGTAAGCACTAAGGAAGGATTTTCAATGATTCATCCCTGAAAAGGAGTAAATAGGGTGTGAAACTTTGTATGGAAGTCAGTCATTTAAAAACAATACGATATCGTCATAGTCGCGGGAGACAGATGGATGAGGGACCCACAGAACTGAGAAGTATGGCAGAAGATCTTTCTTCTGCCATACTTCTCGTCTATAGGCCTATCCCTAACAGTGTGTGAATCCGGGTTGAAATGATGATAATGATAGTCATTTAGCCAATAGAAATCTCAACACGCTCACCGGGCTTGTGACATAATACATCAGTTTTTTTTTTACAAATTATAAGGCTGATTTTAAAAAAATATGTTTCCCTAACTAAGTACAAGTAGACGTGATAGTAGATCAAGTATGTATGTAGAGTCACGACTCACGAGCTCTAATATGTACCTATACACTTTCCTAAATTTAAAAGCAGTTTTTGCGAGAAATATCGATAGTAACTTGGAGATGGTATATTTTTCATAAAAAATATGAATTTCAGAATACAATGTACGTAACAACATGCAATTTTAATAAGAACAGTAGGAGAAAAACACTTTTAAATATTGCTATATTGGTGCTCGTGACTGTACTGGCTCAACTGGCTGATGTAACAAAACTATAGCGCGATGCAGTATTCCAACCAGACAGTACAACGCCATCTGTTGAACACGACGAAAACGATGCGGGCTGGGTTAGGTTTAGCTAAAAAGTTTAATTTAGTCTTTTATTTTTAACCTTTTTACAAAACGAATATTATTTATTTATCATTATCTTTTAACTAAAGATAAGTCTTGTACTTACCTACATTTATTACTGTCAGTGTCAAGTCATTTTAAACATTGGTACCTAGTAAAAAGCAATCTATTAACAAGATCGACTTTATTTTCTCGGACGTGTTGTTTCATAGAGAAGGAGTTCTATGTATTTTGTTATGTACCTACATATATAGGTTATACTGTACATCAAAATTAACCGCTCTCGTCTGTCTGTGTGACCGCCTTGTAAATTATACAAAGTAAGTAGGTACGTAAAGTGACACCCAAGTAGGTACTAAACTTTGTATAATTTAGGTACATTTTCGACTCCACGAGACGAGTGACCCGCGACAGCCCCATCACGTAAGTTAGTGTACAAGTTATAACAACTATTCTTCTATATTTGTCGCGATTAGAGATCGTCAAAGCGTGTCTAATAAATAAAAACAAAACGTTTCCTCTTCCGACTCCGCCATTTTGTGTTTTTGTCGCGGAAGTACTTCCGGTACTTAGAGGTTGACAATTGATTGAAAAAAATGACTAATAAAGTTGAAACGAACATGTTCCTACGTAAATGTAATATTCAATTAATTAAAGATTCGGAACTTCGCTAATTACGGAATCAAAACAATGTGCTTCGACAAATTGTAGGTAGAACATCACAATTGATTCCGGGGAGAGAGACGTAGAGGTGTTGTTTGCACATTTAGCTAAGTGAAAGTCTTAACACGTACAGAAATGAAACAGAACCCTATTGCGTACCTACTAAGCCTAAACTTAGATTAATTGGATTGAGATTTTTTCTGCGTTGAAGCGCCTGAGGAAAAGCTTATAGCAAAAAGTATTCACTCGCTTAGTGGTTTCACTTTTAGCGTCGTATGGAGCCCTTCTTGCTGATGGGGTTGCCATGGCGTTGCAGTGCATCAGGGATGTAGATTGTTTTACACAGTAATGCAAAAGCGCGCAGTATCGATTGTGGCTCGCGTCATGGCCAGCCCTAATGGCGGCTCCACATTAGTGCCGTGAATTCACGCGCGAATTCTCGCCGTGAATTCACGGCACAAGTCGTGCCCTCCACATTCACGGGATGCTCTCAATCGTTCGTGAAATCTGCTGTGAAATGGACGTAGAAGCTGCTGCTGCATAACTTTGTTTGCTGTGGCAATATATAACTATTTAGACGTCCAAGTTTCTTTTTTAATTCTTTGATATCAATATTATCCATTTGACTACTAATCCGCTTCCAGACTGCATACGTCCGTTCGCCTTTGTAGTCCGGAGTAAACTGGCACGGGGCCGTGAATGTGGATGTGTACGCGTGAACGCCGTGCGAAGGGGGCGCAAACCCTATGTCGCGGGACAAAATACCGACACTGATCGGGGAACAGGCGTGAATGCGCGTGAACCCCGCGAAAACCGTCCGCATTCACGTTCACGCCTGTTTACGGGGCTTCACGGCACTAATGTGGAGCCGCCATAACAGGGTTCTGGAAATGATTGCTGGCAGAGTGGACTGTCCTTATGTGGTTCACTGTTGTCAGTTACCTGTGTCACCGTATCGTGTTGTTTACTGACACTCAGTTTTTAAGGGTTGTATTTACTAACCCTCTATGAGCCTCCGCTCGAATTAATGATTTTGAATTGAATTGAATTTTTCTTGCAGGCGCATCGTCAATCGGTATCTATATTGTATCGTCTTTAACCACTACTGCAATAATAATAGTATGTATGTGCATGAGAAAATATTACTCTATGTCAAAATGACAAAACTTTGTGATCACAAACACAACCTATTGAGTTTTGGATGATTCCTACAGAGATAGAGGTCAGAGGGTTAATAAGATGGTAGGATGGCATTTTTCCAACGCGCCTATTTATCGAAGTCCTGCACAAGTGAAATCAAGTTCTAGGTCAACACTTAGAACTTGATTTTGTTCACTTGTGTCTATTTTGTCTAGGTTCTAAGTATGAAAGCGCCTAAAGTTTTAAGGACAGCAACACATTACACATTGACAATACCATGCTCACTAAAATTACGAAGATAATAAAAATCAAATAAACAAAAAATCAAATAACACAGCTAGTCACATGTCATGTAGTATTACAATAGCCACTTTTATCAAATCAGTAATAAAAAGTGTCGGTTTTGACTCACACCATAATCGAACTTGGCCTGATTGAGTGACCATGCCCTTGTCTTGAGTCAAAAGGTCATACTATTCTATATACAGTCCCTTATTTAGACCACGGGCACAGGAAAACAGACCGCGACTTGAATGTGTACGACATCTTTAAGATGGAGACTGGTGGAATTAATTAGATTAGGACAGTTGTAAACCATATTTTGAATCCATGAAGCTTCAACATTGCTCCAACATTGCCGTCATTATACATCTTTGAGGTGGCAGTGTTTGATAAGACAAACTCACAGCTTTTCGAAATAAGAGCCCCAGCTGATCCTCGGTTAAGGAAAAGGGATTCGAACATTTATTGTGTTGATCGGTTGATCGCTGTAAAACAGGCCCTCCTACGTAAAAGTATTTATCGAATGTAATTTTCAATAAAATCTTAATAATAATATGTTTAGCAGTGTTTTATTCGTAAATGTTATTAGTCCACAGCTGAGTTTATGGAAGACACCACTGACATTTAGATTATTACAATATTACATTTAATTTAATGATTTTGTTCTCCCCATTGGTTTGAATGTCATTAAAATGGCTGTTTCTTTTGTTTTCAATATAAAGGGTGTAAATAGACCCTTAACATATCCGAAAGGCACTTGTTTACCCCGTCTTTGCGATATTTTTTTTGTCCTAGACCACCTGGGAACCTTCTAGTTACTGAGATATTGGGGGACAAAGTTCCAACGTTTTCACAAGTTTTTTTTAAATACATGTTTTTAATGTAAGATTACGATAAAAAACTGTTCTCATTAATTGTTATTCATGTATAAGCGCAGAAGATGGATACCCATGCACAGTGTAGCAGCAAACACGGATATTTTAATAGTACTGTACACGTTGACCTGCGACGTCCACCTGGTCATTGTTCCTTCCCTCAGGAACGTCGGCCACATACACGCGGTAACATCATCGAACGTTTGAGCCTGAGGTCGCAAGCAGGCAATCAGATGTAAGTACGCACCATGTCCGGCTTCCAATGCAGCAGCCATGTTACTGAGATATTGGGGGTCAAAGTTCCAACGTTTTCACAAGTTTTTTTTAAATACATGTTTTTAATGTAAGATTTTTACTTTACACACCTCCACGGCCCACGTACTATTCAATCCATCCATCAGCACAGCCAGTTCCATCGAGTCCTACCGTAAAACGTCAGTTTTCACCCCAAAAATAAGTCGATTCCCAGCAATAATTTTTGCGTAAAGTTACTTAGTTTGGTGTACAGAATGATTGGTTGACGGCTATGTGAAGGGTCTGTTTACACCCTGTAGATTTAAGTATATTCTAAGTTACAATGTATTTTGTTCTTGTTCCTTTATTTAGATTTATTATTATGTTGACATTTGTAATTGTGTGTTAGTACGTAAGGAATTGTGTGGTATGTAAGTAATTTAGTTATTTTATTTTAAATGTGTTTCTGGTTTCGACACAACTAACTTTATTATTATGTGTATGCTCTCGAGTAAAATGTAGCGACCTGACCATATTATTATAACATCCTATTGTAATGAAACCTACATTTACGAATAAATTTGATTTGATTTAATTACAGAGATTAAATTTGTAGGTAGTGGGGAATACCTATTCTGCAGAATCCCCACTGCTATAATGCAACCACAAAAGACAAAAGTCTGTTTCAATCATAAAACAAAAAAAAAACATATTGTAATCATCACACACGCTAACGGTCATGGAACTTTATAGACTAGACAAGGCGAAAATCCGTCAGCAGATGAAGCAGTAAAACTGGTATTGTCCTTATGTGTAGCCTGCTTTCTATGTGATATATTATTACTTAGGTACTATTAAATTACTGAAAGGCATCATGCAAATAAATCCCTATTGACGGTCTGTATAGTTACTAAACCATGCCGAAAGGAAGCTGCTTGTCTTGATTATTATAATCAGGTGACCAATATTCCAAATATGGCCAAATTATACGGTGCCTGATTTCATATTACAACGCACACTGATCGCATTGTATCATCTATAACAGTTTGTGTAAGTATTTAGATACAAACAGTTTTCATATTGTAATTAAATCAACGAAGCATTAAAAATTAATTACGCAACTCATTTATTCGAAGAAAAACAACGAGTATCTGTAAAACTAAAAATGTTGCAAAAGATACGATAAAAAACTGTTCCCATTAATTGTTCTTCATGTATAAGCGCAGAAGATGGATACCCATGCACAGTGTAGCAGCAAACACGGATATTTTAATAGTACTGTACATGTTGACCTGCGACGTCCACCTGGTCATTGTTCCTTCCCTCAGGAACGTCGGCCACATACACGCGGTAACATCATCGAATGTTTGAGCCTGAGGTCGCAAGCAGGCAATCAGATGTAAGTACGCACCATGTCCGGCTTCCAATGCAGCAGCCACGTCCCCCTCAGCAAAAACATCCAAAGCTCCCCATTCTAAATACTTAGGGCTTCCTCTGCTCATCAAAGCTCGCAGACCAACGTAATCCCCGCAGCGCGGCACGAACACATCAGCTATAAATGACTCTTTGTAACTGACGGGATTAGCCGCTTCACTACCAAACAGGTTCACCAGTTGCTCCAACACATCTTCTTTACAATCTTTGTCGTCATCTTGCACCATCAGATAGCCAATCAACGCTGAGTATTTCTCTAAGCTGCCTGTAGTCGATGTTCTAGGTTTCTCCATCGCCCAAATGATGGGGCCACGCATACTGAATATATCACCAGTATAACCCTGTTTACTCCAAAAGTTTACCTCGTATTGTATGCAAAATTTTTTTGACAGGCCAGGTTCAACGTCTTTAGTTATTTTTCTAGTTTCTTCTGATATTAATTTTTCCTCCACATAGATTCCGGGTATCTCGTCTGGTCTCAGAGCCATCGCTAGTAAATTGCACATGTAAATAGTCTCTCCCTTTATTGTTTCTAATATAACCTTCTCAGAATATTTGCGAATACCTTTAATGGATTTAGCTTTGAGTGTGATATCAGCTACGCTTTTATGAAGTTTGCTGGTGAGACGTTTCCTACAGTGTCCTAAAAGTTTTTCCCGAAACCTTGTGTTCAATCCGCCGAGGTGGTTCTTTGCACTGCTCGTTCTATAACATTGGTGGAGATAAAATAGGAGTGACACACTATGAGCTGGAGCCCCACAGACTAGTCTTACGATAATCCTCATGATTTCCCTCGAAGTAGAGAAGAGAAGATTCGAGCAAATATTTGACTCCATGCTCGTCTGGTCGTAGTACAACAACGTCTTCTTCTCTGCCTCTAAGTCTATGCACGTTTGGAACAGATCTGCCATGCTAATATCCAAGTATGATTGATATTTATTTAATTCAAATTTCTCGAATAAGTTCAAGTAATCGAAGTCGTGTACATTGTTCCGAAACTCAACCGTACTTCCGTTAGGATATTGGAAAACTTTCTGTAAAGATGTTGATGATAGTGTTGCAACTGTATCGTCTTTAGCGAATGTCCTTAATTCGTCAACTGGCTTTCCTTCTGGATAAATGATTCCGTCTGGTAGGGGTACTCCGAGTTCTTTGGAGTATTGAAGGAGGTACCTTCTGGCTACGTTGTCAAGTACCTGCCTGGCTGAGTACTCGCGTCGCTCACGTTGAATACTGAAATGTTCGCTTTCTGAGTCAGACTCATCATGAGCGACGTCCATAAAAACTACGTTGGACACAGAACGTGTTTTGGGGGAAGGTGAGTGTAGGTCTAAGAGCACAATATCTATGGTGTTACCGAATTTCTTCAGCAGTTTGTGTGCGGCGACCAACCCTGGGAGAGTACATCCTAGGACGATGACGTCGGCCTGTATACTAGTTGTGCCGCCAAAGCCGTGCTTCTTGACCATTAGGTAACCGCGAATGTACTTACTTTTATTGTTACACTGGTATTTTCTTGTAGGATGAGATGACAGTTAGACTTGAAGTACATGACGTTAGTTAAATCTGTAGAATCTATGGATAGAATTATATTATGACCTCTTCGAATTCAATAAAAGTCATGGTTCTTTTCTTTGGCGCTTGAATGGCATATGGCGTTGTTGGGAAACTTGCGAAATTGTGTGCGGAAATTATATTGAAAACTTGCTCTGCCCCGCGACCTTAATCCGCGTGAATTTTTTATAAAAATATGCATTTGGATTTGCCTGTTCGAATCGGATTTTGTTAATAATTTCAAGGGTTTTTTTTTTGCCGAAACCCTAAATCTTTTTCTTAAATAACAAAATGACAAATTGTGTCGACTCAATGACAGATTTCCTTGCACTAGCCGTCATTTTGTCGATTCTTCCGTCAAAGAAATCCTATCCTAGTCTACGGTGGCCATGCTACGGGGTCAGCTATCTGCCAGTAAAAGGTACCTATAGATACCAGACGGTTAACAAGACAGTTCAGATTAAAGTAGTGCAAAAACGAATCATGCAACTTGTCTTACCTTTTATTCGATGATGTGTTAGACTTAAAGAATTTTGCAGTCTAAAGTTTCATCTTAGTTTAATCTTTCTCTTGATTTAAAATTTAACATGAAACTTTAGTGCTCTCGTTTACTTACAAAAACATAAACCTTCAACATAAATGGTGGATTATAGTACAACTTATAGTTTTAATAATTACATAATTATGTATGTCTTCACAAGCATTGCTTTCACCATGACTCTGACAGGGCAATAACTTTTAAACAATTAATTATGCGGTCCCTCCGCGCAGTCTGAAAACGCAGGTTGAAATTAGAGACATGATACTGTTTCTGTTCTTGTAGAGAAACTACTGTACTACTTAGAAACATCATAAAATCTTCTATCTTTATTACTGTTTCTTGCATTAGTACAGTAGGGAAAATTGAATTTAACTTGACAAACTAAGTAAATTTGCCATGATATAGCCATTTTGAAGAACTGTGAAAAAACGACAGTTGTGATTTGGAAATACGGACAATTTAAGTTGGTACTCCTTTTCTTAAGTAGGCCGCTGCAAACATAATCTGGCAAAATGGGGTATTATTGGTTCCACCAACACTCCGGATCAAACATGCTGGCAGGCGCGGTCGCAGCCTAAGTATTTGTGGGGGTCACGAGGGGCCGTAGCCAGAAATTTGGTTTAGGACCGATTGCGGGTGTTAAACAATTATCTTTGAAAAAGGTTAGTTTCTCTTGCTGAACAGAAGCAGGATATTACAGAAAAATGCTATTTTAAGGTTTATCAATTTGGCATGTATGATTTGGGGGGGGGGGTCATGACCCCTGTGACCCTACCCCCCTAGGACCGCGCCTGTCTGCTGGAGTGTCCCAGGTGTCCGTTTACTTGCACTCTAGACGACCTGAATAGCGCCTCTGCTCCGCTGCAATAAACGTGGCCACCTACTTATACACCTACGGGTTAGGTAGTACACCCACATTTCGCCAGTTATGTTTAAGTCCCATATAATAGGGGGCGACCCTATTGCCATTACTGAAAAATTCCTAATGGAAAAACCCCATAACACTTTGCAATACCCGGGAATCGAACCTAGGACCTTATGACTAAAGTCTTGTTTAGTGCTACACGGTTCTTTTATCGCGTGGTCATATTTGGAACTAACGGTGCCATCTTGTTTTTCAGTATAATTTCAAAACTCCAAAAGAAGCACCACGAACGTGTAAGTTGAATTTGAGTTAACAATGACTTAACAAAAGTACTAAATTATGTTTCAACTTGAGCAATGAGCAGTAAACTCCTCGAAGAGCTTACAAGACAGAGGTTTATCAATTAATAGATCAAACAGTATTATCACTAACAGACGCACAAGGTAACGTTACAAATGATGTTGCAAGAACATACAAGATAGTGTGGAAATGACGCCAGTTTGACGATTACTATCAATCGCTTATCAATGACGTTGTGCAACGCTGTCTATGTTTGCACAGCAGATACTAAATGGGCATTGAACGATGATCAAATATATATATCATTTATATTATTTGTTTCTTCACCCTGATGTATGGCTTCAAATCCAGACGAAAATGCCTTTGAATTACACAGAAGAAAATGGCTGGTTTGTATTTAGTTTCTTTATTATTCTTACTTAAAACTTTATAGTTTTAAATATTTTTAAAAACACAAGCATACAAAAAAAAACATTAAAAAAAAATATTAATAAAAAATATGTGTTTTGTTGATGATTGCTGCTCTCAAAATGGCGAAGGAAACCGACATTTCCTAGAATGTCATGTGACAGACATTCTGCTCACGTGGCGGATAAGCGGATTGATGCATAGGCCTCCTCTCCCACAGAGAGGAGGCCTATGTTCCAGCTGTGGGAAAGTGATAATGCTGATTACGATGGCAGCTTCTTACTGTGTTTGTACTATAAGTGGGGTGTTGACTTGTGATCCTAACGCATTACCGTAAAATATCGCAAAGGATAGAGCCACCCCATTGGATAGCCAGATACGCTGATGCTTGCTGAGCTGTCCCGAATAAATAGTGCCGGCACAATTTATTTACAGGTTTGCAAAACCTTTTCACGTTATCCACCTTCTTAAAAGCACACATAGAACCCAAGGAAATCAGATAATCTCTAAGAATAGCCAGTGAAACTTTGGACCAAAGAAGACAATTCTGCGTAAATTAATATGTATAGGTATTGCTTGCATTATTTATGGTAATTCATATAATCCTAAATCACGAATCATCATCAATCAATCATATTTACAAGTAGGTAAGCCACTATTTAATTCCCAATGTCCTCCAAAAACCTCAATGTATTTCTAATAACAAAAGGTCAGTGCTATTAGAGACAAAACCGCAGTAAGTATTTTTATAATAGTATGTTCATAAAAAAAACTAACAATTTGAGCACTGTATTGGGAACCAATTCAATTAGTTTTAAATCGTACTTAATGATTCATCTTACCTTGATATAAATGGATTAACAAGATCCGTTTTCATGAAAAAAAAAAACATGTTTGTAAAAAAATAACCGACTTCCTTACTTTCGGAAGTCGGTGCCAATAAAGTCAATGAAACCCACAAAGATACCGGAATACAGAATGATACCTCGGTCGAGTGACAGAGCTCGAGTTGACAATCTTGCCTCGAGAGTATTTTCCCTAGTTTCAAGGTATTATGTGGGCCGATCCCGGCGGCACTGCAATGCCGGGCCGACCCGTGACGGGAGTGGAGCGAGCCCCGAACATCCCGTCAGCTTACAAAAATCAGATTAATATACTGGTCCCTCAGTGAGGGAACTTTCAGATATTAAGCTGAAAAGAACAGATACTACACTTTGATCTTAGCCAAAAGGCCGAGAAGCGATAACTGTGAAATTATAAGCGAGGGGGGTCATTCGGTCGCGGAGAATCTTAACACCGCGATTCAGAACCGTGACGTCAGTGGCATAGCGCCATCTACCGGCATTTTGGGAACTATTTGCCCGACCGCGGCTGTATATTATATGTCAGACGCAGTACATGACTGTTCAACTGGCCTATCTATTAGGTATAACATGTACACTTAGCGGCACGGAATCTGGTCCAAACATAATTAAACCGATAACGGGCGATTTTCATATCGCGTATGAGAATTTCGAGCGGCAGCTTGTCAGGACATTAATGTTTTTGTACTCCCTTAGATTACTAAGAGAGTAAGCACATATAAAAGTTCATTTTGTTTAATTTCTGTTCGTTACTGGAACACAAAACACGGGTGAGTTGAAATTCGATATTAAAATGGTCGTGCTTTATTATTTTATTTTTAAATTACCTAATCTGTAGTCATTTATGCTTCTTCCAGAATTGAAACACAATAACCCTAACTTCAGCTCAAGTTGCTCAAGCTGTGTTGCTTCGGAGTAAAGGGCGAACGGTGACTTTTGTTTGTTTCATTGACTTTTTTGCCACCGACTTACGAAAGTAAACTTTTTAGTGTTTTTTTTGGAAGTCGGTTATATTTTTTGCAAAAACGTTTATGTTTTAGCCTTTTTAGTTGTGGTATCTCACACAAATCCTGGTCGTAGAAAATATTAGCACACCAACCACACAGCGAAGAAGAAAAAATGCATATTATAGAGGATAATTCATATCTCATCTACTCATCCTAAGCAAAGTTAATAAAGTTCATATGTTACCACCGCGCAAGCTTCCTCTACCAAATGAAAAAGAATCGAACACGCGCAAGCTTTCACGGTTTAAAACTAAACTTATATACTGTCACATACGGGATATCTTCCTTCCCTTGTTCATTATTTTGAGCTCCCAAAAAGCTCAAAATAATGAACAATCTCGGAACCGCACACAGCACACAGCACACCGCTCACCGCACGGCTCTCACAGAACACCAGACACCGCACGCCGCTCACGTCTCCGCTGGCAAAGACGAGAAGTGTAAATAATGAAATTCTATTGGTGGTTTACAACAAATGTCCTCTCCTCCCGTCTCGTCTCCGCTTCGGTGGACCACATGTGGGGGAGGAGCATATCTGGGGTGCAAATTTAGGGTACAACATGTGGGGTACAATAACCATGCAGGATAGAAGACAATCTTTTTTTGTCATATCGCCATGAACTACATTACCAAAGTGGCAAAGAGGCTGAGTCCCCAGGGTGCGCCGGACTTACTTGTATCACCCATCTTGGAGGAATGGACCTGTTATTTATAGGCGCCCAAAATCACAGCCTGTATTGCAAGGGAATTGACGTTGAAATGCAGCCATTGATAGAAAGGTGCCTCTGTCACCCTTATTAATATCCTATCAGCTCTAACGCCAGACACCTATCTAATTTCGGCCCATACCTCGTTAAGTGAAGGGGAATAATTTGCTGATAGCGACAGACAACTGTTATCACCATTCAATATTTACTTCGTTCCGTTAAAATTAATTTGGCAGATACCAGTTATCTTAATGCGTACTCAGAATTTCATGAACTCGTTCTGTCAAACAAAATTGTCAAGTCTAAATGCTATTTAGGGATATTTAACTGGAATATATATTTATATTATGCCAATTATATTAGACAAGTCTTTGACTGGTCTAAAGATAGATTTGTGAGAACTGCTATCATTTTGGTCGACGTAAAAGCAAAGTATGTTATACAGACGGCATAATCAAGTGAATCTATGTAAGTATTATAGTAATTTGGCGACACGTCTTTCTCTCAAGTCTTATACTAAGTAGTTCATCACACGTCACGGATAGCAGAGCCTTTTCGTGTCGATGTGTCCATCTCACTCATGGCTAAATAATAACAGTCGCTTGACTTGTACTGTCACTTACGGGATATCTTCCGTGATTGTTCATTGTTTTGAGCTCCCGATATTTCGGCGCTGTTGCAAGCGCCATGATCGCGGGTTGACTGGAGAATGCGGGTGGATGGAAAATAAATTGTTAAGAGCAGACAAATCTATCTACCCTCTTTCTTTGTCTTTTGCTACGCGCACAACTGGAACTCGACAAACACAACAACAATGAACAATCACGGAAGATATCCCGTAAGTGACAGTACAAGTTTAGTTGTAAACCGTGAAAGCTTAAAACAGTGTTTAACAGTCGCTTGGGTCAATCTTTAGGTTAAGCCGCGCTTGCCTAGGTTGGTCCGTGGATGGGTGACCACCCATTACATACCGAGCTTCATCCGTGCCTCGGAAAGCACGTTAAGCCGTTGGTCCCGGCTGTCAATTATAGATGTTTGACCGTCGTTACAAGTAGTCAGTGACCCGAAAGTTTGACAACTAGTGTTACCAAAGGGTATCGTATTACCCAGGGCTAACTGGGTTGTGGAGGTCAAATAGGCACCCGCTCTATGCAGCTAAATAATCTAACCACATGCAACTGGTAATCAGCTGCATCTGGTTAGACTGAAAGCCGACCTCAACATAGGTAGTTGGGGCAGATGGTGATGGATCCATCTCACTCATAGGGTTTGAGCGCAGTAAGTGGCCACAGAAATCCCATCATCTCATCATAATTTCAATTAAGAAATAATCACAGTATCGTGGCCTCCCTTTCTTTCTGCCATACTACAGGGTGAAATTGAATAGATGCGACAAATTTAAATATACAATAATACGTGTTGTCAAGAAAATGTAGAAAATATCAAATGTAAAATTAAAAAAATAATTGATCAGTCTTACACTAGAAAATAGGCAAAATTAGGTAAATGACCGCTATGAACGCCAACGTCGATTCTTGAGTATTGCGATGTCGGACGAGATTTTTTGATACTTTAATTTTTCTTATTTATTTTGCATATTAAATATTTTGCTGGAATACCGATAATTCGTACTTAAATAAAGATAAACATCAATGGACCTTTTGAAAACGATAATCGCGTATTTTTTTTAACGATTTAGATTGTAGAAAAAACAGTTTATAATTACTATGTTACAGAAACTGAAGCTCCCATTTTTTTTTGTCGCATTTATTCAAATTCATCCTGTATATTGGCTGTATTCGTGCTTGGATTTGGTCCATGAAATTCAAAAATACATCTATTGAAAAGTAACTTAATGAAGATCCAAAGTAACATCGAAATTTCGTAAATCACCCCCTCCAGATTCTTTATCTATTGTACTATATGCATGACAAATCTTATAGTACGATAGATAAAGAAAATTAAAATATAAACATTATACAGATACGGTAAAATGACGTAATAAACATTAGATAAGAAACATTTCTTGCTCTCGCTAGCCTCAGTAATTGCGCAGAGGCATCTGCATTGCCATAAAAATGTCGAAGCTTAGAGAACATTTTCTATTAATTATACTCTTTATGGAAATGACTAATTAAATTAAATAATACATGTTTCTTGATTTTATATGTTAATTGAATACGGAACACTACGATGTGCTCAAAAACAGTGATCACAGGCGTAGGCAAAAAGGCTGCCAGGCTGAAATGGTATTGGGTGGGTCACGTGAACCGCATGGACAACGACCGCTGGGCAAAGGTCTCAACACGATGGGTGCCTGAGGATGGACAGCGCCGCCGAGGCCGGTCCAGAAAACGGTGGATTTAAACTCGAATCACGAAGGCTGGATCGAGGTGGCGCAGGAGAAGAGTACCTGGAAGGATATAGGGGAGGCCTTTGCCCAGCAGTGGGACATACAAAGCTAATAAAAAAGAATAAAAAAGAATTGAGAGATAACTTTAATGAATTTCAAAAGGCCAGGTCGCAGGTGCTCTGAGTATGAGATGTTTGGTTTGAGTTCTAAGTAGGGTAAGGTTGTATTTATTTGATCTTCCCGTCAAGAATTTCTCAGTTGCAATCCATAGTGCCTCTGTATAGGCTCGCTCCAAGCGTCATTGAACTTAATGCATAAAAAGGCGTCTTGAGCCTTACTTCACATAGTTCTGACCCGGAAAAGTGACCCAAACGGTTGGCAACATTGCCGTTTTGATTTTAAATGGAAATGCTAATTCTTTAGCCAAAGAACGAGCATTCGTCGTGTTAAAAAGTATTAGCCAGACAGCAACTGGTACTAAGCTCATCACCAATCGTTAGGGCTATTTGAATGCAATAACAGTAACATAGCCTAGCAATCCCTGTAATCAACCACTCGAGTAAATAAAGCTATTTCAAGCCGCCTTAGCTACAACATATTTAAGAGCCACTGAACATAAAATCTTAAAAGCAATAAACGATTAATTTTATCTCAGAACATAACTTGAGTTGTGTAATATAACTAGCAAGTTAATAAAGATTAATCAAGTATGTATAGGAATAGTCTTGACTGTAAGTTGAAGTAAATTGTAACAGGTCAAGGTAAAGGGTAGTATACCTGCCAGCAAAGCGAATAATAATACGCTTCGGAACTATTAGGAGCCTAAAATGGCTGCTATAGCAGAATCATAATAAGATAATAATATGAATCACGTTAAAATTCGTATTATTATTTTGTTAAAGTGGCCATTTTAAACCCTCAGATCTGATAAAAAAAACACTAACGGGATGGGCTACATTATCCCCAAGTGACATTTAATTTAATGTCCGACAATATAGCGAGCGAAGCCGCGACGAAAGGCTAACAAGGTACGAAAGGGTTCTATAATCTCATTTCAACTGAAAATATATATGTCGACGCATACCTAAACATCAAAATACAGCGAATAGATCATAGTCGTGCTTATTTTTACTAGAATAAATATTTACAATTCTCTCAGCCGTGCGATTTCCCTGAAAAAAACAACATGTTTTTATTACAGTATCTTTATACTAATAAATCTGTCAACAGTCGTGTGGCAATCGTATGATTTCATAAGAATGTTTAACATTGCATAATTTCAATTAGTCGGTCAATAACCTGACTTCAAACGTAACAGCCCGGGAACGTCCCTGTGAGGATAAGGATACTCTTGTACCTACATGGATATGTGGACATACATCACGCATGTAATCCCCGAAGGTTTAGGCAGAGGTGTACCCATTAGTACACCCAAATATCGCCAGTTATGTTTTAGTCCCAAGTAATAGAGGGCGAACTTATTGTCACGAACCGGGCACAGATTCTGCCTCCGTGGCTGCTACTGTGAAATCCCTGATGGAAAACCCCAATAACACAATGCTCGAAAGGTACTCTCTATATTTTGGTACCTTTAGGACAACGGTTTAGAGTGAATATCTTGAAAGGTCCTCTGAACCTGGATCCCCGTATGACCCCTCTCAAACCCGGATCTATCTTTGATCTTCACCACTTGGGACACCGAACAAGAGAGTATAAGCACCAATTGTATTGATCCCGTTTCTGTAATCACACTCCCAAGACATCATGCTCTACACCCAGCTTAATGATAAATTGGTTACGTTCTCCGGGCACTGACTCCTTGGTAACAGCCTGCATCTACTATGTATTATATATCTAAGCATAAATTGCAATAACATAGTACAAATTACATGACAAGGACACAACTAAACCATTTCGAGTCTAGATTCATCATCATGATTAATGATGTAGCATCAAATCATGTTAGCATCATATTGTTTCTTAGTATTTTTACTATCTACCTATATACAGTCCAGTTACAGCACAAACATGTCTAAACTTGGTAAAATACAAAAGTGAACCATCATTTTCTGAAATAAGACTAATTTCAAAATGTGATTGTACATGGGTTAGGTAATACTATGTAATACAATAAGAGAAAATCACTTTAAAAAAAACAAAATGTATACATATTAGTGTTCGTAACTTGACTATCTATCTAACTATCTACAATCTGGGTATCTACTGTAATCTGAATAAAGATAGTAGAGCTCTGTTGTAGTCATGTATAAACTTGCATATCATTTAGAATTAAGTAGTATCACAGTAATCGTCAAACGCGCCACTTGATTCCCGCAACCGTTTGCATAGCAACAGTATAGTAATCTATTAATCAATCTGTGCTCGAATTCCCGTCATGGCTATCAATTCGATCCCTTACCCCAATCTCGACAGTGAGTGTCCCCTTCAAACAAAGACTAGTTACGCGCCCCTGATTTGCACGGTTTTGACGATTTGACAAAACATCGAGATTCCATTATTGTGTGTATGTTTCATATTTATGTTCATATTATTATATTCATATTATTGTGTGTATGTTACATATCACAAATCTGTCGGCATAATTTCTCTATTTTTTGCTGAAAACCACATCACAATCTGTTGCGATGTTAAGAAGAAAAACGCGAGCACATAATATTATTATATAGACTCGAAACGCGATGAAATCGAGTCATGAGGAGCCGTTAGCAACAAGTTAAATTCTTCCAGTTGATTGCTAATTAGTTACCACGCAACTCTTCCGTCACACATTAATTTCTTAACTAGTGTTAAGATAACTGGTATCTGAGGGCATCATAGCAATACTTGGTGGTGTCAGATAACATCGCCTTAACTCCCGGCGGTCGGAGCCGTGCGCTGTGGAATAGGAGCTGGCGCTACGCGACGTGCGCGAGAGCACGTACGCCACCCTCGGTGTGCGTGTGCGTTGTTGCACGGTACGAGATTTTTGGCAGATGTTTGAGAAGTGCGGATGTGTGGGAACTTGGTACTGCTACATGTTGTTTCACTCGCAATCTAGTTGCGTAATTCAGTCACTCAGAATCTACTTTAATTCTGACTCATTTTGTATTTGAAAACTGTAGCTGAAGATTTACGTGCACCTGTATTGAGGCATTTCATTCGTCTGGTGATTTCTAGGGAGGTATCTCCCTATTGGTTATCTCGACGGGGCGGGGTGTCTCAGTACTGGGACATTCTTGTGTATAGAATTAGATGTGTGTCCTTTGTAATTGTGTTTAAGTACTTACTAACAATAGTATTTAGTTTTTTTTACACTAACCTTTGGATCTAGTTGTCCCAAAATAAATAAATTTTGAATTTGTAAACATCATCTACTCGATAATACAAATACCGCAATGAATATAATTAGTAAATTGACAAAATGAATAGAATTGTAAATGTAAGTGTTATGCAATAAGGATGCTGGCTTAGTTTTTCCCGAAAGAAACACTAAACAAATAACATGCTTGTGACTTAAAGGAAAATATTAGTTTAGAGAATTTTCTTAATTTTTTACCTGTGTGGAAACTCAGTAACTGCGTGCTTGCAGTTTCGAATCAAACACATGTAAAAAATGTTTAGGATTCTGACACACAAATCAAATTAAGGGCGCACGCTACACCAACACCTCCTACGTAAGCTAAAAATATCACCCAACAAACACCAAAACTCACTTTCACAAATCAACCTTGCAATTTTCCAAACCGCGACAAACAATGGAAACGTACTTTTATCTCGTATACAACGCGAAATGAGCTCGTTCCCATTCTAACCGGGCCGGACGACTCGATTAGTCGATGATTCGCAATAAAATTTGCGATTATAACGACGAATCATATAAAAGATCGATAGCCAAAGACTAAAAATACAATTTGCTTGAGAACTTAGAACGATTGCGTGTGTCTAAGAAAAGACTTCAACGCGTTTTATGTTGAAATTGCAAAATATTCTTGAAATTAATTAAGTCTATTTATAGGCTTGTCTTGCAATCTATTGAGATGGTTGCTGTCCTTTTCTAATTGTAAATAAAAGAAAGAGAACGATGGAACTATGTTTAGAATAGCTTGTTTATTAATTTGATAGTCAAAGAGGCGTTTAGGATAATTTGATTGTTGTTACTTTTTTCACTCATTCCTTTTTAGTATGAGTTTAGAAAATACGCTAATAGTGCTTCATTATAGACTGCAAATAATTTCTAAATACTACATGACCAGCTAGCTAGAGTACCTAGAGGTGAAAGTTCTCAATTACCTAATGTACTGAAAATATTGCTATGTTTTGTGAAAGGCAAATGAAGATTTAAAGATAGCAGATATAGTTGGGGCCTTAATTGACATTACAGTTTTATGGATGGGGCATATCTTTTAGCTTAATGATTATAAGAATAAATGGAATTGTGTTCTATTAATGAAACTGGAACTGTACAGACAGAGGCCTGCTGTTGCTCAAAATTTATATGGACCACCGAATTATGTTTTAGTTTCTTTCAGAATACTCTTTGTAAATCAGGCCAGCCATTTTTATATTTGCGACGACTCAGATCTCAAATGTGTATGCGGCGTGTCTCCACAGACAATGGCCCATCTTCCATCTTGCACACTTGACGATCTTATGACTGCATCAGAGAGCTGAATTTGCGTAGCTGAATTTTGGGCTTAATATCTAATAAAATTTTCTAATGGTCATTGAACTTACATACGACACTCCTGCCGCTGTTGCGTCAGCTTGTTTTTTTTTTTTTTGTGTAGTTGTTTTGGTGACTCCAGTTCTTTCTTATGGTTCGTTATGATATGATGCTTGAGTTGTATAGCTGCTGTTGTAAGTTTTTACTAATAGCCCGCTGAACAAACCTTCATACTACTTGCAATGGCAATGTCTTTCATTTCGCTATTTACATTGTCAAGCAATGATGGAGCAATAGATTCTTGTCTTCGAATGAATCCTTCGTATTACTGATATTAAGTTTATTACGCAGTTTGATTTCATGTAGATTTCTGTAGTTTCAATACATTAGTGATTTCAATCGCACGAATACTGATATCGGTCATAGTAATAATAAAAAACGGTGAGTGTAAAAAAATAGCAGACGCACACTTCATAATATTTACTTGGCTTCGTTAGTTGACTCTCGGTTTAGAATATCAAACATATGACACCTAAGGATTTTACTTTCATTGCGCATTGAAAGTAAGGCGTTGAGTAAATAAGTAAACTAACTGGGCTGTAGTGTGGGTATATAAGTTATACATAACTATATTATTAATTTATTTAAATGATTTTTACGGAGAGATATTTTCTCTTTAAAGTACTATGGATTGTTCCTATGCAGCTTCGGACATCGGATGCTGCGGCCAGAATACGAGTCCGCAGCCGAACGAAATAACAGATCTCTATACCAGTCTTGTAGACTGCGACTATTTACCTACTAGATGTAGATTTTATCTTGTTTTTTTTTTACTCATATGGTACATGTCATGGTGTAAATGTCACCATGCAATCGCACAACTTCCCTAGCTCATTAATCAATTAATCAATTATTATACCAACCTTAATAACATGCAACTCCATTCTCCCGACAAATTTGCATAAAGGCAGGAAGGTGAAGAATATCAAACCAAGTTATTTGACCTCTGGTCCACGATAGAATTCCTCCTAAGGATTGCAACCGTGGGTTGCCTTTACGGTCAAAAGTCTCTCAAACAAAAACACCCTCTCAGTACTGTTAACCATTGAAATATCTCTAAATTATGAGGGTCAAGCAGACAACCACGTGCGTGGCTTAAAACCCACATCATGGTGCATGTGCCCAACCATAGAGGCTGGCACGTCGACTCGCCTGTCAGAATATTCGAAACTAATATTAATAATGGGATGGCGATTTGTTTTTGTTCGTTGCTAAGTCCTAAATATATTTAACCTTTTGACCGCTATAGCCGCATATACGTGACCAGCCAGCGCGTGCCATGTACGCCAAACGACACAAATATGTGACAAAATGGTAGGTGAAATTGTGGCTTGGCGTGGAGGGCACGCGCGTGCGTTTATGCTCGCAAAAGGTTAACATACGACTCGGCTATAATGATTTCAGACCTAAATATTTTCATGTTTCTAATTTTCATAATTGAGCGATTCTCATAACAAATGGCGGAATTTGTGAAAAAAGGTTTCTAATAAATTTCGTTATTTTTATCCACACCTCTGTTTAAACTTGAGACTTTAAAGGCATGATAGTAATTGTATAGCCAAACCTGGGGGTCTAAAATGGCCATTTTAGACCCCCACGCCCCCTGCTGTGTAGATCTAGTGCTCGCATGTGCTACTGCTGATCATGTGGTTCTGGCTATGGGTTTTCCATTAAGAAATTCTCACTATCAGCGCGAAGTCTGGATTTGTGTCCGGATGACAGGCTCGCCCCCTATTACATGGTGGCGAAATGTGGGTGTAAGTACTACCACCTCTGCCTAACGCTACAGAAAAACAGGCGTCATATTATGTTAGAAACTTAATAAATATGAGGTTGTCAATAAAATTAAGTGGCACAGTAATAAGACAACATTTATTTTATTACTACCATCTATGACATTGGTGTTAGGTTAATCAAAAGGCCTAGTAAATCCGCCGCATGCTGGGAGCCGTATTGACTTTTATATTGCCTGATGGGCCTTCTCTTAACCTCGATCTCGCCTGATGGAAAGCGATCGATGAGGTCTTTGGTAGAACGAACTTTCCCAAAAGAAGCCTGGTCACTCTTCGTGTGAAGGCTGACTATCATTTCGTCACGAGACGAGCAATTCTCGTAAACCTTGAAAAAGATTTTACTATTCACCTATTTGACAAGTATGTAACAACATTGAGTGTTTAGTACCTATTCTGAAAACGTCCAATAAATTAGACTTGTTGCCCACTGAATGTTGTGCAATTTTTTTTTTAAAACTGTTTGTGTATAGACTGCATAGTGCTGTGCTGAATAGTTTTTGCATTTGTGAAATGTATTGAATCTGCGAGCCAGCGGCCAACTGCGAGTTTGGACTCACGCACCGTGCGTTCCGTTTAAACTTGTACGTACTTTGTTCTACTACTACACTACAGTTTTCAGATTTTTTGCTTTACATGTGTTGTAAGACATTGCTTCTTGCCAAATGTGATTCTAGGTCAATGGGAAGTTCCCTATAGGTTTTAATTCCCTTGTAGGTTATGTTCCCTTCCCACAGAACCAGTCACGTGTTTTGATTGCGTTGACTTACAAGTTTAATTTTTTCACTGCTCCAAGGGGTAGCAGACTTGAGAATTTGATATTAATTTTATCTTGATATCTCCGCGTTCCTGAGAAAAAGGGTTTTGACAGACGGACAACAAAGTGATCCCATAAGGTTTCCGTTTTTAGCAATTAGCAAATGAGTAACGAAACCCTAAAAACAAGATGGCCGCTTATTATCAAACATGCGCCAAACGAATCACGCATCATTTGACTTTAGTTGCTTGCTTAGCTGTAATTAGCTTTAATTATTTTTAATCGCAACGTATCACATCGCATTCACTGTGGGAGATTCTTCGCAGTATGTCAGATAATTTACAGCCTAGAAATCATTTTTAGCCATTTTGGTATCTTGTTCATATGGTGACACGATTTCAATTCTTTCAAGTTATCTGTGAACCCCCCGGAACCCTGTGTGCGTGTGAGTACGACTCGCACTTGGCCGATTTTTCGGTCTATAGATGCTAATTAAATAGAAAATCAAAATAGTCATTAAAAAAAACTGCAACCAACATAATATCTTAACCCTATCAGCCCTGCTCTTGATCAGGGCGAAGACCTACACGAAGCTGCCATGAAACCAAAAAGGCGATACACACCATAAATCTCAAGATGAAATCATACAACATTTTGATAACCCGACTCCTTCATTAACTGCCCACCATATAAGGTCTCCGGCCAATCGCAATCAGTCCTCATTTGCAAAACAAATGCTACAGATGAACATCAAATAGAATTGACAGTATAATACCCAAAGCAAGGAAGGAGGCGGTAACCCATCCATTTCCAAGTCTGGGTAATAGGCGCTTCAATCTAAATCATTTTCTTTAATAACAAGGTGACAATTTCACGCCTATCAGATCGTTTATAGCGAGTAAGGTAGGAGCACCAGTTGTACGTCTAGGGATTATTTTTAATGTTTAAATTGATGTTTACTTATAAAGTAAAAAATAAGTTTTCAGTAATTCTTGATTGACTTTGCCGACCTATGAAGGAATTCAGTGGTGCTATTCGCTTTACAATTACTACGTTCATGCAAAATAAAACACAGTACGTACACACGGCGGCACATCAAGCTATACATAACCAGTAAAACCTGACTTCGCTTTGTATGAGCTTCCCTTACGATGAGAGATCAGCTTAATTTGGTTTTGCATAGCTTGACTGGCCGCCGTGCGTACGTACGTGTGTATATTATGTCACTATTAATGAGAATAACAAGATTACCCGTATTGTTTTTGCGAACGTGGTGTTGTTATTTTATGGGAAATATGCATTCTGTCAAAGGTATGAATTGAAACATTTAGAAACTGTCAATCGATAAAATGTTTTTCTTGGGAGTAAGTTTTATATTAACTAAACAATATGAGTAAAAAGAATATTTGATTTGTTATTCTATGATATGAATATCGAACATAAAATTTTATTTGTAACAAAAATCTACGATTTAATTTTTTTCGAAGTAAGTATTCTGCGTATTGAGTATTCTATGAAATGATAATATGAGAAAAAAATTAAATGAAACGAAATTCTATAAAACTTTTGTCTATAAAACAGTGTACAACTCTGAAACAGGGACGACAGTTTGTATGGAAGCTCGTAATTTTGTAATTATATTTACTCACAAAGTGCCTGCCTGGGTACCCACTGCTCTTTGTAAGCTAAACTACCTTAGAATGTTTAGATTTAGGTACAGCAGTCGGGGTAGTCGACGTGTTACTAGACAGGTTCCAAACCTGGGGTATTCAAGATGACATGCTGTGTTTACCTAAACATTTTATTATTATTGTGTAACCAATGTGTAACATCCACAGTCACTGGCTTTCCTTACATACAATAGGTATTTGATTTGTTTAAATTTACCTTATTGTAAACTAAGAGCTTGCCTTGTCCCCATGCTTTTTTTTACTCAAGTATAAGTTTTATTTTTATAAAAAAAACATTTCCCACTTATTCTTATAGTTATTTTGCCTCGATTGTGAACCATTGTGACCTTTATCCTCGTTAGTATAAGGTTCATGTTAGAGGTTGAATTACTGAAAGAACTGTACATTTGAACATGGAGTTTCATGCTCCTCTCACTGATTAACATTCTCTGAGATGCACTTCCTCACTGAGGGGAATCTAGAATCTCGATGCTGTTGGTTATTTGTGGTATCATCCAGCTATAAGATCGACAATAACCACAGATGAACCATGCCAGAAATGGCTACCTTTATTCTGAGCGGTACCAAATTTGTTGCTTCAATTACCTTCCAAAGCTATGCAAAACACAATTAGGTTCCGCCATAATCATCCTGCAGTGTGAACGTGTCTACAAACACATGCACATGTTGTTCTCAGGAATCACCTAATTCTCAGTACCGATGTATTATGCCAAGAACATACCGTTCTATAACCAGTGTAACCTGAAATTGCTAAATAAGGAATTATAGATATGCCATTTTAGTAGGTAGTGATTTTGACTAATTGATCTTTGGTCTGGAACAGGAAAACAGGGAATAACATTTAAAAAAATCCTTCAAAATATTTATATTAAATTCCTTGTTTCCTTATGGAGAATTCATGAAGAAGATATGCCCGTTTAGCTTAAAACCAGGTAACACTGCGGTAGCCTGAGATGAATTTATTAATGTGTCGGCGTGTATTAAAAACATCGTGGTAGGAAGTACCTAACTGAGATAAGAAAGTCATCATCATTTTAGGTATTACAGCCGCGGGTGGGCCTTAACCTTGTCGAGTATATTTTTCCACTGTGACCTATTTCTGGCTTTTCTCTCCAAAAGTTCTTGAATCTTGGTTTACGCCATCCAACCACCTGAGCTTGGGCCGGCGTCCATTTCTCCGACCATCTGGTTTGCTTTCCAGTAAACGTTTGGGTGGTCTCGTCCAATCTTGCGTCATGTCCTACCCATCGAAGACTCATCATCATTCTCTTGCACTTATCCCAATTCATTTGGGGTCGGCGCAGCATGTCTTCTTCCATACTTCTCTATTACTCGTCATCTCATCAGACATCTTCTTTCTTGCCATATCATTCTTTACCTTCCCATCGAAGAGTATTACATATTACATACATCAATAGTCATAGACCTATTTCAATGATCTTAATAACATTAGCCTCGTCGTACACCTCGTAGTGATAAGAATGTGATGTCACTTTAAAAGCTCCTATTTTAATTATTATTCTCAATCTTTCCTTATAACAGCTGTTGTCAAGTATCAAGATACATTGGTCACAACACTGCGCTAATATACATAGTAGGTATGTGTATATGGTGTTTCCTCAAATGATGAGCAATATGTTCGTCTAGCTGTTAATTAACATAACGTTTTACCTCGTGGTTCAAGGCTAAGACGAAATGCATTCTGTTACATTTCGCTATATTTAGATTACCAGGAAATCTGTGAATCTATGGATGAGCTCCTAAACTATCATCAATTAGGCTTTAGCGTGAAAAAATATCGTGTCCTGCGTGTTCTTTCGCTTGCACGTTTATTACTGGGACTGATGGACACTACTGACGGCGTTAAACTTGTTGCTGCATTCTGACTCGACTCAATTTAGATCACACCTGTAATCGTTGGAGGGTTGGCAGAGGTGTACTCGCACAGTACAGCCAACAACATGGGACTTAAACACAACTGATGAGCCTATTGCCCTCAACAGGGCATGAATTCAGTTCTGTTACTGAGAAATTCTTGGGGGAAAAAATCAATAACACTTTTCCCGAGCCGGGAAACAAACCCCATTTTCAGCAATAGCTCTTGCAACCACTAGACTACCGAACGAGGAGGGTTTTGATTTTTTTTATGAACAATAACTCGTGCGTCATAAGCTGATAATTGTTCATCTCACCCTACACGCACCAGTAATCTTCCGTTATTCTTCAAGCCAACGCTATCAGGCGCTTATTAAAAACCATTGGCTCTGACTGAAGTAACAGCTTGTAATAGTTTATGTATCGACTGGTATATAGAGGAGCCAGGCATTTAGCGGAATCCTGCCGATTTGATTATGCAAGCGATATTAAATGCTAGAGATAAGCAAAGGTCGAGACTCGCTCCTTGGAGAAACGTTTGGTTTTATAATGAATATTGGAATAAGACAGAAATGATATCCTGTGATGGTTTGCATAAATTCTTTTACATAAGTAACGTATCGTAATATTCTGCCGGATATTAGACCTTTTCTAATTAAGCTTAATACTCTACCAGGTTTTGCCTTTCACATTCTATGTACATACCTACTCGAACGAGCTTACTTACTAGAATCTTCAGTCTTGTGGAGCGACATAATTCAAAATCAGCGAGTAAAGATTGTAGCTTTGAGATAAGATCTATTTATTTATTTTAATGCACAATGTACACGACCAATTTTACACGCTAAGCTTAAACTAGTGAGTACATGACCCTGTTAGGGCGCAGCAAGATGACTTAAAACTAATATTGCAGAGTATCTATTATTATTTATCTAATATGACTTACATAGATCATTAGGAACTTACACATTTAAACATTATATTAATTAAACTTCTAAGTTTGAAAGTTTCAGTCTAGCATTTCGTTTCATTTACTCAATAAAATTAAAATCATATTACACAAAATCCAATAAACATGTCACATAAAATAATAAATAACCACAAATAGCTTTTTTACATTAAAAAAGAAACTGTATTAAAATGAACACATACATAAATAGACTCGTATTTGAACTCTAATTTAACATTTTATCGTCCATAAATTCTTGGATACTATAATAACACTTTTGTAAGAGCAATTTCATAATACAAAGTAAGGGTTCCAACATACCATCTGCGTAGCGACATAAAACTATTGTCATTATATTAAGGTATTCGTCTACTACAGGAATATCCTGGATGAGACTGGCACAAGAACGTGGAGCTTGGCACAAGCAAAGAGAGGCCTATACCCAGCAAAACTGGGTGGAAGAAGGCTGAAGTCAGGCTGTGGATGATGACTCGTCTACTTACAGGATCTTTCTTTTCCTCTCAAACAATCCAGCCCAAGTAGCTGCCCGAAACCTGTTAACTCTGCTTATTCTTAAAATCATCAGCTTAGTGTAACCAGTTTTATTTGGTATGCACAAAAGAGCCTCTTCGAATGAAGATTTTCATGTCTCAGTACCAACTAGCCTGAAAGCACGTTAAGCCGTTGGTCCCGGCTGTCAATTGTAGATCTTTGACAGTCGTTACATACAGGTAGTCAGTGGCCCAAAAGTCTCACAAGTCAGTCTTAGCAAGGGGTATTACCCAGTACTAAGTGGGTTGTGGAGGTCAGATAGGCAGTCGCTCCATGTAAAATACTGGTATTCAGCTGCTTCCGGTTAGACTGAAAGCCAACTGCAACATAGTTGGGAAAAGGCTAGGCAGATGATGAGTACCAACTAGGCTGTCAGTCTTGGCTCCTTGCGGACTGTCAAATCTTTTTAGCACGCTAGTGAAACTCTCATAGCTCGTGCACTATGCAGATGTATTAGTAGGACTTATCATATGTTTGGTTGTGTTCTACCTGCGTCAGTCCCACGTCAAATTGGTATGAAGCAGTAATTCCTGCGCCAACACACGTGGAACAGATTTATCTCAATCTCTGATAACACAGCTTTTAATAACATCATCATTACATTCAAGTATGCTCTAACAACGTTGTCATGCACGTGTAGGTAACTATTTGTGCCTTATCTCGAAAAATATTGCAGATTTGTTGATGGAGTTTTTACTATTATTAAAATCTAATTGTTTATTGTTTTCATAGTCAACCGCGTAACAGATTTTTCCGCGTATGTTTAAATAAATGCCACTTGCGCGTCTCAAAACCGACAAGATCTATTTTTCTATGTGACAGATAGATATTTTCGATTTTAGTGAAGTTTCAATTTAGTAGCAGTTTGCGGAATTCTTTTCAGATCATCAGTAAACCATCTAAAGTTAATCACGATATATCTATCTACTTAAAGAGAACCGAAAACCCCAAAAGAACCTATCAATGTCCCTAATATTTCCATGTATAATTCCGAATGATGCATATATTCTCTACTTCATATTCTCCATTCTATCCAATGTCTCATTTACTAAATTCTTCATTCAAAAAACCGATAGTAGGTAAGGCATGCATAAACAATCACTCAAAAAACACAAGCAAAACTCATCATCTCTACCAATTCCACTTGCATGAAAGTCGTGCCGCAGTCGTGTTTACAGCCGACACGTAAACAACCTCAATGTTTTGTCTCCAGTCGTCCGAATGTGTCGAAAGAATTCCACCACATCGTAAATATAAACTGTTGGACACTGAATCGCTGGGGGTGTACGTGATTGGATGCAGGAGGGCACTTTAGATGGTCTGCGAGTTATTGGAGCACGCATATGAACGAATACGGAACGGAACTGCCGAAAAAACATACTTATATCTTTGAACGTAGCACACTCACCCAATGCAGTGCAAATCGGTTTCCAAAAACTATGTATAACGAATTCACTGTTTTTTCTGCATTTTTCGCGTGAAGTGTTTACATCATCAACCTACACCGTTCCCACTGCTGGGACACAAACTTCTAAAGTTTTAAGTGTCTATCTGCATCCGAAGAATCCAAAGATATTTTTGGGCTGAGTTTTAGAAGTAGGAATATTGTTTACGCACTGGACTATTCTTTATAACCGTCTAATAGATGTCATGTCGTTACTCTTTACAACATATTTATGTATAAGAAAATGTATTTTCTTAAATAGGAAACCTGCGTTAACTTAAATTAATAATTGGCATAATATGATAAGTGGCATTTTCTCATAACTGAGAATTCTCAGTTTACTGAGAATTCTTGGCATGCTAATGATGCGGTGAGCAAAACAAAAGGGTGACATAGAACGGCATGTAACTATTCTTTACATGCCACGAAAATATACAACATTATTTTTAGTATATGCGAAACCTGAATATAGTTTGTTCCAATAATTTTTAAACCATGTTATATTTTTTCCCAAAAATATTTAAAAAAGTTAAAAGTTGGATACCGAGCGACTTTGAGTATCTATCGCAATAATTTAGGTACCTACTGCCAAATTATTATTATCAATGAGCTCAAGACGACGCTGGAGGCGCACGCTGCGTGGTGACCGCGTTTTTGTGCGGACAACTAGGTAACAGAACAAGCTTCTAACTTTGTGATTTTTCATGATACAGTATTGAAATTTTGTACATAGATTCTTTACATAAAATACTAGACACGTGTATCAGGTTTCGCATATACTAAAACTAATGTTGTATTATGTACCTAAGAAGTTACTTTAGTCCAGTAGAAACCACTAAAAAGGATACGATACTGTAAAACTTCATTGTATTTCTTCATCTGGCATGTGTACAGATAATTATCATCACAGGCGTACTTTGAAGATATTGTACTCCCCATTTCCTGCTCCAAGTTAGTTCAATAGAAAACGAACCACATAATGTATCTAGAACAAAAACAAAGCTCTACTCAGACGTAATAGATAACTTCCTAAGTCCCATTGGTACCTAGTACCCCTCTGGCTGTCTTCCCACACTCCTAACCACGTCACTCCAGGCACCTAGTAGAGATATGTCACGTAGACCGGCTGATTGACACTCGTTGACTCCGTGACGACAATCGCGAATGATGTTAGATCGTACAGCGGTTACGAGAGGACGCATCGAGGTCAAGGACAGATTTCTGCAGTAGATCGTCGAGATTGTTCGGTGTAAGATGTTTGAAGAATTATCTAGAAATGGATTTCACATTGACCATATAGCTAAGCATATTGTTTATGCCTTCTGGAGGTCAGAATCAACAGCAACACACAGTGTGCAATGTGCTTATCATTTCGCCAATGACCGTTTGGTTTGGTTTGTATCCTACCCAGGAACATAGCATGGCAGTTTCGCAGAATCCAGAAACAGGTCTTAGTACTTAAACTTAAATACTTCGTGGGACGAACTCTTTCAGAAACAGACCTACTTCTTTTAGACTTTCGCAAGCAACCGACGTAAAATTGAAAATGATTAAATTATAAAAGCGAAAATAACTGACTTTTCTCACTTCTTCTGCTTCTTTATCGTGTGAATTCGTGTTGTTAGTGCCTAAACTGGTGTTAGACTGGTGTCATGGGCCCCTGACTTGGCTTTACATGCCGTCGAGAAATATCTCTCAGGCATGCTGGTTTACTCACGATCTTTTCTATAATGGCTGAACGGATTGAGCTGAGATATGGCGGACAGGTAGAAAATGACCCTTGGATATGTAGTACGCTCCCGTGGGATAATTTCCGTCCTCCACTTGAGCGAATCTGCGGTCACACGAGTAAGCTAGTGAATGATAAAAGATACAAATATGTTCGTACTTAATGAAATAATGATGCACAAATAAACAACATCAGACTGATCACTCGTACGTGACGTCACAGCACATGTTGTCATTATCATCACGGTGGTACTAATAGTGTGGTCAGTCAATATTGTTCACGCTGTGATGATTATATTATCATCATTATGATGTTATCACAATTATCATGTCTCGTGTCGCGTGCAATAAATAGTCGTGTTGCAGTATTTTCTATGTACCTAGATGTAGATGTCATTTTGAAAACATGTTATTGTTTGAACAGATATGGGAATGGGTTTGATGTTTTGACAAAATAAAGTGATGGGCCTCGAAGACAATTTTTTTATTTTATTTGTCTCGTTTGTAACGGCATTTTCATTACGCTTCCTCACCAAGAGTGCCAGGGAATGAGGGAAGTCCTTTGCGTCAAGCATACAACATGATTAAAGAAGTTAATACTATAGAAATAAAACTGCATTTTTTTTACTAAGTCACCAAACATTATCTTAACCTTACTGTATATTTCATAATCGACCCATAAAGCGATTTCCAGAAACTCGTGAACTCGTGTCGCTTGTTAATGTGACTTTATGTGGTGCTTCCACATAAAGTCACATTAACAAGCTACACGAGTCACATTAAAAAGCTCTCGAAGATCGTATCGACACGTAATACCGACAGAACCCTTTAATTACGGCGCCATTTATTTACAAAAAGACTTTTGCAAATAATATTTTATTATACCTTTTTCATATAGTATATTGCACATATTTCTTCGATGTCTGAAATAAATGGCAGCCATTTCTCATCACCATTTAATATATGGAATGCGCAAGATGATCGAGAGTTCGATTTCTCTCTTCCATAAAAAAAATAACTTGTAAGGGACATGGAATTGTTATGTTTTACATGGGAACACCTACTAAAATAAGCTAACCAATTAATCTGTATAGCTCTTTACTTATATCCTCACAAAACGCGTCGTTAGCAATGTTCACACGAAAATTGTTCACTACCCATTACCACTACCCATTAGTAACTGACTGGAACAGCTACATCTGCATAATCAGCCCATAAAGTTATTAGTGCTGGGACACCGACTTCATCTTTATTAGAAGGACGTCTAAGAGAGCTATATCTTAACCCCATTAAAATGATAGTATAGGAGAGAAGTATCAGGTGGGTGTGTCAAGGAATCCCTGACAACTTTTTCCTTGTAGCAACAAATCTTGGTAGGTTGTAGGTACAAAAAGTCGGTTTAGTTACTCAAATGTTAAATCAATGCGGTTGTGGTCGCAATTGTTTAGTAATCCTACAGTAATAGTACCTATAGTATGATGGTCGCGAACTCTTTGCCTAGTAGGACGCCCTGATTGGCTCAGTGATTGAATGCCAATTACTGCAATATGAGTAGTATTCCTGTCGCCTTTTTCTCATAGGACACGGAAGGCAGACTCAAAGATTAAACATTCAGGACGGAGGTTTCAGCACAAAATGTAATACTGAAAACCGCTCAAAGTATCATCGTCCTCATAATTATGAACACTTATTCCTAGGAGTCACCCTGTTATCGCGTTTTTTTTTCTATCGACTTGTTTTGAAATTGCTTGAGGCTTTTGTCCAGCGGTGAACCGCGATATTATGTAAATATGTTAAATGGATTAGGTGACGCCTTTAACTGTGAAAAAGCAACCATTATATTGCTCATAATGGTTTTCTCCATATGTGATACGCATAAGTAAATAATGTTATGTAAAGAGTGAAACGTAACAACGCAGGTAAATACAGGATTGAGTTATCATGTCTGCATACTATTTTCATGTATTGTCAAGACAAGTTGATCTCTGATGACGAATGTTGGTACAGAAACGCCAGCATTATTGAAAATCCCTTAAACCTGCATATCTATGACTAACAAAACAACATTAATCTCAATCCGGTTAGTCATAACAATCAGAATAGTCGGCTCACAGAGGCACCCTAACAGTTGCCAGTTAAGAAATGTGATCAGATGACATACTGCGATCCGGGAAGACTCCCATTACAATGATGCAAAACTCTTTACATCCCAAAATAGCTGGAAAACACCACCACTACACCCAAAAATCAACTTTAGCTTACCAAAATAAAGTTAGTTTTTGCATAGCAAAGTGAGTGAGTTAGGATGATACAACGACGGCATAGTTTTGATATTTGCACTGGGTGCACCGACCTCTGTCGATCACGTAGGCACTGCGGTGACGTAGAAACAAACAGACGTATGTTTATAGGTATGAATGGAAGGCCGGTCTAGCTAATATTATTAGAACGGTGTTTGTAGGTCATTAACCAGCATAGTTCTAGCTAGACGCTAAGATTAGTTAGATCATTATCTTTTAGGTTTGATTTTGGCCTGTCTTTTTTAATTTTCTGATATATCGCTAAAACCATTATAGATTGGTAGTCGAAATAAGGTCAAAGTTCAGCATGAGTTCTAAACAAGATGACTAGATTTGACACGACGACCTTCGAGACGGTTAGATATTTTTTTAATGTGATACAATGAAAAGGTCTGCTTCGAAAAAAATATATCAATTAATGGATCTTCTATCAACTCTTACTTGTTTGTAAATTCAATAATCTAGGAACATTCAACTAAGAAGAAAATGGAACAGACATTTAAATAAAATTCAGAAGTCATTCATTAAAATAAAGCTGAGAATCAGCACTTTTTAACGTCAAAAATTCCAGAAGACAAGTCCCCTGAGACAGCCACTCTTCAGCATAAGGAAAATGTCCCAGCAAGTTTCAGGATGCCTGAAACAACGAGTCAGTAGGTATAGGTCATAACATCTTCAACAGAATTAACACCATTTAAGGAGGTCAAGCCACAAACACCATTTATGTACGATTACTAAGAATTGTTTTGACAGTGACAAATAACACTTTTAGCTACACAGAAATCGAACTTTAAAATTCAAGGATCAAAACTAGGTATTTACTATCAAAGATTATGACGTGATAGCTTCTAAATTTAGTCATAACTTACACCTATATTTACACTTCAGTGAGTCACAAATATTTTTAGAACTGTTTATTATTTCCTACTCACGTGCCCAAGATTGTTTGTCGTAGTATGTTTGTTTGTATTAATTTTCTCAGAATGTGTATAGGTTAGGATAAATGTGTAGGAACAGGAAAATTATGTGTAATTTAAGTGAGGTGTGTGTTACGGTATGCAGTTTTGGAATACCTGATCAGGAAAATAAACATATAAATAAATAAGGAATTTAGTAACTTTACCACAACGGGGGTATTGAATAGGAATTTCAGTATAAATTTGTGGTGCATCCTAAACCACACACACACACACACACACACAACAGGAGCAGGATAAGACAGAGAGGAGGGGGACTGGGGGGGAGAATATAGGCTTTACTAGGTACTTTGGACCAGTAAGTGACCAATTTGATGTCTTTCTGGGGTTAAAGACCCCACTTCACAATCAAATTGGTCACTTCATCTTCAAATCTTCTAATCTTAGAAAATTATGTAATTTTACTAAGGAGATATCGGGGATTTTCCAACAGATGCATTCCTGGAGCATTAATTTTGTTCTAAATACAAATCATCCTTCCGAGTCAATGGCTTTACTACTTTTTGGGCCTGTAAATCGCCAAATGATGCCTTTTTATAGCCTAAAGCCTTCATACAAGTATTCGTGGGAAAAATGACCTGGGACATACAATCTTGACTGAGTCGTGAGGGACTGCAAATTATCGAGTTTACATCCAAGCACAACATGTAATTACTTGCGTACCGCCGAATTTTAACTACATACCACCACCTTAAGTAAAAGTAATTTGCGAGTAGTTTCCGTCTAACCAGAGGTTCCGTATTAACTTTTAAATTGACGTCGATGTCCCTTAGATTGTCCCGGAATAGCTTAGCTTCCTTTCCTTAAGGATATTGCAGAAACTTGCAATGGCTGTCAAATAATATCAAGGTTCGTGTCAATGTCGTGAGTTTTTTGATCAGGGCTTAATAAGATATAAGCACAATACTTAAGTTTAGTATTGCCTAACTATGTATAACTCGCCGTCCAGGCCAGCGTCTACGGTGGCCGGGGGCCACCACGTGACCCCCGACGCCCAGGGCGTCTCCCGCGGCGGCTGGGACGTGAGGCTCTTTCCCTCTCACGTCCCGCCACCTCCTTCACTAGCATGACTGCTTCGCAGAAGGAGGTGACGGCTTCCCATTCCCTCTCGCTCCGGACCATGGCTTGAACCAGGGCCGGGCGCGAGAGGTCGCCGCCGCCAATCGCCTCTACAAGGACACGGCGTTGCTGCGCCCAAGCGGGGCAGGCCTCCACAGTCTCCGTGTCCTCGGGACGATCCTCAAAATGGAAACACCCGGGCGTTTCCTCCCGCCCGATTCGGTGCAGGAACCTCCCGAAACAACCGTGTCCGGTGAGGACCTGCGTCAGGCGGAAGGTGAGGGCGCCGTGGCGCCTCTCTACCCACTCCTCAAAGTGGGGACTTATCGCCACTATGGTGGCGTGCCCTAGGCTGCTAATCTTACTTTAAATTTGAGTACCTAATGATCTGTTGCAACAGATACGGTTTCGCGTACGTGACATAATCGCCAAATACTTTATCAGCATTCGAATTTTCCTGTTTTCAATCATTCATAAACATGTTTAGGGTAAATAAAATGAATCCTCTGCAGATTTATCGTTTTTCTGGTAGGTGAGGCTATGAATCGAATACTGTATAACTATTCTACTGACTGTATGTCTGATGTCATGTCAATTTGTTTATGAACACGTAACAACATTGAAATGTCTGCTACTAAAGCCATCTACGTCATGTGCACGTACACTCGTCTTGAGCTGTAATAGGCGTCCCAATAGCCGCTATGATCGCGATCAAGGTAAAGGGATACCGCCATAATTAAGATAGATAAACGTGATTGCAGTATGATGATACCCACCATAGATGTATGATTGTCCAGATTGAACGTGGGGAACAGTAAGTATGACATAACCGTCAGTGTGATAGTTGTTAAGAATATGAATTTGAACTTTATT
Source organism: Noctua fimbriata (assembly GCA_905163415.1). Taxonomy (NCBI): domain Eukaryota; kingdom Metazoa; phylum Arthropoda; class Insecta; order Lepidoptera; family Noctuidae; genus Noctua; species Noctua fimbriata. The sequence continues at coordinate 2,250,522 of LR990923.1, forward strand.
TGAATTCTGTTGAGAATGTAGGTAAGTTAGTTTGAAGGCGTATTGTACTTTCGGGCCTCACAGTTTTCTTTCGCACGTATTTTCTGGAAAATCTGTTAATTTAGATACCCACCGAAACAAGCAGATCTTCGAAACTTCTGAAACGAATTATCCAACTAAAATAAAGTCACATCCCGTCAATTATTGCTGTCTCTACAACATGATAAATCATAATTATTTAGATATTATTATTTATTTATTAAAAACTGTTTATTAAATTATTTTACTTAAGAACTAAACATAACATCATGCATTGTAATCCCGGAACGGTTAGGTAGAAGTATACCTAACACACATAATATAAGTGCACCCACATTTCGCCAGTTATCTGGGCACAAAACCAGACTCCATGGGTCCATGGGTTCCTGATGGACAAACCCAATGACACTTTGCCCGAACCGGAAATCGAACCCAGGACCTCATGCTCAGGAGTCAGGCTTGCGACCACTAGACCAGCGAGGAAATCCTATCACCTAGGATGGCCCCACAAAACCGTGGGAACGGAAAAACGGTAGGTTTTATACTAATGTTAATAAATGCGGACACTTAATATACCTATGCTAATAATAAGATATAATATCAAAGGCTTGATTCAGAAAGAGGTACTTCTGGACACGGCTCGTATTGTTAGCAGGTTCCTCTCTCTGGAGCCCTGACCGCCGGTAGCTTGGACCCTGTTCCCGATACCGGTGGGCTACAGTTTTTTATATTTTTAAATGTTTTTTTTATATTGTTTTTTGTAAGGAATATTTAAAAATGTAATAGATTTGTATAAAAATAAACAAAGGAGATATAATATAATCATATTATGCTTCTCTTTAATAATATAAAAAAAACTTTCAGCCATTTTTTAGTGAAAAAGGCTAAAAGATTTTTTTTTTATTAGCCTAGCTGAATTAGATTATTTAGACTAGGAGCGGATTTCACTTACGAAACTGAACGCCGTTTAAATATGGCCGATCACTTTTAGTTTAATTGTTGGAACTGCACTCTAAAGTTAATAAGTAATTCGCTAAAATAAATCTAACAATCGGTACACTATGTAATAGGAATCGGACATGAAAAGTCACGCCATTCATGTTTACATACGGAACGCCAAAATTTTTGTTTTTTTTATAAAACTCACATGATTTGTAAATGAAACCGGTTTTAGCACGCGACAGCCATTATGTGAGAAACTACATGTTTAACTCTTGATGAATTTGTCCAGTTTACGAGACGTTTATGTCATCGAACTATACACTCATCATCATTCTGCTGCCCGTATCCCAATTTCTTTGTGGTAGGCGTAGCATGTCTTCTTCTTCCATACTTCTCTATTACTCGTCATCTCAGCAGTCACCTCCTTTCTAGCCATATCATCCTTCACACAGTCCATCAATCGTGTCTTTGTTATTTTACACTGAAAAGTAAAATAATGTGGCAGAAATCGTTACAATATCAAACGTTTTGTGAGGTATTATATATATATGATATTGCCCGTTTTCAGTAATACTTCGCAATTTTTCATATAACAATGAATCCTGTTGAAAACACACATTTTAAGCATGTGAACTAATTAATACGTCAAAAATGTATCATATAGACAGGTGTGACAAAACCTGACTTGATTGACAAAGTTGATAGCCCACTTAGTATAAGGTTTGCACCTCATCTATCTCATCTCTTATCCTTTTCTGTCTCTCATTTGCTAGAGCGAGATACCTCGATGCTGCCGCGTGCGATAGCATTCCCGCTCTGCTAGATGAGGCGCAACCCTAACGTGATTTTCGCCCGTCTATTTACAATTGCATTTCAAAATAATCGAACTCTAGAGGCACAGTTCATAAAGAATGGCATGTCTACAATATCGGTCAGCATTCAATCAATTGAATGCTAACAACTGAGGCCAATGTCCACTACGGGACATAGGCCTCTCCCAAGCTCCACCATAACAACATGTCCTCCAGCCAGCTTTTTAAGGCCGTCCATCCATCTATCTGTTGAAGCGTCTCACACTACGTATACAGATATACTACATGGCATGCTGTCTACTGCTGTTTGCAAATCCTAAAATATCTCGAGTTTTCTCCACTTTCACAACACAATAAGCGAGTCCCAGCTGACACGCGCATACCTACATCGTTTGTTATAACAGCACAAGAGTCTAGAAGTTTATTTCCATTGTGGCCGTCCTGAATACCCACGTGACCACCTCACATGACCGGCAAGCCGACGTGACCAACTAACGGACAGAAATAATTGTTTATATATAGACAGTATTTATAATGGACGCCCGGCTTGTGACCTGTTCCTTTATGATGTAAGGGTTACACGAGGTTGGTTAGCAACGGAGTGTTTGAATGTTCATTTATGAAGTAGGTCATCGTTGTTAGTATGAAAGAAATTCCTTGCCTCTGAGAGATAATTATTAAACTTGAGACCCCGATTTTCAGGCAACAATACAATATAAAGGGTGTAACAAGACCCCTAACGAAGACGAAAGGGACTCATTCTCCTCGTCATTGCGATCTTTTTTTTTCTAGAGCTTACTAGGGAATCTTCTAGTTACAGAGATATATTGGGGGTCAAAGTTCCAACTATTTCACAAGTTTTTTTTTAATTACCTGTTTATAATATAAGATTCTTATTTTAAACACCTCCTCCTCCCCGTACTATTCAATCCCTCCACCACCACAATGTAGTGAGTGCGTTACATTGAGTCCTACCGTAAAACGTGAATTTTCACCCCAAAAAAAAAGTTGTTTCCCAGCAATAATTTTTGCGTAAAGTTCCTAAATTTAATGTACAGAATGCTTGGTTGGCGGTTTCGTTAAGGGTGGACGTAAGGTTTCATGAATGCCTTCAGGACAATTGATTACCTACTAAACTAAATACTTCGAATACTAAAACAGCTTAATTAACAATAGAAAACAAACCACAATTCCTTATTTATGAGAAGTGGCAATCTTACTTATTCTTTCTGAAAAAAAAATAAGAATAATGCAGAAAGGCCTTTGCCCAGCAGTGGGACAGAGCAGGCTGATATAAAAAAATAATGAAGAAAGAAGTCTACGTTAGTAAATGTCAGACTGAAAAGTATTCAAATAGAAAATTGGAAAGAAATAGAGGGCCTATAATACTGCCTTGTGTAACACAGTCTAGTTCTCTAAACAGCGTAGCATTATGGCTAATAACTCGTGTGAGTGGCACAATACTTTATTTATCAATGTACATATTTTCAATCATTAGATATTTTAGTGTAAATTAACGAAAATATTAGCATAATTATAATTTGTTTACATGATGTAATATCCATCATACTATCATTATTTGTTATTAATTACACATGTTACGCTATTAGTATTTTTCTTATCACTCTAGTTAATCTGTTATCACCCAGTTTCCGCTATATTAACAACAATACAACATAACTAGTTTACCTAGTAACAGGGTTAGTACTTGAACTGATAACGACTGATTAACTCAATTAGCTGATTATTTAATATTCCATTCTAAGCGTAGGATATTCCCATTGATTGTGAAGTTGTGAGCTATTTCCTAATTAGCTTGTTATAAGGCTATCTTAAATACCTACGGGATCATATCAACAGGATAGGATGGCTGCTTTCGGTTTCGTATTTCTACCTACAACCACAGGGTTTTTTTGGCGGTATGAGCAGGAAAAATCCGACGACCAGTGGTCGTTGATAGTGGTAACTAAGTATGTTTTTTTCGACAATAACAATTTTGAAATGTTTACTAATGAGGTAATGTTTGGATGAAGCGGGACACACGACGACCGATCAAGCAAAACCAAATTAAGCTAATCTCTCATTTTACAGGAAGCGCATACAAAGCGAGCTCAGGTTATACTGGAATGTATAGCTTGATGTGTCGCAGTGTGTACTTCGCAACGTCTGACCCGATTCTGAAAATTCTTTCACAAATGGTAAGCTAACTTATGTCCGAGTGTCATGGGCTATATTTGAAAAGTTCCCGTGGATTATTTCCGACCATAACGCGAATGAAGCCACGGCATACGCCGGCTCTTGCGCCGCAAACAAGTATATGTTGTGATCGCTGAGTGAGTAAAGCGCTTCATTCATACATACAGCAAACCAAGTACACTATACGATCTTATTCCGAGTTGTGCTTATTTTTGAGTACCTACATTCAAATATAATTAATAGTAAGCCATACAACAGAAATGATCCGTTCACCTGGGAGAACTGCATCATCGCCTTTCCACAGCTCGGAACCTGATTTAACCACAAGTTCCAACACAGAAACAAATGAACAACATCAGAGAAAAAGGAAGCGAGGTGATAACGTTGAATTGCAACGCATTGAGTCTATGATGATGGAGATGAAGTCTATGTTCTCTGATTTTGTCCGTGATCAAACACACCACAACAATAAAATTGACACCTTACACTCGGCCCTTGAGGAAATTAGGTCTCAAAACAGCCTAATTCGTACCCAAAACATAGAAATTCAAAACCAGAATGATGAGATCCGAACTCAGAATACTCAAATTCAAAACGCTGTGCAATTCTTGTCCGATAAATACGACGATGCCATGTTAGAAATAAGTAAACTACAGACGCAGTGTCAAGACAATGAAAAAATTATAAAAACACTAGAACTGAAATTAGACTTTCTGGAGAGAAATCTAAAATCTGCAACAATTGAAATAAAAAATATCCCAACCTCAAACCCCGAGACCAAAGAATCCCTGACTGCGTTAATTAAAGAACTCGGTACTATTATTAATCAACCTGTGCCGCCATCTGAGGTCAAAAATGTGTTTCGTTTAAGAACCAAAAAACAGGCAATGGATACAATCATTGTTGAATTCTCATCCGCATCACTGAAAGAAAAATTTATACAGTCCACTAAAAACTTTAACAAACAAAATACACTTAATCGTCTTAACACTACCCACTTGCAAGCTGCAGGACCTAAGAAACCGATCTACGTATCGGAAGCCCTTACTTCTTCAGCCAAACGCCTGCACTATCTCTCCAGGGAGTTTATAAAAAGCAGTGAGTACCAACAATGTTGGACTGCTAATGGGAAGGTATATGTACGCGAAAAAGAAGGGATGCCCAGCCGGCTCATAAAATCCGAAGAAGACCTGGCTAAATTACGTCACGTGAAAACTAAATGACTAGTACCTATTCTACCTCGCCGTACCACATTAGCCAAAAATTTCTTCCTCTACCTATTAATAAGTTACGTACCTGTGTTAAAATCTGTTAGTACCTTACTTTTTTACAAATACCCACAAATTTTTCATAAATATTTGAATACAATTACTAACTGCAATATGCTAGTATCGTTAGTTCCAAATGTACAAAAATCAATTACTAACCCACTTATTTACCTACACTACTACACCTACACTAATATACATCTACAATATTACTACTTACAGATACAAAATACAAACTACACATGTCTCTCATTTTTTACTCATGCTCCTAAAGCACAACACTCATATGAAATGAAAGCCTGTGCACTAAATTCTGATCTAGTATCACAATGTGTCCATGTCCCAACATGCCTTAGCAGTACTACTAGAATGACTTGCCTAATATACAGTAATACACAAAAAATGCAAATGTTGATAAAATTAACTAAAATTCGATAATACACAAAATAACATATACAACATAGATTCTGTCTCTGTGTCTGACTCATCTACCTGTGATTTAGATAACTGTGTCCCACCCAACATCAATCAAAATCATTCGCTCAAAATACTTAACCAAAATATTAGAAGTATCACAAAAAATATGGCAGGACTACACACTATTCTCGCTAGAACAAAGGTTGAATGGGACGTAATAACGTTAACGGAATGCTGGCTTCTTAATACTAACTACATTCCAGACCTCCAAGGGTATAACTACTTCAAAACTGATAACAATTTGACACAAAATGAGGGGGTAGTTGTTTATGTCAATAAAAATCTGAACGTGTCCGTGGAAGAACCATCGATTGAGGACGCTAATTGCCTACTGATAAAAATTGACGTAAGCACTATCCTATTGGCTATTTACCGACGGCCGGCCAACAAAGATATTACAAGCTTTCTTAATTCACTTGATCTGATCCTGTTGAGTATCGCGAACTATAAAAACATAATCATCACCGGCGATCTAAACATAAACATCAGTGATCAGTGTCCTGACCCAACCAAACATAGCTACCTAAATCTACTTGCTTCACATGGCCTATTACCAGCACACACATTGCCCACGCGACTTCAAGCTTGCCTTGACCACTTTATTTTAAAAACTAGGCTACCGGCGTCTACTTATGTTGCCCACTCTGCATTGACTGATCATGATACCACCTTACTGTTCCTAGTCAAAAAAATGCCTAAAATAACTGTAAATAAAACATCTGTCCGAACCAATTACGACCTACTAGACGCTGCAATTAAGCAAATTGACTTTGAAACAGTTTATCGAACTGAAAACCCCCACATAGCTGCAGAACTGATGATCAGCCTTATAACACAGGTGATTGATTCTAACTCAAAAATTGTTAAAATATCAAATCGGAAAAAGATCTTAAAACCTTGGTTAACACCGGGTCTCCTCCGATGTTTTAGGCACAGAGACAACCTACACAAAAAAACTAAAAAGTCACCTACCAACGAAATTTTAAAAATAACTTTTACTAGATATAGAAACTTCTGCAACAAGACACTAAAAAAGACTAAACTAGAATTTGAGAAAAAAGAAATTAAAAACGCAGGCAGTAATACTAAAAAAATCTGGGCAGCCATCAACACAATATCCAATCGTACTAATAAGAAAGACAGCCCGTCACAATTATTAAATATGTCAGCTACACCACTGCAATCTGTTAACCTGGCTAACAAATTCTTTGCAGAAATTGGTAAAAATCTAGCCGAACAAATAGTCTCTAGACCAACTCCTGAAGCACCGCAGGTAATCAACAGCAGCTTGTCACATTCTATGTCACTTTTACCTACGGACGAAAATGAAGTTGTTAATCTTATTCTGTCCCTACGTAACGACTGTTCTGTGGGATGGGACAGAATCTCTAATGGCCTAATAAAAAAGCACATGGCTACAATTGTACCACCACTTACATATATTTGCAACCTCGCTCTCAAACTAGGACAATTTCCCAAACCATTCAAAAAATCCATTATTCATCCAATTTTTAAGGGTGGGGACAGAAACAGTGTCAACAACTACAGACCTATTGCTGTACTCCCTGCCTTATCCAAAATTCTAGAGAAGATCATGAACAGAAGGCTCATTGACTACTTAGAAAAGTTTAACATACTGTCACACTCACAATATGGCTTTCGGGCTGGTAGATCAACGTCTGATGCGGTTCATGACCTGACTAACTTTGTTGTCACAAACATGGATGGGGGGCAGAAGGTCCTGGGTATCTTTCTAGACCTTGCCAAAGCGTTTGACACTGTTTCTGTACCCATGCTCATTCACAAAATGGAAAGAATAGGCATAAGGGGGGTTCAACTCAAACTTTTTGAGGACTACCTGAGTGAGCGTACACAGTTCGTTAAGATAGATGACATCATCAGTGAAGAGCGCACCGTCACCTATGGTGTGCCACAAGGTAGCGTACTCGGTCCGACTCTCTTTCTCATATACATTAACGAGCTGGGTATGCTCACTGTCCCCAATGGCAAAATTATCACTTTTGCAGATGACACTGCTCTTCTCTTTAGCGCAAATTCATGGCATGAAGTTTATATGCATGCTCAGACAGGTTTTGATTATGTGATGAGGTGGCTTCATAGCAATGTACTTACACTAAACACAGATAAAACAAAATATATTGCCTTTTCCCTAAAGTCCAATACACACGTATCGCAAACGACACCATTATATTCAATAACAGCCCATTCCTGCTCGAATCAACACGCAAACACTTGTGACTGCACCCGCCTACAAATAGAAACTAGTATAAAATACCTAGGAATTATAATAGATTGCAACTTGAGATTTAATGAACAAATCAACACCCTCAGCAATAGACTACGTAAATTAATATTTGTTTTTAAGACCCTAAGACCGACCTCAAGCTGATGAAATCGATCTACTTTGCCCTCGCCCAGTCTCTAATAACTTACTGTATAACGTCCTGGGGTGGTGCACCTAAATACACAATCTTGCAACTGGAAAGAGCGCAGAGAGCTATTTTGAAGGTATCTTCCTTTCTACCATTTAGATATCCCACAGCAGTCTTATACAAAGAGGCTAATGTCCTAACTGTGCGTCAACTCTTTGTTTTACAAACAGCCCTGAAACAACATGGACTCCTTGTCTTCAACTCCTCACTTTTAAGTAAAAGACGTTTTGACCCAGTAGATCGCCATGGTAAACGACTAACTACCATGTTCTCGAAACGTTTCTTCTGTTATCTGGGTCGCTTTCTCTATAATAAAATAAATAGAACGCTCCCGATCTATGATCTTGCCAAAACTAAGTGTAAATCGAAAATTACGAGCTGGCTTCTGGAGTTAAGTTATGACGCTACGGAAAAACTTTTAGCTGCCCCGAAATAACTTGCTTGTCGAAGAATTCAATATATTCACAATTCTGTGCATCCATATTTAAACAATTTTCCCCTTTCCTTATTCACACGCACACACACCCGCCACATACATACACCCACCACAAACACACACCCTTCATTTACACACACACTCACATACACATACACCCACGTACTAACCCCTGATTGAATAATTAGTTGTCGCCATTGTTGTAATTTAATTTATATTTTTATCCTTTATTTTTTTTTTTCTTGCTCAATATTACATACTACATTAATTTGTGTACGAGTGCATAATTCTGTTTAAAAGTGCTTCCGTTGGGGTGGAGACCTGGTGTCCTGAAATACAGGCTTTTCGTCTAGCTTAGGCACCAGTCTCCCACAGTATAAAAAACGTATGTATTGTTCACGAAACCTAATGATGTACCTATGTATTGTGGTGAGAAATAAATCTTTATCTTATCTTTATCTTATCTTATACGCTATTAATTAATACTACGTTTGCAAAACTTGGTTCCTCTTGAGCTCATGTCGAGCTTAAAAGAATAACTAGTGTTGCTGAGTCCGTTGGTATTGGGACGCATGTTATGTTATTGGTAACTACCTAATACCTAGCTCACCATGTGATGAAACGTGAGAACTATTACCAGTGACGTGCGGCGAAGTCTACCTAAGTTCCTTGTTACTAGTTGAGACTCCTAATGCTCCCTACAATACACTGCACAGTGCACAAGGTCTCATGATTGATAAGATTACAACAATTCAGATTCCAGGTTGATCTTAGTTAAACAAGCCCGCCAAAATATTCCCAAGCCCCAGTAACTCCTGAAAGTTAGAATCAAGAGTGGTGACCACCAGAAAAGCGCCGAGACAATGAAGCTCGACTAAGTCCCAGAGAAACAATTTAACTTGAATCCAGCAACGAAATTAATCAGAAAAGTATAGCGGAGGAGTAGGAAAACCATAATTGTTGTTGATTGTTGTTGTTGATCTTAGTTAATCTTAAGAAGGAATCTGTGCTCCGACTGCTCTAGTATCTAGGCACTGCAGATGTCTGTAGGCAGCGGTATTCACCAGCCCGCAATGGGTCTGCATGGTGGATGACGGCCTACTTCCTTTCACAGGGAGGAGGACTGTGTCCCAGTTGTGGGAACATTATAGTCTAGCTAGAATAAGCAGCAGTAACTATTTATAAAATCTTTTTGTTCAAGGTTACCAAAGTAACGACAACATTAGGAGCCCATTTCCTGACTTCGGTTTAGATAAAACTTTGTTAAAGAAGTATTCATATCAGCGATTTGGTAATCGTTGATAATTAATCTCCTTCCTTTATGATAATTCAAACGAGATACGCAGTTACATAATCTAAATATACTTCCTAGTAGGGTAACCATTTCGAAATTTAAAAAATCCTGATCAGCTTGCATTTTACTTTTTAGTACTCATTTAATTCTTTCTATTTACGTAAGAATCCCCTGATGTCGAAAAAATCGGACAAACGGTAACGCCGGACTAAGTCCGCACACTGGGACAAAATGCCAGACATGTCCGCAAAATCCGGATGATTAGTAGGTGACCCTACTTCCTAGTAAAATCGTGTAGGTAAGTTATTTAAGTAGATATATCTTATCAGTTTAACCATATTGCTTTGTACCTACGCCAGCACATCAAGCTTCCCGAAACTGTCAAATTTTCCCAATCGACCTCGAACCTAATGCTTTGGGATAAAGTTGAAAATCTATTAAAGAAATTTTACAGATTGGAGTAGCTTGATGTGCGTTCCTAAATTTTTTTTATGTTAACATCTTTTCGAATTTGTCTGGTAGTCCTCTAATCACGGCCGTTAAAATGGGGCATTTTTTGTCATTATTGGAGGGTCATATTTGGGCGTCTGTACTAGTTAAAAGCAGCAATTTTGTCGGTGTCGGTTAACAATTGATTTTCGTCATTGATAATGATGACCTTGGGATGATTTATTTTTTATAACAAGGAAGTGACATGTATCTGATGTATCAGAGCTTAACAGTTATTTCTTTATGAATGGAAATGTATTGAGTATGACGCCCTTATCCAGTCTTATCTGTCTAGTTCTTCTAAAAATCAGTTAGTTATCACTTGATAGGTGCGGTAAAACTCAGCAGATCATACTTTGAGAGATATTTCAGTACATTATCTGTCAAAGTCTTGCTGTCTGGTACGGAATCCAGTCCGTGAAATTGGAACCGGGTAGCTTGAATTAAGGAGTGGAGTTGTGGACCTTAATTTGAGCCACCCGGTTTGGCTGGAGTTCCTACATGCCACCGGATCCTTAAAGGTAAGCCATACACGCGACAGGTAAGCTTGAGCTGCGTAGAGGACAAGCCTGCAAAGTTTTGCAACACACACGCTCCGGTGTACATCTACAGTCCAACTGTCCAGGTAATCCTGTCAGGTACACCCTAGCGTTATAGCGTGAGCGTGTAGTACTTATAGTTGCGTTGTTGTTAGATGCCGATGATGTGTATTTAGTGTTTATTATAAATACATGTTAATAAATCTATCTGTGTGTAAATGTGTTGTGACGTGTAATACATTATACAAATACATGAACTAGACATAAGGTGTATACCCTACATACTCATGAAAATAAAAAAATAAATTAATAAACTTTTACTATGGCACCGACCATGAAATCGTGAAAAAAACATCAGTTGCTCCACACATTATTGGTCGCGTAACTCGAAAAAATGAAGGCAACAGTAGATTTTTAAATTAATAAATCATATTTCATAGTTAGCCACATAGTAAGAGTTGCTCATATTTATGAGTACTTCACTCTCAAAAAGTATTGCCCACGTTTAACCAAACACGCTGTATGTAGACTAGTGTCTAGTGCAATGGACAATAAAGTAGAACGAAGTTAATAGTGGTCGAATTTTCATGAGACTTTTTTATTGAGTTCCTAGTTTTGTATGAACAGCGAAAGCCCACCAGTTTCGCAAGCCTCTCAAAATTAAAATGAGTAACTGGTAATTGTTTATCTTGAAAACGGAGCACAGTGTCTGCCAGGCACACGTGATGCCTAAACACACACACATTCACACAGAGATCATGACGTAAACGTTTGTAATATGACGTTTTATTTGACTTATATCCTACTTTCTTTTTTTTTAAGAAAACTATGTCTAGAGAACTGATACGCTAAATCCAAGGTTATCGAGAAATACTAATATAAATTCTACGAACTATGATTTAATAATACCAAGTTTTGTATAGAGATAAGGCAAGAATAATTATTATTTGTATGATATCTATTTTAAGACTTATTTGGATGTCGTATAGTCGCTATGCTAAGAATTGGCCCAATTAGCGCTGTTACTAAGAGCTTGTTGTTAATGTGCTATGTTAAGCTCACTCATTTCACCAACATCTGCCTAGTCTTGCTAAACTATGTTGGGGTTGGCTTCCAGTCTAAATGAGTACAGCTGAATATAAGTAAATTACATGAAGCGACTGCCTATCTGACCTCCACAATCCAATTACTGTGTGACACGATATTCTTTGTTAAGACTGGTCGTCAGACTTTCAGGAGCATTTTCTCTTCTGACCACCTAAGCTCACTAATAGTAACTGAAAGACTTGATAAGAATCTCAAGGAACTGGCCACAAAACCAACATTGACCCGACGGGCATCATAGGGTTAATAAATGTCGTTGATGAACTAGCAAAGTAAATCAAATAAAACAATGTCATTTTATAATGAAACTCAAACCAGCTTTCTAACTGGCACACCACCAAAAGTTGACAGATTTTACATAACTCTCGGTACACATCAAGATTTGCAATGTTTTCTAGGTGGACTAGTAAAAAGTCTTGTGACATGAATAGAACAGCATACATCGAATTAGCTGGATGTTTCATGTTACAATAACCCTGCCGACGTTCCCAGTTATTCCTTCAATTATTTTTTGCTTTCCAGAAAGGGTCTAAACAAGTAAAATTCCATCATCAAAAATTGACGTAGGAGAAACAACATCACGCCTGTAATCCCTGGAAAGCTAGGCAGAGGTATACCTAATAGTACACCCACATTTCGCTAGTTATGTTTTAAGTCCTATGTTATAGGGGACCAGCCTATTATCATCAACCGGACACAAATCCAGACTCCGTGAGTGCTGCTGAGAAATTCATCACATCTCATCATTTTCATTTTTACATTTTTTTCTTTTTTCATTTTTCATATTTTTTTTTTTTTTTTTTTACTTTTTGAAAAATAATACTTTGCTCGACCAGGAAATCGCCAGGACCTCATGCTCAGCAGTCGCGCTTGCGACCACTCGACCAATGAGGCAGTCGTGCGAGTAAACTTTCAAAAAGCCTCGGTGACTCCTGTTCAAAGTTGCTTTAGAAATACGAAACACTTTGAAAGCGATTTGAAAATTTGATCTACACAAATGTAGGCCGTCTAGTAATTCCACAGTTAAAAAGCATACGGTTTAAACAAGAAAAAAAAAAGATTTCATTAAAATTGGGGCAGTAGTTTCACTTTATTCTTTAAAAGCTTTCTCGTTTCCGTCATTATCGTTACTAATCTTTAGTAATCCATAAATTCCTCACTTTTACAGCTCAGATAACTAAGCCACGTCATATTTCATCATATGTACTTCTTAACCAGGACGACATATTATCAAAACCTTTCAACGGTTAATTGGTACTTAGCTAGTTTATCGCTAAACCAATAGTTAACCATGATAAGTGAACCACATGCACACAGCACATAGGTATTATATTTAGAGTTATTTTTATGTGTACGTGCGAGAGAGTGCGTAGGTTCGAAGTTTGGAAACATACGGTCCAGTAACTGTTGCACCAGAAGAAAAACGGTAGTTTTAAAATCTTAGTACATTAGCAATGTATTATGTTCTTTTGAGTACTTGTCTCTATTAAAATACTAGAATAGTAATCGTTTGTGCGTCGATTCCATTCCACACTGTATAAAGATACGATACTAAGGCTCATTGTTTGATGTGTGAAATCAGTAAATGCATTTAGCACTTAACAAAACATCATTCTATTTCAGAGTTCTCTGTATATTTGAGGTGCAAATGGCTTTCACCTGTTATTTCGTGGATTGTTGATCAACTAGCCACTAAGTCACCGCACCTACTTATGTAGAATTGGGTGCAACGTGACGTCACGTTTTTCTGATTATCAGAATTGGATCTGGGATTTAACACTAAAAAAATCTTGGAAACAACGGGTATCTCACCGCAGCCCTGGCCAAATTAATCGTGGAAAGACCCAAAAACCCAATTAGATTTGCCAACCAGTCAATCTCTCTGAAACAATAGGTACTTGGTCTTGGCGGATATGGCTTTCCCAGTATTTCCGTACGAATATAAATGACATTACGTTTCCAATGGAAATTCTGTATGCCTTTAAACCAATATGGAGACTACAGTTTGTAGTCACGTACGTCTCTCTCCAAATATCAATGAACACGTAACAATATCAAGTTCTCGAAATGTTTACTTTTCCTAACCAATTACGATGTTACCATGGTCTAAATAGTAAGCAGGTGGATCAGTAAATTGTCTTCTAACATACATTGACCTATTTTCCACAATTGGTTCCTTGTTAGCTAGACAAGTAGGCGTTCTATAGATTTTGGTTTCATTCTCCGTTTGATTGGTTGATTGTATGCACGATCAATTGAAGGAGACTTTGGTTACCGAGGAGTCCAAAGGTTGCGTCAGTTTCTTTGCCCTTTGGGTGGCTTGAACTTTCAACAGATGTGACATATTTAAGTTTTTTTCCCGCCACTCCAATAGGTACAGTATGGCCACTTTAAGTGTGCAGTTCAAAGTAGCGTTGCTTGTCAAGAAAAATTGCATCGATATGTCAAACTTGATACATTTATTTTAGTTGTGTTTTCCTGCCTGATCAGATAAGTTGGCTGAAGTGTACATTTTTATAGTAATCGCTGATGGAATGTAACTTTGTCTGGACCCTCTGCCTTTTCTCTACTTTATATACACTCATCAACCTATATTATACTAGGTTATGCCAGCGGTTTTGTCCGCGTAGAGCTCGGTCATTGTCCCACTGGATCGTACTACCGGGATAAAAAGTATCCTATGTATTAATCCAGGTTCTAAAGTATCTGAGTACCAAATTTCATCCTAATCCGTTCAGTAGTTTTTGAGAGAAAGATTAACAAACATACATTCATACATATGTACATCCATTCTCAAAAACTTTCGGATTTATATTAGTAATCAGATTAACAAGGCTAGTTAATAGATTTATGATGACAGTTTGTTGACATTGGCAGATAATGTCTATGACTACACAACCAGATTAAATCTGGGTGACCTATTTTTTACCAGACATTACAACGTTTCAGTATTTGCCTACACGAGACATGCGCCTATGCGGTACTACATACATATAATTTAGATAACAATAGGCAATAAGCTCGACCCCTATCACAAGGGCACATAGGAACTGGCAAAATGTGGTTGTACCTAGGATAGGACATTCGGGCATGATGTCATGTTATGTTATGGTTACAAAATTATTATCAATAAATTACCTAGAAATGCAAATCCCATAAACTTTGGGCGATTCTGAGTAACTCTAAGTCGTTTTCAGATCACTGCAACAAATACCAAGCCGAAGGGGCCGCCCCTGCTTCACATTAACTTAATCATAAGTATGTATGTATTATTCCATTCACAATAAACTCCATTGAACCTAAATTAAATACAAAGTTCATTCGATCATAGTGTAAGCATAGTTTTCCTCCTTTACCCGTTTACATAAATCAGTCTATTCTTAGAGTTAGAAGGAAGCCCCAAGTTCCAAGCAAAATATAAAGTTGATCTGAAACCCCAAATTCTTAATAAAAACTCAATATTATGGATTTATAAATAAATAATAATCAAATCATCATGCTATTATTCTCTGAAGATTTCCACTTTAGAGTTTGTTTCATTGTTTGTTGCGTCATTAAACTGGTAAACGCGCTGGGTGATCCAGCGTGGTGGATTATAGCCAATGTATTCTATACGGCTATACCCTAGGGATATAGGGCATACCCTGCTAAGGCCTGTGTTTCAGCAGTGGGAACAAGAGGGCTCGTCTCTTATGGATAACATGTGATGCTGTCCAAAGAACAAAGTCTTGGTAGCGACACGTTCGCGAATGAACCGGAGGCACGAAAGCACGACCTGTTCCAATACGTAAAGGAGAAAAGAAATGCTCGGAGTTGATGGCCAACCTTCAGTAATTGGGGAGACATACATGAGAACAGGAAATCGATTTCCCGACCACTACGAACGATGCCAAAGAATGCTTTCGCTGTGTTCACATCGTCATACTGTTATTGCAGTAAAATAACACAGTTTGATTAAACAAACAGTTGAATCATTTAATACGTACAAAATTAAAAATACTCGTGTGTTTAGTTGATGACTGAATAAATACATTGCCCAATATGGACATTAAATGCATGAATCTCAATGAACCACCAACCAACCTAATACACATATTTCTACCATACCATCAGCCATTGCAGTTCTAATGAATTAACCATAGACAAGCCTTTGAGAGAAAACACGCGTGACTTTGACCTATAATATTGTTTACTTGCGCGTATTCGTGGATGTTTAACTAATTCTGTTTAGAATACACATGGTTTTGACAAATTAATACGGTAAATATTTGTCAGAAATCATCCTTGAAGTTCACTGTTTTAGTTCGGGGGTTTGTGAACCCAAAGCTGTAAGGTTATTGTTCGAAAAGCTGTGTGTAGATGGAAATAATGACGTTCACGTCATTATTTTCACGCGTGTTTTTAGGTTGTCTGGAATTTGTAATATTATCATCTGCCTACATTTCCCAACTACATCGAGGTTGGCTTCTAGTCTTACGGGATGTAGCTGAATAAGCCGATAAGCTGAACTGACGCACTAAATCCAAGGTTATCGCGAAATACTAATATAAATTATACGAACTATGATATAATAATACCAAGTTCTGCAGAGAGATAACGCAAGAATAAGTATTATGTATGATATCTATTTTAAGACTTATTTGTATGTCGTATAATCACTATGCTAAGAATTGACCCAGTAAGCGCTGTTACCAAGCGATTGGTATTGATGTTAAACATGCCATTTAAAACTCACTCATCTGACATCTCACCCACATGTGCCTAGTCTTTTCCGAATTATGTTGGGGTCGGCTTCCAATCTAACTTCATGCAGCTGAATATCAGTCATTTACATGGAGCGACTGCCTATCTGACCTCCACAACCCAGTTACTACTGGGTAATACGATACCCTTTGGTAAGACTGTTGGTCACACTTTTGTAATTGCTAACCTGAATTGAGAAATTGTCATGCTCATGATCGCAGAGCACGGAGACGCCTTGATGGCTGTTGTTAGAGGCCGCATTGTCAACACTTTCCTCATCAAAAGCCGTGTTATCGTTTACTGACACTACGACACAAAGGACGTATAGAAACTACCGGCTTTGTATTTAAACGGTCCGTGACAGAAAGGGTCCTTTCAGCGCCACCATTTCTATGAGTCATTTCGAGACACTGCTGGTGGCCCGGTTCCGTGCTCTGTGTTCATAATCAATGCTTATTCTAGCTCTGCTTAGACAGGAAAGCCAGCACTCCCTTAAAAAATAAAAGATCTAGGAACTGTGTCGTTGGTCCAGTGGTCGCAAGCGCCACTTATGAGCTTCCTAGGTCGGGCAAAGTGTTATTGAGCTTTTCCTACAGGTCTTTCTCAGTAGCAGACACGGAGCTTAGATTTGTACCCGTTTGATTGCAACTCGACCACTGTTACGTGGGACTTAAACATAACTGCCGAAATGCGAGTTTACTATTAGGTAGACCTCTGCCTAAGCCTTCGGGGATTACAGGCATTGGTATCGAGGTAGTTGTTGGTAAATGCAGATTGATCAATGCTAAAAACTCAGGTAATAAAGGCTGAAATTGTATAAAGAGATCTTAAAACATCTAAGGCTTACGATCGAGTGGAATGTACTAAACAAAGTTTACATGCCGAACGACACGATGTAAATCGAAAGTTTTATGACTACCATAAACCTTATTGTACACAGTAAAGTTTAACTGCAAAACGAATAGCATTGTTGACCTAAAGCTTAATTAAATTACATGTTTGCAGTTTCTAATATAGATTTTAGAAAGGAATTATACTGTTACTGCCGATATCTCTAAAGAATTAGAAGTCAGCTCAATATGCTAATGGGTCGTTAAACTAACATTTAGAAATCAATGAATCGGTAAGTAATAAAATTGCATGTTGATCCTCTGTGAATAAACCTTTATATCAATATCAATCAAGCTATGCGCTAATGGGTTGAGAATATGTCTGTTTGTCAACGATGATTATAACCAAAGATTAGATTCGCTCTACGGCAACTAAAATGTATTTTTTGTTTTTTGGCAATGATATTTGATTAGTTGTCTTGCTCACTCATATTGTTACATATGAGATATGCAAGTCCACTGTTCTCAGTCATTATCTGCTTAGCCTTTTCCCAACTATGTTGGGGTCGACTTCCAGTCTAACCGGATGCAGCTGAATAGCAGTATTTTACATGGAGTGACTGCCTATCTGTTTTCCACAACCCTGTTTTGAAACACTATCTGCAACGACTGTCAAAAATCTACAAATGACAGCCGGGACCAACGGCTTAACGTGCTTTCCGAGGCACGGAGGAAACTCGGTATGTAATGGTTGGTCACCCATCCACAAACTGACCTAGGCAAGCGCGGCTTAACGTGAAGTTAGTTCCTAGCGACTGTTATTATTTAGCCACCAATGTAAACACATTATCGCGTGACTCCAGTAGCGCATCTAACGATTGATTTCTTTGATTATGGCAGTATTCAGTATTCATACTGACTTGCATATTCCATTCAACAATACAATCTCATTATTATCTAGAACGCAGTCACAATGCGATATTATAAGTGTTTACAATATATTTGTGAGAAATGTACTGAAATCGAAATAAATCGTCTCAACCGAAGTCACGGTGATTTGCATCATATTCATAAACAGGTACACACGTTATTTTACACGCTGTCTGATATTGTATATTATGCACTTCAATGATACATTTTATTGGAAATTCTTTGTACGTAGAGTGACGTAGGGCTATCGATCAAATAAGTAACATAGAAGAGTGTCTCTTAGTTGCACAAGTAACTGCACCCTCCAGGACTTGATTGAGGCAAACGACAGCTGTCCAGGTCACCACGTAATGGTCGGACAAAATCTAAGTCGAGTTGAGAAGAAGAAGAAATAACCTATGTTACTTCTACGTGTCTTATAGTTGTCGGCACCGGATACAGGTTCGGCCAAACCGGTGCAGACAAATTGTGGACGCGGCTCCGGACACAAGACTGGGACAGATAATGTACTGAGGTGTCTGTCAGTCAGTGTCCACCGTCCGCAGCCAGTCGGGAGCCTATTCGAAATAAGTCACGTCTCTTTAATCTAAAGTTGCTCAAAATATCTCCACTTGTGGCCAATACTCTGATTCAGATCAAAATCTGCTGTCAATTCTTATATTAGCAGTTGCGATTGTGATTGATTGAAACTAGCTTCTCTCAGCACATTGACAACTTATGTTTTGATGAAGATTGATATGATTTTAAAGATAATACATACAGTGATTCATATGTTTAAAGAATTAAACAATGCAAAATATATTGTTTAAGTATCGATACAAGTTAAACAAATAGAAGTCCGTTTGTATTTTCCAAAATAACAGCTTTTACTGATTGCATGTGAAAGAATTTAAAAAAAAAAAAAAAATCTGTCTGTCTGTCCGTTCCGGCTATCTCCGAGGCAGGAGCGATTTTGACGGGTCTTTAACTGGCAGATAGCTGATGTTAAAAGAAGTAAATAAGGCTGCTTTTATTGGAAAGAAGAAAATGTCTATAAAAGTTCAATTCAAAATTTTAGTTACATGCGATATTCCAACATACCCGCTCGCAATCCAACAGTTACGCCCAAAATACACTCTTATATGTTTTCATACGAGTACATTTCATTAGCCATATATAGCCTTCATTAGTGAGCCTTAGGTCTCAAGAAATGGTTTGGTGACACCAATTTATAATCCAAAACGATTGTGAAACATGAAACAGGCACGTCCGCCCTAAAAAAACTGTGGTTACTGGGAATGTAGCTTTGGAAAGAAAAAAAACCGGTCAAGTCCGAGGTTCCGTATAAACTTGTTGTTAATTTGTTATTAAACTACATATTTACAGTTTTCAGATTTTTTCCTTTAAATGTATTGTAATAAGACATTGTTTCTTGCCAAATTTCATGAATCTAGGTCAACTGGAAGTACCCAGCTATAGGTTTTGATTCCCTTGTGAAATCGCAAATCATGCGACATAAACGGTCATACATATCTTTTGATTGCGTTGACTTACAAGTTTGTTTTTTCACTGCTCCAAGGGGTAAGCATTTTAAATTAATTTCAGCTTGATATCTCCACGCGTTCCTGACCGAAAGAGGGTCTTGACAGACAGACGGACAACAAAGTAAACCCTTATGAGATTACGTTTTTGCCGACTGAGGTGCGGAACCCTAAAACAGATGTAAATTACTCGAGATATAACAACAAAGCATAGGTAAGAACAATATTAAGTAAACTCGTTTTGATCTCTATCGCAGTCGGATAAAAATTATAACACAAGAAAATGCGAAGAGATGATATTTATAAATCTGGTAAGTAAGGTCATGACATGATATTTATAAGTCTGCGCCTCGCCAATATTCAAGAAAAAGAGTATTGGGCTGTTTGTATAAATATTTCTCATACATTCAACATAACAATCAATCATCTTACTAGGTATGCATATTCGGCATGATGTAACACAAATAAACACAATTTGATATAAACATTTAAACATTTCGAATCATCATGACATGAATTTCATCAGATTGGACTATAAACTTGTAAATAAGATACATTTTAATACTCAAAATCAATAAAAATCAGATTACCTAATCAGTCTATATTCAGTCATCTATATTTTTAAATCACAATATTGCCATTCTTTGACGGTTGTTATAAATAGCGCAGGTCTTTCGCGCATTTTTTATCGCGTTCTTTGCTGCATCGCGCAAATCGACCAGCGCAAATCGGGGACGGCGCGGCAGGGCATTTTATCTTTTACCCAACATAATATTCATACGTCGCTAGTGTTAGCAAGACAGAAATTACACTGTTTAGAGATCGACCCCGAGGCATCAAAGAGGATTTCCCTTCGCTGCATCGAACATTGGAATCCCACGGCACGCCGCGCGCCGCGTCGTCGGTGCCGCGCCCGACCCCGATTTGTGCTGGTCTTGGCGCTCGTCTGCATCGCTACCGTATCGATGCAAATGCATGCTGTTTTTGGCGACATCCATCTAGCAACTCTAGTGTTTACAGGCATTTCTTTAGCGATGCTGAATCGCATTTTCATCGCCACAGCATCACGTTTGTATCGCGACGGAATAGTGGTTACGTGGGCGAAGGTACACAGCCAGCGTCAGGATCGCGACTATAATATGGCAGAATTATGGCATCCGTTTTGAATTTGTGTCGCTACAAAAATTTGTGGTGGGCACGGCAAATTGATAATTGTGCTAACATACTATCAGGCCTGTCGTCCCCGAAGTTTTAGGCAGAGGTGTGCCTAATAGTACACCCACATATGTGTTAGTTTGATATTATTGATATCTCCGACGATACAGTAATCAAACGATCGCTAGATTATGTGATTGACAAGATAATATGTAATTATCGTTCAACGTACTCAGGGGGATTTACTTTTTTATTTTATGTTTAACTTCGGTGAAATTTATTAATGAATGAGCAAATACATGCCTAGTTATAAGTAGGTGCGGCATGTGTATCTACTGGGACACCATTGGAATATGGTAAAAGTAAATTAATATTCTGAGAGCAATTTTAAGGAAATATTGCTTTCACAACAAATCAAGGAGAAAAGGAGTGATGATAATGGATGATTTCTTATGTTAATAGTTGACAAACAAGTACCAGCTGATCGGTAAGTGGACACAATCATCTGCAAAATCAATAAATATTTATTCAAAGAATCACCCAACCTTTTACCATCCAGCACTCGGCCCGTGTTCTGGATTACAGCATTTACAGCTCACTCCATATACAGTGAGGTAATCAGTGGCCCACCAGTGGGAACTTTAGAGGCTGAGTGTGCTTATGTACTTTTGTGAACGTGAAAAGTACATTAGCCAGTCCCCCAAAACCTGCCCTTCACTACTTTGCGCATTTGTATGGCCTTTATTGCACAACAGTTCAACATGAGGAAGCAAAATCTAGTTATATTTGTGTCCACAATACAGGAGAAATGTAAATAAGGAAAAAAACGTTCTCTTATGAAGTATATGCTCTGTTTATTTGGACGATTTCTAATTTGTTGAACTTCTTACTGTAATAGTTAGCTAGAATTAGAACCGATTTTTTTTCTCCGAAGTGTTTTTGAAAAGAACAGTGCGTCAGTAAATGCAACCGCAGTATTTGGGGTCTAAGAAAATCCCAGACCTTCTGTGGGGCATGACTAAATCTTTAGATGTTGGAAAGTACGTCACATCCGGGTGCAAAACGAGAACCTTAGTATGTACAGTCACAAGCACAAAATACATTTGGCAACTTTTAAGATTGATTTTCTCCTACTGTATTGGTTTTATTTTTATGTTTGTATGTTGTACTACTTATTATAAAATACTTATGACAATTTTTACTTACAATAAGCCGCACACAAATTAACCGTAATATTATTGCTCTGTTGGTGCTGAGGTGAGCAGCTGCAAACGATAAGACTGGAAGCCGACTCCAACATAGTTGGGAAAAGGTTAGGCAGGCTATGGTGTTGAAGTTGAGCTGAGTGATGAACATCAGGCCAACCGCTTTTATACAGGAATTCATTTGATGTCGTACATTAGGACTTATCGCAAAGTTGCAATCCTTATTCCACGCGGATATTGTGCATTCATATTTGTGCTCGTAACTATACTGGAGTTCACATTGACGTCATTGATCACATTGACCATGAACTTGGGTGCTTTATGGACAAATGAACCATTACTTATTTAACGACTAACTTTACAACATTCAGATGATTTTACGTCAACTTTTTAGAATCCTTTGTGATACATTTTGATTAAATTGTTATCAGTTTTTAAAGTGAAAATTCTAGAGGTGCGGTTTCTACGTAATATTAAGTCATGTTCGGTGATTTTGCAGCCTTGTCAACATCTTTAAATGAAACATGACTATTTCTATAATTTACTGAGAACGTCTAGTGATTAACCTTTGGTAGATTACTAAAAAAGGTAAACGAAATAAAGAAAGACCGCACATGGGAAGGGATGACGACGTTACTAAAACGGCTGGCCCTCTCTGGTTACAAGTAGGACAAGATTGAGAGAAATGGGTTTCTTTGGAGGAGACCTTCGGAGGGATTCCTGTAGGGTGGATTAAATAAATAATTATGTATAAATTCTCAGTCTCGAGTTCGGACACAACACACGCACCTCTCATTTTTCAGATTCATATGTGCGTATTGTGTAGTCAGTGGCTCAAAAAGTGTGACAACCAGTCTAACCAAGGGGTATCGTATTACCTGGTACTAACTGGGTTGTGGAGGTCAGATAGTTAGTCGCTCCATTCTGTTCTCTAGCACGCCGTACTACGTCTACTGGCTGAAAAATGATAATGACAAAAGTCTGTCGCTGCAGTCTTCAGGACAATGTTCTTTGAATGATTCGCGCTAGATTAATAAGAGATCTTTGCATAGACTTGAGCGATCTCGTTACTTCACCACCAAGTGAACTGACCTGTAAAAACCTGAACGAATTATGTGAAATTAAGATCTAAAGTTTATAACCAGATAAATCATGGACACAGTACAATGAATTGGTCCAAAACCACACGGCGCACAGGTACGAGATTTTATTGATATAATTAATGCCTTTTACCTGTGCGTAAGAGGAAAGGGGAAGACCTGGACACGGTTTAGCCCTGGTGAAGTTTCAAACATTTAAATAATGTAGTACTTAGGTATGTTAAAAGGGGAAAGTATGCTTAGACATGTGAGTGGGAAACTGAGAAGATGTGTTATTTTATACATAGATATTTATTTTTATAGGAGAGGCAATCAGGCAGATGGCCTTTCTGATGAAAAGGCATAAAGTAATTTATTTCAATATTACTTTTAAATTCTTTTACGTAGAAAGTTTTTATGGAGAAGATCGAGCAAGAAACTCCATGGACACTCTTCTAAAAATCAATTAGTTTTCCGATCCACTGTTAATTTATTAAACAAAGTTCAACAGTCTTTTGTTATGTGGATGTGTGACATAATCTTAGAAGATGCTGTCATCCACACATATTTGGGAAGCTTTTAAGTAAGAGGACTAGTTTTCATAATTATAATTTATGTTTATAGGCCGATTATTACGATAAAAGTCGTACAAATAATCCTAATTAATAGAACAAGATTTAAAGATTAAACCGGACTATGAATTTGAGGCCCACGCAAGTTTTTTATAACAAATCGATTGACAGGTAAGTACCTTATTAATTGACATTTGGATGAGGTATCCTCATTATTTCTAATAATAATTGGTCTGCTAACCAACACGTGCATGAAAACGTGTTTAAAATAAAACTGATGTGTTTTGTCCTCTATATGTAGTTGTGAGAGAAAACTTTGTACTTTCTTATTGAGATGAGACACAATTTCTTTGCAGTCATAAAGATATGGGATTGAAGTGGAGATTACATATGTATTGCACAAAATTGGTAATTCGTTATCTAGAGATGAAGCCAGTGGTGAAATGGCAAGAATTCTGTGATGACAAAGTTTAATCCGTAGTTTCAGAAGTCATGCTAGATTGTATTGGTAGGCCATTGTAGAATATGGGTGTGACAGCATTTATCGACGGGGAATCGGCATAAGCTTGGAAAAGACTTAGTGTCCATTTGTGTCAATAAGTGTGGTAATTCGTATTCGCAATAGAAAACTTCGCAATTTTTCATTAAGATAAGACATCATATCTATACAGTCATAAAGAGATATGATCTAAATGGCAGATTCCATACATATGTGTTGCATCGAATCGGTAATATTTGTCATCTACAAATCATCGTCTGCGGTTGACTGGCGCAGATTTATATGGAACACGTGATTAGGTGTACTGGCCTTCATAGTCGGTCAAATCATTTGTTCTTGGAGACATGCGCGTACCCAGCATTTTTTAAGGGGTGGGGCAGAAGTAAATAAGCTTAGTAGTAGGAACTTAAAAATGCTCTTTATTTACTGACTGATACATTTTGTTGACTGCACTACACCTTATTTCAATAAAAACCTGCGAGGGTTCTGGCTAAATCTAGCTAAAATTCGTTTTCAAATGTATGTTGTGCTTCCAGAACCCTCTTTCTATGCTCACTCAGAGGCTGACAAGACGGCTTTCTGTCATTGTTGACCTTAACCAAGTTTTTATTTTAATGTGAAAAATGTTAAAGTACCCAAATAAATATTTAATTTTGTCATTATTTTAATTTTGCCTAAAAATTCTTAGCTTCGGGTCTGAGAGCAGGGTGGGGCAAGTGTCCCACCTTGCCCCACCGTGGGTACGCCCGTACTGTGTGGAATTCGTTGTACTTCTTCTTTTTCTCAGCTAAAACACTAGGGCGTGGTGAAGGACGGCCGTTTCGGAGGACTAGCTTAGTTATGTTGACGTTTACAGTGTTGCTTCTCTCCAATATTCTCTCAGCCTAATTTGAATAATAAACTTTTTATTTTGAAAAACTGTAGGAACTTGAGAACGATAATAGGGTTGCAGTATGTCCATCTCTATACATAACATTTTTAATGCTACCACCACCACCCCCTCCTTTTTTACCCCCTCATTTAGATTTCCAAGTTACCACCATGAGCAAATCTTAAAAGAACCACTAATGATCCAATAACACTACAAATGTTATAAAAAATCATCATTACGTCACGAACATTCAAATTAAAACCTTTCGTAGAAACCAACCTCACATGCATTTCAATGATCATTGCTATCTGCGCAAGCGCCGATGGAGCGAGTACTTCCCAAAGTACCTACCGAGATAACGAGCGCGACATCTTCTGAGAACGTGCGCGGTTATGATTAGAGTCACAGTATAAATATTACCGTGTTAGAGTGACGCTGATGACGCAGTGGAGAGGTAGGTAAGTAAGTTGGAGATGCTGTTCCAAGATCTGTATTATTGGTATTCGTATTTATTTGGTGCATGTAATTAATACAAAGCGAGTGTGTTTGTTTCCGATGACCTGGTGAAGGTTGCAGGGATCCGCTGGATGCGAGTCGCACGGGACTGGTCAATGTGGCGACACTTGGGGGAGGCCTATGTCCAGCAGTGGACGTCTTTCGGCCGAAATGATTATGGTGTTTGTTTCCTATTCCTTTTATATTATAGCAGAAGTCTGTCGTATGTTTCATTTGCCAAGTGGTAATTAGTATTGTTCCTCTTGGTTTAAAAGCACGTTGATTAAACAAGTAGGCATACTTATTTGAGTTCTTCTAGGTATTTTGGTTTAAGTATTAAATGATCCTTTATCCCCCCTTCGCGTGGAGGCTGGAAATGATTATAATGAAAAGTATCCTTTGTCCTAGCCCTAGCCCAAGTGTAAATTTCATCAAAATCCTTTCAGCCGTTAGGGAGTGAATCAGTAGTAAACGAAAATTAGTAGTATTTAAAACATCTTGTGATTCAAAACATAAAATCATGAGGTGATTGTTTGTCATTAAAAACAACGTGACCGAAGATTTACAAATACATTGGTAATGGATCACGTGCCATCCCATCACTGTGCTTACATTGTCTTCATTGGTGAACTCGGTGTGACAGCGGACACTTTTTCATTATCGCATTTCACAACTGGACAAACAGTTTTCAGAAACAGCGCCACAGCACCCTGTCCTCAATATTTCGCATCCAGTCTGCCCCAGCCTTTCATTTCCACTCAGTGTCCCACTCTAAGCTTGCCTGTTCATGGTCTTCACTCTTGGACTCACTATTAGTTGCTTTCTGTAGTTTATTTAATCAGCACTGCTCTCAAAACGATGAAGGAAAACATCGAGATTAAACTGTCTTGTCTTAGAACTAAACCCTTAGCGACAAAAATTTTGAGTATGAATGTAGATGGTAAGAGGGAGAGAGATAGGGGAAGACCAAAGAAATGATGTATGAACTGTGTGAAGGATGATATGGCTAGAAAGGATGTGACTGCTGAGATGACGAGTAAGGAAGGAAGGAGAAGACATGCAGCCCGCTGACCCCAAATAAATTGCCATAGGGGCAGAAGGATGACGGTGTCTTCGAACCAAAACTTTGAAGAATCCGAAGGTCCGAGGCCAACGGTAGTGTCCACTACAATACCGTTAGCCCCGGCCTGCGTGTTATATTGTTGCTCACTCCCACCAGAGAAGAGGCCTAGTAATCATGCATTTCTTATGTCATGCCTGGAATTTGGATGTTGTTACCTACCATACAATGCTTACAAACAAGAGGTTAAAATTCGACGGCTATTCCATTCACACGCCATTGCATTGGTCGCAAGCTACTATGAGCACGAGATTCTGGGTTCGGTTCCCAGGTCGAGCAGTGCTATTGAGTTTTTACCAAATGCATCGGTAATAGCCATGGAGTTTGGATTTGTGCCCGTCTGATGACAATAGGTTCGCCCCCTATAACATGTGGCTTAATCATTACTGGCGAAATATGGGTAATTGGGTAATCACTGGCGTAATGTTATGTTAATTTATAGAAGACTTGCCTTTCTGTAACTCGAGTTAATAGCCTCACATCGCCTCCTTCACCGAAACCTTCACGGGCCCCCGTAGGTGTTAGCCAAATAGACAAATAGTACAGTCCTCTTCTTTTATCTCTCAATTCTATTATCTTTCATAACTATCAGATAAATCATCGTGACGTCACGCATACTCTGAAGATTTCCCCAAGATATTTTTGGATATTACAGCAGATCATGTGCACTTTGTCTTTTAGTTTTGATACAATCTTAATATTATCTTGGAAAGTTGGCAACAGCATTATTGTCTGCCCTCTTTAAATAAAAATAACAAACAGCAATACCTGTTTTTGTCAAGTTTGAATTGATTGGTAATTTTTTAACACATACACGAGACAGACCCCCATAACGCCCGCCCTTCAGGAAAATAAAACCTAACGGAATAAACTATCGAACAACACATATTATGTCTGAGAACTGGGTTGTGGAGGTCAGACAGGCAGTCGCTCCATGTAAATTACTGGTATTCAGCTGCATCCGATTAGACTGGAAGCCGACCCCAACATAGTTGGGAAAAGGCAAGCAGATGACGATGAAGTTAGAAGAATTTGATTCTATTCAATAGACATCCTGCCCTTGTCCCATTTCTTTTGGTGTCGGCCCAACAAGTTTTCTTCTTCCATTCACAACAGTTAGTGAAGTCTTTAACATTGCAAATCAAAGGTGGCATGGACGAAAGTGGCAGTGGGCAGGGCACATTGCTCGCAGAACGGATGGCCTATGGGCCGAAAAGTTCTGGAGTGGCGACCGCGAACCGGGAGACGCTGCGTTGGAAGGCCTCCCTCTAGGTGAACCGATGACCTGGTGAAGGTTTCAGGGATTCGCTGGATGCGAGTCGCACGGTACCGGTCAATGTGGCGACACTTGGGGGAGGCCTATGTCCAGCAGTGGACGTCTTTCGGCTGAAATGATGATGATGATGGACGAAAGTTCCCATCCACAAAACTTAGTTGTAGTTTAATCCATCTCGATTAATTACCGTAATAAATTACTTCTTGCATATAGTGCGAAACGCATAGGAGGGTCTTTATCTGTAACCCGTAAGGTTATCATTTGCATAACTTCAAGAAGTGTCAGTCTGTTTGTAAATCGTTCACTATGTTAAAGGTCAGTAAACTACTATAAAGTAATTTAGTAATTTAATTTAATCCGTTTGGTGGAAATCATCCTTAACATGCTCAAAGGGTTTTACAAATACCAAATAACCCGCAAGAAGAATGAAGACTCTTCTCCTGACTGCAACAAATGCAGGGTAGCCTCCGTGAAACAGCTGAATACATTTGGGTCGATTTGGTATTGAAGTTTTGTATGGTACAGCTGATTATTACTCGACTGCGGCGAAGCCAAAAGGAAGGGTTATGATTTTAGCAGTCTATGTATGAAATGTTAGTATTTACGTATGGTTCTCCGTAGCGCCTAAACTATTCATCCGATTTTGATGAAAAAGAAGTTAATCGATTCGTTATTATGGACCGGGTAACATAGGCTACATTTTAACCGACTTCAAAAATATGAGGAGTTAATTTTACCTTATAAAACCCGAAATTAATTAGAGCGTGATTTTTCAGTAGTCTGGTTTTTTAGTGGCAGTATAACACACAAATTCTTATTTTGATACATGCT
The DNA here is from genome assembly GCA_905163415.1 of Noctua fimbriata. Taxonomy (NCBI): domain Eukaryota; kingdom Metazoa; phylum Arthropoda; class Insecta; order Lepidoptera; family Noctuidae; genus Noctua; species Noctua fimbriata. The sequence continues at coordinate 2,279,676 of LR990923.1, forward strand.
GTACTTGAAGGGGTTGAACTACAGGTACTTACTTGCAGTTGACGACTAGAACCACAGAAGGCGAGATTATAGTAATCAATCGGCCTTTATAGGCCACAACAATGTCTGGCCTTGGCCTAAAACCAAGGACTCCAGCCATGTGTCATGTGGGGCAATAGGGCAGTCATAGATAGTAGAAAGTTTTATCAGTACGTGACTCATTACCGAACTGATAACAAATTGATTACTCTTAAACGTTTATCTACGTATCGTGTGTGAGTCACCTGCGGTAGAATAATATTTACAGGTCTGTTCTCAGAATGGGTCGATGCTGGACATTCCATAGAATTGGTGGCAAGTCAGAAATAGGGGACTTATTGCGCTTACGGAATTCGAAAGCGTTAGAGAAACCCATGTTTGCATTCTGTAGGCAATATAAGTTAGTAACAGGCGGCTTCTACGATTTTGCTTTGCGCTAAACGCACTTTATGGTAATTCGTACAGTGCGTTTAGCTGATTAAGAGCATTATTATAATTAAGAGTATTTTATTTTTAATAATGTCTGGTGTTAAACTGAATGTTTTGAGATCTTAACCTTTTGACCAGTCACATATACATATATAACAAGCAAGCACATGCCCTGTACGCCACACGACACAAATATGTGACAAAATGGCAGGAGAAATTGTGGCTTGGAGGGCACGAGCGTGCGTTCATGCTCTGGCGGTCAAAAAGTGTTGTTTAGAGTCAGACTCTTTATCTTAATTACACGAAAGGTCCCCAAATTATTCTTGTCGGTCATCCCCATCAAAGTTGAGAAGGTTGGAATGGGAACAGTTTAACTATTAAATAACAGTAATCTCATTTTGGGTTTCATTACATTATCATGTCATGTAACCATCAAATTTTTAGTGTTAAAAACTTTGTCTCTCTAAAACCACAATCCGGTAAACAACTTGCTTTACCGTATCGTTGTCACAGTAACTAATAACCACTGAACCGTCGCTTGACTGTCGTGTGAAGTACCGGTTTCCACGTCAACTACAGTTTACCGAAGGATCACGTTATAACCTCACTCTAATATTGTTTCCGAGAATATAAACAAATGACGATCTTCAAAATGTCCAGAGAAAAAAAAAATGCTTGTGCGGCTCAATACCGATCATGCCCTACTGCTGGAACACATCGACCACGCGTGCCCAAGGTTGACGGATGTCACATGGCTTCGAATTCTCGGTTATGAGACAGGTTCCGTCAGAACTGTAAGGAGAACGCACGGGTTCGCGAGAAAGTGAAAGAGTAGACGGAGGCCTTGCCCAGGAGTAGGAGAGAGACGGCTAGGAAGAAAAAAAGAAGTTATGCCATGTAGTGTACACGGTGGCCCAAGCCCAGCATTTGAATGATGATGCTAATGATGGTAAGAAATGCTTTCTCGGTTCAAATCAAAGATATTCCAATTATGGCGACGAATTAATGATTCTCAGTTAGAGATTTAAAAGATTATCTACACCAACATCTAAAACTCCAGAATCCAATGGAACAGTAGCAAAACAGATACACATGTAGTCAGCTTCTTTCTTGTATGTTTACATCGCCAGCACTACAAATAAAAACCGACCACACTAATGCAGCAACCTGCGGCCACCTAGAGCGTCATCATGACGCTCTAGGTGGCTATAATGTTTATCACTTAAAGACCGGAGATTATAAAAATAGAGTGTGTGCTTAACGTGTGTCCCTTGTAGCTGGGATAACGATGCTACCTGTTAGGTTGTCAATATCTTTGGTTAAGCTTGTGAGCACTTTAAATCTTACGTTGACTAAGAGGATGTGGGTTTTATTTTTCATCTTTGTCTGGCATATAAAATTTTAAACTATCATGGTCACTAATATTATTACTTAGACTGGGAGCGGGATATTTACCACATCATTAACCATGATTACCCAATCCATCCCATCCCATTTCCCATTCCCATCCCATTTCCCATTTTTTTTTCCCATTTTCCATTTATTTACCCTTTTTTTTTTTTTTTTTTTCGGGATTTTGTCTGGCATGTTGACGGGAGGAGCTCGTGGCTAAATAATAACAGCCCCCCGGGTCGATCTTTAGGTTAAGCCACGCTTGCCTAGGTTGGTCCATGGATGGATGATTACCCATTACACACACAGTTTCCTCCGTGCCTCGGAAAGCACGTTAAGCCGTTGATCCTGGCTGTCATTTGTAGATCTTTGACAGCCGTTATAGGTAGTCATTGGTCCGAAAGTCTTACCAAGGGATGTCGTATTACCCAGTATTAATTGGGTTGTGGAGGTCAGATAGGCAGTCGCTCCATCGAAAATACAAGTATTCATTTGCATCCGGGAGGCCGACCTCAACATAGTTGGGAAAAGGCTAGACAGATGATGTCTGTCATGTTGTCAGGGTTGTTGTGAAGTCTTTGATCATCAAGATGAACTCTAAGTAGGTATAGGTCCCGTCACGTAAAAAGAACGCTGAGTGACAGTGGAGGGGATGTGTCTGCGCACGATGTACAGTCGCGTCCTGAAGTCCTAGGCTATTGTTAAGTGTAATTGTTTTATTGTAGAATCTTAATAGGTGCTTTACTAGCTACTTAGTACTTTGAAGAATTTAAAGAATTCTTTAAACGTGACGGTAATCAATTGTTTGACTTCATAATCATTTAATCTAACATAACATTAAATGACAATGACATCCGCGAAAGTAAGACAGAAGTGTATCTATAGTACACCCACATTTCGTCAGATATTGTAATAGGGGTGAGCCCATTGCCCCAGATCTATTCCCAGGTTATTATACATTTGAGAAACTTGTTGTTGCATAAAAGTTCTATTCTATAATTCGATTTCTTGTTGTTATTATACGTCAAGGTATCTCTCAGATTGACTAGATAGTATCTTATTTTCAACACTACGTCAATATTTTTACCGTCATAGATGTTTTGCACATAAACAGATGACGATCCTAGTTGACTTACATTTTATTTGTTGGTTATCAATAATATGTACTGCGCAGTATGTACGCGTAGTGACAACACAGCATATAGTCATCGATAGATTTTTCCTGAAAACCCGTTACCTTGTGTTACATAAACCGTTTCGCCAAGCCCTTCATATTCGCTGACGTTTCTTTCCGATATAATATCTTGTAGATAAGATAATTGAGATATTTCAGAGGCCTCGCAGGTCAAGTTTTCCAAGATTGACGCTGTCTTGTCTTACTACGTAGGACTTCTAAGAAATAGTTAGTTCAAACATTTCCTAGGAAACATTTGCACATTGACTGCGGAAAGGAACGCCCTTGGTAGAACTTTATCTTTAGTATCTCTCGTCTTGGGTGTACTTTGTACTTTTCAGCACGTTTATCATTCAGGCGACTGTGTAACGTGTTATTTTCTTCGGTCACAGACAAAATCACTGAACAGAACGGATAGTATACATAAAGGTAATAAAGATTTGCTGTTTTATTTACTAGAATCTGGGGGGCCCTGTTACATCATAACAGGCTAAAGACAACCAGAAAATCTTGTCTTGCTGACAATTTGCCCACACAGAACTGCCGGATTCTCTGTTCCCTGATCATTATAATCTGGATCAAAGTTCGAGTGAATCGGTTTCTTCTAGGCAAGCGAGTTCCACCCTAGGCCGCATCATCGCTTAACATCAGGCGAGTTGCGGCCAGTCGCAAGCATATATAGTATTAAAAAAAAAAACAGAAAAAGGTTTCACGATGGCTTATCAAACTATGATACCGAAATAATGATAGCAGCAGTATTCTATTCTCTAAAATCATGGTTACGGAATCTCAGATTCACAAGTATGTCGAGACAGGTACCTATCTACCTTATGGAAGTACCTTAGCATATATATAATATACCACATTCAGTGAGCGTTTACGCTACGATATGATTAGCACAGCGTAACATGATTAGTGTAAGTTGTATTTTATAGACATTATCTCTGAAATAATTGTTATAAAACCAATGATTTACAACCCTGAAGATAACGCTCTATGATCAATACTTTTTCTGATAATCTAGCAAACAAACAGTAATGAATCAATGTTGTCTTATGAAATGTAATCAGAAATTATGTGAATCCCTAGTCCAATGGTCAATCATCATCATCATTTCAGCCGAAAAGTCCACTGCTGGACATAGGCCTCCCCCAAGAAGGGGGGTTTTGCCATAATCGCCACGCTTGGCAGGCGGGTTGGCGATCGCAGTATGGTTGTTGTAGAATTAGAGAACGCTGCTGCCCATTCTCTGGTAAGTCCCTTAGTCGCCTCTTACGACACCCACGGGAAGATATGGGATGGTGCTATTCTTTACGTCCGGACACCATACAGAACAATGTAATGATGTAAAGATTTGCTCTCAGGTAAATATGATTACTAAGAAAACTGATATAAAACTCCTTTATGACGTACGTAGGTTCTTACCAGCTACCGGTGAATCCGGTGATATCATTAATGAGAAATCTTAGGGTCAGATTAAAAACTTTAAACACAACCTTTCCAGCTTTTTGTGATCTGGGAAACCTTAAATCAGTAGCTATTGGAGTAAGGGACACTTAAATTAAAAGAATGAAAAGAATTACCCAGTCTTACCATGGGGTATCGTAGTACCCACTGACTCGTAGAGGTAAAAATACTAATATTCACCAACGATGGCCGCCATAACCCATGTGCAAAGGTTCAATTGAAGGACTAATTGCGGAAACCAATCCCGATATAAACATAGAACATAGAATACTGGTATTCAACTGCATCCGGTTACACTAGAAGCCGACCTCATGAAGGTTGGAAGAAGACTGGGCAGATGATGAAGAGCGTTGTGATTATGTCCTTTCACTTGTTGCCCTTGATGATCTTTTAACTGCATCAGTGAACAAAGTTCACGAAGCTGAATTTTGGTTGTTAATTGAACCTCTTGCCATCGAATCCCTAAAAAGAAGAGGATTTCTGAACGAGGCATTCTTAAACAAAACTAAATTCCACCCTTTCATTAGCTAGTTAGTTGACATTATCAAACTAGGCACCGATACACACACAATCATTATTAACCAAACATTACTTAATGTACCAAGAGATATCGAGTCTTAGAACGAGTAAGAACCACTTATCTCCAGACATGGAGATAATGGATGATAAACCACAGTTATCCTTCGCAACAATGCATGGTAAGACAGTACGTCACTTACTTGACAGGACTCAAATCTGATAAAATGATCCTTTTGTTAACGTTATTCGAGATTACAAGCGTTAAACAGTCTGGGAAGACGTTAAGAATGTGTCAAATTAATATAAATTCCAAAGACTTATCTTTTAACCCATCTTTGGTATTGTTATTGTCACTTATAAGATATATTGCGAAATAAGCTTGGTTTCTATGAAATTCTCTACTTATGAAACATGGAAAATTGTGCGTCTGCTTTTGGATAACTGCAATACAAAGGATTACCGAAAAGTTGCCCAAATAAGACATACGAAACTTCATATTCTTCGAATATTAGAATCCCTTAAAAACTCAGTCAAGCTACATAACACCACGGCTATATTCCCCCGATAGCAGAGTACAGGCACATTTCGCCAGATAGATATGTTTAAACCCTACGTAATATGGAGCGAGCCTTTTGCCGTCAACAGGGCATAAATCCAAGCTCCGGGGTGCTACTGAGAAATTCCTGATGGAAAAACTCAATAACACTTTGACCGATCTGGAAATCGAATCTAGGACCAGCGGTAGCGCTGATGCTAAAAAGCACTTCTCCAGATAAACTATTCCCTTAAGGCTGCGTTTCCGCCAGAGATGAGCGAGGATGTGTGTGGAACTAACCAATCACATAGCTAGAATGACTCAGACTTTGAAAAAGAAGTGATATTATTGGTTAGTTTCACACACATCCCTCGCTACGCATCCTCGCTCATCTCTGTTAGAAACGCAGCCTTAGACCGATCTCCATTTACATTAGTCAAACGTTACCGTCACACGTTACCACTTCACCATTCATCCGCCACAAATAGAGATCTAGTAATAAGTCACATGCAACACGGAGATCCAAACAAAACCCATATGTTTACATTTCTGTCGTCACATGACACAAACGTCACCGGTAACCTGTGGGTGTAACACAAAACAACAAACTTACGTATCCGCAGACTAATCTAAAAAAAACAGTGCCTTGACTATGTAACTAACAAACAACAACATGAACCACTGAAAATAGAAACACAGACGACCAGGAAAGGAAAGTGTAAGTAAGGCTAAGTGTTGCCATACAACGTGGCAACGCCATCAGTCTCTTGGGCACATTACCAGCTGACAGCGTTGAGGAGTTTTTTGATGCCCTTTTATAGTTTGTTGTTAGTTTATTTATTTTTGATTATTTAATAGTTTTTAATTAATAATGTTTATAGTTAGTTTACTTTACTTAGGAAAGGTAATAGATACACTTGGAAAGATTTTTGTGAAAATTGTCCCTTATAGGGTTTTGAATGTTTTTGTGACAAAATCGATCAAAAAAGTTTCTAAATATTTCTTAAGATTTTACCAACATTTACCCGACATTAGCAACAACAGTATAGTTACAGGAAATTCACGGGTAACGTTATACAGTTATTATAATAAATAAATAGGTAGGTACGTTGAATCCCATAACGCCATATTTATAAAATTCTCCCAAGTGTTTGTTAACCACAGTGCACATTCCGTAACGAAGCCAGACTTAGAGGAAAATCAATATTAATATCTAATAGGTTTTATATTACCTACTGATCATCATAATTCTCCTGCTCTTATCCCACTTTATTTGGGGTCGGTGCAACATGACTTATTCTTCCATACTTCTCTAGTGCTCGTCATCTCATCAGTCACCTCCTTCCTTACCATATCATCCTTCACACAATCCACCCATCATTTCTTTGGTCTTCCTCTACTCTTATACCCATCCACATTCATACTCAAAACTTTCCTCACGACATTTTGATCATTCCTCCGCACCACGTGGGCATTTCTCAGTTACCTACTGATGCTTTAATCAATAAACGACAAGTCTTTTTCAACAATTTCTTGTAAACTGTTACGCTAAAATTGTCGGCTTTTCAAAGGAAATATTCTAGTAAACATCATCAGAATTTTAAAGAAGGAAAAACGTATAATTGGTGTGCATAGCATACAGAATGATGTAATTTTTTTATTAATTTCTAAGAATATACAGGGTGAATTTTCCAAGTGGGCGTGGATGGCCAAATCCGAAACTATGAGGAATAGAGAAAAATGCTCAAAGGAGTCTCGAACCCAAATTTGATGAAAACTAAATTTGCACCATTAGATTTTTGAAAAATCAATATTCCTAGCCAGGAATACTGTATTATGACACCATTCGATAGTGTCGCAAACTAAAGGAAAGAGTTCAATTTTGATAAATACATAATAGTAGTTAGTAGTAATCAACGAAACATCGAACAAAATCACTATTGGCGCCAACTCACTTGTAAGTTCTAATTTTAATTGTTCTGCCGATCGCTCCATACATACTGCTTCCAAGATCTTCCTTTATTGCTTTATTTATCTTTAAGTCTCCACCTAGCACAGACCTGAGCCTTCTGACTTTACCAGCTAAATCTAAATAAATATGGCTATGTGCCCTAAGAGAACCGTCAGTGTTCAATGTCACGTCCTGTCAAGCAGAGCTCGAGAGGAATTATTCAAAATGACTGTTTTTAACGTGAAGAAATATAAAAGGACATTCCACAAGTAAGTGTACTTATATTTTATGCATTATGTACGATTGGCCAAGATAATTAGTTTACATCGCACATATAAACTGTAAATCAATTAAGTTGTTCAACTGTACGTAAATCGATCATAAAAGAATACGGTGCTGCAACACTGTTCTGTTTATTGAAGTTTATGACCATGACGGTCGTAGTTTTTGGACCAGGTTTCAGTCTATGAAACTACCGCGGTGACCTTTTCTTCCTACCATTTTTAGGCTAGATCTCTTCATAAATAACAACAGACTTTTCTTTTACACCATTCCTGTGAAAGGAAACAATAATTATTTTCATTTTTCTTGTCGATATAACCCATTTGATTCTTGATTACAATCAATTCCTAATTCATTTATTTATTGTTTGCCATAGGTGAAAATACAGATCTTATAATTAGCGTTATTGTATAACTGTAACATACCAATGAGGTGTACATATTTGTATGTATGTCAATATAATGTTAAAAAACAATACAAATTTTACACTTATTGGTGGTTGTTATCCATTATATTGATTGTTTTCGTCAACCTGATTTTACGTTCATTATTACACAATTATTAGGGACATACAATTTACGTTTAAATAAGTCAAAAAATAATAAAAAAGTAAGTATAATATGTCAATTTTTTGTCAACCTCATGAAACATTCATTAAAAGTCATTTTTTTTTAAAACGTGGGCAACGTTTTAAAAAAAGAAAATAGACACTAGGAATTTCTTCTATATCGTGGGTGCGTTTACAAACATTTAAACTCACATACACAAACAGCCAGACCCGGAACAACTACCTGTAGATCATACAAATATTTGTTCCGTGCGGGGATCGAACCCGCGACACGCAGCACAGCAGCCGATCGCTCAGCCACTGCGCCAACCGTGCCGTCAATTATGTCGGTCATGCGATTTACATTGAATAAGTCAAAAAATAAATAAAAATAAGTTTAACATGTCAAGCTTTAGTCAACCTCATACATTCAACATTTGACATAATTCTTACAGTCATATTATTTCCATTAAATAAGTGAAAAACAAATTTTAGTCAACAATTCGGTCATTAAAAATTCATTAATTGAATAATATGTTTTACATATGAGAAATTCTTTTAGCTTTAATTAAAAAACATTTAATGATGAGATATTCTTGATGCAGTTTGGGAGTTTGTTATATATTTTAACTCTAATACCGAATACACTAGATTTAAATTTAACCGTTCTACATTTAATGCCTTTAAGTTCAGTTTTGTGTCTCGCACTTCTCAACGTTTCATACTTATCTATATCGCGTTTTATCATCATTGAAGCTTCAAATATGTATAGTGAAGGTACGGTTAAGATTTTCAACCTTCTGAAAACTGGTCTACATGAATCAATCTGTCTAAGTCCGCACATGCTTCCAATTCACTTTTTTGTGCTTTGTTCGTTGAATTAGCCCAGAATAAGATACCATATTTTAGTGTGGAGCCTACATTTGCATGGTAAACACTTAGTAAAGTACTCTCATTTGTAACTTTTCTTAACATGTAGAGGGCGTATGAAAACTGATTATGTTTTTTGCAAACCGGTATTTTCCAGTTTAGCAGAGTCAACATGTATTCCAAGAAATTTAGTGGTCTTTACTTCTTTTACAGTTGCATCTTTGTATTTTACGTTTAGGTTCTTTAGTTTTTTTATTTGTATTAGCAAAGGAAATATAGCATGTTTTTTCTAAATTAGTTTTAAGATTGTTGACATTCAAGGGAATTATTTACATTAATTTCGTAATTATCTTGATCCTCATCAGTGAAAATAGCTGTAATGTGGAAGATTTTGCAAAAACTGCTGAAAACCTCAAGTCATTTCTACGTATTGCAATACATAATAAAATAATTATAAAAGGGTAAAAAAACTAGTAATTAAAAACCGATAAAACCCATTTGATACTTGATTACAATAATAAAAATAAAATTATTTAAACATGAAAGATTTTCCAAAAACTACGAAATACCCCAAGTCATTTCTACGTATTTCAACACATAATAAAAATAATTATAATTATTTTTAAAAGGTAAAAATCTAGTAATTTTAAAATACTAGGAACACGCGGGTAACCGCAGATGGCGCTGAAAAAGAAAAACTGGGCGGTAGGTAGGTACATATTTTGACTATTACCCAGAAAGCCACCAAATATTTTATTTATTGGACTTGTTTATTTTTCTGTTCACTGGAATCCTCAAAAAAAAAAATAATTAGCAGAATACTATTTTTATTCGCCATGCAACATCCACGCGTCTTTATTCACCGAATCGACGTTATCAGGGGCGTCCGCGCTGCACACCTCCAGCTTGCGTCACAAACGGCGCGGCGTGGTGGGGGTATGCGATTTCATCGACTTATATACTCGAACAGCGCTCGCGCAGGCCAAACCGTCAGTGACCGTAGAGCGTGTTTGTTGAGAAAGATGTGTAATATGTGTACCCGTGACGTGATCGAAACGATCCCGGTGGTGCCGGTGCCACCGAAACCTTCGCGTACTCTAGAACGAATGAAGAAGAAGCACAACATTGTCACCGATCCCCACAACTCGGAGATGCAGAAGGAGGTGGAGTACCAGCCAGACCTTCTGGCTGTGTCCACGCAGTACACCAAGGTAGCCTACGACCTGTTCAAGCAGGGCCTCGAACGTCTTCAGGAGACGAAAGCTTATGTGTAAGTATGGGCTTTCATTTTTGTTTGGTTATGTTGGGAACATTCTCTTCTAGGCTTTGGCGGTAGCAAAAATGCTAAATACCTTTTTACCAATAAGTACATCGTTAGTCTTCATGGTAGTGGCAATGCTCAAATCTGGCCAAAATCGCCAAGTTCTGTGTCGTATGTGACAGCGGGTGGAAAATGATTACGTGTAGCTGTAGAGTTTCCGATTGTCGTGACTGACTCGCGTTAGCGGCTGTCGATACAATTTCATTTGTGAAAATTTTCTTGCGGTACTTCTGATTACGTGATGGAATTTTTCAGTTTATCTAGAATATATAAATGACCCCAGCTCTCCCTTTTTAGAAATATTTTAGACTGAAATTATTCAAATCGTTTACAAGGCCATATTTCAGCACACGTATGCGTATGCTTAATCACTTCAGCGTATGCTTCACGAAGGATATTTAAACATATACCTTTCTATATTAATCATTGATATATTAAATTAAAAAAATATATATACCAACTGATTTTTTTCTTCATATTTGACGTCACACCGTGAAAATCTTTTTACAATCTGTCATTATCTTAATTTCTTTCGATTCTACCGTGAATCGGTGATCATGCTAGACCTACAAAAAACCAATCATGAATGATTCAATACCAATCACCTTATCTAAATTGGAAATGCCTTTCTTAATGAAACTTATGTTACTTATGTCTTACCGTTCATTCACTCACGGCATGCTATCCTAGTGATAAGAATGACCCTTCAGCGCAACGTTTCAGACGTTATCAGTAACTCGTGATGCTATCACAAAGGATTACAGGTTGACTTGATCTTCTTAATCTTAAACTTCGTGATCAGTGCGAAGTCCTTATTTGTTGGACCTGCCTTTTTAGTCACGCTACTTGGTTGTTATTGTAACGATGGTGCTGATGTTGATTAATAGCCCAAATAAAAACTAACGATTGAATCTATGAATCATTATGAAATATTTGACGGCGCGGTTGGTTGAGTGGCTGAGCGATTGGCTGCGCTGCGTGTCGCGGGTTCGATTCCCACACGGAACAAATATTTGTATGGCCTACAGCTAGTTGTTCCGGGTCTGGCTGTTTGTGTGTGAGTTTAAATGTTTGTAAACGCACCCACGATATAGGAGAAGTTCCTAGTGCCGGGCAAAATTAAAAATAATATATATGAACAGAGCAACAATTAATGGTTAAAATTGCTTTTATGCCTCCAGTTGCAAGAAATCCTCCCATAGCCTACAGTTCAAATAAAATATCTTTATTGGAACAAAAACACATTTCACAAAGTAATTGCGTACGTTAATAGCTGCATTAGTTAAAAACTGTTATTTGCCTAAACAATACTTCTGTTACCTGTTTAATATTTTTGATTTTATTTCAATAGGCTTTCACGACGATCACATAATTGCCTGAATACCGACTATATTCTGCTTTAGAATCACGGTTATTTATAAAACATTTCAATCTATAGATTCATACAATAACCGTTTGTGTTTGGGGTTAAAATAAACCTGGGGTAGCCAGTACGAAGTTAAACGAAGTAAACTTAGGTAACCGCAAACGGAATGCAGCATTCAATTTTGTTTTTATTTACTAGTTCTTGCTGTAAGCCAAAACAATGTTCTCTAGAAATCTTCGCCTGAAGAAAAATCGAGTGATAAAATTGTATTTTTTTTCAATGTTGTAGCAAAAATCTAACAGCGGAATTTCTATCCAAAAAAATGCTGTGTTAATCAAAGATAGGACACAACTACATATCAGTTTAGACGATAAAACGTCTAACATCACATTGGTACGTACATATGTCAAATTGACAGTTATGATAGATAATCATGTCTTAAACCTCCTAGATTCGTATCGCCACTTGAAGCCCTACCCAGTCCATGTTAGAACAGGATTTACCCAACTACCGTCTCAGATAAGTGAGACTTAAGAACAATCAGCCTATTGATTATAATTTTAAATTAAATACTCTGTCTTACTAGCAAACTTACCTTGGCATGAAGATAAATTAGGTACTTACGCCTCGCCAGTACCTTACAAGTGGGAAGTTATACACGGAGGCATTTAAACAGAATATTAACATAATTATTTGAGTCAGATCGAAGTACATTACTGCTATATGAATTATTTATAACGAAAATAATCATTATCACAGTTCACACTTATTCCCAGTCGATTCAAAGCGGACTTAGTATTTCCTCTACTTTTGAACGTGCTCTAGTGGCGGCAATATAAACTAAAGATCCCACAAAACAGGGAAGTGGCTTATACTAAAATTACACAACAGGACAAAGAATCAACTATTTGTGATAAAGATCAAAGTACGAAGTGTTCAGATGTTAACTGATAACGTCATAATGCCATAAGCACCCTTATCAGTGTGTCAAAAGAAAAGAAAGTGTTCCACGGACTGGACTTTGATCGATAGATATTGATAGTATTTACCCAGTTCAGCTAGGTATACGAGGTCAGTAGACTTTTAAAAATAGAAGTTTTAGCGTTAGTTCAGACTGGTGTTAATTGCTTGTATTGTAGGTGTGAATACACAAAAAGTTTGAATGAATGTATATGAATTAAAACGTTTATCACAAACATCACTTCTTCCATGATGATGAGTAACTAATGCAAGCATCAACATTATAAGGCTCAAAATAAATTGTCTGATGTAACTTCATAGAAATTATGGGTATCTAATAACGATAACATCATCTTAACTTTAAACTTACTACTAAGTTACTTAGAATAGATCCATATCACACTTTAGATCACAAGACATGTGTGGCACTATAAACAACGACTATGTTGATAGTTAGGCCAAAAAACTATACTTAGGCACGTATGGTCTATGTATTGTAGGAAATAGCCCTATAATGTCCGTGGACAATTAGAAAAAAAAAACAAATGAATATCTCATTTTAAAATTTGAACTATAGAACTCGAAGAAAAATCAAGTAATAATTCGCACATTTTCCGAATTTTGAGCGATCTCTTTTTTGCTTTCATGAAAAGAACGACTGCTCTAAGAAAGTCTTTCTACTTTAAATTAGTCTCTCGAGGTTCCTTTCTTGTAAAAGATATCGAATAGAATGGATCTAAATGTCTGTCTAGCCCAAAACCGAGGTCAGACTGTCTGTGACACGGATATTACAGGGCTGTAATATCCATGATTAGGCGATTACATTTCGTTTTTGAGGTAGAATGTTTTGTATGAATTATGCATAGAATAAGATAAGATCAGTAGTTTGGAGTTTAGAGCTCTTGTATTTTTAATGTTTATATCTTTTTGGGCATTAAATTGTATACCTGTGGGATGTAAGATAATTATGATAATTTTAACAGACTACTTCGCCTTAACCAGCATTTAAACATAAAACGTTATACATTTTTGAAAACCATAAGTTATTACGAGTTTCGATTCCCTGCATATTAAAAAAAAAAACCATTAAAGACAAGCTGACCAAAAAGCTCTCCAGAAGTAAAATTTTGCTTACGGGTAGCGATCGCCAATGGTTATATTATAATATTCATGGAGACCTTTTGGGTCAGCTTTTTTTTATCAGGTATTGTTTTACAGATACAGCCAGCCCTAGTTTCTCTTTTACCTAGTTTTATTTTGATAACCTTCAACCTTGATTCTTATAATTGACCACGGCACGGGTTCAAATAAACATGGCGACAAATTAGCCATTCTTTCTAAAATAACAAAAAGATTCGAAATAAGCTCCAATTACCAAGAGAACAATGAACTGATTACCGACAATTTTTATTAATGGTATTTTTTTAATCGTGTACATACCTTTTCATTAATTTACTTTAAACAATAGAAATGATTTAAAGATTCCATTATATACCAGAGATTGAATAATCAGAATTCTCGTTACATAAACTTAATTAAATTCTAAACACTATTCCAATACTTGATTGGAAATAAATAGTATTATTGAAAAAAATAATCCAATGTCTTATATAATATCCTATAACTGTACCTAATGGGTTTGTAATGTCTAAATTAAAGTTTCAACATGTCTAAATACATTAAGTTTTCAAACTGCTACATAAATTAGCTACTAAAACGATTGTGATCTAAACCATAATGTCGTTAGAATCTTCTGAAAAAAAAAACCATTTCTTTTTTTTTAAATACTCTCGCATCAAGCTAACATCCTCAATATTTTTATTATTTTTATTATATTATTATTTTTATATAGAGGTACTGAACTAATTATACTAAACCTAACACACATAGCCAATTACTTCGGAATGCAACTGTAAGATGCGACGGTTCGGACTTCCATTCATGGGCTCATAGCAACGATAGCCATTAAATATGATTAATTGATAGCCACGGACGGAGGGCATATGTATTAGTCTCAATTGAAAACAAACCTTGTGTTATATAGGTCATGTAGATATTAAACTTTCCCAGTTAGATGAAAGTGTTTTTAGAGTTATATTGATTGTCAATGAATATAGCCCACATTGCTGAGTGTTTATTGCTTGTTATGTGTCTTGTAAAGTGATTTCCAGATGATTTTTGTGCCATAAAATAGACATTTATTATCGCGTCGATATTATCACTTATTATTTACTCCTTAATTATTTAAACAAATAGAGTTTAACAATTATTGTTTCCTAGTAAATGTTAAAAACAAATAAATATAAAACAATATTTTTTGATCTATTTCTGTATCGACTAAACAACGTCAACTATTAATTAAAACAAACATTAATTAAATATTTATTTACACTAAACATGCGAACAATTTACAATAACATATTACAATAGTAGCTGTTATTTGTTCTGTAGTAATAATAGTAAGATAAACAGGAAAACAAAACATTGTGTTCCGGCTTGTTTAAACGATAACACGGAAGAAACTATTGGACTGTGCCCAGGGAGGACAAACGACGACGACATTATGTTGCGGAAATAGTTTAGACAAAAATGGCGTGATATTATGTGTAGAAAACTATACTTCTGGATAAACTATCACTCAAATTTCATTATACATGAACCAAAAAGGAAGCTAGTATTAAGTACTTGGGAACAATGCCAAGTTAATAAGTCCGTATACCGTTTGCAACATTATATGTAGCAAAAAGTTAAATGGGCCATCGCTAAGTCGTAAAATCATCATAAACACTATAATGTACTACAGAATTAGCAGCAAAATCGTAAAACACAAACTAGAGCATTGAAATCGTAAAACGAACGAGCCATAAGTAAGAATACAATGTTTTACAGCGGCATGCGCCATTTTCTACTCATGTCCCAATAGCAATTGTCACGGATGAAACTGATCTCATTTACTCATAACATCATGTAGATACGTGGTCTGAAAACGTGTCTGCGGGCACGTAAGACTCTGCACTGCCGTGTTTATACCCCTCGTGATCGTGTTATTGCAATATGCAGTTATTGCCATCAAAACTGCAGAGAAAAATCGTCCCTGCATTCATTCAATTAGAATGGTATAGAACGCATTGTTTCTAATGAATAGCAGCTCGTGCCAACGTTCTCGCGGATCTCTCAACAATGGTGTCTGTTCATGAAGTTTTTCAGGACTAACCTTTTTTTCCGGTTTCTGGGTTAACAAATTAAAGCTTAATAGTTATCAAAATCTATTTAAATTTTAAAGAATTTTAAGTGCTATATTACATTGTAAAAGTCACCTTAACTAGTTTTTAATTCAAATACTTAGTCAAAACAAAAACTGGGTGTGGGTTTTGAGATTAAAATGAGACAGTGCCTGAATAATCCGAGAAACGCGACCTGTAAAATAAAACAGAACTGTCAAAATAAAAATTACAATAAAAATCTGCGAAAGTTAATGCGTTCTAGTTTTCCCGTAAAAATAACAAGTTTATCGTTGTAATTTACTTGTTTGTATTTACTAAGAAAGTCCGCATTATCTGTGACGCGACTTTACTGAAACTTAATAGTAATAAAACTAAATATACATGCTGAATCAGCACTCGAAATGATAAAGGTATAAATAGAATCACCTTTAGTGAGTCAAAATTATACAATTAATTTATTTTAGTAGATTATTATGATAATAAATGTTATCTACGTGAGTCAAATGGTGAATGCACTGTGAGACATAACAGATTCTTCAAAAAATCGTCGCAATGGCAAGAATAGACTCTTCATTCATTTATATATAAGTGAAAGGATTTCTAAACTGGTTTACGTATGGATTGCCTATTGCTATAAGCAAATGACTTTTTTTACATTAAGTACTTTTTTCTGCAAACACCGCCACGCTAAATTATACCTTGTAGATATGAGGTTACACTACTCAATATTTTAATTAAATTGGCTTCTATATCTCTTACCAGCATACGCTTAATTTGTGGAATACGTAGGCATTGCGTAGGTAAAACATAATATGATTTAATCATGTGATAGGCCTCGTGGCTAGCCACATGCAAGTGACGTCATATTATCGTTACATAACTGTATGATTCATGATAATCGCACTTAGCGATCATGTTTCAAGTTCATTGGCCTTTAGTGATATTTCGTGCACTTATTTTAGTCTATTGTCACTCCTAATATAGTTCTGCTGGACATAGGCCTCTTCCACCCCACCCCCCTGTCCTCTACTTCCACCTTCCAGTCTGCCCTAGCCACCTCTTATGGTCGTCGATCCATCTGGTTGGAGTATATTATCTATTTAGTTTTTGAATAATCGCATTCGAAAATCTCTTAAAGCGTCTTCTACAAAATCTAGACAGGTATCACAGTTGGCACCTCTACCCATACCCAATCTCTTTTAATCTTATCAAAGGATGTGATGCTGTTATTCTGTCTGATACCTAAAATAATTCGCTTGTTGGTTTTTTACACCATCTGTCAAAAAATAGACTAAATTAAAGATCAGCTTGAAAACAGCTTACCACGGTTTTCACTGACTGAAAATATTATTTCAATAAGTTATGACTATGTAAATTAGATATTAGATCTTTTACAAGATAAATTGAAACTAAAAACAGGTATTTCGCAACAATGCGACACTCTGTTACAAAAGTAATCAATCAATCTTATATAGTGACGATTGTTGTTTTCTTAACTTTTACAACGTCACTTGTAACCTAGCTAACATTAACATTACCTTACAACCTAATTTAAACATCTTGTAAATGATCAAGACTAAAAATTATCTGCTTCAACCTTCATCAGTTTGACTTTGATTTTGAGGTCGTTCTTCACAATAACCGATGGTCATTTACCGATAATCCGTTATCCAAATTATTTGTATAGCAAGAACCTTAGCTAATTGATGCAAAAAGTGCTGCACAATGAAGATCGAGGTGTTTTTTCTTAATTTGAAATAGACTGTAGTGAAGACTGAAGTGATTAATTAAGACAGTATCATAATAAGATTATCTTATCGGCTACCAACTAAGATTTCAGCCGTTTTCTCTCATTCGGTAACGATTTATTATCTTATTAGCGCCAATCAAAGTTATTACTACAGAGCATACGTATGTAATATTATCCAATTATCCTCAATACTAGTACTTTTATGTTCTTCAAGATAAAACATCATTTTCTATGTTCGTGATACCCTTATCTTGTTTGTCGTTGACAGTAAAGAACAATAGCTTATGAAGGAGACTTTCTCAAGGGGAAATTTCTCGATTTTATTTACCTGCGTGTATTGTTCGTTTATTTTGCATTTTATTAGCTTACGTATACTGGCTGGTTTTCATCACTATCATCCAAAGTTTCCATTACTATATTCATAGACAAAATTGTAAGTTCGTAAAACAAACGAGGACGTCCTAACCTGCATTGATAACGTTATCACAGACAGACATTGCGTTTTAATCGATTGTTTGTATTACCTTATTCGATTATCAGGATTAATCGTTTATTATGAACGCTAAATAAACTGTTGCTATGGTGTCATCGTTTGGAATGGAAGACATTTGACACTACTTACGCAACGATGAACGAAAGGTACAGAATGCTTTGAGCGTTGACATTTGAGCGCATGTCAGACATAGTTGATCTGGGAAATAGTCCAACTTTCGTTACCAAGGAGATTTGACTGAACAGATCTAAACAACTGACTCGTTGGTCTAATGGTAGTAATACTGCTGAGCATGGGGTCCAAGGCCTATCCCCCTCTCCCCCTCAGGGATAAAAAAAAACACTAAATCATACCCAGATCATACAATGTCACCGCAAAATTATTAATTTGTCTCATCTCGAAAATCGTAGAATAAAAAGTCACCCTGTATAAGTCGTGCGTTATTTCAAGACATTCACCATTACGTAACATTTACCAAACAATGGAAGATATTTGAATATACGACAATTGTATTGTTTTATTATATCGACGGTTTTTCATGGAAAAAATAATCAAGAGAACAATTAGTAATAATTTAAGCGGTTTCAAATGACAGACAATTTTTTGCATTGTGACATTAGAAGGCATTATGAGATATTTACGGTGACCTGAAAAGTGATGAATTAAATAAACATTAACATTAGCAGTAGAACTGAAAACGACATTTCTATATTGTACTGCGAAAGGTGTGTCTACTATAGATCTAATAAGGTCTTCCTTCAGAGTTTACTGGTATGTTATAGATCTGATTTACCCAATAATACTAATCAAAAACCACTCATCTAAAATGAAAGAAAATGTGATAGAGCAAAAACTTTAAACCCTTATCTAATCTACAATGACTGATCAGATTTTCATCCCGGACATGAATAGGATCGCCAATATCCCTTATCGTATTACCTCTTTCTTAACAAAAAAACACGTAGGAGAAAAACCACTACTTTGTGAAGATTTAGGTCTTACGTAATCACTTGTTTCATCTCTTTCACTCTTAGGTTTTTCTTATTGGCTTTTTATCTGCTTTCCTTGTCTCACTTTTACGCTGACATCAATTTGTGATTGATGCTATCAGCAAACTTCAATAAACTTAAAGAAAACTAAATCCTTGATAAAGAAAATTGAATCAAAGTGCATTGAGACTATAAAACTAAGCTCCAGTGTTCTTATCGATAAGGAGTCAGTCAAAGTTACGTTACTTATCAATTTTGAAGTTCATTGTACTTACTGACAATTTGAGAATAAACTCCTTCACAATTAAATGAAAATAAAAACAACAATTCCTATACATAATACTATTAAGAATAATTTTCAGCTTTGAAACGAGTCTTTTAATCTAACCTTCATACATTATAATTAAAAAAAAGAAGATATTCGAAATGTCAGTGGTAAATGTTTATTAATGCTATCATTCCTACAATAAATCGTAAAAACTATAAAACTGTAATTTTTTCGTTGCATTTGGCAAGCATACGGACAGTTCAGTCACACGATGTTTATCAATGCACAGATGTTTCAGTTGTCAAAATACGTTTCGGAACGTAAAGTTCTATATTCAAATATCATGCTTTCTTCAAACGCATCGTGCTACATTCACTTTAAAGAGAGTACTTGCTTAAAAGCTCGCAAAAAAAAAATCTTCTTAAGTAGGTACAAGCGTACTTAATTACTAAGTATAACGACAAAACATTCGTTATTTATTATTTGACGATATTTTTCGTATCAAAGATAAGCATGATTTTATCGTATCATGAAAATAGAAACGTAATCGATAAAATTACATTATAATTTTAAAATGATAGCATAATTTATCTGAGGTATAAATGTAGATACGCTAGATTTTGTAAGTATTTCAATCTTATGATCCACATCACAGTGACACGAGGTATTGAAAAATACACCATTTTGTTAATGGAGATATAAATAGACACTTCCAGCCAAGATTTTGAAAGCTTCAAAAAAGTCCTACTTTAATTCCTTCTCAAATCATACTACAACTGGGACAGATTATTATTAAAGTTTGCCTTTAAGCAGCTAATTATATGCTAATCAGACCAAATCATTGCAACCATCAATCACTTCAAACGCTTATTTAAACAGCAAAAACTCGCCCCTTCTCTCACGGACAACCTTCATTGCTTATTTTCAATCAATTACTGGCAGACACGAAGTTTTACAGTACCTTTAATTACTTGCTCCACTAAAAAATACCTACCGTAAAAAAAAGATTGGCCCATCAGATATATCTCTCACTTCTACTATATTTCACTCGCGTGGAAAGTGCTCTTGACAGTAAATTACACCTCAAATTTTGTCCATATCATGACAATATTAGCAAAAAAAAAATTTGTTCAATAATACATAAACGCAGGATATTTGGGCCAAAAAAAAACCCGGTTTGTTTAGTCAGACAATTGAAAAAAATCCCTTTGATAAGAACTATTCTTATCGAAGTGCACCTAATTAATTAACTTTTTATCTAGTTCACACGACAAAATGATAGATATAATAAGGAGAGATAGTGGTCAAAAACAAGCCTATCAAACATTTAAAAAAAACTCATTATCTAGTCTTTGTAAATATCAGTGTTCCTTCAAATACGTACCTATATTCAGAAAATCGGTTCTGGTAAATCTTGAGGAAACCGGCACACCCTAAAACCAAAAATCGTGGACATGGGAAGACTACCAACCGGTACTGGGCACTCACAGTGGGAACGTTATCGGCTAATTATTTTAAATAATTTGGGAATAGCCCTCATTGCGAACGTGCTCATGCACAAGTAAACGTTTTTTTTTTAAAGAATTCAATATGTGCAATATCCACTGATTTCCGATAGCCTAAATACATGGAATAAATTTATCAAGCGATATCGAGTACCTAACTGTTTAAAATTGTTATAAATCAAACGACTTGTATAATGTGAACGCAGCGATTTCGGCCCACTCTTGTCAGTTGGCACCAGAATAAGACTGCGTGGCTGTGAAGTATGTTCTCTGTAGGATTTACATGTAATTGTGGGGTAGGGCTGTGCCTATTGTTAGAAATAAATGAAAGAAAACTCTGCAACATACGGATTTCAAACTTCTAAGTATGATATATGCACTTAGTGGCCCATACCCAGCAATAGGACTTCAAAGCAAAAATGAAATGATAACAACCGATTTAGAACTACAGAACGAAGACTGTATTTCCATCTATCAAGCATATCTATTAGAAACAACGTAAAATCTAGATTCCGCAATAGATACCGAAAGACATCACTAAAAGATAAACTGATAACGAATAACCGCATTTACCAACATGTGAGTTACAAACCCACGATAGTAAGTTCGTCGACTTAACGATTCGTTAATCAATCCTACACCACGTATTCAATATCGATTGATAGGTAAATATACTGACTGATAGTGCTATAAATATGTATTCACATCAATCGGTCAAAATGATCGCGATCTCCTTTTATCTGACGGTAACACTCATTAAGGATAAGTCAGTTGACGGCGCGTGTAAGTCTTAAGAGGTGATAGATTCAAGGATAGACAAAGGACATATTGTGATAGAAGTAGATGAAAAAGATGAAGAAACTACATAAACTACACCTGATGTATAAGTAAATTTTTACAAAGTAGAAATAAGTTCCATTGATTATTATTAAAACAAAGCCAATCCCAATACCCAGTCTAATTGAAGATAAAACGAAGTAAGACACACAAACCACAAACAACACAGACACGCAAAGCAAGGAAAAGATGTTTAAACTTCCATTCAAAGAGACAAAGATTGTTCCAGTACATGACGAAAGATCAACCTACAGTGTAGGTAGTGAAAATCAGACTGTATCCACGTCTCAACCTCGTGAAGTCTCGGAAGTCACGTTGTATCGAGTGTGCGAACTTGCCAGTATTTTGCTAGTACTGCACGATAACCCGATAAGATTGCAAGTATCTCTGCATCCCTATTAGTTGGTAAGACGTGCTATAGACTTGTGGTCGAAGGCTTGGTTTATAATAATATTTGTTTGTAACATCTGTCCTAAGATGTGGACGCTGAACTTGGTCTTCCTCATCTGGTAATGAATGTGTTATCGTTGGTCTAGTTACTGGCGTATCATCATTCTCCTTTGTTAGCTCTTTATTAACCACTGCTAAGTTTCACTTTTCTGTTGTTTGAGGGCGCTCAGTGGCATTCTACCTCTAAAAACGATAATGGAGAAATTTTAAATGTATTGCACTGGCATAAGCTATTGAAAAGCATGTCGATCCTGTTGAAAGTCACTGTAGAAACAAGCAATGTTTTAGAAGTGATTGCAACTTGTCTATGCTTCCTTTAGTCTTTATTTGATTAGGTTTCAGATCTTTTTTTCTGGTTCGGGGGATAGTCATTGTCTTTGCAAGTAACGTTTACCAATATTTATGTTGCTTTCTCTGATTTACAGCGTCGATACAAACTGTAAATACTTTGCAAGTAACTGCAACATCCCTGGCAGCTCGTTAGCAGTACAATTTAAAACGAGGTCGTGTGGTGTATCTGTGTTACCACGATGAATTGTAGAAGATACGAGAATTCTCCGCAACCGACACTATTATTTTAAGAAACAAATTATATAAAAGACAAGGGTACCAAAATACGTGTTCATTTTATTTTGAGTAATTCTAAAATCATAAAATTGGCAGTAAATTTATGATAAGTTCAAAAGAGTCGTCTAGAAAGTCGTTTGACACATTTGAGTAAATGTCTCTGCGCTAAAAAACGCTTCCCACAAAATTGCAAAAGAACATGAGCAGAACGTAATTTGGCGCAAACTTTTTTGATATTGAATGAGAACATCAGTTGTTATGCTCTTTTCTACGGTTGGACTTTACATGATTGCTGAAGCGCTCCTACCACTGAATACATACATAGATACGTATGTACAAGCTCCTACTGACAGCGCAGCGGTATATCATTTCTTTCTAAATGACTTCACGAGCGGGCTATGCCCCAAAAACTTTTCTGAAATTCCATTCATCCAAAACCATTGAGAATTTGAAACAGTACGCAATAAGAAACTTGTATTCCATATACATTATCGCAAAAAAGCAATAATTTGCTGCTTGCGCAACTCGTGATTACTGACCGGTCCGTACAGATTTAATACGAGCAGTTATTTTTATCAGGAATGCATTTTCTCTGAACGCCATAAAAGACTAGTTCTTTTCCGATATTTTAAGCGTTGCAGCGGCTGCAAGTGACTAAGTGACGGCGCCAAGGCTACATTTACACAGTCTTCAGACGAAGTAAATGCTTTACATTTCATTCTAAGAACGAAACTATTTATTTTTTAATTAAAGTTAATTAGACTAAAAGATCTCTCATGACAAGATCTCAATCTCTCCGAAACTAGTTTAGAAGCAACAAACATTTCAATATACAACTATAATAACTTGTTAACTGGACACCTGTCGGAGGAAATCGCCGTCGAGGTAGACCGCGGCGAAGGTGGTGTGGACGACCATGGCCAGATATCGCACAGGACAGAGGGGTTTGGAAGGAGAAAGGGGAGGCCTTTGCCCAGCAGTGGGACACTCAATAAGGCTACCAAAAAAAATAATACTTGTTACATAATCAAGAAATCTATACCATCGTATGTACACCGTGGAAAATGAAGGAGTTGAAATAGTTCTGCCATTCCTTACATAAATTAAAAAAGAGTTATTTGCTCACTCTATAATTTATAGTTTTTTAATGCGATCGGAAACGCACCAAGGTACTTTTTATGTCGTGTTTTGTAATGGACTTAATTAAAAACATTGCTCCAGTGTCGTACTAAATGAGTTATTAGTCGTAATTGCTAGTTGTAAGCGCTAATGTGCACTCAATTGACTGAAACGCTACTGTTCGAAACGCAAGTAGGTTCCGATAACTGGTGTATTTGGTAAAAAATGGCCATAAGTTACAGATCTTAACGATGCAGTTACGATAAGCGCATGGAACACGCATGCAACGGCCTAGTTCTTGTTTATGGATTGGATGTGAATCCGAACGCAGGTTTTAAATGGCATTCGAAAAATGAAATATCGATTCCTGATGTCATATTGGTTAAATGTATATGGCATGGCCCACCCGTTAAGGTTTTAAGTACATTTGCGATATTAGCCATTGCAGGGTCGTTATAAGAGCTATAATTGTCTGGATAATTATATGCAGTGTGCAATTAAGAATTTCAGAGACGCCTAGTAAAACAATCCGTGTGAAGTATTCAAGTTTTCATATACGGCAGTGTTCTTTGAGAGATCCGCTTACTTACGTTACTTTATTTTAATATACGATATTGAAATTCAAGTCACAATTGACATGACACGTTAATTAATCAGCTGTATTGTATGTTGCAACGTTCAATTAATTTATATAAGAATGTCATTTTGTAATTACACAATACAGTTTCAAGATAGATACTAAATACTTTTACAATGGTACAAAACTAAAAATACCGCTGAAATTTTCAAAGCTTACCTTTCAAAAGAGATACTTTACTTCCGGAATAGGAAGTAAAGTACAACCCATTGGTTAATATCAAGGTTAACTTCAAGGACCACAGTAAGATGAATCACGACTCTTCCTCTTGACAACAGCCAACTACACTATATGGAGTAAAATGACAGTAAATGCAAATAAACGTATGAAAAACTAATATTTAAACAGCACATATAAAGGTGTGAGGGGATCGCCTAACAACTAATTGATTGACGTAAATCTTCTTTACATATCTTATGATGATCAATTCTCGCATTCTATACTTAGTAAGTCCAAATGTCATTGAACTGCACTATATTAGTTCTAGAAATAACTAAAGTTTATGTCTGAAAAACAAGAGCAGACTTTACGGTTTAGTTTTTAATTGATTCCGATTTAAAAAGGTCACTAGATAAATGCTTCAATTTACATTTAAAAATTCAGAATCAGCTGCAAAAGTTTCACGACGAAGTGACCTTTGAAAGTCGCTCGCTCACGACTACGTCTCGAACGAGTTACGACTGTGGCAGTGACGTAGCGTCTACGTCACGTGGCGTAGCGCTGTAACAAGGTCATTTAACGCAGCGTTATTTGACCCGACATGTTGACAGCTGATTTCCTTTGCCTTATGTAGAATACGTAATTACAGCTTATTCGTCTATAGGGCAAATACTATGGTCAATAATGGAGTATTTAAGAGTTGATTTAACGGCCAGTTTATTCTTGAACCAGTGTACACTGTACAGGCTGCAGTCAACTATACATATAATTATGTCAGTACATCGATCGGCGACTTCTATTTCTGGCGTAGTTATTTTAATATGATGCCCATGTTCTGTCAAGATGACACAGATTCTAAAATTGTTGATTTTTACTGTAGTTTTTCCCCGCATTTATCGTTTTATTTGGATTTATACGTAGGTACGCTATTTATGTCTTGATTATCTGATGATGGAGATTATTTGATTTACTATTTTCAACAAGAACAAGCTGCGATTTACCTCTGCATTATATTCCTGATTTAACAACCGCCTTTAACAAGAGTTTTATTGCCAATCTTCGTCAGATTAAAACAACACATGCTCGAATCATGTGAGGTTAATTTACGTCGTTTATTCAATAAAGTTTAATTAATACGGAATCAGAGTGTGCGCAAATATGTATGTAGATGTGGAAACGCGTCTGACGCACATGGGCGTCATTAAACTAGGTATTATTAATTTTCCGATTACAGAACTAAATGTTTTCAAAGAAGATATCAAAACAAAAACATTTTTTATCGCAAATGACACATATTTTTAAGAGTGGTAGGTAATTTACTATAGCCTTGCCTACCTAAATTAAATTAATCAGGACTCATTGGTCCATTTAAATACGATAAACTTTTAAACTTTTATTGAATTATAAATTATCATTACACTTTTATCTCTACACCACTTATTAAAATTGACCCAGACAAATTAGCCACCGCAGCTTTTTTATCTTCAATTAGCAACATGTCTGTGTATATATGTGGCTAATTCTGTTCATTTTATATTTAGAATGCAAAAAAAAATAGTGAAATAAAAAACGGCACTACTTTTCGAGCTCCGTTTCAAAGTCGAATCATCATGACACATGAAAATGTCAAAATGACATGTCAAATGGTCATGGCGAAAGTCTATGGTATTTCGTGAAGGAACCTTTAACTTGTATTGCCAATAAAATAATAACATAGGTAACTAATCAATATTTAATTAGCGCTGGTGACCACATCCGGTAGAACCAGACCATAAAATAAAATATGGCTTCATAATCTTGTGGTCGTTTTAGCGCCAGTAATTGATTAACCGGTAACATCCAACCACGGACGACTGACTGTCATTAGATATTTTAATAGGTGTAGGGCCTTACGTCATTACAAGGTTATATCTTGACGACTTAAGGGGAAGTTTGATGAATAAGTAGACCAAAAATTAGGCTTAGTTCAGAAATAAAAACCGACGATTAAAATCTGAGTCGCGCCTACAAAGTTATTTTCAACAGCCAGGCAGACTCTGTTGTTTTAACACGAATTGTAGGCCATTCGTTATTTTATCTCTTTGTGTTCTTAGAAAATGGGTCTCATTTATTTGACTCGATTCTCAGAAACCTATTTGGATAAGCTTTCAAACTGATCGATACTGGAAACTACAAAGCCACCTTTAAAGGTTCCCTTCACTTCTGAGTCTTTCAAACGCGCACAGCATAAAAATCAGTGCCTTGATTACATTTTATGACTGCAAAGGCAGGATTTAATTTGCAGATAGGTTTTTAATTTAAGTAATTACTTAAGTAAGCAATAAAGATTGATTTACTGTAGTTAATTACTGTACTCAGACTCTAATGCTACCTACCGTCTTATAGTTCAACGACATAACTACTATTTTAAGTTTTAGTTTTGTTTTCAGTAGTTACATAAATAAGCCTTGACTGAGACTGCTACATAACTGTAACTTACAAAGATCGTAGCATACAAATAAATATACTAGAACTCACTGACTGACCAAAGAGAAATCTTCTTTAGTATCTAATAGTGCCATGCGAAATCGTATGATCATCAATTTTAATGTCTGTAATGGCTAATCAGCCGAATGGCATGCCGTTATGCGGAAATAAATCTGTAATTGGTAATAAGCGATCGATAATCAATATTGATGATTGCATCTTGGCAAAAAACGTAACCGTAACGATTCTAGCATGAAATCTTGTGTATTCGAAAATAAAGATTTTGTTTAATTTGTTAAGACACAAACGTTTCCGTGTCTTGAAAGAGATTTCTGAAATAAAAATATATACGGGGTAGATATTGAATAAGACTGCATGATTACAACCTAGACTTCCGAATCTCACTTCAGACACATCTTTCTAGGTGATACCCGAATGTTATATGACCCATCACCCCGCCCACATCTGACAGAATAAAACCAATGCGACTGTAAGACCAATAAAAAACTAGAACAAATTATTCCATACATTCATGAAACGTGGTTTAAGTTTAAACTTTCCGGTCCGGTCTGACCATCGGCGTCCGATTTCGCAAGTTCAAGTTCAACATTGCATTGCAAATCGATTTCTTCCGAAACAAACAGAACCGCCACACAAAAAGCCATTTTGTTCACAATGACAGCCGCTAAGAGTTATTTTTTTTTTCTTTAGTCCTACCCATGTTGTATGCAAACTGACCAACGATTGACCGCAACTATGTTTTGAATCGATACCCAATCGATTTAATTCAAAATCTGGAACCTGAAATCAATTTGCTTGCAATTTTTCGTGCCGATGTGATTTATCTAAGCTTATCTTGTGGAAATAAGAGAAAATTTGATAATTCTTATATAACATGTTTGCCACGTAAGAGAGGCCTGTAGAGATTAAAATGCTCTTCATATGAACTAATTTATTGTTTTTTTCCCAGTCCGTATCGGTTCGACTTTAGACTTCAAGCTTGCAAAAAAACAGATAAAATAACAAAGATAATAAACAATAATATTTTCTACAAAATAAGTATCCTTTTGTTGTCTTGTTACAAAATCATAATGCACAGAAAAAATCTTAAATAACATGTTTGATCTTCTAAATATATAAGTACTTGAAAGTTATCGTGAATACCTTCCGAAGTTTTGTATTTATAAAGTGAAAACAAAACTATACTATATTATGGTATTTGATATAAATCTAATTTCAAAGGTTCATTAAACGCGGAGAAATAGTACATATTTATGTTAAACTTTTTTTCTAACTTCATTAATTTGTCGCTATAACACTAAAACATCGTGATAAGTCTGAAATCTTGGCGATTACCGTCGTAGAATAAATATCTAACGGCTTTAAGACGTTTTACAGCGAGGAATCAAAATGCCTTGTTGCCTAGTGGAAATATATTATAATTAGATATATTTAAAAAGATTGTCACAATCACAACTCACTCCAAGGTGACGTCAATTAGTTTTCAAACAAAACAGTAAAGTGTTTTGACATCTGACGACGTTTATATTATGTAAATTAGAAGAAACATCAATGAGTAGTAGAAATATAACAGTTTTTAGGTTCATCAGCCCCTTTACTACATTTTCCTACACTGAAAACGTCGTTCGTCGTATATTTATATCTTCTAAGATAATTACGTTATTATTATTGATTTACCTGAAGTAAATAATTCAAAAATAACAAAATAAACAGATTCTGAAGAATCCTGTCTCTGGTTTTGATTTCCGAATCTAAATTTGAATTTGTTTCACGCGCCAAATACAATCACCCGTCAAGGAAACCAGACTAACCTCGAAATCATTCAAAATATGTCGATGACACTGATCAATTGATTTAATGAGGAGTTCTACATATGGCCGAACTAATTAAAAGTACGCACGTGGGCGGAGGCACGTCGGCAACTGTTAATTCCCAATCGATAAGAGATAAATTAGCAATAAACGTCATGCTGATATTACAATGTGTAATTTCGATGCGATAGAGTTGAAGAAACCTATTTTTGCTACGTGATATTTTGAAATAGGTAAATGTACGTAAAAGATCGAAATAACTTAATAAAACAACCAATTACGGTTGATTTGAATTTATGTCCGCATTACCTATCGCTTATATTATGTTAGTAATTTTTAGTACCTAAGTGATTGCTTCCGTGAATCACATTAAAATATTTTCCAAATGTGTTTCTGATCGTAAAAGTATCTTGTCTCTTCATTTTGTGGGCAAACCACGTGAAAGTTCTTGGCAATGAATGTAAGTGCTGCACTGTGTTCTAGAAATAACCTCTTCTTACTTATTTATTATATTGTATTTTAAATAATCTGAAAATGAAAACCGTATGTATTCCACCTTCGAACTTCATAGTTTTTTAAATTAAAAATTCTCATAGAAAAATATATAACTATATGTATTGTTGTTTTATATTATACAATATAAACACAAACACTAATATTTACTTTGTTACGTATGGTTTCTGGTAAAAATAACGCAGCCAGCTCGTGACGTGGCGTATCGCCAAAATCACGCGTTTTCTGCACATATTTATCACATAAATATTTTTGTTTTGCCATCCCAAATAAATATTTGGGTTTATCTTATCTCAAAAGGGAACGAAAAACAAACAAAATATAGGTATTTTCGTAGAATATTGGCACGATAAACAATGAAGTAAAAAATAATTCTGTCACAAGTCAGAAAGATTTATATTTTTCAGCCTACCTTATTCAAAAGGGAAAATATTTTGATAGGTTTGACAATAAACCTTTTCATTAAATTTCCTTTTATCTATTACGTAGATATTTTCACGAAAAATAAACTGATATAGGCAGGTCAATCAATAAATTCTTCTTGATAAATCTTTAATCTAACCAAAACATTATGACTAAAAAGAGGTACTGAAGATAAACACAAGTTATTAAAGAACCTACTTAGTAATGACGTCCAAGAAAATCGAAAATCATTGCTCATAAAATAACAAACATAATTATATATAAACATTACAAAGTTTTAGTTTTTTTGATGCCCTTTTATAGTTTGTTGTTAGTTTAGTTATTTTAGTTTATTTATTGGTTTTAAATTGTAATAAATCTGAACAAGATTTTCTTCACTACATAGTATAAAACAAAGTCGCTTTCTCTGTCCCTATGTCCCTTTGTATGCTTAAATCTTTGAAACTACGCAACGGATTTTGATGCGGTTTTTTTTAATAGATAGAGTGATTCAAGATGAAGGTTTATATGTATATATTGCACCTGTGCGAAGCCGGGGCGGGTCGCTAGTATTAAATATACCTGCTGATAAATGTCAACAATCATTTGTTCATTGCTTTTTATTAATGTTTGCAATTAAACTCCTGTACCAAAGACATTTGTAACAACATAAAACACATTTTATAGGTAGCTATAAAACGATAAAAGTTTTTTCAAGGACAAGCACCTAAAGACAACTAAAATAATCTTATTAACAACCATTTTATCAATATCCTTTTGAAAAATCCTGTTTTAATCAAAGACGTAAGTAAAAATTTATGAATAATAAGCCGATTTACATACTGAGGAAAAGAGATTTCCATATTGCATTATTATAATCCAAGTCTTAAATATACAATACAAAACACTAGGTTAAAGAATGTCACGTGATTGAGAGATAGCATTGTTTCCTATACGGCTGGGATTATAGTAAATGGAATAATTATCAGTCATATGACCACTTGAAACGTGCAGCTTGCTTTAACAAATAAGATGCTTGTATGAATTAGTTTTGTTTCAAATATTTGTATCTATAGTACAAGTGTACCTACGCAGCTACCTACTGCATGATGATTAATACTAAAACAAGCGTTAGTTGTTGTGATTTTTGTTATCACCTATAACGTCACTATTATCATAATATTCCATCAGGCGCCTTACTGTGGCGGTTTTCGGTCAACAATGTTTTACATTTCACAAGTTACAAATTAGGCTGGTTCTTAAATCTGAAGCATATGTTGCAAGACTTGTTAACATCGGTTTTCGTGATTATCCAATATGTTTTTATTTGGTTAAACTTAAATGTCCAGGCTACTCCACTTTCTTATTCTCAAAATAAACAATTGTCACACGAACCGCGAATTTTGCTTTCATGATTGTTTGATTTTACTGGCGAAAGTGATATCGCAAATATGAAACTGTAATGAAAAACGTCCACTCGTTGGCTATGAGTAATTGGGTAAGAATAGTATACATTGAATTAACTTCCTCAACATTTTAAAATTAAAGCTTAAAAAAAAATATAGGACTTAGCACGATTTGCAAGCCGAATCTGTTTTTAGATTAGCTTCCTTTCTTGTCCCAGTTTGAGGGTGAAAAAAAATCTTAAGTACCGTACGTATTGTAGAATGTAAAAGTAACACTAAATGAGCCTTGAGGGCAATAAATAACACGTATGTACTAAATAAAATTGTATGCAAGTACCTACATAGCGTGTGTAAGTGGTGAATTTGGAGCAACTGTCAGTTTCAATTTAATGGTATATCCGTTAACTTACTAAACGATTTATATAAAAAGGTTAAGAACGGTTCCCAAACTTTTGAAAGTATAGGTACTTAAAATAAAATACAATACCTATATACTGACTTTATATATTTTTAAGCACGAGTATCAAATGACACGCAAATTGTATTTTTTTTTTAAATTACTCGGACCGACAACCAACACAAATTAAATTTCCATGCTGCCATTTGTTATTACTAGTGTCACGTGTCAAAATCGATTACATTCGGTCGGTAACCTTGCGCAGTGTATTGGTTTTTGATAATTTTTCACGTGGCACTTTATTTTCCGTAGGAAAAATCGCAATTTTTTCGTCTCATCAGTATACCATTTATATTTCAAAATTATAATAATTTAACAAGCCTTACGGCATGGTTCGTTTGGCGCTTGAATGACGATGACAGAAGGGTGCTGCTGGCATTTGCGAAATTGTCTGTGGAAATTGTATCTAAAAACATAATGGCGGAGTTAGTTCAGACTAAGACCACGCGCTAAAAGTTACATATAAAAATAAAGTACATCTCACCTGCTTAAAATGTTGTATGTTATGAAAATTATTTGTTCAATAGCATGTTATTTTAAGTTCTCCTTCCTGTAATAAGGCTTCAGTAACGAGGTGGCAATATAAATAGCCTCTACACTACAAGTATGTATTTATCAGCAGTTGGCAACAACCTTGGTTGATTATGAAACACAACCATTCGATTAGGTGGTTACTGCACATTTTGCACTCATATTGCTCACGCTCGTATATGATTTTGTGTAGTCAAATCATAGCTCAGTAGTAGAAGCTTTAACTAAGAATCGCATCACTCTCTAAAAAAAGACGTCTTCAGTGCTGCAAGGATATTTTGGCGCTTGACTTTTTAATTCCAGGGGCCTACCACTGCCTCTGCGAAGAAGTATCATTTTAATCTTACTTCAGTTTGGAAAGAGATGACGCTATACGTCCTGGATAGCTCCATTTCTGTCCCACAATATGTACTATAAAAGTTGAGTGGTAGTGGCAAAACTCTATGAAACACTATTCTATATCTCCTCCCTCGCTTGTCCACAGAATCGCCACCAAGACCCCGCAGCCTCTTCACGTGACCCTGGCCGTGGTCGTCATCATTGCCTGGCTGAGCCGCCCCGGGTCCAGCAGTAATCTCCGCGCATGGAGGGCATTGTACGTTGGCGCCGTCGCCACGCACTTCGGAGCACAAGTCTGGATGACTCTTGTCTCTGGTAAGATTTAGTTCTAGTAACCCTATAGGCCCTACCTGGAAATCACTTTGTTCAGCAGTAGCGCTTGCGACCACTATACCAATAAGGCAGTTTTCTGGAACATTCTGGACTAAAAATGCCGTGCGAACTGACATACAACCGAGGAAAATGGCAACACTGCAACGATTGCCAAAAGTTACTTAACTTTTTTAATTATTTTAGGTTTTCTAAAAATATTACCTTACTCATTTGAAGCTGCAAAAAGGCGAAGAGTGCCAAGATATGTCTGTCATGATCTGTTATATTGATCTCTAGGTCTAGGTCTCAAAAAGAGTCTAGATAACTAATAAGAAACAAAACAAATTGTTCATTTAAAGATCGCAAATTTTGCTCACAAATCAAAATAACTTTTTTTATTTCCAAATCGGCATCCAGAAACCCGTTCGTTCAAATTTCGAAGAACTCTATCACGTTGCCGGGCATGCGTATTACGTACGTGATGGAACGAGGTGCCAATGAAAAAGTTACCGTCTTGTCGTTGAGAAACACTAGTTTTTTATGCAAGAAGGTTGTATTTGAAGAAGGCGGAACACTTAAATTGTTGGAAAGAAGTTTTGTTGAAGTTTCAAGAATTTTTTATAGTTATGTGAGGTATGATGATGAATGAATTTGGAGCGTAGTGCGTTTTGATTAACTTAATTAAAATGACAGCCATTATTGTAGTCCATCATTATTTGACATGTAAAATTCTTAAAATGATTAAGCATAACAAATGTTAACAGTTTACACTACTATGTAGTAACAAAGACATAAAATCGCAGATCACGACTGTCGTAAACTGTCGCTATTCCCAACAGCCATTCCACCGTCCACAGTTACACACGTGCCAGCCAAGTTTATTGTTCCATGTTTACCATTGTTTTCATTCCTTTGTTTCATAATATTACATCAGCGAATATTTATCAATCGATATGATCGAGCTTCATAGACCATCCTCTCTTGATGTTTCATCTTTATAAATATTTAGTCTTTTATTTAGCACAACTGTATCAACCGCATACATTTGGTTAATGGTAAATTAGCAGTTGACTTACTAGTAAAGTCATCGAATCAGCTACATCCCAAAATCTGCATAAAATACTTATGAGCATTTAAATTACAATTTACGTTTATTTTAAATCTTCTTCTCTTGTTTTTTCTTTAAGGTCGCCAAATAATAATACGTTTGTTATTTCCCATAAAACCAGCGTCTGACCCAAAGTGTTCAAGGTGGAAACAAGGACAGCGATGAATGCGATCATAATAAAACAAATGCAATTAGAATCGTTGTTACACTAATGATTCCCTGTTTTGTAATTTTACAAATTGCAGGGTACGTGAGATGCTTATAATTAATTTAAGTATGTACACCGTCTTGAGAAAAATATATCTACAGACAGAGACGGATGTTTTCTCATACTTTGTCGTATTTGGGATTTCCTTAGTGGGGAACCTCTAGAAAATGAACAATAAGCTTTCCACGATGTTTAAAAAAATACAATTAACACTACTATAAAGTTGCCAATTTTTTTTTTGTGAAAGTAGCTGTCATCGTCATAATGACGTTAGAGCGCTAACGCTGTAACGTCATTATGGCGATGACAGCTACTTGACACTTTAACACTGGCTCTATAACACTTTGTAAAGCTAACTTTACAAAGTGTTATAGAGAACGTTGCAGCCAAGTTGAAGCTTCAAAAGCTTTTATGGGAAATATTCTGCCTTAAGTCTTTGTCATAAATTAATTGTAAAGCCAAGCAATATATCAGAACTTAGTAAACCACTATAAAGAGACACCGCCTTTAGAAGTTATGAAATCTCAGAAATGGTGGGCGGAGTCACCTGTCAAGTCTACATGGTTCATTCAGGAACCAAATGATGCTTCTAATACCCCAAATCCAGGAATTTTAATCGATCAAACAGTGAGCAAATAATTTAAAACCATAATAATACATTGATTTTCAGTTTTTACGTTCATGAAATTAGTTTTGGTTACGAGAAACATTCTTTGCAGAGTATTACAATAAATAATTAAGTAATTGCGTAATGAGAACTAATTGGGAATCGCATGACTTGAGTCTTAAAGTACCGTGGCTTTTAGGGTTTCTTTCTTGTAATCGTAAATCCTTTCTTATGGAACCACTTTTTACCTTTAAACAAGTTTGTAAATGATTGTTACGTTAAAAACAAAATTCGAGCAGTTTTCGGAACAGAATTACAAGATATCTTTAATAAGATTTTATTTTTACCGCCATGCTTAACTCCAGAAAAAATATACTTACCGTTGTACAATGGCATTTTATTTAAAAAACAGTTAAGTATTGACACTTCACAAACCGGCTACAAATTATCTTCCAAGGCTTTTACACGAAGGAATATAAAAATGTAATTTATATTTATGATTTCAGCATTAAAAACACCTAAAGTAATGTGAAGTATTTTGATAACGCAGAACAAATCTTTGTTTATGCACCACTTTTCTGGTTTTAATTAAACTAGTGCACCATAATCGTTGATTGGACAGTTTTAAGCCATGCATACATTATGTACATTACAGTTCAATAACTTATTAAAGTTTGCACCACTATTTCGTGCATTAAAAATATTAAATAGTGTCTCTCGGCGATTGGACATATTTTCTTGCTCTTTGGCGGAATTCCAGAGGGTGGCACTTGGTATGTTGTCTACTGTATAACTTATGCTTCTACCCTATAATTTGTAACTTATGACTACTTTGTTAGCTTGGGTCTTACCTGTAATAACAAATGTATGTGTTAAGGGATAATAAATAAATAAATAAATAAATAAATAAATAAATATTCTGCATCTTTTTTGTTCTAAACATCCCATAATTTCTGAAATGAATTTTCCATATTGAATAAAGTCCCTTGAGAATGTCGTCCTTTTGTCGTAAGTACATAAAGGACAAGTAAAGGCCCCATCTAGAATGAACCTATCAATTATAAAAAACAAATTCATTTCTCGTTTCCTTTAAAAATTGTAATCACGATACATATTCAATCATATCATATCATTTCATAAATAATCTTATAAAGACAGGCGATATTTGATCAAATGATTCACCAAACAGTTTTGCATGTTTAAAACAGAACAGTTGAGCTGTATATAACGAAACCATCAACATCCTTTGTGAATTGTTGGTAGAACAATTTGGAGCGGTAATCGACCGGGTGTACGATTTCGCTGGATAGCGCGTTCCGGGTGACACGTACGGCCCATTGAAATGGCCTTAGTGATTTGTTCCTGTCTAAGATTAAATTATTATTAATGGAGAATATTATTGTTACACGCATATAACAGCTAGAAATGTTGCGTAAAGTCAATTGAAAGTAAAGAGAACATTAAAATAATAGTAATCATCCACGTCATTTTTTTTTTTTTTTTGGTAGTCTGCATTGTGTCCCACTGCTGGTCAAAGGCCTCCCCTTTCTCCCTCCAAACCTCTCTGTTCTGTGCAATTTCTGGCCACGTTTGCCCGGCGAACATGATCACATCGTCACACCACCTTCGCCGTGGTCGACCTCGTCAGTGCCCATCCTCAGGCGTCCAGTGAGTGACGACGATCTTTGCCCATCTCTCCGGGTGCATCCGTGCGACATGGCAAGCCCTTTAGCTTGGCTGTTTTAACTCCAACATCAGCTACTTTAATATTAAAAACGCAAAAAAGCTTGAAACTTGAAGAAATCTATAATAGCACACATAACTAAAATTGTGTAAAAAAAATAAGAAGGCTACTAATCAGCACTTTTCGGTAGATAAAACTCACAGAGAGGACCCTGAAACGATCATTCACCTGTTACAATATCACAAGTCATGAATCCATCAAACTTCATCAGCTACTAGGGTACCATAATAATGTAGGGGATCGTCAACCTCAGTCAGGGTCGCGCACAAAGGTTCAACCACATAGGAGCAAATATTTGTGGGGCCGTCAGACATTTGTACAATGTCTGGTCGTGTCGTTATATAATAGGGACGCAGGGCCATGGCATGCGTATACAGCGTGAAAGGGTACTCCATATTTATTGACGTTAGTAGATCGAGTGGGTGAGGGATTGTTTACAAGTACTTTCACACTTGCTACGTCAAACAGTCACACGTTTAGTGGAAGACTGGAATATTTCATAGCTTACGTATATTTTCCCCGGTTTTCAATATGGCTTCAACTATACCGGAATATCGCGCTTTACCTTGCCGCATCTGGTTTGCTCACTGCAGTTTCATTAGCCATTGCAAGCTTGTTTGATGACGATTTACTGGGATGTGTCGCCTTCTACAACTGACTTATAAAGAACCTTTTCTGTATTAATAAGAAAACATATTCTTCAAGCTTTTTAGCACAACAATAACTAACAAAAGACTCTCTTTTCCCTCAGGTATTGTGCTGTACTTCAACCTGCCCCGGCATGAATTCGGCCGCGTTCAGACCGTCCTATTCCCTGTATACTACGCCTTCAACGCTATCGTCAGTCTACTGGCCCTGCTCGGCTACTACAGGACGCAGTGCCTCACACAGTTCGAGAATACCTCCTGGGTACAGGTAAGCATCAAAACCTAAGCTTTTTTTGAGTTCAGATACTTTAAGAGCGAAATTGATCGCAATCAGGACATCTAGATCGCGATCAAGAGCTGTCAGTGTCAGTGTTGCCACTGACAGACCCTGAACACAGTTTAAAGTGCTCGCGATCTGTTTGATTGGTGAAATTCGGCCTTAGAAAGTGGGTGATGGCAGAACTAATTCTTCACTTAGATTTTTTACTACTAGACCAAAGTTCACGACTGAGAGCGAAGTATCTATAGCCAGCCTTGCGCCAGAAACATAGGACTAGCTGCTGATACGTTAATTTGAGCTCTTATTGACACAGGTCAGTCAACCATAGGGTTACAAAACACTTGCTAACAAAGACAGACGCGTCCCTCACACCGGTATAAAGCAATACATGATAAACGGTACCAGCCTGTGCAAACAAATTAGCACATACTTGACTGAGTTACAACCAAGTGCTGTAAACATAAGTACATAAGCAAAAGGTCGCAGGTCTGCTATAAACTACAAGCATATAATAATAAAGTAAATAACACATAGCATATATTAAAGGGCGCCAACACGTAAAGTGCAGTTTATGCTCGAGTGACTGTCATTGACATTAATTGAAATTATTACGTTCTGATTAATTATTATTGAATATTTGCACACTTAAGGAGTAAAAGTAGATATCTTGTAATGACTGAGTAAAAGTGATTCACATTTACTTTCGCTGTGAAATATAATACTACCTACTGATAAAAACATCAAACTCACAACCGAAAGTTGGCTCTGTTCAACTTTCTTGACAAGTCGGGTGACTAGAAGTTGGTTATCTTCCCCCCTAACACCCTTAGGCAAAACGAGCCTCATTCCTTCAAGATTACTTGGAACGGGTGGGTACACGATGAGTGTGGTAAAGGAAAAAAACTTGGATAGGATCCAATCAAAGCTATAAAAAGTAACTTTGGCTTCTTATAAATAAAAGCTACTTCTACTTAACCGGCCACTTGTTTTACTAGCACTTAACTACTAATTTATTCCCCATTGACCATTACAATTAACTTTATAACGAACTCAATCAGCTACATGAGGAGTTATGCCCTTCGGCTTGGACGATAAATCAAATGTTTTAATGTTCGAGACACAATACGACCCGTTATCTGGGGTCTTCACACGTTCGATCAATTACGTCGATTTATTGAGCTCTGAAATTAATGTATGGGCTATTTTAATTAACGGGATTGGTATATATGTGTAATTTTAGCTCGGGAGTACGTACCGAATGTAAATACTGGTAGTTTTAGTTATAAAGACATTCACAAATAAAACTGATCGTGATCAATTACATCTAAACTGTTCAGGTCTTGTCATTGTCACCATTGTTGCGAAATATTGACAATGACAGCTCTTGAACGCGGTTTGGATCCGCTGATCTCGTTCAATTTCATTGGTGAAATTGGCCCTTAGTTACTAGCAAGCCATCTATGAAGCAAGTCTGTGTCAGTTCTATTATTGGCTGAAACATTAGATCTACCTACATTTTCTTTATATACGTCAATGGAATGTATTATTTTTCAATGTAAGCAATTATTCCTACAGTGTTATTTTTCAGCATTATGCGTAGACAGTTAATGACCTGCCTTATCTAAAATAAACTTAATTGACCGAATAACTTTGATTAATGATGATTAAGATTTTAAACAGCGGCCAAGGAAATAAAAAATGTACGAAAATTTACAATCGTGTCCTTCCACTTAAGTGTTATTTTTAATAAATATATTTATTGTTATTCAAAATGTCAGGGTGGTTGAGCAAATATATCATAATATTTTGTACTCCTATGATATGGCCTTCGCCAATTGTCAGATGCATAATGATTAATGATGGTCCTCATTGGTCAATTTTGATTTAGTCATGTACCTGATTAGCGATAGAAGGATTTAAATTAAGAATTATTAGGCACAAGAGAATATTAGGCATTACAAAAAAATATCATTGCACTGCATTGCACACAATGATAGATGATTTGAAATGATGCATGAAATTATCCGTATTCAAATAAAAATGTAGTTGCAAATAAGAATTATTTAGAAATAATTTCAACATGTATAGACTATTAGATTAAAATTGAAATATACATAGAACATAATATTGGGTACGAAAATTGTTAATTGCAAATAAATTGCATGAAGACGATAAAAACCTTGATTCTTCGTATCAAACCAATACTTACTTTATTTTTTTTATTCCATACAAGATACTATGTAATCTCAAGTAAATGCAAGGTTGTATCAAAAGGTCGGATTAACTCGCTTGAACTCATTCTGGATAAAGTGCAGATTAAAAATGAACAATCATTTTTATGATGTCGGAACCGGATGCAAGGAAATAACTAAGAGATTGTTAATCATTTAATTGATAACGTGACAGGTTAGGTCAAGCCATTTTTTTGCTTGTAGTCGTACGGAAAAGAATACGCAGAATAACAATTGCATTAATCATTTGCAGAGACAAGTCTCTCAACTGACTCCATTCTTTCTTATTTGAATAAGTGTTCCGAATTGATAGCTATTCGTAGAGGAATAAGAATAAAAAACAAATTCCAAATTCAAACCTCAACTAAACGTCCTTATTCTGTTTGTTCCAGCTAGCGCTGCTGCTAGCCGTATTCAGCATCGAGTCGTACGTACGCCTGCGACTCGTGCACCCCATGCTGCGCGCTAAGCATGTCAAGACACAGATGGAGGAGGCAGCCGGTGGCGGACAAGAAGTAAGTATAGAATACTGCTGTTATTTTAGCATGATATCACTTGATATCTGAAACATTATAAATAAAATTAGGAGTGAAGTCATAGCCCAGAAGCAAGACAGGACCGCGTCACAAAAAGTATATAGTCTAGTAGAGGTTGTAGGTATCCGATTCCTGGGGCCATGTCATTTCTCGTGATGCCAATAATCTAATTCAAGAGCATTAATATGACAGACTTCCAAGCTAAAGAAACGTTGTGTCTTACTCTATCCTACCAATGACAAAACGAGGTTCTATGCTAGTCTTGATTTAAATAGTGAATCTTTTTTTCATGGTACTCTTAAGAAGACAAGATTATATATAATGAGTATCAGTGAGAATAATTAGTATTTTTACATACAATAGTAAAGTGACGACGAACATAAACAAAAAATAAACACATGTCATTGTCATAAATTATAGAACCTCTTTACACAAAGTGCTTTCTAGTGAGTACGAGACAAAGCCCGAAATCAAAGTTCAAGGATGCCCATAACAACACTGCTTCACCTGCGTCTATCCGACATACGTTCATGAAACAATACTGAGAATCGCATTAAAAATAGAAATCAATCCACTTGACAACAGAAACCTGACGCCATCGCGTCG
This sequence comes from Noctua fimbriata, assembly GCA_905163415.1. Taxonomy (NCBI): domain Eukaryota; kingdom Metazoa; phylum Arthropoda; class Insecta; order Lepidoptera; family Noctuidae; genus Noctua; species Noctua fimbriata. Next base: position 2,320,730 of record LR990923.1, read on the forward strand.
CAAGATTGCCTGTGAATCACTGCACGTGCTTTTTGCATCGATGCAGAAATTATTTAGTTCGCAGTAAGTGATGATATGCACACGTCGTGAAAAGTAAGGAATTTTGTTGATCGACTGTGATGCAATAAGCCGATTTTGCAAGCGTTTGACGTTCTTGGAACTTTGGTTTCTTCTAATTTGTTGGGATATTCTAGTAATGACGTTGTCTTAAAAGAAATCATGTGTAGTGACTTTGACAATCACTAGCTCTTGAATTACAAGGCCTATGGCTCTTCTAGCTCTTCAAAAACTTTACCTTATCTTTGGTACCTAGGTACTATTACTAAGTATTCACACGTGAACACAAAGTGTTGATTGCATTTGTTATCGATTACTGAACGGCACAATGCTTCCTAGAAAAAAATCCCCAATCAACTTTCAAAATAGTCCGACTAAATTGTTTTCGCAAAGATTCTTTACTAAATCATGTGTTTCTCTTGTTACAGGTCGGTCGCCTAATCCTAGGTGAACTCGCACACTGTCCCCGCTACCTTCGTGTCCTGAAGACCTTCAGGACATACCACTCCAGTATAGCCATGGGCACTATGATAGCCCTAGGCTGCTCATTATACTCCACCATGATTATCGTCGACGCCATGTGCCTTTAATCGAAATATCAGGAACTATTGGAGAAAGAAATAGACTAAGGAGTTCCGTTGGCATGCTGTGTAAATTTTAAACTTCCACTAAGAAAAGTCTTGAATTTCAAAGTTTTTTTTATTAAAAAAATAATTGAAATGTTAACGTCTGTTTTATGTAGTTGGATTTATAAAGATTTTTGTAATAGAATGATTTGTTTCTAAATACTAATCAATTGATATGAAAATGTGGTTGTTGTCTATCTGAAAACTGAAAGAATTGCTTCAGCAGTCACGAATGTAGTATTTAGTGATTAGTTTAAATCTAAAACGAGTTTACATAGCATGATACCACCGATAAAAATTAAGGATCCATTTCATAAATACTTTAGTGTCCTAGTTCCATTCAAGCTGTGAAGTCTGTTCACAATGTACGATTGTACGCTTCTATTAAAAAAAATAGTATTAATTAGTAAAGAGTGACTCGACAAGGATTTAGGTGTGTGAGGCGCTGGTCGCACGAATTGTTTCCTAGAGAAACTTTGTGAGAGAATTGTTCCAAATTGTATTTACTTTAAGTGACGGTAGATAACGTGACTAAACGCAACGATTATAGTATTAAGATTATTAACACAAACCTTTTTCAAGGTTGTTAGTTGAAATTTTAACATCGAATTTATAGGAAAATGAACACTAACTTGCCAGCAACTAACAGTATAGATTTCAGTACCTAATCAAATTAATCTTGCCAAACGTTAGCAGTGTGGCAGCGGGCCCATCTCTAAGCTGCTTGATATTATGAAACTCATGTTGTAGGCTCTCTAATTTCCTGCAATACTGCCATAGTATAGCGCTAAGTGTAGTAATAAGTAGTATAGGCTCTCGCCAAGCATTTTGTCGCAAGTAATCGTTAAAATGCTCCTTGTACGCAGGAAGTTACGAGCACGCAACTTTTACGACGTTTTTGGTGTTGAATCAAATTCGATTGTAGCTTGTAGCAGAGCGCTACGGACGTTCTAAGAATATTTGATGTGTCTTCAGAACTTGCCATTAGCGACGATGCTAGCTAAGTTTTATCGTTGTGACGACTCGATTGTCTAGTCAGCAACAGACGTTGCGATCGTAAAATCACCATTTTACTGGATCGCGCGTTCATGAAACCTGGGCTTAAAAGTATTGCATTTAACCAAGTTGATTGTTATTGAACGTGTTTAAATGATTACTTTTAACCGTCAAGCAGCTTATGCCTTATTGGCAGAGGGTTTGTTTAGCTAATTTTAAGTAATATAATTTTATAATTACTCAGTTTAGTTTAGAAATAAATTTATTTAATCAATTAATGTGAATACGAGTTAGTGATTACTTATTATTCGTAAATGATCTGAGTGTCTACGTGGGATTATTATTTATTTGAGACGGGAGAGCACGAAAAAAGTATTAAAATTAAAAATAAATGACTATTATGAAAACTTGTCTTGTTATTTACTTGGACTTTTAACCTACAGGTTGTAGATATGTTGGTCCCTCCCCTTCCTAAGCTCCCTCGTTTAAGAACCCAGTACCTATATCACGAACAACTTAAAAGATTGTCAGTAACTGGACACCTTTAGCTTTTCCATGAGGTAGCCTCATAAATTAGCGGAAATGATCGATGCTAGCTACCAATTCCATTACCTACATCCTATGAGAGACACGCACACGGACCTATCTCAAACGAAATCGGCTTCTTTTAAACCAAAGTAGTACGTGGTAAACCTACCTACCTATTCGGTTTGGAGATGGGCATAAGACATCTAATGAGGATGACCTGTGTCACGTTCCTGTGAACGTGGAGATTGGCCAAGACAAGAGATAGAAACATAATACTCAGCAGTGGATGAATTCAGGCTGAGGATGATGCTGATGATGAACTAGGCAACTATTTCCTATTCGAGCTAAACTGTTGATTCACATTCTGTCCAAGGGGCGTCTCCAACACAAGTACGTTTGCACTAGAATTGATGAAGGGCTGATATATCCAAAGCTGAGCCTTGGCTGAGTATTGCATAATAATTCATCATAAAATTACCTACCTGGGCACATAATTATTATGATTTACAAAGCTATGTGCTAGTAGTAAATAAATATGTCACTAACTTCATAGTAGCCAGTTGCAAGAAAACCAAAGACAAGATACACAAGGCCCCAACAATTAGCGTAGATAAACGATACAACCGTTTGAGTATACAGCAGTCAGTTGAAGAATTATTCTGCAAATCTGCTAACAAACATCATCCACTTTTGCCCTTGCGTCGGGAAGTAAATAAAATGACCCTCAACTACCAAGTTTTTTATAGAAAATAAACTGTAATCATCAATAAAGTACAGCATATTGCTAAAATATTAAAAATAAGGGTGTTTCTTTAAAATGGTTAAGATCGTCGAATATTTAACCTACTATTACCGTAATATTTCATACTTTTAATGAGTAGAACGAAACGTATATCTTAAAACTGTCATTGTCAAAATGGCATTATTATTTGTGTTGCCCTGAACAAAATTCAACTTATCAGAAATAGAATTTACTTTTGTGAGTAATTGTTTTTTACTACTTCTTCAAGTTTATTCAACTATTATCGCCATGTCAAAACATATTTTATAGGTTCTGGACAAGGTTCTGGCATTCTAAGTTACTACAATGTACAACTGAACCAACTAATTGATTGACAGTTTATATGTGTGGGTGAAGTCATAGTTATGCACACAAACACTAAATAAAACGAGCGAGTTCGGTTTTTATTAGTGTGCGTGTGGTTGGTATCATATACCAATATATAGTCATCATTCACTTATGATACTGAAGGAGATATAATATTTTGCATAATATTACTATAGCAACCTTGGCACAATGGCTATCGTCTTTGGTCAGTGAACGAGAAGCCGTAAGTTCAAACCATGTATGCAATAATATATTATTTTTCTTTTGGTGTTCATTATTTTGTTAAAACATTACTTAAAGTAGAATTTATAACGATTCGATCCCGTTCTTGGTTGTGTAATGAAGTTTCCAACGTTTGAGATAAACACGAAACTCTCAGGTCATTTTATTTTGACTGTTTAGAAAATAACAACCGACAATTTAAAAGTATTGTTTTCAAACACCTTCATTTATAAAAATGAGCTTTCTTAGTTGTCAATCTACGAGTATTTGCATTACTGAGTTTATTGATTACTACTCATGCGCATGTGTGCGGATTTATTTCCTACCATTAACATTTATCAATGTTCAAAAGGGTAGAAATCGTTGTTTTGGATGAGCGAAACGTCTCTATATGTGAAATTGTGAGTGTAAATGTGCTGCTGCCCCACAAACGATGGGACACTTTATATCGTGTCCTACCTGTCCTGTTGTTTGCTCCTGTGATGTGCATCACAGGACGCTACTGAAAGTGCCAAACTCGTCGCCAAATTTTGGGCTGACTCAATTTGAATTGTCATCGACGCTAAGAAGAAGTGAAATCGGAAAGCGCTTAATGATACTCACACTTTAACTAACTCCTATCACCTTTCAATGTTTACTAGGAATAAATAATTAATGTAACATAAGTGCAATACCTACCATAGTTATAATAATATAATTATCATAACTGAAGTATAGTATTTTTTTTTTATTTTTAATCTTATGATGATTATGATAAAATTAACTTGGTCTAAAATTTGCTTGATTTAGCCCTTAGACAGTTTAAGAAAAGCTAATGTCAGTGTTTATCTTGTATTTATGTATTGTATTATTATACAATTAATTAGGTTTATATAAGTATATTGTATAAACATAGTGTATATTATGTACATAGTATTTAAGTGTAGTATATATTTATTATAATAATAGCTATTATTAATAGTATTATAAATACTGTTTTTATCCAAAGAGGAGAACCGTGCAGTTATGGGTCCACCGATACGCGGATTTTGGAGACGTAGAACATCTTAGGCCAAAAACAAAGGCAAATTCATCGGCTAGACACCGCACGACATCGTGGCAAGGCACAAGGCTGACGGATCATTTTCTAATGACCCAAACCATAAACTCTTTCAAACCAAATACCAATGTTTATCTAATAAAAAATCAAATTATTTATTGGTTTTATTTAATTACTTTTTGCCTTTTATTTGTCACAAAATTAATTTAATAAAGAACAAAGAGTAAAAAACAGCAAAATATAACTCCTCAGCTGGGATCGAACTCACGTCGTGGAGCTTAGATTACTTAATTGACACAAGCGCATACACCAATCAGCTATGGTGACCATGTTACATTTGTATAAAATGTTGGGCCTTATTGTAAACCCGTTTATTTTATCTTTACCCGTGTACCCTACACAAAAATTAAAAAAATAAAGCCTGGGTAGGGTAGAATACGTATACGCACACAATAATAATGAGCGGCTGTATGAACATTACTGGCTCGTACAATGACAGTTACCGATGTGTGCGATGTAAACTAATAAGCTTGGCCGATTGTACTAAATTGTGGTTCTACTATAGCAACACCAAATAATTTGACAGATTCACTTGTGACACATTCTGCCAAAATACCAAGCTAAAATGTCAATAGTGACCTTACGTGGTTTTATTTTATTAGAGTTTGGAAATATTATTGCAATACACGATGAAATCTGAATCATTTACAGTCATTATAAAGATTTTATCGGAGAGCATATGCTTCAGTGAACGTCGCAATAATGTTGCTTATAGGTAGGACGAACGAAACTGAAAACATGAAGTGCAATTGTAAATGGAAAATTAACACAAAAATGATCGTAGACCGATTTAAAACTGTGCTAATATTATCAAGCGTGGTGTGTACATTCGCTGTTGTGATATCATTGCATAAATTGGTAAATTACGAAGTGAAATTCGCGAAGCCATTTTCGCCCATACCAGATGGTTTGTACGGTAACTATTTAGAACCAATTTCTGAGCAAAATCCAGATCCGCCCCCGCTCAGACCGCTCGACAAAACGCGCGATGCAGAAGCAGTCGTTTCCCTGAATGCTGCTTTGGAAATGAAAAAGGTAGGCAAAGATGAGAAAGCACTCAAATTGTTTCAACATGCATTCGCGTTATCACCGAAACACGCTGACATTCTCAACCACTATGGAGAGTTTTTGGAAGACACCAAAAAGGATGTGGTCAGGGCAGACCAGCTGTATACCTTAGCTTTAACTAACTATCCGGAGCACAGTGGTGCCTTAGAGAATAGACAACGCACTGCCAGCATAGTAGAGAACTTAGACCGAGAGATGTTGAGAAAGATAGATGATAAGAGGGATGCATTATCATCAATACCTGAAAGTAACTCGGCTCTAAGAAGAGCGAAGAAAGAAGCCTACTTCCAACACATTTACCACACTGTTGCCATCGAAGGAAACACCATGACATTACAACAGACAAGAAGTGTCTTAGAAACTAGAATAGCAGTTTCAGGAAAAAGTATAGATGAGCATAATGAAATCTTAGGTCTAGATGCAGCAATGAAGTACATTAACTCCACATTATTGTACCGTTTGCGGGCCATCACAATGAATGATATACTAGAGATTCATAAACGAGTGTTGGGTCATGTAGATCCCGTTGAGGGAGGTCAGTTTCGTAGAACACAAGTTTATGTTGGTGGTCACATCCCACCGGGACCATCTGAAATACAGAGGCTAATGATTCAGTTTCTAGAATGGTTGAATTCAGAAGATGCTTTAGACCTGCATCCTGTAAGGTAAGCAATTGTTTCAACCTGTAATCTCTGAAGGCTCAGGCAGGTTGTACCTACACAGCCTACTTCTAGTATGCTCACATTTGCCAGTTTAATTATGTCCCAAGTATAATGTTGCAAGCCTATCGCCATCAATTTGTACAACTCCAGCCTCATTATCATCATCCACAACCTAAATACTCCCACTGCTGGGTATAATAGCCCAATCCCCACATTCCTGCGCCAGCCTCATTCAGGTTTTTCCCTGATGGCAACTCAGGCATGCTACTGAAATATTTCTAATGAAAAAACGCCAAATCACTTTCATCAATCCTGGTAATCAAAGCCTAGAACTCATGGGCAATAGTAGCATTTGCAACCACTAGACACAGGGCAGACATTTTTTTATAGTTAATTTAGAAACATAACACAGTGATCAGTGAAGAAATAGAAAGTAAAAGTTTTATGGGTTACTGAACTTGTATGACTTTCTTTTCCAAGTCTGTATAAATATTATGTTTTACATGCTTTCTAGTTTACTTTTATAGTAATAACATATCAGTATAATCATACAATTAAATTTATTTATTAAATTGCTTCTAACAGCTGTGTAGTTGTTATGGTATGGGTATAGAAATAAATAACCAAAGTAAATTTATTTCAGTAGGGTACTGTTTTTTGACTTAACAATACTGATACTGCTAGCCTGCGTCATCCCACTGCTGGGCAAAGGCCTGCCCTATATTTGGTGTATTTCCACCTAGTTACCAAGTCGTCGGAATCAGCTTGAGTTGATCAGAAAGGGCTTCATGTCCATGGCCATGCAATCAAAGTGAAAAAGACGCCTTTCGCCTCGCTTAGGTTCAGACCAACATGGGTCGACACTCCACCGAATAAATTACGTTGAATGGCAGAAACTTAACAAACATACATTTCATAGGTATATGTGACCATGTCCATGGGCTTTTATGACGTGAAGATCTATAAAGCTATAGCTAATTTTATTATACTTGTACTCAATATAGATTTTTTTTCACACAGGTCAACAATTACACAGCTATAATCATAACATTAAATGTCTGACAATGTACATTAACTCAAGCCATTTACTCCTTTCTTTCACTTCGTCCACGCTCATATACGCACGCTAGTTGTGAGTACTACGCACTACCTTTCTGAATGAACCATCTCTAGCGTCTAATTCTCACAATTCCAGATACGCAGCGCTAGCCCACTACAAACTGGTCCACATTCACCCGTTCATAGACGGCAATGGCCGCACCTCCCGGTTGCTGATGAACTTACTACTGATGCAGGCAGGCTACCCTCCTGTGATCATAGCTAAGCAGCATCGCCATCTGTACTACCAACATCTACAGACTGCCAATGAGGGCGATGTCAGACCTTTCGTCAGGTGAGATGGAATTTTAAGTCACTATGTTCTAGGAATCTATATTAATCTATGCAGATGGGGGTTCATGTACGGCTCAGACCTCAAGTGCGTTTGCGGCGTCTCCCCACAAACAATGGCCCACCTTCCATCTTGCACCGCATGCCCCATCACCTGCGCTCTTGTTGATTTATTTACTGCATCAGAGAGCGGCGTTCGCCTGGCTGAGTTTTGTGCTAATCATATTTGAACTTTTTGCCATCGAAACGCTAAGAAGAAGAAGGAATCTATGCCTATACCCAACATTTTGTGATTCCGGCCTCAAATGATGATGATGATGACGTTCTAAAAAACCAACCATTTATTTTTGTGATTTTTACTCTTAGCCACTCCAGCGTTCTTTAAATCGTAGGCTAGTGGAGTTTGGCGATCGGCACGAACCGAATGTAACCCGAATATATGTGCCCGGGACTGCCGGTGCCGAATCGAATGTGTTGACCCGTATGTGTATGTGTGTAGCATCCAATCTGTGAATGCTTGGTGTGCTATGAACGTTCTTCTGTAGCTGTTTATGTACCTGCCGCATTTCAAATTACCACCTTGGATAAATTATCCATTTGAGAGATCAATCATTTGCCCAAAAACAGCTCAACAATATAATTATATCTGACGGAATTTCAAAAGTTAAGCAAAATAATAAGTCATAAAGCCATCAAGCTTCATTCAATGAATGGCAATCCAGAATATATTACAAACACGTGTAACACATTGCATCGTAATTTGCTAAGCCAATGTATCATCTTTTATATGCTCAAGTAAATACGTAGGAGGATTAATGCACGCCGTTTGAAGTCAGCTGACTCTCCCATATTTATATAACGTATGAGTGGTGCTATTTCACATCGAGATTACAATAACTGCATTGTTTGCGGCACTATCATAATATTGTTATTACAGCTGCTGGCTACTCAAAGGCACATGATTGAATCTAGATTGAATGCGTTAACCTATTCATCGGGATCAATGGGCGTTGACGACTTTTCGGACTTTTATTATCCTCGTCGCAATATCTAGGGATGAATTTCTAATATGTTGAGTTTGCAGTCTTAAGTCTTCCATACATAAACACTCGACCACTGATCAAATACATGTACTTTATTCTTATTTAGCCTATACTGTCCCACTGCTGGATAAAGGTCTCCCCTAAGTCCTTCCAGGAACTCTTGCCAAGACATGTAGCGCAAATTAGAAACGAAGCCAAAATCGTAGTGTGTGGCGCAAATGCAGTGGTTATCCCGCCTTAGGGCAAGATTACCACTGCATTTGCCGTTGCGACAAGAAGCACTTAAAATAATTTCCGGCTCGTCATGTTATCGTGTAGCGAGGCTAGATACTGCTTCTTTACAACCTCATAATTCCAAAAAAAAACTACATTTTATACCTCTCCCTTTCAGATTCATAGCCCAGTGTACGGAACGAACGCTAAACCTATACCTCTGGGCAACTAGCGAGTATTCCCACATGGTACCCGCCATCGGCGACCCGCACATACTTACTGGAGAAGGATTTGAGGACGACATGTTGTGATGACGACTCCCACCTTACAGTCGTAGACGGTAACAGTGACACATGGGACATTTTCGTAACTAAACAAGGCCTAATTTGGGTGTCGAAGCTGAAATTAGCCCTGCAGATTGGGCGGGAATTTGGATCCAGAATATAGTCTTAATTAAAAAACTGTGTAGGGGACATCAAAGCGTGCTACCATGATAAAAAACCTGTTCCATACATTTTGACCGTGTAAGTCGGTCGTAGGGACGAAAAATTTCTACACTGGTCTGTTTAGATCCATGTACTGAATTCATGGTCACATTTGGCGCGTCGATGCCATTATCTTCCTGTATTATAGAATTTAGTGTAAATATAATGTTGTGGTGCATTTCAAATTGTAAATAATGTTGTTATAGGAATGTTTTCTTCCAATTGTTTGTAAACGCCTGCTGGCAGGCGGTTACCAGTGGCCCTATACACTCACGGAAACAGCAGTTTGTACAGAAGTAAATTATGTAAATTCTTCGTTTTCTAGATGAATTTTGAGACTCCTGGAGAGCGGTTTCAGACTAGCGTATTTTTCGGCGCATATAACCTCGTCGCCACATTTTGAATTTCAAAATTTTCGAACTCGCGTACACTCGCTTATTCGCCGCGTTTTTGGCGAGGTACCTCGCCAAACACGGCGTCTCTCGCGCTTCTAAAAACGAGCTTACTCGACGAAAATACTCTAATCCGAAACCATCAGACATCTCCCCACCCGGCCCGCGAAGAAACTACTGGCTATCAAATGTTTTCTCGCTCAAGAAAATTTCAAAAGATAATATGTATTTGTTTTATTAACACAAGACATACTATCATATGCCATATTGCCTGGTGGGGCAGGTGCCTAAATACAGTGGCTTATTAGACGATGTTTAGTATTAGTTACGCGTTTTATTATTGATTTTTTAAGAGTTTATGTGGCTTTATACACCAGTCTATTCCATAGCCGACTGGTTTCGGATCTAACCGTAGCCTTTAATCACAAGTTCCTCAGGCGACTTGCTTAGAAATAAACGTCTAATAAGACATTGTATATGTGGGAGCCATAAGATATCATATTATTTTAGTGCTGAATAGTAAGAGCCATGATAATGTGTATAGGTAAATTAAATAAACCAAAGACAACTTATGCTACTGAGTTTATATGTATGAAAAGTGTACCATGATTCTTTTGGCGCTTGAATGGCTTTGTCAGGAGAGCGCTTGTGGTACACATTTTTGAGATTGCCAAAAAAAGATGGCGGCGGTAATTCTGACACGGGCCAACAGGACTTTATTGAGATTTATGATCAAAGAACATGACATGATGTGTTTATTATTGAGTATTCTGAAATTAAAATGTCTGGCACTATAAACAAGGTAGCTTATATACTGTATACAGTTCGTACTGTAGACAGTATCTAAGCAACTTAGATCTGAATACTCGACCTGAGTTGAGATTACATTACGAGGAGAACACACTGGCGCTTCCAGTCATTGACGACCCTCAGTTAAACATAAAATGGCTTTAATTATAAATAATATCATCAGCTTGGAACTTAAAACACAATAAATAGAACATTAAATCAATTATTGCTTTTCGTGAATAATTCAATAGTGTTAAAAATCGATTCGTTTCTTTCGCTCGCATATTATATTTACGTAATAACATAATAATCTCAACTCACGCAAAAAACATACGGTAAGGCATTTACAGGAAAACCAGTTTTCTAAAATGATTTAAAAGTACCTAATTCGTGTTCTTGACAAAATTGTATTATATTTTCTTCACATTAAAGCCTGTTTCCACCACATAAGTTTAGCGCTACACAAATTTAGAATATCGTTCTGACTCTGATCGTCAGAGGATTGACAGAAACAGAACATTCCTCTGTTTTTGTTAATCGTTTGAACATCAAAGATAGTATGATGTTTTAAAATATGTTTAGTGCTAAACGAATTTAGAGATTTGCGGTGGAGGCGGTACTAAGACAATCACTAGAATTGTGCTGTGATATTTGATTACTTATTTATTTATTTTTTCTGAGTAGGATGCACAAATTTTTGGGTGTGGAATTAGATTAATTAAGGCCCATATGCACCACAAATCGTCCAACACATTTAATACTAAACGTATCATTCGGTCTCTGTCATCTACGAACGAGGTTTGAAATTCGTTTAGCGTTAAACTTTCGTAGTGATTCGTGGTGCAAGTTGGCCTAGAAATTGTTAGTTTGTTTTGTATAGATGTAGCATAATTTTAGTAAATAATTAAAAATTTCAACTCTAAGTTGAGCGTGCTATTTTCAATTTTCAGTGATTCTGAAAATTAATTAAAATTATTGTTCTTTGCCATAATTATAAATTGAACATTTACTTATCTTCTAAAAATGATGTGTGATGAAGTTATATTTTATTTTCTTATGAATTGTTATTCCATATAAATGTATTATCCTGTGATCAGGGGGTTGCCTATGGAACGACACAGCTGGCCCTACTGGTAAATAAAGCCCATATTTGTAACACCACCTCGAATACTAAGCAAATTAACTGGATTCAATTTGCGAAAAACCTCTTCTTTTCATGTAATGTAACTTGTGTATGCTAGGTACTTAGGAAGTATTTTGTGTTGTCTTCCAGTATTTATGTGCGACTATTTATTTGCATTTCCATGATACCAGTACAAACTTGCTCTTAAATATACCTAAGTACTTTCAGTATTTGTTGTCTTATTTACCTTTTCAAAGAGCTATCATTGTTGATTTCTTTAACAAAAATACTTCTCGCTGAAGTTTCACTAAGCAACGACGCTGATTTCCTAAATCTTAATATTGAGTAACTAACTCATCAAAAGCGTAATTTCAATCGGGTCAACCAAAAATAAAATATCAGAACAATTTTGATTAATTTATTATAATGTGCGATGTTAAAATAAAGTTTATAATAAAGCAATTAACTAGACAACTAGAGCGGGAATGCGCCGCACCAGCATTCAACACTTGTTCATTTACTCAACGCTTCTATACAATAACTAATTCATTCCAACGCGGTTACAATCTCGACGATAATACAATTATTAAAAAAAAACGTATAATAATTATAGTAAGAGAGATTTTGTTCAGTACGTTCAAACATCAGCGCAGCAGCCACTCTGATACAGAGGGCCGATTCGTTTTGTTTTAATTATTTATTAATAAGCGCTATCTAATAATGTTGTAAGCTACAGTATAAATAGTTACCTCGGGAGGGTCGCAGTCGCCGAGGCGTGGGCGCGTGGTCACTTAGCACTCGAGTATTCACACAAGCATCGTCATAAACAAAAATGAAACCAAATATCACATAAGTGTAACTAGCTCCTAATAACATAATTGTTAAGATTTTGATCTTGTGCAAATATTCGAGTGATTTCGTCCAGTAGTTGATAACAACCCACGACATTTCCCACGATTTACGACAAAAAGAAATCAATTTTAACGTAATTAACTAGAAATAAAAGCTACTGTTTGTCCATCCTTCAGACTCTAGAAGTTAAGGTTAAAAACCAGTCTGAGCCTAGCACCAGATGAGCAGATATTAAAGCATAAAACATATTCGGGTTACGTTTATTTATTATTTCGCAGAAGTTATAATATCGTGGTTATTATGTTAAAAACGAAAGATTTACGCATATTTAGAGCGGACAGCGTTCTATGTTCCATTCCAGAATGGAATATAGATGAGGCGTGTCCTTTACAGCTCTAGCTGTGAGGCGTCTAACCGTGCGTCGCAGGAACACAAACACTAGTTATAAGCACATTCTATCACAACATAATAAATAAAATCCCATACAAAAGAAATGAAAAAATATTATAATGTACTGACTTGCAAAACTTACATAGTTACATAGTCTTTAAGTAGTTTTTTCTATTTTTATTAATTAACAATACATAAAAATGCGTTTTTATACGATTTTTAAGAGAAGACAATGTTTTATATTATTTAAAATAATTGTGGTAGTAATTACAATATTAGTGGTAGCAGTAATATCTGTGTATAGAAATTTATCTCACCAGCCCTGGTCGCGACTGGCAGTCGTCATTAATAAAATCACAAATCTGCATTCCTGCGGCAAACTAAACTAAACAAATCCTTAAGTTACAATATACGCCGTGTTAGTACTAATTTCTCGTAGAAATGCAGGAAAATGTGAGAAAAAGACTAAAACTCGAGTTCAAAATTGGCAAAGAGCTTTGCTCCCGCTCACTTTAATAAAAACTCAAGTCTGCCTATGCGTTACGTCCTGAGTTATATAATAAATAAATAGCAGAGATATTTCCATCTCCGTTCACAATTAGGATCAGATAGGCGATACAAAGATGTGTGGCACTACAACTGAGCAACAAACTAGACAATCATCTATCGAGTTATGCCAGTTTTAAAGGCCTAACGTATTCAAGCACCATAGGTAGGAATTATCAGTGAGTAATGTAAAAAAGATGAAATACTGATTTTAAAAATATAAAAAAATCGTAAGTTTTTGTCAAGACATGATATAACTTGACATTTTTTCACAATATAGCACTATTGTCAGGCCAAGGTTTGAAGTAAAAAGATCTACAATATAACTTTTGCGCTGGCTTCTTAAATATTTAAAAATAATGGACAGCTGTAAGGACATAGCTATCAAGAGATGATAAATGCCAACGGTAATTAAAACTGCTTGTAACTTTTTTCTAGTCCATCCCATTCAGTTCTCAAAATTAGGACTAAATTTAAACATTTCTCTTTTCAAAGGAGTTGAAAGTATCAACACCTTTAGTGCCGGGAACCCACCTGGAGGGTCCACTACTCACTTGCACTATGTATGGAGACATGGCACAAGTTGCGACATGAACCGGTGGACACGAATGGTATTATAATCTCAAGACATGGAATGTTTTACAGCTCTCGATATTGCCTCTACAGATGTCCATATGACGACTCAAAGAACCAACTTTTGCATTTCTAGCCGAACTATACTCAAATCATTTACGTTATCAATGAAAAATAATTCGTGTTTCATGTGTGACCATTTACTGCGGTAGAAAAATGTAGTTTTTCCATTTTTTAAATGTTAAAAAAATAAATATCTTCACCTTCACCAGTGTCCGGCCTTTTCCCAGCTGCGTTGGGGTCGGTTAACCAGATATAGCTGAATACCAATAACTAACATGGAGCCACTGGCCGACAAGATACCTCATGGTAAGGCAAAGATCTACGAATGGTAGCCAGAACCGGGATCTGTTCGAAATGGAATGATCACCCATCCACAGAATGACCGTGCCAATCTTGATCGATCGACCTGTGGGGCTGTTACTTAGCCACCAAAGAATAGATGATTGTGCAGAGCTGCAGTCGTATCAGAAATCAGTTACAACATTTAAAAAGAAGTATCAGAAAGAGCTGTTAAAAAAAACGAGGCACAAACCAAGAGATGGGAGGAACACGAAAAAAAAGTCATTTAAATTGGTAATTGATTTTAGTTTACTTCTAAAAATACGTAGTTTTGTGAGTGAACGTACATTTTCCACCGTAAATACGCACACTTGAAGCACTTGTATTGTCACTTATCAGGAAATCGGGTCAATAGTTACGTTTACAACGAGCGAATAACAAGCGATTTTATATGCAACAGATATGTTAATCAATCACATGATACTCAACATTTATACATTCTCAATCAATACTTTCTTTTAGTTTATTATTTTAAATTTTTGATTTTGTCTTGATCCGTTTTTAAGTTTTATTTTAATAAAATAGTTTAAAGAATATAAAGTCAAATCCAGAAGATATATTTTTACAACAGGAAACACCTACTATTATTTATTTATAGATCAAGACAAAAGCAATCTCCTTTCGGTGCGCAAAGTATTTTAAAACTCCTTTTACATTCAAAATATCTAATTTTAAAACAACTATTTCACAACATTCCGAGTACTTCGTTATGCCAACCATATTATTCTAAACAATTTTGTCATGAAAACTAATTACAGCAACACAGCATTTATCCGTCAAAACCGTTAATCCTGGCTTATTGGGCAAGTGGCCAAGTTACACTGAAACCATCCTAAAAAGCTTGAAATGTGATAGCAATACTTGTCCAAGCATGGCCAAGTATGTGGATGAATGTACCTAGGTATAACAAAGGATATAATTTTGACAGATACATTCATGTATATAGACATTGGCGCAACTAGGGCATTGAATAAAAAGAACTTGGGTTGCGCCTTTCGACACGTACTATAACAGTTTTACAGGACAAGTGTGGCTTTGGTCTAAAAAACGACCCCTAACACAATAAATTGAAGTTAGATTCACAACTCTAGTTTAAAATCAAGTCTAGACACACTCAAGCGGCTGAATTGAAGCGTTATTTAATCAAGCTAGCCTCAGATCCGGCACATTCCCGCTGCGCCAGCCAGTCGCGCCAATGCGGAACTACTTTACATCACTGGGTCCGTCCCCTGCCACGTTTGTACTTCCATCTCCCGGTATATAAAAATATCTACAGTTCGACGATAGGCCTTTAGCGAAAGTTAAATGCATCCAGAATAAGTGACTTAACGTTAATAGGGTAATGTCACGCACCTTACAATTACATGAATCGATTACATGTTAGGTATCGATCGATAAACGTATCTACCGATGTCTAACACGTAGTTTCATCCTATTTCATGAGTAAAGGAGGGAATTCACTCGCTGGCAATCGTGTGGACAGTATCAGCTAAGTATTAGGGCAAAATCTCAAAACAAATTACATATAATGCCAACAAGTGAACTCGGACCTTCAAAGACTTTAGTACTGAATAAACTATTACAGAAACTAAAGATACATCTTTACTATCGATACTCGTAATAGCACGTTTTGTCTCACACCGCATCGCAGCCGTTTTGGACGTTATTGAGTTAAAAATACACGTCAAAATAGCGCGTCAACGAGTCATGTGGGACAGTTGCCGGCCGCACGGCCATCCTTTGTGCTTCAAACACTACTAATAAACAGTCTCTCGTTTTCAACACGACGGCACATACCTCGGTATACTAAGCTTTACAATAATATCGAACAAAGTGGTCAAAACTCGCTCAGTTTTTCGAGACGCGGGCAAATCAAAATTGAAGCGATTATACAGTAGGCCAGCTACACACAGTCACCAAACAATGAATTTGTCTCAATACTGATTCTTTATACACTGTAATTTCTGTGTCAGCGTTGTTGTGACGTATTCGCGCGATAACTCGCCGCGTCACATGGCAGCAGCGCGCACTATACGCAGCGTCGATAAAATTCAGTTTCTAACAACCGAACATCGAGATTCTTACTATCTTAATTATTTATCAAAGTTTAAAATTGTTATATTACATTCGGCTCTAAGCTCCGACCTCAAAATGATCAATTTTTGTACATTTCTAACCGGAGCGTGCAAGACTTCTACTCTTCGATACACTTGCAAGACATGCATCTTATACAATTAATGTTTTATCGTAATTAAGGCGAACACTGAAACGACTAGTGGTCAGTCTGTTATATTTTTCGTTCATGTGCTGACAAAAGAAGATACTTTTCATAAATGCAGACTTTGAATAAGCAATTGTTGGTAAAATTTCTTTTGGTGAAATCCTACTATAATACGAAACGGTTCGGCCAGTAACCCTAGCACGATCTAACAAGCCATAGCTATCATATCGTCATGGACAAAATTAAGAAATAGTAGCAGCACCTGGCGAGCAATATTATGGGTATTACAAAAGTTCGTTAGCGAAAAATACGTAGGTCACGTTCGAATGTCCGTGCTAGGGGTCATACTTATTTTGTCTTTTTTTAAGTTGTCACGTGACGTACAATGTTATCAAGAAACGACGTTAAAAAGTTCTGAACCTAGTCACTATTAAAACATACTTTTGGACAAACAGACATGTTTCTCAATACTTGTCGTCCATTTAAAAGGTAAGGATGGTATCTAACCACGTTCCGAGGGTATAATATCGACGCTACGGCAGTGCGGGAGCAGGCAGCTAGTGGTGTCGGGGAGGCTGGATGTGGCGCGAGATGTGCTCCTCCTGCTGCATCTTAGAGCGGAACTCTGCGACCAGGTCGCGCGACTGCGCCAGCACTGCCAGCTGCTCGTTGAGTAGCTCCTCCCATTGGGTCGCGTAGGCTGGGGACAGGAGATGGGTTTCAATATGGGTGAAGATACAGTTTGAGAGTTAGATGTTAAGATCAATATGCAATCAGCATGAAGCAAATAAATATTACGAATAGGTTTTTACAAGGTAAGTATAAAATATTTATGTTTAGAAATAGGTTAGTATAATTGTAGATTTGTTGAACTTAATTGTTAAATTTTATGCAAGAATATTTATTTAGTAATAATTTAGCAAATGCTAGATCCAAGCTTGGAAAGAGCACTGTAAGGATTTTTGAAACTTCATCCCCTAAAGCTGTCATATATAGAAGATAGTTTGTATGAAAGTTTGTAATTATTTTGGATGGGAAGTCTCATCGCACTACACGGACCCTTACAATAGAATTTTAAAGCAATTAAATTAAACCAATTAGTCCTATGAGCGTCAGCATTGGCAGCGTGATGATCGGTGCGGTTAACAATGAATCCCTTTTGATTATGGTATCATCCAAACTACATGAAGTGTTCTTTAGATTAACTGGATGAGATGATGAGAAACGAACACCATTCGGAAAAAAAGGACACCTGAATATAACAGTGAGTGATTTTGGACAGATTGTGTATCTAAAGACATGGTGCTCTCAAAAATTTAAATCGTGACTGCACTATAGTGTTTTGTGCAAATATTGTGTTTATTTTCATTCAAACATGTTTTGAAAGATTTTTTTTTTTAGCTTTAGCCATACGTGATCTTACTCACGGTGTACAAGAATAGTGGACGGATCCAATGTCGTAATTTAGAATGCAACGCGACCTCTACCAGTGTTACAGTAACAAAAGAATGATGCAGCAACGTGTGTCGCAACAGTAAGTCAAACCTAACTGTCGGCGCGATCGTCGCGTGCCAACGCCGGCGCTCGGCAGGAAGCGGAGCCGCTTGATGCGAACGTGCACGCCTGCAACACGCATGCATTTGCAGATACGGACAAACATGTAATGTTACACGCACGCATGCGAACAGACAGGCATGTAAGCACGCGGTAGCGCACAAGCAATATAAATGTGCTTATGCTCTTAGCGTGTCGATGGCAATTTTTTTTTTTGCCCAAAGTTCAGCTAAGCGAACTCCGCTCATAAGATCATAAGATCGTCAATTGCGCAGGTGTTAAGGCATGCAGCGCAAGATGGAAGATGGGCCATTGTCTGTGGAGACACGCCGCATACACATTTGAGATCTGAGCCGTCCATGAATCCCCATTTGAAGAGATTATTGCTACGGCCGACTTTGGTTCGGAGTCTATTCAGAGATTTCCAACTCGGCCACGGCAAAGCATGCCTAGGTGGAAGGCTTTCAGACGGCTAGATGAAGCCATCGGGGGGCTTAAGCAGCTCTCGCCAGAGACCACATCTCGCTGTGGAGGCATTGCTAACGTACCCAAAAAAGATTTTACGGCTTTTTTTGCACTGGGACATAATTGTGCATTGGGTGGCGGGAGTCAGCTTGTAGCTTTGTCCTCCCGGTGCGGCTGGCTATGGTCCTACGAACTTTTGGAGGCGCAATCCCAGTTAGTGGTTACAGCATTCGTACCGGGGTCGGTTTAAGGCAACCACTAATAATACGGCACGGCTTACGCTAAAATTAACTTAGTTACACCTTTTGAACATAAAATACATCCGATAAATGGCGATTCGTAGTGACGGGCAAAAGACGACACTGTACTGTGAAAATGTAACGCTTGTAAGGCACATGGACTATACACTACAGGGACGCAGGACAAATACTTGACGATACCAAGTCTTCTTATTTTGTCCCGTCTTGACAATGTTGACGTTTCCTTGTACTCCGATTGTAGCGTTGCAGCGCGTGTTGCAGGTAATCTGAGATGCAACGTTACAGCGGTTCAGTAGACATGCAACAACTCACCGTCCTGGTCGTAATCCACGTCGCGCGTGATACCGAGTAGCTGGTTGCAGCGTTGCAGCGCGTGTTGCAGGTAGTCGGAGATGGCTTTGTGATTGTCTAGTACTTCTTCCTCGGCTCGCTGCATCTCGTCGATCGCTTCGTGGAACGTGTACATTTCAGCGGACATGTCGCCCTCCTATGAAACAAGTCGAAAATGTATAATATTATTTTTCCTTAATGTGAGTTAAATGAAAGAGAGAGGTATAACGAATAGCGTTTTAAGGATGGTGCACTAACGTTGAGCGAGCGCAGCTGCGCCAGGTCGTGCGCGGGCTCCATGTCCACGTCGTGCGGGTCGTGCGGGTCGTGCGCGTCGTGCGCGTCGCGGCGCGCGGGGTCGGCCGTGCCCAGCTCCTTGACGCGGTCGGCGTAGCGCAGGGTGTTGAGCGAGTGCTCGCACGACGACATGGCGGGCGAGATCATGGCGATCATGCAGGTGCGCGACTTGTCGCCGATGAAGCTGTCGCGCAGCACCTGCGTCAGCTTCGACACGCGGAACGGCAGGTGGTTCTGGCCCTTCATGCCGAGCGCTCGGATGCACTCTTTGAGCGCCAGTAGGGATTTGTTTATTTCTGCGCTTTCCATGCCTGTGGAAAACAAAAATATTATTATTCTACTATTTTTAGATTTGAACTAACATTTTACTAACACCTATATAAAATCTGCACTATTGAACAGTTTTATAGAATTACTGACCAACTGGGACAATTTATTGTAGATCGTTTGGTATATATATATATATTTTTTTTCTTTTTGTAATCTTGCGATCAGTCTTTCAGACTATGAGCAGATGGGATGGATCTGATGGCGTGTTGGGCGCTACTCCCAGTGGAGTCTGCCCTATCTTTTCAAAGTCATCACTGACTGTTCTGGTCGAAAATGTCCCGTCGCTTTTTTAATCGACGGATGGTTTCTGGGATAGTTAGCTGCCCCGCAAGCTTATTTGGATGCTTTAGCAATCGGGATTTGTAGTTGTCGCCATGTGAATTTATCTCCTCGTTGACCAAAGGTATATTGAGGATTTCATGGATCTCTGTTGTCTTGATAAACCATGGTACGTTGGATATTTGTTTTAGTATATAATTTTGTGCCCTTTGCACTTTCATTATGTTGGAGGCACTAGCCGATCCCCAAAGTTGGATGCCATATGTCCAGATTGGCTTTAGTATAGTCTTGTAAATGAGGAGTTTGTTGTCTATCGCCAGTTTTGAGTTTCTTCCTAGGAGCCAGAAAAGACCTCTGTTTTTCAGGTTCATTCTTCCCTTTTTGCTTCGACATGTTTCCTCCATGTAAGCCTGCGGTCGAGATGCATGCCCAGATACTTCACAGACTCGTGGTGTGGGAGTTGACTGCCGTTTAGGGTCCAGTCACAATCATTTTTGCAGGGAGTAAATGTGACGTGCGCAGACTTGGATACGCTGGCGGCAATTCTCCATTTGGTTAGCCATTCTTCAGTCTCGTTTAAGCTGGTTTGTAATATGCGAGATGCTTGTGTTGGACATTTGTGCGAAGCAAGTAAGGCAGTGTCATCCGCGAAGGTAGCAGTTGTGATCTCGGAGCTCTGTGGCAGATCGGAAGTAGAATAGGGTGTACAGCATAGGTCCAAGGACCGAGCCCTGTGGTACTCCTGCGGATATTTCGTGGAATCCCGAGGTGGATTGATTTTCTCTCACTTGAAATATTCTGTTTGTAGGATTTTAGTACACTATAGAATGTATGTGGTAACAGGGATTTTATTTTGGCAAGCAGACCTTTGTGCCAGACTCTGTCAAAGGCCTGTTGTATGTCAAGGAAAGCAGCTGAGCAGTACTGTTTTTTCTCAAAGGATTTTCTGATCGTTCTGCACACTCTATGGACTTGTTCTATGGTAGCATGTTCTTTTCGAAATCCGAATTGATGGTCTGGGACTATGGACTTCTCATTGAGAACATGTAACATTCTGTATAGTAGGGACTTTTCATAAAGTTTAGACATAACCGGTAAGAGACTGATAGGTCTGTATGAGGTGACATCATGTATCAGTTTATCGGGTTTATGGATCATTATTACTTGCGATACTTTCCATCTGGGAAGTAGTCTACTCGTTGAATGGCATTAAAAAGTATGGTGAGGTACACAATTCCTTTGCGTGGTAATTCTTGAAGGACTTTTTTGTCGATAAGATCATAACCTGGGGCCTAGTTGTTGTCCATTAAGTTTATATTTCTACATATCTCCTTAGGCGTTACTAACTTTAAGGGTAGATCCAGTTGAAAATCTTGGTTGAGGACCATGTCGATATCAGATTCATCCGCGTTTGGATTTGGGTTATTAGGCTTAAACACATTGCTGAGGTGGTTCGCAAATGCATCAGCTTTGTCTTGATCAGTTCTAAACCAGGTTCCATTTGGCTTCCGAAACGATTGTTTGTGGTGCAAGGGTAGATTCAGGTTTCTACAAGCTCTCCATAATGAATAGTCAGTCGCTTTTGTAGCTGTGAGACCCTCCAAGTACGTATCCAAAGCGGCCTCATCTGCTTCAGTTATAAGGGTTCTTAGTTCTTTAATAGCTTTGTTTTGTGCCGCTTTGTCATTTGGGTGTCTACTTGTGTGCCATATACGCCGTAGTCTTCTTTTTTCCATAATTTTTGACCGTATGGTTTCCGAGTAAACTTTATTTTGAGGTGAACGTTCTTTGGCTTCTGGAGTTGACTTCCAACAACTTTCTTGGATTACCGAGGTAAGATTTCTCGCAGCAACGTCGATGTCCGATTCACTTTTCAATGGTATTTTGAGGTTAATTCCGTCTTTGACACATTCGCGTTTGGTATATGGCTGTTAATTTGGCACATGGTATTTAGAAACACCTACTGTTACAAATTTATAAATAATAGATATAATCTTTTTCCATAAAATCTCATTTTACGCAAAAAATGCGACACACGCAGCTCCACGCTGAAAACTAAAACTTCTCTGATGAAATTTCATCCTTTTATCGAGGCATATGCCGCCAAAAATGAATGAGAACAGGCATAAGTGTGCTACATCTACAACGGAGTACTGTATGGCCTTGGCAATAGATAAAAAACATAGTGTTGTTAAAACTTGTTTAATTGCATAATAATAAGTATAGTATTGAGTTAAAGTACATACGCGTCTGGCGGTTGGCGGAGGAGGTGTCGGCTCCGCGCTCGTTGCCGGCCAGGTCGATGAGCGAGAACTTGCCGTGCACGCGGTGCATGCCGGGCGAGCGGACCACGATCTGGAACACGGCGTGCGAGCGGGACGAGTTCGAGTTCGCCGACGTCTGGAACACAACAAACACCTCTAATCTTACTACATTTCATAAGAAAACGTTGGTAAACATCACACAAAGTGAATTAAATTAGATTTGACAGGAAATGGCAAAGATTGCAGCAACTAATAAATATCGAAGTGGACGCTAGGTATTGTCTACATAACTACGAAGCCCGGAATTTCAAACTAGTATAATGGCGCTAGCATTTAGATTACGAGTACTTTAGTATTTCAAGTTGTCCACTTTGAACTATCCGCTAACTAGTCAGGCCATACAAGTTTCATCTGATCCACAGGGGAAAATAATCAAGCGTGAGATCAGTTTTTTCTAATTTATCAGAAAAAAATATGTTGTCGAGTTTCATGCGCCACTTCTACCTAGCTAATACTAGGAATTAGCAAAGCGTTTTGGATATTGTCTTAAGTTGAAGTAAAACATGCTGATGCCCAGCCTACTTCTGAAAAATGACTTGATTTTAGCTATCAGTATTGTGTTCGTACCTGTCCCGAGGTCCGCGCCGCGTTCCCGTGCTGTATAAGTTTCAGCACCTCGTCCACGTTGTCCACGACCTTCTCCGTGAGTCCCACGATCTGCACCTGCTGCTTGCCGTCCTCCAGCACTCGCAGCTTCGCCTTCTCCGCTAGCAGATCAAACACCTGGAATGAAGGAGGGCAGGTTACTAAATGATACTTCAAAAAGATTAGAATAGTCTTTCACAAAAACTTTATTCTATCATGAAAGAGAGAATTAAAATGTTGAAATATATGTATGTACTTACTTTAAAGAACATAAATACAATATACCTTACATCTACCAACCCGCACTGGACCCGCGTGGTGGATTATAGCCCATTCCCTCTCATAGAGAGGAGGCCTGTGTCCCAGCAGTGGGAACATTATAGGCTGATTATGCTATGCTTATGCTATACTTTAAAGATCCAAAGGAAGAATCTGTAATGCGGGGTAGTTCATGCAGTCTTTTTATTTTTTTAAAGTAGCCCCAATTAATTTTTCCTGTTTAAATGGTTGGAAAGTCACTCCAGACAAATATGGACTATATAGAATTGTATTAATTATTTCTGACTATGGAGCTGTCAATACAATAGGTCCCATGATGGATCACAGGGAGTTTGTCAATTTATACAAACAAGTAAAAAAATAAAAATTACAGAATCAAGCGTTACTTTGCGGAAATCCACGACATTATCTTTTTTTTATACCAGAGTGCCAGCGAAACAAAATCCTTTACAACAAAAACTAATCAACTTGTAGCCCGTTTTTTTTTTATTAGCCTGTTTGAGTGTCGCACTGCAAAGGCAAAGGCCTCCTCTTTGTCCTTCCAAACCTCTCTGTCCTGTGCGATACCTGGCCATGTTCGCCCAGCAAACGAGTAGTAGTATTATATAATATATTATATTATATAATTTATTTCGTAGTCCGTTGCACACGTAAAACAATCTTGACCCCGGGGGCACTCAGCTAAGTTAGAACGCGGATCTTTTAGGTTTAGAGAGCCATGTAAAATTACCTTGCCGGAGTATATTTCGAAGAAGGATGCTGACACGATGAGGTTGAGCGGCTTGTACTTGGGCGACTTGAGGTACGCGAACACGTCGCGCGCCGCCATCGCGTAGATACCCTTCTTGCAGTCTTGAGTTTTGCCCTGGAACAACATTATGCATAAGTTGTATAGCTTAAAATGAACGATCGTGACGAATACACTTGGAAAATACAGCAAGTAGTGGGAACGAAAAAGTAAAAATCTTTGTTTCCTCAGTAGAACGTGTAAAAGTGATTGTTTTTTTTTTAATCTCGGCGAAGGCAGAGATATGAGACTTCACGGCGTAAACATTTTTTGAGTATTTAAATTGTGTTTATAAATAGAATAACATAGATAAACATGATTATTTAAAACAAATATTTAGTTTTATGAACCAATTAACACTTATTTGTGTTCTAAATTCAAAAATATTTGAATTTTCTATTTTTCATTTTAGGCTGTTTAGCGGCTTTATACCTTTGCTTCTTCTTCAACCTGGCGAAAGCAAAGCGCGGAAAAAAGAAAATTAAATCATAGTTTCATAATAATTCCTGACAAAATACTTTCCGCTCTAATATTTTATTTCTTAGAAAGTGTATTGAAAAACATCGTTTGATACGCGTGGGGATTTGTTACTGCAGTTCTCGGCTCCATAACAACCTCGCCTGGCGGCTCGGGTGTGAATTCCGCCTCGAATGCAATAACAAAGTTTCCCTACTTATATCAAAATGAACTATTGCCATCGAAGAAGAAAAACGGAGAAGTTTCGAAAGGAATGCAATGATGATACCTGGAAGTCGCCACCCATGGTATGCGTCTTGCCGGATCCGGTTTGTCCGTACGCGAAGCACGTCGCCATGCCGCCCTCGAATATCGTCTGCACTAATGGCTTTGCCGTATATCTGCAAATATAATTAACAACATTGTTACATATTTTCCAGTCAGTGCAAGGGCTTTTAGGCTTGTATGAATGAACCCCGTAAAAGCCAAACTACAGATCTACTGGCATTAACACCATTGAGACAGACTTTCATTCTTCAAAGTAAACCCAACTTAGTAACTAACCTTTTTAGTTTAGGTTAGTTTTCCCAGCTTTTCAGGTCGCTCCACATTCGTAAGGCCAAATACTAATCATTCAGTCATGTTTTGTAGAAATCAATTAATGAAGACTTTTAATTCTATGTTCCTCAATAACACTCCGTAGAGTTTTAAAACAAGTGTAGTGACACGTAGCTGCAATACTAACTTGTAAACAACTTCATTGGTGCAGGTGTCGTCGAAAGCGTAGTCGAAGCGGAACTTCTGGTTCTCAAGGTACTTAGTGAGGTCCACCTTGTTCTTAGGCTCGTGCACGATCATCTGGTCCTTTGTCGGCACGCTGATTACGTCCACCTGGAATATACAACACGAATATATCAATAAAGCGGATAAAATAAATGTTTTATAAACGTTGGCGCTCTTTCGTGGTATCTCGCGACAGGACGAAACAAGATCCCAATTCCGCCAATCTGCAATTTGGGTGGTACGGCCTGAAACTATCGAGCCTTTTGGACCAGTACGTTTGTGTCCCACTAGGGTCGAAAATTAGTCTTGGCTTTAAGCCTTGTGTAACACTAGTTCAAACTTTATGGCGGCTCAGAAGTTAGCTGCGAGTGATGGTGTGAAGTTTGAACGGAACTATATACACTGTAAAACGCAAATTAATGTAAATGACATTCATTATTGCCAAGGACTGATTGTATTTCTGTGCATCCGAATTTTTTCAGCAGTTTCCAGACTGTTTTTTTCCACAGAAAACTGTTTGGGTGATAATAAATCATTTTTATCACATACCTCCTTTTTTACATTTTCCTTCTTATTAAGCGGCCTCTTCCTGACGCATACGGTGATCTGGTGGTCTTCCACGGGCTCGTTGCCGGTCAGCGGCCGGAACTCGATACTGTTCTGGTACTCGCGGATCATGGCTAGGAACTCCCAGTTGGGGTTGCCGGGGTCCATGTTCATTAGGGCCTCCTGGAAATTAAAAAAAATTAAATACTCTTTAGTTTGAAAATTCATACAAAAGTTCATTTCTTCAGTGATGATGACAAATCTCTGTCTTTTTACAGGGTTATCTAAATAAATCTCAAATATAAGGAAATTCATCAAATCCAAAGCAGCCTTGATAGATTTCATTTCATGTCCCAAGTTGTACAGCTTAGCTTGGGACGACGGCACTGTTTAACAGAGTGCTGGTTCCTGTGCATCACAGTATTGTTGGTTGAGACATTTATTATGCCATCGAGTTTCAGCATCTTCATTTTTCTAATAACTTTAAATTTTTGTGTATTTTTTTTTTTTTTTCAATTCAATTTAATTATTTATTTTGTACATTTATATAACACTACTATAGGAATCACTTCTAAGTCGTGTTTTATTATTAGCTGGAAGGAGTCAAAATTCCTATTTGACTAACCCTCACACAAATTCTGAAAAAAGTCAGGGGTCTAGGCAGTAAATATAAAAAACATCGTGTAAAATCTACTTCGAGGAAATATTGAATACTTATAGCATTTGAAAGTTTTTTCCTTCATACCTTCTCCTCCTTAAGCTCGGCCTGCCTCTGGCGCCGCTTCTCGCGGTTCTCCTTGAGCCGCTCCACCTCCTTGACGACGTTGGACCGTCGCACGGCGCCCGACGCCACGGCGTGCGGCACCGACACCGTGGACGACACGCCCGCCGGCCGCGCCGTGCCGCCGCTGGCCACGGTCGTTGCTGTGAACTGTGGGAGAATTTAGGAGTCACAAGAGTTTGCTGCTGCTGATTACTTAATAGAATGTGCAAATTGTGGCTTATACAGGTTCAAATTAAATTAGCTGGCAATTTCGACATCTTAACCAAAAAAATTCTGGATTGTTTTGGGTTATTTTTTTTTTTCTAAGTTCCTGTGCCCATATTCCAGTTGCATCATGCAACGCTACTGAAAAAAAAAACCGATGGGTGGCTTATGGTGGGCATAAGCATTTTTAAGCAATCTTCTATGCCCTTTGTAAAAACATCATGTTCCTATCTGAAGTTTGCTTGAAAATTTGAAATCCAGCTTTCCTACATACACTTGTTGGATAGTGCGGAAGGATGAAGAGCAGATTTTACCAATTAGACTCTGAACACGATCAGCTCATCTAAACGGCGTACAAGAGCTGTGAATATCAACATTCCGTAACAATTATGACTCTGATAGCTCTTAAGCTCAGTTCCAGATGTACTGATCGCGCTCAATTTTATTGGTAAAATCCGCCCTAAGCAAGGTTAACTATGTGGGATATTGGAAAGGAAAAAAGGAACCTCTTTAACATTATGCATTCTCCGTTGCAGATGCGGCATATAGGGCGAATTCTGTTGCAGCCCCTGCGGCACTGACGCGGCGCTCGGCGTGCTGCCGGCGCGGGACCGACCGCCCGATGGGGGCGGCTGAGAAATGATCAGGATATTGGTAGGAGTGGGGTTAGGACAGGATAAGGATTCGTCTTCATCTATATATTGCTTGTTTTGGGTTCGATCAGCGGGAGGCAAGGGGATAAGACAGAGATGCGGGTTGATTGGGATGGATTAGAAGATTTTTTTGTCACTAATTGTACGTTATGGCGTTTAACTTTTTTCTCCCAGCGCCGATTTGCTTATATTCTTAACAAAGAAAAACCTGTTATGAGGGTGTGAGCCTTGATTGATTCGAATCGAGATCGTTTAAGTGATACAAAAATAACAACATTATACAGCGTGCGTCTTACTACTTTACACTGTCGTTGGTTCCACCAGACCGATCCGAACTCAGAGGAATCTTGGCCAGATAATCTTCCCTGAATATTCCGTCAATGGTCCAGAGTAGAATCGAGAAGAAAGATAACTTTGCTCTTTTCCTATGTTGGTCTCACTATGACACCTTTGTTTCTTAGGTGCGAGGCAGCTTTGATGTGATGCTCGGGTTGGTTTCCAGTGGTTCATGAACCTTTAGCATATTCAGCCTATAATGTTACCATAGCCAGAAAACAGGTGTTCTCTCGATTTCCGCGTTTTCCTCAGTTTTTGAGAGGTTCCCCTTACCTGCTGTGTAATCCTAGT
Organism: Noctua fimbriata; assembly: GCA_905163415.1. Lineage (NCBI taxonomy): Eukaryota > Metazoa > Arthropoda > Insecta > Lepidoptera > Noctuidae > Noctua > Noctua fimbriata. The sequence goes on from LR990923.1 coordinate 2,349,057, forward strand.
ATTGGTAACCGTGGCCTGTGCCGGCTGCATCGGCGGCGGCACGTTCTCGGCGCCGCGTCGGCCGGTCGTGTCGCCGCCGTGCCCGTTCGTGTACGCGCCGGCCGCGTTCGACATTCGCATCTGGTTGTTGCGTGTCACTCGGGACGGCGCTGTTGGCAATGACAAACTTGTTAAAAAAGGAACAAAAAAAGGTGGTCTTGAAATCGGACCAGGGTCTTTGCTGTAGAACCAGAGCAAGCGAACTGCAGCAAAAAAAAAACATTAACTAATGCACACGCGTACAACTTACTATAAAGATTCTAACAGAATGCTACTAGGTAGGTATAAAAAATAATTTTAGAGTCCGTAGGGAGGTATAAAAAACCAAGCTATATTTAAGAAAATCGTAATTTTACAGTCCGTCGTCAAACTGACATCTTATGTATTCTACTATCACACAAAGAAATCGAGCATAATACGTTTTTGTACCTTGACATCAAAAATTTACTACACAATAATATTTATTTTTTCTCAGCACGCTTAAAAACAATGCTTGTTGTTTATAATATTGCAGGTTGAATAACTATTATAGTTTTTAAGTAAGATGTAATACTAATACCCTATGGGCCAGGTTATTGTCAGGCATCAAGCCTGACAATAAACAGTTTTTTTTTTTTTTTTTTTTTTTTATTAATCCTTAAAAAGAAAGCCTTGCTGTGGCTTGAAATATTGCGTTATAGGCATTATCGCCCACGTCGTCATAAATGGCATGCAGATATTTCGCATACAATACAAATGGCTAATGATATGTAAAACTATAGAAATGTGTGTTAATCGTTAGCCCGTTTCGATTTTTAGTAAAGGATTATTCGTAAGAAGACCTTGTGTCCTAATATTTTATAAGGTAACTAAACAAATCGGAATTTGGTCCAAAACTATTTCGGATACGCTTAAGCTTTAACAACGTTATTAACAGGCAATATCTCAAGCCTTAAAAGTAGCTCATAAACATTTGAAGTCACGCAATTTTCGACTAAAACATTGTAAGCAGAACACTCGTCATGCAAAGACATTACTTTGTCTATATTCGTCCATACAATGCCTAACATGTCTGTGAATCATACTGACGTAATACTTAAAACTAGACGGAAAAGAAAATGTCCAAAAATGTGCAAAAAGCGTAACATTATGAGATGTAGGAACGCAATAGAGGTGCGATATGAACAGGCCTTACGTGACTTCGTCTTTTGTTCCTCTTCCGTCGCCTCATCGGCGAGCGTTTCAGATTTCTCAAAAGCTTCCATCGGTTCATTGTTTTCCGTCGAATCGGCGACGCGCCTTCGACATCTCAACCACGAACAGCACATTTTTTTAGTGTTTGTTTGTTTATCTCATTCGTCTATTTATCTATTACATTATATGTGCTGCTCTGATAGACTGATTGTTCGGAATGAGTTCAGTTTGCGTCGGCGCAAGGCAATCCTGCGCCGCTCGCCATATTAGGATCTCTTTCCGTAGTCAAGGCAATGAACCGTGACGCACGCGCCAGGCACGGCCGTGTGTGAAGGTGAAAACACATATCCACCTTATTGGTAAACCGAAATAGTTCACATACTATTTAAATCGACATTTGCATCAAAAGTGGTCGTAATCGGTGAGCCGGTAAGGTTTAAAGGGCGCACAGACTCGTTTCGTTTGAGTGCAGAGTTTACGAGTCGCCATTCGAAAACGATTCTATTTCAATTTTCAATAAATATGGTATTTGACACTGAAAAATCTTTTTATTTACGAGGTATTGTCCAATCAGTCTTGATAACAACAAACGTCACACACAGCACAATAGCTTAAAAAGCTTCAACACAAACATGTAACCTAATCTCACAAAGAAGACTTAACACAAAACTGCAAATCTGAATGCAAAGAAGAATTTCAAACAAAACTCTTTTGGACATTATAAATAACCTATGAATTCTATTAGACAGCCACAACAAAAACCAAAATACAGTTAATACCAGAACTAGGCGATCAGCCACCTAATATGGTAGAAACCCTAAGCAAGCCAACGGCTTACGGTGTACTGGCATTAAAAACTACTCGATACCGCCAGATCGATTGCGTCTATCAATCCATTGGACAATCGACTAAAATTGGAAAATAATAGGGCCCATTATTGTCCCCACGTCTAATGAAACATTTACTGTGAAATGACGTCATGAGTTTCTATGTGACTAATCGATAGTTGGGACTTGTGACAGTTTAGGGTTGTGAACTTGGCAGTGGGGTGTTAGGAAGGGTGAATAAGTTCGTAATGACGAAAATTTTGGGGTTGAACTTGACATTCTGTTTGCATCAGCTGTGCATTTTCCCATAAGTTGGGCGCCAAAGGGGTGACAAGTAAAAATAATCTGTAGTCGACCGGCTTGTGCACTACAGTATTTTATATTCTATTACATGTTTTCTAGATCATAAATGAGCCACCCACGATACCAATTACTTGAAAGTAACGCCTAACTATGAACAGTAATTTAGCAAAACGACTGTTATTAACCGTAAAAACTGAATGAACCAATCCAATCTAAAAGCCCACCTGGGTATTTCGCTAAAATACTGTTTTTGCTCAACTTAAGGACACGCGAATAAAATAGGCTACAAAACATGAGGCAACTCCTTACACGTTCGCATAAACTTCATATTTTGCATATGAACCGGATTATTTAAAACATTTTTAAGAAAATTAACTTTTGACTAAAATATTGTAATGACCTCGGCCTATGCTACATGTTGTTCAAAAATGCAGCTTTGTTAATTAAAATTTCAGACGATGGAATTTTTGTTTTTATTGCACACGAATTAACTTTTATATTATAGGCTAAACACTGTGAAACTCCCATGCACTCTTGCAACGTTCTGAAACCCAACTGATTCACGAAAATTTCGTACATCAATATTATGATCTGGGTCATCGATTCGCATAACCTCTTGGCAGGTTATTACCTCATTGCTAGGAACTTCATCAACCTCCTTACTGCACGTTCCCTGTACATCATTTTTGTTACCTTCGCTCAGTTTTACATCCACGTTTTCCGTACACACATACGATTTCCTTAAATTATTTCAAAGGCTCCAAAATTTTGCAGTTCCACAGCTTTTAATATAACAATACGGTCGCCTAACAACGATATGACGTCAACTGTCACATGGCTTAACCTGTAGAACATTGTGCCTTTGCCTGAATATGGGGCAGAAAAAAAACACAGGCGCATAACAACGGTTCTCTTGACAACGGGACGATGCATTGATGAATTGGGGTTTGCTTCCACGTTGCGTATTTTGCAGCCAGCTGTTGCCAACGAATTTACCCGCAAGGATTTTGGGACTGCGCTTCGCGGCCAGATCGCAAATTTCCAATGTGACATTTTGTAATGTATATCAAGATCAGCTATTTTGGTTGTATTTAAACCTCGAAACTCAGAGGAAAACATTATTCCGAGAAGATTATCAGTATTGACAAGACATGGATTTATAAAGGACTTGGAAAGTGAGGTTCCAAAGGGTTACGGATAAAATGACAAGAGAAAATCGCGATAAGGAAATGGGGACTTTGTAACCAAAATACTGTCTTTATCATCCAAAAAGTTTCAGGAACCAACATTGCGGTGAAGGAAAAATGCTTCATTCAATCTGTATTATTATTAAATCTAATGTTTACAAACATTAAACATATTAATATCAGACGATATAACCAGTGGTTATTAATTTACGAGCCAACACGCGTAATGTTCATGGTAGCTGACCATAAAAGTTGCTATCAACACGAACTTTTACAATTATAGTAATTTTCACCCAGAACTGTATGTTTGCTTTGATATGGAAACTCGAACAGTTTTGTAATCAGTACCTAATATACATAGATGTTTAACGCTTCTTTAAAACCAAAACATGATATTAATAGATAAAACTATCTATGACAGCATAAATACCATCGAGACTGCTTCAAAAAGTTCGGAAACGATACCTGCATCGTGATCTAAACTTTTCTCAAAAGAAATACAAAGAGCAATGGTCCAGCCAAGTCAAGTTTGGTCTTAGGTGGTTTGCCACAACATGCAGTACAGAACGCCAGCACATCAAGCTAACCGAAACTGTCCAATTTTCCCAATCAACCTTGAACCTAATGCTTTAGAGTTGAAAATCTATTACAGAAATTTGACAGTTTGTAGTATCTTGATGTGCTGGCGTCTATACATGGCACGTTGACGGTTGACGTAAGTTTTACATATCCAGATCCAGTATGATTGCTGAGTAGCACATTCAATTGAGTGCCAGTATTGAATTATTCTTAAACACGAAAACAACCCTCACATCCTGACAGCGTTCCTTTCCCTTTAAATAATCGGGATTTCCTAGTCTACAGCGTTGTTTACGTTATCAGCCGAGTCTATCGGCGACGCGTGTTTGATACTACGTTCGATAACCAAGCATCGTATGTATGTAATGTTTTTCTACATGAAACGCGAAGAGGACTTATGTAATGACTTGCGGAAGAACGGAAATAAGTAGACGTCGTTAGTGGAAACTGCTTTGTAACATGACAGCTGTCAATGGCCGCAGAGAAATGAAGAAACCGCTACTGGAGCATTTGTTGGGTAATGCCATCATAACAGCACGAGGAATGATAATTTTCTAAGATACTAATCTAGGACGAAAGCTAGATTTTGGACTAGACTAAACAAGATATTTGGTTCAGTTCGTAAGCTAATAGACAGAATTTCCAACAGAGAGGGGCGAAGATGCCTATAAAACCAGGTGCGTGAGAATTTAGAGAGATAGGTCTAGACCACACCGCTGTGTCAAATAGAAATTGTTTCAATAGATAAATAGCCAGGTTCTCTCGACCTTCAAGACTAGTTAGTCTAATTACACTTTACGGACATCTAACGACTGGCTCATATCGTAGTTCATATAATAATCTATAGCCAACACAAAATCCGGATAGATTTAGTTCTCTAGATTTTCAGAAGGATCGCCCACGCTTTACACTTATCTCTCATGCGTTAATTAGAACGGGAAGCGATGCCAATACGCTATTTAGATCATAGGTTAAGGGATCAGCTGAGTTCATAGTGATCGATGAGCTCAATTTGAAGATTGCACTAAGTACAGTTATGTCCACTCACGACCTTATCTTTAGCTGACAGGTGCATCTAACAATTACCATCAAAGCGTTCGATATTTCAACAACGACTTGCAACAGAAAAGCTATAAATTTTACGGTAGCTTAATTCAAACCAGTATATTTTTGTATTTTCCGTCTTCCTTATCTCCAATAGAATATTACTTTTTCCCGGCCCTTAGAAGACCTTTGTATCGTCAAGCCCTACCCTTCGCATCTAGGTAGTCCCAAAAGGATCGGATTTGAAACGATACTTCTTTAATGTCCCCTGGCCGAACGAATATGCTACATGGACGCAGATTGTAAAGAAAAGTTGAAGTGTCCGGAGACGCTAACAGGCCACTTGCAACATAATAAATATTTGCCAATTACTGTCAAGTCAAGCCTCATTATTCAATTGCTCCTAAACGAGTAATAGCGACATAATTTTAATGACCCGGCGACATGAAGACTGGGTGCAACGAATCGCATTAGAGAATGACCGAGCATGCAAAATTCTGATTAACCCAATGATGGATCACACGACCTTTGTGGCAGCACTAAGATTTTTCATTTGGCCTAACCTAGCATTAGGTTAGAGTTACCAGACTCTTCATTTGAAATTAAATTGGTCAAAATAGTCCGAGATAGTGCTTCTTCTGAAAAGTTCATGTAAACTTCATTTGGGTAGCATTAGGACAAGCCAAATTCGCAAGCTTTCAACGAAACTTCGGAGACTTGATAAAAACAGTTTTGGAAATGGTAAAAAACCTAAGCTACAAAAAATTTAAATACATATACAGGATAAGAATTTTTACTTTCTAAGCGCATTTTTCATCTGATGGTAGACCAAGATCCAATCTAAATAAAATCACGACTAACAGCGTGCCCAGACGACACTCGTTTAAAGTTATCCAGGACACTGGAACTATAGCGATTAACATGTTATTGAAGCACAAACACCTAGTTGAAGACCACCACGTGTAATTTAAAATCGATAAAATATTAATGGACATAAGGGGTCGCGACACGTCTCGCGGGTCGTTACCCAGAGCCCACGCAAATGATTCACGGTGCTTTATCCTTTACTTTATAATAACATCAAAAATTCATAAATAGTGTCTGGTACCAAAACTCATTGCACGTGGGATGAGGAATAAAAAGATTCAGTGATCAATGAACCTTATTGTCCATCGCGTTTGTAGATGCAATTAGGAAGTTTTTGATTTGTCGAACAAAAGAAGTTGGATAAAACTTTTTGAAGAAGTACACGCTATAAAAGCGTGTACTTCTGAAGTTGTTGAAGTAAATACTACTATTGAAAACGTTTCGAATAGTTGTAGTAATACTGAGTTCAAATCAACTTTTGGCAAAATGACAGATAGGCTGCCATCATTCATGAACGAATCTGAGGCTTGAAAACCACATTCAGAAAATTTTACTTCGTGTGTGTAGGATTTCAGCATTTGGTAACATAAATAAAAATTCAAGCATTGTCGTTTTTGAAGTTTTAATTGACTCCCCAACGAGTTTAAATGATCAGGATGGGCTGTATCTACACAAAAAGCCTCAGGGTATTAGAATTCAGAAAGTTTAAGGAGGTTCCAACTTTAAAGAACGAATTTTGCAAGATGTCAAAAGATACCAAGTTTTTTATTTGATCAGTTCAAAACAAAGTTACTGTGAGTTATTGATCCGTAAATTATTAGGCTGCCCATCAAAAATGTAACGTAGTTATTCGAACAATAAATCGGAAGTCGGTGAACTGAACACTCATTTATTAATCAGCTTATTTACTTAAATCGATCGACATGACAAAGACAAAGTTTATTTATAGCTCAGCCTTTATCCCCCAGAAGGTCGTACAGAAACCAAACTTGGTAATGTCAACAGCTTCAACAATTAGCATGATAAACCTCCAGTCGCGGCTTTCCGAAAAGGGAAACTTTTCCATCTACAGTACCATCAGTATGCGACACTTGCAGCTCGGAATCAATTCCCGGGACACCCCCACAATTCACAACGAATTCCGACCTTAACACAATGCATTTAGGGTTAGTATTGCACAAACACCATCACAGACAGACAAGGGGGTTGAACTTACGGCCTACGGTCGCCCGCCGCGCCTGAAGATTTGGCTGAACGCATCGCACTGGCATATTGATGAAAATATAACAAAAATAGTAGAATTTCCAACCCAAGGTCAGGTTAACAACACTATTGTGTGTAATCCATTTGTGTGATTGGTTAAATTTGAATTTGAAACACCGGTGCCAGCCAGTGTTGTGGTACACGGCCGGTCGCGCACTGCCCGCGCGCCACTGCTCCGGCCCACACTTATAGCGATGGAACTAACGGAGTCACGTTGACCGCCCCATGTAAAATTCATACAACCCCGAAATACAGCGGCTTAATAGCGACACGCCACCACCATGTGTTATTATGAAGATAAACAAAGAAAAATGCTATAATACGTCGCTTTAGGAAGCCATATGTTAGGTTTGAACTTCCTGCAGCGGAAGAAACTAGGGAAATAGCACTTGATAAAGGCAAAGGTCAAGTCCAGAATAGCATTGTATGACATAAAGTTAAGACGACCTTTGCAACAATAACCTCACATTCTAGGGTGATATCTAGATGCTCTCAATCCGTCGTCTAGAAAGCTTTCCGCTATAAAAGGGTTTACATAAGGTTCGAGACGTGCTTCAAATTTCATCAGGCAGCTATTTTAGCGCGTCGAATTCTAAGAGCCCTCTTAATACAAGGTCAGCCTTTGGTAATCGATGTGGAAAATTATGAAGATTAGAAAGTTTTAAATTCATATTTTTCTTTTGTTAATGCTTACATAACATTGATCAGGCCGGATGTAAACTTTTACTTTGTGTCCAAAAATAAGTTTTCTCAGGTAAGTTTACTACATTCAGTTTTTGCCTTACCAAAAATGAGATTTTTCCACGTTCAGCATTTCTTAAACTCGATTTTCAATAGCTGGGTCCTTTTAGGAACGTATCATGCTCTTTTTTTAACCCTATTTTGCTGACGATGAAAATTCTGATGGAGCAGTTAGTTGGCATCAAAAAGCTTTTGTCAATTCTACAAAGTATATACATAAATGTATGGCATACTAAGCTTAAACAAACGCGTCGTACAATGACACCGAACCGTATCTACAAAATCATTAAAAGCCGGTGCAATGCACTTGTCAGTGGCATTCCCATGCGGGGTGGGAACGATAAATATATTATAACACGTCCACTAATTGTGTGAACCACCACCGGCGCCCGACATAGCTGCACACTTGCATAGGCATAGCTCGCCATTGTACCGGCTGACGCTAATTGTGAAATTAATTAACGAACAATTCTCGGATTTTGATGAATGACGGCTCTATTTTACTACTTTTATAAGCGGTCACGAAATCGTGACAATTTCGAATATTTTGCCAGATACAATTGCTACCAGTAAATTTACGTCAATAATGGAGCATTTGCATGCAAATTGACTATTGAGATTTTCTTCAGAGATCTAGCACACGATCGTCGCTATGATTGATGGTGAATCGGATGAATGAAATCTTGTTTTCATTTGTATCAGAAGAAAGTAATGCATTATGCAATATGGAGATTGCCAAGATTTGGCTAACGACAAGACTAGACCTAATACGAGAGAAAGCATAAATAGATTTTTCATATTTGATCAGTTATGGGCGAGTAGGATTCTAGTAAGGTTCCATGATTTAAGGCAATTTTAAAAAGAATTAATGTATCCGATACTGTTCTACTAGCAGGCCTATAAACCAAAGACAAAACCTCTACGTCTCTACGGTGTCGGCAGCCATCTTTATTGCTGTCCTATGTTGCAATTCATGTCGTTAACAGCGGAAGGACTACAGGCCTAGCAATGTGTCACTTTTGTGAACTATGCATTACTCAAGTCAGGCATACAACGTTCTGAAGTTCTACTTGGATTAGTTTTTCTAGATTTAGGAAGTTGAATTTTGTCGTTCCTTTAAGAAGTTAATGCTGAACGTCTCAAAACAGTGAAAAAAAAGGCATGTCCTGGAATCAAAAATTCGCAGACATGTGACATCCACGAACCCGCTATAGGTCTGTGGATTACGGCTCAGGCCACTTTCTCAAACAGAGGAGTCCGGTGTCCCCGCAGTGCGATTTTTTTTAGGCTGATTATGTTATTGCTAAACGTGGACCAACGCCCTAAAAGTTTGTTTTCTTATCATTCACACAATCATGAATACCAAAGTAGTTTTTAATGGCAAACTTCAATCAAAGCTGAATGAGAATGATCCAATCTGCATGATTACGAAGCTGGTTCACAAAGTCGGTCAACAACACGTTACAATTACACTAACGACCTTCGCGGGAGCACAATGTCAAGAGCGGTAACGTTTTGACAATGACCCTACCTTAGCTGAAGTGTTACTGTTTAAATTCATTAATGTATGAGTATAAATAACAGTATGAGTATTTTTGAGAGATTGGCCGGAGGAAACCGCACAGGGACCGCACCGCATAGGGAAGAGTAGATGGCTATGGGGGACACCATTGCCCAGCTATGGCACAATAATAAGGATAACTACAATAAAAATTTAAGCAGAAACTGAAAATTCTAGTGCTTGTTTATGATATCTGCCACCAGCAAAGTAATTCAGATATTGCAGATACAGATAACGGTTAGTAAACCATTATTTGGTATAATACACAGCAGGTGATTCGATGAGCTTGAAAACTATAGTAACCAACTTCTTGTACCAAGCTTTGTACTAGGTAGAGATACAGATTATGTGGATGTGTCATGTACATAAATTGTGTCATTGAAGAAATTGAAAATGTTGCCTCGTCAAACGTTTTGTAAGCAAACAGTTACCTTTGAGGATTTATGGGAAAATAATCTATCTCCAAACAAAAGAAATGAACCAATTGACAAAAATGCACTGAAGTCTTCTCAAGTGTGACAGTCAATTGGGACCTTTTAGATCGCGTTAGCTGCCAAATAAGTCTTGCGCAATCGATTGACGCAACTCGAGGATATGTGAGCTGGCACGCGATTGGGGTGGCCATTATTTTCTACTTATTAGACGGCCAATGAACTTAATATTTTATGCTGTAGTGATAGATTTACAGGTGAGAGTAGGTCAGGTTCGGACAAGGACGCGCCGAATATGGAATGGAGTCTAATGAAGATCGAATTTCGTCGTGCGTCATTCGTTACTAATTTATTTTACGTTCCATTAATCCCGAAGACAGTTTTGGGATATTCTACTCTTTATTGTTTAAAACAAATCCTTTTGTGTTCAAAATTTTCAGATCGATGTTAGTTCGAGCTATTATTAAAATAGTATCATCATCTGCGTTGCAAGCAAGTTGTGTCCGTCGTTCCTAAAAGTACCTCAGCGCCTCAGCTCAGCCGACACGCATTCTCCGACTACCCGACGCACATACCCACCATTGTCTTGAAGATTGAAGAAACGAACATTTTTGCAACCGAAATAGAAGTTTTTGGGCTGGAAGTCTGGTTTTTTCCACGGCACGCACTCTTTATCTTTGCGTGGATCGCTGGCCCGGGCGGAGGCGCGTCTCTGGACACCACGCACGTGCTTCTAGCTAAGAAAAAAATTGCCACCCACCCTGTGGCCTATAGGAAGGGTAGACCTGGTATTTAGCGTAAATTTATTTTTATTTTTTTTTTTTTTTTTTTTTTCAATTGGCGTAACGGCTCCCATAGCCACATCGGGGAGCAGTCGAAGTGACTCGAGTTCGAATCCAGCCACAAGCATTAATTTTTGTATTTTAAAAGATTTTAAAAATTTGATCTTTCGACATCATGGCAACGGCAAACAATAAAAATAACTGTGCCGGTTGTACAAGCGTATTAAGAGGGAAAGAATACCTGCAATGTTCAAATTGTAACTCGAGATACGATCTACTCTGTTCCAATACTACTGCCAAGGGATTTAAAGCAATGAAAGTGTCGCACAAAGCGATATGGAAATGTCAAGTTTGTCTAAGCAAGTTACCGAAAACAAACAACACTGATACACCGGTACGATCATCGCGAACCGATAGCCCTGTAAGTTCGCCTGACGATGAATCTAAACAAACGACAATCACAGAAGCTGATACTTACGTCACTACCCGCAATAAACGCCATCAGAGCTCGACTTTGAGTCAAAACAGGGTCTCACCTACTAACTCTAACAACTCTAACAACACGTCGACCAGAGATAAACTTGAAGACTCGACGTTGAGCCCAATAATCGCTAATGACGACACAGTCTTAGAATTAACAAAGAGCTCCTTTAGAGAAATAATCAGACAAGAGATCGCGCACGCACTCAAAGAAGCAGTGGGGGAACAGTTCAAACAATTCAGCGACTTGATTTTGGGTTTTCGTACCTCTCTAGACTTCTTCAACGAAAAATATGAAGAAATGAAAGTTACTCTTGAGCACAACTCCTCTAAATTGCAAGTGTTGGAAAGAGAGAATAGTAAGCTGCAATCATCCATACAAGACCTCAATAAGCGTATCAACCTAATGGAACAACACAACAGAGCCACCAACATTGAACTGCAAAACGTGCCAGAGAACCGCTCGGAAAATATTGTCACTACTATATTGCAAATCAGTAATACTACCAAATGTCAAATTAATGAAGCCGATATTGCCTTCTGCACCAGGACCGCTAAAAAAGACACCCAAAATGCCCGACCCAGGTCTATCCTCGTAAAGTTCAATACCCCACGAATTCGGGACTCTTTCCTCGCCGCAGCAACCAACTACAACAAAAGCAACACCAACAACAAACTGAACACAAGCCACCTAGGCATTGCAATGGATAAACCAACTCCAATCTACGTTGTTGAACACCTGTCAGCAGATAATAAAGCCTTGCACGCGGCGACACGACTTCGAGGCAAGGAGCTTGGTTACAAATACGTGTGGGTGCGTAATGGCAGAATTTTCATGAAGAAGACTGACCAATCTGAACGTATTGTAATCACTTGTCAGGAGGTCTTACAGACTGTCAGTTGATTTTATCTATATTTTTAAATTCTGTTTTTTTTCATTTTTTTTTCATTGTACTGTGCAAGATAACGTGTATAACCTCTTCATATTCAATCATACTCTGAAGATATACTATCAAAACGTACGTGGTCTAAGAACTAAAACCGACACTTTTTATCATAACATGTCTCTACAAGACTACGATATAGTTGTGCTTACGGAGACTTGGCTGAACGGTGGCATCTACGACTCAGAACTATTCGACGATAGATATGTAGTCTACAGGCGAGATCGCGAGTCCAGTAGATATAGAGCACGTAGACACGGAGGCGGCGTCTTGATAGCTGTAGCTAGGCACTTAAATTCACGTCGTATGCCACACTTAGAAAGTCATTGTGAGGATCTGTGGATTTCCATTGATGTGGTCTGTCCTGGTAATAAGAAAAACACGATCTACATTTGTGGCGTCTACTTACCGCCCCCCATTACCCAAGAAACCACCCAAACATTCCTAGACTCGGCTCAAAATGCCCTGGACAAAAACGAACGTACTGTTATCATTGGTGACTTTAATCTTAGTAGTATAACGTGGAAAACTAATGAGGAAAGTCAGGTGAGTCACACTACTCCTTGCCCTACCAACAATAACGATGTTACCAAACACTTCCTTGATTATATTTCTATGAATGACTTAGATCAGTATAATTACCTAACAAATAACAAATATAGAACACTAGATCTAGTTCTTTGTAATACTGCAGTACATAACTTGACACGTTGCCACACACATCTGACACAAGAAGATCCTTTACATCCACCGCTCGAGTTCGCTATACCCACTGTCAACAACATAAATTCTCTACAAACAAAACTGGCCACTAAACCTAATTTCTTTAAGGCAGACTACGACAAAATCCTAGTTTCACTTATGTCTATAGACTGGGAAAGTTCAGTGGGAGGCTGTGCCTCGGTTGAAGACATGGTCAATATTTTATATGATAGTTTGCACGACGTTATAAAGCAACACGTACCACTGAAAACGATGTCTAGGAAAGAGTACCCGGCATGGTACACGCCCAAGCTTAAGCGACTCTTTAAAGAAAAACACAAATTTCGCGTTAGAGTAAAAAAATACAATAATCCCCTTGACATTATATCATTTGAAACGCTGCGTACTGACTGTAGCAAGTTGAGAACGATCTGCTACAAAAAATATACGGAGAAGTTAGAAATCGCGGTTTTAAAAAACCCTAAAATCTTCTGGTCTTTCATTAAAAATAAAAGGAAATCCAGCAGCAATTACCCCGCGGTAATGTATTATAACAACAAAACTGCATCAACTGGCCACGACATATGTAACTTGTTTGCTGAAAACTTCGCAAGTGTTTATAACAATACGACGTCCTCGCAACCGTCAAATGTTGACATAAACAACAACTTGCCGACTCTTTGTAAACTGGAACTCAGTGCTAACGAAATATTCCGAACTTTAACACATCCTTGGATGAACAGAAAGGCGTAGGTGAAGACGGTATTCCTCCCGTGTTTATAAAGAGATGTGCAAAAGCGCTGGCTTTACCTCTTAGTATTATATACAACAAATCTCTTAAAGACGGTATTTTTCCCGACCAATGGAAAAAGGCACTGGTCGTACCCATTTTCAAAGCAGGGCAAAAGAACATGGTGTCAAACTACAGACCCATTTCTATTTTAGTCATCTTCGGCAAAGTATTTGAGAAGCTTATAACCGAACGTCTAACATCGCATGTAAAACACCTTCTCAACAGCGACCAACACGGTTTTATCAAATACAGATCTACGACCACTAATCTCATGTGCTACGTGTCGGCTCTATCTGAATACTTAGATAGACGTATTCCTGTTGACACCATTTACACTGACTTCAGTAAGGCGTTCGATAAGGTAGATCATTCTCTTCTTATAGCGAAACTCCAGCACATGGGTGTAGGAGGATCAATGCTAAAGTGGTTTCAATCTTACCTCAGTGACCGGTCGTCAAAAGTAGTAATGACTGGCCATCATTCAAAGTATTTTAAAGCCACATCCGGGGTTCCACAAGGATCACATTTAGGCCCAATTCTCTTCAACATCTTCATTAACGACATCACGCACTGCTTTAGGCATTCAAAATTCTATCTTTTTGCCGATGACATGAAAATAATGAAACCAATGGTAACTGAATCTGACGCTGCCTTATTGCAGGAAGATCTGAACAGACTGACGAACTGGTGCAAAATGAACGAAATGCTTCTTAACGTCTCTAAGTGTTACTACATGCAATTCAGCCGTAACAAAATTGTCTTACCTAACACTTACACGATAGGTCAACAAAAACTAAAGCAAATTGAAGAAATACGTGACCTAGGAGTCACACTGGATAAACAACTTAAATTTGACAAACATATCCTAAACACAGTATCAAAGGGGTTTCAAATTTTGGGATTTATCTTGCGCAACAGTAAAGAATTTAAAAGGGCGTCTACCAGAATAAAATTATTTAACACACTAGTCCGTCCTATACTTGAATATGGCAGCCCGGTTTGGAATCCTCACTACGACATATACATCAAACACCTGGAAAGTGTCCAAAGGCGCTTCCTGTATCATCTATGTTATAAGGAACGATTAGCTAAAAGAGTAACCAGCTACAGAGACAGACTAGGGCACTACAAAATGGTCTCACTTGCCAAGACGCGAAAAATGGCAGACCTGATTCTACTACACAAAGTATTCCATGGAGTCATAGACTGCAGCGAATTACTAGGCAAGTTACATATAAACGCGCCATCTCGCCTGCCGCGGAAAACCAGCTACAATTTGTTTTATGTCTCAGGTTCCAAAACTAATCTAGGACATTTCGCCGCTCTCCCAAGACTCTGTAGGCAGTACAATGAATTGTCAAAGCAATCTGACATGGACATAACCCTCACAATCTCTAAATACAAAAAAATACTGACCACTGCTATAAATGTAGAGTGATAACTATAATTTGTATGTGAAACAATTTTATCAAATGCATCAAATGCTTTTTAATAATTATTCTGGTTTTTATTTTGTTTTTTGTAATATTTTCATTGTTTTATATTTTATGTGTTAAAACCTAGTTTTATGGGCATGCTGTGTTCTCCTATAATTGAAGGAACACACCTAAAAGAACATTTGTAATACTGTGTCCTATATTGTCTGTGTGTATTCTTTGTTGGAGATCCAAATAAATAAATAAAATAAATAAGTATGTCTAACTAAACTTAGCGACCTGCTAAAGTATATTTCGGCTCATCTAAATGCAACAGATATTATTACAAATCGTTAGCATTCTGGGGCCTAGGGGAGACTAAAAACCGCCTCTCAAGCTGAGGGGACCCAAACAAACGGTCTCAAAGGACAAGTGAATTTAGAACGAGACTGGAATACGAAAATCTCGGAGCCGAATTTCAAAGTTAGACGGGCCTCATTAGAAAAATAAATATAGTCACCCTACCTAGTCAGGCTAGGTTTACGAGCATATTATATTACAAGCTTTTTCCATTGCTTCACACGCGTGGAGGTCCAAAATTATGCTACGGGAACCTTGTAATGGGATAAAAATCCCAAATAAGGTCCTAGGTCATGCTCTATCTCCGGCCGAGGCTGCGGGACTGTTCGAAAGAGATACCGCGGCCCTGGAACACAAAGGGCTAAGAAGGAACATAGGCAGGTTTTAGTCATGCTCTAAGTCTCTGTGTGCCAAATATCGAAATCCGTAGTCTCGCATAGGCGTGACAAGGTAACTGACAATACAGACAAAGTTACTTTCGCATTTATAATACATATTAGTATGGATACTGCCTCTATGGCAATAAGAGGCAAGCCGTAAATTCGTTCAACGTTGCACCTACCGCATATCTGGTACTAAACAAATCATACTTCGCTTCCTACTCAGATTATTGAAAACATTAAGAGCACGAGCAATGAGCACGATTGGTTTCAACAGATAACATACATTACGTCAATGTAGTGAAAGGTATCTGGATTATTTTTGATAATGAAAATATTGATATAGGTGGAGATGCGTCATTTATCAATTATTATATGAGGTGACTTTCGAGGTGACTGCTGAGATTACGCGTAATAGAGAAGTATGGAAGGTGAATACTGATAATGATGATTAAAGGTACGTTTAGTATTATACAAGACTTTTGACACGTAGGAAAGTGAGTGAAAGGACGTGTTTGACATTCAGCCCCCGTATAGAATCGACAAAATGACAGATAGTGTCGACACAACGACAGATTTCTTTGTACTATGTTATTTTGTCGATTCTTCCGTCAAAGAAATCCTTGTCTACGGTGGTCATGCTGCGGGGGCTGTCTTATTTTCATCAACAGACAGCACTGTGACAGCCCTCACCATTACCAATTTACAGCCAGACTAACGATTTAATGAATTCATCATTCCTCCGTCCAGGCCACAAGAAGATGGCGGGACAACCTGGATGTGTTCCGTGAAAATTGGTGAGAAGTAGCTCAGAATCGTGAACGATGAAAGGAAAGGAGGGGAAACCTTTCCCCAGAGCTGGGACAGTAAGGGTTAATACTACTATACTATGATACCAGTAAATAACAGACAGACTTTCACCTACTTATTATTATTTCAGAACAAATAAAAAACAAGCAGACATATCAGTTAAAATAAACACTCTGTCCTACTAAAGCCACTATAATTATTTAATAACAAAAATAAACGCGCCCGCGCCGCAGGTGACACAATTATTATCAGTTCAATGCCCCCGTCACTATTAGGAACAAAGATTGGGGAAATTTTGATAGAACCACTGAAATTAACCTAGATGGGCCTTAGATAAATAAATGCTATCTTTTTGATTTGTTCATTTTTGCTCTACAGAACAATGTTGTTTTCCGAATACATGGCGGGTGAAAGCTATTTCTCCGGCGGCTTTAGCTGCGTGAATATCGGTGATCATCCCACGAGATTGGGCTACCTGGATCAAAACTATACCCTGTTAGGTCATCGCCTACCTGTGTGTCGATTAAGAAAGAATTAATGTGAATGAAGAAAGATTTAATAAAAAATCCTTTCAGCCGAAATGGCGTGAAAACACAACATACCATAGAACGACAAATACAAAATTATTTTTAGTATCTGCGAAACCTGAATATAGTTTGTTCAGAATAAGTAACTGAATCGATTCCAATAATTTTTAAACCATGTTATATTTTTTCCCAAAAATATTTAAAAAACTTAAAAGTTGGACACCGAGCGACTTTAAATACCTATCGCAATAATTTAGGTACCTACTGCCAAATTATTATTATTATCAATGAGGTCAAGACGACGCTGGAGGCGCGCGCTGCGTGATGACCACTATTTTGTGCGGACAACGAGGTAACAGAATAAGCTTATAACTTTGTGATATTTCATGATACAGTTTTGAAATTTTATACACAGATTCTTTACATAAAAATACTAGACACATGTATCAGGTTTCGCATATACTAAAACTAATGTTGTATATTACTTTATGTTCCTTTAGGCGCTACCACTCTTTCAAAAGACTAGAAAATTACTCCGAGCGGAATTCAACAGAATACGTGCGGACGAGAAGTCACGTACATGAAAGTTACAGCTCTGCCGGAATTTGCTCCTGAATTTTACAAGCATCTCCTTCCTGTGCCAATTCTTTTAATTTAATTAGTTAGAGTCATTTCTGGGTTCAACGATCTATTTATTTTTATTACCTCCATGCTGAAGTACTGATATTTCCACGCTCTCCCTACTGACCTTATTGGTGGTGCTCTTCACAAAGGTCAGGCGCGTAGTACCCAAAACCGGTATGTGTATTTCCTAAGATGTGTGAATGTGGTCGAAGCAAAAGGAGAATCAAAGGAAGGATCGTATCAGGTTGCATGTATGTGTATAACTCCATGCTGAATTCCTGATGTTTCCACGACTGGCTGAGAACCCTAGTATACAGCCCTCTCGGGGTCTATAAATCGCAATGGTGCAGTAGAGAAGCTTGGGCTTACGAGCCGTAACCAATAAATAGTGATAAGCTTGGGATTTAACCGAGGTTGTGTGTCAATATAACTTTTCTATAGGTAAGTGTCTACCTACAGGGATCAGAAGCGTTATCTGGGGTGAAATTATATTTATAGGCAATTGATGTGGCAGAAAGAAAAGTTTTGTTAATGAACTGGCGTACGGTGTGTATTTAAGGATCTGTGTTCTATTATCCTACCAAGTAATATTTTTATTCAGTTATTTGGTGTTTACGTCAGGATTTTTTCAGTAGCAGCCAGTGTTAATTCGTGCCCAGTTGATGGCAAACGGGCCACCATAAGAACTACTGGCAAAATGCGGAAGTAATAATAGGCGCTTCTCTACCTAACCCTACGGGGATTACAGGTGTGATATTATACAATAGTAGGATTTATTTCAGAAACAGAAATTTTGCGATGATTTCTATTACCTATTTATTTATTCATAAAGGCATCACATCCCAATTAAAACGTGCTTGTATTCTCCTACATGAACATGGAAGATAATGTTCATTTAAGATAACAAAACCACTTGGATACATCGACAGGAATTCACAGTAATATGGAAAACAAATAGAACCCTTGTGACAATAATTCCGCGTGCCCCACCTGTAACAAATGACCCACGACCGTTGAACCCGCCAGCCAGACGCAGCGACGCTCATGCACAACGAATCAAACATCAAACTAGCTGTGTCTCACTCTAACGTGATAACGATCACTTATTGTTTACTCATTCTTCTTTTGAAGTAATGGCGGAGGTGACCGATGGATTGTCTGGGTGATGTCTGGTTGAAATGGCGATGATGATGATGAATTCTTCTTTTCATAATGAATGAAATTTAGCCTTACAATAAATTGTCAATTTGACATAGACTTTGCGTGTAGTAATATTTTTGTAAGTGGTCACAACGCCAGAAAGAAATTCATTTTAGTAAACCCCAAATCCCATGGATTTTAGATAGAGTGGCGGCAGATCAAAGTAGGATCAGGCGAGTGTGTCAATAGAGGATAGGTGACAAGAGCAGAAGGTGAAGGTGAAAAAGTCAGGTTGTAAACCAAAATATAATGAAACCAAAGGATTCGTTTGTTAGAAGACACTTTAGCCTCAGCGCAGCTGCAGACAAAGATAAGCTATCAAAGATCACTCATGTCAAAACGTTTATTTCCAAGACAAGTAAAACTGTTTTTCTTTGTCTACACTCTTCATACAATAACTTTGTTTAGACCACAAATTCTATTCCATTGTATTTATAAAATGCAGGCAGCATTACTACAGGCAGGACCTAAAAAGGCCCTAACACTAGACCTATGATTTAGACAGCAGTCAGCCATTCTCTGGCTTAACGTAATGCAGTAGATAACGACCTAATGAATCATCGCGCGACGTGAACGAAGTCGGTGTTTCGACCTCATTACAATACATTACCAATATTTGTTGACACATTATTGTTATGTTCACGGAATTTTATGAGGACAATTTTAAGGTAAAATGAACGTAGAGCAACGTTTAGGAGATTTTACATATTTTCAAGGAAATCATGTAATTTATACTGGTCATAGAAGGGATCAAAACATAATTTAATAGCTTTAACGCTTCTCACAAAAGCAAATTTAACTAACCGAAAGAACATCGTTACAATTTGAAAACCTCAGAATTTTCCAAACGGAAACGACAGAAAATACCTACACCTAGTCAAACAAGATGCGGTAACTCAACACTTGATCCAAAAATAACCCCAAATCCAGAAGCCGTCACAAAGAAAATCACGAACAATACGAATCATCAGCTAAAATGGAACTGAAATATGTGATAAAGTCTTGCGAGACACACGTCATGCCAGTTCAAGATCGCTATTAAGATTGAGACCGACCGTTAGGGCAACGTTCGCCTCATTAGAACGTCTTTACTTCTCTGTGGAGACATTATTGTTGTTTCATGCCAGTTAGAACACTTTAAAAGGAGGTTCACGCAAGTGTGATGTCATGAACTGTTTTGGGTAATCCTTCTTTGGGCGAATTAATTGCTTTAATTATTTTGCCGTTACTTCAAGGTCAGTTAACTTTGAACTGCTTTGCGAAATAGTAGAATAAATATTGATATAAAATATCAATATTCAGTGACGTCAAAGTTCCGTTTCAAGCATTCATTAGCATTTATTGCAACGGATGAGTAAGATTCAATCTTTTAGACAGTTGAGAAATTTTGTAAGTCCTTTGTTCTCATTGGGTGAAATCCTTAGGAAACACGTGGTTTATGTATAGTTGTAACATGATACATAGAATATAGGATGTATTGCACATATTGCAGTATGATTCACAGACATCAAAACAGTAGTATGACTAAAGCAAGATTTGTTCGTCCTTTTGGTGAAGGTGTTGCGAAACCAGTAAACACGGATTAGTTATTATCAACATTGTTTTAATAAAGACTCACTGTTTGTTTTGAAATGAGAGTTATTTGGAAGATAAGATAATAATATCCTTTTAGATGATGTCATTTCTTAAACTGATAATGCAATGGAATCGTATGGTATTCCTGGTAAGCCAAGTAATTTAAGTGATATAGTTCCATTATTTTACGATCAAAGGAAATTCATTGCTACAATGTTTTTAAATTATAATAGTAGTCAAACGCATAATAGTCATTTCAATTCGGTAAATGTCGATGTTTACATTATCAAGAATATAATTAAGACTCACCTTTTGTGGCCACCGGTATGGATTGCCGCGTCATATCCTAAAACAGAAACCACACATTAATCATCTTCGCAATAAATTGTTTTTACTTGCAAAACAATCTTAAAAAAGCTGCAGGACAGGGATAAATAAAAGAACAAAGGTACTGTATATTTACAAAGTAATTTGCAGCCCTCAATCCAAAGAGTGTGAAAGATTTGAGAAAATATTCACATATAAAAATCGGGAAGAAAACTATGTCAACTATTGTCTTCCTTTACTTCACATTTATTTTATTTATTTATTGTCAACACTTCGACTGAATCGTCCAACCAAAAAAATCAATAAACTTAACGAGCATTCCATTCCAAAATTCTTTAAAGCTTTCAAAATAACACAACAGCAGTAACAATAGACTTTCAAGATAGTGTTATAGTTTCCTACACCCGCATCGACAGAACATTTTCATTTGGCAAAACAAAAAAGCAGCTTTCGAAAAGCCTTCTCGTAATCTGGAAAAGTGTTCGTTTATGCGGGCAATTCTGTTATTCTGTAATTCGTTTCCATCTTTCAATGTTTGTTGTGACAGAAGAGTATTAACGTGAAAGAAATGGTTTTTACTTTTTGGGATAAGGGGACGTTGCCCCGCCCTCCAGGTTTTGTTACTCACATATTTATAAATGGTTCTTATAAACTTTGTTGACACACATGAAATCGATAGGAAATTATATTGAACTTTAATGGGTATTCCGATAGCGTGGCATAGAAAAAATATTTGCTTGTTCGATGAAAATACAATGTTGGCAACAATTTGGACATTTCCATTACTTCCCGTAAAGGCACAGTGAACCTTGAGGTTCAACTGAAAATTTTCTAATCCCAATATAACCTTTTCTTGTAAAAAGATTAACCAGGGACCACATAACGCACATGCTAGCAGAAGATTACGGGACGAGTTGGACAAAACAAACTTCTTGAGGACCTTTAGGTCTTGAGGGAGAGACCTTTGCCCAGCAGTGGGAGATCCAGGGTAACAGTAAATCTAACGTTCTGGCAGCTTGAAGGTTTTACACAAAATCAAGAGTAGTTAGCTATATTTCAAAACATTTCCAACAAACATTTCAAAGCACTGTCTTTCAAGGTAGTTCGCCAAATTGTTCAAAGGTACTTTACACATTTCTCCATCAATTAATAGCTCACAAACTACCCTTGATTAATGCTAATCCGTGGCCCACTAACCGAGTTTTTACTCAACCGAGCAAAGTGTCTAACTTTGTGATTGTGAGTATCGACCAACACCATTGCCTACTGAAAGGGATACTATGGTGATACGGCAAAAGCAAACATTCATAAATGCTTTTGTCACGATTACCCACCCACATGCCAGCAATTGGACTAACGATTTATTTAATTGTAGTTGTATAATGTGTAACAGTGTAACCTTTTTTACCAAGGCTTCGGAAATATTCTCTTGCCCTCAAAACAAGTCATGGGGTAAAACATTAAAGAAGACTTCTTTTCCTGGCCAGTTAAACAAGACGACTCATATATTTTTAAATTTGATTAAGACCAATTCATCATCATATTCATCTTGTTAATATTTTAAGGCTGCAAGGCAATACAAGGTTTTAGCGGTCTTATCAAGGAAGTTCAAACCGCAACTAAAGGTGGTATCTTTCTTTATCTCAGAGGACATTTTTATCTTCAGCACTTCGTACTATTGAGGCACACCCCAACCGGGCCTAGAAATGTATTGAGGCCAATGGTACGATGCTCCGTACTTCCTTATTCACGGCACCTGACGGGCGTTTCCTTCGCGAAATGCAGTATAAACCCACTTTGATGGCGCTCTTCCTGCCTATCTGACTGCAGCGCAGATTTGTATCTTTATTTGCTCCTATTTATGAGTTTAGATTTCTGGGAAGCATGACAGAGTGGGTGACATAAACCAGTAGTTCTGCGAATCAAATAAGCTGAATCCTATTATTTATTTCTGTAAATTAATAACAGAGCAAATCTGTTTTCAGTTCAACTTCCGAATCACGTTTTGGGTGCTGAAATTGAAAACAAATATTTGTAGCGCATCAAATGTTTAATTGGGTCGGATTTGGGAATCGAAAACGGTCGCTCCGTTCATGATAAATAAAAACAAACCAACGTAAACCAGGACACATAAAAACGTAACGACATCACTCTCGGGTGTCGATAAAGATTTTCATCTGAGCAATAAACATAATAAATCTCAGATGGGACATAGAATACAAAATGATGATAAAAAACTTCAATGAAAGACATTAGAAACAATCATAAAGTAGAACATCTTTTTCGATTACAGCGAAAATTATCCGAGGTATATAATTTTTTACTTCCTTCCAAACTAAGTCGTACCTTGCTTGTCAAACATACTCAACGATTACTCCTACAAAACGTCTTCGAACACAGATAACTTATCTCCATTTCGGAAATAAGTACGAAGCAATTAGCGAGTAGCGGGAAGCAATTTATCACGGTCGGAAGGCGAGGCAATGAATGGCGCCCGACTGGGTCCCGCGGTAACGCCGGGACTCTAATCTCTTCCAGCGGAGTGGGTACCGCACAGGCAATCTCCCAGGCGACGGTAGACCACTAAATCGTTAAACTGTTAAGTAAAAACGCTGATGGAAGCGGGAACAAAGTTTTTATTTAACCATGAAGAAAAATCTTGAGATATTAACTTATCAAAAGAAAGAAGTTTCGACTTTTCGCCTTTAAGTTTCACAAATTTTCATATTTGTGTTGAAAAGTTTCCTTAAGCTGAGCATCCTTGGGCTTATTATAACATTTTTTAGCTTGTCTTGTCATAACATGTTCTTACATTTATAACAACAGCGAGAATGCCCATATATTTAATTTTATGACTTCCTAAGTTTAGAGATATTCACAAACGTTTTCATCCGAATTTAAGAGCACTGTGAGATAAGTTTCTATTGCTTTTTGCGTTACGACTCTTTGGTTAACTCCATACCGTTTTTTTGTTGTGTTGGGTTCCAATTGTGTATTTTGATATTCGCCGGAATTTGGTGTCCTGCCAAGTCATCATCATCATTCAAGTATGCTTTCCAAATAAGTTATGGTGATCAAATTATTTCTACCCATTATCTTTTAGCATGTGGTGAAAGTATTTAAGATCATCAGTACTTACCATGTAGGCATGTATACAATGACTTGGATGTTTTCAAGTAAAATACCTGATAATGTCTGGAATTGATTTATACCGGAATACACATAATCATATCTTAATGCAGCACGCTTCATGATAAGATATTCATTAATGTAAATTATTTCATAACATTTCACTTTGTTTCTAGACTTTTCGGCCTTCTATCTTGGCTTAAGTACATTTTTATCCAATTGATCAAAATTTCGTGTTCGTAAGACTATCAAATATTATAGCCACATCAACTTTTGAACAGCCATAGCTCTCATAAAACTAGGTATTCAGAGGAGACGAACTGACATTAACCTATAAACACTACTGTGACTGCATTCTTTGGATACGACATGGACTATAAACGTTTCATTTGTGACACGAGGATCATGTTTATAGTTAGTGTCGTTGGTTTAGTCTTCAGAAGTGGCATCAATGGATATTATGTCTGCCTTACTTACATACCGTCAATATTTTTAATAAGCAAAGGAAAATAACGGGATAAATTATCGTCGACAATGCTTACTTTCTCTAAACTCATGATAATAACAAAGATTACTCATCCACCTTCGAAGTCTACGACGTCGGGGACCGGGCGGTGCGCCTCAAGTGGACCTGGGCAGGACATCTAGCTAGACGCGGAGATGGCCGATGGAGCAAGGCTTTGACCGAGTGGTGGCCAAGGTTAGGCCAGCGAAACCGACGATATCGACATTGCCGATGACGCCAAAATTGCGGAAAACTCCTGGATAAGGGACTCAGAAAACCAGAAAGTGTGGCAGAAGAAAGCGGAGGCCTGTACCTAGCGGTGGGTGATATGATGACTTATCGTTTGAGAAATAACGTCGCATTTGCTCCACTCTTAGATTAAACAAACAATAATACGACACTCATCAAACCACAAAGGAGATCAAGTGGGATCTCTGTACAAAATCCGGTGTCGTCTTATCCGTATTTCTCGAGTACTGGGACGCAAGCTGATTACCGTAACAACGGGATGTCTGTTACAATTGTTACGAACAATGAATAGTAATGGTTCCACGTGTAGTAGCTGCGCGTGGACAGTTTTATGTGTTTAATCCTAGTATTAAAGTTTATTAATGGATGCTATTGTCTCATCTTGTGTCTGTGTGATTAACTGATTATTATTGTATGTATAGAGATGTTATTCAAGTGTTTTTTCTTGTATCATATCATATCTGTTAGTGTTCATAGTTGTCATCTTTCTTCGTAATCTTGTCTTAGAAACAAGTTTTCAAAATGATGCCACAAATCCCAATGAGTAATCCATATAATCGTGATTTAACGATATAAAATGCCTACAGACGTAGTGTGGCTCACCAGAAACCAAAGAGTCCATTAAACACGCCACTCGATTGACTATAGATTTTACAGTAAACCTTATTCTGCTCACTTTGTACTACTTCCTTATTACCTACGTCACTACTTTGAATGATCCCTTTATAACGTCGATGTCGATTCAATTTATTAATGTCACACAAATTAATTCTAGCTACCTGAATTGATAACTGGTAATTTACTGAGGCTGAAATAAGTTGTGTTAACAGAACACTATAAGTACTATTTATATTCGTAACAATTTTCAGGCTGTCACCTGGATCAACTAATCCATCAAGGAGCTCAGAAGAAATGTTCCAATTTTATTATTCACGCATCTGTAGACTAGGAAATAGGCACAGATTGTAGCAACTTCCTCTAGAGATTAAGGACTTGATAAATCTTCAGAATATACAGTCAGATCAGAGGGGTTCAAATAAACAGGGATGCAGTTGAGAGTGAAATTGCAAAGACATCTGCAAAACCTGGAAGATTCCTTATTGATATTATTAATGATTGTGTCTCATCTGCGTCAACCTTGCAATGAATTCGTTATGTGTGTTCTTGGTTGGTCAGTATGTATTCTCTTTGCAAGGTACGACTTTCTTCAATGTCAGTAGCTTTGTGTGGGTGCCTATTAATTTGTCTATCATTCATAAGGTTTAATTTGAAAAGTGCAAGTGGAAGATTTCTATTATATTGCGTAGTTGTGGCAGTAGATAAGTTTCTATACAGGGTTTTGTTAAATAAATACCAGATACATCTAGTATTTCTTGTTTCAGTAGTCTAATTTTAATGTCATTGCTAATTGAGGAATGAAGCTTAAAAATATACAGTACACTCAAAATAAAACTGTTCTCATACATAATCATATAATTTCAACACAAATCCTTCAGAAAGATTAAATCAAGTATGGCAAAATAAAAAAACATTCAATCCACAGAATTTAGAGTATTTCGTAACTCCAAACCATTTAGTTTTTTATAGTAGCTCTCAAACATAAAAACCAAAAAGCTTGAGCTGATTCAATTACGCCGAAACAGGCGAATGCAATTGGTCATTATTTACAACAAAAGTAAGAAAATTTCCGTTAAGAGCCGATAACACAAGTCAAAGCGGCGTGGGTAGATGAATCATCAGTTGATGTCATTGACGATGACCAAATTAGACTTATTGTAAACACCTGATAAATGAGCCATAAACACTATATTTGCATCTCTGCAACACAGATTAAAAATTGGATTTCTAGTTCAACTTCTAGAAAATCCTAGTCGGTTAAAAAGTCTAATGAATGAGTGCAACAAATATACAGTACATTGACATTATACAAACTACTACATTATAACCATTGGACTGAGTTTTTGTTACGCCGAAGCCGCTGCGCAAACCGTATCGCATTGTCGACTGAGTTATAACAGGCGTGACAAAAGCACAATCCATTACAGTCAAACAAAACACCATAACAAGCCGTTCGTGTGCAAATCATAGATCGTGGAGCAACGTAATCGAAAAAAGTGTGAAAATAAAAAATAAGGTGGTATCGGAGCGGCGCAGCAAGAGGTGCGTGCGCGTCGGACTCCGGCGTGCGAATGATGCGTTTAGTAAGTGCGTAGACTGTACCGATCGTGAGTTGCGCACGGGCAGCGTGTGTCCGGAGTCGGCCGCGGTGTCGCCCTCGGCGCTCTCCCGCAGGAAGCCGCCGTCGTCCGACGACGAGCCGGACGGGTCCTTCGCGGCCATGTCAAACATACACGTGCCAATGATACATGACAAAACACGGTGCAACAACTTACTCAACGTTCCGGCGCTTCGCCCTTCGCCTGCTTATTATAAACAAGAGTCACAAACGAGGTGCGTCCCTAATGGACTTCGAGTTGAAAGTGAAACTGAAATGCTTGCACGGCTTGTGGAAAATCGATGCGACCGGTGTCCGGCATGCGTCGAATGTACCCTTACTGGTTGGAAGGTCGTCGTATACGTCTAACCATCAATCATAGTGGGACCGAGAGCCGGCCACTACTTGACACGCGACCATCAGCCGGTGTTTTCGTGAACATAGAAATTATCTAGGTACATGTCACATAACTACCACTGTTCTGTGTTTATCTATTTCTAAACAGTGTTCGAGCTTTATCGTGATTACACAGCGGCGTGCTCTAACAAACTGCGTCGCCCTGGCAACGGTGCATCTTACAGAAAAAAAAACATTTCGTCAAGCTATGATCGCTACCGTGCTAGCTACAAATAGTCACCTGCCAGCTGTAGAGGTATGGGAACATATCTACATTTTTTCCAGCGGTTGTGCGTCAGCCATTTCGATGCAATTTTTGTCACGCTTTGACAGGATTTCTAAAAAATTTCGTCACTGCACACTCGACAAAAGCCGGCTTTGCTAAATGAGCGATTTAGAGAAGTTCATGATGAATAATATAATGATAAGAACTGACAGGTGTCGTGGCGGCATGGGCAGAGGGCACATTCGCCTTACGCGGATATGTCGGCACAACTGTGGCGTGGCGGCTATTAGCAACTGTTCTCAAAGACCCAAACAATGAGAGTGATCGCGGCTTGGTACGCGATTCGGACGCCCTTACTAATCGATAAAACTAACTAAAGCTTTAATTTAGCTTTATCGCTAAAGTTAACAATCGATTAGAGGCACAAACTGTAGGCGAAAGCAAGCAAATGGCGACTGCAGGCTTTCAGCAAAAATTAGGTCGATTTGACCTTTGTTGTTGCCGTGAGGAAATGCTTTAAGGTCTGGTCACATCGCAATTTTACACGTTGCGTTTCTTTTACGCTTTGTTAAGGCAAGTTTCTACTTTCCACCTACTCTATGCTAGAGTAGAAGTTTACTATCTGTTCCCAAAAAACCAACTGAACAATAATTCAGTACATCAAAGTTGGATAGTAATTTTCACAATATCGTGAATGTACTGCAGTTCGGAAGATTAGTAATCAGAATCACCTTCACATGAAATAGGCTACGTTATGTGTTGCAACTTGAAGTCGCCGATCCGTGCCAAGCAATATGAGCAGACCTTAACAACTAGAATTTATTGCACTGAAGTTTATAATAGAGTTAACGGGGCTAAAATAAATTGGACTGTAATGAAAGCAAGGCTGCCACGTTCCTGCATTACCTACATGTATAATAATGTACTCATTACTATAAATATTAATTTCAAAACAGCCATGATGCAATATGTTAATTACAGATTAGTACACGGTTGGGTGTATAAATGAATGAAATCATTTTGTTATATCACCGACTTAGATGATGATATTAGTAACACATAACTGATTCAAGCATGGAACTAATCCATCATGATTTGCGTACATATGAGTTGAATGAAAAACGAACATAACGTCCGTTTCAATTTCTAAACTAAGTACTAGGCACTAGGCGCGCATTGTTCTAAAGAGTTGTTTTATAACTTTCATTCATTTACAAGCATATTATTCATAAATAAGATTTACTAACCGATCACGCTTGACGAAAAATTTATACTAAAAAGACTAACACGTTTCACTTTGTACTAGGCGCATATGAATTCCTAAGAAATGTTACTAAAACCTTCTAATGCAAGCATTTTAAACATGTTTTCGTGTAATCGATCACGCTTGACGAAAAAGGAAACAATAAAACGACCTCTAACATAGACCTACTTCTTAGAGAAGTACCAGGCGCGCAGAAGTTCTGAAGAGGTGTTCCCTTACCCTGGCGAGTTTGTTGGGCATCGGCTGTAGGTGTGGTGTGTGGTGCCTGGGTGGTCCAACTGCGAGCTCCGGGTTGAGGGCCAGAATAGCGTCGATCTCCACCTCCTTGCCCTTGGTTTCGCCACGCTCGTACCATTCCACTGTGACCGACCTCGTCTCCAAGTTGACCCCGGAGACGATCGCCGAATGGACCCGGCCTGGAAATGGTGAAAATAAACAATTATTGCAAGGTCCTTCTAGGAGCAGTCACTATTTTTAAGGACGTCGGGAATATTTCGGTAAAAAAGGTTTACTCTAACATTTATTTATTAATTTTAACTTGGGTAATTTGGCAACAGACAAACGCATTTATCAATTTTGCGGCAAACGCTAAAGTAATTAATTAACTCTATACACATGAAAGTCAAAACATTCATGAGAAATTCTGAAGAATTTAACTCACATTTTATGTACAAAAGGCAATATAGTAATGACCTCTTGAAAAGGCTGTGCAAACAAAATACATGAGAGCAAAACACAGTGCAAAACCTTTGTAAAGTTTAAACAGTTGCTGTATGTATTATAAAACCATGAATAGATTTTTCACAGACATGTAGATTGGAAAAAATGGCAAAAACAAGTTCTTCAAAGAACTGTTTTATTATCACAGTGAAATATGAACTCATCAGACATGACTATCCAAAACATGATGCCAAAACCGTTATGCTAAATTGCAAGTGCCACAATTCTGGTGCAAAGTCCGACGATAAATTATGAGCATCCCGCTTGGGAAGTTTGTAATCAGTTTTGGTCATGCAAGGATAGACTATCTCGCAATACACACTTTCTTAATGTCTTGTCTTGAAATATGAATTAACGTTTCAGGAAGATAGCCTGAAAATCTGAAAATAAACTCAGAAGTGCACTTTTCAAGTCAAAAATATTATTTTCCTCGCCAGCCTCAACTATGTTAGACTGGTGTTCCAGTCTAACCAGACTGTCTGTCTGACTTCCACAACCCACTGGATAACACAGTACCCCTTACTTGTCAGACTTACCGCTGCTGACGCCGCTTGACTTGGGCTTCTGACTGAACGTCGCATACCAATCAAAGAATAGTAAGAATCAGGGTCATAGAACAAGGGAGTCTATTACACAGCATGTACCAGGGCTACATTAAAAGGCAACTGTTTAGTCACAGACTAATTGAATTCATATACAGTACATCTGTGTATAGGTACGTCCACAGGGGGGCAGGGTCGTCTGCGACAAAGGGGGGGTGACTAGACGCATTAAACAAACTGCCTTGTGTGGCTGCGCGGTTTACAAAAATGAAGGAAGTTGGTGTTTTTCTAATATGATTTCAGTCTATGTTTACTGAATAAATATCCGTTAACCAGCTCAACTGTATGTTTTCAAAATATTTGGACTTCCCATTTTAAACACAGGTCATTAAAATCACAAAATGTTGCAAGTTTGTACGAGTGATGTATTCATTTCAATGAATCCAAAAACATTTTCTGTGCGAACACCACACGAAAGATCAAAGATATCACTTTACTCACGGATAAAATATAAGCAAGGAAAGTTAATATTGGCGTGACTGTCAGTCACCGCTGCGGATTTTTGGCACACATCATAACTGAACATAAAACGCGAATGAACGTACAAAATTTAATAAAAGAACCCTCGACATATTCACAACTGAGTGATTTTTGTACGATTTTGCTATTGCGAGCATAGCATTTTAAACGGCTGGAAAAACTGCTTTTAAACAGACAAAATGTACAAAGTAAATAGAGCTTCCCATTAATAGAGTCCTCCCAGCATCCTCATCAATTCCATGGACAATAATGGATGACAGTGAAAAGTCAAAACAAACAAAGAGCTAATTATAGAGTCGGGACAAGGTTACCGACCTTCCCCAGTTGCCTGTGGTCCCGACGCGCCCCTTTATTAGCGTGAGTATAAACAAAACGACCAACAATTTCAAAACGTATCATGTAAACAATAGGGAGTTTAAATTTCGTTTTCCGACCTTGTTCAGAAAGTGTTCTTTTATTATTACTACAGGAAACGGGATATTTACCATGTTTACTATTTTTGTTGAGTTCCCGATATTTCGGCGCTGTTGCAAGCACCATGATCACGGATAACGGTAACGGTTTATCCGTGATCATGGTGCTTGCAACAGCGCCGAAATATCGGGAACTCAACAAAAATAGTAAACATGGTAAATATCCCGTTTCCTGTAGTAATAATGTTAGTGACCATGATAGTTTAAAATCTTATAAGTGTTCTTTTGTCAGGTGTCTGTTCAACTGCTACAATGCGAAGGTTTTTAACTTTTAATCAGGTTTGTCGTGACAGCAACAACCACCTTATGATGATACTTACACCACAGAAGCGATTCCCGTATATTTATGAATATTCGCATCCAAATATCAGACTCAGTCAGTCAAAAATACCTCACACTTTTGAAAAGTTATTGACATTGATTGTCGCCTAGATTGTTAACGGTTTTAATAATGGAAATTGACCTTCTCCTGTAGTCTATGTTAACGTTTAGATACACAAGTGCTTACATCTACATGATAGTTGAGATTGTTGGGATTTTTCTAGCTATTGCTTATCGTTTATGGTAATTTAAAAGCGCTTTGCATCGAGTTATTGCCATATTCGATTGCTGTGAGTCATCGCCTCAACGGGTAATAAGGATAAGACAAGCGGTAGTTGAAGACCTAGCAGCAGACAGTTGAATGAAGTATTAAGACCTGTGGTAACATTGACATGTTCAAAACCAAGAGAAAACGAGATCCAATAGAAATAGCTGAATACATACATAGGACATAAGATGAAAAGAGAAACTTTTGAGATAGATATGTTGATGCTTTATGGAATACCAACATTTAAAAAAAAACCTTTTACAAGGCTATAATTGATAACCAGGGTTCAACCGAAGAACGATGACTAAAGGAGAACCTGAGGATGGACTGAGAGACAATAAAATAACTAGGAAGAAATATCAAAAAGAAGATGTTGAAAGTCAAAACAGTTAGCTCATAATCATAGGTAAACAAGGTTATTATTGAATAATAGGCCAACGACCAGTATGATGTAAACGCTAAAATATTATCGGGTCAAGGCTGTCGACCTGCGACGACCGACATAATCAACATGTATCGTACGTTGCATTGAAGAGACGACGTAGATATGTAGTTATAATTTATAGAATATTGAGCATCTGAATGATAGAGACAATGAAGATAAAGCAGAACAAACTACAAATAATCTCAATGATTTGATGAAAGAAAAAGGTGTTAATGAAAAAGAATACGAATAACATACCATTAATAGTCAGAAATATAAGAGCCACAAATGGTGAGATAAATCCAGTCGAAAAGCTTATCTACAGATTAATTGAGCTGAATTTACATACATTTGGGGTATGCAAATACGAAAATTGCCAATTTGCCTATAGAAAACCTCCAAGTGGTTTGATGAGTGTCAATAACTCTGGCACTTTTGCGCGATCAATGATCATTAAGATAATAAGGTTTTGTTTCATGACTTTTAGTTACTGGCCAGAATTTTGCGTGATTCACTAGTGCTGTACCTATAACGATCACAAAAACCAATCGTCACCTCTCAATGTACCTAGAAAGCACCTTTTTGTTCAAAAACCGAACAAAAGCCATGTACGCAGAACAGATTATGCTTACATTGTGTTCGCAGAGCATTGTGATAAGGTCGTCCGCATCAACTGAGCCAGTAATAAATTATCCGAGCGGAATACCGCAGACGTACACTATTACACTGTCATCGTAAGAATTCATGCTTTCACATGTGTAAGGCAATATAGACAGAACGTTTTTAGTGCCGATTGTATCGACTGCACTGCAATTGGATTTTACCAATGTGGTGGAGTTAACACCTTGCTAGGTGCCTAGGTGGCCGGTTTAGGTGGAGCGACGATCTTCGTAGAGTGGCTGGTAGAAGCTGGATGAGAGTTACCGAGAGTTGAGCTGAAAGGCAGTGGATTGCGGCAAAAAAGGTAGGTGGCCGGGTTAGATGGAGCGATCTCTGCAGAGTGCCTGGTAGCTGCTGGGTGAGAATTATCGAGATTCGCGAGGAGTAGCATTGGATTGATCTAAGCTAATGATAAACAGGTAAAACGAACTCTGGTGACTAGCAATGACCTGACGAAAAGGGCAAAAGGGAGTCGTATACTCAGCATCGAATGGAACAAAGTTATTAATAATTATGATGAACTCGATGATAGCAATGAAATTAGGCTTTCCAGGGCAAGGTTCATAAACTACTAACTAAAAATGTGTGGTTATGACGATTTAACAAATATTTTAGGGCTTTCAAGGCGAATGATATCTTTTTTTAGATTAATATTATGTTTCTATAAATAACAAAGAATAATACTTAAAATATTTTTGTATACAATATCTATTCATTATTACGCAAACCTATAACGCGACTAGTTATGTAAATTAAGACAATAAATAAAAAGCACGTGGTACAGATGTGACAAACATGTTCTGCTCTTAAGAAAGTCAAATAGTATTATCTAGACAGTCTTGTAAATTATTAACTATAAACTGCCATCTATTCTTTTCGAAACAAATGCTAAAATAAAAAATCTTCAAAATAAAAATGTCAACGAAAAGACAAATCAAGTAACTTTTCAAGACTGAGAGAAAACGATTATTATCACGAGTTGACTGACAGCTGCCACGTCTAAAGCAACATCGAACCGACTCGTACAAGTAAATTCAACTCCAGATACTTAAAAAAACATTCTTCATTCACTCCCCATTTTGCAGTACGTAGCTTCTAATATTGAACACACTACCGTCACCATGGTTACGCTCGGTGGACCCAACGAAAGTGGAACGAATCGCCGAAATAAAGCAAGCAAAAAACACCGTTATTGGAAATATGCTTTGATCGGTCACGTTTGTGAACAAACGTTGACTGTGCATTGGATTTACTGTTCAGCGAATTCACAGTAAGCTACATAAGCTAGTTGGTTAGCCTGCTTACTTTTGCAGGGATCCCATAAATCCTATCGTTTATTTTATTCAATAATTTTCCTCAGAAATTGTTACCCTTCAAAGGGTTTAAGTAAATTAAATGTCTACAAGTAGAAGTAATTTGGGTACTTCCCATTCCGATACCGACGCAACTCAAAATTAGAGCAAGGTTTTGTAGCTTGAGCATTGTATTCCTCATTCAACATTCGTTAGTCCTGTAATGCTTCCAAGGTCAGGGTAACGCTTCAATTTTGTATAACGTAATACTACAGGTATTTTAGCACCGGTTGATGGCAATAGGCTCTTCCCCTATTACATGGGACTTAAACATAACTAGCGAAATGCGGGTGTACTATTAGGTACATCTCTGCCTAACCCTTCGGGGATTTCAGGCGTGATGTTATGTTATTGTATTGTATTGTATAACGGGCTGGTGTCCGCAACTCCACGTCCACAGCGCGTATTTTGCGTGCGGTATGTTATGTTATTTATATTAAATGGCACCTAAATGGTATTGTTTAAAATATTCTTATTACAAAAGTACGAAATGCTCGGGTTCGCAATACAGTTCAGGCCGCTCTGTTGTTCAAAATACGACCCCTATTAACTGCTTATGGTGTTCGGATTTCTCATAAAACGTGACTAGTGATAACCGCAGTTATCAAGGCCGCCAGAACTTCGAACAACGGCCGATTTCACTCTCACCTGATAATTTCATTTGTTGCGTTAAATCAATCAATATTTTATTAGTGTGGCGTGATTTGTGCGATGTCCAATCTGATATACAGCTTGATTTGTGTTAAACGCTGATTAGTCTTGTAACGAATAGGATGACTTTTTCAATTCCACTAATTAACGTAAAATATTATGATGGCTCTCTTTGTGTTTCATACAGATAAAAATATACAGCGCTTGACGCTGTATACTTTTGATATTTTAATGTGTGGCTTCCGACAGGCTTCGACTCACCCGCTTTTACATGGGACTTAAACATAACTGGTGAAATATGGGTGTACTATAAATACTACCAAACCCGTCGTGGATAACAGACGGAATATGTCATGCTATCAAAGATCCTAAGTGCAATAATATTTTGAAACTTCACACCTACAGTCAGAGATGGCGCCACCTATCACAATTAGCAATATAACTAGCATTGTCATTCTGAATTGCCGCAGTCATGTTTCCTATACCGTTAGACCATGATTAATTTTAATCATAGACACGCTTTGAATGGATATTGTCACGACACCTCGAAATCGTGCTGTCCAATATACGAATAACTCATTAAATCACGCTTGTAATCCCCGAAAGGTTAAGCAGACAGAGGTACCTATAGAAGTCCCATAAATGAAACAGGGAGGGGTGAGCCTATTGCCATTAACTGGGCGCAAAAGCAAACTTAATAATACACTAGGTCCTAAACAAAACATCGGGATATAGACATTAGTTCATAAGTATCGTAATAACTTACATTAAGTGGGTGTAATTATATGCAAATATTAGCCAACACCTTCGTTTATGCACAAATGGGTTACGTTGCAAAACGGCTAACAATTTTGGGGTGCCTTGCGAAAATTGGCCTCGAGAATGGAGCTCCAAATTACTGTCTTGTGCACGCTAATGTAAGGTAAACAAGTGTTTACTTCAAAGGAATAGGATCAAAGGACTGTGTAGTACGCGGAAAGAAGGCATTTAATTGTTGAAAACAAACACAAAACATCTGAGGATACTAATTAAATAGCCATGGGGATAAACATTGGAGTACCCTAAGGCGTTGTGAATAATTATTTAACATTAGAGGCATAACAAAAACCGAAACGATTGGTTTTAAATCGTGATAAAAAGATGAATCGACGCCGATTTAAACCTCGTGCACCAAAACTAAAAATAATCAAGTAAAAAAACCAGGTTAGTTTTTCTGAAGCCTAATTGGCTTAATCTTAAACGATAGCAATAAACAAAAAGGCAACAGTAAAAACTAGTTCGCATCGTAGCTCATTGGAGTAACTGCGAAAGTGCGAACATCCGGATATCAGTGGCTTTCATACCGGTGCGGCGCGCGGCGTCGCGACGTGATATCGCAATGCAATGACAGGACTTTGATATGAGAAAAGAAATAAACAATGGCTGTCTTCAAAACCTTTAAATAATATCGATGGTATGAAGTGACGGTTTATCTCGATATAAATGTTTTTCTTCTTTTCTATTTTGAGAAAAAACTGCGATGTTTGCTGTGTTGTCGACGCTTAAACCGTATCATTTTCGCCAGTAGAGCCTACTGGCGAAAATGATACGGTTTTTCATGTCGAATCGTAAACTTGATAAAGAAAAGAGAGTAATTAAAGACTAGGGAATAACATAACGGCATAGCTCTAACAAGCTTAATTCTATTGCTTCATTTGCTTGATAAATTAGTCTGCTCTTTTATACGACGTAATTAACGGAATGAACGTGGTTGATCTATCAATATGAAAGGTATTCCTATTGTGAGTGTGTATCAACATCCCAGTATCGTATTAAAAAACTATCACTTAACATATCAAACAGTTAATACCATGAGAATGTTGTTGTCGTACAAGACAGGATATTGATAGTCGGTGCAAAAAATCCAAACAATAGCTTTAAAATTGAAAATAACAAAAGACACTAATTAGAACCGTTAACAATTTCGCGTGAAACTGGCCATATCTTTGATTAAGGAAGCGGTTGTAAGCTCACATCCTCTTTGCTTAGCAAAAGAGAATCTGGCTAGGTGCCAGGAAACGCTTGGGGAGAAACACTAGCAATTTCATATTCCTGGGCCAGACTACTATTAGTAGGGCAGAGAATATTCGGGATGTCGCCAAAATTCAGCATTCATTTCGCGGATGAGAATCAAGATAACTTCGTAAAGTTTCTTCTCTGCAGTTTTAGCAACAAATCACTACACTACACTGCACTGCACACATAGTATAAGAAACGCACGTAATTTTATGCATAGTCATAATAATTGAAGATTATCTAAACGCGATGAGACATGGCATGAATATAAATGGTCTTTATAATATCGAAGAACCAGATATAATACGCATCATTGATCGATTTTCACTTCCTACAGCGATAAATAAATACAACTTGATCTCAAGTAATTATTTACTTATTGCTCTGAGAATTAATGTCCGGGAACGGACTAAAGTTGCTAATTAAACGTAATCAATTTAATAGTCCAAGTGGTGTAGGGCGTGTAGTTTCAATTTATCAAGGGCTTGCATCTGACCCAATTGAGGTATGGCAGTTACGCGATTACTGTGTCAAGGTCAATTGGTTTATATTTGAACTTTGATGGATGGCATCTGGACGTGCCTCTACTGATAATAGATTTTGCTTTCTCTGTATCCATCAGCTGACTTCGACAAGTTCCTTGATGTTGTATTCGTTGCTACTTCTTTAGAAGAAGACTAGACAGATACAATGCAAAGAATTGATGGTGTGGATGATGTGAATAGCCAAAATAACGCAAGAAAACAAGGAGGTTACAAACTCCACGTGCAAACGGTCATTGAATCCAGATGTTAACCTGATCTATAATAAAAGAGTACTACAAAAATCGATTAACCACATACTTAAAATCACAGACGCAAGGAAATGCAAAAACTAGATATTATGACTACATCGCATGAGACGGTACACGCAACACTTCACTAACTGAAAGCATTCGGTTCGAAGATGACAGTAATTAATACATCGCCATTGTTCCTTTTCCACCTGTCGCATAAACTCTTGAAAAAGAAATCGTTAACGCTGAGCCGTGTTCAGAAAAAATAAGCTCTGCCGTTTCTGGAGTTGACGTTATAGAAATTGTGATAGCTGTTTGAAGATGAGTCACGCGAAGATTTGTGTCGTATTCGCGTCATAACGATGATTCTGTTTGTTTGGGTTAGGTTAGGTTAGTTAAAATAATCTACAAGGAAATGAAAAAATATATGATTTAGTGCATCGAGACGGACGTTAACCTTTTAACGGCAAAAGCCTTGGTCCTATACCTGAACAATTTAGAATACAATTCGTACCCATAATAAATGAAAATGGTGAGAATGATATATCGCATTAAGAAGAATCAGATAAGAAGCAACAATAAAATTTAAGTGATCATCCTACAATAGAAACAACTCAACAGTCGTTATTTTTACAGGTGTAATAGACGCAACAAGCATTTTAATAGT
The DNA here is from genome assembly GCA_905163415.1 of Noctua fimbriata. Lineage (NCBI taxonomy): Eukaryota > Metazoa > Arthropoda > Insecta > Lepidoptera > Noctuidae > Noctua > Noctua fimbriata. The sequence goes on from LR990923.1 coordinate 2,387,423, forward strand.
TAATTAGAATGATAGAGCATAGAGAAGCAGTGGACTGTAAAACAAGAGCCGAAAAAAGCTGTATCTTTCACGAGTATCATGTGTTCAGTACAGTTTATCGCATCAATTGCAAAACGCGTGACGTTTTACATGACGTAGGTGATGTTACTAATCATGCTAATTAATAAGTTAATAAGGACACGCACGATAAGTATGAATTGATTTCTTTAGGTTGACATCTAAATATTAAATGGAAACCACTATCGTAGAGCCAAAAGTGCCCGGATGACATTTTCATGGAAAACGGAGTTCCGGTAAGTAAGTATACCGTCCCCGTTCACATGGTAACATTACATTACCTTACACACTGAATACTCAAGTGTCTAACGGTAGTCCAAGATCGATGATCAGCGATCGATCCTTAAATAAATCCTAGGAAACACCAGCTGAACCATGGAATACGTGGCGTAGTGCCAAAAGCGTACATGTGACCAAATTCTGAAAAACTTTCTTTGTTCGTATATTGGAGGAAATGAGAGATCATTATGGGCTGGTCGCATGGCCAGTGACGATTTCGTATGGCATCAGGCCGCCGTGTCATTGACCCGTTAACACATCGCTTAGCTAATTATAAATCGGGTGGGTTTCCTTATGTGAGCTTATTTCGTTTTAGTTTCTGGTTTTCTGCTTAGCCCATTCCGGCTTATTAACATGCTCGTAAAATCCGAATCAGGATTAGATTTTATGGGAAGTAAATTTAGAGGAGTATTTGATGTAGCATGTTATGAATTTGCTTTCAAGTGAAAGAATTTCCTGAAGACTGACTCATGAGCATAAGAATAAATTACATTAATATTACGAAAAGCAATTAAAATCATAATGGATAAAGCAAAAGAAATTGTTGAGTATGGTTTGAAAGTCAATGTAGTATATTACCAAAGACTCTTCCGCAGTTTAAATATTTGGCAGCTTAGAGTGAATTCAAAAAGAATAAACGGTGTAATATTAGAGAAAGAAACCAGCATGTAATAAATATGCTTATCGCGAGAATAAAACTATGACTAATCCAAAACAGAAGCGTCAAGCTAGTCACATACTTGAAAACGAATGCATTTCATTTTTAGTTCCTGATGTTTGAATAATAATGGTAAGCGGATGATCTCAGAACAAGGAAGAGAGAAACAGACAACTTTATTCTGAAGGACAACACACACACGAAAACACGAGAATCACCGAGTCACGAGAATTATAGACCAATAAAAGAAAGTTTAGAAAGGAATTCCACAAATTAAAGCATTTTTCGCACAATCAAACCAGAAATTAAAAACCCAAAACAATAACTTAATTTAAACACAAACAGCCACAATCAAAGTCACAAAGCAGCACGATGTAACATTCTAACCTATAATTACATGACAGGTAAAAGTAGAAAAGAAACCAGCTCACAGTACTTATTCCCACGGTCAAGATCGCAACAAGGGAGAGACGGCGAAGCGGCGTGCAATTACTAGAGAAGCGTGAATGCAATCATTCATATACGTATAATTTTAATAGATTGAGTTTCAATGAACAATTGTGGTGCCTTTACTAGGAAGGCAAAGAAATTTCTTCGTGTAATGAAACTTTAGTCGGCAGTCGTGACTGCGTGTTGAGTTTCAAAGCAAGAGAAGGGTAATTTAACATAAACTTTTATTAACTTATGAAGCTGAATCTTTGAATAAAACGGACATTAAACGAGAGGTCTGTTTTGCGATACTTTAAAGTCCAATTTCGGTATGGAAGAATCTTGGATCGATCTGCGAAGTCCCAAAATATTGCCATCTCTCACAACAATCAAGAAGATTCTCTTTTCTCATCTTATTCTCAAACAAACATTCTTCATTTGACCAATAATTTGCATGCAAACCAGCAAATACTTCACTAACAAGATCTAACAATCTGAACAAACGAGGTATTAGCGTCAAACTAGCGACGAGGCGACGACACAGGTCAAAGATCTTGGCGACAGTAGGCGAAGCTACTCCGTATATGGGCCGACTACAAACAGCTACTCCTAGGGTCAATAGCGACTCTCGCCGCAAAACTTCCACATCAGAATTTCTGGAGCAGGGATTTTGTTTAGTATTGCTGAAGTAAACAAAGTCGAACTTTTAGGAACTATTCTTTATCGAAGTAAGACATTAGTATGCCTTACTACGTTCGAAGATAATTCCACAAAATTAAACCAGAATCTAGATGGTTCAGGATCGGTTTCATGATAAGAATTAAAACGAGGTCAAAGTTGAAGCTTCTGTAAAGCTTTACTTTGGATAGGAGATTAAAACATTAGAGTGGTTTCGGTTTATGTTACTGAAAGACAGAATTGGGGCATCGAAACCTGATACAAGAAAATGAGTTCAAGACATTAGAAAACATTGCAATCAGGGCCGCTTCATAGCCAAAACTGGAACATGAATAGCCTCCCATTAAGTTTAAGGAAAAGAGAGGGATTATATACGATGATTTCGTCATACAATTCTCTGTTCATGTAAGTATGCTCACAAAGTCGTCCTAAATAAGTACATGTTCATTTTTTTTCCTTATAAGTTCTTTTTCCGCAACATAACGCACATAACTAACTACACAGGCCGCTTCATAAATAATTTATCAGTGCGATGAAAACAACTATGGTTATTGTCACGAACGAAAACTTTTTAAAATATCCGATTGTGTCAAAAACAAAGCAAAGACACAATGTTTAGTTTGTTAAACCGGACTGTTTAATCACAAGTTATGGCAGCGAGCCAGTACCAACCGTTACCCTTGTGTAAACATAACTATATCGGATCAAATACATTCGGAACAGCGAATCGAAGACTTGCCTCTGTTTAGTAAAACAACAAGTAACAAGAGAGTGCTTCGAAACATGATCGAGCGACCATTACTTAGCGGCACAGTTTAGATTCAATCTAGTTTCACCAAGTTGGTGATTGCCTCAGAACATCCTCCAGTCAAGTCTATTCTTGAATGGATCCAAGGCGATCCTTCAGTGACTAATTAACGAATTTATTTGGTGCTGAGAGCTTCTTGTTTCACGTAATTAGTAGGAGTATTTATCTTCAAAAAATAGAAGTATTTAACGAGATTCGGTTACTCAAATAAAGGCAGATTATTTGTGTAATCAAATATTTTAAGTAGTTATTTGTTCAGTAGGCTGAACGCGAAGGAATGCAGAAAGTAGACGGGTAGAAGTAGACTTCTGAGTATAATACACCAGGACCCATGAACGGTTTCCGCTCTTCGTTTTTCCCTCTTCGTCCATGCAAGAGATGAAATCCTAAGACTACTACTATACTATACTAATACACCTTAGAGTGCTAGAAAATATTTAAAAGGATCGTAACATGAAATTCTTTGAAAGTCACCAATCTGCACCCAAGTATATTAAACACAAGTAAAAGTACAATCACGGCTAGCGGTAGTGAGTTCAGCGGTAATTTCGCGAGTCGACCGTGGCCCACATAGTGAAGACGATGTTTAATACATCATTATTTACAGACAAACGTTCCGCTATGCTATAAACTTTCGCTCTAGAGTGAACAATATAAATCTTGGATGCTTCATTAAACGCCACGATTTTTTTTTTCGCCTTTTTATAAACAGTAGATGGGTAAGCATGAATTTTTGGTGGCTTGATTTTTTCGTTTGACCAGACCTTCTTGTGCACTAGGCTGACTTTATGCCGAAATTCAGGTTTACTTCAAGAAGAAATGAGACAAATTGCAAGCGTTGGCGCTAGGTGCATATCCAACGTAACTTAAAGATTAAAATCTTCGAACAACCAACGAATACACGAGTCTTGACAAACGTATACAACGTGACTAATACATAACAAATGCATAATATGCAATCTAATATTTCTCCAAGGCAAGCAACTAAGACTTCCTTAAAACAATTACAAATATGTGATCAGACGTAGGCTTCCCATAAACTGGTACTCAGTCTAACCGCGTAAGACTATAGCTGTTCTATAGGTTCCCTGACGAATGCCAGAGGGTTCAAAGACCTCTTGGAGTCGTGGCCAGTCCGACTGCTATATTAGCCGATGGTGGGTGGAACTGGGAAGACCCGTGTTACACAGGATTAAATTATACGCAAGAATGGAACAGCTCAATTTTCATATTAAGCAAATTGTAAGGAGTACGTACTAAAGTTTATGTATTTACGACGTAAATATAGTAAAATGTAGATACAAAAACTTACTATTGTAACCGCTAAGTTTAAAATGTTCAAGTTGGTCTCTTGGTCGTTAAACACTGGTTTCCGCATGAAGATAATCCAATTAGAAGCCCGTTCAATTAGCATAACTAATCAGTAAGATAAACGTTACAGACCATGTATCGCTTCAAGTCCTTAGCTTAACACGTCATTAGTAATTAATCATGCCTTCACATCGCAGAGAGACGGTGCAGTCGATCTTAACAAGTAGAACCAAAGCCATTGTTTATCCATTCTTACGTGAACTATTCATAAATGCAACGGAAACCTGTCGCAAATCAATGGCACATATTTTAGTTATTATTTTGCAGTGCTCCTTAGAAGGTTACTTCACAGTAAGTGAAGTTAGAGAAGGTCTGCATGAGGTCTAAACAAAATGCAATTCAAGATTACAAGTGTACTTGTAATCTTGAATTGCATTTTGTTTAGATCACATTGATCTTGAAGGCCATCTCCATTAATCCGTTACTAAGAAGAGATGCTGATATTCGCCGTTTATATCTCCTTCTCTGCCCCACTCTTAACCAATGACGTTTCAAAAACTTTAGTGTTCGTTTCCGCAAATTTTAATTTGAACGCTACTACACCTTCTGTCTCCTTTCAATTGCATAGTGACTATATTGTGACTCAGACGATCCGGCGCAAACCGGCTAGACGGCCGGCGCCCGCGCATGCCCACTGACTGCACAGATTGCTGATGTTGTGGAGCAGCTAATAAATAAAACTCAAGACTATGCATAAACACGTCACTTTTATAGGTTAATTTAGTTTAGACGGATTAGGCGCACAATGCCACATTCTCAAAATGACATATTGAAATTTCGTAAAATGTCACATTCTCAAATTGTCATATTCCGAAAACGCCACATCGCAAAACGTCCATTAGCAAAATGCCATTTTCACTAAATGTCATTTTCGCAAAATGCCTTATCGTAAAATACCATTTTCGCACAATGTCAAATAATCGAAATGTCACTTAGGACATAGTATTTTTTTTATATTTAGACTGTAAATTATTTAAACGTTAATTTATTTTATGTTAAAATAAATGAAAATGAATAAATAATGTGATTAAATACGTAATTAAATTAGTTTTATTTTTTGTTCATAAATCATTTCATAAGTCACTAAGTAAGTGGCTTTAACTTTTAAGAATGTGTCATTTTGAGGAAAGACGATTTGCGAATGTGTCATTTTGCGTCAATATGTCATTTTGCGAATGTGGCATTGTGCGCCTAATCCGTTTAGACATCATGATCGATCTCGATAAGGATTCCTGGAAATTGGAGATCCATATGAGATGAATAGGTAAAAGTGAACAAAGAATTCAGCAAACACTTTGAATAGCAATGAACAAATCAAGTATTACGTGATGTCCAAATAATTCGATTGAGTTTCGGTGGAGTGTTCTAAAAGTGAAGCTGGTAATGGTTTATCTGAAGGTTCTTATTCACGGTTTTGCCTCCAGACGGTGTCGTTCTACCTCTTACATCATGATGTGTAACGATAACTTTTGCTGGAGTATCTAATGTGTCCCAAGATCTGCACTTTAAAGGGCCCTGAAGGAGCGTTTGAAGTAAACGCTAATTCTGGGCCAAATAGTTTAATAAGACGTACCATCGATACATATTCATACGAAAGAAGAACAAGACCAGAACTTTCAAAATAAAAACTGAATGATTTTAAAACCAATGTATGTACTCGTACAAAGACTTCAAAATATAATTCATTATCAAAAAGTTCCATTTAAAAAAACAACTTGCCGATTTAACTTCTCAGAAATGATAATGAATGACAGACCGCAACATTCGGATTAGTGTAACTAGAGCAAGTTCATTGAACAAAATCTAGAATAAATAAATAACTGAAGGAATAAAATGAAGACCACATTCCGAGCACTTATTTGATCTAAATATTTCGTCTTATTTAATTCTGTCAACACAATATGATATTTGAGACGACAGTTTAAATATTACCGAGATTATGAGATGATTAATAATGGCATGTATTTAACGCGGCGACAAACTAATCTGACATTGGGTTTTAAAAATAATTAAAATGGGTAGCAAAAATAATAGGTTGGCAGCTACAATTAACCACTAGATTGTAGATAAGGCGTAATCGACGTAGCCTCGCTGCGCGGGGCTCCTATTTCTGTTTGCAGGGTTTAAAGTAACCTAACACGAAGGGGATTCCGGGGTCTTAGTTCGCTCACTTTGCTCGCTCACTAGACCCCGCCATCCCCTTAGAACCTAACTTGTCCGAGTCGGGGTGCCACAAGTCTCTCTCAGCCTACGCTCGCTCTTGCTTCCTATATTCTCCTTGCCGCAATGACCGGATAAATAGTTACTTACTTGGTGCAATAGTCGCCCATTCAGTATATTGGTCGCCAATTAAATTTTTATTCGCCCGATTAATAATTTCCCATTAATAATCACTTTCAATTTTAAGCATAATCCAAAATTACTTAGGTTACATAATTTCACTTCTGATTAATTGTGTGAGTCTCATTTCAAAGGTAAGGCAACACAGCGATACTTATTTCTGACATAATCTCAAGATGGACATCATAGAAGCCCAACAAGACATGGAATTAGAGGCATCAATCATAAATACGCAACGGTATTCGAAAACAATGTAATTCTTCATAAAATTCCCACACCAGCAAAAAAGGTGGCAACATTGCATCAAATCTGGAAATAACTTAGATTTTTATTGCAACGATAAAATCTCCTGAAGATTAGTGAGTGTCTGAGTGACCATATAAAATATCATCTACTAAATCACTCATTTGGGCACATAATTGTACCAACTTAGAAGTCCTTCAAGCGTACGGTCCCCGAAAAGTGTATTTGCCTCTGAAGGTCGCATATTTTAATGGTAACTGGCTCAACAGTCCATAAATCATAAGATTACCATCATTCTCTTGGCCATTTTCATAATACGAGCAAATTACAAGTTTAGAGGGAGCATCATTATTCAAACCGTGTACAATTGGGTTAAAGATTGCATTGTTTGCAATGTTTTGGGAACTGCAGAGAAATGGATCAACTGTTTATTTCTCACGCTAGTGTTGAGACAAACAGTTCCTTGTTGTGTCTATCGCAGACAATACCTCAAAACCTCGTCGACTTACTGGAGGAATAGTCTCAAAGCAGACAGAAGTCCATCAATTAATCAATAGTTACGTAGAAATGCTACCAACGGTAGGTAGCGGTCCGTTATATAGCTTAGACAAGGCCCAATGCCCAACTAAACTTAGCACATTAATAATTCTAGTCACATCAAGTTACGGTAATCTTGTATTGACACTCTGAGATCTTACTCGCAATAAAAAGAGCCATGACGATAAACAAACAGTGTAAAAAGATCTGCAATTACAGACTAGGTAAATAGTTAATAACGTATCATTTTTTTTCTGCTGACCGTGACACAAAATATTAAACACATTAATTTACAACAAACATATGATATACATGAGAGATAACAACAAAGATTGAAATGATGGACTAGATAAGCAAAATGTAGGTAATAAACATGAAATAGTAACACAAGGTTGAAATGTCAAAAGCATCGTAGGCTCAGGCATCAGACCCTTTAGAAAAGCAATAAAACAAATAGCTCAACATATCAGGCGGCTTATAGCCCACGTCATACAATAGGCACGCAAATAGAAACGAAATGGAAACTGGCTGCATGGCACTGGATATGGAAAATAGAGTTGAATATTGTATATAATAGTCCTAGAAGGTGAGGTGATAGTAGATGTAGGTGTAGTAGTGGAGCAATCCGATTGAATAGGTAAAAGTGAACAAAGAATTCAGCAAGCACTTTGAATAGCAATGAACAAATCAAGTATTAGATGTCCAAATAATTCGATGGAAAACCAAAAATACGCATAATAACAAAATAATGAGCTAATCCATATACAACAAATGTCACAGTAAATCGTAGTGAACAATATGTTAATTTGGCAATCACACCAATTTTGTTGGAGACAACACATTTATCCGAATAAGCCGAAACAAATCGTCCGCAACATGACGAAATCTAAAGATCTTGTGCCTTTCGTAACGAATAAGTTCATGTTTCAATAGTTTAATTTTATTATGTACGCTCTCTTTGCCCGTATTAGTTAACATCATCGATATAAATAGAATTCGTAAAATATCTATGAAGATCCCTCCCATTCCCTATGCAGCCTTCAGCGTGGTGAAAAAGAACATTTTCTAATGAGTCTTTTATTGAAGCCTTAAAATTAAAACAACCGCACAAGTCGCTAATGTATCTCTAGATTTTGTCCTGACGCGATAGGTTAACAAAATCCCGCTTTAAAATCAATTTCGGAAGCCATTGCAATGGACCGAATCCAAAGAGCTGTTTGATTTTCAGCGAGTTTACTTCTTCGAAGATGAGATAAATCGCGTAAATATTCGGAGAATTAGTGATTGTAAGTTCATTTAGTCATTCATCTTAGCGTGTCGATGGCAATTTTTTATTAAATATGATGGGCCCAAAATTCAGCTATGCGAACTCCGCTCGTCATTGAACCATTTCATAATAGAAAACAATGGTTATAGGGTTCTAAACTAAAAACCACGATCAATACTGTTCAATGGTGCTGAACAATACTGGTTTTGTTCTGAATCGCGCCAAAATTGAACCACAGGCTACAAGTACCAATATAACGCAATTATCTGAAACGAAATTGAAAGAGGTTTAAATTAAACGTCAACCGCGAGTTATGGGCATCAAGTCCTGCGACCGAGAGGCCGCACGATGACATCAGTAGACGGAACCACTTCGCGACCCACACGCCGCCCACGACGCGAGAGCCTTGCGAAACCCTGGTTCAGATGGTCGACTGGCTTGAAAGATGGCGTGAGCTTTGAGTAATACACGAGAAGTAGCCTAGGAACTATAAATATCCATATGATTCAGTAGGATTATCTGCTGGATAATAACATGGTCGAAGAAAACGTCGCAAATACGCCAAGCGGTTTTGTGCCGAAAGCTGCACAGAACAACAAAACAGTCAATTCATTATGAAGTAAGAGCTTTGAATAAGATACAATTTAATGGAGAATTCCAATAACACTATTAATTGTCTGTTACTTGGTTTCATTGAATTCAAACACCATCAATCACGACCAGAAAACCGATTCCTAATTGTGATTAATTTGAGTGTCCAACAACAGCTCAGTGAACACAAACTGTGCAGTTAGAAAGGAAACTGATGTCAATTGACTGAGAATTGCAATAAACTTGATCGTTAATCAATAGACTGATAAATCCATCGCCATTAATTACACTTTCACCTACATGGTTGGTTATTGTGCAGATAAATCGTAAGATATCTCGTTGGAAAATCCAAAGCCAAAACAAACGTTTCTAAAGAGATTTTATATCTCAAATAGTCGTGTAACATCTCATCGCAATGTGACAAAAATAAAACACGCGAAGTCGTAGAGCCAGAATGTACTAAGACACAAATAAATCTTGCTAACAAGACGAAAAACGATGATTCAACGCCAATAAATAGGACGACAAAAGTCCACAAGATGATAATTGTTCCTGCAAACGGCTTCAGCCAATTGAGGATAACGACTTGTGTCGATGAACTGAAGTCTAGATACGTCACACACACGTGTTAGGAACGAAGACTGAATATTAGATCATGATAGAAACAAGCTTATTCTCAATCAAATCTAGACCAGGGAATATAAATAAGAATGAGTAATAATGTGGTTTAAAATATGTATTAACAAACTAAAGCGATTCAAAACTCGGCATGGTTAGGTTGGTTTCGAATTACTTTTATATGGGATACCGTTCAGGCAACATGCAGCTGCTGTAAAGCTAGATTCACAAATCATGCTAGATCCTTAATCAAGCAACAAATGATTAAAGAAAAGTAATCTCCGCCCATTACGTAGAATTAATCATTCAAACGCATGAGTTCATCGACAAATATTTGAATATGAAGACTGCCATTTAAGATAAAGGCAGTGAGCATTTCAAATGACTGAATGCCATTTATACTTCGTCATACCGATCGGTCTTCTCGACCTTGTAGGTCAGTTACGATTCATACGGTACATACAATTCTTTATTAATAATTTTGATGACATAAATTAAAGATTTGAATAAACGTCCGGAAAGAAATTGGATTATCTTACCAAATCTCCATAGAAATGCGAAAATTGATAGAAAAAATCGTTGCACCACAAGAAATAATCGAAACTCTGGGACCATATTAACGTAATGCCAGCCAAGTACTGCTCTTCAGTGACCATAGAACAGCCGACGTAAATCTTAAAACGTGGGTGTCGAAGGCTAGTTAAAAAGACGTAAAACATAGCCAAGAGTATCAAGTTTAGTAACCTAGAACATGAGAATTTGAACATCTGTTTATAAGACGAAATTGGAGCAGATTATTTGGTCGATATCCTACAGAATACAAATAACATTACCAATACAACCTCTGATACTTGAATAGGACCAAGATATCGAATAACACACGATGAAGAAAGCCGCAAGTTACAAACAGTACATCTAATAAATACTGAGTTATTACCGCAAACCGCTCTACGTGTTGGATATTTTTTATTCAATATACTAAGTAGCATTATGACACTGTAAGAGAAAGTTGAAAGAGGCACAGCAGTCTTTCTATTGTCGACGAGCGTCTAGGCTCCATCTTTTGTTAGCTCGGTATTGTGTCACTTTAGTCAAGTGCTGCTCAGGATCGAAGACTTTGCCGAAGTTTTTCACGATAAAAATAGGGAGGCCACAGACTGTCAAGAACTAAAACTACACTCAAACATTTACATAAGTGTTTTAGGAAGTTTCAATAGAATGAAATTTGGTTTTGTCCCAAAAATGGAACAATAACATTTGATGGCTGATGAACTGGTTCGCCTTCATCAAATAAACGTAATTTGGTAAAAAGCAGTTCATCATTAGTTCATTACACACTAGCTTCATTTCTAAGTTCGTTTCCTATTGACCTGAAATAGACTCGCCCTGAATTGCCCATCCCCAATTGCTTATCGATTACAAGAAAAGTATTGGATGGGCTACTTTCTAAAGAGCTTCGGATTTGTTTGGCAATCTCGTTATTTTTACTATCTGTCTCTGACATCATTTCCTTAATTAGACTCTTCTAATTGGCTCCAACGCTTTCGTGACAAATTAAGATCTTCAAAGATAGATTGTACTTCATTTTTAATAGACTACAAAACAAGCATGTTTGTTCTTGTTTTTTTAGTCATTTATAATAACTTTGGACGTCTCTAGGCCACTAGGCGCAAGACTACCGCTTATTAAACCTATCCGTTAATAGTAACTACGCCTACATGAGTTACTGATGACATCAGCACAATCGAAAGTGGGTTTTTATCTCTATTTGAATCAGTGGTTGCAATTAACGGAATGAAACGCCGCGGCAATTATCAGCTGATCGGCTAACATGCGACTCTTGCAAGCCCCCCGTCCCTGGAAACCCAATGCTTGTTCAATGAATGATCATACTTGCCGTAATAAGTTAACAGTCTGCGAAGATAAATCGACCATTCCGAGCGTAAACTTTTTGTTGACTTTTACATTAACGAGAAAAAAATATTCGTCACTATTTCAAGACCAATTGGAAACAATGACCCTATAAATAAATTACCGTTGTTATTCTAGAATCTAGTAATTAGAGAGATGATTAACGAATAAAAAGTCTATTACCAATGAGGTCAACATAATCAGCCGAACTTCGCTGAGTTTCGTCCAATTCGTGAATTACCGTGCGGAATCAATTCGTTTGGTTCGCTGCGGGCAGCTGATTGGAGCACAGGACAATATCACCCACGTATTGTATTGACGCAACACGTGTAAGGTTACTGGACCAGCTACTTCTTGATGCAACTCATTGAACGTGTCAATGAGTGTATTCAATTTTATTTGAATAGTAACTGACACACAGTCACGCCTGTTTTATCCCGAAGGATTAAGCAAAGGTGTCCCTATTATTACACCCACCTATCGCCAGTTATGTTTCAGTCCCAAGTATTAAGGGCCGAACCTATTGCCATCAAACGGGCACAAATACAGACTACAGGCTGCTGCTGAGTAATTTCAACAAACGCGAACGTATCAAACATGGGATGAAATCAAAAAATTGCCGTGATCCACACGTTTGGGAGATACGTAGACCGTAGTACAGTTAAGCAGAAAATGCAATCAGAGCTATCTGCGACGTCAAATGGGAAATCGTGGAATGACATATGCATATCATGATATTTCGCCGGTGAATATTACCGTCATTGCTGTAATAGTTAACAAATGTGTTCAATCATAAAATTTATTCGATCTATAACAAGATCAAAGAGATCCGATCAGCCAAGCTAATACGGCTTCGTATTTAGACTATGTCACAAATTACTCAAAAACTCATACTCGCAGAAATATCAAACGTTTACTATAACGTCAATTGACTACAGCACGCTTGTTGACAGCCACAAGAATTATTCTCCTAATCCCTCACAAGTAGTGAAGCAATATTAAACGCATTCACAAGTCACCTAGCATAAAATATGATTCGTGAAGTTAGCAGTTAGAATAGATTGAATGGCGTCGGCGCATAACATTATAACAACAGGACTAGACTATGAAACTTACGACACCCACGTATAAAACAAAGCGAATATATTCTTGTAGTGTATAGCAGTTAATACTGTGTTATGCAACTTGATCTGAAGCTCTGTTGAAACGAAAGACTGAAGCTGTTAATTTATAAATCTTTGCCAAGGAGATGTAGAAAACACGACATCATCACGTTCCCAGCAGAATAGAAACAAGCGAAAGCTCATATAGGCGAAATACTCCCAAGATGAGGCGAGTTGTCAAGGTCGGTGCCTAACAAGAAATCTAACATGAAGCCTGAGAGAAAATCCTAAATGAACCTTGGAAAGAGAAACCAGAATCAGATTCTTTTAAACTAATTTATAACTCAAGACTGTTCTCTAAATCGCCTGCTCTTCACCATTTCCTAGTGTTTAGTAGGGGGAAAAGGGGTGGTGGAATAAACTTCGCAACACGACAAGACATGGTACAAGTTCAATAGAGATTTATAATATCAATGTCTATGATTAAAGTATAAAAACGTTGATAGTACTGTTACGTCGGGTTTCTCGTTTCGTATGTCGGTCAGCCGCGCAGCGAGGGAAGCCGTTGTGTAGTGACTCACTACTTGTTCGCAACGTTTGCCACGCGTACCAATCGGGGACCTTGATGCGTTATTTTGTTGTCGATATATGATAATAAAAACACATAATATTGCATTATGTAAAAGCTAAGCTTTTTTGATATAAAAATGAGAATTAGGAAGTTTCGCATTAAAGGTTTCTTGAAGAAAATTCCGAGTGTTCAGACTCTGGTCTTCAACAGTCGACATAATCAAAACCTTTTTAAAAGAAGGCTGTAAAAGCACAGCCCACAAGTCAGTGCTTTTCACTTTGATCTTCAAAGAAACCTTTACGACGAACGTTTAAACTTAGAATTGACGAGTCTCATTGCTCATAGTAATTAACACAGACGGTTGCTTTCTCAGACGAGATTGAAATCCTTAACAAAGAGGAATATTAATGAACTACGTTTTCTCCAGTCCTTTATGTTTTTAATAGACCTAAAGAAGCAGCTACTAAACTAAAAATGTCAGAAGTTTATTCGACAAGAAAGCCTTACAAGACACAAAACAACATTTTTAATCAACTGTATTCCCTTTGACAAGTTTTGAAGATCCGTACTTCATTTTCACGTAAGATCCCAAAAATGCCAAAATCACAAAAACAACACAGACAGTCATTTTATTTGTAGAGGACAGAGGCCTTCAGATCGATGGCGCAACCTTGGATAGGCTAGTGGGCGACCAGGAAATGGCCTGACACGAACGTGAGCACAAAATGAGTATGTTCTCTCATGAATTGTTACTGTATGAAATTTATTTCCTACAATATCAATTATGAAACTGTCTAGTATTTTGGCTGAAAATATGGGGTGCCAAAAAAGCTTTTAAATAAAATTTATTAGAAAGTTTTAATCTTGGAATGCGAAAGCCCGTTGTAAGATCAACTTAATTCGTAACTGAATCGAAGTTCCGAAGACCGACTGCATCATAAAGATATCTGTAGCCCGATTGTCTGTTTGTCTGATTATATTGTAAGTACTTCTTATCTCAGTATCCCGCAGATAATGCTAGCCATTGCAAACCTCAACCAAAATCAGAAATTCGTGCAAAACGACAGTTGGACTAGTTGTCGTAACCTTGCCTACATATTGCCATTCGTGGTACACGGGCAATATTGATGGCTTCCTGTGGTGTTTACCGCATTGGACTCGACAGCATCGCTAATACGTGATATAATTTTGGATTTGCTAAGCCGCAATATCTGTAACCGAAGTGTAGGACTTAGGAGGTGAGACGCCTTCAGGTTTGGTGGAGAAATGATTTTTGCAGCGTGGCTGCACGCTGCAAAAATCATTTCTCCACCAAACCAAGTCAATCACAAAGTAGTAACTGGATGAGAGTAGTCGAGGATTTAGATTTAAAACTAGCGATTGGAGAGACGGTTATTGTAGATTTTATATTCAACAGATGACTTCTCTTGACTTGTAAATGAATCCGAAAGATTAAGTAGATCCTTCGGAGTATACATACTTCTTTGAAAAATTATTGTTAAGGACATGGTTATCCTGTGTGGGCCAAAATTCAACCACAATTAAGTACCTAAATTATTCTGTGTGTCAAAGACATAAATTATTAAATTAATCCCATAAATCGGTTCTAAACCAACCAAGAAGTGGCGGTTGGCGCTTACGCCCACATTTAGGTTTGGTCATTGAATAACAACATTTATTTAACCCACATAGTGAGTAAGAAGTTTTCTAAGAGTTTGCTAGACGCACGTTAGGGATTACGTGACCTTTGACCGGCGGCATGAAAAGGTAAGGCCATGAAAAGGTAAGGCCATGAAAATCGTTTAGTTTTTCACAGTCCAAATTTGATGACAGGGACAAAACTAAATTCCTTATGTCTCTTTGTAATTTCATTGAATTTGAAAGAAAGCTCAATAACAGCTATTTTTAAAGTAACTCGTGATCTGCAATTAATGGCTAGCCAATCATCCCGTGCTGTCGTTGCGGTCGGCGCGTGCGCTGGTTGCCGTATATGGCACTGGCGGTACGCAACAAGGCCACGCAGTCGCCGCCCCAACGCCATCATTGTATTTAAAATTATTTTAAACTCCTCAGCCAGCTATGGTTTTTAAGAATGAATATTTTCAAAGGAATTTGGAATGAAAATGCGGAAATATTTTTATGAGTGGTAATGTCAAGGCGATTTCAGGCGCTAGGTATGGCAGTTGAATTCAAAAGTCAATTTTTTTCAGTTTTAATGTTAAGAAATAAGATGTTGTAGATTTTTTTATCCTTCATGATTAACAAAAGTGGACTAATACCTTTATTGGTTTGATCAATAGAGTAAACATGACTAACTACAACAATTTAAAAAATCAGATCAATATTTAAAATAAGGTATTATTACTTAATGGTATCATTGAATAACTATTTATTGCATCACAGAAATATGCATTGGAATTTATTCATAGAATGGTAAGTGTTATTTATAAAACATAGTATTGTAATGTGGTTATTACAAGAAAGCTGTTAATAATTTTTATTTACCTTATTGAACATTTATTGAGAAATAAAGGAAAGAAGTAACGGAAACTGTGGAAGCCTAGCTTTTAGTCCCTAGTCACTGAAACTATTAGTATTATTCTGAGACATAATTCTAGCTATCTCTGAGAGCCATGAGGATGGAGAGAGCCTTGTGCCCAGCAGTGGGATAATACAGGTCTGTGTTGGGTTAAAATTTATTTTGATGCCTATGTCATACAAGAAACTTAAAATTATATGTATGGTTGCTGTTTCATTTATCATATTTTGACATGTTTTCCAGTTTTAAAAAAAGGAGAAAATACTTATTTATTTAATAATTTTCAGTGAATTTTGTTTTTAAAAACCGATAAGGCTAGATTCACAAATAGAAATTGATAGTTTCTTGGTTTCTTTGACAGGCAAACTAATAATAATCTACCTTTTCCTGTCACTGACAAGATTTACTAACCATATAATTGGTTTTTGTTTTGTGTGCCAGAGGTCAAGACCTTGCCTCTCATGCAAGAGGTTCAAATCCAGGCAAATACCAATGTGACGTTTTCAATCCATATGTACTTTCCAAGTTTATCTAGGACTCACAGACATCGGTAAGGAAAACATTATGAGGAATCCTGAACTTAAATAACTAAAATTGAAGTGTTGGTTTGTAATTGCATGCATATGAAAGTATATAATATGGTTTTTGTAACAAAAAATATCTTTTTAATTTACTCTTTGTTTGTACTGGCTAATTTCCGAAACAACTGGACCAATTTTAACAGGACTTTTACGGGCAGATAGCTAAAGATAGATAAGGAGTAACTAAGGCTACTATTATTTTAGAAAAAGGAATAGGAAAAAAATTAAAACCTCTGAAATTGTTAACAAATTCATTTCAAATAGGGAAGTGTTTTTTTTTTAATAATTTCATACGGACGAAGGTCTCGTGGCACAGCTAGTAGTTAATATGAGTCAGAAATTACCAACCTTTCTTGAGCAAGCATGGTGATCAATGCTAGTTACTCCTCTGTATGAGAAGAGACCTTTGCCCAGCAGTGGGACAGTAATAGACAGGTATTATTTATTATTATAAAAAACAAGGAGTTCCTTACAGGAAACGGGGTCCAAGCTTCTAACATCGTAATCATGTATTTTGAATTTGAATTAATACTGCTGATAAAACAAGTCGCTACATGAATGACTGAGTAATAACAAAGTGATTAGGTTAGTTGCATTTCACTATTGTAGTTTTACTTTGTTAAAAGATGTGTAAAGAGGTTTTAATAGAAAAAATTCAAGTTTTAGTACTTAGGATAAACCCAATAACATTCATAAACAGAATTTCTTCTAAACAATAGTTTTACAAAACTTTTCAAACATTTGATAACAAGACTAGGACACGGATGTCATTTTAAAATATTCTGTCGGATTATGACTACTGCAAGTGTTGATGATTCAGAATTTGTGAAATTCTTATTGTAGAACAAACTTAATATGTTCCCAAAATTGGTTAGAAACAAACCAAAGAATGCGTTTTCACTTTCATGTGTAATATTGTACCAGGTAATTGGCTAACGGATATACCAAATCATTTTAGTGTGGATGCCTTCAGGAAAAAGCAGCTCTCAAGACCTGAAAATGATTCATAAGATACCCTCAAGTCATCGACCGCAGCAACAAATACAACTTCACCGACGAAATAGGTGAAAATACACACCAATTGTACTTATTCTAAGTACGTTAGCACTTACCATCTGTTCTTTTTATGTTGATGTTAATTCCAGACTGAATCTTCACTGTACCGTCATCCATTTTCGCACAAATTTAGGCACCACATACACTAATTAACATTATTTCTCAAAGAACCTTTGTTCAAAAATAGTCTAACACATTGAGAAATTACACATGAGAACCGGTGAAAATTACAAAATAAATTTCTACACCCAGATTGACAGTTATATCGAGCTAGCTACACACTTCAGACTGGAACGTTTGAAATTTGTTTCACTACAAGAGTCAAATCAATCACTTTAAATCATTAGTTTCGAAAAGAACGCGATTAATTTGAAAATTGTACAGGTATAAAGTAAATAAAAACCGAAAAAACCAGAAATGTTCAAATTATTTCGGTTATAAACGCGAAATTCTAAAATTATCAGTTTGTGAGTTTGCCAATGCGTCGAAACGAAAATATTTCATTGCCAGCTGTAAAAAATTGTTACTCAACACTGGTTTATTAAATTAAAAAAAAAAACAAAATTTCAGGAATATATTCATAGAATTTTGAGGATTGCATCATACACTTATTTCAGTTAGTTAAATAACTTAGTAGGACTGAAAAATCAAATAAAAAGGATTTCCAGGGAATCAAAACATTGACTATAAATTTGACTACATCACTAGGAACATAGACACCAGGAAAAGGCTACCTTAGTATCAGCTGCCTGTCAATCAATTTGTCAATTTGATTCAACGCTGTTCAATAGTTTATTTTATCAATTTAGGTACTTATTGCATCTATTCGATTTATTACAGTTTATTATTTATAGAATGGACAGTGAGCACAAATTGTCTCATAAAGCCAAAAAGCGTATCAAGGAAGTTAAAAGGAAAGCGAGACCCGGTAAGTGAACGGTACCCAAAGCTTCATGGTAATTGGCACACTTTCGGAAAGCAGCATTTTTAGTTAAAATATTTGTATTGATGAAAGACTCTACCTCAATGAGTCATCTTGCGAGCCTGTTAAGTCTATCAGTATCAAAGCCGACAGATTCTAGAATGATTTGCGTTAACGTGGCATTCGGTTATCACGATGGCTTTCAAGCTTGTAGCCTTGATGCTAATTATTGCTATCTCACATAGCATCATGTTTTACAGAATGAAATATCAAGAATCGGCTGCGTGTCTTATCATAGTAAACTTAACCAAATAATTTAGTACTAGTTGAACACCATCATTATCAAAGAACCTTAGGTACTGCTATGAATGAAGTTGCATGCGTGCATGCATGACTAATAATTTATTTATGAGTTCTTGTAAATCAAACTGTTATATCTGCATCTTCCATAGCAATGATGAATAAAATAATAATAGGTCTAAGTTTTACAAAACATAACTTTTAGACCTTTTTCTATAAAATTTGCATAAAATATATGATTGGTTATACTTTCATCTTTGGGTTCATGATTTAAGGATATGAATTTCTCTCTATTAAAGAGAACTTAAGTATGTAATTGTACCCCCACAATGTGTGGACAATTACATACTTAAGTTACTGTTAGCCTAAATAGACTCCGGACTCAGGTTGGGCGCAGCAAGGAAAAACTAGCTCAGGTGGAGATTCATTAATGACTCTGCCCTGGAGTGTAAATGTGCTGATGTTCCACAAATGATGGGGCACTTAATATCGTGTCCTGCGTGTCCTGTTGTTTGTTCACTATAGGAACTGATGGACGCTACCAAAAGCGCCAAACTAGTAGCTCAGTTCTAGGCCGACACAATTTAGATTGCCATTGTCACATTAAGAAGATCATCCCACTACTGGGCAAAGGCCTCTCGCCATGACTTCCATTTCTTTCGATCCAGGGCTAATAAAGGCCGTTGGTTTGTCCAGCTTGTCCCGCCATTTTCTAAGAGGTCTGCCGTGGTGACTTCTGGCTGTGTCAGGGCGCCAAATAGTGGTTATTTTGGTCACACAAATAATACTTAAATTATGAATATAAAACTTGGCATATCTAATATAAGCACTTTGCCCGCAACTTCGTCTGCAAAAATTGTGATAGCTTTAGACTATAAATTATGTTTATATCATGCGTATTGTATGTACCCACAAATAATGTATCTTTCAATCAGCGAAAAAAATATTAGAATTGGATCATTTGTTCCGGTGATTATCCCTTACATACAAACTTATAAACAAATACCTCTTTATAATATAGTATTAGTAATGATATAAAAATTTGTCTTGTTTGTTTGTTCATATTTTCATCATCGTGATCATTCCTACCTACGCTATACCTATACCTACGCTTATTTTATGCACTGCATATGGACAAATCATCCATCCCAATAAAATATTGTCAACTTATTGCTTGCACTAAAGCTAGTAGCTTGAAAAGAAGCTTAGTTATTTTGTAAAAAAGATTGACAAATAATATGTAATAATTTATGAATCATCATACTTATAGAATACCTGAAATTGTAACTAATATTTATGAGCTGATGCTACTAGGTAAATACCACAGTACTTCAAATAAGGATGTTAACTAAGTTTTTACATTAAAATTTTTGAATTGTAATGAAATAACTCATGAAGAAAATGACCTAGAGCAGAGACCTTTGGTACATAATACAACAGCTACAACTCAATTCCATTTCTGTTCCAGAATTAGCAGACAAGTATCAATGGACTGCCTTGAAATATGCAACAAACTTTGATGAATTTCTCAAATGTAATGATAATGTTGACAGAATAAGTGAAAATGAAGTGACACCCGAAGAATTTATAGAGAAATATGAAAAAATATACAAACCTGTAGTTATAACTAATGTACAGACAAATTGGAAGGCTAATCATAAATGGACATCAGAGAGACTTGCCAAAAAGTATAGGAACCAGAAATTTAAGTGTGGTGAAGACAATGAGGGTTACAGTGTTAAGATGAAAATGAAGTATTATGTAGAATACATGAGGACAACGACTGATGACAGTCCCCTTTATATTTTTGATAGCAGTTTTGGTGAGCATGTGAGAAGAAAGAAAATTTTGGAAGACTATGAAGCCCCTTTGTATTTTAGGGACGATTTGTTTAAGTATTGCGGTGAAGAAAGGAGGCCGCCTTACCGCTGGTTTGTGATGGGACCACAGCGTTCTGGAACTGGCATCCATATAGACCCCCTGGGAACAAGTGCTTGGAATGCTTTGGTTTTTGGTCATAAAAGATGGTGCTTATTCCCGACCCAGACTCCTAGAGAGCTGATCAAGGTGACTGGGGCAATGGGCGGGAAACAAAGAGACGAAGCTGTCATGTGGTTCAAACTTATTTATCCTAAAACTCAACTAGATACATGGCCCAAAGAATTTAAACCTGTATGTATTATTAGTTTTTTCATTAAATGCCAATTCTGTTTCTGTATTGTACACTTTGAAATCATTATAATTTATGTTAATCTCTCTTACAGGTGGAGATTCTGCAGAAACCGGGTGAAACCGTATTCGTGCCAGGAGGCTGGTGGCATGTCGTCCTCAACTTGGACGACACAGTGGCTGTCACTCAAAACTTCTGCAGCCGCACCAACTTCCCGGTGGTCTGGCACAAGACCGTGCGCGGCCGCCCCAAACTCTCCAAAAAGTGGATCAAAGTGTTGGAGACCAAAGAACCTGAGCTGTACAAGATGGCTAGTAGCATGGATCTAAGCCAAGGCACTGGTGTAGCTTCGGACAGCTCATCTAATAGTAGTTCTTCTAGTAGCGACAGTGATAGCAGTTCTTCCAACAGCTCAGAAGAAGATAGTGGACAAGAAAGCATCACTGCCCACAAGAAAAAGAGAAGAAGAAAAATGTAAAGGACCAAAGCGCCTTATATCTTACAAAGGTAATCGTGAATACCAAGATTGATAAAGAGGTAATATCAAATAGAAATTTATATCATAAGTATAAGCCTGTTTTGTATTACTAGACATAATAACTAATAATTTTTTACTTGTTGTTTTCATAGTAAACAGTATATTTCTTTTGTTAACTGGCAACACATTCTTTATGAATAAAGTATTATCATATATTTGCATTGTTTATTTATATTTATTATGTCGAAAATAATACCGTGTAATTAAATAGCCAAATCTGTCAGTGAACTACACAACATTCCCTAATGGTGCCTGTACACTCGCCGAAACACTAAGGCAGGGCGAGTGCAAGAGTTTGCTAGTGGTAGCGCTTGTCTCTGTTCCTCGCTTGCTATACGCCCCGTGTCCCTCTCGGGAGAGATAGAGAGCTCTCGGTGGAGAGTCGACATGGGCGCCGGCAGCAGAGTGCAAGGGGGTGCACTGGCACCCTGCTGCCGGCATTCAGACAAATCTATCCGAGACGGTAAACAAAAATTAATGGATGGACTGTGTAAAGGATGATATGGCAAGAAAGGAGGTGTCTAATGAGATGACGAGTAATAGAGAAGTATGAAAGAAAAAAATATACTGCGCCGACCCCAAATGAATTGGGATAAGGGCAAGAGAATCATGATGATGATGAAGGTATCATGTTCTTACTCTGTGGGTAAACACAATTCTCTAAGAGTACGAATGAGAAGTTCACTTTTTTCTTTTGCTCTCCATTGTCGAATAAATTTAACCACACGAAAGGAATTACACGACTACATAAAATAATTAAATAATATTAAGCCAACCATTTTTTTAAAAATCTACCGAATTGGAATTAAATTACTTGGAATAAATGAATTTAAGCGTTATCGATTCAAATATTTAGCCAAGTAAGTTCATAGATATTTGACAAATATCTATGAACTATACTAAAATCAATAATTGTGCACATCACTAAAAACGTCACATTCCGCGTCGCAACTGGCACTCAGGTTGTTTAGTCTATAGTTGAGCAGCCATTTGTTATCCTTGCCAAAGTTCCCGTGTAACGTCTGATCAAAATGCTGAAATCAACTTCTGGTGCACTGGTCAATATCTTGAGAAGGTCCCTGGTGCCGGCCGCCAAGGTCAGCGCTGTGCCCCTCCGGCGGGCGCACGCGATTGTCGAATCCGATGAGGAATTTGATAGAAAGTAAGTCCCTTGTCGGAACTTTTGACGTTATGTAACTGAAAATTGTGGTAATCCTCTCGGTGATTTATAGCTTTCAGCATGTTTGAGTGATATTCTATTGTACGTCTAGCTTGGTGGTATTCTGTACCCATAATAGTAAATCCCGACAGATTTTCATATTGGGTGTGATCAGAAATGAACATAAGTAATTTTTATAACCTCGATTAAATCATTGTTTTCCTTGTTTTTGATTTAAGTGTTGCTTTGCTTCATGGTAATTTACTTGATGGGATCGAAAATAATATCTGAATATTGATTTTTGTTATCTAGGCCACATCACCACTGCTGGTCTGTTCAGTAAATAGTTATGAACAAAGAATATTATTCAACCTGTCTTTATTATTAGTTGTTATAGTAGTATAAATCCCATATGTTACCAATAACTGACAAGAATCATAAAAATTTTAGTCCCAGATTTGGTGGTGATATTAACATTATCTTTTTAGTATATTATTTTTTAAATAGTTATAGGTTTTGTCTTTGTAATCTATTTAGTAAAAAAACATACATTTATATTGTAAATATGTACATCATAACAATATTTTTTTCATTACTAAATTATAAACTATGAGTTCCAAAAAAAAGTAAGTGAGAACTGTATTACTGTAGTACTATTGTATTACTTCTCACTAGAATGTAAAATGAACTAAGAAAAAAGGAAAAGTTATGTCACTTTTGCACATATCATTAAAATTACCTATTTGAACTAATATCCAGCTATAAACTAGCATGGTGGTCATTAGATCAAGTATTTTTCCTGTCAGGAAAATCTCATTGGTTTATGTGTCTACCCAATAAGTACCTACTACTATTTCTAAAATCTTAAGGTTATTCGAATTTAGATGGATGGAGGATCCTTGAATGTCGTTTCTGAAACCCTCCCTTAAACACAGAGACCAATAATTATCTTCCCATTCTGACCCACTGCTGGCCAAAGGCCTACCCATACCTTTCCAATATTAATTATATCATACCTTGAAAACCACTTAACATGCTTTTATCTTGTTTTCAGATATGAGTGCTTCTTCAACAGGAACGACATTGACGGATGGGAAATCCGCAAGGGCATGAATGACCTGTGTGGTATGGACCTTGTACCCGACCCAAGGATCATCAAGGCAGCATTGCACGCATGCAGGAGAGTCAATGACTATGCGCTCGCTGTCAGGTTCCTTGAGGCCTGCAAAGAGAAGTGCGGCCCTAAAGTCAACGAAATCTACCCCTACATCATCCAGGAAATTAAACCCACATTATGTGAACTTGGCATTGAAACACCAGAGGAGCTTGGCTACGACAAACCAGAACTAGCTTTAGAGAATGTTTATGACATGTAAGGTCACCGTTAAATATCAAATTAAGCTGTAGAAAATTTGTATAATAGTTTTGTTGTCGAGTTTTTATTTACATTTAACTGTGGGAAGCTGTGTCTTCATTTAGTACTATTCTTGGTCAACCATTCAAAAAATCGATATGCTTATCTAATGTGCAAACATTAGAAGAATATGATATGATATAATTATGAACGTTGTTTCATTTTTCTATGTTATCTGTTCTTTCCTTTTATACAATTCCTTGTCCATTCGTAGCAATGTACTTATTAGTATTATCAATAAAAATATTATAGCATTACATTACTTTCTTTTTGTAAGTGCTTAGTATTTTATGAATAAAGTAGATGAGGATTTTTTTTAAAGAAACTTGTTTACTTGTATCAGTTACATTTATTATTGAAAAACAAAATAAATTTGGTTAAATAGCAAGAGGAACAATACGTCCCTGCGATTCAAGTTACAACCGCAGTATAAGTAGACAATGCTTTTATTGATTAAAAATGTGTAAACATTTTTGTAAGAACAATGATATTGTCAAACGGCGTAACAATGTCTTATAATAATTTTGCTGACGCACATTGCAGCTAGCTTATCATAAACTAGACCTTAACATATATTTAATAACACCTAGAATCATCTTCCTGCCCCTTGTCCCTTATAGAATTACTTGTCGGGTCGGCGCAACACGTTTTATTCTTCCATTCTGCCGTCAAGCTATGATTTCTCATCTTTTGTTTGGTCACTCCCTCCTCAACCATCAGTAATAATGTCGTCATAGCTAAATGTTAATAGCAAGTTATGCAGCTACGCGGATAGATCTACTCTTGTTGGAATCAGTCTGGGTGGGTGACCCTTTCTTAACGTCTCGAGGCCACATCGTGTCAGTTCTGTACCTGACTTCTCATCGATTGTGTCGCATTTCCGTCCATGAAAGGATGAAACAGAGACCATTCGCACTATGGAATCTCTTACGTAATTTATTGTAGTCGCCGGTAAGTTTCGACACGAGAATTTGGTCGTGAGGAAGATATTGTTATGGTGCATTTGGATCCTGCGATCCATTCCAATGATGGCTGGCAACTATAATGCCCTGAATGCAGTCCAGCAACTTGACTGGTGATGGCGGTCTTCTTAACATTTTTACCGCCAACGTACACAGAACGCGATGCTTCGCCAGCGCCAAGCTATAAATGTATAACGAAATATACAGTAAACAGTAGTGATGAGGGTATCGTCATATCGATGAATGAGATTTACACGCATTAAGTTAAGTTTTATTTCTAGCTGTGCCCGACATGCGTTGCAATGCACTTTTTTTAACCTATTCTACCGTACCTACCTACCTACCTAAACTTTATTGAATAGCAATAAAGTTCAAATTGACTCTACATTTTATTT
The DNA here is from genome assembly GCA_905163415.1 of Noctua fimbriata. Classification (NCBI taxonomy): domain Eukaryota; kingdom Metazoa; phylum Arthropoda; class Insecta; order Lepidoptera; family Noctuidae; genus Noctua; species Noctua fimbriata. Next base: position 2,412,920 of record LR990923.1, read on the forward strand.
AGAAAACGTTTATATGGGAAAATTAAAAGGGCTGTTTTTAGGGTTTTCCCGGCAATATTTTTCTCACCTTTTAAACCTTCCCTAGACCTCCACAAACATTTCAAGACCTAGATAAGATAAATCCGTTCAGCCGTTCTCGACTTTTAGCGAGACTAACGAACAGCAATTGATTTTTATATATATATAGATAGATAGATAGATTTTACGCATATAAATAAAAACTTATTAAATATTCTTCATATTTGTTCTATTTCACATTATCCCTAGTAAGAAGTACCAGTATAAATTATAAATATCAAAGAACCGAAACATAATTCCATTAGAGCTCTAAGAAATGAGGTACATCTCTATTTGTTTCATGACGTCATTCTTTGACTTCATTTCAAGTCCTTGGCGCTCAGAGCACGATAAATTGAATTGTGATTAGGGGATGTGGTTTTCTTCCTTCTATTTTTGTCTACTCACGTATTATTTTAACGTTAAGTCAACGTTTTTTTCGTAGAGATACCTACCGTACGGTACAAACGGCAGAACTTAAAGTATTTTTCACCGTGTTTTTCGAAATGGAAAGTAAGTACCTATGTATTTAAATTAAAACACGTTTGAAGCAGTGTACCTATCACAGCACTGTTTTTAAAGCTTTGTCCCTGTTCTTTTCTTCACTCATGTAACGGTAGCGTTTACCCATCAGGCTGGCCATTCTAAAGCCGCGGTCCCACAGAATTCGCGCCGAGCATTACCACGGATCATCCCATACATTCGTTCGGACGGGCAACGACAGCTCATCCGAACTCGGTGCTATATTCATTTTTCACTATTGTTTACTATTATTAGTAAAAATAAAACAGTTATAAGCAAATTGAAAGAAGCAGACGTGCGCGTCCTGATTGGTACTGCACTATGCCAAAGTGACCTTGACGACAGCCGTACGCTTATGACGTCACAGAACGACTTCTATTATAGTTCGTGGCGCCCGGGGCACGGAAAACCAATTGTTTTGTAGAGATGGGAATATAATTATCGACAAGGATTGATAACAACTATGTAATTCCGGATCGGCAACTATCTGAAGGTCGAAATTCGTCTATTTTCCTTTTGTTATAAAGTAGTTCACATTTTACTGACCTCAAATTGTTTTCATTAGTAGTATTTATAAATATTTCAACGGGCGAAATCAAACAGTGATAACTTTCGCGTCACGTCACTGGCCGACTATGTATCAAGTCCTTGGCGTTCTGGGGACATAAAAAAATTTTCGGAGTTTTTGTTTTTGCCGATTTTAAAGACAAAAAAGGGCTACTTTTGTGTGGAAAAGTAAAAAGCAGGGTATTAGACAGTGCTATATTAAATAATAAAGTGAAACGAAGCTTTCAAATACACTAAATTTATTTTTAAAAGATAGTTAAAAATTAAGAGCTTCTAATGAAGTCGTGGCGTTGGTGGCATGGAAATCTGAAACTTCTATTGAAGTCCGTGGCGGTGAAAAGGTTAATTCAGGGTCGTCGCGTAAATGGCTAATCAATAAACAATTTAATCGATATTCCACATTTCGATATATTGTGTGAATGTTCTTGCTACATTGTCCAGGTGGATGATCCGATTTTATTCTAAAGATTGAATAGTTGCTTATCTACATGATAAGTTTGTTATCGATTCAGTTTCTGTCATCCTTGTGGGTTCTCATGCAATGGCAACTGCAGGTCTGAATAAATACTTTAAACTACAAAATAGGCAGATGAGATTAACAGATCGCACATTGATTGGATCAGAATGAGGTTCATATTGGTATGCACCACTCCCTGACTTCTGACTTTGCTACGAGTAAGTCAAAGTGCTGTCTAAGAATTTAGCCCTCACTATCATGTAAAAATGAGAAATGCACGTCTACCAAAGAAAAAAAAACAAGAAAATGTACGTAAATACTTTAATGATTGCCATATTCACACAGTCATACCATTATTTACAATCACAAATTGGACTTAACAACAAAATTGTGCTATATCATGCTATCATATAATAGAGGACAAAACATGAACATTCTTTGGTAAAATAAACAAAAATAAAATATGGACAGGATCAAACAAATCTATAAAAGTAAATACTATTCTCTCGCTCGTGTCTTAAAAAACAAAGTATTTTATTCCGCACATCATAATTTACTTCCTTTGTACTTTTCTATGACCTCTACCTTACTTATTAGTCCCGACTATAAATCTTAACATTTACTTGAATTACATTGGAAAGCCTAAGATGCATAGGCACATTGAAAAGAAATCCTGATGTTCAATTTTGGACAATATTGACTAGGAACACTACGTTTACACAAAGTTCCTGAAAGGATGTTATGAACCAAAAAATTAGCTAAAGCACTGTCAGGCTCATGACCCTTCACGAGTTCAAGACTGGTATTGTATTTTAACGCGTGGTTATACGGGTAGACCGCTGGTTTGTGGAATCGCTGCTGAACATATGCAGGTGTAGCGGCCGGTTCACTCAGCCGTACTTAGTATATCAAGTCCATGCTGCGATGCGCTGACTGAATGACCTAAGTTGGCCTGTCATGAAGCTAATTTTTGTGTTAATTAGCCTTTCAGAAACCAGGGTGTGTGACCAAACCACCACCTCTTAACGCAGTATTTTATTAATCTTACTTCAGTGGATGGAGCTATACGTCCTGAAGTAAGATTAGAATAACACTGCTATACGAGGTGGTGGGGGGCCCCAAGTGCTAGATTCGTACCGACATCACTAAACTGAAATAAGTCTTTACATTTCTAAGATTTTAAACACCCATAAGTACTAATGTCATCTATGTAGTGACCCTGCGCAGGAATTATAATATTGTTCTTTTAACGAATTTACATTACAGAGGACAAGTTAAATTACGTTTATTTTACAAAACTTACATTTAGAAAAGTTTCGGTAAAGTTCTTAAATATATTTCACTCGGACTAGAATAGGTTTCCTTTGACTTGGTTTAGACTAGAATAAATAAATAGGTTGTAGGTAACAAACATAAGATAAATTAAACATAACAATAAAAGTACACAACAAACTCGCATCAATAAAATTACAGGAATGTATATGATTATTACGTTACGTATATTTATATGAAACTCCTTGCACGTTCGCCTTGAATACTTCTACCGCACAACAAATTGTCTATACAAAATAAACGCGGCTGGTATATATTGCACAAATCTGTTCCCCACCTACAGTAGATTTGCATCTAAAATAAATTAGTCTTATTTTTTCATATCAATAAATAAATAAGTTACATACATCGAAATTAAAATAATTTAATCCCATTTCATGGCAAAATTTTAAGCCTAATAATGGTAAATTTATTTCTAGAATTCAAAGTCAATCCAAAATCACTGGACATGATTGCTATTCGTTAACATGGTGTTTCTGTTGATGCGCTCACTCAGTGTCCAATTGGAAGCGCAGTAATGCGCGGTATTTGCGCCAAAGGCGTCTTTAGTTTATTGTTTTTTTCGACTTCACTAACGGTAACACTAGAGTTCATAAATTCTAGAATAACAATAACAGCTGAGCACTCTTCTTCAGAGTCGGGTGGTGCAATCGAGTCACCTTTGGTGCGTATTAATTTCGGAACTATAATAACGCATTTGGATTAGCGTGTGAAGTCAAATATAGTAACGATCGTGTTAGTTCCATAGTGGAGTGTGTTGGCGTAGTTATGTTTCGTCGCCCATGAGGTCGGGCGCGGCGTCAGGCGGCGAGCTGGGCGCCACCAGGGTCAGCAGCTAGGAGTCCGTCGCCACTGCGTCACGCTCGGCTTTAACCTGCTGCAACAATACCATTATAAGCGACAGAATAAGGTCGCTCAAATACTCTAGATGAGTAGTTATCAGTGAAGATAACCATAATGATAATGTAGGGACAGTACTGAAATATTGAATACCGTATAGTATTAGCATGGCCTGGATAACTGATAATAAATTACGATTATTTACTAGACAAATATAACACCAGATAAATATGTATAGATAAGCTAGAAATCAAGAATACACAATTGGACAAAATAGTTTATACACAAGTAAAGTTATCCATGATACAACAAATCAATGACACAAAGGGTGTCTTGAAATCCATGCTAAACAGCAAAAATGATAACTGTCATAGTTGATCTGTAAATTTTGAAGTCTATAAGTTAGGTTTCCCGTTCGTTCAGGGCACAATTCACAAATCTCTTGTCGTCTACAAGTTTTTTGTGGATCCTGCTAGCGTCTGCGTAGCCTATCGCAGACTGTAGGCATAAGTAAGCAGGAGTGTACTGACCATGGCCTTGCTAAGCACGGTGGCGTCCTTGAGACTGAGCACCTGCAGCACCTGCGCCTCGCCGCCGCCCTGCAGCATGACCTGCGCGACGCCGCCGCCCATGGAGATCGCCTCCAACCCCTCGCCATTCTGTTCCACCTGGTGTTGAAACTTTAGCATACGTTACACAGCGCTTCGAATTCATTGATTGTTTCACACCGTGGTTACTGGGTATGGTTTTGATGATTTTTTTTTATATTGAATTGTTTGTTCTGATAGTATGTATGGTTTTGGTGCCAATAACGCGTGAGGGCCGGCGTGAATCTGGTGCTACTAGAGGCCAATAAGTATCAAAATTTCGCATGGCTGTTTTTTTTTTTACTTTATTGCAACTGACATAATGTTGATATTTGTTAGGTAATGAAACTACGTTGCCGGATTAACGTCGGGCCCTGCGGATTAATCTGATAATCCATGAACAGACAAAATAACGAGGCTTCGCCTTTAGCCTACACTGCTGTCAGGTAAGGAAATAGGAGAGAAGAAACATTTAAAACACATCTAACTTTACACTGTTCTCATCTAATAATGTTTTTTGATTCAAAAGAAAAGTTTCAACTTAACTAGACCAAATCAATATTTTTCGTACACATTGGGTAATAATTGGTAGGCAAACAACAGTGTAAAAAACACAACACATAGATGACCGTGACATTGCGAATCAGAAGGACGCTATGTTCGTTACTTTGTCAGTTTTGGACTTCCATTGCGAAATGAGTGGTCGTTTCACGGTTAATTTACCTGTGACAACAGCAACCTTGTGAACAATTGTATTTGAACAGACATGTCAGTGGTAGCAACCGAAGCAATGGTTATGACCACTTATGCCAGTAATGCAAAATAAAATATAAATTAACCGTGACAGAATTGAAAGACTTATAAATCAAGCAGCAACTCAAATAAAAACTCAATATACAGACCTGTCATGCAGACACACATGAGTACATCACACACAGTGATCAAGCGTCGGCTCATGCAAATAAAACAACACGATACATTCACGTATTTATTACGGCGGCACTCGCACACGTAAACAAAAGATAAAACCATTCCTACTCATAAGCAACACCGAAAATACTGAACGTCATAGTTCATGGCAGTCGTGGTCATAAAACGTGGGAACGCGACGAAATTCAACTAGGTATAGCATTTTTTAGGCGAGGGCGCTATTGTAGCCCGAGATATTCAATGTTATTTCGTTTTTGCGTAACTGGCACCTCAGTATCAGGTTGCATGTTGACCTAAATATAACTCGCGATAGTATAAAGATTCCCAAGTTCATATAACTATTGAATGACGATTTGATGAAATCGTCATGATTTAGGTAAAAGTCATTCTATACAACTTGAGGCCAATTCTAGCTAAGATAGAATCATCAGTATAATTTGCTTAGCTAGAATTAAAAAGTAAACAAATATTTATCACGGTCGCAAATTATATTTTGATAAGACTCTATACAATTTGAGTTTCGCGAGTTGCCTTAGTGCTTCCCCCTTAAATTTCTCACACGTTTTATGACCACCACTGTTACGAGTATTGGTTTTTAGTGTAATATTGGAAGGAATATTTTATGACTTAAACGGTGTTGCATTAGAGTAAACTATAAATACTACAACACAAAACATAACGAGCTTCAACTGGAAATAAAACGTTTGAAATAAAATATACAAGCCAAGCCTCAGAAATTGTACTTTTTTCAAATATACAAATAGTATGTATAATAAAATATAATATAGAGGTGAATTTTTCAAATGGGCGTGGATGGCCAAATTCGAAACTATGAGGAATATCAAAAAATGCTCAAAGGAGTCTCGAGCTCGATTTTGATGAAAACTGAAACTGCATCATTGGATTTTTGATAAATCAATATTCCTAGCCAGGCATCGAACCTGTACATTTCGAAAAAGAAAAACAACACACCCTGTATTATTAGTATTACACCATTCGATTGTGTCACTAATAAGGACTTTTTTCAAAATCATCAGGTTAGATTCCTGGCTAGGAATATTGATTTTTCAAAAATCCCATGATACAGTTTTAGTTTTCATCAAAATCGGGTTCGAGGCTCCTTTGAGCATTTTTCGATATGCCTTATAGTTTCGGATTTGGCCGTCCACGCCCACTTGAAAAATTCACCCTGTATACCTATGTATACAATACTTTACACAAGGTAAATGACAATGTAAATATATTCTGAGGCACAAAACATAACAAAATAATATTTGAACTGAAATTAATGTGTAATTTCAATATGTGATGTACTAAAATTGCGTAGTCTTTGGCACGCTATTATTATGGCAGTTTTATGGCAAATTGCTACAAATACACATTCAATAAGGTTACAAGAAATATTTTCAGTCATATAGTAGAGTCAAGGTTTTTTATAGGCAGTCGATATCAAAAAATATTTATCTTTTTAAAACCATGCGCAACATAAAATAAAGAACTCCTTAATTTTTATAAAAATAAAACAAATGTAGTGTTTAAAGAACATTTACGGCAATTTATGGTTCTGCCTTCTGAACGATGGTAAAGTCGTCAAAAACTGACAAATATTTATTATAAAACTAAATACAATAAAATATCTTTACCACTCGAGTGGAAATTACTTTTTAAATTTTATTGTAAGGCAACAAATTCCCACGAAAGAAGTGTTTGAGTCTTGTCCATGATTGGACCAAAACAAAATAAATTACCTGGTTATCCTAAATTGACGTAATAATCTTTTTACACAATTTTACTAGCATAACACTACAGCTCTTTTAGCTTATGCCGCGTTGACACGGTCAGAGTATGTTCGGACCGAGTGGACTTGGATACCTACTCTGACGCTACTCGTATTGTGGCAATGCATAATCCGAGCGCACTCGGACGACGGCGTCCGATTCGTGTAAACTCGGATCGGGGCCTACTTTTCCGAGCTAGCTCGTACGAGTAGGGAAAAAAACTGGCGTATAACAAAAAAAATACTAATATTTTTTTCCGTTCAGCTCTTCGATTGACATGTCTGTGACAATTGCGATACTATTTCGCACAAGATCTGACATTTTTCGATGTTGACTGTGAAAAATAATTACAGAATGTAGAAAATGATCCGAGCGAACTATGTCAATATCAGCTGTCCTAGTACACTCGTATGAAGCTTACTACTCCACTCAGTCCGTGCATACTCAACACTGATTGGCAACTTGACGAATCTCTCTCTCCACACACACATTTTAAATTCTTGACTAATTTACAATATCAGCATAAATCATAGGCAACGAAATATAATGTGGCATAAAACAAGCGCTATGTGCAAAGAAAAAAAACATGTGACTAAATTAATACTAGGTCTGGTTTCAGTTTGTAAACACGCTTTCAAAATTTAGCTAGATTTTATATATTTTTATAATAGCATTTCTGCTCCCCATTTAATGGGATTAATACACAACTGTGGGAGAATGCGGGAGTGGGACTCATTTCATAAGCTGTTCACGATAAAAACGAACATAATTTTATCCCGTTTTGTCAATAAGCGACACCTAAATAAATTTCCAAATATTATTATACTGTTAAATTTTCAACTCCTAACGCTTAACTGAGCGTTAAATCCTATAGCGTGCATTCAATTCAGTGTTGGGTAATGTTTCTGAAAACGGTCATTATATTTTGAAAGCGTTTTTACCGACATTGAGGCAATAAATAAATACACAATTACACGAAAACCATGCATATTTGGCAGTAGCTATCTCACTAAACATTACACTTTGGTAACAAATTTTCTATTTGTCAAATTAAAACAAAAAATCACGTTTTAAAATAAGCAAGATCTCTTAAGACTCTCGCAAAATAATACTTTCAATTTCAACAACTATTGGCCATAAAAAACAAGCAATTTTATCTATTCTTCATAATTCGTCAGCATACTTTAGAGAACATTCAGTAGTCGTATCATCTAATAATTCCGCAGAAAACTAACCAGAATTGTCTGTTGCAGGTAGAAATAAAAGCCACATAATTAACGAGAGAGATTGAGTATGTTACTACTGATAAGGCCTATTTTCATGTAAATAAATGGAGTAACCTATAAACAATAAAAGCTTATTAAGCACTCAGAGATCGACAAACGTACTCGTTTATCCTCAATATACAAAAATATCACAAGTCACTAGGACATTTTATTTATTAACCAAACTCCTAATGGCACGCCTTCTTGAACTAAGTTCCGCTATTTCTTTATTATAATTTACCTATCTATTTTATTTATACTCTTTCTTTGGGTGAATATTATTTTTGGCAGCATATTTTATTATATTGCACTAGTGGACGAATTTATACTATGTATTTAAATTAATAATTTATTCTATTATTAATTTAAATGGGACTGGGCAGGACATGTCTGTCGCATGGCGAACGAACTGTGGGCCCGTAAAGCTCAGAAACAGTGACACGGGGTCGCGGCAGACCACGAAGGAGATGGCGGGACGAACTGGATGTCTTCCTTGAGAATTGGAAAGAAGTAGCACAGAAGCGTGAGCTTTGGAAGGAGTGGAGGGAGGCCTTTGCCCAGCAGTAGGACAATGTGGGCTAGCTATAAAAATAAATAATAATAATTCTATTATTTTTGTATCTAGTGTTTTTTTGACATGTCTTAGGAATACTGAAAACTATTCGCTTTCTGCCAAGCCCTTTCCCAACTATGTTGGGGTCAGCTTCCAGTTTAACTGGTTGCAGCTGAATACCAGTACTTTACATGTACGACTGGTTTAAATAGTATAGTCTGAAGTGAAATAGTATATTTACCTTTAGAGTACATATTCATAAATTAACCCTTATATACCTTGAACCTTAGAATACCTAAATTAAGCTTACGGTTCTTTGGAGTTCATTTGAGGAATTAAAATTTCTACCTAAAAGTTGGATATCTATTTGTTATTTGCAAAATGATATGGAACTATGTAAATAAATTATTTGGTTATTTTACATATTTTATGTTTAAGTTTTACAAAAACTCCTACAGGAAATTGAAACTTGGAAAATGTATTTACTCATAGACATTAACATGCTTTTAGAAATAACACAGATGTACTTTCTTTGCTGCACTCTTCACTTCGCAAAAAAAAACAGGGTAACGAAGTGCGTACGTGGTTTTAACTAAAAATTGTCATCATAGCTTGTAAGTAAACTCTACAGAACGCCACTGCTACGATCCTTATCTCGACCACGATGTATTCTAGCGTAGCAAGCAAATGTAGGCGGTAAACGCATACTAAAACGTGTCTCATAGTGCTAGGGCGTGTCACAAGTACCAATAAGTATACACTTAGCAGCAGTGATTTTTGCCTAATGTACTGATTGCAATTTCATGTTGATACAAATATAATATTTTGGAACCCAATTTTGAAATAAGTCTTATCCCAAAGTTACAATCGTTATTCTACGAGATAATCGCTCTGAATTTAGGCAAGTGTGTACATATTGGTGTTCGTGAGTGTACTAGGCTAGTATGAGCGGCTAAGCGGTGACATCGTCGAGGTCGATCGGTTCGAGCTTGGGCCGCACCTGTACCAGAGGGGTGACGCACACGCCGCCATCTTGCGTCTGCATCGACGAGATCATGGACTGGTACACTGACGCGGAGACAGGAACTGTGATCACTCCTGATACTGACACCGGGTACGCTGGAATGTTACAATACAGAATGATAAATTACAGTCACTGTAACTGCCACAGTAATCTTTTCATTTTCGTCTTGAAGAGCCAAGACCTAAAAGCTAGGTTATAGCTATAGAGACATACAAACTCCAGCATTAAGTTCTACTTTTAGCTATACGCATAGTGAACGAAAAACGTTTGTGTGTACGGTTCTAATCTTTATGTGCCATAATGCCATCATATTATAATTTACTTTTTACTGATTCGATTTCGATTCGGGAAGTTATATGTCTATCTTTTTTTGGCATAACGAAAGCAAGCGAGATAGACATACGATTTGCCGAATCGAATCGAAGCGTTTGTGAATACGGGGCTAGTCCTGTGCCTAATCTCTCACTGGTCGTGTCAGATTTCCGTCCCATCGGGTTACGACACAGGGAGTCGTATTATGTTTGTGCTCACACTTGTGCACTATAATATCTCCTGCATCGGTCTCTGTTGAGATCGGCCGCCTTGAAGGAAATTAGGTCAGGAGTATATTATTATGATGTGTACGTACCGTGTCCATCCTCTCCAGTTAGTATGATCTGCCCGTCGTGGTTGAGCGTGGCCTCGGCGACGGCGTTGAGATCCACCGACACCGAGCCGTCGCCCTCCAGCGCCTGCAGGTGGGCGCCGCCCTCGCCGGAGTGAATCTGTGCACGAAAGGAATATACTTATAGTGTTACATAATAACGTTGTTTCGAAAATACAATTAACTTGAAGAAATAGAAAACACCGTCTTTAGATAAAAATAAACAGCAACTAGGATGATTGACATGGGATTTACTGTGATGTAAATGACGAACTCGCAAAAATTACCATGATGGACCATTTGTTGCAAGTATTTCAACTACGCCATGCGTTTCAGAACATCAAGAGATCGAATGATCATAAGATATTAATGTAAGCAACATAGTCTACATGAATGGCCAATACTTAGGACTGTTACAGCGTATCACCGACGGTCGGTGCGTACGTCGGTTGAGCTCGTCATTTATATGGAAATTCGTTAAACGTTACACTGACCGTACGTACTTGCATTGCTACGCACTGCGTGTGAAAACTGTCCGTCAGTGAAGCACTGTACCGGGCCTTAAACTTACGCCCGACCAACATCCAAGTCTGGTGTCCAGGGCAGACTTTAATTTCGGTCACAGTCATAACCCAGTGGCAATATTATAACAAAATGAAATATTACCATGTTACGTACCACTTGGGCAGTGGTGCCGTCTGGTAGTGTGATGATGGGGTTGTTGGGGTCCATCTGGATGAGAGACACGCTGCCGTCCGGGTTCGTGATAGTCTGAAGTACTGCTGGCGCGTACTGTGACATCTGTGTGGGGTAGTAGATAATATTCTTAGTTATCATCCTAAAATTTCAAAGACAGCATTTTCTCGCTTGGTTTTTAAGAAGATGAATCTATGCAATTGTTTTTTTTTACCTCTTAATAAAGAGGATATAGCTTTCATAAGTGAATAGATGACAAGTTTTTCTGTATGAATTCACTGAGTGAAGTTGTTTCAGTGTCTAACTAAAGTAGGATGGATGTCATTGTGCAAACAAATGTACAGAGGCAGACTTCATGCCAATGGCATTCTCAACCAGTCACCCTTCGGGTGATGCAGAAACAAACTGTGGTAGGTGTTATGTGTTAACAAGACACTGTAAGCACTAATTTACCACACTTGCCAATATCGCAATAGTTGCGTTAGTTAACTGATTCATAGACATTTTTTTTTTAACACGGAAACTCTTTAAAAGACAGTTCTTTCATGCAAGCCAGAGGTCTGGATTAAACGAGTGTCACACAAATCCGTACATCGACATCAGCGAGCGTCATCTGGTCGATGCAGACTTGCTGCGACGTGAGCACCGCCTGCTGCTGGTTGCTGCGGCCGGCGCCCGACGACGAGCCGCTGGACGAGTTGTTGCCCGCGTTCGGCATGCAAGCCGATATCTATGTAGTGGGGATATATGCGACGCGAACGGAACGAGCAATGGATGTGTCGTTACGCGTATTTTTCGTTCCGATGCGAGGTCGTTACACATTTTTGTAGTTGCATAAGAACAACATGCGAAATGTGAAGTTTATTTATAGTAGAAAATCCGTTGTAAATATAAAATGAAAAGGGTTACCATATCCAGGCAGCATTCCATGTGAGATAGCATTAATAAACAGTAAATATAATTTAGATTCAATTCCAAAAATAGAAAACATACCTCTAGCAATATAGATATAAGGAAAGATTAAAAAAGTGTTGTGGCAGCTCTCACTTTAACAACACCCTAAATGAATGCCTAAATATTGACAGTGTTGGAATTTCAACTATCTGAATCTCATTGATCATCATGCTGAGTCGAGTGCAGAAATCTAACAGTATGATGTTATTTTGTGTCGCATAGTGTGTGTGGAAACGAGCATTGTAATCTGTTTGTCCTGCTTTCAATAATTATTGTAGTTAACACATAAAGACCCGTAACTGCCTATATTTCATCGTCGTAATTTGATTAACTAAGGATCTGGTTGAAAAAATTTTGTTTTCCTCAACGGAAAGCTCGACTAAATAAGTTTATATTCAACTAGCCTTTACGCGTAACAAAAAATGTATGACGTAACAATCCACTAATAAGTTAGTGACAAATAAGTAGCGTGGGCGTAACTTATTGTTTGACGACCTGAATGTAGCAATGACGCACTTTACGCCTTCGGGGAGCCACGACCAATATTTTTATTCCCTTATGGAAACAAATTATTGTATGAGCTAAATAAGTTATATTATAACATTGGACTTTTGGGTAGCGGATCATCATAATCAGCCTATAATGTTCCCACTGCTGGGACACAAGGCCTCCTCTCTATGAGAGGGAATAGGCTATAATCCACCACGCGGGCCCAGTGCGGGTAGCGGATATCAGGAGCTTAATTTTTGTTTTATTCCACGTCCACGATAGGAATGAACAAAGCAATGTCATTTATTGAAATTAAGGTGAGCATCAGTAAAAATTACAGAAGCCGCCCCAAAACGTCCACTCTTCGCTACTTCCCAGTGAAGAACGAGAAAGTTCATATTATAGGAGAAGTTTTTCATTACATTTTTTGATCATTCGGTAGGCGAGTGAAATATGCAGAGTGCCGAAATCCAAATCAGTTTCCTAATAAAATCTTTGTTTTTGATACATTTTGTGCTGAAACATTTCAGTTCGAGTGAAAGATTTCGAAACAAAGCAATGTCAATTCAATTCCTGCTGTTGTCAAATTATACAATCTAGTTGACGCATAAGATATTGTTAATATTATTGATTGTTGCGATAACTTAATTTATTGTATTGTTTGTATGTTTATTGTTTTTTAGGGCAGTTTAGCGATTACGGCTGATACGGATGATGCTATAATACACAATTTTAAAGAATCTTTGTTGACTCAATATTCGTATTCAGTAGCTATAGCCGTTAAATCGGATGGTTGTTATGGCGCTATTAAAATGAAGGACTATTAAATGCTAACGCTATTAAAGTCTAAACTTCGTTTTTGACGCCCTAGCCAAGGACAAGCTTGGGCTCGTGTCTGTACTCACAGCCCTGTTTCAACAAGTATAGTAGTAAAGCGACTTACGGGCTGTGTAGGAGGTCCCTTTTCATCCTCTTCATTGAATGCGGGAAGCAGATCTTCTCGGCCGTGGTACTTGTAGCAGTTGATCACGATCTGACGCAGGGCGTGCGTCCACGACATCTGAAAATATTAACCTCTGTATTTTAAGTCATTTACTTTAGCCTTACAACTAGTCTTCCCAGGGCTAGTGTAACTCAGAGAGGCTAATAAGAGTAAATAAGTAGTCATATTTCGTCTCCGGTACCCTACCAAAGACGAACTGAGAACGTTAATTCTTTACTTATACCTTAGTTTACGTGTGAGTTGCCAGATCTGGTGGAAAAACTACGAGATCTTCCTAATCACTTTGCTTAAGCAAAGTGATGTTTGATGGTAACATGGCGTAAAATACCGTGACCTTTGTAGTAGCATAATGTTTTGTAAAGGACTAAATTTTTGCGTTGAATACTGACAGTGGCAGGCCATTAGTTGCAAGTCCAAAAGTTCTGGAGTGGTGAATACGTACCTTCGATTTTCCATAAGGTGATTATCTGTCGAAGGTCGCAGGAACTCACTGGATGCGAGAAGTGTAGGACCGGTCAATCTGGCGATGCTTTGGGGCGGCCTATGTCCAGCAGTGGACGTCTTTTGGCTGAATGATGGTGATCAAGAGTATGTTTACCTTTACCTTTTGCTTCTCGTCCTCAGAGCGAGCGTCCATGCGAACGTTGGCCCACGGCAGGTCCTTGGGCCACCACGGGGGCCGAGTGGACTCGCGACCCCAGCCCGGCTTGCCGCGCACTGTACATACATAGTATGCCGTAATTGATTTCTTTGGATTAATAAAATGGCAGCAACATCAGGCACTGTTTGGTTTTATTGGATTTTTAAGTGACTTTTTCTATGTTCTATTCGTTTAGAATAACTTTAATTACTCTGCAATTATATTACGAACTGCAACTTCTTGTTAGAATTATTAAGAGCAACAGCAGGGTCAAGGTCTCCCTTCCGTCTTTCTCAGTCTGTTGCAATCTGATTTCAGATTCTGCATAAGATAGGGTTAATATATTGGTGAAAATATTAGTGTAACTCACCCATCGAATACTTGAGCATGAGCGGTATGAAGGCCCGCAACTGCGCCTGCGTCATCTTCTCGACGGGCGTGGGGATGCCGTCGATGATGAGCGGCGGCAGCTCGAACAGCGAGGGGTCGTCCTGCGGCGGAGCCGGCGCCTGCGGGCCGCCGCCCAGCCCGAACTGACTCGTTATATACTTCGTACCCATACGACACACACTACACACTACAGCCTAGTGCCACTCACGAGCGCAACACCATTCTCACTTTATACGCATTAGGCCCGGACTGCACCAACCGGACGCGAGCGGAACGGTGTGGAGACGTGCAAGATTCAACCAATCACAGGAGAGACGAGAGATGCGGTGGAGATTTCAACGAATGTAATTGGTTGATTCCCGGACGTCTCCTCTCCGCTCGTCTCTGCTTTGGTTGGAGGACCGGGCCTTAACATAAGGTTTAAGTTACAATGAAGACTTTAATTTTTTTCTGTCATAACGACCATGGACAACCCCAAAGAGGTCTCGATGACACAAAACAACACGTCTGGCAAAGGAAGACGAGATCGAGCCACAAAGAAAATGGGATGATAAGGCATTGACGATGCTTATCGATGTGGAGTCAGTGAACCCGCGTGGTGTAACCAGGTGATGTCTTTTTCGTTTTTATTAGACATAAACAAAGCTCTTATTGTTCTTTTAAGCCGATGAATGTAGTCACTTACCCTAATGCTATGCATCTACCTTTGTAAATTTGACTCTTTAGACAGGTTGTGATTGGCGAGCGCTCGTGATATTCAGCAACCATTGTGCAACATACACGTTTACTGTTTAGTGCTAGCGTTTGAGCTTAGTCGTAGAGGATAATTGGAAAAATCGTTTTCTTCTTTTGTGAAAATCCTAGGATTTTTCCTGATATTCATTTTATGAGTATCTTGCGACATATATATTGTTATTAAATTATGATTTACGTTTAGGACCGGTTTCTACCAAACAAAGCGGATCGGAGACATGAAAGACTAATTGGTTTTTCAAGATATCTCTCAAGGCTGCACTGATGGAATCTTTTCCTATTTCATTTCGTTCAACAGTATTTTGTATGAATTAGTTCACGCGGTTTGTTTAAAAACTAAAAAGTCGACGTGTATGTTTAAGCCCCATTTAGTTTTTCGCGTGACTTGACGAATATCATTTTTGCTAAAAACATTATCTCATGATTTTGATTTGGGCAGATAGTATATAGTTTTCAGACCCGGTTCGCGAGGTTCGTTCCACGCCAATAAGACAGAGTTTTCCTTAGGCAGTCTACTTCAAGAATGCTAGATTTATCTCCGAGTTATCCAGCTTAAATGTTTTATGTTTTAATACGTTTTATTTGGCGATGTTCTAAATGAGGCTTTAGCGAAGGAAAAACAACATTGACAGCAAGCTTTTAGTTGAAGAAAAGAATTAAATAGCTTCAGTGGATTTTCAATAAGAGATCTTTTTTATATTGAATGGATATTATATTTAACAGCAACACAAGTTTGCTTTAGATGAATTGTGTAGCATAACTTGCTGGTCTACCCTGTCACAGGTGGTGTGATAATCTTAGCTCACTGAAGCCAAAAAAGATCATGTTATTAGAGCTTCTGGCTAGGATATCGTGTTAACAGTGTAATGTACCCCACATGAGGTAAATACATTTGTACATTCTTAGCTAAAAACATGTTGTAACATAGATCTTTAAAAGTGAAATAATATCACATCTTTCAGTCATCATCTATGTATTCAATTATAAA
Organism: Noctua fimbriata; assembly: GCA_905163415.1. NCBI lineage: Eukaryota > Metazoa > Arthropoda > Insecta > Lepidoptera > Noctuidae > Noctua > Noctua fimbriata. Next base: position 2,429,388 of record LR990923.1, read on the forward strand.
CATATTAAAAGTTAGCAAAACAAGCAGTAAAGAGAAAAAAATATGTTGAAGGATTTGATGTCGGTTCCATAATGATTCCAAATACCTTTTACAACATTAATAGATTTTTAGCTGACTTTAAAAAAGAGGAGGTTATGAATTCTTCGATGAATTCTCTTAATAAGATGAATTGATGACAAAGCTTTGTGTTGTACAATAATACATTGTTTTGACAGCAACAGCTATGCTTTTTTTTGAGTCCTCAGTCATACAAGAGCAGTAGACCACTCCCACACCATCAAACCCCACCACATATGCAGGAACGCGACTTACCTGTTGGGCGAGCGCGTTCTCCAGCTCCTCCATAATCATGCAGCGCAGATTGCGCACCACGTCCTCCAGCGGCTTGGCTCCGAACACGCGGTACGACGTGTTGGGCTTGCCCGGCGTCGCTACTAGGACCACGGCTTGCTGGCCTACCCGGGTTGCGAATTCTTCGATGGTTTGCTGTTTGGGGGAAGTTGATTGTTTGAATAAGAGCTCTTAAGGCGAATTCGACCGCACTTTTATTTTTTCTTATAAATCTCGCCATGGATATAAGTGCCCCACTGCTGGGTAAGGGTCTCCCTTTCTTTTTTCAAAACCTTTCTATCTTGTATGATATCTAGCCATCTTTGCTGCACAAACAAGATTAGATCATCACACAATCTTCGCAGCAATGTGGGGGACATCGCTCAGGCATGGAGTGACCTTTGCCCATTTCTCTAGTTGTATTCGCGCGTCGTGGTCAGCCCACAGTCACTTCTACCAGATTTACCACTCACAAATATTGATATAGTAAAAGTAACTTACTCTGAGTTTCCTAAGCAATCTATTCTGATGTCTTTTCCTGACGGAGGGGTTGGTCTCGAAGGAGTGCGGCCGCTTGCGTTTCTTGGAGGACGCTATAGCGGCAGCGGCAGCCATGCCGACCGGACCTGTTGGTTGATGACATTTGCATATCATGGAAGACACAATGCAAGCCTAGCGGAAAATTTGCACTAAATGGGGAAAACCTGTCAAAGCTTCTTGTAGATGGCGTGACCATAGCTAAGTTCCGATAGTTGGACCTCACATGTCAAACTATATTGAAAATAAAATTCACATAACCGATTTTCAACCAATAAAACTGCTAGCTACGCTACTCTAATTTTATCTTTGCTGTTTATTTTAGTACTTCGATCGACCCCTTAATTGGACGACAACGTTTGACGTAAACTTAATACAAATTAAGTATGATTCATCAGGGGCGGCGCGGCGGACACTTAGGTAATTTTATGCGCATAAGGCTTTACTCACGGTGTATTCTATCCTCTAGTATTACATATCGCCAGATAGATTTTTCTGTCGAAGTGAGATTCGCTAATTTCGTAGTTCGTTCCAACCACGAAGACGCGCGAAACTGTTCCTTTTCTATTAAGTAACTAAGTGTTTGAGAAAGAAAGGGGCGCGTCTTCGTAGTTTCTACGATCTTTACTCAATTAACTCTTAAATACCCCATAGAATGCACATGAGCATAGTGAGGCATGCTCCTATCTCTCCTTATGGCACACACACATTACATTTTCACCTGCATCTTCATTTTCCATCAAGCAGGTCGTAGCTAGAAGCCTGAGCCTGTAAGCATGATACCATGAACAAAACTCACCAGCGGCAGCCAATTGTTTGGTAACTTCATCGCTCATGGCATTCTTGATGAGATCGGCGCTATCATCGTAGTTGGAGCCGGCGGGCGACGATGCGCAGTCGTCATCGTCGTCCGACGCCCCACTCAGCCCGCATCCGTCTACTTGTGACATGTCCTGCGAATTATTTGCACTGTTAACACCCAGGAGGAAAACGAGCAAAAAAAGAATTTTGATAGTTTGTCGATTGGCTCCTCTCGAATTTCTTCTGTAATCCGCCTCCGTTTTCGCCTTTTACGTTGGCGTTTAAAAACACAGATCTTACACGCCCGTATTTTTGATCTGGAACTACTATCGGTAACCGATACAAATATGTATGTTTACCGCGACACCTAGGCAATCTCTCAATGACTACGCTAACCGCGCCGTCAAGTTATCGAACGGCTGTATTTCGGGATGCTCGGCACCAATTGCCATAAATAATAAATATAACAGATTTATTTCTGTAGGAATGAATGATACAGTGACCACTGACAACGGAGAAAGGAAGAAAAGAACCTCAAGTAACATGTTACTTGATTGCACATGTATGTATCCAAGGAAGGTCAATCTTAAGTGCACTTGCCGCTCAGTAAAACTCGCCCAAAAATCCTTGCAATTTCACCAAACGCCGTGTGAGAAAGTGAGATGCAATTATTATTCCTGCCGAAAAAAATATTGCAGTCTTTCGGAAAAAAAGTAATCGGGAAAGAAGAAAACTAGTAACTCTATCTCTGGCAAAATAAAGTGATTTTATCTAATTGATAAATAAACTATGCCTATTGGTAAATTATTTTGGAGTTTTCATAATCCTAATGCCCAAAGTTGCATTAGTTCCAAACCAATATTCTTTTTACTTCTCTGATTAGCAAGCTCTGATGAGCTTTCTCCGTTTATATGGGAGAATAATCAGCTTGTGCAGCCTTAAATCATCTTGGTGTTGCATTTCAGTTACGTTTAGAAAATATTTCTCATAGTGTACAAACAGGTATACAAATTCATGGAAATTGTATTTCCGCGTATTCGTTCTATAATGTTTACTACGTTTGTTGAACTGTAGCTGTCTGTTACGTGAGTCCGTCTGTGGCAAGTCTAGGCCGCTCGCGATTCGGAACAACGTTAAATTAGGTTATTGTAGATATTTTGCTGCCTCTGGGGATCTGAATAAGACTTTGGATATTTAATGCGAATGGTAGTGTGATAAATATGAACATTCACACAGAACACAGGACTTCACACAGGACATACATGTATTGTCACGTCTGTTTCCCAAAGGACTAGGCAGAAACTATAGAACACCATCAGTCCTAACATAGTCTCTTTTGCTTCGATCACGTTCAAACATACATCTAGTCATACTTACACGCACCATTTCAGTATTGTTGAAATGCAGAAGCGAGTGTAGCAGGAGTCGTTGGTTAGAGTTTCTGCTCCCGAGTCATAATCAATAAGTTCCAGTATTACGTAATGCTGAAATACCGCTGTACTAAGACTAATACATATAATTTTGGTACAGTTTGTCAGAATTTAATTGTGAAATCATAACAATATTTCACAATACGCAACCTTTCACCTTCAGATAGAGTTGATGAGACCTGAATCCATATTTGAATCTGATTTTAGAAATAGATAGTCAGCGAGTAGTTCCGACAGCGGCAGCGTAATCTTTGCTATTGATTTTCTTACTATACATACGCAAGAGAGCGAGCTAGCAGACTTCCAAGGACGTACTATAAGCGTCTAATTGATTTGGCCTTGTATCGCGGAAGGTTCAAGGTGCTCTTCCGAAGGCGACTCGATCCAAAATGTACTTAATTGAAAATTGTCACTACTGGTATTACTGTAAGCGTAAGCCTAAATCATCCAAATGGGCAAAAGCCGCCTCCATGACATTCAGCTATTTCGGTTCAAATTGTCGACGCAATATGCTAGACTTGGCCAGCTCTCATATTATACTAAGTTATTTTATCTCTACGCCAGAACGAAAAGCCGAAAAATCTAGAAAAAGGCCTTGACAACAAAAATAAGTCCTAGACCACTTATCCTCCCACTGGAACGCCGTACACCCATTACACTAAAGCAGAAAAATCCTTTATCTGCAGCTTGTGCGTGGTGGACATCGTAAGGGCCTGCGTTGGGTCAAGTCCGTTTACGCAGCGATGATTCAACAGCCAACGACTAAATTATCGTCGTCTTATTGCTAATATCTTACCTCTCCCTCCATATCCATGGACTCAGTGCTGACGGCTGAATTCATGACGTAGTCAGGGTCTTCGTCTTGCCCGCTCAGATGCCGAACCATTGGATTGTGCACCTTTGTCGCGGCGTGCTACAGTCACACGATCTGCGCTCTTCAACTGAGTTTTATGACCTGAGGGACAAAGTATTTTTCTATGTATTTTGACTGGTAATAGATCAGATTTCCGGCCGGGTTACGACTAGACCGACGAAGAACGCGTTACTTGACCTGTGAATCGTCTTGCTCGTCAGTAATTAGGTCTCTAGGTCCGTGATAAATGAAAGAGATAGCACTTAATCCTGTTTAATACTGATATTTTTAACACTTTTGGCATTCAATATTTTGACATTTTTAATAATAATTTGTTATTTTCTGTGCTCATCATCATTCAGCAAAAACTGGATGACAACATCCAAAGAGGGAATCATCATGTAATTTGAACAATGGTTCCCTGTGGACTATATTCCCCATTTTGGCTTCATTTAGGTTTTAAACAAGAATATCATTTCCAATGTTATTATTGTTTTATTTTATGTCTTTACCTTGAAAATAAATGATTAAGATAAGAGATTGCTGATGTATTTATATTGCAAAGAAATGCAGTGTCAGTTCAACCTATTGTCTTCAACATATTTAATTATAATGTAGATCACAGATATTTTTTATTAAAGCTTGAAACCTTAGCTTAGAATTTAAGAAAAGTACTGTCTTTGTAAGCATTAATTAATAGTAATTGATTGAATTGAAGTTTAGAATATTATGTATAACATTATATTGGGAATTTTAAACCTTTTTGTTCCTGCATCATGTACCAATTAACTGGTAGAAAATAATGTCTATGGCCTGAAGACTGATGCTGTACATTTGTACACATAAGTATTTAAATGTCCAACAATTATCTGTTTACATAAATACTAAAGGGCATGCCCTTGTAAGTTGTAGCTGCCTCTAACAAGATCAATACTTAGCTTGTTGTTTATTTTCAAGAGTTTATGTTACTTTGCATTATAGTAAGATTGCTTAGTAATTTGGTTGCTTCCATTTTATAACAAAAACAAATACTATGTTGAATTAGAAAGATTTGTAACAGTTTGAATGTATAAAATGGCCTTTAGAATTATATTGAAATTATTTGGTGGATAGAAAAGTGTTGGAATTATTTTCCTCTATTGAATAAGCTAATGTTTCATTTGCAAGAACATAACATACAAAATAAAGAACTAATTAAATCAGAATGTCCAGTTGAAATGACTAGCATTTTATTGATTTATTCCCAAAACTAGGTCAGAGAAGATAAACACTGTTCATATTTTGTAAAGCTGGCTTTAAATCATTCCATCTGTGAATAATTTTATTTTTTTTCCCCAAATGAATTGGGATAAGGGCAAGAGAATGATGATCTGTGAATAATTTTACTAATATGTCAAGTAATGCTTTATTTGTCTTCTCTAGCTGTGCCTGACTGCTCATATAGTATTTAAGTAACACCATTATCAATGGACACATCTAATGCTTGGTTTGAAAAATCAATAGAGGTCAATGACTCCACTCCTGACATCAATCTCACATCCCCAATTTCTAGTAGACCAATTAGGAAGCCTAAAATATGGCCTCAATATATCATAAGCCAACCCTGACCTTATGAGTGTAGCTTAGAATGTCTGTATGAGAACATAATGTTACTGTTCAATAGTCAAGCTTTATTGATTTTGGAACCAACATTTTTGTAGGATAAGAAATTGTAACTATTCTACATATCTCGATAATTTGAATTGATTTTGTTAGTGTATAGCAAAACCTCAAGAAAATGTCGCCTTTCCTATTCCTCATCTTTTCTTAGTAGAGTATGAAGATTCAGAACGAATTTTCTTATTGGAAATTATGCTAACTCAGCAGGACTTTGTATAATATGCTCGGAAAACTGTTTTTTCGCCCACTATGTAAAGCGGAATCATCGTTTGTAGACTCCAGATATACTCAGATAGCGAAGCCGACGAAGCCGAATATAAAATGTTGGACTATTCTATTGTGTAGGCACCTAGCTGAGAAAAATCAATACTCGAGCTTCCACATTCACCGAATATCTAACTAGAAAAAATTTCATAGAAGTCCCGGAATACAATACCAATGCACCAATTTAAGTTTTCAGGAATCCATCTTTATTTACATGTGCATAATTTTAACTGCAACTTACATTTTTCTGCCTTTTACGCGCGAATAAATGCAGTCGCATTCGCATACACCAATGACGCATTTTGTTTGATGTTTTGTTTATACGGTGCATGGTGCCCCGCGACGGGTCACTTTCGAAGACGCATGACATGGCGCAAGCTCTTTGCGGCGGCGTAAAGGATAAGCCAAAATGAATGGCCATCATGAAGGGGAGCCGCGCGTTGGAGCAGGCTCAGACAGAATGGTGAAACTACGGCTGCGTACGCACCTGCGTGATTTGAAGCACATTTTGCAATCCAATTAGAAGTCTTCCGAACTTGCTGTGATGTAACCCGTCCAAAACAACACTTTTTAAAACATTTGCACTCGGCCAGACACTGAATTCACGAAATTTACGGAGTGCACGAGAGTCCCCGAAAAATTCGAGTCCTCCATTAGTATCGATCGGTAAGCGCGGTATGTGGACCGTATAAACTTCGTTTCTAGGGGTCGCCATTTTGTACGAGTCTGCGCGGTGTGGTTTTCGCATGGAAAGGGAAATCGCCCCTCTGCCTGAGGGGGGAACGGATTCGTAGCTTTGTAAGTAAATAAAAGCTTATTTTGTGAAAGATACTCACCAATTTTGGCAGCCAAATAATGCTATTTATTTATTCTGACGTCCCAAGTTGTATGATGTTCAGGAAAAATCACTAGTTTATTTTAGAAATTGATCATTTCACGTCATACTGTAGTGCCATCTAGTGAGTTTTTCAGTAAATTTATTTGACGTTTCATGATTGTAAACAAGTTTTGTGAATTCGCGTGTTGATTTTGTTATTTTCATAATATTTGAAGATTGCGTAACCTATCTACGTAAATTTATAAAAGAAAAACGGTGAGTTAGTCTATTTCTCACAATAATTATATAAAATTTTAATGTTTGAGGTTCCTTGACCACCACTGGTAGTTAAACAAATTAAAACTATTATTGGATGAAAAACCATTTGGTACGTTCCCGTAAGGCAAACAAAGTTTTTGTATGGCTCATTTGGGCTCTAAAAATAATTCCCTCTTTCCTTTGTTTACCAAAGAATTGCCATGAAGTTATTGCAATACAGGTTTCAAAAAATAACATTGACCGAAATTGATTTTTGTTTTGGTGTTGAGGTTAGGCCTCCCCTCTTCATCCAAATCTTTGTTTTTGCGATGTTTTGCCAAGTCTGTTCTGTAAGTCTATCAAAAACCCATCCCACTTGCACCTATCCGGTTTTGCATTTAACTATTATATCATAACGAGTTGTATCATAACTTTCTGATACTGTTAGCCTGCATCATACCACTGCTGGGCAAAAGCCGATGGTATCATAACTAAGCAAGCAAAATACCTAAAATTCAAAATGTCTCCTTTTATAGCTAATTTGATAATGTTTCTTTTTTGATATAGGCAATTCAAACATATGACTAATTTGATATGTATTTTCAGATATCCTAAACTTTTTCAATTGAAACTCTAAGCTAGAATTATGTTATGTTGTGTTTATGTTATGTTGATGGCAAATAAATAAATCTGAATCTGTAATCAAATGATATCTTTGCTCTTTGAGCCCCTTGCCTAAAACCGCACACAAATGATAACTATGCAAACCTATTGGCCGTTGCGAGTTCAAGCAAGACATCTCCTTTCTTCTCTGCTATGGTAGATAGTGATTGGGCATAGATACAGTCCTTTCACATTTATTTTACCTCTAACAGCAGCAAGCTTACGATTATGTTAGACTGCCCTAATATTATAAAGAGGAAAGATTTGTATGTTTTTTAAACTCAAAAACTACTGGACCAATTTAAAAATTCTTTCATCATTAGAATGCTACATTATCCATGAGTAACATAGGTTATATTTATTACTAGAAAAACTAGGGGGGTATTAGGGGAAATAAATGAAGCCACCACTAGTTGTGAATAAAAAGATTTCTATGATTTTGACAGATTTGTCAGTGGCAGCAACCTAATATATACATTACTGTAATGAAAATAAAGCTCACTGTGATTTTTACAGTGATGCTTATTCAATTGTAAAATGAAAGCTGACCTATTTCTTGTACTACATTTCTAAAATAAAACAAGTTTAAAATATCTCTAATATTTTATATTATTTCATAATACTAAATCTAAATACATAAACTAGGTGGCGTAGAACTTATCATCTAAATGACTAATTTATCAATGTTACAAAATATGTATATTTTATTTTTCATAAAATGTAAGAAATCACATCATTATTAAGTAGTTTCGTCAACTCAGCTTTGTTTCATCGTGGCCTTTTGTATTCGCCAGACTCTTCAGATGATCCTGCAAAACAGAAACAAAAATAATGGCTACGGTTCCGCAATGTCTCCATCATCATCATCATTTAAGCGGAAAGACGTCCACTGCTGGACATAGGCTTCCCCCAAGTGTCGCCACATTGACCGGTCCCGTGGGTTCCGTCCTCAAAGTCTTAAATGGAGTTAATGCCTGGGGACTTGTTTGCCAATAATATTAATCAAAGTATTCGCTTTTAATCAAACTATTCAAAATCTTAATTCATTTATAATTAAGCTGGAATTGAGCACTTTTTGAACATACACACAAGATTAGGGAGAGGTCCATCAGTTAATCATTCAGAATGTCCCAGTTAGCCAAATTAAAGTATCAGCAGGAGTTTGCACAAATTTTAATTGGAGCCTGGGGAAGGGCAAAGTGGTATTGCGTTTTTCCGTCAATGCAATTGCAATGAGGATGTTCACTTCGGCCTAATTCTTCGAGGCGTGATTTCATGTGTAATCTAACTTGATTTGCATAGTCTTCTATTCCTCCTATACCTGTGGACCGATGGCACCACCGCCCCCTCCAGCCCGCCTCGCACACACAGGCGCCGTTGACACAGCGGCCGTGGCGGCACGTGTGCGGGCCGGAGCACGACTCGCCCCGGCACGTGCAGTCGCCGACGCGCCGCCCCACCTCGCAGTGGTTGCCGCCGAGTCCTACTGGACACCGGCACTTGTTCACGCCTTTACAACGCCCGCCGTTCAGGCACGGGATTACGCATTTTGCTGGAAACACATGTTATTTTAAATACCTTATATATATAGGCACAAGTTCGTCAGGGAAACCTGTGTGACTGCTACGTTGCCAATCAATCAACTCGGCCGGCATGGCAGTTCACGGGCATAGGCTTCTCCCTAGTTGCTGTCCGCCTTGCGCACCCAGTCACCTTTTAGAAGTTATAATCATCTTCCTGCCCTTGTCCTATGTTACTTGGCAACGGCGCAACCCCTTTTTTTTCTTCCATTCTCCCTTGTCTACCGTCACGCTATCATTTACTCCTTTTTCTTTCATATCTTTTAAAAATTATCATGGGACAAAATTATGAATGCTCTTCAGATTGCATTGCCAGTAAAAAAAAAAAGAAAAAAAGCATCGCTATGGCCCGATATAGCATCGGGCCATAGCGACGCTGTTAGTTATGTAGAAGCGGTGGGTCATTGACGATACTTACAAAATTCACAACGCAATCCGTAATACCCTTTAGGACATTCACAGGTGTCCTTTTGTATACACTTGCCCCCATTCAAACATTTTTGTGCACATATACCTGTAACAAATACTCTTGTTAAACAGTCTTTTATGTACTGTTTTCAGAAGTGAAGCAAGATGCTGCGAAAACCATTACTGCAGCAGATACGCTGCGCACACAGTACAGTGTCGTCTAGTAGCAGGCCGTATTGGAAGAAGAATCCTCATGTAAGTGGAAAAAACGTAGCCAGCATGTTTTTGAAATAACCTTTCTCTCCTTAGTAACATGAACATCGCACTTTTCTTGCACTGTGGAAACACTTGCAGTAAGTTATTTTTTTACTTGATAAAATATACATACCACGACATTGACATAAGTGAGGCAAAACATATAATATGTGGCCAACACTAGATTTATGTTATTAAAAGTATACAGCCAGCAGATCTCGTGTTGAAAAGGTACAACAACAGAATTTCGTATATCTCAAAACTTGGACAATACTTAAGATAGAATTATTATGTTATAGTAAAACTAAAAACTTGTTTTATTACAAGCACTATTTTAACCCAATTCTTTTCCCATTTCAGCTAGACTCGATGATCCGCGTGGACCATGCCGGGGAGTTAGGCGCAGACCGTATCTACGCCGGCCAGATGGCCGTGCTAGGCAGCACGGCTGAGGGCCCGCTCATCCAGCACATGTGGGACCAGGAGAAGAAGCATCGCGCCAAGTTCGAGGAGCTCATCAACGAGTACAGGGTTAGACCGACGGCGATGACACCGTTATGGAATGTCGCTGGATTTGTGTTGGGTGCTGGTGAGTGTTGGCTTCTTTTTTATTTTATATTGGTAAGAGAAGAAGGAATTGGGGGAGGCTTTTGCCCAGCAGTGGGACAGTACAGGCAACAAAAACAAAAAAAAGAGAAGAAAAAGAAGATCGGTAGACGCGATGTTATATCCGAGAATCGAGTTGAGTGTAAGTATTGAGTTGAGAGGCGTCTTACTGGAGAGGCCTATGTCCAACAGTGGTCTGTTGTAGGTTGCTGATGGTTATAGCCTAGGTTCAGTCATCCAGTAAATTGTAGAACTTACCTAAAAAGCTTGGAAGTGCCACCCTATGTATCTCTGTAAGTTAAATTTTACAATATGTGTGGGTTCGCTAAAATACGTCAGTTTGAATGACTAATTAGTGAGATATTACAAGCCCAGATTGTATGGAATATAACTATCATATACTTTACTTTTTAAGTATATTGGGGTCAGTTTCCAGACTAAATATAATGTGAATTTATTGAATTTAACCAGTAGAACAAGATCTACATTTAAATACAATTGTTTTTATTGTCAGTGTCATTCTTAAACTAACTAATGCTCATAACTTTTCTGCACATTCTTAAAACAAATCCCTTCATTCCATATAAAAATGTTCTCACTACCTTTTTATTATGTTATCTTTCATCAATTACAGGCACAGCTCTCCTAGGCAAAGAAGCAGCTATGGCTTGCACAGTGGCCGTAGAAACCGTTATAGTCGACCACTACAACGAGCAGCTCCGAATCCTCATGGAGGACCCCAACATCGACAAAGAGATTCTAGAAACCATTACCAACTTCAGAAATGAGGAGCAGGAACATCATGACACAGGGATAAACCATGGGGCTGAACAGGCGCCGTTTTATAAAGCCATGACTGAAGTTATTAAGGCAGGATGCAAAGCTGCTATCGCTATTTCCAAACAGGTTTAGATTAAAAGAGGATTTAATAGATGAAAACAAAAAGAAGTTTGGTGAAGTATTGACTCCTGTTTAACTAACTGAATTAAGAGAGAACCTAATATCTTCGAAAATAATGCATGTGAGTACTAATACTCGATAAAATTAATGTTACTCACAAAATGAAGTTCTGAAAGAATTCATTTGAGCAACTTTTGATTTTTGTTGACAGGAGTCTTTAAATGTTCGCTCCGAGTCTACAACTTTTAGATAGTTTAGATTATTAGTAACATTGTATTGTATTGTATAACGGGCTGGTGTCCGCGTCACTCCACGTCACTCCACGTCAAAACGCGTATTTTGCAAAACAATCATGATTTTTACTACAGACCGATCGCTTTAATGAGTCCGCCTTGCCCCATCAAATTCACATTCAGCGTCCACAAAGTCCTAACAATATCCCACAGGTTATTTGCTTTAAAGTAACCATAAACCACGTAGGTATTACGATACTAAGTGAACCAATACGTGATCAACCTTCAGAATATTCCATTTAAATTGATACCTTCGCACGGACTCATTAAAGAGGTCGGTCTATAGTTCAACAGAACTTACTTAATAATGTCGTTAAGTTACCGAATAAAGATACAGTCAGCAAAAAAGTAGGTAGCGCTTTACTTTTTCAAATAACAACAGTGCAATTTTTTTTTCGAAATTCTAGTCCTTAAACGGAAAAGCTGAATATCAAATATTATTTATTATGTATGTTATGTGAAACTCACAGTGTGAACACTTTCTTTGCCGACTTTACTTACTTTATTAATGTCGTGGTACTAGAAAGCAAGTGCCTTAATAGGCGTAAATGTTTTTTTCGTACAAAGTAGGCCAGTTCTCTACTGTGTAAATCAGAGCAAAACCATAAAAAAAAACTATAAAATATTCGGAGTTGCGGGAAAAACGTGTTTTATGTAGCATTTATGAACCATCGACTGCAAAAGAATAGTCATAATAACGAAAAGTATTATTTCCTAAGCTGTTACTATAGTTACTGTTACCGAACAATAATACAGTGAGGGAGTCTAGGATTGTTTTTTGTTGTCGCAGACAAGTGTAATCCCCTATCATTGTATATTTTTGTTAAATGAATAAATTATGTAAAACATATATTTCTCGTTTTCTATAACTAACTATTCCATCATCATTACTCATAGCACTAATAGATTTCGCAGCATGAAACAGTTTCTAGTTTATTTTTATCACAGTAATAGTTGATTCTTATTAGAAATATAATGGTATTATTTACAAGGCTATACTCACCTACTTCTAAATTGTGTCATTGAAACTGGTACATACAGAAACAGATAAATAACTAAGATTTTCTTAATGTCATTGGTGTATGCTTTTATTAAGAGTAAAGAGTATCAGCCCAACTGTCTACCATCTCGGCTCCAAATGGCGGGACGAGCTGAACAAAACCAACGACCAGTGGTCCACATTGAGCTGGACCAAAATAGCTAAAGAATGGGGACCCACCTCCTTCACAGTTCCGCCCCTGATACCCAGGCGGACATGAACACACGCCAGGTGCGGTACAGTTCCCTCCGTTCATGCACTGCGGGTAACACAGTGCAGTCCTACAGTCCTGTCCCATATACCCTTCCGGACACTGACAAATCTTCTCGTTATTGCACCATCCTTGGTTCGCACATTTTTTGTCGCATTCTGGGTCTGGACCTGTAGTGCAGGGAAAATTGATAATGAAACAATCTTTAAAAAAGTAAAGAGTATAATTTTTATCTAATTTTAATTTTAAAGATAGAGGAAGCACTAGACAGATTATGACTAAAGTTATGATTTTCTAATGTAGAAGGATGCCCGTTACACGTTTTGTTTAAAATTAAGCGTTGCTTTGAAATTTTAGTGAGTATCTAAACCGAATTAGTGAAAACATAATGTTAAATGGGCTTTTAAAATTAATGAAAGGCAACAGAATAATGCGTACAATGATAATGAATTGCTAATGCACATTTTGCAATTAAATATGAATTACCTTAAAATAATTATTAGTTAGAAAGCAAGCATATGATACGAACCTAAAAAACGCAAATGGCGTGAGCAGAGGCACCGTATTCAGCCAACCAGCGCACTCGGGGGACCCGGAAAATAATGCGTTCGGTTAATAAGGCCTGGCGCTCATCGCAGGCTTCACGCACAAACACCCTGACATTAGTACTAATGAATGAATGAGCTATGCTAGGAGACAGTACAGCGATTGAAAAGTTATAGTTTTATTTGAAAATATTTTAAAAATAACTTATTTATCTACATATGTAGCTCTTGATTGAATAGAGGGAATTCTCTAGCCTCTCTCTCTCCCTCTGTGTTGTTCTACGTTTAGCTCGCTTTGTACATGAGCTGTAGTATTATAGAAAAAAAAATGTAAAAATGGTGTTTAAATTTTCAGCGGAACCTTAACTCATAGTTTACTCATAGGACTTCGACTAGGACTGCAACCTCCAACCGTTTCCTCTAAATTATAGATTGTTTCTCAAATAATTCATCATAAAATTGCAATACAAAACGCTACTAAAAATGTCAATCGCTGTATTGTTCTGACCGAACGTATGCGCACAAACACTGAGCTGACGTATGCTGTGAACAGTACGGCTGTATGTGGTAAAGCGTTCGCTCATACCAACAGCCCATAAATGTATTATTAGTAGCGTAAGGCGCCCGTCCCACCGCTGACGAGTAAGCGACTAACTTTCGACTACATATTCGCTCCAGAAACTTGCAAACGATTTCAAGTCCCGTGTCAGTAAAAGAGATACATAATAATAGGTGATCGCTGTCTGTCCACACGGTCGGCAAGCTCTACTTGCTTCCCGCCGATCGCCAGCAATAGGACGGGTACCTAAGCATAACAATATGAGCTCGAAATAGATGAAATGCAATGTTTAGTGGTTTGGTTCTGGTACTCAAGTTCGCTATACATCGTTTTTCCAAACGTTAAGCATCAGAAATTAAATTAATAAGCTGAGGGACTCTAATAGATTCTTTGCAGTGTTTGCATAGAAGAGGTAATTATAAGTTATTTTAAAATCAAGTTTTAAGCGTTACGCCTGTGTTTTTGGAGCCGATAAATGTATGTAAAGACAAGTTAAATTGATTAGTTACTGGTATGAAAAAATACATGCGGAAATGCAAGACAGCTACAAAAACACAGGCGTGTAAGTGTTAAAAATGCGTTGGCGATACAATACCTGTCCTTTCTAAATACACACCTCTCTGTGCGCATTCCTTCTTTAGGTGTAACCTTAGTGGGGTGCCTTTTAGCGGCAATCCGCGGCCATTTTTAAGCACTAGCCCTATTTCAAATGTGGCCACACCGCTGTTATTGCCCACACATGGCAGTATTATACTGAACTCTGTGGAACAAACTCGTTATTTATTTTTGGACAATATTTGTCTATTTGTTGACCGGATAGTGGTTGTTGCTAAAAAGGTAAACGATAAACTCGTATTTCCTGGCCAAATTATTTGTGACCGACAAATATATTAGTATGACCTAATGCCATGACTGGGCACAGACATGCTGACTATTCTGCCAGCGTCATTTGACTTTGAGTCGGAAAGTAAAACCCAACTACGATTATTTTACAATAATTTTCCCTCCGAAAACAGCAACTGAATATCTTCCTTATTGTAACAAAAATAAAGATCACTATGATTCTGAGAGATTTGCCAGTGACAGTAGTACTCGACAGGAGCCTTATTTTAACGAAAATTATTACACTGTGATTTTGATAGTGAACTGTGAAAAGACTATAACCATATGCAAAGTATACTCTATGAACATTTTATAATTTACTAGCTTTTGCCCTCTCTAGCTGTACAGAAACTTGCTGTACACCTGACAACGTACATGCAAAATTTCAGGATAATCGGTTCAGTGGTTTAGGCGTGAAAAGGGAACAAACAAACAAACTTATTTTCGCATTTATAATATTAGTTAGGATTTATTTACCTTTTGATGTTTTAGGCACCCGTCCCCTCGTCTTTATTGATAGCACAGGCGGTTTCAGTATAGTCAGGTCTGATGACGTCAGAATATCGAAGTCGTAGTAGTATCTCTTCTTGGACTTCCACGTGAAGTTAACATAGCCGACTTCTGAAGGTATGACCGGCAGTTTGTTGGAGAAGTTGGGGTCTAACACGTATGGGGACACGTGCCCGTTGATTATTGCGAATACTTGCATTGATATACCTGGAATGAGATATTTAAATTGGTTAGTTACATGGATAAGTTAATCTTTGACGGCACGGTTGGCGCAGTGGCTGAGCGATTGGCTGCTGCGCTGCGTGTCGCGGGTTCGATCCCCGCACGGAACAAATATTTGTATGACCTACAGGTAGTTGTTCCGGGTCTGACTGTTTGTGTATGTGAGTTTAAATGTTCGTAAACGCACCCACGATACAGGAGAAATTCCTAGTGTGGGGCAAAGTTTAAAAAAAAAAAAAAAAACTGGCAACCAGTCTTAATGGTTATGGAGGTCTGCTAGGCAAACGCTCCATGTAAAATACTGGAATGCAGCTGCATCTGGTCAGACTGGAAGCGGACCCCGATAGTTTGGATAAGGCTAAGCAGTTGACGGCGGATTGAAGGCACATGTCTGGGTCGTAGGCATAAAACGTGGAGGAAATTACCGACCTCAGAGCTTAGGTAGTTAATATTGTTTATTTCACTTTTTGGGAATTTTCTATTGCTCACAAATGATCTCATTTAAGCTTACCTAATATGAAATACCGAATAGTAGGTAACTAAACTTTGAGGATACAAAATGTTTCGGGGATATTAAGTTAGACACGACGATGATGAAGCTAAACATTCTACAGCTTCTACTAATTATTTTACTGCTCTTTTTACATACATCTACATGACCAACCTACATTTAAACAGTTAATTATACTAATCGTAACGCAACTCTTTACAATCTACTCACGCGCATGAAACTAGTGATCATGAAACATTTGACCAATAATGTTATGTTTCCATCAAGAATTTCTCGTAGCAGTCGGGAGTCTAGATTTGTGCCAGGTTGATGGCATTAGGCTCACCCTGTCGCCCCCTATTTCATGGGTATCAAATATAATTGGTGTAATGCCTACTTAATTCGTCGGAGATAGCAATGTAATAGAGGGCTCAGTGTCTGTCCCTGAAGTAAACGACAGAGCTGTTCAGATCGCTACGTTTTGGTCGGACAAAAAATGTGGCACTGATAGGAGAGGAAGATCAGGAATCACCTGCTGTTCTTAAACTTGAAAGGAAAAATCTCACCGCTAAACATCCGCACTTGTCGCTCGTCGATCCACAGCGACAGGTCGGAGTGATGCCTCGCCTCGGGGTCTCTGTAGTCGCGACGACCGGCGCCGAGTGCCAGCGACATCGCCAGCGCCAGCCCGGCACACAGTCGAGCGCCCATCGAAGCCGATCGCCACATGCTGAAGATTGTAAACTAAACTTTTAGGTGTGATAGAAGTTCGATGAACTAGTTTAGTATGACGTCTTAGTTTGCAACGTTTGGGTCAGAGCTGGACCATGAAAATCCATCAGCACCCTCAATGTCCCATGTCTCAATGTCTCAATGTGAAGTTGAAGTTTTTCTGAAATATTTCAGCAATATCATTGTAGTACTCCTGGACTAAGACAACCACATGAAAAAAGAACTCAGGTTTGTTGGGTCTTGGGACACGCCAAGTTTTACTTCGTGCTAGGTGACCCGAAGGCCTGTTCGGCAATATTTTGAAACTTTTTTCTTAAACCTTTGTTCTCAGACCCAATTATCTTACCAGTGATTATGTCTCTGGTGCCAATGTCTGGAGACCTGCTTTTTTGGGACTTGGTTAACGGTTCTTGGCCAAGTTGCAAGTTTTGTTCCAGTCAGGAGAGCTTGCACCCTTGATGGGGAGTACCCATCAAACCGCATAAAAAAAGAGACCATTACTTTTTCGATAAGACTCTGATGTTTTATATACGAATGTGTAAATGAAAGATATGTCGTGTAATACTAATCGGGAATTCCGTTTGGAATTTGGCCATGCTAATTTGTGTATAGTGCTTATATTGGCGGTCGTGGGAGTTATCTCAATAGCTTCTGTGCTGAAGTAAACAAATACATTCGGACCAACACCGCAATACCTGAAGCTGTATTGTCTCATTTGTCTCGCACCTTTTCAAGATCTAATACTGTTAGGTTGTTAACCCTATAATGTCCATCTTTAAAAGTTCCAAATCCTGATTTACTCAAAGTCGAATAAAATAATATAAGAGATGAACTCAACAAGTTATCGTATTTCATAATCTCGATTAAAACTCGATAAAAAATGTCGAGTCGTAAACTCTGGATGATTCCGGTTCTAACGTTAAAACCGAATCGTTCCCGAGTGTCCAATTAACAGTCCGACGGCTATCACCTAAAATATGTCATAATTCCATTAAAGCGGTCCAACGCGGACCAATAATAAGCGTGTAAGTGGCGTATAATTTGTTTGTCGACCATACAAAACCTCTCCTCGGCCACAAAGAAAAAAAGCAAAGAAAAACAAAATTATCACAGTTAACATAATTGATTGAGACCGTTTGGGACGTGCTCCTACAATGGTATTATCGTGAGAAACGCCCGTCGAAACTAAAAAAGCTACAACTTCATTAAATATCCCCTGTCAAAAAGTAATGTCTACTAGTTTTTTTACTCGCTCCCGGTGTCAAATTATACGTACAAAAGGTGTTAACAAAAAAGAAGAGTCCAATCGCTCTAGGAGTAGGGGTGCACAACAATTTTGTCTATGTTATGTTACAATTTGTGGAGCTATTAAACTTGGAAGACTTATCCAAAAAATCCATAGATAGAGTTATTACAGCTGACAGTAGTAACCCCCCCCCCGAGTCCCTTGGTATACAACAAGAGCTAATCTAGATCAAAAGTTATAGGTACCAAATGGTGCCTCTGTAAATTACTGTTGACTATAAAATCTGATAGTGAATTTACTGCTGCAAATAGCGCTCGTACTCAATCATTAATAGATTACATTCCAGGTAACTATCTAATGCCTCGGCTATTATCAAGATTTAATAGGCACAAAAGATAACAGACACGACTAGTTAATTACCCCGGTCGCTGTGGAAGGGTTGACTATCTATGCAAATTACACTAGATTTAAACACAGAAGAAATTGTTATCCGCTGTGTTTAAATTAATCAAGATGCACACTAGCAAGGAAAAAGAAATAGCTAAAAAATTACCATGTACCTACAATCTGCAATTACGCTGCTTCTCTTTCAGTACCTATTCTTTTAAAACCTGTTTGTTTTAAATGTTGTTGTTTTAAGCGTTGTTAACCTTCCCACACCAAATCTTCCGAGTGACTAAGGGGGGTCACACTTTGACCCATTGTAACTTTGACTAGATATTTTATTTTTATCGCCCAATTAAATAGTACAAAGTTTACTAAACAATCCTACAAGTTTGGTGTTCTAGAAAAAATGCTTATTTACATTTCGTTAAATAGAGCATCTTTATCATAAGGTCGAGTATGTTTACAAATTAGAATAAGTAATAAAAAATCTAATATTTCGGGCGCCATTTATCTAAATGTGTTGTAACGAAATAACAGTATTTCTTTGCTTGATAACCCCAAATTAGCGCAGTCCGGTACCTTAGATAAAACATAATAATTATAATTAATCATTAAACTTAATTAATTACCTAATTGACTATAGTTTGCATGCATTTCGATTTGCAGGTCGGGCAGTGTTATTGGATTTTTCCATACGGAATTCCTCAGTACCAGCCAAGACTCTTGATTTGTGCCCGGTTAATGGTCATAGACTCGCCCCCTATTACATAGGACTTTAACTATAAATAGGTAGGTACTCCTCTGTCCAGCATATCCTATAGACTTACTCAGGTATTTACAGGACACGGTTGGCGAGTATCTGAATAAGGTTGGGCGAGAGGCCACTGCAAATTGCCACCATTGTAAAGGCGGCCTGGACTCAGCGCAACACACGGTCGAGGAGTGCCCTGAGTGGGACTCTGAACGACGGGTCAGTCCGAGGCGGGACCGTCTCTACCAGCCGTAGTTGGGGCTATGCTGGTGGAGTCTGACAATTGGAGGGAGGTGACCTCATTCTGTGAGACCGTGATGGTCCAGAAAGAGGCAGCCGAGCGGGATCGTGAGCCGATCCTGGAAAGAGAAGAGGGCTTCGGGGAGACAACCGCCTCGACGCCTAACACGCCGAAACCTTGCTTAACTTAAAGCAGGCGGAACTGGGGTCGCGGGCGTTCGCTCACCGAGTGTACTCAGAAATGACAGCGGCACAGTGGTCACGTGCTGCCGTGCACACTTGCACAGCGAGGCGCGGGGAAGACCTCAATATATTCTCCCCAGGTATGTGCCAGGCGTTTCACAGAGGGGGCTCCGGACAGGTCTTTTAAGAGGAAACGGTGCCTTCCTCCCATGTGCGGATGGTGACCGCCGGGGTGGTTTTAGTGAGAATTCCGGTCTTATCCCCAAATACCGGTCACCTTTTGAAGATTTTCCTCCGAAAAAAAGGTACTCCTCTGTGCAACCGTTTAGTGAGAACAGACGTGATATTGTTATGTTGTATTTTCTAATTATAGTTCGCAGTATGATATGCCACGTGCGTGGCATTATGCAGGTCAGTTATATGACGTAGATGTCATCTGACACAGATGATAGCTCATCTGAATACACCTACACATAGAAAGTACTACACTTGCCTTATCTAATAAGTTGTATTTAGAATTATCTGTTTACGATACAGTTGATCTCTTGTTATGGCATTCACCCAATTAAACCTGGTTTTATAACAGGAAATTAGGTTTGGATTTGTAAAAACTGTGAATCTAGGATTTATAGTCAAGGGTATATATAGATGAAAGAAAAAGAAAGAAGAAAAGAAAGTAATAGTGCAAGGACAAATCATTTATTTATTGAATACAAATATAATCGAAGCAAGTCTTAACATTAAATTGATCCAAATATTGAGTTTGTGAATTATTTATGCTCTTTTCCCACGGCCTAAAGGAATAACAGTACACTTAACGACAAAGTTAGCTTTTGCAAACCAAGAGCACTTCAAATATTTGTCTTGCTTGACACTGAGTGCATGTCTACGCATAAAGAGTTAATCTATGACCAAACATAATAAGCAAAGCGGCAAAACATTATTTTGAAAATTAAAACTGTTTGTAAAGTGTAATTTTCTAACTTGGTAAACAATTAAATGGCTCGCTGTGATTTTGAGAAAAGCCATGACAGGAAAAATCCTCTGTAGGAATCTTATGTGTGAGTAGTTAGGTACCTACATGAAATGTTACTTGTCATCAAATGAAATGAAACACATTCTGGGTAATACCTTACCGCAAGCCAGTGAGTAAATGTACCTTTTTGCGGTGTACCATATAAGCAGATTTTATTAACTCCGAGTAGGAATTTATTAGTGGCTCGACAACAAATTGTCAGTCGTTCAGGTCATTTTAGACTAGAGCGTGTCTGTACGCTTGTGAATTGACCATTATTGTCAAGAGGATTTTAATTTATTGATTAACGTAACTACAAGTTACTGTTATTGTTCCTCGTCAACTCGACTCGGCGATGACTAGTTCATAGAGTAAAACGTGTCAAGATATAACACTTATTTACTGAACGAACTATGACGATATACATAGCTTTTATTTTGTACTAGCTTCTGGAGGTCGCAAGTTGTCTCACAGCCCACAGGAACGTACTACCGGGATATAAAGTATCCATGTCCTAGCCCAGATCATGGTTCATCTGTCTGTAAGCGTTTCATCAAAATTTGTTCAGCGTTAAGGCGAATTGATAGCAATTATCTAGTAACTAGAGATAAAAAAAGGTTATTGACAAGTGATGAAGTCCATTTTAATTTAAAGTTTTAGTATGCAGCTTGGGTCCTCAATCTGGAATAAAAATAACGCTAAAAGGGTAATATTTTAGTTCCGACAGACAGTTTCAGTGAGTGAGACGGTTGCATCCTGTGATAAGACGTGCGAATGACCGTGGATGTTCGCGAAACACCCGAATGTGGTGTGGATTTTTTTCGCAGAATGGAACTTATAGCGTTTAAATAATTGAGACTAATATACCTTTTATTGAAGACATTAAATAAGGCTTTTTGGAACTGTGACAAATTCACAAAGAGACTGTTTTGTGAGCGGTAGGGAGATTTTGTAGGGCATATTTCATTTATTATGTACCCTACCTTGGGGTTTCAGCCTATAAGTTACTGCTAATTGACTAAAAAAGTGATTTTGTATCCTGTATTCGGACTTAAGGTGCGAAAAACAAACAAGCACCCGATCTCATTAATAATCAGAAGTGGTATAATAAAAGAGTGTTGTCCAAAGATAGGGCACCTCTGGCGGGTGCACTTGTTAAGCTAACCAGCGGGCAGCGGGCCAGTCGATACGATACCCGTTCAGGGAACAGGTAACAGTGTAAAAAGTAAAAAAAATAAAGTCCGGCTGTCGGTCCGTGGCGGCCCCTGTTCGGCCGCGGACTAAGGCTGGCTGTTCATGGTGCGACTGAGAAGTTGCGACTTTAAAAACGCATCTAATTAGTAAAATAATTAAGCGCACTGCCTAAATCTAACAGCATTTTACACGAGAGTTCCTTTTACACCAAATGAGCAATAAGAAAGGATTTTTGAAAATTCATCCCCTAAAGGAGATTGTTTAATAGGGAACCATAGTTTGCGTTCCTTTTACCGGAGGAAGATCCCATCCGGTGTAAATTATAATCTTCAATTAAGTAGCAAAGGTAATGTACCTATCAAGAAACTTATGGGAAATCAATTCCATGTTTCACAGTCTCATTGACGTAGATTTGTTGTGTTAATTTTTACTTTACACAAATTAGTTAAATCGTGATAATCATCATAATAAGATAGATAATTTTAAGCGAGAAACTTGACTTCTGGAGCCACGATTTATTTTGAATCATACCTACGCAATTTTGAGCACCCGTTCCACAGATTATCACCATCATCACCATTCTCCTGCCCTTGTCTCAATTTATTTGTTGTCGGCGCAACATGTCTTCTTCTTCCATACTTCTCTATTACTCGTCTTCTCAGCAGTCACCTATTTTATAGCCATTTCATCCTTTACACAGTCCATCTAACGTTTTTTTGGTCTTCCTCTACTCTTATAGTCATCTACATTCATACTCAACATTTTCCTCATTCCTCCGTATCACATGTCAATACCACGCTAACCGATTAACCACACAACTTTTCAGTCACCGGCGCCATTTTCAAACTTCCTCTTTTGTACTTATTCCTTATTTTATTCATTCGCGCAACACCACACATCCACCTTAGAATTCTCATCTCAGCCACATGCAAGTGCCTTTCATTCATTCCTTTTGTGGCCCAACATTCTGATCCATACAAGACAGCAGGTCTAACCATGGTTTTATAAATCTTCCCCTTCAGTTTAAGGGGAATGCGGGAGTCGCATGTTGTTCTCGTAATCTGCCGCCATTTCATCCATCCAGTGTTAATTCTGTGTTTATCACTGTCGCCATTCTTTTTGCACCCGTTCTACAGAGGCAAATTCAAAAAATATCGCCGCTCTGTTATGGACCTAAATCATGCAATTAACATCCTCAGTAAATGCTCCACCATCTGGTAGTAATTAATCGTTAAAACTGCATAACGATTAAAACATCGTTAAGTCCGAACCTGCGGTCCCAACCAAGCTTATGCAAAAAGACCGAAGATATAAATCACATTTACTTATCGAGTAAGTGGCAGGACTATTAAAATCGTGTACCTATCCATTTTATTTAACGATTACAACGTTGTCAGATAGATCATAAAAGCCGGTTTTACAATTTTATCGTCACAAATCACTCTCGACTTGCTGGAGTAGCAAGTTTACAGACAGCCTTAGCTCGGCTCACGGTGCACCGGGCATGTGCATGTACTCCTAACATATGATCCCATAGTTAGGGCTCTATTAATAACACCCCGTGATGTTTACATTTGCCAGATAGCAATGTTTACTTTTTTATGCTTTCTTTAATCTCCCGTTTTTTCAACGCACCATTTTAATAACATTCGGGAGTTAAAATTTTAGTTATTCAGTAATTAAACTCATCACAAATTCAATTAACTAAGTAATTAGAATTACAGTAATCAGTCAACATTAGTATATATGTGGGTAATTAATAAAGGCGATCGGCACTCGAATTCCGAATCGATTAAACAATTAAGTTTTAAGTGGGATCAACGATCTTTTATTTACCGACCTCTCATCCTGGATGGATTTCGCGATATGATACGATTTATGAAAACGGTCTTATCTTACCTGTAATTAACGGCGTGTTCCTATTAAAATAAACTTGCAGCACGCACGTTCATAATTTATTTAAAAGTCACTTCACAACTCGCGAACTCGGTCGTCTCGTTTGACAACAAATACAAATCGCTCGATGATGTCCCGCCCTGTCGACGGTCGGACACAGACTGCCTCCTACATACTGGCTCTTTACTCAATACACAGCTTTGTTTTGCGCTTCAAAAAGTTCCACCACAAAGGATTTTGGACTTAACTTTTGAAAAAATAGAGGTGACGCAGACAACCCCATATGGTTCGTCTGATATATATTTCGTCGATATAATTTACGATCAACATTTTGCATGTTTCCATTGATAGCAAATCATCCGGGAGACGTGGGATGCTTTACAATCAGCTTACATACAATGTTATGGCCGGTCAAATTTAGCATCTGCTGATTAGATTAACTGCTGCTCAAAGTTAATGGCGTCGTTTTATCAATAAATCTTCGTGGCTGACTGGATTAGCATCACGTGCAAAAGGAATCATGCTACTGTAAATTATGGTTGTAGGGTCCAGAAGCAAAAAGTTTCATCTCCTGTATAAATATTCATCATAATTCTTGGCTGACGTATATTCGTAAGCTCCTTTAACAAGTCAAAAGGTTTTGCGTTCATAAGCCGCAGGTTGTTTTTGTAAGTATTGTTAGCACATTATGAATGAATGGCGCGTATTACTGAGGTATATATTTTACCTGCCATTGAGGCATTGTTTAGTCTAAACGCAACGTAATTTAGTAGCTAGCGAAATCGGTACACCACATTATGTTAAACAAGGTTCCAAGGTTGAGGCAATACGGTACGATGGGATATTGAGTTTTCTGGATTAAAATAATGAAACCTCTGTCTTGGAAATGATTCATCGGTATTGAACCTAATTGACTTCTTTTAAACATATTGCTAACATTAACAAGGTGCCCAAATTAATATTTTTTACGAAAGTCAATTAGGGACGCAACAGTGGGGTTGGAGGTCGACAACTATACCAGGTATCCAACCAAGTCATGATCTATCCGTGTGCTATTTGATCCAAATACGTTAAGCCGTAAATGCCTGAAAATGTAAAACAATAATCGAGAAGATTTCCCATTTAAAATAATAGGATGGATGTCTTAGGACTATGATGCGGATAAACTATTCAAAACTACATACTAGTCTATCAAAGTTTTTAGTCGACCTTACATTACCGTTCATCATCTGCCTAGCCGTTTCTCAATACCCCTTGGTAACACCGTTTGTCAGACTTTCGGACCACTGGTGGTTCTGGTTACGTGTAACGACTGACAGACCTACAAATTACAGCCGGAACCAACGGCTTAACGTGCTTTCCGAGTCACGGAGGAAACTCGGTATGTAATTGATGGTCCCCCATCCACAGATCGACCTTGGTAAGCGCGGCTTCACCTGAAAGTCTACTCGTGCGGCTGTTATTATTTAGCCACGAGCTCTTTAATACGGTACCATTCTACTTTACTAATAAATTGATTTAATATCAAGGATCCTATGAGAGTCGTCCATTTAGCGCTCATGGACAGTGCTTTATGTCGTAACAGTAAAGATGATTTTTCGTGTTAGCGCTGATAAATATTCCTGTGTAACCGCACCGTCGTCGATGCTCACTGAGGCAGTAAGGAATAGCTCATATCTTGACAGGATGCGGAGCTTAATTTAGTATTAGTCTCTTCATTGTGTTAGTAAGATAAGCTGAAAAAAAAACAATTTGTTATACTTTTAGTTTACGTTTTTAGTAATGGATCATCTTGCACTTCTATACCCCATGATATGATTCAACCACGGAGTACGGAGACGGTTCCCGTTCGTCGTTATAGGGTGCATTGTCAAAAACTTTACATGAAGTGCTTGCAAAATGACAGATCCGTTCCGTTTTTAGGAAAACTTGTCTTTTTACTGATTTTCTGCACCTGTTTCTGGATGTGCGAGCGTGTACGTTACCCGCACCAATCGGAACGATCCTTCTATCTTAATGTAAGCTCCAATACAAGGCCTGTGGACGGCGAGTAATGGGCTAGCTCGCCGTCCGGCCGTCTTATGACGACAGGCCGTGTCGACGGCGCGTTCGTGTTCCACGCGCGCCTCAAAGTGTCAGCACACAGGAAGGGGTCCGCAAGGGCCGATGCCTGCCGGGGCTGCGGGACTGTTCGAAAGATACCGCAGCATTGGATAAGCTCCAATAAGCACCAAGCTTTGCAAAAAAAAGAAAGCGTGTCACAGTTTGCTCGCATACTGGCGAGTTGGTGACAAATAGTAACTGAGAGCTGTGACTGAAGTTGTGCGCTCAACGCATTTTCTGCGCAAATCTACGAATTTCCTTAGTTTTTTGACGCTGACGTTGCGCAGATTCCGTAATCTGTGGTATCTAATGTTTTCGTGACCGCTTTTCGTTAATTGCGTTACGTTACCTTCACGCAAAACCAAATAACACTTTGCCCGAGCTGGGACTCGAACCCAGGAACTCATGGTCAACAGTCGCGCTTGCGACCACTAGACGAACGAGGCAGTCAACTGGCTGCTTTATTACTTTTTCATTATTAGGCGACTGAATTACTAAAATAACAGACGATTTGAGAGCCATTCATTGCCATGAAATTGAATGTGTGTTACCAATAATGAAAAAGCTGAAAAGCATAAAACAAGTATATTTTAAATTAAGCAAAAGCTGGAGGGAGGACAGGCGGGCCCCATTTGAATTTAAAATTATTAGAATAGAATGGGCCACGCCTGCTTCCAGCTTTTGTTTAATTTTACATGTGCTTGTTTTATTCTTTTCAGTCAGGTTATATAATTCTTTCAACTACTTTTTAATTTCCAGCTTTTTAGTTTAGTAACGTGAAAGATTTCGCAGTCTCCCTTTTTATAAATGATTTGACACTTTGAATTTAGTTTTAAACATATAAGTAGCTAAAATTTTTGTAATCACCCTTTAAAACCCTTCGTTTTTATACCCCACTAGATGGTAGGTATTGGAAGAAAAAAAAAATCTAACTTCGCGATATGGCACCTGAAATCCGCCAATTTCCTTTTTTTTTATTTCCATGTAGCCAGTGACACTCGCGCCACCAAGACGAATCTAACGACGTATAATTTATCCAAATCCCTTAATCTGTTTAGGAGTTACGAGGGAACATAGAAACGGACATACATACAGGTCAAACGGTTATGTGTTTGACTGTATGTATCTCCATTTGGGCTTCGCCGCAGTCGGGTAAAAAGAGTTTTAGATTATTTCGTATGGATATAGGAAATAATGTAGGTATGTAAATAAATAAAAAACACCAAAACTAATTTCTTAATATTTATTTTCTATGCAACATAAAAAAATATTCATCATAGTTACAATAAATTACAGTTACTTAATGCGAACTAAAATGTAATTTACGATAATTCGTGAACAGAATCGTACGGGTCAGATCAGAAATTTTTTCACAAGTCTTTACCTACACTTTTGTCATGATTTTTAAACATTTTTTATATAATAAATGCAAACTATTATCTAACCAACAAAATAGTCCAATGTAGATAAAAAAGCTTGCTTAGCAAATATAATTAAATTGTTCTTGATGCTTTCATTTTCCCATTAACAATGGGACGGCGTCTAGCGCCTTTAACATAATAATCCCAAGCTGAATGCAACCTGCTGTCAAACAATGGTGAAAACCAAGCATCGTCAACATTATAGATAACACTGCATGTACCTCACAACAATTAGAATCTACCAGTTCGTATTTAGCGAATACTTCAGCTATTACTAAGGGAGCCGGGCATACTGAAAGCATGATTTTTATAATACTGTTCCCTTGATAGACGCGCCCTGCCAATAGGCTGGGAGAGTGCAATGACAAAGGCTCGAAGATTTATTACAACTGACTATGAACACAGTTTTCTCTCATGTTTCAACTATTTCATCTAAGTAGCGAGTAATGCTTTCAATACAACCAGCTTCTATTAACATTAGATCTATTACATTTCCATAAATTATAATTATATCCACATGTTTCAGAAGTTCGTTACACTTGCGACCGAATAGAGTTACACAACAATACATTCAACTGCTAACATCAACTATTCTTGAGTACGGAGATGTAAGATTATATTGGGGACCTACATTGATACAATTCACGGTTAACATTGTGACACTAAATAAATGCAGACATTGTGCTGTCAGGGCGAATCTGGATCAATGAAAATCACATTTTCATTCATAATTTTACGTAAGGCAAGTCTTCTTTACTATGTACGTGTAAAATAAAATGAACACAGTGTAATTTAGTAGGGAAGGCAGTAAATATCCACCGTAAACCGGTGACTAACAATCTAATATCAAAGTTGTCATTTCGAACCGTAACAAGTATTATTTTCATCAAGACAAAGAATTTTCAAATCGTTAACGGGTATAAAAAGCGACAAAAACAGACGCGAATAGAACAAGGCTCCTACTATAATCAATTAATATTAATAGATATATATTAAATTCTTACTAGACAATAGACATGATAAAGACTCCTTAACAAATAACTTAAAGGGGTTACAATAACAGTGCCATCAAATATAAATATGCAATGTATAAGGTACCAATAGTTACAGTATAAGCTCTAAATGAGAACGATCAAAATGTGGGCATTCGCACATGTTACCTTTGAGAAACTTGACATAATAACGAGGGGAAATAAATATGTGTGAGAATTAATTATTTAAATAATTAATAAATTACGTTGCTTGTCTCAGTTGCCGGTCCAAAGTTTTATAAACATAGTTCAGATTACATCTGACCGACGGCGACGCATCATTGGGGAGACTAAATAAAACGATTTGAAAAATCAACATGGTTAGACCGTCTGGAATGTACTCAATTAAGACCCGACACCTTTCAGGCGGAGAAATAAGTATACACAAATAAATAAATTATAATAAAATAAATCGACGGTTCTCAGCGCACGTGTGCACAATATGTCCGCCAGTGAACGAATAAAACCGGATACAATAATAGGTACAGATAAGGCAAAGAATAAATATACATGTACAGATGCAGTAAGCGAACGCGTTAGCTACCTAACATTAGTTAACACGAATCTCTAGCCTTAATCTAGCCACGATACAATGAGATATTGTGTCATGCGGCTCGAGACGATTGCTCACATCAACATGAATACGTCGAATCGCACTCTTTGGCGTTATGGAACACTGGTATCGGAAAGCAACCGTCGCCAGCCGCAATTGTCCAAAATCAGAAACATTAACTTGGGCATTAACTTCAATGTGATCGGTGCAAACTTCAATAATAGTCAAATATGAAAAATTCAAATACGAAAAAAGCCTATAAAGAGGACTTATGACTACGCAAGAGAGACAGTTTACTGACGGGTCACCCCGTACTTTAAATTCATTCGAGATTTGCGAGATGTACCATAGTGAATGGTCGCGGATAACTATAATATCAGATTGATAAACGTTCTATACAATAAACTTTATCGATTACAAACGATACTAGTGTACCGATGATCGATGGATAAAATTCGAAGTGTTGAGGGATAAATTGAGATTTTTGTAACTCCTAATTATTGAGATTCTTTCCGAATATCATTACGCCTACTATGTTACAGTCAGACATGTCAGCACACAACACGCACACATTTCAAGCGGCTTTTATACAAGTTGATAATATTGATGATCTACATCTATATGTGTTTATATAAGTGATATTACTGGTAAAATGTTAAGTGGGTGATTTGAACTACGGCTCTTTGATGACATTCAATTGGACGCCATTCTAAAGTCGTCTCTCAATCTTAGCCTTGTTACAACTTTTTACTAGCATTTTATTAGCGAATATGTTTTTATTCACGAAGACCACAATGCGTAGTGGCGCGAACTGACATAAAGGTGGGATAAAGTGACGTTAGGAGCATAGACAGGGGAGTGTGTGTGGGGGGAGGGGGTGCAGGAAACCATCGACGTCTCCGCGCTACAACAGACGATCACAACACCGAACCACTTCTCTTTAACTCTGCAAAGCACCACGATATGCCCCGGTGGTCAAACTGCGCATTTATATAAAAATATTTAATTTAATTTTTCTTAATAAAATATAGATTTTTTTTAGATACTCATTTGCCGTTTCCATTACTTGAATGTTTTAAAATTTTGCAGATACACCCAATACATAAGAGAATATAAGTCTTAGAAGGACAACGCAAAGAAGAGTTCTTAATGGTTCAACTAAAATATTAAATAGATTTCCTAAGCACATCTGCAATATTGAACAACACTGCAATGGAAGACAACATGTATTAATTGAACAAGCTTGGTCAACGCTTAAATGTATCTACATTTTAGAATGACAAAGATATATTTGAATTTTAATAACAGTCAAAGGTTTGATTAGTAAAATAAAAATCTTTATGGTCCATAGCGTGTTTCAAATAGTTATTAAGAAAGATATGCATTTGATATAAAAATAAGTGATACTTGAATAATTTTGGTTTGCGAACTGACCATTGGCTGCCACGCTACCTCGCGTATACTCCAACCCGTTGCATGTTACCCAACCTATACCTTACTTAACTTTAAATCCTTAAGCCAAATCTACGAAGCCTGATAAGTTCGCATTGAGCGCACGTGACCACCGGAGTCCAGAGCTAATTACCTTATTTTTGTGACAAAAATAGCTTTCCTTATCTCAAGTCTTGACCAGCTACCGTATGGTAAACTACACGTAATTGATATCGAGCCGTAACATCGCCTACTTACTAACACAAGCCGAGATATTAACGTTCAGGTTTTGAAAGCCAAGTGCACAGATAGTTATGTTCAGGATCATTATTTGAGTTATAGAGGTCTTTTTTTTAGGCCAGACAGAAGTTAGATTTTTTCTTCAAATGCGGCATTCAAAATCCTTCATTCGATTGTTGAAAATTCTATGTCCTTGGGTAGCTACGAAGATAGGCAATTTCAGATCATGGAAGTGAGACTACAGTTAACTATTAGATCTAATCAGTAAGTGCCTACAAGGGCTGTTTATGATGGTAACGTGCTCTGAAAGTATTGAGCGAATATAACAGCCCCAAAACCCGAACGTTAGTGTCAGTTTGACTATTTCTCATTACTTAAAATCAGTCTCATAAATAACGAAATGTTCAACAGACATAGAGATGATCTACGATCTCAGGGAGATAGTCAATAAAACCTTATAGCCTTGTCTATTGACACTAACAGCCGGCCGAAACAGAAAGGTAGGCTTCGTTATCAGCTTACACTAATGCTTACACGCTAATAAATTTCAACTAAATACAGTCACTGTCAAATTATACTGCCGATAGTTCACTGAATAATTTTCAAGCGTTTGGGAAAATGGCTGGAACTCATACGACAATTTCACTGTAAGAAATCTTTACCGCAATACTTTTAGGCACAGATGTTCACATTTTCTCGCAAGATAGTAATAATTGACCCTTTTTCCTTCAGTGAATTCACTCGAGTGAGTCCATCTACTTTCCGACCATCTAATACATGTAAGAAGAATGGCAGTGCATTACTAGATCATAGATAAATTTCGCGTCTCAAAACAATATTAAATAAGCCGTTAAGCTTGTGACATCGAGATGGTCGTGACTTCGATATTATAAACTTTCCACATTTCAACAAACGTCACATAATGACATCGTGAAACCAAGTATGTTAATACTTTTTACAACACAGTATTGCGAAATTAGAATCCTAAATAAAACTCGACGCGTGCGGGACACTGAGAAATCGTGATGACATTTTAGTCTAAAGCGACAAAATGTTGCTTATCTCTTTCACACTTGCTTATCAAGAACAAGTGTGAAAGAAATAGCAACATAACGTCGTTATGGTTAGACATCTAATATGCAACAGCGCGGAGAAAAAGGTGCTCAGTTATGATCACTTCTAGATGTGCCTGACAATTTCAAATTATAGTACATTGCCCGTCACCCTTATCCTGCGCTGTGAGCATATACATAGTCCTTTCACAGCTATTTTACTTCTGACTGCAACCCAAGCTGCATCCAATGAGCAACTTATTATATCGAGACTAAAGGTCGCTTTGATTATGTGGACAACCTTATGTTAATGAAGATAAATATCGAAATAAAGTTGGTACGTCAGAGGTAGAATAACTGTGTAAAGAATCATAGGACAAAGATTGTAGTACCGCGATACCAGTCCTAGGCAGTAGTGGGCGGCGCCTAGACATAGGTGGGCGGCGCGCCGGGCGGCCCCGCCCCCCCGGGCTGTGCGGGCGGCGCGGGGGGCGGCGGGGGCAGCACGCGCGCGCCGGGCACGTACTGGCCGATGAAGGAGCCGTCCTCCGTGAAGCGACCTGGGCAATGTACACTGTTAATACACCTTCACTGAAAGATACACTTTCGGGATTTGGATAACACTTTTTGTGATCCAGCATTGAGTGAACTAAAATAATTTATCAAAATATCCTCTGAGTATAAACTCCTTAGATTTAAGTAGTCAGATTATTTCCGATTTCGTCACAATCTTCATTATCCATATCGCAAAAACATTTCGATTGCCGATTACAATGCATTTTAAATTCAAATATAAAATAACGGTAAAAAAATCTTAAAATCCTTGAATAATAAAATAAACCCCAAAAAAAAAATTGCAAAATAAAACGCAAAAACAAAAAAAAAAGCAAAAATAAAATCATACCTTACAAAACGAAACAAAAACGGCGCTCGTGCAGGCAAAGAAAAAGAGGGAAGGGACGGAACGAGGAAATAATAATATTAAAACAAATGCAAAACTTATAACAAAGCACGCTAATAAACATTTAAGTAGGAAATATTCACTCCAAGTAATATCATTTGTTTCTTTACAACCTAAAGTTACTTACATACAAATTATTCTGTACTTATAAACTAACCTAAGCTGCGGTCATTACTTGCGAAGGGTAATGGAATACTCAGTGATAAAGCCTTTATTTTAAACTATTTCTGAAATAGTGCAATAAAGACTGGACGCCCTTTAATTTTAAAATTACTATTTTCATGTACAAAACAAAACTTATATTTTATTCGAGTACGAGAAAATTGTGCCTAAATAAACTAGCAGTATACTGCTCAGATCAATAAAAAAAAAGATTCACAACATAATTCTCAGATCAAAACGTAATAAAGAACAAAATTTTGGCGGGCGACGTCACCGTCAATTGTCGACCAATCAGAATGAATTACAGAGGAGTTGCCTACGGCGATTGGCTGCCAGTACCGGACTGTTTTATGTTGCATTTTTGTGATGCAATGGCACTACGTTACATTACAAGCTTACAAGAACGTAGCTATATTTGGAGCGTACTTATTTTGCAAAGGCTTGGCTTTGTATACTGAGATACGAAAATATTTGAAAAAAAAAAAAGAACTTGTAAAGCGGATGGCGAATTAAAAACTAATTGCATTGCAAATTAGTCTTATTTTGTAATACAATTCCTGTGACCTAAAATCTATACAATATCGTTATCTCAGTATACACAAGCTTGAATCAAAAGGGTGCAAGGGAGAGGGGTAGGGTTTAGACGAGGGTGGCGAAGGCCTGCGAGGCAGAATCAGTCTGTCCTGAGGGCGGAGGGCGTCGCTTGCGGCCGTACTGGCCGATGAAGGACCCGTCCTCGTTCATACCCGCTGGAAACACATGCTTTATGCTTACAGCCACGACGACACACATGCGTTATCAAAATAGGGAACAAAATGGTTTCCGCACTGATCAAAAAAGTGTTGTAAGATAAAAGATGCCAAAATCGCGATTTAACGCCGCTATCCTGTTTTTTCAATCTTTTTTTAACATGTCAATGTCATTCAAGCGCCAGTATATTTTTGTATTAGAATTATTTTTCTTTGACACAAAAGTTTCTTTTAAAATGTGAAGGGTATTTTTTCCACTCAATATCATATTATCTATTGGTGTATTAGTGTGTTGACATCTTTTTTGATCAGTAAAATAAAAATGGTAGCTAACGTGCAATCAAAGTAAACGAAAAAAAGCGTGCAGTTTAATGAGGACCATTTATCTAACAAAATTAACAATAAAATCAAAATTATTACCAAAAAAAAATAATTTCTTCAATGACAAAAGCTTGGTTCTAGTCAAAATCAAAGCAAGAAGTAAACGTTGGGCAAAGATACTTGCACACGCTGACTGATCAACACTGAGACCCATATGCACCGCAAATATTATGTGCAATTAACGCTAGACGTATGTATTTCAAACTTAATTCTGTCACTGTGTTTGTTCCACTTCTGTCAATCGATTGAAGATCCAAACGATTAACAGTTTAGTGATTTGTGGTGCAAGTGGGCCTAACATTCAGTAATAGTTCATGTATATGTGATGAAAAATTTAACTAAATCCTTTTAAAAGTGGTAACTGAAAGAGTTTCCAAAGACAAGGTCTGTGATTTATGTTTTATCCAAAATCATTTATTCAAGGTAGGCTGATAATCAGAATTTTTTAAACATCAAAATTTACAAGTGACAGTTCCCCAAAACGTCTGCCCCTCGTCACTTCCTAGTATTTTAACTGGGGAGAAAAAGTGACGAGACAAACTTACTACAAATAATATTTTAACGTTTTTATCACAAAAAATAACTGATAGGACTTTTACTAAATATACTTTTTTCTGATCAGCGTTGGCCAGCCATCGTGTGAAGGGCCAGTAAAGAAGAGCCACACATTAGACACTATTTATCAAACGTACCTGTTTCTCCTTCGCCGTACTCTGCCATGGAGTCGGTGTCACTTTCAGGGCCGGGCTTCGTGCCGCTGCTCATTGAGTGGCGGGACTTGTTGTCAAGACTGGAGTAAATAAGATTTTGGGTTAGAACAAGTTGTCCAAAAGTAGGTTGTTTTGGGATCTAAGTGGTGGTATTAAGTAAGTACGTACTTACTAAGTATCCTACATGTGGTCAACCATTTCAGTGATTGAAATACTCTCGGTTTTTTTGTAATCTAACGTCTCAATAAAGTAAACATACAGGGTATTCGCCTTATTTTGCTCCAAAAAGGCCGTCCGGCCTAGCCGCATCCGATTGACATGGGCCGAAGATTGTCGAAATTGGGTTCGCCTTTAATGTTTTACAAATACTACCGTGTCGAATGTGCCGATCCGAACATTGTTGACACGCCAAAAGTGGCAGTGCAGGGGTCACACTGCATATTGGCAGGCAGGATATCAAGGAGAACATGTTCAACAAGAACAACTTAAGGATACATATACTCATGGAAGCCTCCCTCGGCATAGTCCCTCCTGCCATGTGCGATAACTCCTGGTAAGGCTGGTTGTCAGACATTCGGGATTCTGCTTGCCCAAAACGAGTGCCTGAATTGAGTAAGAAGGTAGAAAAAAATAAATACTCACGGATGCGTGTACTCGTGGAAGCCTCCCTCGGCGTAGTCCCTGCGGCCGTGCGCCAGCTCGCGGTCGTGCACGTCGTACTTGCCGCCGCGGTTGCGCCGCACCACGCACACCAGCACCAGCACCAGCAGCAGGAAGGCCAGCGCCAGCATGACGCCGATGAACCAGCCGGCGGTCGCTGTCTTGTCTTCGTCGGGCTTCACTATTGGGCCGTCTGTGGACAAATAGCGCGATTTAATTATTTTAATGTTAGTCAAAAGTAAAAACATACATCACAATTTCACGTCCTGTCAATTGTCGAAGCAAAGGGGTTCAGGTTAATCATTTCCTCATGACTAACTAAATAATGATACTTTACCAAAGCCGGGGATCAAACCCAGGATCCCACACTCGCGCTTATGTATTTATGATAACTATACCAACGTAAAACGACTAATTTCCTTAAATGTGAACGTACATTTTGCATCGTACTGCAAAGTAGTCTTTATGCATATTATTAGTTTAGAAGGCCATTGATGTCAAGCAAGGAATCAATCAATCAGCAATCATTTTGCTTATATCATAGACAACTGATCAAACTAATATTGCAACACCCACGACATAAAAGTTGTGACGCCTACACATTAAGAAATCACAACGTAATTTACTTGTAAACTAATAGTATACAATATTGAAGAATATTGTTACTATTGAAATATTTGATTCTACGACTACGATTTGTTTGAGGTACCAACACCTATTTACATTCAATGCTTTAATTATTGCAAGAGCTAAAAATAAACGACCGCCAAAAAACTCGATGATAGCAAAT
This sequence comes from Noctua fimbriata, assembly GCA_905163415.1. NCBI lineage: Eukaryota > Metazoa > Arthropoda > Insecta > Lepidoptera > Noctuidae > Noctua > Noctua fimbriata. The sequence goes on from LR990923.1 coordinate 2,465,388, forward strand.
ATTTTTGTTATTATAACCTTTGACCTTTTGAATAAGTTAGTGATAACCTTGAACCACACAAAAAAAACTTGAACTCTAGGTTATCGGCCAACTTCACGTGATTATGAAAAAAGTTACTATCAGACTATCAAGTTTTACTATCAGACGATTTATTTATTATTTACATTTAACTCTTTCAATAAAAAAACCATTTAAAATGCAATTTTTATTTCAGTTAGCAACAATACATAAAAAAAGAAAAACTAAACTAAAACTGCATGGTTGAGCGATTGGCTGCTGCGCTGCGTGTTGTGGCTTCGATTCCCGCACGGAACAAATATTTGTTCCGCACACACACAACTACCTAGTTGTGTGTGCGGGTCTGGCTGTTTGTGTATGCGAGTTTAAATGTTTGTTAGCACACATTATACAAGACAAAAAAAAAATTACATAAATTCCCTTCCCTGTCAGTACAGATAGTATATCAGTTGATAGAAAAGAGTTTACAAGCTTAAGAAAGTTAGAAGAAACATGTAACAGGACTATCTCATCTACATACAGCTTTCAGGGTCGAAATCGTACCAACACTTACCAATGGTAGTATCAACATCCTTGATCTCGCTAGCACTGAAGTACTCTCCGTCATGCGCCGTCAGCTTCACCTCGTACATCTGCCCCGGCTCCAAGCCTGTCAGGATGACGTAGTCATCGTCGGTCACTTCATTTGTTCTCGACCAATCAGGGTGGCCCTTCAACTTGTACCATGCGACGAAGTGCGTTCCTGCATGCCCATCCAACGACGGAATCCAACGGACAAGAATATGAGCTGTTCCTTCCTTAGCCGGCAATGTACTCGTTTCAAATAGCGGTACATCAGGTTTGGCTGTCACAACTGTCTTGGTAGACTGTTCCACGTAATACTGGTCTCCTTCGCCAGCCTTTGTCTTCGCTCTGATCACAATGCGGTACTTAGTGTTAGGTTCAAGCCCAGCCAACTTTGCGCGGTCGAATTTAGGATCGATCTCCTTCTTCCTTTCTTGGAGAGGTCCTAGAGATGTTCCGGTGACCTTCTGGTAATAGATTTTGTAGCCGGTGAGGACTCCGTTCTCGTCGATGGGTTTATCCCATTTCAGGAGCATGGCTGAGGATCCGATGGGGTACACTTCGAATGATTTGACGGTACCAGGTTTGCCTTCAGGGGTGTGGAAGCTGAGGGTATCGCTGGGTGGTCCGTTGAAACGGCCGTTGTAAACTAAGATTCTAGCATTGTTCTTCTTGTAAGGCTTGAATTTACTGACTAAAGCACTGGACGCGTCGGCTTTGACTAGGATTTCTTTTAGCCTGTCTTCTTCGCCATCTACCCAAGTTTGGATCTTGTATCCCTTGAAGTGTCCTCGCACGGAGTCTGCTGGGACTGGGCTCCAGTTGAGCAGTGCAGTGGTGCCGGTGGTGACCTGTACGAGCGTGAAGTTCTGCGGCGCCTGCAGAGGAATGTCTTCACCGGAATAGCCGACGACTTCCACGGGAGCCACGTTGGACGTTCCCTTGTAGTTCACTGCGATTACCTGTTGTCATAGTAATGTGCAATTATTTGGTTAGTGAACGTTAAATAACGGCGGGAGTATTGGAGACCTCATTTATGCATTTTAGGAAAAGACAATAGATGCAAAAAGAAAAAGGTAAGTATCCGAGCACTCTAATCTCTCTTAAAAGAATCAATAACCGCTACTGCAAAGTTTATGTCAATTCTATTGAAGGTCCTTGTAATAAAAAAATGGTGTGATGGAGATCCAAAAGACTCGTGAATCTTGTATAGTAAACCTAACTTACCTTGATTTTATATGGCACGAAGGTGGGCGTGTTAGGCACGACATGCTCCTGCAGCTGCCAGTCGCGCACCTGCTCCTCGCTCCACGGCTGCCCCGTGATGTTGCGGCGCCACGCCACCAGGTAGTAGAAGCCGGGCCCGTTGTGCTCGATTTGGGGCATTTTCTGTAAGGGGAATGAAAAAATCAAAAATCAAAATCAAAGCATTTATTTCAAACAGGCCAGTTACAGGCACTTTTGAATTGTCGAAACAAAGACAACAATGAAAAAATAGCTACAGTCCCAGTCACAAGGCATAAAAACTGTGAAAGTACTGTAGTTGCCCATTCCCTAACGTAGATCTCTATGGAGAAGAACAGGCAAGAAACTCCATGGACACTCTTTTAAATCAGAATACTTTTACAATAACTTGGTTACATCATTTATGTTGAGATGGTACATTATGTGAGAACGATGTAGCAAGATGTGTACTTTAAAAGTGTCCATAGTAAAAATAATATAATTCATTCAAATAAACCGTGGCAACCAAGAGATGACCAGTCACAACTGACAGCGCCCGTCCACGAACATGACGCATGTATCGGCACCATTCAACTCAACCATTTTGAAGGGAACACCATGATCCGACATACGCGCCACCATCAGCGAGACATTTTAGTGAGAATGACATACTCTTAACCGCCAGGGCACATTCAAGTCAAGAAAATACGTAGGTTTCCAGCGAATGACAGCTTTCTAGTACAGAGTGCTCACACAATATGGGCTATGCGGTTATATATTATTACTAAAGAGATTGAATTTATACATTGCAAAGATAGTTCTACAATCTTCAGCAGCTCCAACATACTGTTTAATGTTAGACATTTATGCGCCCCTGTCCTTGTGGAGCAGGACCGGCATTGAGCCAAGCATTTTTATCAGCGATATAATCGTCCAACTTGTAATATGCTTTCTTACATAGTGTGCGTTTAATGCATGTTTTAAATTTAGTTTCATTCAGTTCAAGAATACTTTGTGTAATTTTATTGTAGCATCTCAAACAGTACCCCATGAAAGATGAGTCTACTTTAGCGAGTCTGAAGCCTGGCTGAACTAATTGGTCTCTATTTCTAGTACCGTAATTGTGTCTGTCGCCTCTTTTATTAAAAAGATGTAGATTTTTTCTTACATACATTATGTTTTTATAGATGTATTGACACTGTACCGTCATGATGTTAATTTCCTTAAACAGTTCCCTTAGAGAATCACGCCTTCGAAGATTTATATATGGCTCTGATGGCTATTTTTTGCAGAATAAATATAGACTCAATGTCTGCAGCCCGTCCCCATAGCAAAATTCCATAAGACATTATACTATGAAAGTAGCTAAAATAGACCAGTCTAGCGGTATCTACATCCGTATATTGACGGATTTTTCTAATAGCATATGCTGCTGAACTTAGCCGCCCCGCTAGAGATGTTAAATGAGAACCCCATTGTAGCCTTGAGTCAAGCGTAATCCCCAGGAAAAGTGTTTTATCTACAAATTCAAGAAAAAAAATGCTAGGTTCATTTAAAACTAACCTCGATAAGAATATTTTTTTGTTTATGATAGTCTGACTGAGTCATGAATTGATTTGTGATCGAATATCTAGGTGGATACGACATCCCTGCATAACACTAGAATAATGTTATTGTAACACAACTGTTAGCTAAAGAACTGTCCAACACACGTATAGAAGTTTTATATTTCAGCGAATCACAGCAATTACTGTTCTTTCGACCTCGAGAAACCTCTAACTTCACAAATTAGAAGTGTATAGATACTGACCGACCATGAGATGACCATGTTGGTAGGGTCAGATCCCTCGCCCAACACGTTGTCGGGGTTCTTGTAAGGCACATCAGGCTGCGTCGTGCACACTTCGGAATGAGATGATGGAGTGGAAGGTCCAATCTTGTTCCAAGCGGCCACCCTGAAAAATTAAGAGATTATATTATACTTTTGCATTACTACTTCATAAAACTCGAATATCTTTTCTGTAAAGTGTCTGAAGATGAAACTGTCAGCCCTCACAGGGCCATCACACCACCAATCCTATAAATCTTCCCTGTCAAATAACATTATTTTATACCTTAAGGTTTGTTTACTATAAGACACCGACAGACGCATAAACAGCTGGTGTCACTGGCCCGGGGTAGTTTTAAAGCTATCGTCATTCCAGTGTAAAAGAGATAAAGCTATGTAGGAGGTGTAGCAGCATCCCTTTTTTGTACATTAGTAGTTTTATTCCTAATAGGTGAGAGGTGCCGGCGTGATGCAGGATAGTCCCGCATATGGTGCGTTACCTTGTAGTGACAGTTACCTGAAGGTGTAGTTAGCCCAAGGGCTGAGCTGGACTGTCCATGACGTATCAATAGCTGGCACAGTGTCACTGGCGAGGTCCCAAGCGTCAGGCGTGAAGGTTGTGTTGTACTGTATGGAGTAGCGCAGGATGGGTGCGCGGTTGTCTCCCATGGAGTGCCAGCGGAGGGTGGCCGTCCTCTCGTGGCATTCGATGCCGTCCAGGGCTGGCGGGTTCGGTTTGTCTGGAAGACAAAAGGGCATAAGTTAAGACGTACAGTAGAAAATAAATAAGAAAGACATTTACATTTACGGAAGAAGATTTATGAAATTTTAAGTTGAAGGGTGGAATAAACTCAAAATACAAATTGATCTAGTTTAGAAGGCGGATTAAACTAACTGGCTCAAAACAGTTATATACATTCATGATCTAACCGGTAATAATATTAGCCAATCAGTTAGGTGGTAGCGAAACTCATTTACACTGATGAGGACTGTTTCAGTACTTAAGAAGTCTTTATATCAGAGATGTTATGGATATGATATTTGGGATCTGGATACGGATATGAATATAGGAATAAAAATATATTGGTTTCGGATATAATTATTTCGGATTATCCGTTAGTTTCGGATAGTTTCGGTATTTTACTTCAATCTAATATCCGTATTAGATTATTGGTTTTATTTATAGGTTTTATCTAGTCCAGGTTATCATTTGGTATTATAATCAGTCATATAGGTACGTTTGAAAGAGGTTATGTTATGGCTAGAAATAACAAACAAACAATAAGATTCACGTGGCGCGCGAGCGGTCAAACAAAAACCTGTCGAAACATGTCGTTTTATTTAGACTCCGCCCTTATACAAAACTATCCGAAACTTGTGAAACGGATACTGTTACGGATATATTTTTATTTCGGATATCCGATAGTTTCGGTTACGGAGCTCCATAACATCCCTGCTATATATACGATTAATATACTGAGCTCTAAACAAACACATGAATAAACTACAAAGCTACATTGAACATATTACAGCAATCATAACAGAGTTAGTTCTGGCAATTCTCCAAATAGTTCACTGGAGTCCGGAATTGTGCAGTTCACATTACGACACATCATAAACTTTTGTATGCCCGTCGCGGTTTTAATATCATCATCCTGACTTCAGAGTTGAAGCCACTTGAGAGAATGTGTAGTCTTATATGATTTCATTTACTTCATTATTAATTTTGACCCCACTGATACTATGGAATTCAGATAAATAATGAGTCAAACACGAGGCCCTTTTTTAAACAGTCTGTGTAATGACTCATTTATGCACAGCTCATGCTGTGAATGTTGTTAAAAGATATGAGCCTATCAGACCTTTATGCAGTAGAGCTGAATTCACAACCCAAGCTGCGCCAGCGCACATTTAAGTCGGTACTGCTCCTGGTGTAGGGTGTAAAACGTTTTATACTGATTTAAACAAGACTGCTAAGCCGCTTATCTTTATAAATTGTTAATCTTACCTTGAACAGTGAGCGTAGCCTGCGCCCGCGCCTCATCAATGGCCGTCCTTGCAATACAGGTATACTCTCCAGAATCCAGCTCCGTGGTATCCGATATAAGCAGCGAGTAATCATTGGTCATGCGGAAGCGCGGCTGGTTCTCAAAGTCTATCTGTTGGCCGTCGTTGAGCCAGATGATCTGGAGCTTGAGGTCGTCGTCTGCGTTCGCGTTACAGCGGAATGTTGCCGAGGAGCCGGCGGCTACCTCGTAGTGTTCCGGCTTGTCGGTGATCACTGTGCGTTCTGTGGGCGAGATAGGGCTATTAGGTATATGCTGAGTTACTTAACCTGAATAGATGAAAATGTTAATTTTTTTTTGTTTATAGTTACGTTATATTTACTGATTGAATTGAATGAATAGGAGTATATATATATGCTCGCGCTCGACAAAAGTTTCAATTTAGAACTAGATTTGGTTAAACAATGTCCCCAGAGTATGAATAATTATACTCTGGTGACATTGTTTAACCAAATATTATAACAAAAAAAAAAAAATATGTTGATGCAGATGACTGATTCTAAAAAACGTTCAAATTCGAGTTGCAATCAATCTAGTCTCGGGAGCCAATCAATGTCACAAAATTTGGTAAATTAGATAGTGGTTGATAAATAGGTTTCAAACATTCTTAAAAATACAGGTTTTGCCCGTCGGTATAGATTCATTGCTACTATATAAGATACTTACTCTTAACATCAAGGGAGCCGAAAGCGGACTTCTCTCCGAACTTGTTCTTGGCGTAGCACTGGTACGTTCCCACGTCCGTGTACGACACGTCTCGAATCACCAGGTCGCCTTCCGGAGTTATGTTGTACCTGGGTGCAGTAAAAGTACATTTAATGTTGTTAGTGAATTTAATGTTCTATCAAACTGGTATGAATAGATTGGGTACTTTTTTTTTGGGACAAGCCCGCCATACAATTCCCAAACCACTGTAACTCCTGAAAGCCAGCATCAACAAAGGCGATATATACATATAATAGATTGTGTACTAGCTGCGGACACGGGACTTTAGTTTTAACCTTTTTTATTGTGTAAATTGAAGTTTTTTTTTGTGTGCATCTGTGGTCTTTTCTTTCATTAGATACTTCAGCACATTATCTGTTAAAATCCAGGGTTCGAATCCAGTCCGCAATAAAAGTACGGGCTTACTTTAGCTTTGACTTGATTTTCCTAAGTTGTGCAAAATATTAATTAAAGTACCTTGAGAGTAGATTATTCTCGTGCTTGATCGAATAAACTATCATCAGGGTCTGTTAAACAACTCGTAAGATTTATTCGAAAAACCCAACAGGGACGCTGGGGCTTTCAAATTATCTTGAGTGCAAAAGATATAAACAACTCACTTTAAACGTATAAAACCCAAGATATTGGAAGACCCATATTTAGCAAACAGGAAGACGAACAATAAATAAATAACACGATATATTTAGTAAGTAATACAACATGACACGAAGGAAGATATGATTTGACGTTACACGTGTGTCGACCTTTCAGTTTCCCTTATTTATAAATAAACTTACCTTTAATATCTGAAAATGATATATTTATTTACAGATTTACCTCTGCCCTTAAGAGCGTTAACGACTTACGGCATTTCATACAAACTTTCAAGTCCTTTTTTTTTTAAATGTTGAACCGATTTTAATGAAACTTCATACGCACAAGAAGGATACCAAAAAAGGATGATTGGATGATTTAGGATGGTCTAAGAATTATCAGAGAATATTTTCGAAATATCTTTTTAAATAAAAGATAATTGGAATATTCTGTTTCTATGGAAAATCTAAAATCGGTCTAATTTAGCTGTAACACTATTTTTCGAAAACGTTCTCTGATTAGTTTTTAGACCTATGTATCCTGTTTATGCGTAAGTCGTAATCGTTCTTAAGGGGTCGTGTACCACTAAATCCGTCAGTGGGCGAACTATGCTCGTAGAATTAAAAAAAAAAGAAATTGTCTCCTACTGAATTGACTGTAATTTAATGTTCTTATCAAAATTGTATTTTAGAACTCATTCCATTACGCAATCGAAAGTTTCAGTCAACAATTCACGAGAAAATCCCTTCACACAGAACTAGCATCCATCTTATCATCAGACGATGTCGGTTGAAGTTCCTACTACGGGTACGCCTTCAGTCTTGGTTCAATCGGCCGAGTTCGACCGACGACGTACGAGCATAATTCGACCGATGACCGATTAGGTGTAAAACATTAGTTTCGTAACAAGATAAAGAAAACTTATTGGAAACTAATCAGACTACTGGCGATCGATCAGTACTTGTATAAGCAATTTATTTACTTGCTTACTCGTATAAAAATACGCTTGAAGAAAACTTGATCGATCTATACATTGACTGATGACGTTCAAGTAGTCCAATGAACTGTAAAACCCCTTTTCATGTCTCGCGCGGGGAGATGAAATCCGATAATATTTTCCTTAGCAAGCACGTCTTAGGGATGTTTTGATATTCGATTCTTAAGAGCTGTAATCTCCAGTGTTTGTGCAGTGTGAGAAATTTTCCAACTGGTGCGAGTATTTTTGTCACGGGCAAAGGAATATGCAAAGCTGGATATAAAAGTATATCGCATAAAATCTTAAGGAAGTCGTTACGAAAATATGTCGCATAGAATTTGGTTTGATAAAGCGAAGATCTATAAAATACAAATGAATTATTTTTTCTAAATGGTTGGCTTTTCGTGCTTTATAAGCCTGGTGATCGATAGCAAATCAACCGTTTCTCACCCCTAATAAATCAAACTTCGACAGTCATAAATGAGCTACAAATCGACACCGATTAGTAAGGTACAGACCCTACCAATCTAATCTCAATTCAATTTCTTATTCCGTATGATTACTATCTTCCACTCTTATCATCTGTTTAGCCTTTTCCCCATGTTGGGGTCAGCTCCCAGTCTAACCGGATGCAGCTGACTAAAAGCATTTATTTGATTAGTATGTTACAGACCCTACCAAAACAAATCACCAATCAATTTACTATGGGCCACATAGTACTCATGGGCTTGATCTCACACAACTGTGCATCAAAAGAGTATTTGAGTAGATCCCTGTTCAGTATAATTAAGTATAGTTATTACGTAAGTCGCTAATAAGCTGTGAAAAGAAAACCATTAAAAGATGACATGATCACAAAACGCACATGAGACACCTAAAACTATATTTCGCTAGATATTTGTGCAAGTGTGCATTGTTTCTTGACCTAACCATAGCGGTGTGCCTATTGTAAAAAACATAACTAAGAGGGTACCTATTATGAAAAATAAAAAGAAGAAGAATGGCCTCTGGATACTTACTTCCCACCAGTCACGTCAACATCATCCTTCATCCATTTGACGATGGGCTTCGGCGCTCCGAACACTCTGCACTTGAGCACAGCCTCGGAACCATCCACCCGGGTGAGGTTCTCCGGTCCTTCCTTGATTTCTGGCGGGATTGCTGCACAGTGACACAAAGATTAGACTCTTATATCATAACCCAAAAGCTTATAATGATGGTTCCATTGCAGTGTTCCACTTTGCATTGTCAGAAGTATTTTAATAGCGAAGGAAAATTTAAGCTTCATTTGAATTCATTTACGGCGTAAATGAGAGCTTTTGTACTTAAAGGATCAATTACACGAACGTCGAAGGCTGGAATATTCAGCAAATCATCGGCCGGCAATTATGAGATCCCTCTTTTGATTAATTGGTCACGTCCCGCCTCTCGTTTTTGTGCTATTAGTCAAAATTGTGCTATCAAGATCTCCCCAAAGCCTCCAAATGCGCAAACGAATAAAGTGTTTTCCTTGTCTAAACGTTAAAAGTGTAGATAGGTAGGTTGGTACACTTGGTACAGTAATGCACCAAAATTCTCATCTATTTTCGTAAAGAGCGTGTATAAACTGGCTGTTTTCTTCGCAACTTGGACTAACAAACAGGTACATAAATCACAATATACAAGATGCTAAGTGCATAATAATATCCGTGGGCAATATTTCTCGCGGTTCGCGGGTGGGCGTGTGAATGTGTGTCGTGAGGATGTGTCCAATAGACGCTACTAGACACGATCTCGCGACGTTATACACACATGAATTCGTAAATTGTGAGCACAGACTGTATTATTTGGGGCTCCTGATGAATAGATAAGTGTGTTGTACGCTTCGCCTGTATTTGGGAAAAATCAAACGAGTTGGTATTATTTGACTTCATCGAAATGGAAATATGGTTATACCAACAATTCTAAATAACTGATAAAATAAACATATATGTAAAATAATATAGTAATGAACATACAACATAGAACAGACATGCTGCTAGACAGTAAGGTAATTCCATTCAAACAAAACAAATAATCTAAACAATTTCCCAAAAACAACACGAACAAACCCAATTAAAATAATTGCTTTACAAATGTACAGTGAACCTTTCGGCTATCAAATAAATGTAGTTCGACAAATTCACTGACGAGCCAGAATTCGCCGAATATCGCCTTCTGTGTGATGTTGACATAACGGAACTCGGAAAATCGATACATTAGTATCCGCCAATGCAAAATACTCAAAAACGCTGAAGAAATTAGGGTGGTAAACAAGTCTTATTTTGGAGAATCTAATACAACTTCGAGGCCCTTAAACAAAATAGGGGGAGAACGGAGACGATAAAATATAACCTTCAAGTATAAATAAGCCCAATATTATGAAAAGGGAAATCAAGTTGAGTACCCAAATTATCGTTATGAACATTGTATTACCGAAATATATCTGTTATTTTGATACGCTGGAACGTTTCATCGGGTAAATCAGGTTACAGCGATGGTGATATGTTATGTTATGATATCCGCATTAGCACCGGTAGGATTATGGTGAAAACAGCATTGTTTTAACATCTAAAATTATCTTTAGAGCTTTGTCTGTTTGTACAACTAATATTTCTTCGAATGATAATTTTACTTCCGTGTTGCAGTAACATTAGAGATTGGGCTCATGCATACAGGATGTAACAAGACCCTTAACGAAGCCGTCAACCAAGCATTATGTACATCAAACTAAGCAACTTTACGCAAAAATTATTGCTGGGAAACGACTTTTTATTTGGGTGATAAATCACGTTTTACGGTAGGACTCGATGGAACGCACTCAACTGTGCTGACGAACGGATTGAATAGTACGGGGGTCGTGGAGGTGTTAACAGTAAAAAAAACTTGTGAAAAAGTTGGAACCTTGACCCTCAATATAAAAAAAAATCTCTACATCTATATTTTCATTTATTTTAATTAAAAAAGTGATCGCAAACACGGAGAGAACAAATACCTATCGGCTTCGTTAAGGGTATCGTTACACCCTTTATAGATAAATATTCGAAATGGGATACATTGAAACTTATAGATAGCAATAATTAGACATTAAAAAGATTCATTGAGTGCCTGAGGCCACGAATTATCAGTAAGTACACCTGATATGTTTAAACATCATCAATATGAATATCACTTAGCGTATGAATATTCAAACGCGTCATAACACCGAACAGTTCGTTTAAAAATTCTATAAATGTGGCATTCAATGTTGACGCAATGATTACTACGACCTAGACGTCCTTACCGGTAAAATATATGAGCAAACATTGGCGACACACCTTTTTAGAAGCGCATGTTGGACAAACATTGTGAACAGCATTGGCTTTGTCGGACCAACCTGGCTTATCTGAATGGACGCGCCAGGCAAATACCGGTGGTGACATAACATAGTATTCCCCGTACTTTGCAACTGTCCATCTTAATCTCAAAGGACTGTACTTCCTACTTTGTGCTCTTTATTCGTTTCATTCATTCTATTAACCGTTTGATTTGACGAAGACGTGAGGTGCTTAGCAACTTCGTCTTACAAGATTATACTTTAGTATGAGCCTAAAACCCTAAATAATTGAATTTGAAATGAAATCGTTAGCCTTGCGCCAAATGTTCTTTCGTCCAATGGAAATTCTCCGGATCGAATTGCAGCAGAATGTCTTGAAAAAATTATAAATTCAAGTATTTTTGACGATAACAATGAAAAGCATTATGAATCCTTGACAAAAGTCGTGCTGAAAAATTATCGAGATCGGTTGCGTCCTCGTGAATTGTTTTCTTAGACATCCAATTATAACTCGTAACACGCATTACATTAGTGTCAAGTTAAGTCATGTCATTTCCCATACCATCAAAAATGATCGAATCGCATAACTTAACCGTGGAATTATTGAATAGACCTATAGAATACAATATAAGGAGGGAATAAGGGCGGACAATACGACGTAATAGGAATTTCCGATGCCACAATCCTCTGTATTCATTATTGTGGATTTTGGGAATGACTCGGACACAATAGGTAGGTTATCGAACTCGGTTGGAGGAAAAAAATCAGATATTAATCCATCCACACCCTCTGACGCACCCATCTTTGTAGTTGGGGGGTTAAACTCAAACGTTCACAGGTAAACTGGGGTTCTACTGTAATTTACAACACCGTATTACGCGTGAATGGATGGTAGATAACGATCGCGATAAAGGCTCGAGAAATATTGCACTTTTTACCGTTTCTTTACAACTTTTTGATTCGTATCAAATAAAGAATAGGATATTGTTGTATTATGGTGGATTTTGGATTGACAGCTGCTACTATATGGGGCCGTTTTGGAAGAATACAAAAACTTTTATATTTTCACGTAGGGATACGAAGCCCGTAACCGATCACACAATTCCATACGATCCAAATATAAGCAATATTTACGCAATAACATTTTAAGGTTATCGATTAAAAATTTAATCGCATTTCAGCATAAACAAAGCTTAACCAATCGTTCACAATACTAGCAGAATAAATCCGACAAATAAGATTAAACCCAACTGTTTATCAAGTAAACCGAAGCAGACATTTTTTTCAACCCCAAAGGGCATGAGTTACGTCATAAGCTCACGCTATTTAGCAATTAATGGGGTGCAGCTGCATACAGCCGTAAAGTGCGAAGGTATAGCAGAAAGACTTCAACGGTGAGCTATGGGGACTTCAATCAGTAATGTTGAGTGAACACGAGTTGGAGAAATGAACCCGACGAAATTGGTGTAAGCGACGGATTAGTCCTTTCACATTTTGGCTCTGGCAGCAGTAATTTTACATTGTTATTAGATTGTTACTGCCACAGGAAAAATCACCGTAATTTTGGAAGCGATACAAAATCAAATATAGAGAGCATTTAAGCTACAAGATGCCAAAATAGCACTTAAAATTCAGTTCTTGCTGAAATGCTCTAAGGCTTATTATGCTAAATCCTGCATAATAGAGAACATACGAATCCAGTTCTTGGCTATATTTATGTGCTTAACTTTTGGACTTACGTTAAATCCTGCACCGTCTATCTATCAATAGACCAGATCCTAGTTACATATTCTTTCTACCTACTCACATAGGTTGCTGCGATAATGCATATTTATCTCAAATCCGTCACATATTTGGTTCGCTCCGATTAAACATGAGGTCGGACGTGACTTTCCGATGTTTTAAACAGTTCGCTCATTAATTTGTACCTCTTGATATTAAATCGCATTGCAGATAACTCAAGTACCGTTGGGATGCTCGACACGTTTCGTATCAAGTTTGATAAGTTGGGAGTTCGGAATACTTGGCTTAGAGATGGGAATGGCGAGCAAAATCGTCACCATTCGAATCGGTGCGATTAGGGCGAAGTCCACCACTGAAACTGGATGCGATCAGTACAAGTACAATCAGTACAGTCAATGTCAATATTACGAAGCAATTATAACATTGACAGTTCAGACTTAGACGCCAGGTGAATCAAGGGAGCCCACGATCTAAATGCTGAGACTGCACTACGACAAAAAGTCCCTTCAGGGTCACCTAAAGCAGCAAGTTAAATTCAAAGATTTGTTTCAAGAGCTTGGGAATATTTCGGCGAAATGTACAAATTGTATAATACATTGCTTTTGTCTCATAAAACAATACGAATTGCATCTTTAAAGGCAAACTTGCGAAACCTGTCCTACCGTTTAGAGATGTGCTCACAAAAACGGGACATGAATACCTTCTGAAAATCTATCTCATGCAGTTTAAATCATTGCTCGATCCTTACTGAATGCATTACAACCTGTTGTCACGAATTTAAGTTAGGCAAAACAATTTAAATTAAACATGTCTTGTGGTTTCCCGCTAACGAAGTGCCACTCCGTCTTTTTCCGGTAACTAAGGACATAAGTCCTTATATCAAGTAGTTAGACAGCCGGCAGTAAAAGCCGATAAAATCGCTGTGCAAACATTCGACGTTTGCTGCAAGTTTTACATACACGCTACGCCCTCCCCTTCAGGACTTCTGACCGTCATATTATTGAATTTTGCAAAGGCAATTTCCACGCGCTGGATTAAACAAGCAAGGTGACCCAATCCAATCAGTCGTGATTAAAAAAGGCCAGTTTGGGTAACAAATTATCTAGTTCTTGAAATAAAAAAGATTGCAAATGTAAACAAAGAGACTCGAAAAATAACAAGTGATAACAATTAAAAAATTGCAGTCATTTCTCTTAATTACGCAACGCAACCATTGTCCTGGTGTGGGTTGTCTAGTTCTCTACAATGTCAATACAGCGCGGTTGGGTCGACGCATCCCGGGATCTAGGTCATGGCTGGGGCCTGCGTAATCCCGGGATCGTGCACCGCGTCACTCCCTATATTTTGTATGCAGAGATGGTTTATTCATATTATAGTAATTTGTGTGGTGAGCGAATTCAAATGGCTTTTTGAAATACGTGTTGATCGCAATCAGGCTTGCTTGTACGAACAACAATGTGTTAATGAATGAAATTTAGACGTAGAAATTCTATGGCAGCGGTATAAATATCAAACTGCAGATGAAATACAGGCGTAGACGGTATCTTTTGCATTTCAGTAAGGTATTGGTTCGACCCACCCGCACTGGTGGATTAAGTAATAGCCCATTCCCACTCACGGAGGGGTCTGTGTTCCACCAGTGGTAACATTGACTCGCAACAAGAATATCGCTTCGTTGTCGTTTTTATGGAAAGCATATAGTCATCTTGACTTGAAGCCTCCAAGGTTGAGTACCTATTGTATAGGGATCTTATCAAATGGCGTGCTATATCTTACTGTGACTTCGCGAGCCTTGAGATGAGAGTTTTTTACTGAGGTCAACCAACACTAGACCATGCTGAATGAGAAACGAGAGATCTTTAGGCAATTGATTCCAGTTTTTTTTTAAATAAAAACAAACTGAACAAAGAGAAGATAAGAATTTAGGCAATACGTGATCGCTTAATCTGTGAAAGATGGGAAAAATAATGTAGGCCGCTTGAAACATACCACATAACTGGCAAAATGTGGAAATATTATAGGTATAGTACACTTCTGCCTCACCTTTAGGGGATTACAGCCGTGGTGTTATATTACAAAATAATTCACGTTCTGCATAACACGCAGATCGAACAAATAACAAAGCCTCGTTGTATAAATATGTAGTGTAAAATAATTCACCGATAAGATTTAGTATGTAAATCTAATTAATTAAGCCCTTTTATTATTACTCGCTGGTCAGTCACGCAACCGAATCACCAAGTATTTCAACCTTTCAGTGTAATAGAATATTTCATTTTGAAGTATTGTGTTTTAACTCACTTATTTTTTCACTATAATGTAGGCTAGATTTTTGTTGAATGAGCTGTTTCAAGACAATATAATTTACTTATACTTATAAACTAGTCAAGGGCCAAATTGAGTTTAAACAGATTATTGTTGCTTGTTAAGGACGAAAATTCGTCCCTTTTAAGTTTATTTTAGACACGACACTGACTTTGGTAAAGTAGAACATCGTCTGAAATCACCAATCCACCTCAAGAGCAAGCGTGGTCATTAATTTTCGTGCCTCCTTTGTATGAATAGAGGCGTCAGCAGTGGCACAGTAACAGGCTGTGGTATTATTTTATATTAGCTTTTCTTGAATTTGGTTTCGAATATTATTTTACGGGAAAGTTTTTTATTGAAATACGTTCGGCGGTAATGTACAGACAGAATTATTTTCGCAGTTATAATATTGGTATGTAAGTATGGACGTTTCAGACACTTTCATAAAGACTAATTTTATAGGTCTATCAAGATTAATCTGAACACGGCCAGGGTCACATTATCGCTCAAGTTGAAAGTTAACACGATTAACGACGACGCGTAGATACCTACTTAGGATTCTTTATCGAGTGTCATCATTATACTTGGGACTCAAATGAATGAGCCGGCCGTGACATCGTGTTATAAGCTGAGATAATAATTAAGAAATCAAGCTATACAAAATCAGTTTATGCGGATCTCTTATTGTATAGGTAATCTATACAAAGCGAGGCCAAGTTACACTGGAAATGTACAGCTTCATGTGCCGCCGTGTGTACGACTCATGCTCATTCTTTTGCTGTCTGTGAGAGTCTAGTAATTAAAGTGGCCTCTGTATGCAATTAATGTTTGGTAGAAATAGTTGTTTTTGTCATAACCAAACAAACTTTTGGGGCTGATACGTAATCCCTTTAAGTCCTTAAATTTACACTAGCATTATTGGTTTGGTTTATAATACAAACGCTTTGAAACTTGTATGTTCTATCATGAACTCATGATCAAACATTTTCAATGCAAAACCAATCCTGAGATTTGCTTTGACCCAAACTCCCAATCTATTGAGTTAGGAACCCCAAAATAAGGACAGAAACAGGACCCTAAACAACTATTGCAAATGGGAATCGATTTAGCTCTCCCCTACACAAACTTGCTTGTCTAGCGAATCGATAACGAATTCGCGGTATAGTTACAGCTAGATATAAAAGTGACAGGGATAGATCCGCCCATGGAATCTGAAGAAATAAATAATAGAAAATTCCGAGAAGAAAAGACTTCTCTAACAAATTATAGTGAAGGAAAAACTTTCAGACCCCCATTCATTATTGTATTTATTTTTCCTTAATTCTATAGAAGCAGCCGACTGCGAACTGCCAAAGGCTGAGTGGTTGGATCGGTAAATAAATATACCCATTTCAATGGGGATATCGATCCGCCGCATTATACATCGCAGACGAAGTGTGACGTCTCGAGAGCAACTTTTTATTCACATAATAAAGATTTATTCCCAGTATTTATGAGTTCATCTAGAAATGACTGGGGCGAATGCCAAGTGGCACAATAAATCTCAACTATATTTTTTGCTACATAAGACTGAATTTGGGTTGTGTGTAACAGTTTATGTAGCTACATTAGGGTCATAATTAATTATGAGTGACAGTTTATGGTGGCTGACGCTTTGTCGTTTCCTTATAAAAGTCAGAGAACAGAACTTGTTAGAAAGGAAACGGAACGCAATAAAATTGGGGTCTTTATTGAACTTGTTTCTTCAAGTTGTATGAACTGATGTTGGGTAGTTGGTAACTGCAGAATCGAATATTAAGTTGGCGACAGACATGTGGCAGGCGTGAAACTTTCAAGTTTTACAGTTACTACATGAATTAGAATTTGTTTAAAGGCTGTTGGCACAATAAAATAAATAGTTCCTAACAATCTGTATTATACCAAACAATATAAGGTGTTGCTTACCATTTCATATTCGCGTATAATCGAAAAAAAACAATACCGCCTAGCAGATTATTATTATTTTATGCAACTTTGAAAACACCCTAATGGCTTGACTTAATACAAAGAACATTAAAACAACGCTTGAAGTACAATGTGAAGTATAAAATCTGGGGCGTCGTGACGCCTTCGCCGGCAAGGCGCCGGGCTCAGGAAGAAAGCACATACATACATTTAAAATGATTTTTCTCCTATGTAGACTTTAGTAAAGTGGAACACTACAAGTGGGACGCTACAAGTGCGATTACTAGTAATGTGAGAGAGTTACAGTTAGGGGATTAGCTTTCGATATGTGACGTAGTTCCATAGATGACCAAGTTTCTCTAGTAGTAGTTTTATTGCTGACAAGACAACTATAGGAATAGACGCGTCGAGTATGGGTAAAACTACTTCTTTGACTAGAAGCTGGTTAGCAGTGGACTGAGACCAGCTTAGTAACGTATTTAGCACAACCAAAACAAAAGCGAATCGAAACTAAACTCAGTCTTTGGTTGACGTCCGTTTCCCGTGCTATGTGTGAAGCGACAGTCTAATTTTGAATTAAACAAAGATATACCAGAAACAATTGAACTATTCATTTCGGTGCGCTTTCGCTGCAGTGTGTTGAAGGAGAACTATTGAGATAGCTAACGTAACTATTGTTAAATCTCCTAACGACCAATGTAACTCTCTCACATTAACTAATCATTTCCTAAAAAAATTACATACAAAATTCACTAAAAAAGACATTATATCAAAATATGTACTCACATTGAACATTGATGTAGACATCCTTATACACGTAACCGATGGAGCTGGTTGCGTTACAACCGTAGTTTCCAGTATCCTTCTTCACCAGATTGGTGATGGTAATGGTGTTGGAGGACACTTGTCTCCTAGGGTTGGGCTCAGCCTGTTCGATGGGCCTGCCGTTGTGGATCCAGGTTATCTTCGGCACGGGAGTACCGCCGGCTTCGCACTTGATTTCAGCTGACTCGCCTTCCGCGAAGTTTTGGAACTCTGGCTCCACGGTGAAGAATGGTACGGCTAGAGAACGAGAAACAAAGTTTTAGTACAAGTTTAATAATAAAATGAATTCTTGTGGCACAAACAGTAAATCACATCACAATTTTGTTTGTGGTATCGGGCGCCATCTTTAATGTGTGTAACAAAGTATACACCAACAAATAAGCCTGCACGTTTAAGAGGCGCTTCATTAGCATAAATTACAATGGCATAATGTCGTATTGATGCCTCTTGATCCTCTATTCCCCTTATATCCGAACTTTGTCCATGATTCTAATACCAACCTTATGTGATTTTGATGATACACAGACGTTATATTGGTAATTACTTAGAGATTTATCGCATAAAATATGTAACTATCCCCATTCATCTTTTACAAATTAACTTTATAGGATCTTTTAAATGCAATCTTGGGTCTGTGCCATAAATAGTTCATTTCTCATACAAGCGGGTCAAGCTTAACATGGTCGAATGTATAGAGTTCCATATTACGTATTATTGTATATTGTAGGTTAATAGAATGGAGAATAGATGATGTCAGAGGCCAAGTGTATGGCCTTTTAGGTATATTTACTGACATTTAATTCCAATGGTGAGTTTAACTAAATTAATGATTATTAATTCTAGTAACTTGAATAATATGAGTTTATAATACGGTTTTATCCCGTCAGTGTGAGCCCTGCACTAGGCGCTGTTTTCGATAGAGACTTCATAACTCGCTAAGTTTACGACTTCGCAATAAATGACAACATTCTTTAGGCATGTAAAGACTATAATAATATCATATATGCTTGAATATCTTACGAAGTAGCAAGATATGCTTCTTCATTCACCTATCCTTCACAACCAATCCAACAAACTACAGACAAACAAGCAAAACGAACAGACGTATTCAACTGTAACAGAATTTTCCTCCATTTTCTATTGTGTATCGTATTTTAAATTGCAGTAGTCGAACGACGGTAGTACAACAATGCCCGCGGCGATTACGGCAGACTGCATGCCACACTCAAGTGCTCGCAATCTAGACGAATTGTTGACGGAACAAAATGGAGAAGAACTACGGGCGTAAGCAAGCCTCGGGCTTTCATATGTTCTCCTTAGACGAGACTTTTTGAGAAAGGAAATGTTGCTGCTTTATTTTGCATAAACGAAATATGGGTAGTGGTTTCTACTTTGAAGCAATTGTAACAAAGAAAAATAAGATTTCTATTCACCCATTCACGTTTTTACATGGATGATACCACAATGAACTGCCGTGAAGCCGGCCTTGATTAATTAAAAGATTAAATTAATGGACTATGTGCTTATATGAAATAGGCATCAATATGCAACTGATAAATCCGGAATTCCGGCGGATCTGCCCAGCACTACGGATGCTCGTTCCAGAAATCGAATCAGGAAACTATGTCCGAGGTAGTCCGGCTGGACGAGGTCCCGGATATAACCTTTTTATCCAATAAACTTTATTAATAAGCAAGGGGTGGCGTGGGGAGGTATCGATTTTCTTATCGTATTGTCGCCCAGAAATTAACATGGAAATTACTTTAGTGGTGTTCCTTGATCGAATCATAGCTAGGTACCTTATGTAGACAAGATTCAAATTGAAGTTGCTTTATCCAATCTTTTTGCTACGTGAAATATCTCTTTATCATTGACGAGATCTTCTGCAAATGATCTTTCCAGAACAATATATCTGTCTTTATTTGTGAGATTACTCAACTTTCCTCTCAGTAAATAAGTTGCGTCTATATTGGAAATCGCGTTACGAAACTCAAATGGAGTTGGGCAGGGACCTAGGCACAAGGCGCGGTTATGACAGGGGGAGTCAAGATGTGACCGACGGATTTTCCAAGGACTGGGAAAAGAAATGTTGGTTGT
Source organism: Noctua fimbriata (assembly GCA_905163415.1). Taxonomy (NCBI): domain Eukaryota; kingdom Metazoa; phylum Arthropoda; class Insecta; order Lepidoptera; family Noctuidae; genus Noctua; species Noctua fimbriata. Next base: position 2,485,613 of record LR990923.1, read on the forward strand.
TCGGCAGCGATATGAGGAGACGACATTGTTACCATCCGGGTAAAAACCAGGTTGAGGCTGGCAAGGAACGTGAAAATTGGCACAAATAAAAAAGGGCCAGCTTTTGGGTGAATTCAGGCTGTGGTTAATGAGGATGAAAGAAGTTGCAAATCATATCAAAATCTATGAAGACAGATTAACATATAATAAGAATAACAAACCGTTCTATTATAAGGCCGGCCTCTATACCTCACGTAATAAAAAGGGCCGGACGTTTATCCAGCAGCTCGGGAACCGGGTTACGGAGTTATTTGCGTGCATGACAAGTGATTACGTCATCGACATGCGTGGACATTAGATATAATCAAAATGTACTGGCTGCCGAATTTATAGACCTTTTGAGAAAATGAGAAAAAAAAAGATCTTTTCCGCGATCTGCTGTCTGTTTTGCAATTTTGGAAATTCGATGGAACACCTATAATATTATATGGGGTCGACACAACACGTTTTGTTTCATCCGTTTACCTCTTTCCACTGTCCGTCTATAATTTTTATTCTTACAGTAATTTTTATTGTAATTCTTATTTAATTTGTAGCTATGTGTTACCAAATGGAAATAACCTTGGCTGTCAACTTTGTAGCGACACTCTCAATGCTGTTAGATTGAAAAAAGAACCCATGGCTGAACGTTGACCCCTAAAATACAGGTCCAGGCCTAGTTTGGGGGTTATGATCAGATTTGTGGCAATACATTCGTATGCTTTCTTATTGTGACTGGCTTGTAACATGTATTTTTAAGTGTCAAATAAATATTTTTATTTTATTATCTCCTTTTTCTTTCGTATCATTCCTCACACAATCCATTCAAATAAAAATAAAATATGTACAAAAAAATAGAGAATGAAAACTACAAATGAAAATTAAATTTATGTACTTTTATCTATCCAAAGAAACATTGACTCAGCTATTGAGTGGAAAGCCCCGTAGGGTGGAGAGAGATTGGCTACAGATGACTGTGTGGACTCGGAATTTATCACCCTATCGTATGCCACGAACGTGTCGTAAGAGGCGATTGAGGGATTACTGAGGAGATAGGTGGAGGGCCACCTGTTACCTAATAACTTAATATGAGTATCAGTTATTCATGGTATAGAGCGGTGTTAGGTCCATCGTTTGTTGAAGTAAAATATGGGGATCCATTATTTGGAATTTATATGAACCTGTCGTGATGCTGTGAAGGAGATAACGGGGCCCATTTTTAACCACGTGGGGCACCAATTGATACGCGGAAAGTCCTTATGTGGCTTTTAAGTTTACTATGGTGAACATCACTGATACACGGTGAAGGTAAACATCGTGAGCAAACCCAATCTTAAAGCGGTGATGACTGAAATCGCCAATACTCGATGGGCAAGTGTATTCAATTCTTTTGCAATCTCTTTATGAGAAAATGCCTTTGTTCTTCAGTGAGAAAACATATATAATCTATGTATTACTCTAGCAACTCATACTCAGGAAACTAACAAGGTTCCTCATCGACAAAAGGAAGCCTTCGATTCCCGCCTTCCTCGACACATGTCAAACGGAAGGAAGCGGAAGGTCACAATCACATTGATTGTCTGTGATGTAGCCAACATTTGTGGCCATGTTTGCGCAGTCGTTATATTTTAATAGCTCCCTCAAGAGACGCTATGCGAGGTATTAAAATATTTTAAGCTAATATCATGTGTGTGCCATATGCTTTCCCATATAATGGTTTCAAAGATGATGTCACTCAGCAAGTATTCGGAATTATGTCAAGTACGAGTTTGACACGTGAACAAAGGTTTGAGAAATACTTATGGATATTTCTGACTGCTTCTGTTACCGATGACAAAAGATTATTTCCATCATAAAACCAAGTTTTATGAAAAGCGATAGATAGGAGGTTGCTCTCAACAGATAAAAAAGAAAAGTAACCCGCGTGTATGTGAATGTCACATGAGATGGAAACAAGTCATTTTGAATAATCCAATAGAATATTAGAAAAGGAAAATGTCAACCTTTATCATGTCCCTATTTTATACAAAAAAGAATTTCATAAATTCGTGCCGTGAATTTCGCGTCATATTCGCGTAAAAACGCCTCCGAACAAAAATTACCTAATGAATTTATCATCTATAAATTTGAAAAGGTCCCTTTAGCTTTGAAAGCTACCAATTACCGGACTAAAAGTAGAAAATGGGTATTTTAATTTTTAAATGGCATTTACCCGACTGAAGGAGGGTAATATGTTTATCAGCTTATATAATTATGTATGTTTGTTCGTTTGACGCTCTCTAGAGACCAAACGCGTGGGCCGATTTTCATGAGTCTTACATCAATCGATTTGCCTAAATCTTGCGAGTGTCACTAAAGCAGTGATCAAAATTTAATACGGCGAGTACCGGACGCCATATTGTAAAAAATAAAAAAAAATAAAGTCGACGAACTAAGCTAAGTGGAGTATATTTGAATAGGTATTTGAATCTTGAGCTTTTGGTGATCAAAGAACATGAATAGCATCGACCGATCCTTTCAAACACCTCATAATTTATTTAGCTTACTTTTGACAATAATTACATTTGCATAATTCGCCGCAAAGCTTCCAAACACGGCTATAATGACGTCCATTAAGTCGAACCATAAACAATTACATATTAATTACGAACGCAGCCAAACTGTATAGAGGAAAGCGGAAATGACGGTGGCACGATTATTAGCATCATTATGGCACCGGGCCCTTGCAAAGTTACATTTACAATCAGCATTGCGGAAATGGCGTAGTCTGTTTGTAGGGACGGCTTTATTTGGCACACTGTCTTATTGTTTGCTGGACGGCAGCAGAATAATTAGGAGGCGGCCTCTGTGACACCATTTTTAATGTCGCGCCTTGTAAAGAGATCTGGGGTGCTGTTTTCTCACTTCCGGGGGTGAATGTGGATATTCAGGTTTTAGGGAGACACGACGTTGCATAAGCAGCTGTCTTTTGTGTTGTCGCTTTAGATATTTCTAAGACGGGAGCAAATTTTTTACCGTAATTCAAGAAAGCGTGTTCTAGAATAAATAGTTTGTTTGAAATAACTCAGATAAAACGCGGTTTGGCAAGGAACGAACATTAAAGTAGAAGATTCAGGGCATTTCCTTTATGGCGAAAATAGTGACCACGTGGCCATAAAAATGTATATGTAACTTTTATAGCGGCAAGGCAAGTTTATTTGTTTGCTTGGAATTGTTTACGCGTACAGCCGTCCCTAATCATTTTGTACCACCCTACTAAAATATCCGTTTGTATTTTGCGCAGAAAAGCTAAACCCTACTTTCTGTACTGTATATCGATTTCTATGTTATTACTGTACAATCTATATAGCAACTTATGACTTATGCGATCTGATTCAGCTCAGACGAAATTTAATCAAACCAAGCAGGCACCACTCTGAATCATACCTAGGTTCTTTTAAGGGGTAATTTTGTGTAATATTGAAGTTACCGATACGGATGGAAGAATATAACGGATCAAGAACATTCTGGCATCACATAGAAATAATGAACTTTGCAATTTTTAGTCTTCGATCAATTTAATTGAATAGCTTAGCTGTAATTATAGCCTGCACCGTCCCACAACTGGCCAAAGGCCTTCAATTCCTTTAGTTGATTTCTTGCCAAAACATTCAAACAATTACTAAGATCACTATTTTTTTTTCTCCTTAATATAATTCATTAGGTTTGATATGGCTCAACAATTCAATATTAGAGAACCAAAAAAAGGACCTATTTACGAAGTGCTGAAAAACTCACCTTCAATGTTGAGCAGAATTGAGTAAGATTGAGCAGTTCCAACACCGTTGCTGACTTCACAGGTATACGTGCCCTGGTCTTCGTAGGTCGGGTACCTGATCACCAACGTCTTGCCGTAGTTGTCCTGAGTGATGCCTTGAGAGGAGAGGATGCTTCGTCCGTTCTTCTTCCAAACGATTTGCGGTAAAGGCCTGAGGGAATTGGGACAGTTTGAAAGATATTCTTCATAATATAAAACAGTGAAAGGTACAACTTACATTTAAATGGATACATTTTTCATGAAGGACTGCAAAGTAAAGGCTGATTCCATTACCTAACGAAAAGATGTTCAGAGGAAAGACAAAAAACAGTTCGATCTAGACAAGACGAAAATCACGCTAAGGATGGATATTAAACCGTTTTTTCCACCGACTTTTATGAATGACAGGATAGTTATGCCTGCTGGAAAAACTACTCTAAAGATCGAGCTATTATTACCATTTGCATAGTTCTAAATATAGCCCCAATCTTTTAGTAAAGACCGTAGCTAGGCCAGAGAACATGCGGTGAATTAGCGGCATGTATGAAACCCGATAGCGGAGAGAAAAGCCCACTCGCGGCCACTCATGCACGCGTAGCGGGGGCGCAATAGGTCAGTACCTGCACTGTATACGGTAGGGTTACCAGTGTCAAAATATAAGGCGGATAAAGTTATTTTAGCTTGACTATTTTATAGGTTTTGGTTTGAAAAATATACCTGAAACTACCAATACAGACAAAAATTTGAGCTTCTCAGAATTGCCGTTACTTTTGATATTAATGCGAGCTTGAAACACGTTTTTTTTGTTAACTCAGATAAGTTATTATCTAACAAGACCAAACTGCATAAATTAAGCAGGACATAGTAAAAAAACTAGCATAGCCGGTTGATGATGTCTAGCAACCCTAACTAGTGTCGCAAGCGCAGAATCGACGCGTCTAACCTAAAATCTCGGGTTACACATCTAGAATGCTACACTCCCACTGGTTTGGGCATGAATGAAATCATTCACGTATCATCTTATGAACAGCTGGCAGATTACTGATAGCTATGTAACGTGCTACTTGACCATACTTGAAAGACAGTTTTAATCAATTCAGTTCCAAAGTTGGTTCCCTACATGCACTAGTTAGAAGTCTGGTCACCCCTTTAGTGTTTCCGTCAATTACGCGCACCTATGTAGAATATAGAACTCTTTCGCAGAACACAGGGCAATGTGCTGAATGTATATGATGTCGCGCTCGATAATCGTGTAAAGTCACCACGGGTATATTCACTATTTTCAAGGTAAATAAGCAAAAAATACCTAGAAGATTTGTAGCTGATTGGACGCTTGGTATAACACCCATTATCATGTACTGGCTTTCATAAACCGAGTTCTAAATTCGCAAAATGCGTAACCCTAAAGTTTGCGTGTCTACCATCCACGAACGACATGGTTATCGATTTCTAGCAGACACAACACGACAACGTTCAACATTGTTCTAGTCTTTCCTTCAGATTACTGAACAAAAGAATCAAAGATACTCACGTTCCACCGTAGATACAGTAGAGTTCCACTTTCTTCCCCTTCAACGCTTTCTCGACCTTCCTGGTAGTGTACTGACGCACCGGCTCATGCCTGTTCAAGGTAGGCGCGATACCCGTCTGCGTCACTTCCAAATATATCTTGTTGCCAAACTTGTACTCATTCCTGAAGATGGAATTAGCTGTGCAAATGTATGCGAAGTCTACACTCGCGTCGTAACGAGTTACGTTCGAGAACCAAAGGTTTCCTTCGGGGTCTAAAGTCATGCGTGAGTTGTTGATTGTCTTGAGTTGTCCCTGGTCGCCTTGCAACATCCAGTAGACTTTGGGTTTGGGGTGACCGTCTGGCGGTTCGCAAGTGAGTTTGAAAGGTTTCCCTTCCTCTGCCCTGACGACTTGTTGGCTGTCCGTCTCCTTGAAGGAGTTGAGTTCAGCGCGCCGTACGAAGACGCTGTTGGATGCGGCAGTACCCCACTCGTTGTAGGCGAAGCACTGGTACTGTCCGAGGTCCTCGTCGCGCGGCTGACTGACCACGAGTGTACCGCGTCCAGATTGTTGGGAGATACGGTTATCGTAACTCGTGTACTCGAAAGGCTTGCCGTTTTTGATCCATTTGTACCTGTTTGGACAAAAAGGAGAGAAAGCGTTAGCATGTGAAATCTGGAAGTGGCTTTGTGTAGGAATAAACTTCCCAGTTGGTACCGTAGTATCGCATTGGAATCACGAATCTTCTTGTATTGTCGCTGGTCTTAAGGATAAATAAGTAGGTACCTCCGGGTGGTAAGATTTTACTTCATAATTACGTCAGCGTAAAATATTGATAAAAATAATAATTTTCCTCGTTATTGTGAAATCATTAAATTCATATTTATTTATCGTTTAAAGGGTTAAGGGTAAGCTGTTTATAAGGAAATATTTAGCAAATGAACCAATCAATTCAATACAATAATGAATTACATACCTACTCATTATTCTTTGTTATTAATTAAATTAAGACGTAAAACACACAATATATACATTAATAATTTAATGGATCATGCGCATGTGCGGTTTTCATGTCCTTAGAGACATACGAGTATGATAACAATTTATCGGTATGAGTAAGAATACTTAGAGCCTGTTTTGTTAAATAACGACCTAGTGTATAAAACCCAGCAAACTTGGTTTATAATAATTAGTCTATAACGTTCCTACTGCTGGAAACAGAAAGACCTATATTCTGTGACAATAGACTGTAATCCACCACGTGGGCTCAGCGCAGCTCAATGGAAGGCACATGACTGTCTTCGAATGTTTTGTTTTAGGACATGGCGGTTTCCTAATGTTGTTTTCATTCACAGTTTTGAGAGCAGTGCTGATAAAATAATAACACAAAGGTGCTTGCAATAAAACTTAGTTTACTGAAAATTAATATCTAGGTACCCAACACTGATACTTTATCGTAAACTCTCCTGAAAGCCAACTTAAACGCTTCAAAATCCGTTTCTATAAGTTCCACGACTTTGATGCGACAAATTATAAAGTTAAGTGGCGGAAGGCGTTGGTCTGGCCGTAGCTTCAAGCTTAAACTTAGTACTATTTACAGCCTTAATGCTCGTTTTCACAAACACTATTTCAATGTGCAAGTAAAAGCTCGCTATTGGATTTTCTACGCTCGGCTCGGCGCCTTAAGTTGAGATTCCAACAGTGCAATAAATATTTAGGCATTCACTTAGCTGTCGCTTAGTGCTAGTGAAAACAGGCATAAGTAACGTGTCTGAAACCGCAAACCTGACGCAAAAGGAGGGTTGCTTGCGGAATATTATGTTTATAAATATATCAAAGCAGGTTTTCATGTAATGAATGCATTGAAATTAATGCCACAGAGTCGAGAATTGTAATAACAAGCAGTAAGTAATTATATTTTGGTATTATTTAACAATAAATTCGTGGTTTTCCTGCCATAATATTAAACAATATATTATTAAACAATACACAGTTTAATAATATTAATTAGCCTTTCAATACATGACTTTCCCTTACTTAGTCATAGTATGTTTTACCACTGAAATAATGTTATTAAAACTCGTTTACATTTGATTTCTGAATGTTTTCCAAAGTCTAAGTGTTCAAAGTATTTTATCCATCCATTCTATTATTATAAATGCAACATGCAAATTGGTACACAGTTACAACATAGCCTAGGATAGGATAATTTTCGACCTCTGTACAGGACAAACCGCGAGCGGTAATGCTTGGATATAGGAGATAATCTTTGAAAATCCTCATCCGATTTCAAAAAAATTTTCAATGATGGAAACTTACCCTCTAGTACCGAGTGCCCTAAGATAATTGTTTCTTCAACGCGGGCGAAGCCGCAGGCCGTAGCTAGTCTCATATAAAAGCATCGTTTTCAGAAACAAAGAGTTACGATTCGACTGATTTTCCAGATATATAGCAAGTTCAACGACCTGTCCTGTTTGCAAGTCATAAAAGGGAACTAGGTACAGCAGTTAACCCACTTGTAGCGTAAATACATTAGCTTAGTGGGGATATAACACACCGGGCGAGAACACAGGTAATGTAGGATGGCTTTATTAGGTAGCCCACAATGGGAAATGACTAGACTTGAATGTAGATTTATTATGACAGACTGTGATGCCAAGAAGTGGAAAAAGAAGATACTCAGGTGTAACTCTGGAGATGTTGGTTCTTCTGATCTCCGTTGGTACCACTGCCTTCAACTATCTGAATAAGTGACTGACTCTCCGAGTCCCTAACAAGTGCTTTTAAAAGTTTTAATTGATATCAATGTTTTAAAATTTGAGTTTAGTTAGGTGTCATCGTCGGCTAAGTTAACTGCAAGACATTTCGACTACTAATTTGATTTGTAAATCAAAATCACTTGAAAGAAAATGCTCCCATGGAATCACAGGTTTCTAATACAAGTTTATTATCTTGATTTTAGCCAGGTGGTACCTTAAAAAAGGTGCCTGAGACGGGCTGGATGCAGAAGGCGGGGAGATCGGGTGTTATGGTGCAGTTTGGGAGAGCCATACGTCCAATAGTCCACTTTGATAGGCTGAGTTGATTAATGAATTGAATGAGAGACACCTTTTTTTTGTGTGTATGGCATCTCGCAGGCCAATCAATGAGGCTGTCGTCTGCTTAACCGGGCGATCCTGTGGGTGCCTTGAATGGAAGGCCCCCATCCAGGGGCGACTTAGAAACTAAGCAACTACACCCTAAGGGCACCCCGTGTGGGGTAAGGGCGTCGCTGGGGGAGGGCAGCAAAGAGAGAGACACTAATGAGGAGTTCCTATTAAAGCATTTTCGAACGTATATCAAGATATTTATCTGCTAAAATTCCCCTGCTATTAAAAACCAAACGCCAAAACACTTGTGCATTAAGCAAAACCTGTCTTTATTCGATTTAGTTCTAGGGCAATGAGATCAACACCAACAACAACTATACTAAAAGAGAAAAACAGGTTCTAACCGTCATATTACTTTTATTATTTTTAGCGATTAAGCGTTATTCATACATGACATAATATTTCCGAGTGTGCCGTCGCCTCGAGATGACTGCATTCGACCCAAGGCTGACGCACGCCATAAATTATTCATGTCCCCGCATTTATTTACTACTAATCTATCTATACTTCGATGAATGAGCCCTGTTTATTGTGGTTTTGTATGTTGGTTTGTAATTCAATATTAAAAGCTTTCAATTATAATTGTTGGTAATTGGTCATGTCGGTTGACGAAGGATAATGTCAATGTAAGTACATACAAGCTTTTTATTGCTATTTGTTAATTATAATTACTGGTAACATGCTATTGTTATGTTTTTTCAAGTAATTATCATCAATAACTTACTTTTTTCATGTTTTATAAAATACTTTTTACAATAGTCTGGTCCTCAAATCCTCATTCATACCGTAATTCATAATTTTCAGGATGATACCGCAAAATACTGATAGAATCAAAAAACTTCGAAAGAAGTTTCAGTGTTTTGCTGCTGTGGATTTAACACTGATGAATGAATATGAATTCTTTAAAATATTTATTGGAGAACAGACATAAGAAAGAGCTTTTGAGGTCAAATCACTTCAAGTTTAAGTCAAGTTAATTGATATGAACACTATAATCATTACAAGACCGTTATCTGCCGCAGGTCATTGATTTCATCCGACACAAATCGTAGTAACTATCATCATTATTTCATATAATATAAAATTGGACCTTCAGAGTACGGTATTTATAGTAACAGCCACTGAACTGATATTATACGAGAATAAACGTACGTGCATAGAAATGCTAGGTCATCGGCATATAGTGTGTGATCGAAGCAGCAAAAAGTACAACTACAATTGGTTTAGTAGTTTCGTAGATGCCACTGACAGATTAAATTCCGATGTGAACAGCAGTATTTTTGTATATTTTTTCCGTAATTGTTTTTTTGATACTAAATATTGAATTTCAACAAAAGATGGAGTCACTCTTCAGAGCTTAGTAACAACTCAGTGCTTAGTCATTCAGGCGCGACTATAGTGTTGAAGACATGGAAGCGATTTAAGCCCTGCTGAGCATTTAAAAGGATTTGGCGTCTACTGTCTCAATTTACATAAGCCGTGCGAATAATTAACGAGTATTTACTTTCATTCTCGTAAATAAAAACTTCGTCACTAACGCAACAATTTGAATCTTGCTGAGCTCTGTGGTTGATTGTTTTAAAAATGAAACGTTTAGAGCAGTATAGTTCTTTTGGCACGCTTGAATGACATTATTAGGGACGCCATTGGTTAACATTTGTGAAAATGTCTGGGGATATTGTATTGAAAACCGAGATGGCGGCGTCAGTTCTGATCAAAGACACAATTGGCAACATGAACCACGTTCTGAGAAATAGGATCGAATACTACTACAATATTGAAGAAGAGAGATTTATCAGAACTTCAAAGAATTAAAACGAAAGAGGTCATCCAATGATAACGCAAGAATTGTGCAACAAAGTAACAACCAAGAAAATAACACCCATGAAAAGTAGACTCAAGTTTCAGATAATGAAGAACATTATAAAGGCCAAAGGCTAAATAGTTTAGCTATGAAGCGATGTCCATAAAACGCTATGATAAATCTAACTATTAATAAAACCGTGAGTCAATTTGTTTGTCACTCAATCACAGTGCAGCGGATGAGGTTTGAAACACACAGGAAGCTGTCGTCACGGTAAGGATATGCACTAGATACTATCTCGAATGAAACTGTAGTTCCCCCGGGAAATCTAGGCTAGTAGTACTTGTCGTTGGGTAGGGAGAAGCAAGTCCCTGTTATCCAAAGCGGTTTAGGAACCTCTTAGGAATGTTTACTTTGCATATGCTTACTGATAGCATCTTACCACGATCGACAAACCCCTTGTAGGGGATGGTGTATTGTGTAATCCCTCGGATTCAGCGAGAATGTTCCATAGGCATTCCGGGGGCTATTTTCCACCCAGCTTAGGAAAGGTGGCCAATTTGTTTTGTGCGTATAGCCGTGAAACTCTGCCGGTTCGAGTGATGTCCGATTCGATTTTTCTCCGGTAATTTCAACACGTGCGGAGACTTTTCAGTCGTAAATAATTTTTAATGTCATTATTTGCGACACCGTTGTACCATATTAGAAGAATCTTACGGTTTAAATCCTTTCCCTAATTCGTAGCTCAGAAACCAAAGAAGATCTAGAGTTATGGCCATGAAGCAATTAAAGCGTGTTTGTCGTATTCCTCAAATATTTTTCAACGTTACGTTACCGCCTTAGTGTAGGTATTTTTGACTTTAAAAATAATCGTTATGGCTGATATAATCTCCTTTTGTCTAGGCTCCAAAAAATACAACGATTCCAGCAAAAAAATATCCTGTATCAAAAACATCGCACAAGCACTTTTACCTCTGTTTACCGACTAAATAAGCAGCAAAACTACGACACGGTTTTATAAACAGCATGATGAATTTTTTGTTAGCGTGCTCACTTCCATTGAGGAATTAATAAAAATGTTTAGTGTCAGCCGCCATATTTTCATTCACAATGCCGTAAATTATAATCATATTCATTTATGTATGTGTGTTCGTCTGAAACACTTCTGGCCGCGTATTTTCGGGGGCATATGTATTAGTAATTAGACAAGATGTTTGTCAATCATGTCTATTATCTTCTCTACGGAGAAGATTTGCCGGTTAGTTTGTTCCGCCACTTCTTCTCCCCAAATCAAACACTAGGAAATGGTGAAGAGCGAGCGTTTTGGGAGACTTTCTAATGTAATTTTGACGATCAAAAAGTTGGGATTCTCGGACTAATTTGAATAAATGACTTTTGATTTGGTTTTTTATTTGCTATACAGAAAAGTTGATTGAATGTAGAACTATTCGGAAGAAACGGAGACAAGAAACTATGAGCTAAAAATACTCAACTTGAAATTAGGAAAGTGGAAAAACCTACGAACAGTAGGGTTTTCTAGTAGAAATTAGAAGCAAGCGCGAACTGTTATTACAAAAATATAGCCGTACTTGTACCAAAATAAAACATAACTGACGAAATGTGGGTGCTTCGAGGATTACAAAGATAATTTTAAAGGCATTTCACAGAACTCAATTGCTCGTTGTGAAACAACAAAATACAATAAATGTGTGAATCATCGCAAATATAACTGTATTTATTTGAAGAATCCTATAGGATTGGCGCTGTCGCAGCCGACAAAAATAATTAAGTAATTCGGATTTTTTGATCGTATCCAGTCTGCCATATGGACCATTTTGGCTAATTGGCCTACCGATGCCGATGGCTTCAAGCCAGTCGGAAAAGATAGCAGGGGAAATGACTGCCCAATGTGCATCAAACGACTCCAATAGGATCCCAAAGCAACGTCGGATGGTCTGACACTAAGAACATCTGACATTGCACTCAGATTCTACGTAAAACCATCCTAACAAAACAAGGTGACGTACTTAGGAGCCGGTTCGCCTTCAGCCTCGCACTCGATGATGAACGGCTTGTCCACCTCGCCGGGCTGCGCCACTTGGAACAAAATCTCCTCTTGTGTCGGCTGCTTGACGATCTTCGGCGGTGACGTCACTGGGAAAAAATAAAATTATTATGACGTGTTCAAAATTATGAGTCTTTCTTACTAATAATAATTACAGATTATAATATCATGTGTTTTTTTTTAATTTATATAATAAGAATAAAACATGCCGCTTTGACTTTTCTGAATAAGCTAGGCTTTGACTCTTTTAAAGGTGGGGGGGGGGCAAACTGAGATGACTAATAGAAAAGAATGGCAACATGCTGTGACAACTTTACATAAATTGTAATAAGGGCAGGAGAATGATGATAACATCTTTTAATAAGTTTGAATAATGTAAACTGCATGTCAGATTATCTCATAGCTTAAACAAAACAAGGAGTAAACTCTAATTTTAGAATATCTTTTTCTTTCTGACCTTAACACTGAGCTATTCATCTACAAAATATCATTTTTTTTTACAATGAATGCCTTTTGAACTATTTTAAATTGTACAAGAATCTAGATTTTGTGTCTTAACTTAGTAAAACTTTATGCATAAGTAAAAATAACCATACAATGGTGGAATTACTGCTTTGGGCATTTTCTATCAGTCTGCCTTAATTTATGTATACTACAAAGTATGGAAATGCAAAAAACAACTATATTATCAGACAGTTCACCTTTGAAAACAGTAAATACCTTCCTCAGCTGTTCTCAAATGTCAAGGTAGGTTAGGTCAGTGTTTCAGTGTCAGTTTACCCCTACTGTTGAGTCCCTATGATGTCATACCACTATATTTGGCATATAGGTTAACTTGACAAGGTTTAGTCAGTGTTTATCATTTTTTAACCAACATCTAAAAAAGGAGAAGGTTATATATTCCACCAGCATCTATTTTTTGTTCCTTGAATGTTCACTGTTTTTTTCCGTGATTACTGGTCTGATTTAATTGATTCTTTTATCATTTGGTAATAGAAGTTCACAAGGGTATTTTGAGTTATTCTCTAATAAGAGTCAAATAGACTTCGCACAGTAAAGTTATTTTCCTGTTTTTGTGGTTTTTTTGAAGTTAGTTATTTTTTTGCAAAATTTTTTGTTATATTATTTCAATTAAAATCTCAATGTTTTAAAACTATCATTTAGAAGATTAGAGAAATGTAATGAGCGAAAAGCTCATTACATCCAACAAAAATCTGTTTGTGGATAAATTCACGAAGATTTTATTGAAATGGCAGAAGTACTGTGAGAGTGATATTCATGAGTGTTGTTAATTATTTTTTGTCAATGTTAAGTTTTTCTCTTTAAGAACTGATTCATTAAATTATTGTGATAGGTTTTTAAGCATTTTTAACTTAAAATTAAAATGAATGAAACAAACAAAAAAAGAAAATTGTTTTTGTAATAATGTCTTCTAAAAACAAAAGTTAAGAGAGTTACAAGAATATATTGGCCAATTGGTATAGCAAAAGTATGTAGATTGCATTATGATCTACTTGGCACTGGTAGGTACTCCAATCCGAGCCCTACATATTACCTGCCAATCTAGGATAGTGGCCCCATGCTTCGGCTGCCAATAGTGATGAGAACAATATGTCAACAAAACATACAAAATGAAATATTATGCTAATGATCAAGTCAAGTTTTGCATACAATAACATGTCTTCTTTGTGTTGTATGCTTCAAATGTATAATTTAATTTGAACATCACTGACTAGGTGACTTAAAAGTATCAATATGTTCAGAACTTGGCTGAAATATTATATGAAATATTTTTTACAACAAATTATGGAAGGGAAATTATGACACAAACTTGACTTTGTTTTCATTAAAAAAAGATTTCATCGTTGAAGGCTCTAGCATCATTGTAATGATTACTACTAGATTCATGATAAAAGTTAGTGTTACATTGTCCTTTCTGCCGAGTATACATGAATATGGTTATTGTGCTATCTTCAGATTAACTATGTTCTTCTCCATAGGAAACAACCAACCCGAACCGTGCACATTTTTGTCGACGTTTTATAAGTGCCCATCTAGGCCTATGTGAAATAAAATATTTAGATTTTTTTTTAACTATGGCGTAGGGAAAGGAGTGTTTCTTATTAGATCTGGGTGATTTAAAATACTTTAATTGTAGAAACAAAAAATTATTTCATCATTTATTGATGTTTTTTGTAATTGTCATCATTTGCTGTTTCTGTTTTTACTTCCTTACCATTAAATAAGCATATTTGGGACATCAGTAAGAAGCTTTATCCTGTTAATTGATACTAACTAGAGATGGAGAGATGGTTTTTTCAGGAAATAATTTTGATTTCATTTGATTAATTAAGCTAGAAAACATTTACTTTTTCCATCCCAGTTCAGCCAAAGGTTTTAATAATAATATAACAGGTATTTGTTCCACTTGTTAAGTGAAATATTATTCAGGCGGTAAAAACAACAATTTAAATTCAAGATCTTTTTACAAAACAATGGCAGATAAAATATAATTAAGTACACATAATCAAAGGTGGGTAGCCCAGAGTTAAATTCAATCTATGACATCAAAATCTTGATCACAGCGTGAGCAAGGACAAAACAATGTTGTCAATTACAAATCTGGCATGTAGGCTACTAAATTAAGATATGATATGATGCAGTGAGTAATACCACCATTTAAGTCAGCAAAGTATTTTAGGAGTCACAATGCTTTTGTTATTTTTTCAAGTGTTTTACTAATGGAAATGGGATGGCATAGCCTGATTGATAATGGTCTGGGCGCATACACAAATGATTTAAAAAATATTAGAATGTGAACCAGATTATATTGAAAAAAAAAGCATTAGGAAATTGTTGTTACGAACTCATCAGTGAAGTGGTAAAAATCTAAATTATAATGCAAAACTTTGTCACTTAGTTAAATACAAGCGGGAAGGTAATAATAGGAACAGTCAGAAGAGAGAGTTGTACATATCAACAAGTCTGTCTCATAACTTAATTATTTCTCTGGGGCTGTTGCAAATGAGAAAAAGTTGAATGAACTATGGCTAACAGTGCGATAAACAACTGATATTAAAGGAGACAGGGTAAAAAACATTAATTAAAGTAAAAATAATACTCACATAACGCCGCCGCATATGATAATAACGCGATGAAACACACTATTCTTGTTGTACCCATCTTTACAGGTCTTCTACTTCGTAGTACTCGTTTATCTAACATGAAATCAAATAAACCACTTTAAAAACTTAATAAAAACACATTTCTCTGGCACACATGTTCACCGCACTCGATGACCTAATCCGAATAAAGCTTGGACCACAATGACAACACCCACTAAAAATAGCAACATCAAATACACTAAATTGAAGACCTCATATGAAACAAAAACTTGTTACGCAAACTAAAAAAGTACCGCTTCTCCCTTAGCCCTTAAAGTTACACGGTTTCACAACAGGCTAACGCTAGAAAATCCGCACAAACTCACTATTTGTTGCCGTACGGCAAATCAATAATTGCATTCCGATAATGCTAACTCGATTATGCCTCGGCATAGATTACATTTATACATTTGAACTAGTGTAAGTAATTACCTAAATGCTCGTTTTTATAATAGTATCATCGCGAAAACCAACTTAAATAATAAAATTACGGATTTAAAGGCGGGGCCTCTGAGATTCGCTGTCGTTCGTTCGTTCAGCAATTGACGGTTCAATGACTGGCTTGGCATAGACAAAATTTATTTTTTACGTCCCTGACCGTTTTAATTGCTATCTCTTTTGCACTTGGAACGTAGGTATACTTCTCTTTCTTCTGTTAAGCTATCATAGACAATGGAAGTTTTGTTCAACGTTCAGAAACAACTTTATTGTAAAATATTGGCTAGGTCCATTTGAAAATTATTTTTTGACAAGGCATTTACATTAATCACATTCAAAAAAATCTGTGGTAATTATAACTTTAAATAATTATCGTTTTATTTCAAAATTATCACTTGCAACTGGCGCCGGCGAGTTTGTATGAGTACTTAAGGCTCGTAGCAGGTAGCATTCTGTAGTCCCTGCCTCCCCCATGGGTAAAAGGCATGAGTTTATAGATGAAATATTTTTTTCAAAAATATGGAAACGTATCGTCTTATGATTTTGTATAATATAGTTCTTCTCGACATGCAAAAAATAAGTTCGTTCTACCTACACGATTTTTCTTATAAAATATTCTTTACAATTACACCGACATACTGAAAGCCAAAAACCGATAAGTCTTTAATAACATTATCGAACTGGACCACACCGTTCCTGAACTTAAATAATACGGGAATTTTGAATATGGATCAATATTTTTTTTTTCGCAAATATTATCAAAGGACAGCAAAACAATGCTAGCGTCAGCGCCAAACTATGATGTTGATGAGTTTTGTTAAATAAAATCTGACGTTCCATCAAACCATGAGCAATTTTTTGCAGAAATAAAAATTATAGTCCTTTTTCTTACTTTTGTCTTGCAGGCAACAATTAAAGTTTCATCCTACAAGTTTATCTTCGTGTACTGAATTCCTGACCGCATTTCTGGAGAATTATAATCATGGGTAAATATTTTTCTTATTAATGATGATGCAAACTTCTGTTTCTTACTTGAATTTCTTAATAGAAAATCCCTAGGTATTTTTGGCCCGACTTGAAATCCGAAGCCACTACACACTATTTTAAAAACTCCGATTATTAACGACTTAAATTGCCTTTGATATTTACAGTTGATCAAGACAATCACAGTCTAAGATCGAGACAGTGTCTCAGCTTGCACACATCCAAAAACTCGGGAGATTCTAATAACTTTTTCAACTCTGATGTACATGTGGTTCCCCCAAAAGAACACGAAGACACGAACAACACTCGAAAACGCGACTTACATGAAGTACACAGCTCAGCTCAGCTGAAAGGCCTAGGTGAGTATTACAAGAAATATGAACATGATGAAGTGCCTGTAAAAGATTCAAATCTAGATGATATTTCATGTATACGAAACAAAGGATCTTTAACTAATTCTGATCTCGATAAATTAGAGTCCAAAATATTTAAAAACATGTCACAAGAACTTCAAACTAATTACGATAGCTCGAAAAGTAGTTTGGAATCAAATATAAAATTTTTCAAAACGACTGTTCAAGAGATATTTGATAACTTTTATGCGAGCATGCGTGACTTTGAGCTTTATAAAAAAAGATTTAACGTTATTCTGGATAAAAATAAAGAGGATAGTGTTGCTGACATGGAAGACTTTATAAAAGATATGATACACCATATAATGTCTTCTGAGACTTTAATTTCTAGTGAGGGCAGAAAAACCAATGATTGTGCATCTTTGTCATGCAAAGACAAAGACATTTCAAACGACATTGACGGTGGGAAATCCATTGATTTAGCATCTGTGTCATGCAGAGTGTCAGATCATGTCAAAGACAAGCAAATAAATGTTAGCGTAATTGACGACAAATCAAGTTATGCTACGAATACTTCAGGAGCCGAAAATTTACACTCTGTAATCGAAGCTTACAGAAACGATAATTATCTTACGGACTCTACTTTAGACGATAATTCCCAAAAAGACAAAACTGATAAAAAAGACGAAATCTTGAACATTTACCTTTTAAGTACGAATCCATGCGTGCAAATTAAAATAAATGAGCGTAACTTATTATCTGAAATTAATATAAATGAGCCTTTTAAAAGCCCCGACCGCGGTAAACACGTTGCATCTGCAGATAACATGGAGAGGCTGGCTGCCAAGAAGATGGAGTTAGAAAAGTATGTTGAACAAGATCACGATGTCAACGTGCCTGATAGAGAAATACCTGTAAAAGTTTCCTACGCGAAAAAGAATATATATCTCAATGAGGACTTTTCCCAGGAGCGTGAAACTGATAAATCATTTATAGCTAAACTTTGTAATTTTTTGTGCAGGAAGTTCCGTAAAACTACTTGAGGTCGATGTAATGTTCAATTTTGAATAAATAAATGAGTTTATCAACAAATACTTTATTATGGACTTGACAAAGAATTAATAACATCTATAAAAGGGTTAAAAAGACCCTTAACGAAACCTAAATTTACTCTTGTTGTTCTCATCATAGCGATCATTTTTTTTTTGTTCTAAACCATTCCTGGGAACCACCCTGTGGACCATATTTGGAGATATTGAAGGTCAAACTTGTTTTTTTTTCAAACACAAGTTTTACATTTTGTAACTTTCATTCATTTGTTTTGAGTAGGGACAAGTGGGGTACAATGAAACGAAAAAAGCATTTTCATTTATAAAAAAAACTATATTAATAAAACGTAACGTTTTTTTCATCAATCGGTCATAGAAACGAGATCAAAAATTAATCCTAACCCTATTTTTTTTTTATTTTCCCAAGACTTTGCTGCTGTTTCATTGTACCCCAGGTCATATATATGACCAACATTTTTATAGAACCTACGAGAGTCATTTCATCTTCTGCTACTTGTATAGATAATGTTTTCTGCAATTGTGATTAACTAGATATAGCTATAGTCAATTATTAGCCGTCGACAAACTGTAACTTTTAGGTGTTACATACCATTGCAAAAAGCCCAGATTCAGCTTAGACCTATAACTACTAATAAATTAAATAGGTATTATATTTCGCTTCAGAACAAGTTAAATGTTATGAGCCATCATATGGACGATATTAATATAAATCAATTCTATGATAATTTATTTTCAATAGTTCACATTGAGTTCAACAAAACTTTTGAAAAGAAGACAAAATGTATTTGCCCTAAATTTATATTTAGTAATTGGGCAACTAGAGGTATCAGAAAAAGTAGGGAAAGACTATATGAGCTTTATGGCCTTAAGCCTTATATAAACACTGAAACTTGTATGAAGTATGTTGCTAAGTATTCAATTTTTTTTTAGAAATACATGCAAGGCTGCCAAAGCAAAACATTAGCAACAAGATCAAAACTGCAGAAAACAAAATTAAGACAGTTTGGAAAGTCATAAATAACGAGACTAACAGGAAGAAAATACGTAACACTGGCTACACATTAGATATAGTGTGTGGTCCTAAAAGCTCTAATCAGGAAGTAGCTCATGACTTTGTAAATTTGTTTTGATACACCGTTGAAAACTACGGAGGCTCTTAATTCCTCTCCTGAAGTCTCAATTGGTTTATTAAAGGCGAATGTGTCTGGCTGCCTGGCTGAATTTAAATTAAACACATAAACCCTATGATAGTTATTAAAGCTTTCCGGCAAATAAAAGTCAAACTGACCGAAGATCTTTGGGAAATGTCTATCAAAGTTTTTACATCCATAGTTGAGACTATAGCACCATATTAGCTTTAATTTTTAATTTGTGTGTAGACCAAGGAGTTTTCCCTATTTTATTGAAATACCTCTTTTCAAATCCGGAGATAGTAAAGATACTAATAATTATAGACTTGTATCCGTGTTGCCAGTTTTTAGCAAGGTTTTTGAAAAGGTAATGCTGAATCAAATGCTCAATCATTTTAACACCAACAGAATCTTACACGATCAACAGTATGGTTTCACTAAAGGACGTTGTACAACTGACGCCGGTGTAACCTTATTAAAGCACATTTTTACTGCGTGGGAAGAGTCCCAAGACGCCATAGGAATATTTTGTGACCTCTCCAAAGCATTTGATTGCGTAAATCACGACACATTACTTTTGAAACTTGAGCATTACTGACTAGGTAAACTTGCACTTAGTTTGATAAAATCTTATTTGAATTATAGACAACAACAAGTTCAAATAAATGGTGTTAATTCACAGGATTTAAGAGTAAAAATGGGGGTTCCGCAAGGCCCCCATTGCCATTGTTTTTTTTGCCATTGCTTGGGCATTGGGTCCTTTCCTCTTTTTAGTATATATAAATGATCTACCCTATTTATTGAAAAACCAACCTCAAAATATGGTGTTATTCGCTGATGACACTTCCCTAATTTTTAAGATAAATAGACGGGCCCAAAATCTAGATGACGTGAATACTGCCCTACTTCAGGTTCATAACTGGTTCGCAGCAAACAATTTAGTAATAAATGAAAAAAAAAACGAAATGCATAAGATTTGCTTTACTGTTAAAAGTAGCGATTGTGATATAGTATTGAATAAAGAGAAGCTTGAATTTGTAGATAAAACAGTTTTTCTGGGGATTACGCTTGATTCAAGGCTACAATGGGATTCTCATTTAACTCTTCTCGGCATCTCGGCGGCTAAGTTCAGCAGCATATGCTATTAGAAAAATCCGTCAACATACTGATGGAGATACCGCTAGACTGGTATATTTAAGTTACTTTCATAGTATACTGTTTTATGGCATTTTGCTATGGGGACGGGCTGCAGACATTGAGTCTATATTTATTCTGCAAAAAAGAGCAAAGCCATATATAATCTTCGTAGGCGTGATTCTCTAAGGGAACTGTTTAAGGAAATTAACATCATGACGGTACATTGTCAATACAACTCATCATCATTTCAGCCGAAAGACGTCCACTGCTGGACATAGGCCTCCCCCAAGTGTCGCCACATTGACCGGTCCCGTGCGACTCGCATCCAGCGGATCCCTGCAACCTTCGCCAGGTCATCGGTCCACCGGTCAATACAACTACGAAAACATAATTAATGTATTTAAGAAAAAATCTACATCTTTTTAATAAAAGAGATGACAGACGCAATTAAAGTACTAGAAATACAGACCTTTGATGATTAGTTCAGCCAGGCTTCAGTCTCGCTAAAGTAGACTCATCTTTCATGGGGTAAGGTTTGAGATGCTATAATAAAATTCCACAAAGTATTCTTGAACTGAATGAAACGAAATTTAAAACATGCATTAATCGCACACTATGTAAGCAAGCACGATGGACGACGTTGCCACGGCTTATTTGAATTGATTATTTTATTTTTGTATTGTTTTTACTATGGACGCTTTTAACGTGCACATCTTGCTACATCGTTTTCACATGATGTACCATCTCAACATGAATGATGTAACCAAAGTTTTGTAAAAGTATTCCGATTTAAAAGTGTCCATGGAGTTTCTTGTCCGTTCTTCTCCGTAGAGATCTACGTTAGGGAATGGGCAACTACAGTACTTTCATAGTTTTTATGCCTTGTGACTGGGACTGTAGCTACATTTCATTGTTGTCTTTGTTTCGCCATTTCTTAAGTGTCTGTAACTGGCCTACTTGTAATAAATGCTTTTTTTTTATATCAGCTTGTCGTTTAGTCTTCCCGGAAGAACTTGGTGAAGGTAAAACTAATTCTATGTCAACTACTGCTCGAAAACACTGTTTCATAGTGCCCCGACTAGCTAGTAAAAAAACACTGATTAAAGTGATTTAATTTTGACCTAAAGTGGGAGAGTGGGGGAGTGGGGGAGTGGGTTACCAACATTTTTAGTTTATGTTCGTTACATGATTTTTTTCTTGTATCTAATGCGTTTTTCTTATATTTTTTTTACCATTTTCCTTATTTTGGTGGTCTGAATGATTTCTAAAAGTTTGTACATCTATTTTAATGGGACCTTATATATGAATAAAAGCCCCAAATACGTAATTTACGGATAAACAAAATATCACAAACCTGGTGTCAATAGTTCTTCAGTTCTTTATGTAACAGAGGTATGAAGTACAGAAAACCACTGGCTGTAATAATTAAGAGTTATAATTTGTGCAAGTATTGTTTGCCATCATAAAGAAGTATTTGGGTATTAAGTATTTGTTGACCGAGTAACCCCATTATACAACATTAGTTTTAGTTTATGTGATACCTGAAACACGTGTCTAGTATTTTTATGTAAAGAATCTATGTACAAACTTTCAAAACTGTATCATGAAAAATCACAAAGTTTTAAGCTTTTTCTGTGACCTGGCTATTAGCACAAAAACGTGGTCACCACGCGGCGCCGCCGCTCGCGCGCCTGCTGCGTCGTCTTGAGCTCATTGATAATAATAATTTGGCAGTAGGTACATAAATGATTGCGATAGGTACTTAGTGTCCCTCGGTGTCCAACTTGTAACCATTTTTAAAATATTTTGGGACAAAATATAACAGTTGCTTATTCTGAACAAACTATATTTGAGTTTCGCATATACTAAAAATAATTTTGTACTATCATTAATGGTTTAAAGTTGGTTTTTGACTCTTGCAGCACCTAGCTATATAGGAATTATAATTAACCCTTTTATGACAGTAAAAGCTTTCTTGCTAACTTATAGGGCTCGATATAAGTGCTAAAAAGTATACCTACCTATCACTAACTCTATTTAAGGACATCAGCTGTTAGTAGACACCTTACAATTACTTACAGTATTTTACGCTTCTTTTAGCTGTTACCGTAAGCCTTAAGGTTTTACAAAGCATCTAACCATTTCTGTTTTAAGACATCACCTGGTCAGTAAGAGTTAGTAAACCCTTTACAATTACTTTCACTATTTTACGCTTCTTAAAGTTATAAGAGTGAGATATACAAAGGTTCCCAGCAACTCCATGCTTCCGCCTTAAGTTACTACATTTCTCTTTGTAACTGTTATTCCTCTTGAAGGTTTAATTATTTATCCTTAACACTACAGTAGAATCGAATGTTATTATCGGACCTGCAGTTTGATGAAAAAGTACATATCTCAAAAATTAAACATGAAATCTTATTCATACCAATTTTCGTTTATAGTTTTTTTTATGTTCTACAATCCTACAATTTTTTAGAATTACCTCCTCTTACTTTAGAAGTTAGAAGGGGGGGGGGAACACATTTTATCACTTTGGAAGTGTATCTTTCAAACGATTGACTTTGAGAAAAAATGGTTTTACGAACCTCAGTACAGGGTTAATGAAAAAAAAAAAAATATTTTATTTATTTTATTTTTCCCCCCCTTAATATTTTATTTTTGTTTAAAATTCGTAAAGCGGTTCACAGAATACATCTACCTACCAAGTTTCAACTGTGTATGTGTAGTCCTAAGGGTTTCGGAATAAAGTGGCTAAGTGACATACAAATTCAAATATGTTTATTTATGACACTTAAGTAAAAGTAAGTACATGGTGTTATAAAAAAGTTATGTCTCACTATGTGCTGCTTTACAAGGCGTACAAATAATATTTACACATTAATTAGTGCAGATTGTAGCTTTAATAAGTCTAAAAATGTTAACTGAAACTTAAAAAAATACTAAAAATTACTGTTATTACAGCTAATTACTATATAAACTCACTTCACCGTTGTCATGGGGGACTTCAACGCGAAACTGGGCTAACGAGACGGGGATGAGCTGCAAGTGGGGCAATTTGGGTTTGGACGTCGGAACCACCGGGGTCACCAACTGGCTAGTTTTGTGGAGAAGGATATATGATGAACTCCTTCTTCAAAAAGCGCGAGCACAGGAAGTGGACCTGGCAGAGTCCCGATGGTGCAACTAAAAATGAGATTGACTTCATCATGTCAACCAAGAAGCAAATGTTCAATGATGTCTCTGTGATCAATTCGGTGAAAACCGGGAGCGATCACCGCATGGTAAGAGGCACATTGAACATCAATATAAAGCTTGAAAGGTCTCGACTGATGAAGTCTACGCTCCGTCCAGCACAGATCCAGATCCAAAACCCCGAGAGCTTTCAGCTTGAACTCCAGAATCGTTTCGAGTGCCTAGGAAGCTCAGTGGACGAATACAACGATGGGTTCGTGGAAACTGTCCATACGACTGGGTCTAAGATTTTCAAGACACGTCGTGCACACAACAAAAAGCTCTCTGATCATACTCTCGAGCTCATGAAGGAGCGGCGTGAGATGATCCTGCAGTCTTCAGACGAGGCGTGGAAATACCGGCAGCTCAATAGACGGATCTCTAAATCCTTGAAGAGCAACCTCCGCCGCTTTAATACTGAGCGTATTAAAGACGCTATAGAGCGGAATAAAGGCTCCAAGGTTTTTTCAAGAGATCTGGCTATTGGGCAGAGCCAGCTCACGAAACTGATTACCGACGATGGCAGGAGCCTTGGGGGAGGCCTATGTCCAGCAGTGGACGTCTTTCGACTGAAATGATGATGATGATGATGACAGCTAATTACCTGAATATTAAATCTTTGATAAAATATACATTAAACAAAAACAAATTTTAAACAAAACAAGGCTAATAACAATCTCATGAACTGAATAATAATAGCTAATAATCAGGGAATAAAAGTATTTAAAATATAAAATAAAAACAGTTTTCATTTTACTTCTGGGTATTCATTGATGGAATAATATGCTTCTTGTATTAAGAATTTGTGTAGTGGTTTTTTGAACATATACAGACGGACAGACAAACAGACATGACGAATCTATAAGGGGTCCGGTTTTGCCGTTCGGCTACGGAACCCTAAAAAAAGGTTGCCCTTAGTGCCGAAATCTTTGTTGGGATACTACTGCAGTAGTTACAAAGGCAATGGAATAATCCGTATTACTACTGGTAGTAGTATTGGTAGCAACACGTGTAGGTAAGTCACGCAGAAGACAACAATTCTATTACAATAACTAACTAATACATTAATATAAACTAAAGTAACCACACACTTAAATACAGCGTCAAAAAGTTCCTCCTCAACGCTGTCAACCGTGCGTCACATGCACAAGACGGCATTGCCACGGTGTATCGTAATGCTAAGCCTTTGGCGCTTGGTTCACGGAAAGCGTCAATAGCATTTCGATCAAGGCTGTGGGTGGCACTCAACCCGACGATTTCAACCACGAACAATACATTAAAATACAACACGCTGTTAGAGGTTATCCGCAACCGCCACGGCAGTACCAGCATAATGAGCTACGAAGATGGGATGGTGCAAGAGTATCGACACATGTTGCGTACAAAACGACAGATTTCTTTTGTTGATCTGTCATTTTGTCGATTCATCCGACGACAAAATCCGTTTCTGCGGTTTTCAACAGGTTTTTCGCAAACCTATTCTCATATTGGTTTTTCATCGGCTGAATAAGCTCTCAGACGTGAAAGATATGATATACCTATGATAGATCATGAATTGCATCTATTTGCTTTCGTTCATAACTTCTTCTTAGCGTGCCGATGGCCATCTAGATTGATTCCCCCCAGAAATTGACCAAAAGTTCCTTTAATAAAACAAAGATGTAATGACAGGCGTAAGTGTAAATTAACAGTAAGTCAGCTTATTAGTATATTAATTTGTAGAGGATGTTAGGAATATACTACGACTTCACGTTCCCATGTAATGTTCCTTGATAATGCCAAATAACTAGATGTGCGCGCTCACGTGAGCGAAGCACATCTAGTTATAAAATATGGGAGACATTTTTGTTGCTCTTGACGCTTTCTTTGAAATATTATTTGGCGTTATAAAAAAGACGAGTTTAGTTTATTAAAAGCTTTCTTATTCTTGTTTACATATAAAATCAGAGGTAGGGCTCCGAGGACAAATAAAAAAAATGTTTTTTTTTTATAATTTTCTTTTGAAATTACCAACAGACACTTCAATTTAATTTGTTTGTATGTATCAATTTATGTATCATGCATAAATGGCAAAATACTAAGGTTGTTGGTGATTGACGTTTGCTGTATTTAAACCAAGAGCGTTTCAGCGTTTCGATTTTAAAAATAAGTATTAGGATCAGCGCCGCTCCAGATATTAATGAAATTGTCTAAATTATGTATTTAATGTAGTGAGTGGTTGTATCTGGAACAACATAATATTATAATGTTTTTGTCTTTTAGACCGTGTCATAAGTAGCCCTCCAAGAGACGTGCCTTCTCCCTCATGGCATTCCTTTGTTAAGAACCATTAGTGGTGAATTTGAATATACTGGTAAATCGGCTGTTGTCACGTCGTCGTCGTAGGGAGGCCGTATGGAGAAGTGGCCATTCTCTGGAGGAAGGGAATCTTTGAGGCAGTGTCCATAATATATTGCACAAGCTTCCGTCTGGCTGCTATCGAAGCTGTTGTGGGCGGTCGCTCCTTTATTATAGTTACAGTCTAGATGCCAACTGACTCATTCGACAACCTGCGAATTTTCACAGAAGTCCTAGGGGAGATCAGTGCAATTGTTGAGAATGGAGGTGTAGAGAGTGTTTTTATCTGGGTGATTTTAATGCGCATCCTCATGAGCTGTTTTTTAGGAAACTTACAAGTTTCTGCACTGATCAATACTGGATTTGTGCCGATATAGAGAAACTGGGCTATGAGACCAATAACTACACTTTTGTTAGCGAACCACACGAGTGCAGAAGATGGTTGGATCACTGTATTGTGTCATTATCAGCGTGGCAAACTTATTATTAGGGTAGGCATAGAAGAGGATGTATTTTTATCTGACCACTGTACATTGAGTGTAATCTGAATTTTGTGACGAAACATGAGGAGAGAGGGATGACGCGCAAATTACAAAATATCGTAATTTATGCAATGACAGGCTACGGAACATCGCTCTTCCTCATGAATTTCAAAAGTTTAGTTATGGAGCCTGCAAAGTAGTCGAACATAAATATGTCCTGGATAATTTATATAAAAGTATTGTAGATATCCTAAGTGACCCGAAAAATATTTAAGGGTCGTCATAAATGGTGCCAAAAAAATAGGGAACAACTAAAAATGGATTTTTTTGCCGAGCAAAGAGCGACTAAAAATTTTAGTAAATTCTGGAAAGCTACAGGTAAGCTGGATACTAAGCCTGGGCTGCCGGTGAGCGTCAGGGGAGTGAATGATCCAAAGCATATTTCGAATATGTTCATGGAACATTTCAAAGTGCGGTCACCTCTCGGCCCGGTTCGGTGCTGAGTCCTTCGGTGAGGGAGTGAAACCGGTAATGTATTTTTCGATTAAGCAGGTCAGAGCTGTAGTTAAAAACAAGAGTAGAGGTAAATCACCCGAACACGATGGACTCAGCATCGAGCATTTTAAGTTTGTTGGTGTTCATCTGCCGAGGGTCCTGTCCTTGTTTTATTCAATGTGCATTAGTCACGCATACCTATCGCCAGAACTAATGAAAACGGTTCTGGTACCAATAGTCAAAAACAGGACAGGGGATATCTCGGACAAAGGAAATTACCGGCCGATCTGATTTGCAACTACCATTGCTAAAAATTGGACAGTATGCTTGATTTTTGCTTGGAAAAACATCTGTACTTGCACGATTCACAGTTTGGGTTTCAACCTGGGCGGTCAACTGAAAGTGCAATCCTAAGTCTCAAGAATACTGTCCAATATTATACAGATAGTAATCTTCTTCCTAGATCTTTCCAGAGCTTTTGACCTTGTGTCATATGATATGCTCTGGAAGAAGTTGGGGGACAGTAATATACCGGCGGAAGTTCTTAAAGTTCTGCAATTTTAGTATGCGAACCAAATTAATCACGTGAAGTGGTCCAACACTCTCTCCGAGGCTTATGGGTTGGAGTGCGGAGTGAGACAGGGAGGGTTGACTTCTCCCAGGCTCTTCAACCTATATGTGAATGACCTCATGGTCGAGCTCAGCAGCATGCGTGTCGGTTGTTGGGTAGGTGGTATTAATATTAACAGCATCAGGTATGCGGACGACATGGTGCTGCTGGGCCCGACTGCGCGGGATCTATTGGGGAGATGTTGAAAGTTTGTGAGAACTACGCGGCTGCGCACGGGCTCGTATACAATGTAAAGAAATGTGAGTACATGGTCTTTGGGGTCGCCGGTAAATGTACAGATTATTCACCGAACCTTACCCTAAACGGCTTGAACATAAAAACGTGCGTGTGAACTGAGGGACCACACTCGTTTTTCGCAAAATAGCAATTGTAGGATTTAGTAGAAGACTTAAAACAATTGTAGAACCAAATCTGGAAAATTGTAAACAAATATATTACAAAATACAACCCTTAAAGTGTGGTTTCTCAGTCCTCACGCGCCACAGCCAGATCTCGGGAAGTATGTGAAAAATTAAGGTTTTGTGACTACAGATATTTAGTAGAGAATTAGTAAAGATAGTAGAGGTTTCAGTTGGCATATAAGGATCATCTGCTCTACTGGCCAATAATAATAATTTGAAAAAAGAGTTTTTTGGACTCGACAGTTCCGTTAGTACTTTAAATAATTAAGAAATAGAACATTTTGATGAAAGTGTCTCGGCTCCATTTAGCCCTATTGAGATGACGATTTTCAAAATCCTTGCAAAAGAGAAATACATATTTCATAACCATATTATTTTGTAACAATTTTTTGCTATGCGTTTGTGTGTTATGAATTTAAAACCTGGAAGTATTTTTTTTAAAACCATCGCTTCGATATCTGTATCTTGTTACCAGTCCTACACGAGTAAATTTACGTTTGGTAAAGATAAAATAGTCTACCCTCCCGGTGTGCACTGGCCATAACAGACACTTTTAATATATTAAAACAAGGTGCCGTACTTAGGAGCCGGTTCGCCTTCAGCCTCGCACTCGATGATGAACGGCTTGTCCACCTCGCCGGGCTGCGCTATTTGGAAGAGGATCTTCTCTTGTGTCGGTTGCTTCACGGTCTTCGGCGGTGACGTCACTGCGAACAATTTTTTAGTACCCAACTGATCTAATATATTTTTAGAAATTAGTGTTTTAGGGTTACGGGCGAAAGTGGAGCCTTTAAGTATAGCTGGCGAATGCCATATGATATGTTTTGTGCGACGAAGTCACGGGCAGAAATATGTTACAAAATGATTTTTTTTTAATACGGTTTTAACCATAATTTTGACAAATTAATTCCGGAAGGTTTGTGTTAATAATACATAAATAATTAATATTTTTTGAAGTCGCAAAAACAAAAAACGCACACAAAGGTCTGCTGAGTTTTACGCAGATATATTCCAAGAGGCTCCCGTTCCCTTTACGGACCTAGCTTGGACTCGGACTATTTTTTCCAATAATTTCACATCAATTATATGTACCGGTTCATGGAACACACCTAACTACGCTCACACCTAATTTCAACTGTGTGGTGACAGTCTCGGGGTAAAATGCTGTGACATAAGGACGGACAGACAGAAAGACAGACGGACATAATGAATCTGTTAGGGTTCTGTTGTCATTTGGCTACGGAACTCTTATAAAAAAAACAATGTAGTACTCACATTCACATAACGCCATACATGATATTAACGCGATGAAATACAATATTCTTGTTGTACCCATATTTACAGGTCTTTGTAAATTGAACTCGGGTGCCTAACAAGAAATTAAATAACTTGAAAACTTATAAATATTCACAATTTGACGGTTTAGCAGCGAAAAGCACGCAGTCACATAAAATGCGTGGCAGAAAGCACTGAGTCTCTATAATAAAAAAATGGACTTCTTGAAGCCCACTAAACATAATTGGTAGGTACATTATTTTCCTGTTATTCATAATCATCATCATCATTTCAGCCGAAAGACGTCCATTGCTGGACATAGGCCTCCCCCAAGTGTCGCCACATTGACCGGTCCCGTGCGACTCGCATCCAGCGGATCCCTGCAACCTTCACCAGGTCATCGGTCCACCTAGTGGGAGGTCTTCCAACGTAGCGTCTTGCGGTTCGCGGTCGCCAGTGTCGCCACACCAGAACTTTTCGGCCCCGTCGGCCATCCGTTCTGCGCGCAATGTGCCCTGCCCACTGCCACTTAAGTTTGGCTATTCTTCGGGCTACGTTGGTAACCTTGGTTCTCTTGCGGATGCCCCCATTTCTGATTTGATCACGCAAGGAAACTCCGAGCATAGCCCTCTCCATTGCACTTTATCTATACATATAATAAAATCGTAGACTTTCCGTGTCTGTACATTACAGATTTTTGCAAAAAAGTCACTGTAATGTGCGAGAAATAAGTAATAGAAAGTAAAAATATCTTTTTTTAAATTTTTGTCTGTTTGTCGGTTTGTCGGTTTGTCGGTTTGTCTGTTCGTTTGTGCGCGCATCACGTAAAAACCCCTCATTGTATTCAAAATCTAAATATTACAAAATAAGAAGCATTGTTGTGGGTATTATTTAGCGTTTATTTCATCAAAATCGACCAACAGACGCAAAAGATATTAACTTTTAAAATTTTGTTAGTAACCTCATACGCGATTTCTATGATAAAAATAATTTACGTAAATAGGTTTTAGTCGTAGTGTAGTCACTCGAAATGGCTGAAAACTAATTTTGTTTTATTTTTCCTTTTGTCTTTACTCTTTGCACGGAAGTAATAAGTACTACGTAAGCACGCGACGGCCAGTCAAGCTTTCAAAACCAGTTTATGCGGATCTCTCATTGTATAGGAAATCTATACAAAGCGAGGTCAATTTATACTGGAATTTTACAGCTTCATGTGCCGCCGTGTGTACAACTGCAATTCTTGCTTGCATTAAAAATATGCCACCAAAAGAGAGGTTAACGCTAATTTAGTCTCTTTCTAATAAGGTGACCATTCTTTTTATGTAAAAAGTAGGACATGATGGAAAGGCTGAGAATATAACATTATTAAATTAAATTTAAAAAATATTTTCAATTTTCGTTTCCGAGGCAATTAAATAATAAAAAAAAAATGTAATACGAGAAAGCTATTATTATATATTAGGCGTCGGTAGATAGGTATTAAAAAAAATATCATAATCATAAATCTTTATTTAATTCAACATCAGAAGTAACAGGCACTGGTATATGCACAATCTTAAATAGAGAAAGGTGTCTGAAGTAGGAAGGTCCTGAGGTACAGATCACCTCTCCGGCTTAGATATACCATTTTATTACAGCAACTCAACCTGAAGTTTATTTAAATAATAAAATTACTATTATTTGGATTTTACTATATTTAATGGTGACCAGTGAAATTATGTATTAAATAAGATTAGTTCTTAGATAATAGGCAGATAAACAATATCCCACAAAATAAAAACTTTATGGGGACAATACCAAAATAAGACAATGACGTTGTCAAATTAAACCAGACCACCTTTTTCCAATGTTGCCCGCACACAAACTAAATAAAATAGTTTCGTTTGAATATTAAAACAGGACTTTCAGGATTTCGTATTTTTATATGTGCCTACCGAAATGACTTCGAATACTAATAATTTAGTAGATTAATGATCATGTTCACATTGTGCGAGTGGGAAAAGGCTAAAATCCGGCAGTGACAAGCCTCAGAACGGCTATTTAAAACTTACGTTAACGGAGTAAAATACTTATATGAACAAACTAACATTGCGAATGGGTTGCCTGATAAAGTTAAGTAAAGGCTACCCTTTATTAAAAATAACGGAACTAATCTATTTTTCAAATCAAACGAAATCAAAATGGAATTAGAGTAAATATCTAGAAAGCAATCAAGCCAAGAATCTGTTAGGTTGTCATCTTTTTATCCCTACTACAGAGTTGTAAGGTATAAATAGATAAATTGATACTATATGTCCACTCATCTATTTTCTTATTAAA
The DNA here is from genome assembly GCA_905163415.1 of Noctua fimbriata. NCBI lineage: Eukaryota > Metazoa > Arthropoda > Insecta > Lepidoptera > Noctuidae > Noctua > Noctua fimbriata. Next base: position 2,517,404 of record LR990923.1, read on the forward strand.
ATATGTATTAAAAGAACAGATAGGTAATTTTATTACAAACACGATGGCATAACGTTCGGTTGTCGCAATTTTAAATAGTCTTCAGTTAATGATATCAGGCAACCCATTTGTTATGCTTTTTTTCATGTATTTTAAACATATTTTTGACTCAGTAAACATAGGATTTTTACATACCCCAGAGTGAAGAGGAGTTATATCCGTAAGAGCAATTGTTTCAGTCGCGGCATATCTTTAACGTTTAAATGCCCATTATTGCACTTGCTTTTGAACTTCGGAGCAAAATATTAATAATAGTCAGTAGTAACATAAATATAGTGAATAGTAATGGCTTGCTTTCAACACTATTTGTTGCATCGATCTGCCTAATACTTGCGTCTACGCTTCAACTTTTTTTTTTGCCCGTTCATCAGAGTCCTTGGAAAAGTATCCGCTTCGGCAATCATAGTCTATCTTCGGAAATATGAGATCTAATATAATTCCTATGTTCTTCTTCTTCTTTTGTATCGATGATTTATCACATTATTAGCACCCAGGTGGCTACGTTAATCGCGGTTCGATAGTAAGTCCTCTAAATCGCAGGTGTAGGGACACTTTAGATACTCCAGGAAGTCACAGTTAGCTGCTGCTACCATGGAAGTACGTGTCTTTTAGGGGCCAGCCATAAAATTAATGACGTAATTTAATTACGTCATACGTTAAAGAGTTGGGGAGTGACAACAAAGTGTGACATTGTGTGACAAGGGGTGGAAGGGGTCCTAAATTTGGTGACGTCACATTTAAAAAAACTAATATTGCTAAGTTTTAAAACACGAAATTTGAACTATTAACGAAAAACTTATTAAAGAAATATTTCCAACTCTATCGGTGGACAGCATGTAATATTGCAAAATATGTGACGTCACACTTGGGAGGCGGGAGTCTCACAAAAATTGACTTTTTGATACGGATTTTTTTACCCCTCCGGTGAAAAAATCATAAAATTCGTATGACGTAATTTATGAGTGGTCCATCCATGAAGATTCTCGAAGCGCATAGTTTTTCTGGTTCTATTGCTAAATACATTAAATTCAAGCGTTTGCAGTATTTTTCAATTGCATGGTTTTTGCAAATTCTCAATTTTGTTTCCATCGTTTTGTGTCCATCACATTTTTTCCATCGGTTGATTGAGCTCTCAGAGCTGAAAGATTATTTCTTAAATTGTTAAGGATATTAACCGTTGGGGCCTAGGATAGATCATGAGTTGCATCTATATTTTGCTTACGTTCATAAACTTAGAGAATGACAAAAGAATGTGCGCTCACGTGAGCGAAGCCGCGGGCACAGCTAGTATTCATAATATAACTAGAAAAATGTATTAAATTATTAAATGGTATCTATCCAGTACAGTGACAGGCCCCGGACAGTGGCCAGGCCCCTTTCTTTAGGTACCTACCTATTCCCAACCAATACCATACATGAGATCTACCATATTTATACAAGGCGGACGGAACACCGACGCACTAAACGGTTCGGTTACGGTTAGAACGTAAAGAAAGGGCTTGGAAGATTTTTGTATGAAGCGTGGCCTGCCTAACTTCCGCCATTTTGTTTTCAAAATAGCGGCCACTTATAAAACCTGTATAAATCAATACTTATTTATTTGGTATCAACACCAATGATATATATTACGTCATTGATCAACACAAACAAGTTTTGAATCAGGCAAAATCTTCCAAAGCGCCAGGTTTCCGATTTATAAGCTATCAAGTGGCGGAAGTTAGACAGGCCAAATAATTCAAACCCCTTTCACACAAATTTTGGAGTATCCAAAATAATAATTTTGTTATCTGACCAGGGTGCCCCACTTTGCCCTAACCAAGACGGGGTCTGACGCGAAGTCCAACTAGGTGCGAGGTCGTGTCGTGGGCGTATACCGCTTCGCCCACGCCTTCATACGCCACTGGTTTACCGTATGGATAAGAATATAACAATGGTTGTGAAAGAACGTTTTTTAACGAGTGGAAGTATCAGGGTCTATGATTCAAAAACTTGACCCACGTATATTACAATGATTTTATTTTAACCTTTTGACCGCCATAGTCCCATATATGTTCGTGACAAGCAAAAGCGCGTGCCCTGTACGCCAAACGACACAAATATGTGACAAAATGGTAGGTGAAATTGTGGCTTAGCGTGGAGGGTACGCGCGTGCGTTTATGCTCTGGCGGTCAAAAGGTTAAAAGGGTGTAAAATCACCCTTGGCAAAGCCGAGACGCACTTGTTCTTCCCGCAGTGTTACTTAGTTTGACGTACAGAACGCTTAGTACGGCTTCGTGAATGGGTCGTTTACACCCAAAGTAAGCCAATATCAGAGTTTATCTGTAAAGTAAAAGTGATCAACTAAGAGCACCATTGTATCGCTGAGATTCCTCTAGTCTACACCAATCAGGAAACAGCTGATTACCTCGAAGTCGTGGACTACGCGGCCGTGGTCGTAATCGACGCAGAAGCGCGAACCAAGATGTGGATATTCAGTACATCAAGTTTGCAATCACAATTTAGCAAATAAAAATATCATTTGAATTGTTCTTTAGTGTCTGCGGCCAGCACTGTTTTTTTTTTTAAACATCACCGTTATGTTTCTCATTTGGTTTCACATCTTTACCATCATAAATATCTCTGCAACGAAACACCGTGTGTTTTGTACCCCCTTTATAAGTTTCTGTGCAGGTAATTTTATACAAGATTTTGAGGGTTGATGTTATTTACCATTTTGAATATATAAATGCGTTTATAATTATTCAACAAATACTTTATTGTGGACTAGACAAAGAATAGAACAAGGAACAAAATCACGATTCACCACATTCTTCAAAATTGATTATATACCACCTCATCATAGCTATATGTTTACTAAGTTGGAGCGCAAATTCCTTCTTCATGTGCAAAAATTCCCTAATGACAGGCAGATCTAGCATCACAAAGGCTTGGCCGTCTATCTCTTCTTGCTTCATCTTCTCTGCAATAAGTTTGCAGTCGTCAGTGCTCCTTAAGTACGCGTATACGTCATCGACGGACCAGTCCAGCGGGTTCGAGGACAGCTTCAGTTTCCCCTTCATCCAGGACATCGCCATGTCCTTCTCGAACATTTTGTTATCAGACGGGAGAGGATCATAAGTGTTGAATTTTAACTTTTTCAGTTCTGGTTCCTCTGAGTCGGACACGTCGGAAATATTTTTGGCATCTCTAGAGTTGGAACTCGTCTCGTTCTCTGTGTCGCTATCCTGCGAGTTTTGTTTCTTGACGCAGGAGTTGCTGTACATCGTTTGGACGTCTTTTTTGTTCCAGTGGGCTTCTTTCATTTGGAGGGCGAAGTTGGGTAGCTTGGCGCCGCGGGTCTTCATCTCCATCTTGGGGTAGTGGTGCTTGGCCCGCTTGGCGCGGCGCGGCGCGCAGTCGGGCGAGCCGGGCCGCGTGCCGGGCTCGGACGGCGGCGTGGAGCCCGCGCTGTGCGAGCTCTCCACGGACTCCACGTCCTTGTTGCTCTCGCTCTCCTGCGACGGCTGCAGCTCCTTTTCTTTCTTCTCTGGGGCAGCCTTTTTCTTTTTCCTTCGACCGTTGAGGCTGCCTTTTGGTCTTCCACGGCGTTCGATGTTGTGATCTGGAATTTGTAATTTTGATTAATAATCGTATTTTTAAACATGAAGCATGAAGTCTGTAGTGCACTATCGAGTTGGATTTTAGAAATAGTTGTGTCGATATTGAGGTCCCGTTTTTACATGGCATTTTAACTTTACATTGTGCATCCATATCAACAGTAATAAAAACACAAAATTATTTCCTCAATTAAATTAGCACATATGTTCACGGAGTCAATGTGCTCACATCGCATGTGTATCATGCATTTACTTGTACATTGCTACTATGATGTTTTGGCGCTTGAATGATAATGACGGGTGAACGTTGTTGGTAAATATTTGGAAAAACGCAAGACAGTGTTGGCTTAAAAGTTCGCGCACAGATCACTGACTGACACTGTATTGAGGAAACAAGCTGGCTCGGTTACTACCAAGTTTGGCTACGCGCTAAAACTTCCTTGTACATTACTTACGGAAGGTAGACTTGTCGACCTGCTGGCAGTCGTTGGGGCAGGTGACGGTCTCGTCGGGCCCGAACAGGCACGGGCACGCCTGCAGCTTGACGCACACGTCGCGGCAGAACGACGCCACCTGCGGCGCCGAGCGCGCTATCGGCACGTACGCGTGGTATGTGCTGGACTTTAGTCTAGAATTGAGAGATTAAGTTTTATACAGAGGCTATCAGAAGAAATGTCAGAAAAGGTGTGATTCCATGTCCCGTGCGTGTTTTAACGTATACTGAAGCAAAATCACAAAATTGACACTTTGCTCCGAAAAGAAGATAATGATTTTATTGCGTTGTTCCGTTTATCTTAATTATATTTAAATGTCTTTGGTCAAGAATCACGAATAGGTACATGAATGTAAGTTTAGAAAATACTTCAAGACGTATGAATGAATAGGGTGGCGTGCTGTAGTTTCTGTGCATTCTCATTGTAAATACCGCAAGTTTACTTATATTTGAAAGGAATCCTTCAAAGTGTAGTAGGTAGTGTCAGAATGTAGGATCACTTATGTAAGGTTTAAGATTTTTCAGGACTTACAATTGCGAAACCCATTTCCGAAACAGTTTTTTTAGAATATCTAGCTTTAACTATCTTTACATATGCCATCTTTTACAGTAGATCATACTGATGCTATTGTTATCAGTATCTAAAAGAATTGGCTCGATTTTTGTAAAATACAATAATGTTTCAGTTACAGGAAATCGAGATAAAAACATCGTCGAATACTCACTTTGCCCTCAACATCTCGAGCCTCATGCCGTCTTCCGGAGGTCCCTCAGTCTCCCAATCCTTGAGCAGCTTAGCAGGCTTGTACGACGCCGAGATAATCTTGTTAAGCACCTCCTTCAGCACCAGCGACAGCGGCCCCGGACCCACGTGCTTTGGCAACTGAGACAATTTGTTCTTACTTATCGATGGTCCCGCGTAACACTTGTAGTTAAAGAAGATCCTATCGCACCATTCGTCTGAACACTTCACGTCTTCTTTGACAGTCTTATCTTCAACCTGCTTCGGTTGCTCCCTCTCGATCGTAGTGTCGGGAATGTGTAGAGCGTAGTCATTGCTGTCGCACCAACCCACAGGGAACAGCAAGTCACTGTCTTGAGCGTACCAGTACTTCTCTCCTATAGGCAGGAGCTCCACCAATAACATGTGTTCGATAATACAGTCTACATTCGCGACGTGTATTTCTTCATGATTTTGCGGATTAACGGCTTCTAATTTCATATTGACTTCGACGCCTTTCAGTGGTATTTTGTTGCCAAAGCAGTAATCAGGGGCTGGTACTGATGACGTCAATGTGAGATACTCGTCCCAATCGAATGGGCCTTCTTTCCAGATTTTGGGAGTTTTGAAGGCTAGTCCGTTTTTCTGAGCCCATCCTATAGGGTATATGTACGGGTGCATGGAGTCGCAAAGCCACGCCATCTTGGAGTCCTCATAGTCCTCCACGTGGTCGTCGATGACTACGAGGAAGTGTAGATTGTTGAACACTTTGGTGACGGTCGCCGGACGGATGGTGCGCATGTCTTGGGGACTTAAAGCTTCTACCTTCATGCCGCTCACGAAGTTGTGAGATTCCAGGTTTTGATTTGGCTGTGGAAGAGAGGGATAAAACATGTTAATGGCTGTCTTCTTCTTGTTCGAAGTGAGAAGCAAATATATGCCTAAACTATACTAATGGCCGCCTACATTTGATAATTAATTCTTACTCAAAAAGTTACAGCTATAAATGTGGCAATATTTGTTGATGTTTTGGGAACAAACAAACGCCACGTGTTAAACACTTCCCCTGTCGATTCTTATCACAAACAGGAAAATAACACACGGATGTTTTCAAAAACAACACAAGCGAGGATAAAGCCAACATACAACGAGGGTAGAGCAGATGAATCCCAACTTTTTTCCTTATCGGGAATGTATCCTTCACATGAATATTATCTAAGAGTTATTTGACGTTCAGGTTTGGAAAATTCATTTCTTTCTTTCTATCAACTACACAAGCTGTGAATCAAACTTGAAAATTTACTGGGTTCTTACTGATACACAACGCACGGCCTAAACTGGTGGTTCTAGGAAGCATGACGAGTTTCGTATTTCAATTAACTGAGCAATAATGATGAATTTTTTTTTTAGTTAGTATGGAAGTTCGTAATTTTTACCGATAGAAAACATCATCGGGTACACAGCTTTTACCTAAATAATAATATATTTTCATATAATAAAACTCACCTGGAACAGGTCTGCGGGCGTGGGCTCCGAGATAGCCTCCTCAGCGCTCTGCCGCAGTTGTGTGCTCAATTTGTTCTTGCACGAGAACTTATTCACTTTGCCGGGGTACTTGAACTGCCACGGAGAACCCTGTGGAGAAATCACTTAACATTACGTACCTATCATAATCATAATTAAAAGTCAGGTATTCAAAAAATGGTCATGGGTCGGCGCAACACGTGTGTTTGCTCCACCATCCCCTGTCCGCCGTCACGCTATCGGCAATTCCTTTTTTAACACATCATTCCTCACACACAATCCAACCAACTCTTCTTTATTATTACTTTGTATAGTGGCGGACTTAATGCCAAAGGCATTCTCTACCAGTCAGCCTTTGGGTAATGCAGAGACACTGGTAGGTGCAATATCTTTGGCCTTCCTCTCCGTCTCCATTCATCAGTCATTTAATCACATGACACGTCATTTATTCAAATAAGGTTGATAATCTTTTTGAACATCAAAATTGCATAAGACCGTCAGAAACCTCTTGCTGGGGGGAAAAAATGGCAGAACAAACTCCCCAGCAACACAACCATCTGTTAAGTTATACATTGTTTGACAATCATCCACAGCCCGAGTTCAGCCACTACTGAAGACTGGCTCCTAACTGTACAAGTGTCCACAACCTTGTGCCAATCTCAGGGAGGTTCAGGCCGCGAAGGCAACAATTACAGTGTACAGATACAGGTTTACCACAAGTTTACGAGCAAATATCGGTAATTATCATACATTTCTTAGAACGTAATTTATTAACATCAATATCTGCCTAGTATCTAGCCTTTTCCCAACAACTTTTGGCTTCCAACCTAATCGTATGCGCCTGAATACCACATGAGGTGACTGCCTATCTGCCCTCACCAACCCAGTTACGGGGCGTTCACGTATTACGTAACGCAATTTGGGGGAGGGAGGTCTTGTAAAACGTTACTATGCGTTACAGGGGCGAGAGAGGGGATCCAAGAACGCGTTAAGTAACATTGTTTTATTTTATTTAAACAAATAAATGAAAAAAGAATGAACAGATGGCGGGACGAGCTGGACAAAACAAACGACCAGCGGCCCGCCCACATTAGACCTGGATCGTAGCAACTGGAAATCATGGGGAGAGGCCTTTGCCCAGCAGTGGGATGACGCAGGCTAACAGTATCAGTAAGCAAATTAAAAAACTAGGGAATTAAAATAGCCCAAGTTGGCAACCCATTTCGTTTATGCCTTTTGCGGAATCCCTCGATCCAATCAAAACTAGCAGCGGCACGCAGCAGCAGCGCGCGAGAGGCCCAGGGCCGAAACGGCATGTGGCACCGCTATCGCAACCTACACATGTATAAATAAAACAAAAGAGTTTTCTAACTCGCTGTTAGAAAACTCTTTTGTTTTATTTGATATTACCGCAAACGCGATTAAAGCCATAACAAAGGTATTTTAGCGACTTGCCGGTTCTTGGCGCAACATAATTGTGACTTTATGGTCACTTTGGATGTTACGTAACGTTTTGGGAGGGAGAAAAAGGGAGTACAGAAAAACGTTACGGCGCGTTACATTTCAAAAATCTTTACTGGGCAATACGAATTAAGACTTATCAGACTTTCGGACTTCCGATTACCCCTGACGTCTGTCAAAGACGTACAAATACAAGGATATAACTAACAACATACCTACTTACCTACCTACATTCTTATTTCCGATTGTACTGCTTACCCTACACCAAATCACTAACACATTACCTACCGGTTAAAGACTGCTATTAGTATCGAGGTCAATCAAACCGATCGGTTCAAGTGACGAGAATTACGGTTTCTCATGTTTGCCGACCTACATACTTGTAGTACGGAATATTGATAAATAAAGTAACAATAGAGCTTTGATTGGAGCTAAAATTACTTCGAATCTAGGCTAGACGGGGCGACCCGACGCGCGACGGGATGGCGTTAAAAGTTGATAGCACTTTTAATTTTATATGAAGCACGTTGACTAGAATTTACATGGTTTGCTCTTTTCGACATATTATAGTACGGCAATTCCGATTCTACAAGGCTGTATATTAGAGCAAGTTGCTGATGATGAAGTTTCCTTAAATATCTTGTGTTTTTATAGCATCAGATTTATCTAATAAATCAAACAAATCCCCAAATAGGAAATCCCCAAGCCGCCTTTTTTGCATAACGCATAGCCATGTAATTTTTGTTTTCCCTGTGTTTGAAGAGAAGCACACCAAATTAAACATTGAATGACCTTTGATTGGAGCTACACTAACTTCATTACGGGAGGGTGGATGCCCGAGGGGGATGGTTTGAATGAGAATATCATAGGGCAAGTTGAAAAGGTTGTGTACGTGGAGTTTCATAAAAGGGCACGCCAAACCATTTTAAACGTTAGTGGCATTTGTCCGGCATGTTCCATGTAGTAGCATTTGTTGGACAAGAAAGCCGACCCGAAACAGTTGCACCTTCAGGCCTAGGCCAAACGAGCGTAATGTTTTGAGCTGTGAGTCGCGTAAAATGAGTTGCGCAATTACGCTGCATTCGGTTTCATCCTAAAGTCCTGTTTGTACAACCCATTTTACGCGACTCACAGCTCAAAAAATTACGCTCGCTCACCCTACGGCTTTCATTGGATTCGTACCGATCGGCAATTACCATAGCAGAACTACACTGAGCTCTTTCCCAAACTTATAAGTATGTATTCGATACTACATACTTATAAGTTCGAGTCGAGATTCGACTCGAACATATACCATGTTCGGGTCACCCCGTACGAGTTTATTATTGCACATTCACCGAAATTAAATCTGGGCCACTTGAACAGTTATCGTATCTGTAAGAAATGAACCACAACGTTGCAAAATCCCTACTATTTGAAGACAAGTAAATATGGATAGTTGAACGAGTCAGTCATGCATATTGCTTCCATTCCATTATAGCTTCCATATTGGACCAAAATACTTGGAAATCAGACCAGAGTACCAGACGCAGGCAGGCGGGGGCGAACTGGGAAGGCAATTTATTGATCGCTTTCTAAGAATAAAACAGTGAAGCAGGTTCGTTTTATGGAGGAACGTTTACTTAAATGATACTTGTTTTTATTAATTGGTTGTTTTTTGCTGCGACTGCTGAGCATGAGGTTCGATTCCCAGGTCGGGCAAAGTGTTATTGAGTTTTCCATCAGGAATTTCTCAGTAGCAGCCACGGAGCCTGGATTTGTGCCCGGTTGATGGCAATAGGCTCGCGCTCTTTTACATGGGACTTGAAACATAACTCGTGAAATGTGGGTGTACTATTAGGTACACCTCTGCCCAACCCTTCGGAGACTACAGGCTGTTACGTTATGTGGTTGTTTTTTTTACACGTCAAAAATAAATTAAATTTTAAAACTACTTAGATAGATTCGGTGTTTCTTATTCGGCGATTTTGTGAAGAAACACCGAAACATACTCAAAGGCCACAGTCTCCTTTAACGCCCAGACAAAATCATATGAACACCATGCAGATTAGTGTCCGAGATCGTCTTAAATGAACTTAATCGCATACATCTTATAGGCAGATTGTTTATCATAAGTTATGAGAGAGATGACCTATAGACAGTTCAATTCTAGGTCATGACACCTAATCAAACTACGTCATAACTCAATCTTATCAAGTAACCTTGAGTTTTTGTAAAAAGAGTGCAAATAAAAATAGCACAATTTAATATGTATATCTCAACTAAAAGCCTGTGATGTTCCACTGCAGGACGAAAGAGCCCTTTCCTTTTTACCAGTTTCCACTTCTCTCTATTTATAGCTTCATAAGGACGAGTTCTTATTAAACCAAAAATATAATCCTCTTCCAAATGGGTCAGCAGAGCACAAGACAGTATGACGCATTCCTACCGTTTTAAATGTGAAAGTTTAAGTTAGGATGTTTGTTACTCAATCACACTTGAACAGCTGGACGGATTTGGATGAAATTTGGCACACTGGTAGACTATAAACAATTAAACTGCCTGTAAGGTCCCCATTGCTAGGCCTCTTCTATGGGAGGGAGTGGGCCAAACACACGCAAATCTAGGAATGGATTAACATCAGGACTCCTTTTTCACCTTCTATGGAAAAATTCCTAGGAGAAACCACAGACAACACAACATTCTCTTTTTAAATCATGGGAGAAAGAAATACCGGTCGCAATGAAATTGACTTACCTTATTGGTAACGAAGCCGAAGCTGCTCAGTCGAGGGTTCGAGAAGAAGATCCAGAACTGGGTGAGGTCTTCATCAGCGCCATCATATCGGACTAGAAGACGACCGCCGACGTTCTCACATACCTGAGGAAAGATTTTGCTGTAAGAACCTGGTATTGAAATAGCCTTCGAGTGTGGTGAATTTAGACACCCAGAATGAATTCCTGAGTCCACTCCTAACCCATATAGGTCTTGTCCCGTATTATGGAGGCTTAAGGGAAATCTATTCTAATATTATAAAGCTGAAGAGTTTGTTTGGTTGAACGCGCTAATCTCAGGAAGTATTGGTTTGAATTGAAAAAATATTTTAGTATTGGATAGCCCATTTATGGTGGAAGGCTATACATATAACACCACGCTACGACCAATAGGAGCGGAGCATCTATAAAAAAAGTTATAAAAACGGGGAAAATAGTATTTTTATAATAATTTTACGCGGACGAAGGTCGCAGGCAACAGCTAGTTTTATAAATCCGGCTTTTGAGTTATCCGAGTAATAAACCTACAATAGAAGCCCGACTTTCCAGAAAGCTCTTTTCATGTAAAGCCCAGAAACAACTTGCCTACAGATCGTTACAAATTATTACACAATAGAACAGACGCATAATGTGGTTAGTTTGGTTTGTTTTTACGTCATGGATAGAGAATTGAACAAAAGTCACGTAAGTAAACAATGTCATAATATATGAAGTTGTCGTGCAGCGTTACAAGGGCCTTTTAAGGTGACTGGCCCAATGTATGAGTAGTAATGAATGTATAAGCGTACCTACAACATTACCTAAAGTCTGCTTTTTCGCTCCCGAAAGAGGTTCCCGAAAAAGGGAGATTATGCTTCGTTCTATCATTAAAAATTCGCTATGCCAATGTATGCTGCTACATATCCGAATCCGAGCTAACTTAGTTAAATTTTATATGGACACTTTGGCTAAGCAAGAGAGTAGATGTTCCCGTCTGATAATTTCTTGGTCGCCTTTAGCTTAGCACCGTAAGTGTTAGGGCAATCTATTCTTAGCTGTTGCGAAGGCTACCTTCTCAGAACTTTGCTGCAGGGTAGGAAAATCATTTCGCAATAATTGAAGTTTTCCCAAGAAGTTTCATTCAAGTAGGATTCGTAGAAATCCAGGTTCGTTGTCGATCTCTCTTTACCTACAAACAAAGCCTTGGCTTCTAGAAAACGGCGATTTCCGTTCAAATGTCTAAGTAAAACGGTCTTTTGATTTGATAACTTGCTAGAAAAGCAATCGTCACGTGTTATATTCTCAACTTTAAACCACGTGTGTAGCGATCCCGACGTAATAATTCAACACGATCTTTCATTTAAAATTATTTTAAGGCAGAAAGAAATAAAATAAACTTGTTTATTCTGCAGAAATAAACCACAACAACATTAAATAAACAACAATCTAGAGGCTGCTGAACAAATTGCGAAGGAAATTGTACACGTGGCTAGGAGTGTCTACTCCTAACCACGTGTACAATTTCTTTCGCAATCCCGTATGCGGTGCGTTTTTAGCTCGATAGATTTCAAAATTGTTTCTTATAATGCAGATTAAATGTAACTTGTGAACTGCATGGGGACGCCTGCCGCTCATTTGCTTTACAATACATTTAAAAATGAATATGTCGTTCCGAGGATTTTGCGGGCGGTCGGCCGCATGCGAGGAAATACCACATCGTTCGTTTCTTGTCCACTAGGTACCTATTTATTGAGTGCAAACAGAAACTCACTTTTTGCTCAAAACACAACAGATTTTTCAGACTAGTGGTTATTTTTTTTTTACAAGAGAAAGGATATTATTTAAAGTTTTAAACCATGGAAAATAAAAATCAATCCTATCCTGGTCTCCTGGTTTATTGTGTTTTAATTTCAAAAGGTTTCCATTTAAACAATGATTAGTTATACTAAGGACAGTCAAGCTTAACAGCCACATAATAATAACACCCTATTGTTGAAATTGAAAATATGTGAGAACAATCGCAATACATATAACATAGAGAAGATAAATCATTAGCTTACCGTAGCAATCCAATATCTGTACGGATCAATAACATTCTGCACCTCCACTTTCATTCCAACTTTGATTCTATCTATTGGGGACAATCCCTTATTATTTAAAGCCTCTATGGAGACCGACTGACCATCTAATAAGGCCTTTTTCATAATTTCTATGATTGTATCTCCATATTTTTCGTTAATCTCATCTGGAGGTTCTATAAGCTCGTCGTATTTCCCACACCAGCCTAGGGGGTGGACCTTTGTAGTGGATATGTCGCACCAGAAGTCGTTGTCTGCACCAATGAACTTGATCCGGAGGAGGTGCCCGCAGACCATGGTGATCTCTGCAATCCAGTAGATGTCTGGGTTGTTCTTGTGACAGACTTCCAGCAGCATTCCCTGTTTGATGCCATTGTAGAGACTAGTTTCCACCTGAGACAACAGAAATAGTATTGATTGGAATTTTTTTTATAGGTTCATAAAAGTCATGATTTAAGAACAATGTAGGCAGAAAACATTTATTAAATCTTGAACAGGATGGTCTCTTAGTAAATAAAGAATATTTATATGAGCCATACAAAGAATAAATTGGTCTGAGACATCATCATCATTCTCTTGCCCTTATCCCAATTCATTTGGGATAAGCGCAGCATGTCTTCTTCTTCCATACTTCTCTATTACTCGTCATCTCATCCAACACCTCCTTTCATGCCATATTATTTAATAAATTGGTCTGAGACAAAGAGAGTAATTTTACATGTTTTTGTTTTCAAATGATTCATAATGAAGTTGAGCAACACAAAGCTTAGAGGAAAAAGACCATGGAAGATGTTGAATACTAAAAATAACATGAGATTTTCAGATTACTGAATAGTTGCCCACAAACACTTCTATGAGTTATGACTTTATGAGGGAGGGATTCTTTATCAAGATAATTAATATTTTTCAAAAAAGTTAACATCATGTTTTCAGGATCCGATCAGTTAAGGGGAAAAGTTGAAAAAAGCACTTGCTCAATTTACTTTTAAGTGTAGCCTTTTAGTTGCAATTAATCTAATTCTGCAATTTTTTTGGTTTCATTAAATTGAGTTCAACAACATCACACTGAATTAACACAAATATACAATAATTATTATGTGACCAGTCACCAGATACTACATGATCATCTACTCATTGTTAACTGTAAATTATTATTTTTTCCTTGAATTTCATTTGATTCTAAAAATAAATTGAGAGCACATTTTAACACTTTCTTGTTAACTTGCTATAATTTACATCAAAAGGTTGTTTTATATTACTAACATACAATGTAATGTTTAATATAATATTAAGTAAAACACTTTGGTGAAGATCTTCATGCCATATGGTTTCATATTTATTTATAATGTTTTGCAACAAGAACCTTTAAATATGGTTACAAGATAAAATCTCTTACTATTTTATGGTACATTGACTATCTAAACACAACAGCATTATTGCAAAAATATTCGTGGTATTTATAGAATATAATTGAGATGGTACACATCATTTTTATATTTTCCTGCAGGAATTTATGTTTCTCAATTTGAGAAACAGCAGAATTGTTTCTAAACAGTAATAAAACAACTAAGTAAATAAAAGAACAATCATAAAAAAAATATTATACAACATGTAAGAAATAATTGAAACTTACATGAGAAAATAATTCTTCAGGAACAGCGACAGTTTTATTCACTTCCAAATAATTATTCCATTCGAAGTCTGCCATATTTTTTTGTTTATTGTTAAGTTAGAAGTCATCAAATTAAAATAATTATCACAAAACAAGTTAATCGAACGGTCGAACTTGTTACGAATTTCAGAAATTCATTCTCTCTCTATCCAGTTATCCACATTTCAAGTATGGTGCATCTGTCTCATCCATTCGATACATTGTTTATTGTTGTCTCTTTCTTAGGGCTTTTCATTACAGAAAGTAATATTTGATTGAAATAACTGTTAGAAGAAATAAATCATTGCAAATTGTAGATAAAAAATATCTGCATTGCATTGAACAGTCATGCGATATACAGTAAAATAATAAAAAATGATTAAATGGTATTTTAAAAAACTAGACAACTTCAAAATAATTGCTTAATTTTAATAAAATATTAACTATTTTATATATCATAAAACGAAACGTAAAATTGAATATTTTCAAAACTGACATTAGTTCTAGAGTTGCGACTTCCGATTAATTGTTAGAGCGCATGCTTACTAAAACAACGAGAGAAGTAGCGGTAACGGTTTGGCTTGTTTCAAACTTTTTTCCTATTCTTTTTGGCACAGTCCCAATTAAAAGAATATGATTTACGTGATCATAGATATAATACAGTAGATTCTTTATTGATCAGAGAGCCTACAATACAAATGGAAGGATAATCAGTCTGGTTGATCTTCAGATATTATGGTGAAGAGGATAGATACACGTCGTGTTACTTTGTTTATGATTTTTCGGATTCATGTGCGTATTGTATAATTATCACTTGTTTCGGTGAAGGAAAACATCGTGAGAAAACCAGCATGCCTGAAAGATATTTCTCACGGCATGTAAAGCCAAGTCAGAGGCCCATGGGCGGTATAAAAACTCTGACAGCAGTTTAGGCACTAACCACATGATAAACAAAGAGAATCCTTCAAACTCTTTTGTTATAGGGTAAAAATATACTTAGGTAGCCCACGCTAGTAATTAATTAATTTTAATGAAAGCTCTTTAAAAGCTTGTATTGTTGATCAAAGGTGATACGCAGTTGTCCGTGGAAAAAATAACTTATAGTTTTTAGTCTGATGATGTATAGATGATGATTTACAATAGGACCATGATCTATACAAGGTGTATTAAACACACAGTCATAAAACAAAAGTTGTTCACTTTCATGGTCTGAAATACCACACGAGACCTGGTCTTGCGTTTTTTATGTTACAACCTGTATATTACTTTCATAAGAGAGAGACTAACGAAATAACTTAAAAAAAACTTTGCTTGCACTTCTGTATGGAATAACTTTTAGTTCATATTTCCGCATTGAAGTCACTTAGTAAGACATGAATAAAATGTTTTTAAACGATTTTTTTTTAAACGAGTTACAACCAGTAACTGCTATATCGTTATTCCTATCAAAATAAGCGTTTATCTAAGAACTGTGACTACTCTAATCCATGACAGTTCCAGAACATTTTATTCTTAAATCTCTTTTTTTCTCATGAGTACCGCGCAGTGTGTAAAAGAGCAAAGACATAAAAGTGTCGGTAGTTGGAACGTTTCAAAGCATTGACTTGACAATCATTTCGTTAGTCTTAGATATCTGTGGAAATTCTGTCACCTTGCTGTCATTTTCTGTGATTTCAGCAACGGCACGACAGTGTAACGGAGAAACGTCATTTATTTTGATATCTTTTGATCTAATTTATCAGACAACAATAGAATTTCCAGATGGTATTGAAATTCGAGTACAACGGTGTACCAAGGTTTTAGTGAAGTGTCAGTGCATTTCGTGGATTTGTGGAACAGTAATTATGTAAATACTTTCTCTTTTAACACTTGACTGCCCGTGTTGCAACATCGAAAATGAGTAGTTTTACAAACATAGCATATAGTTTAACTTCGAACAGCTCGAACGGTACCGATGATGAGGGTTGTATGATATTGAACACGACGCAAAATGTGATAATAACAGGCGCGTACAACGGTATTCCACAAACTTTAATACTGAATTTGGTGTCGTGGACATTCCTCATCGCTTTGTTTACTGTGCTGCGGCGGTCGGCATGGAACTACGGCCGAATGGCGCTCGTGCAGCGCACGAAGAGTCGGTGGACCAACCTGTTCTACCGCGGTGGAGATGGCGATGCCTTAGTTAACCGGAGGCGCAGCACCGAAGATGTTATCAACATAGATGAAGGGTTCTTTACGTGGCTGCCAGCTGTATTCCGTTTAACCCGAGAGCAAATACTGGCCAAGTGCGGCCCTGACGCTGTCCACTACCTCTCCTTCCAAAGACATGCAATAACATTGATGTTCATTGTGACACTAGTGTCTATTGGCATTATTCTGCCTATCAACTTCCAAGGCACTAATTTAAATGTTGATTCCAGTACATTTAGTAGAACCACTTTGTCAAACCTTACTGGAAGGTCAAGCTGGCTGTGGGTGCATACACTGATAAGTATTGCCTTCCTACCAGTATCTGTGCTGATAATGAGGAGGTGCACGGGACGTAAACCAGTGCCAACATCCATGACTGGCACTATTATGATCACTAACATATCAAAAGCTGATAGAAATGAATCTACAATAAGAGCTTATTTTGCCAACAACTTCCCTAATATTCAAATAGTGGATCTCCGCCTTGCCTACAACATCAACACGCTGAATGAAGTTCAAGAGAGTAAGGATATGGTGACTGAAGCTCTCATTTACACTGACTCATATTTAAAGAAAACTGGGAAGAGGATTTCTGTGAAGCCAACACTGTGTGGTCCTGAACTTGATGCACTGGAGTTCTACAGCAATGAAGAGAAGCGGTTGAAAGATGAAGCAAAGAGATGCCGAGCTATGGTACTGAACGATCCTCTAGGCATTGCATTCTTGACTTTACCATCTTACCAGCTTGCTGAACATGTCATTAGTAACTTTAATCTGCATTTTGGTTGGGTGTTGTCTCATGCAACAAATCCCTCTGACATTATTTGGGAAAACCTGAGTGTACAACCTGGTGTATGGTACCTCAAGGCTATTGTTGTCAACTTTTTCTTATTTATTGTGTTATTTTTCTTAACAACCCCTGCAATTATTGTCAATCTTTTTAATACAACTGTAGCTAAACCAGATTCCCTAGGAAAAATTAGTACTGTGATCTTTGAATTCCTCCCCACACTACTTCTTTGGACCATGGCTGCGGTCATGCCTGCTATTGTAGCCTTTTCCGATAAGTTCCTCTCGCATTGGACCAAGTCCCAGCAGAACTACTCCATTATGACTAAAACTGTATCTTTTTTATTATTAATGACTCTAATCCTACCTTCTTTGGGACTTGTTAGTGCTGAAGCATTTTTGAGGTGGACCATCGATCACGACAATAGCCTGCGTTGGGATTGTGTATTTTTGCCTGACAAAGGCGCATTTTTCGTCAATTATGTTATCACCTCCGGCCTAATCGGTACAGCGTTAGAACTGATCCGCTTTCCCGAATTATTCCTCTATGTATGGTACTTACTGCAGTCGAAATCGAAGGCGGAGAAGAGCTACGTAAAGCGAGCCATTCTTTACGAGTTTCCGTTTGGAGTTCATTATGCTTGGAGCATAGCAATTTTCTCAATAACAATGGTTTACAGCCTCGCTTGTCCATTGATAGCGCCGTTCGGCTTGATGTATATGATGCTCAAACACGTGGGCGATAAACATAATCTGTTTTTCGCGTACGGTCCGAGCGACATGAGCGGCGTCGGCGGTGGGAGGATCCACTCGACCGCCGTCAGACTTATTCGTGTTTCGGTCCTACTGCTACTGATTAACATGGCCGCTTGGGCTGGTCTAAGAGCCGGGTTCGAAGCTAGAACTATTATTCTGATTATGGCATCAATCGTCGCCTTCGGTACGTTTTTGTTGTTAAGTCCGTTCCCGAGCTGCACGCCCCCGGCTCCGCTGCAGGAAGAGTCTAGTATTCGATTCCCAGAGTACGTAGCTCCCGCCCTCACGAAACCTATAGATTCCCCTCCAAGTTCTACAGCTACGACCCCGGATTACGGGGCTTCGTCACCTGTAACGACGCACTCTTATAGCCCCGGTCCAATAAATATATAATTTGATAATTAACGAACCTTATCAAGTAATTGCCTTAAATTGCGGTCCACTCATATCAGTGATAAACGAAACACTTGGTTGGGCTTGGGTGTCGTTCTCGAGGACGCAGGATTAGAGTTTAATATCAATGTAAATAACTAATGCAATATTTTTATATATAATGAAGTACCTAGTTCTAGAGGTAGTCACCTGAAATCTTATGTTCAGATGTTTATTTTAGTTTTCATAATTTTGTTTTGTTAACTAAAGGTAGTCCGTTGACCACAAGCGATTATTATAAAATATTTTACCTTGTACAGCTTTACACACTTCACTTTTACAACAAGATATTTTTCGTATTATAAACGATTTGAGTGTTGATCACGCTTCTACAAGCACTGTATTGTTGTTAGGATTAGATTAGAGTTATGATTGAATTATGTCGTTTCAGGATCATATTTTGATCCTATGAATAATTGGATTTGCCTTTTAGAGGCAAATGTAACGATCACGTCTTAGATTTGTCGTAATCTTCTTCCACTATGCCTAAGACAACAGTCCAGAAACCAGAACATAAGATATCAGAACTCTCTTTAATTTTGTGATTGTTTTATGGCTGTCATTTTTATATTTCCTAATTCTTAGTAACTTATTAGACGTTAATTATTATATGCTTTATTTTTGTACATAATGTAACGAGATCTTCGTGTTATGTTTAGGTAAATACATTAACATCCTCATGTAAAATAAATACTGAAGTAACTCCCTATTTTTGATTTTCCTTTAAACCAGTTTGCCCTGTAACACTTATATGTATATCAGTAACGAAGCCATGAATTTAAAATTGGTTTGCGTTAGTCAGTATCAGTAGTATAAATCTTTATGAGCTGCATATGGAAATTGTTGTTGCATATTACGACATCTTTGCTAAAACAATTATTGGATGTAATTTTGTTTCGTAACTAGATACATCTTATGTAACCATAAATAAAGTGTAGCTGCTTGTCTATTGTTAAATTCTGAATCTGAACGAAAAATTCGAATGTTCTAAATCCCAAACAGGCGCAAAAAATAGAGGATCTAATTGGACTTCTTGCTGACGTAATTTGCTTCTTATTAACAACTTAGTCAGCTTTTATTTATCCATAGTTTTACTGTTTCGTGTAAATGTTGACTAACATTTAAAAGTCCTTGGACACTGACACCCAAATGTTCACGACCGCATGTAAGAATCGTGCCAAGAAAACATTAATTCCACACTTGGAAAATTAATTTCTACGCCGAGAAAATTACTCAAATACCGTAGACTAGTTCATTTTTATTTTCTTGTGTTGCTCGAGCTAGTTCAAATAAACGCTCATTAAAAATCAGTAATGAAGAAGTCCGAGTTTATTACACTGATTTTGAAATAGCAACCGGTTCGTAGTCTACCAAGGCAGCACCAGTCTGTAATGCGATTTAGCGTGGTCTCGAACACATTCGGTGTGTTAAGGTGTCTTGGTCAGATCTTGTTCTTAGGTGTTTATTTGAATAAATATCTAATCAGTTAGGTATGTATTTTTCCCAGCAGTGTTGTCCCACGTGCGAATTTGAAACTATAAATAACTAGCCTGTTCATTGACCATATAGGCTAATTTCTTTTCGCACGTGTTTTAGCACTATTGCTCTTGCATTTGGTATTATTATAAAGCTATATGTCTATTATCTAATATTGTAGTTTTCCACTTACTAGTTGTTGTAACCTTGAATGGGATGCCGATAAAAGGCAGCTCATGAGCTAAAGAATAAACCAACTCAGTCTGTTTTTGCTACCGTCCTCTGCTTCGGACACTATGGTTCGTCCATGTACCTATAGTATATTGTTATAGTTTCTCTATTCCATCTGCTTTTCCTCACACGAATAGAATATTCACCTCTTTCGTTTGGTAGACGGGGTAATTAGCATCAACGGCAAGTAAAACAAAAGCTAAATCGATTTTCTATCACAAAAGTATCTGATGTAATCTATGAATGGCCCATGATTGTAAATGTGCGTGACAGACACGTTTGAATCAAAACAGGGCCACTCATACCAAGTGTACGTGAACACACATTACATACTAATTGGCTGTATTGAAGCCTTGCGACTGTCATTAACGGTTCGATGATAACGATCCTTCGACATTAGTCACGCTGTGAATGATCCAAATTACTTAAAACATTTTAGCGGAACATTTAGTGCGTAGTAAAATCATTTAGTTCGTAACTCTCATTGTTCACTTGTCGCTTGGTTTGTTGATCGTGTGAATTATGAAATATCTTTAATCTGCTTGCCTATTTTCCTGAAAGCAAATCTCTATGTCGGCTTATCGTAAGCACATATTGTTATCTGCTATTTAACTGTGAACTATGAACTTGCGGCAGTTTTCACATTACTGTGAGAATTTGACGGGTCTATTCATAGATGAGGCGCGTTGTTTTATGTCATGAGTTTATTTTACAAG
The DNA here is from genome assembly GCA_905163415.1 of Noctua fimbriata. Classification (NCBI taxonomy): domain Eukaryota; kingdom Metazoa; phylum Arthropoda; class Insecta; order Lepidoptera; family Noctuidae; genus Noctua; species Noctua fimbriata. The sequence continues at coordinate 2,538,292 of LR990923.1, forward strand.
GGCAAGTGTTGATACATCCGTCAGGCAATATGGCTTCCTGAATGGCGTCATTCTAAAGAAAACAAAAGAGATTATTTTGCAATATCTTGCAATAATGATGCGAACTAATCAGCTACCTAAGGCTAATGGTAACGGGATTAAGGAGTCCAGCAAAGTCCATAAACTTGTCTTTGATTAAAGCAATTTCAAAGTAAAACTAATACCACACACCCACAGCTATGACTGATAAAATAGATTCAGTGACTAATGGCTTTAGGGATAGTGCGACATGGCAGTATCGATCTGCGAGCTCGTGAACTCGTGACCCTTTATAAACAGAGGTACCTGCTGATAACTTGAGCTAATATTTTTCTGACCTGACAAATTACGCTCTGATTATACTTACAAAGTCTACTAGTAACTTGACCACTACTTAGGTAACTTATCAATTAATGGTAAAATATGCGAACCAATCGAAACAATATCTATTAGGTACGTCATCAATTCCTAAGGCGTTTGTTTTTTCTTTATTTGTTATCGATTACTTATATTGGTGTTACTTATTAGTAAGTAGGTACGTCGTGTACCAAGATTGTACTCGGATTAGCGTTTATTAACTCAGGAAAATGGCCGTTTTCGAAACTGATAACATTTTTGAACACTTCTATGGTTTCAATTTCAACGACGATGCCAGAAATTCCTACACAACTCGATTGCTTAGGTAATGCATAGTTGGAATGACATTTAAAAGACAAGTTTTTACTCGATGGGTTTGGTTTTAAATTAACGAAACTTGTGCTATTCGTTACCCATATTGATGTAGAAACGGTTGAAATACATTATTCTAGATATATCTTCCATTTCTTTTAGTGTGGGAGGCAATAGAAACTTTTATTTAGTCTAAATGTGGCTTCACCTCTGCTGAACATTAGAAGGGCAATAATTGGGTCTGTGGGTTGTAGGCCTGTGGACAGTGTAATGGCATGGCAGTCTGCTAGGGCTAGCCAACAAAGGCGAGTTATTGAACTTGAGATTAGTGAATGACTCGATAAAAAGCTGTCGTCCAACCATAGTCTAAATAAAATTACATTGCCACTGCGCCCACTGTCATTGAGCCAAAGTAGATTTCCCACAAAGCGACTTAAAAAGGCTTTTTTGTCTTTTAGCCAAGTTTATCAGACTAATTATAATAGCATCATCATCAAGTTCATGGAATTGATAGCAATTTCGTTATCGTTAGTAACAAGTCACGTTTTCGCACCTGCCTCAAACGAATTACTTATCATAACAGTTGAGCAAACAGCTATTTGTGCCGACACGTCGTTATTTATCGAGCTCTTGTCTCGAAAATAGTCTGAAAGAGGTACTAAGTGACGTTTCAGATCGCTACTGCCTACGCTTTACCTAATCAGGCACCGACCTTCGCATTATGAATCAACGACCAGCGAAACGTTGACTTTACTTTTTGTTGCCTTCAGCCAGAACATTGGTTTGGGCGATTCGGTCAAGTATTATGTACCTACATACCTACCTAGCTTAGTTCTTTAGAAACCTTTTTTTGTAATCTCATGGATTAAACCAACTATTAGAATGAACGAAAGGTCGTCGCGCTCAGCTAAATGCTGCATTTATCGAGCAAGCTGTACCTATTTATCGAAATACTTACAGAGATAAGAGTTGGCAAAATTTCCTCTCCTATTAAGTACCTACGATAACAATGGGTTTTTACGTCAAACATTAATGCTAAAATCGGGCCCTGTGAGGTATTAAAATTATCACGCTAGTTGGTGTTCTCATTATCGCATATTCTGGTGTTGTAGCGATAATGCGCGGACCATAAACAGTAACTGATGTTATCAGAAGCGTCATATCCAGTGGTGCATTGGTGTGGAAGTATTTTATGTGAGGACATTCGTCCATTCAACGAGTAGTATTAGCACTTAACAATGTGTCAGACAGACTTATTTCCCTTTTCCTTTAGAGCTGCACCTTTACGTCCATTGGCAACGCGGAAGTCTACCAGACTCTTGCGCACCTACCTAGGTAGTGGGCTCTTCATTTTAGTGTTACGTGTATGTATGGTTTGTAGGTACCGTACTTATATCTGCTAGATTCACAAGTACCGGCAAAATTTCGATCGTTGCCAATGTTTAGAAGATTTTATAAGTCCTTTGTATTTTTTTTCTTATTCCTATCATCCGTTAGGTATTACTTTCAACTTTGTTGTTTAAGGGCATTTAAAGTGGCAGACTAGATTAGTCTAGAACTTTTAATGCCTCAACTCAAAAGCGAGATCCTCCAAACAGCTAACTAGGACTAATGGCTAGACAACAGTATGAATTAGACATTATTACCGTGGCTAGACAATTATCTAAGTCAGGTCATTGGCCTCTAAAGATCTGTGTCCTTGCCAACATACACCCAACAAACAAAGTAGCATTTCCTTTACCAAGTTGCACCTTATTATGCTTTTTTTAAACAAAGAAACAAAACAATTTGATTGTGAAACATTGGAATTCACTTTTAAGCGCAACTCAGACCGTTTAAAATGAATTCACAATTAGTGCAACTGAAACATGTAACTCCAGTGCGAGAAGATTATTGCGTGAAATTAACAAAAGCGGCGATATTTTACTGACCGTTTATTTTATATCGCCTTACCTATTATATTTGCCTTTATTGTTTATTTATTCTGCGTATTTCGTTCCGGTAATCTCCGCAGCTGTAAATGGCGTCATACTAGGTAGGTACAATAATATGACATACATCTTTGCTGAGGTCATTATTTTACTGGGTTGGGCTTCTTGCCAATAATGGCGGATTATCCAAATATCCACGTACAGATAATAGGTACATATCGTCGTTGAAGTTCTGACACCACGTAAGTAAATTTTTGGTGGTTTTGACATTTTGATTTTTGATGTCGTTTGCTAGAGAATCAGAAGACGCGTTGTTTCAGCCAATCAGAAACAAGCACCGTCTAAATCTTTATTTGAAGTGATCACAAATAAAAAAATGGTAGGTATTATACACACGGCGGCACATCAAGCTGTACATTTCCAGTTATAACATGGCCTAGCTTTGTATAAATTTCTCGTACAACGAGGGATAAATTGGTTTTGTATAGCTTGATTGGCCGTCGTTCCTACCATTTTTTTTTGTTAGTAACCTGTACTGTCCCACTGCTGGGCAAAGGTACCGTACAATAAGTTTTTGCACTCTCCTGTAAAGTTGCTATATTTGACTTACGTGGTGTTAGAACTTCAACGACGATATCGGATTATTACGAGACTAACATAATCATCGGAACAAAAGCATTAATGGACTGTGAAGTATACCGTAGGTATCACCTCGACTGCATAAAATATAACGTAACACGCACGGTAGGTACCTACCTATGTATCAAATTGCATAAATTAAAACTGTTCACCTATATGTCATACATAGAACAAGTTATTCAAATTGTTTACTAAATAGATAAACAGCTACGTCCGAGTTTCATGGCCTACATTGTTGTAAGTATTGTGTATTTTTGTTTAATGATAAATAATATTAAAAATTAATTCCTACCAATTAATACCTATTAATTTAAAAGTAATTTATTGCTGTTTTCTTTAAGTTTGTAAATGTTAATACAGTTTATCTTTGTTTTTAAATAGGATTTGTTTGTGTACCATAATTATTATTCATCCTTATTACTTTATTAGTTAAATGTGGTTAAATGACTAACCAGAGAGCAGAGGTTTCATCATTTGCCTCTAGCTTCTCCCAACTATATTGGGGTCGGCTTCCAGTCTAAGCGCAGGCCACACCGCCAGCTGGCGAGCGAGCTGGCGGGCGATGGAAATTTTACGTATAAACTACGCGAAGATAGGACGATCTAAACTATGATGTGGGTTCACACCAGCGTTGCCAGATTGTTTTTTTGCCAAGTCGGGATTTTGGAACTTTTTGAGTGAAAAAAGCGAGATTCTTTCGTCGAAAGCGGGACATAGTAAAAAAACGTATATAATTAACCAGAAGTTTTTAAATATTCTTCTTTTTATTTGAATTCAAATTACGTTTACGTGACAATAGATAGTAAAAATAGCCTTAAAAAATGTTTTATTAAAAATTTAATATATTAAATCAGATTTACCCTATTGTTAAATAGTTGAGTCTTATTCGTCTTCTGAATAAAATAAATTAAAAAAAAAACAAATCAAAATCGAAAAAGTTTTATTCATTAGAAAAATATGGCGTTTTAAACAATAGTCTGTGGAGTGAGTGTTACAAATTGCAGCTTACAATAAGAGAATAATTATTTATAAGAATTACTTATTCATGATATTTCTGTGAAGATTTAACTTCTTTTAAAGTTTCCTTGACGCACCCCTCATCTCTCTCGCGCGCTTATCTTTATGACGCGCCGGGCGGGCGGCCAGTCCACACTTGTCTGTGCCACCTCTCATTTTATATATATTAGTCTATGGTGCCACCCGCCTATGCTTCCTCAGCACGCTGCACGCACCGTCGAGTTATCCCCGAAAAGCGGGACTGAGCCTGTCCCGCGCGGGACATTTAATTTTGATTAAAAAATCGGGACGTCTGGCAACTCTGGTTCACACCGAAAACTACGGACGGCCGGGCGAGCGTTCCGTCTCATTCCGTCTCGCACCGGGCGAGGCGGGCGACGTCAACGAATAGCATCGTTGGCATAGTCGGATATTTCGTAAAATTTCGTTCGCGGTGTGAACCAAAGCACAGATAATATAATACTACGACCAAAGTATGAAAAGGGGTGAAACGATGCGCGCCCGCATCGCTCGCCCGCACGCCAGCTAGCAGTGTGGCCTGCGCTTAACCGGATGCAGCTGAATAACTACCAGTATTTTACATCGAAGCCGCTGCCTATCTTTACCCCCACAACCCAGTTAGTACTAGGTAATAGGATACCCTTTATTAAAGACTGGTTGTCAGACTTGCGGGCCACTGACTTGTAACGACTGTCAAAAATCTACAAAATCGCGAGGCACGGCAGAAACTCGGTATGTAAGGTATAGGTTATAGGTCACCCATCCACGGACCATCATTTGCAAGCGCGGCTTATCCTGAAGACCGACCCGAGCGGCTGCTATTATTTAGCGTCGAGGTCCTCAGACTCTCCGAGGTATGATTAATATAATTTTCTTTCGTAGGTATACGGTATACCTAATAGGATTGTCCTTTTCTACTAAATATAATACAAAGGACAACTAAAGCTCTGGCTAAACTGGAGAGTATTCCGAGCGAATATTTTATCGACATTATGTCTGTCTCTGTACCCACTGTCATAATTTTAAAATATTAATAAGATCTGTTGTAATGATTTATTAAAAATAAATATAACATATTGATAGAATTTCATTTGACCAAAGAGTTCATAAGAACTCTTTGGTCACATCAAATTCACAAATTTTTGATAGTTCCCGAAAATAAAAAAAAAGAAGAAAACGTATTCTACTTTTGAAGGATGAACAATAAGTTCTTCTGATGGAAGTCATCTTTGTTAAATTACGTAATTATTAGATATTAATACATTAAGCTTGCTACTGATGTTAATACCAAGTTTGTATCCTGTACGTTTACGCACAAGTTTATAAATACAATTGTTGACCACTGAAAAGGCGTATCATTTCACTACCTAATTTGGAAGAAGGTGTAGGTTTACAAACTGGCCTGAAACGTGTATAAAAGTAACTTATTCTAATCGTAGCGTAGAAATAATCGAAGGGCGCAATTGCCTCCCTCGTCCAGTACAGTGTAGGATTCACTGCAGTGGCAGTGTGACTAATAAAACAAGTTCGTTAAATTACCTACTTATTTTTATCATAATCCACAAGAAGATAAACAGCTAAGCTGGTATTGAAATTGAAAAAGTGTTCTGGAAAACGGTTAGGTACCTACTTAGTTACACTAGGTGCAGAATAAATTGCAGATTGTCATTTATTTTTTTCCATTCATACTACATAATCTTTATAAATATTTACAGAACGATTGCGTAACACACACACGCATCATAATCGTCTTTATTTTGAAAGGGATTTTTATTCCATTGTTTCATGTTTGATTATGCTCAATAACAAAAATTGATTCACTGAAAACTATCAATATAACAGACATTGTGATTTCAAATAGATATTCAAACTGTTATATTTTTTGTCGCAGCGAGTGTTATATATGTTCATACGTTAGCTATCTTTAAGAATCTTAAATTAATTCATGATATTTATCACGGATATGATAATCAAATAGGTATCTTGATATTTCATTAAGATAATCTACGTAACATTTTTGTGCATATTTTGTATTGAAAACCAACTCTATAATCTGCACTGGCCCAGAGGCCTTACCTACATAATTAATAATTTTATTATAATAATAACGTTCGTTTTGGTTACATGTTTATTTCGGAAATATTGCATTGTATAGTATTGTATTTTTATAGATATTTTAAGCTTGTAATTACCTAGTACATTATTTTTAATTATTATTAAATACTTTTATTGTTTTACAATGTTTGTGTTTTTATTTTGATCTTGAGAAAGATTCATCTGAAGTAGAAGAGAAATTAATATCTAGAGCTCATCAGTCTTCTTGCCCATGTTACTTGGGATCGGCGCAAGATACCATTCATTACCATCGCTATACCTAGTCCTTGCTGCCTGTCCTCATCAGCTGCACAGTTTTAACTTGCACGAGAGCTGCGTGCCACTTTTCCACATCAATAACATATGTCACAACATTTGCCTAGTTATATAAATTATAGTAGCTAGTTTAGCTAGCTAGTGGTCAGAGTTGTCTTGTTAGCGTGAGGTCCTGCCCCGAGTTCGATTCCCAGTAGAGTTGTACCCCAGGAAGGCTCGCCATAGATAATATTTCCTACCTTCTCATAACTATGGCTCACCTTTGTTAGCTAAAAACTGCATTTTTAGGTAGTCACGTAAAAAGTGTAGAGACGAAGATATCTAAGTATCTTAGAATAATTATTATTCTAAGCTAAGTATTTAATGGAAACAAGATGATTGGACGATGGAGTGATGATTAACAAACAGACATCGTCATTAATTATGTCCAACGAGTCGAAAAGATACCTAGATGCTACTTACACGTGACAATGTTTATAAGCAATGCGTCGCCTAGAGAATTATACATACATAATTAGGAATGTGTGTTATGTAGAATCGTGATGTGTAGGTACCTAGTTCCTGAGCTGAGGCATCTGTCTCACCGCACCAGTACCGGTGTTGAGGAAGCTTTCGACTTTTATCGCTCAAGAAACGAACTAAAGATTGTAGATCCCGCCCGTCGACGTCCCGTGGCCCGTGGTAGTAAAAAAGATACTTACATCAGTATAATATACGCCATGTACATGGCTTGGCGTATAATTGTAAAAAGTCTGTGGTCATGGTCTTTAAGGCTGGGGGTAAAAGCCCTGACAGAGTGCCTCCTGTACTACTGTATGGCACACCTTTGGAGAGAGTACAGAATTTCAAATACCTTGGTCATATATTGACCACTGACCTTAAAGACGATGATGACATTGAAGGAGAGCGGAGGGCATTGTCGGTTAGAGCAACATGTTGGCTCGCAGGTTTGCAGGTGTGATTTCCGGTCAAAGTCATGCTCTTTCGAGCTTACTGTACTTCATTACACACGTGCAGCCTGTAGGCTAGATGTACGCAAAGACCATACAGTGCTCTCCAAGTTCAGTATAAAAACGCGTTTCGGTTGCTGGTGGGGCTGCCCCGCTTCTGTAGTGCGTTGAGGATGTTCGCAGACGCGTATGTGGATTGTTTTTACACAACAATGCGTAACAGGTGCGCTGCCCTGGTGCGCAGAATGTGGGGCAGCACAAATATGCCAGTCGCCTGGAATGTGTTTATTAATTTAATGTGTTTTATGGGCCGCTGTTGTGCAATTACTCATGAGTTGCCGCAGCAGTGATCCACCGTTATTTGTTGTGTTGTTTGTTTTTATCAGTGCTTACTAACATAGTCGTAAGTTTTACTAAAAGTTTATAATTCATGGATACTCGGATAAAGAGAAATTCTATATTCTAGGTAGTTGATTAGATTAGCTGACTGTTTTCTTCGCGTCGCCAACGAAAACATTAAAAAAACTACTCGTTTTTAGTTTCTAGCTCTACTCGCTGATCGCTGGTGGTAGGACAAGTACCTTACCTATTAGACAATTCCAGCTGAGAATTACAGAATAATGTTGGTTGGCGTTCTTTTCGTATACCTGCGAATTGAAACAATTCATTGAGTGGCCTTGTTTTACTTTCTCGCGTGATATTTATCCAAGTGGTTACCTACCTAGTTTTGAATTTGAGGCAGCCTGAAGTGGTTAGGTACTTTTTGTCGACTTGTTGAATAGATAATAACTTACCACTTCAAATCGTGAGAATGAAGCTTGTTATATAAAGTTGTTGCACTTTCAATGACTCATACTGGCTTGATCATAATTTGCCCCCACTTCAATGGAATTAAAATGACGTTACTTGCAGTGTGTCACTGTCGATTCTGGCGGTAGAGATAAATGAACGACGAGGCCAGTGCACCAAGAAAGTGTGCAAAGAATTTAGCACCTAAAACCCTAAACATAAGACTCTCAATTACTTTGAATTTGATTCGATAAACATTTCCGGCTTGTACCGTAAGGTTTCACTATTAAAACCAATGTTTGTAATTCATAATTGCTATTCGACCTTGGGCTTTATCTCCTCTACCTTGAAGTTTATATTAAACGATTCATGCCAGCGCCATCTAGCTGTATGCGGACACAACTCTTCGAGCACAACGTCCTCAATATAGTGTTGTGCTGACGCGTCGCCGTCGGCTTAATGACATCAAAAACAATAGTGGCGAATGCCTATATTGTAGACTACCACTTGTTGTTTATAAGTTAGTTATCAGCTGTTATAATAAAAAGCCACGATTTTCGATTCCATTGTTTTAATTAAATAGAAGACTGCTACATACCTACTACGTGTATAGAAAATTCTATCACACAAAGCCGAGTGGACCTTTCGGGAAAACTGCTGCTGGGCTTATTAAATGAAAAAGGTCAAGACGTAAAAGCCGTCGGGTGATGTATGTATAACTTTCCTCAAGAATTGGGCAATCAAAAGGCTTTTTGGTCAATCAATTGCCTTTTTTGGGTTCCGTAGCCGAATGGCAAAAAACGGAACCCTTTTCGACATGTCACTTTATTCTGAAACTATTAGGACTACACAGTTGAAACTTGGTAGGTTAGTAGGTAAATGTCTTCTGTGAACCGCTTTACGATTTTTATCCTAACTAATATCATAAATGCGAAAGTAAGTTTGTTTGTTACCTTTTCACGCCTAAACCACTGAACCGATCATCCTGAAATTTTGCATACACGTTGTCAGGTGTACAGAAACGAACATAGGGTACCTTTCATTTCGAAAAAAAGCACTGTTCCCGAGGAAAACAACAATAACGTTCTTATGATAATAGATGGCGCCACGTGTTTTTCGAATCATGGTTGAATCATATTATTACAAGCATAGTATAATCCGAATTAATTGTCAAATTCTAAATTAACGCAAGCGAAGCCGCGGGCAAAAACTAGCACGAAAAAAAAATAAGGGGGCTAGGGGGCTCCCCATACATGGAACTGAAATTAAAATAAATTTTATCAAACCTATACGAGCGGTGACAATAGATAAGTCTTTAAAATTGACATCGAGTTTTTAAATCCATTTTTTCTCAGTCAATCGTTTGAAAGATAGACGCTTCCAACTTCGTAAAATGTGTCCCCACCCCCTCTAATTTCTAAAGAGGAAAATTCTGAAAAAATGTAGGATTGTAGAACGTAAAAAAAACTTTCAACGAAAATTGGTTTGGGACTTTCTCATCAAACTGCAACAGTAACTTTGTTTTTCATTAACATAAGTACTATGAAAAAAAAAATTAGTTTTGCTGTTGAATGTAATACAATACAACATACGCGAATGAGCCTTCAAAATATTTTTATTATATTGTTTGGTGCTACGGAACTGTGTGCGTGTGACTACGACTCACACTTGTTTTCAAATCACACTGGTAGTTTCCGAGATCAGTGCGTTCAAACTCTTCAGCTTTATTACCTTTATTAGCATACATTTGTAAACCGGCAAGCGAAGCGTCGCTCCCCGTACCGCTGGTAGATGAACCATGTCCATATGTGGACAGTGATAGGCTGAGTGGATTGAGAATATACAAAGAGAGAAGTAGAGTTCGGAAACTGACGATTTGCAAATGTATATTGAGTTGAGACTCTATTTCATCATGTGAGATGATTAATTCAAGGATTAACAGAGCAAACTATAGCGTCGCTAAGAAAGAGGTCTGTAAAGCCTCTGAAATCTCGATAATATCACAGCTTTTATAGTACCTAAAGTTGCAACTACGAGCGCTATTGTTACTTCTTTGTTCAGCACCCCAATTGCATAACACACTTTCAGTCAATATAAGGCACTTTCTTGAACATTTCGTTTGCTGCAATGAATTGCCATTAATCGATCAAAATAACTGTGGCTATTTAAGTTGTTGGTTTTTCCGAGTAATGGGTTAGACTTAGCGCAGAACGTAAGGATTTTTGATGACACTGAATAATCAACTTTATATTGAGTAGTTTATAGTGTAAACCGCTCCAACAATAACTTAGTGCGAAGCAGTTTGATGCCCGCGTCTATGTTCGTGCAACTTTGTACTTTATAACGCTTCACATAAAGATACTAATAGTGTCAGCAAACATATCTTGTTTAGGTCAACACAGTAATTTTATTGGACTTATAAAAAACTTTTTATTGTTCATATAAATTAATATTAACAAGATGTTGATGTACATAACTAATGGAGTGAGATAGATCACTGCTAATGTTAAATGCATAATTATTAAATTAACTAAACCATTCAACTGGGGAACAAATTCAACAAATAAATTGACTTTTTTACTCTCAAATCTAATTTGAGCCACAATAATAATGAAATTAAATAGTAAGAATCATTCTTTCTTTCATTTATAAGTTTTCAAGAGCTCACAACCAATACTTCTGACTACCATAAAAAAAGATGGATGCAACATAAAAAAAGGAATCAGTCATGTCACATTCTACTCAAACTACCCACAAAACATTAGCAGTCACCTAATTACCTAACTACAAACTAATGGGCCTTCTTCGGCTTGGCTAGTTTCTCATATTTGCTCTTGGAGGTGTACCAGAGACCGAAGGGAATGGCCAGGGAGGGGAGGGTCATGACTGCGAAGGCGGCCCAGTCTAGGATGTGCGAGGAGAACTTGCGGTCGTAGTCTTTGAAGGCGACGATGGCACCCTCACCGGGGGAGCTGCTGATTGACTGCTGTAACTGAAATGACATAATTTTGTTGTTAGTATATTTTATCAACAGTTCACATAATAGAAACACACAATTTATTCATTTACTGACAGACAACACATAGCCCATTCTTCAGGGTCTAGAACCAAATTTTGTACAATAATTCTTTAGTTACCACTCAAAAAAACTAGAATTATGAAAGTTCGTAATGAGAAATCCCATTGCAGACATGGGTTGTAATACGGATATCACTACATACTATAAAAAAACGTCCTCCACCGCATCCGTTTGTCTGTTCGCGATAAACTCAAAAACTACATAACGGATTTTCATGCAGTTTTCACCAATAGATAGAGTAGTTCAAGAGGAAGGTTTAAGTAATTTGTTAAGGTTTTGTGTAAGTTGGTTGAAATATGACGATAACACAGGTCTGCAATGAAAAAGTTTTTTGAATAATTTCAAGTCAAACGTGTTGGTGTTAACCTATATGTTGCAAATATAAGCTTTATTTTATTGTATCACGTCACATTTTTTTACACTTAAGTTGAACAAATATAGGAAGCTCTAATTTACTTAGAAAGTATAAAAGACTGGCGGCGTTGCCATACAACGTGGCAACGCCGCCAGTCGTTTGGGTACATTACCAGTTGACTATGTTGAGGAGGAGTTTTTTGACGCCATTTTTTAAGTTTATTTTTAAGTTAGTTAGTTAATATAGGTTATTTATTAATGTATATAATATTTACTTAGTAAATTCCCTTTGTTTTTTAGCAACATTAATTTCTTAGTCTATTTTTACAATTTTTCATCTGTGAGCAACCATCCTATACTCTGTGGCTGTGAATAATCCGAATATATTTTGCTACATAATGTAGACAATATACTCTAGTACAACAAAGACGAAATGTAACCGACTTTGTAAAAAAATGCTTTCTACGCTTACTACGGTTTGAAGTTATGTCTCCAAGACAAAGCATGGGTTCCGCATAAAGTATGCCGGTTATGTGTGGAAGTTTTACGGCAGTGGGCTTACGGAAAATCAATATCATTTAGTGTTCCTATGTTGTGGCGGGAACAAAAGAATCATATTGATGATTGCTTTTTTTGCTTGACCAATCGAAAACCAAAAAACGCAGCTTTTAAAAAAAAAAACAACGTTATTATTAATTGTTCAGTTTACATATACTATTATTATTTAATTTAATAGCTACAGACATTAAAATTTAATAAAATATTCTTAAATGATTTTTATTCACTTTAACAAATTTTTGCTCCATACATTTTTAATCAAAAAGCTTTATCATCTGAATCTTGTGTATTTGACGTGGTATATATGATATGACTACTGTTTTATATTACTTTTAGAACATTTATAAGAAAAAATATTTTTTTTTTTGAAAAAAACTTTCGAAAAAATAAATTTCGCAGGCCTGTGTAATTGTTGGAAAGGTCGGAAAAACTCAAGCCACCTGGGATCTTTCATTGATAACCTCGATCGACAACACATGTAGGCATAATAAGCTCTACTACCTGTGCGAAGCCAGGGCGGGTCGCTAGTAAAAGATAATTTACAGTATAATTCTTCTAATTTTAATTTTCTGTGGTACATTTTGGTAGCAATGTTTAACTTCAGAACATTAAAGTTCTTTCTAAATAGTCTGCTGTCTCTCTCAGATTGTCTATTGCTCTGTATTGGTTTTTTTATATAGGCTGCTTCCTGATTATGGACACAAATCTCTTACTAGGAAATTAATTTGGACAAAAACTATTGGTTGACTTTTTAGATGTTTAATAGAGAATGAAAGAAATATTTATTCCTTGCGATACTTGCTATGTGTTACAAGTATTATACGCACTCACTTAGCTAAGTTAGAAAGCAATTTTCTCACAGAATAACCACTGCAACATTGAGATAATTATTATTCCTTTTTTTTAATAATCTTTATTCATGACCATAGACACGAAGTCTTTAAGAGACTTATTGCATAATAGGATGGGTTGCCAAATACTATATTCGTATCACAGTAAGAAACAAAAAGTTCATTTTATTTCTATTAATAGTGACAAATAATATGAAAACTAACTTATGCATAGATGTTCTGTGCAAGTAATCTGTTACAATATGTAATGTACAGACCCACTTTTGTTGTGTCATAAAAGTTTAGCTAAACCGAAGAAAAGAGTACTGTAATGCAATTATTACATACATTATTAAGGAATTGAGTAAAACTTAATGATTGTACTGAATGTTTAACAAAATTAGCTGTTTCCTATACAAGTGCAGTTGGATATAGCAGATAGAAATTTTGTATATTTTTTTACAGGCAGGTTGCAGGGGGTTTTAAGAATGATGTACTGAATACGTGATAACAGTTTGTGTGTCGGTGTCCCTTCCACCCAAGGATATGCTGCATCCTATTAGACAAGAAACCCACCACAAAATAGTCAACAACAGGCTAAGTACTCAAGCAGTTAATTATTATGAGGGAAATCTACACTTCCTTGTCATAAACATACAATTTAAATCATTTTCAAAAAGGTGCATTTTATTAATCAATTGTACATTGAACAAATGTTGAATGAAAAGTCACAAAGTGTTGTATACTTTGGTTTGGTTTTAATTCAATCATTCAATCAATCATACCATCAAATAGAATATGTCAATGAACCCAAAATGTATGCAGATTGCAGTATATATTAAAAAGAGAAAGTAAACTAATATTGCTCAGTTACAGTACTGTTAATTTACCCATAACCAGATGCTGATGGCTTGTTACAGATTGATAAAATAGAACATATTGCAAAGTGAAAGTAAACAAAGTGTCTCACCTCAGTGGCGTCTTCAGTAGCCTTGTAGGAAACTTCAGCAGATGAGAAGTTGAAGTAGCCGTATCTGCTGGACCTGACCGTTACGACGTGAGACACGTTGGTCTGCGGGGGTATCCTGTCGATGTGTGCCGTCAACTGTCCACCAACTACTTGGAATACTTCTGGGTGGAAACCATTGTCAACAAGCTTCACGTCCACAGCGGGAGCAGTACCGACGTTAAACAGCGTGTATTTCACTAGAATATCCATATTTTCTACCAAGTATTTGTTCAACACTTGCTTCGAAATAAGCAACTTCGCAATAGCTGGCTCATCTTCTGCGGTCACCGCAGTGGCGATGATGAGTATCAGGGATAACAGCTTGGCACTCATTTTGTCTGGAAATTGAAAATAAAGTTTTTAATTTTGGCACTAAAATAGGTTGCAGATTGAAGGTATTCAAACACGATAATTTTGAATGAAAATCGCTTGATATTTGCTTACATTGTTCAGGAATGGATGGAAACTATAATGTTTCTCATTTTTAAAGCGAAATAGCTTTTACTTACCTTAATTTACGCTTATTATTAAACAACTAAAGGCAAATTTGGTTGGCGCTGCAAAGACGATCGGTGACAGTCGTTCGTACGTGGCTGACGTTTCACTCCACGCAGTCAAAATTCTTGCCAGGAATAAAATTCAAAATACAGTTATTGTTGCGTTCATTGTTTGAAATTTAATCTTTAACTGTTTTATTCAAATGATATAAACACTTAAAAGGCATTGCATTTAATGTAATACGCAAAATTAAACTTGCAGTAATCTCACCATGAAATTCAGTGGATAAAATATTTTATGATAATGTTAGGAAAATGAGACCTAATAAAACATGAACGAATTTTATGCAACAACTGTCAAAAAATACGTGTTTGTTTTCTCTTAGATTGAGGATTTTATTGAAAATGGATTTCTGCGGAAATTCGAAATAGATTATTAGTATTGCATATTTATACATTAGTGTAGTAGTATTATACAAACTTGTGGTCATTTAAACTATGACAGAGAAAGAAGATGTTACCAATCAACCCGAAAAAGAACCATTAGATGACGAAGCCCTAGAAAAGTGAGTTTTCCGTGGTTCCGTCTTATTTAAATGCCGAAAACTATTTATGTTATTTCCAAATATACTATTGTGTTAAGACTTACATAAATTCCTAAAATTAGGCTATTAAAATTTTGCTAAGCAGAACCCTGTTTATGCAATTTATATTTACATACAGTCCTTCTACTTTCAGTAAATTGTGTAAGTTATGAATGATTATTTATTTGATGTAAGGAAAATATCATTTGTTTCAAATTAAATGTGCTGTGCGAATGTATTTTTAATTTACAAGCTGTCCTGGTATCAATTTTGGTAAATGTGTATTTATAAAATAATCTTATTTTTTAGGCTAGCTGTTGAAGAGTTATTACGAGAAGCTGTTCAAGGAGCTGCAAGAGCTGAAATAGTGGGACCCTCTGGTTGGATCAAAGCTCCCCAGAACAAAACCAATAAGCGTTTTTTAGTGAACACATTACGGAATGCTGTAACCTCCAATAAGTATCACTCTAGGCAGCGCCGACATTCACACAAATCTCCTAACCGTGAGAAACACCCAGAACCTTCCATTAAAAAAGACAGATCCAAAAGAAAACACTAAAATGGAAGAATATAGTGTAGAAAATGTATTGAAAACAGTCTTTGATGTCAATGAAACAAACTGGAAACCTTCTGAGAAGATTCCTCTTATATCCAAAGAAATAGAACAATTGAAAAATGACTTCAAGTCATTTTTGATCTCTACTGAATATGATATGTCAGCAATACTGCAGGAGAGTGTAGATTTATGTAATGAAACACAGAACCTAGCTGCAGACATGGAACTGTGTAAGCTGGAGATAGAGCAGGAGACTATGGCGGATGTGCTCAAATCTTTAGCCGATCGAGAACAACTACAACATGAGTGTCTAAAAGTCCTGTTTACTAGCAAAATAGTAGATGATGTAGTGCTCTGTGGGGAGTATGTTAACGAGTTTGATGATGGCAGGGAAGCCATGAGCTATTCAAGGTCTGTGGACGCTGTATATGATCTAATGCATCATGCTGACAATGCAGCTGAAGGATTCCAGAGTTTAGACTTATACAACAATATTAAACAGACAGCTACAGCCATCTCAGATAGATTACATTTTGATATGTACAAGGATTGGACCACAATGATTAATTGGAGTATACACGCCGGAACTCGAAAAACTACAATCACTATAAAATTAAAATTTGATGAACCCCTTGCTGCAGTTGATGTCCTCAATGCTCTTGATAGGAGTGGCAAGTTGGCTGACAAAGTTTCAGAGTTTTCTCTATTTATATTAAAAGATGTTCTTTTGCCCATAATACATGGTGATGTGTCTACGTATGCAGAAACTGAACAATTAATGACTATTACTAAGATGCACAAGAAGGATTTTAAGCCAAAGTTTGATACCGTTATAGGTAACTTGAGAGCAGTCATACATTTTTTGAGTAATACACTAAATATTGACTTTAAGCGAGACACCACTATAATGAGAATGGTTGGCAAAGAGATCTGTGAACCATTCAAAGATATATTGATAAAAGATTGTCTCATTGATACCATACCAAATAATTTAAATGATTTGCAGACCTATGGAAAAATAACGACAGAAATTAATAATTTCCAGAGGTTCCTACAGTTTCACAAGTTCGCTACTAAGAACTTCACAATATTGGATTACCTAGACGATCTTGATGTATTATTTGCTAATAAGTCAAGCATGCATTTTTTGGAGTCAGCAAGGGCTATTATGCTGAAGGATTTGAGTGCTACAATGTCTATTGGAGTGGAGGATATGCCGAATAAGGCACTAACATTAAAACCTGACCAAGAAGCTGCAGAGGCAATAAGTATTCTTGATAAAACTATCCCTAAGAGTATGTACTTCTTCCCGAGGTGCATGATCTCGAAGACGGCTCAGGAGCTGTTGGACTTGTCCTATGGGATTATGGAGCAAGCAGTGCAGTGCGGGAATGTGGTTTGCAAGAAAATGTACAATACTACTCGGCTGGTGTTCGAGATGTATGATGCTGTGGTACCATATCATCATGAAAACTATTTGCAAACCATTCCACACTATGTTGGTAAGTTTAAGAACATTCTTAAAAAGGAAAATAATTGTTAAGGATATAGGACCGGCAGAATTACTAAAAAAATCTTAATTTATTGAATGTCCAAAGTATAATTACGATACTAACGTGGTGTAAGTTAGTAAAAATGTGACATAAATAAAAAAAAATTCTCACCTTTGCTGTGGTAATAATAAATGCAGCTAACACATTCCCTACTAGTTCAATATACCAATCCTCTACTTCACTTGATCACATTCTCTCTATCTGCAGCCCTGTTCCACAACAACTGTATGTACCTAGCGCACAACCTGCAGATATTTGGAGACAAGTGGCTTAGCCTCATGAATCGCCGAGGATTGGACTATCCCATCGGTTTCGTGGATTTGGTGCAGAAAATCCGCGATCTAGGCTACAAGCACCTTACCATACATATGCAGCAACAAAGGAAGCAGATACTGGATAATATTAGGTCTTCAGGTTGGTAAAATATCTGAATCTGCTATGACTTTGACCGACTAGCCAATCATTGCTTTCGTTCGAGTTCAGGGGCCATCTTCAATGTTCATGGCATTTCGTGTATACCTGAGTTGCTCGCATTGAATCTATACTATAATATTATAAAGCTGAAGAGTTTGTTTGTTTGTTTGCTTGAACGTGCTAATCTCAGGAACTACTGGTTCGATTTGAAAAATTCTTTTAGAATTGGATAGCCCATTTATCGAGGAAGGTTATAGGCTAAAATTTCACGCGGACGAAAGTCGCGGGCAACAGCTAGTATATTATACAATGCAATCGTGCACCTGCCGTATGGTCATAGAAATTCCAAGCTTTTTGTTGATTTAAGTCCAATTATTGACTGCCAAAGGAAGAGTTCCGATTCATAGGTTATATAACAAACTGTAAGGCTGATTATAAAATAAACGTTATTGACATTTTTGCCAACTTGTCGCCGACTACAAATGTGGCCAGATACCCGATAATCGGTTTTTACAAGGTTTTTACGACTAGTGAGCTACTATAGACCGACCGCTTTAATGAGGCCTCGCGAAGGTATCAATTTAAATGGAATATTCTGAAAGTTGATCACGTATTGGTTCAATTAGTATCGTAATACCTACGTGGATTATGGTTATTTTAAAGCAAATAACCTGTGGGATATTGTTAGGACTTTGTGGCCGCTTATTGTGCCTTTGATGGGGCAAGGTGGAGGAGTCATTAAAACGGTCGGTCTATAGTCGGTAAATTTCTAAAATCTAGCATTAATTAATTAATTTAGATAAATGATAGTATGGCCAATTACTTAGAGTTCAGTCCTGGTCTGTGTCTATCTTGCCTGTAATATCCGTTAGCTGGGCTGATGATGACCTCACTCTCGTTTCCACACAAATCCTGGTTTGCCAAAACTTATTTGACTGCACTTTGCTATGCAATGGTTTTGCTTCAAATTACACCTAAGTTAGCCCTTATAGGCTTTGTTTGGCTACAGCTTCAGAAAATGAAAAAGAATGAAGCAAATGCTAAAGCTAAATATTTTATAAATTTCATACTAGCTTTTTTTCTCAAAACATCACGCCGGTAACCCCTGAACGGTTAGGCAGAGGTGTAGCTTGCACCCACATTTTGCCAGTTATGTTTTTAAGTCCTATGTAAGCCAAGCCGATTAGATAGCCGGGGGCGAGCCTATTACCATCAACCGGGCACAAATCCAGCCTCCGTGGCTGCTTCTGAGAAATTCCTGATGAAAAATCCAATAACACTTTGCCCGGCCCGGGAATCGAACCCAGAACCCCTTGCTCGCCAGTCGCGCTTGCGACCAGTAGACCAATGAGGCAGTCAACTTGGGTCATTTCATTCATGCAAGGAAAAAAGCTATTCCCATATCAGCATGAGTAATTCTTTAATAGCTAAAGCTGCTGTAAAAAGTCTGCAGATATGATAAACAGGAATGACTGACTAAACCCTTTTAAAAATGTGAATATCAACTCTAGTGGATGCTTCTAAAGCACCCGTAGTGTACGAGGAAAATGTAGGTAAAAGAAAACAGTTAAAGTTTCAGTTGTAAAATGTTATACACGTGGCCTTCAAACACGTGATTTCACTATAATTTAACGTCGACGTAACGCATCGCTGGCATTGCTTTGTTTAATAAAATCTAATGTAGATTAAACATATAAATTAACTTACCTGGTTTCGATAGGATCTTTTATTATAGAAAATATTTAATGAATAAGATATTTATATAATGAAAAAGATATTGGCCCCAGAAACGTGATATTTTTTTTTGATACAGTAGGGCTAATCTACCTATTTAAATCATTGTAGACGAGATTTTCATACGCATGAAAATAACCTAACCCCATTCACTTGTTTCAGATCTCAACTGCATTGTCGTGAAAGACGTGTTAGGCGAAAACGCAGAGTCGGCCATCCGACAGTGCCTGCGACAGCTGCATTTACTGAAGAACGTCTGGATTGGAGTATTCCCGAAGAATGTCTTTACAAGGTAAACTCATGACTTCACGCTTATTGCCAACAAACAGTGAGTGTAGTGCCATCATCATCATCATCTTCCTGCTATTGTCCCATGTTACTTGGGGTCGGCGCAACACGTTTTTGTCTTCCATTCTCCCATGTCAACCGTCACGCTGTCATTTACTCATTTTTCTTTCATTTCATTCCTCACACAATCCATCCTTCGTTTCCTTGGTCTTCCTTTCCCTCTCCATTAATTAACATTAATATTCACCACTATTTAATCACATGAAGACATGCTGCGCCGACCCCAAATAAATTGGGATAAGGGCAACAGAATGATGTCTCTTTTAGTCACATGCGATTCGTCCCTCCTCATCACATGTCCATACTAAGACAGTCGATTCCATTTCAACATTTCTGTTTTCTGTGTTTTTTTGTATATTGACATCTGTACTTTTGTTTACCTATGTTCTACAAATAAAAATATTTGAATTTGAATTTGTAACTGGCGCAAGTTTCAAACTTCCTCTAATATACTGATTCCTTACTTTATCTATTCTTTTTCATTCATTTTGCCATCAACCCGGCACAAATCCAAACTCCAGGCTACTATTGAGAAATTCCTAATAGAAAAAACCAATAACACTTTACCCGAACATGGGAATCGAACCCAGGACCTCATGCTCGACTGTAGCGTAGTAATAGCTTTCTTTCATTCATAACTTCTTATGGATTGCGTTATGAGAGTTTGTTGTTCACTCACGAAAGTTTTCGGGATAGGAATGGTTGTTGTGTTGGGCGCTACTTCTTTTCGACATTAGAAAATGGTAGAAGGGTAAGCATTTAACTCTGGGTTATGTTGCTCTTAAAAAACTGCCAAATCTCAACCTAAATTAAATGAATTTACCGCCTTTTCATGTAACTTAAACATGGATGTTTTCTTTTTTTTTCAGACTTATGGCAACCTTAGTCAATATGTTCTTGGACGAGTTGATTCACCGGGTTTGCACCGTCGAAGACATTTCCATGGAGATGGCAACACAGCTCACTGACATGTACTCCATTGTTGTACGCAAGGCTCCACAGCTCTTCCAGGTATTTTTTTTTTCAGCAATACTCCTTCATGAATTGTAAATAAGGCGATTTTATTGACTGCAATAACTATACTAATATTATAAATGCAAAAGTAACCTTGCCTGTCTGTCACCATGACAGACACGAAAAGTTACTTTTGCATTTTCGCAATTCACTTCAGAGCAATGTATCTAATGTATAATATTTTATCATTCCAGGCCCCAGAAGAAATAGAACAGCACGTCCAATCCTGGATCAAGCTCCAAGAGCTGATCTTCATACTAGGCGGCTCCCTCAAGGACATAGAGAACCACTGGAAAGACGGCACCGGTCCCTTAGCCATACACTTCAGAAACGAAGAACTCCGAAGCCTGATCAAAGCCCTCTTTCAAAATACGCAAATGCGTGCCAACCTATTATCCAAAATAAAGTAAAATAGAAATAAAAACAATTCTCAGTGTTGACGTCAGTATCTCTATCATAATATGGTGTTTAATCGTTCAAATGTGTCATTTAATTTAATTTACGATTTTAAACATTTGTGTAAGATTTGATGTTACTCACAAAACTTGAATAATTTAAATTGTAAAATTATCCTAATAAATGTTTACAGATGCATAGCAGAACATATCAGCTGTACTCATTTGTTTCGATGTTTTGGCAAAAAAATGATTTTTAAGTTATTTTTGTGTTTTTTATTTTCCCGTTTTTTCTTTTGTCGAATTTTAATTAGACTTTATTTGTCCCTCCTATGATTTGATTTACATAAGGCCCGGACTCCACTAAAGCGGAGACGAGACGAGAGGAGAAACAGATGTGTTGTAACAACTCCTCTCGGAGCAGTAGTATTACATAGCGGAAACGAGAAGAGTGACGCTTCAAATGGGGCGACAGGCTTCAAACAGGGTCCGCTCATGAAATGTGATATGGCAATACTGTTGAATGTCCGGTCACTGTCGCTATCGTGTCTGTTGTACACTCTAATCAGTTAAATGATAATTCCATACCAATATTATAAACTGTAACTAGGTTTGTCCGTCACCTTTTTACACATAGGCTGAACGTATTTGTATGTTAGCACAGGGATGTATCCATGACCTAGGTACCGGTAGTAGTTCATACCCGCGGGTAATTTCTACACTGGCGAAACTGCAAATAACTTGGTCATATAATAAATTCAAAGATAATAAACACCATTCCCTTCTTTGAGTCGAGCAGTCGGGTCTAAAATTAAGAAAATAAAAGTGTGTACACCATAAGAGCAAAAGTAAACATTGTAATTTTTATCTCCGATTCATTGATTTATTAAAATATATCAATGCTCCGATTCTATCATACAGGGCTTTTCTTGCATAATATCGCTGTGTCGTAATGTTGCTTAAAAAAGAACGTAAACGTCAAAAGAAAGAAACGTCAAAACTGGTCAACTAATCAACAAACTCAAGACTCAAAATAAAAGTCGATTGTTGTTTTCCGCCATATAACCTAAAAAAATTAGAACATTTTAAAGAGTTTCTGTTTGAAAATGTTCTAAATTATAACTAAAATGAACACCGTTAAAGTGTTGTTACGTAACAGGAGTCCAATTGTATTTGCACACCGCTACTATGCCACTACAAAGAAGAAAATTCCGGACCCTGATGAAGAGGAATCACTTCCAAGTAATTACTCTATTCAATCGGTATTATTTAGTTTTTGATGAAATTATGTAAAGCTTAACTCTAAGTGTTTAAAATATATTTGTCGTGTTTTCTCATCTAATGTTTTGAAACCTCGAAAACCATATTCTTTTACTTAGCCTGTCGATGGCCTGATTGATATTCTCAAAACCATAATAAAGTTTTAATTTACAACACATATTCACCAGTGCTGTATGACTATGAGTTGGTATAGACAGCAATAAAAAAAAGTAATATTAACGTAAGTAAGTAGTAGTAATATTATTAATTCTGCCTTTCCATTTTAGTTTTCCAGTACCCCACAAGCAAGTCCTCAGACCGGAACATGTACACATGGGGACTTGCGGAGACTGGTGCACTAGGCATTCATATGCCACGTGGCACTAAGGGCAAGAAGCAGTACAGGAATAACTTGTCACTCTGTTGGTACCCTATGAGGTCTGCCTTTGCAGAGAGATTTGATGTAAGTTCAATGATCACTTCGATTAGCACTTAAAACAGGACATTTACCATGTTTATTATTTGTTTCGAGTTCATGTCGCTTGCAACAGTTGCTTGCCGAAATATCAAATCAAATGATAAACATTGTAAATTTCCCATTTAAAGTGCTATTGATATTGTTAGTGACCACCTTTAAAAACTTAGTTCGAAGAAGTTCAGAATTTAACTGAGACACACAAGTTACATGACATGCAACACCATGCAGCAGGCCTGTAACTTAAAAGGGTGAGTCAGAGGTGTAACTTTACAGTAAGTGCACACCCACATTTCAACATTTATGTTTGAGTAACATACAGTAGGAATGCGCCTATTAGCCATAAATCTGACTCCAGGTTGTTTCTGCCAAATTCCCATTTTAATTGAAAAACACAAGTGCAGTACAAATTCTGTTATTAATGATTACATTTTCAAATTATTGCAGGTTGAACACATAGCTGCAGGGTATGGCTTCACAGTGACTTCTATAAAGACAAATGAGCAACACAAAGTTTTTGGCATGGGCATTAATACAGACTCACAGATTGGCTATCATGCTCCACGCATTGGTCATCCACTTGAGCTGTTGCTCAGTCCAGCGCCAATATTCCTGCCTTACAAGTCCTTAGAGACTAAGGTAATTTGTACACCAATTAAAGGTATTATAAGCCCAAGGCACCTGCCCAAATGCTGACTAGCAAGCTTATCTGTTATAGTAAAAAAAACGAGGCTCTGGCACTCCTAGGTTTGGCTAGTCAAACCTCAGGTCTAATTTATGTCTAATCCTAGGAGAGACCAACTTGGACAGTTCAACGCCGAAACTCAATATGATTAAATAGGATTTTAAACTATCATGGTCACTGGTCTATGGTCATATCGGGAACTCGACAAAAACAGTAAACATGGTAAATATCCCGTTTCCTGTCTAAGTAATAATGATTAAATAGGAGTTTGGCTAATAAGTTAACTTGACATAAAAGTAGGTAAATATCAATATTTTGCAATAAGGCGTAGTCGACGAAGCTTCGCTGCGCGGGGCTCCTGATCCCCATCGAACCTAGCCTGTTCGAGTCTGGGTAGCCCGTCCTCAGTGCATCCTAAGTTTTTCTTGTTCTATTAATTATCTACTCCTTAGGCCAAATTGCGAACACTGTTTTCCGCTTGATTTTCCAAAGGCCAGCAGCAATTTTAACAAACTGCGCTGGCAGCTAATATGTAAAAAGTAAGGTACTTCTAGGTTTGCCTAGAAATACATCAGACAAAGGCAGAAATTGGAATATATTTTTGGGTTCGCCAAAAGGCGTTCGTCAAACCTAGGATAAATCAGTCATTCCGCGAAGAGGGTACAGAAATAATCGATCTTTGACTATCTATTTTTTCGCTCAAGAAACATAGAAAAGATTATAATAGGTCCAGTAAAAGGGATCATCGCTGACTATTCACGCCCCCGCCGCCGCCGCAGGCGAGAACTCGATCTCAAAACAAACATGTTTTTTGTTGCTCTCTTATCGTTAATCACCCGCGCTAAAACTTTTACCCTTGCTTAGTTTTCTTTGGCAATATTTGATATTGCCTTAATTATCAAACATTCTACAAATCAATTCAAATACTTAAATTGCACAGGTCATCGGCATAGACGCGGGTCGCGCCCACACGGCAATACTTACAGACCACGAAGGAGTGTTCACAATAGGAAACAATGCATACGGCCAGTGCGGACGTAAGATAAACGCGAACGAGGAAGGAAGCATGGTGTCTTACAATATCAAGCGGGTGGGCAAGGAGAAGATAGCCAGCGTGTGCTGCGGGCAGGATCATACGTAAGTACGTTGGGTTTGTAGATCACCATTTTTCCATTTGCCATGATAAGTTGTAAGTTACAAGGTTTGTAACTTTAGTCCAAATGATGCACACATATATATATATATATTATCATAATATACAATATAGTATACCAATGACATTGTCAAATAAAATAAGAAACATAAAATATTTATGAAAGTAATACTAATGAATTTTAAAATGCATGATTTTTGTCCCGAATTACCACAGTTTCCCTAAATTCTAACAAACTTTTAAAACGTGACAACACCATCTTCGGTATAAGTATGTCATGTTCGATCGTCAATTGTTTTTTTATGACGTCATTACCCGAAAAACGACCACGATTCCATTTTTAATTGCCCACAAATTAGCAAAAAAAACTATAATTCACTTTTCCCATATTCCTTGTCTGATTGCCTTCTTAGGCCAATCACTTAGTAACGAGTCCAAATAGTCACGCCAGGGCTTTTTAACGGCCTCGAAATATTAGAAAGGCAAGAGGGAGGAGGCCTTTGCCCAGCAGCGAGACAAAACAGACTAACATAAAAAAAGAAGAGCACCAATAAAGATTTGTATCGTAGTTCTATCATACTTAACGATTTTAACCCTTCCATTTTATTCGTTTTCCGTTTTGTTTCATTTAATCAATAACAATTACATTGTCTGAATGTTACATAAAAAAATATAGTCAAATAGCAAAAAATAAAACAATGTCAGCATAATAAATTCATTAAAATATTTAAAAACATATCATATAAAATAATCAACAATTTTCAAAAAAAAAAAAGATCATAACTACAATTTAAATTTAAATATTAACACCAATGTAATCCTGACAATAATACGTTGTATACATTATGTTTCAGTATGTTTGTAACAGTGAGCGGCAAAGTGTACGCTTGCGGCTGGGGCGCGGACGGTCAGACAGGAGTCGGTACATACGACAACCAGGCAATACCTGCCCCAGTGAAGGGCGATATTACTTCAGAGAAAATCGTGAAAGTCGCATCTACTTGCGATTGTGTGCTGGCGTTAAATGGTGGGTATTTCGACTTAGGATAATCAGGGAGGGTATGGGCCATAATCCACGCGGGCCCAGTGCGGGTTGATGGATGTCACATGTCTTGGAACTTGTTCTTGTTTAGCTTCCCCATTTTGACATCATTGGTGATAAAATAAATTCACAAAGTGATAGGGTTGAACTCACGACCTATAACTCGTTAACGCGGAGCCAATACCACTGGGCCGACACTGCTCTGCTCTACCCGGACTTGAATAGCTGAATCTAGCTCCTATCACACACAACACACGTCATGCAGTGAAAGTTTACATTTTACCTTCCACAGATGCTGGTGAACTGTTTGGCTGGGGCAACTCTGAGTACGGTCAGATCCCGATGGCGTGCGGCGCACAGCAAGTCAACGTGTCGTACTCTCTGCGGGAATTCACGCGTGGCTTGGGCAAGATCATCGACATAGCGGCCGGTGGATCATTCTGTTTGATTGTCAATGGTGAGTAGAGTGTATAACTTTAAATATGCACGGTAAGCATACGCGAATGAACATTAGAAGTATTAAACTTTTGATCAAAGAGAAGGAGCCTATAAGAATATGGGTTCATAATTATTCAGTCTAAGAAGTCTGGGAATAGACCACTAAAATGGCTTTAATTTACAGCTTGAATATTTGAAGTCAGTCAAAATTATAAGATTTTCACTGAATAAGTGTTTGTTTCACAGAGGCAGGTGACGTGTTCGTTTGGGGCTACGGCTTGCTGGGGCTTGGCCCCGAAGTGGACTACTCAAAAAGACCAAAACAGATACCATCTCCCTTGTTTGGACGCAATGAATTCAACACAGAGGCTCGGGTAGAAAAAGTAGCTTGTGGCATAGGACATTTAGCAGCAGTAACCAATGATGGACACTTGTATATGTGGGGCAGGAATAGACAAGGCTGCCTTGGTCTAGGTTCTGGTAAAGACCAACACTTCCCATTAAAAGTATCCATTCCTGGACATGTATTAAAGATCATCTGTAGTGTTGACCATTCTGTGGCTGTTTGCAAGCCATTCACGTAATTTGTTAATATTTTAAGACTGTTAGTAGTTAATAAATGTATTTCTAGTTATCCTATGTTGTTTTATTTTTAAGTGATTACAGAAATGCTAGCAAAAGTTATTACAAACTAGAATTGAAATAAACTAGCTTCACTTGGATACCTATTTATAAAGCTTTAGTGGTGCCAAAGTGAACTAACCCACATCAAAATTACTCTCATTTTCCCAAGAATTGTTTTCATTTTTAGTTAACACTCCACTGATTCATTGTAAATTTGTTTCAAGCATTCACGTTTTGCAGTCATAATATACATATACAATTCTCTCATTTTGGGTTAGTTTGACATACATATCAATACAAATAAATAAAATTGTAACATCAAAATAACAGCTTTTTACTGAATACATATGAAAATATATATGGCAAAAAAAACTCAATATAAAACTGTTCAGTGTTCAACCTGAGAATTGAACTCAGGATATCATGTTCACCAGTAGCTCTTGCAACCCCTGAACCAATGAGGCAGACATGATATTACTGATGGGGAATATTTAATTTACAGCATCATGTTTTGATTATGAGAATGTGAGACATGGCAGACTTATTTTGGTTGATCTATGAATAACACATAACTTTACTTAGTAAATATACTAGAGCAGCTTATAACTAAAACTTAGAAAATATGACACACAGTGAATCGTGTTCCCACCAGGGTATTACACTTTTCCAATGTCCATTGTATTTAAATTCTTATTGAAAGGGAGAGTCCCCAAAAGAATTGGTGGGCTCCCCCGATCAATACCACATTGACTATTGTTTACATTCATCGTGAAATGGGTCCAAGGTACGAAAGTCTCGCCATGCAGGAGGAAGTAGTGATGTGTGATGAAGATGGGTATTACATCTCTTGCATTTTTCACTAAAGAGATTTACGTAGCTATGCAACCATGTCATGAATGAACGCACAGCCAGTTCCGGTAATGTTGGAGAATAAAAGTGTAACATAGCAGCGTGTGCATTCTCTGTTACTTTTCTGAAGACATGATGTCGGGACTCCGTCCATAGATCCAATGATTCACCATATCCTTTGACCATGACCCACTCCATGAGCAGCCCTTTGAAGGCGACTACAGCTTTTAGCACATGGCTCAAGTTGATCTGCACAACTGCATTACTTGCAAATGGTCTTGATATAGTTATCTTCATGTCACTGTATGACCTATCAATGTTGTTAATAACATTGTCTACTTGTAGAGGCGCGACGTTGTGGTTACTCTGCAGTTTCCCGCGTCGCTTCGTACTCCCTGAGTTTATGTACGAACGTTTGAGCGAGTTTTGGCTCAGAAGTGTGTGTGCAAAGGAACTGTACTCGTGAATCTTATCAGTCCATTTGTAGCTATTTACTAGTTGAGTATAAAGCGCTTGCCGGTCTTGTGTAGTCTCCTGGCTCAGGTATGTCGTTGTGCCCAAGTTAAAAGGTGCTGTGGGTATCGGGAGGCCATTTACAGTCTGTTCCAAGTCTCGCAGGTTAATATTCACGTTGTTTAACAGTTCTTGAAGCTCTAAAAGGAACTTATCTTTGCCATCTTCGCCGTGGTCCGCGCGCAATCCATTGGAAAGTGTTTCGAACACGTGACTGACGCTGGATCGCAGTACTCGAAGTGAGCCTAGCGCAGAGTTCAATTGATCCACATTTATCGTGGTATTATTCATCTTGAGAAGTGTTCAATGCTTCTCACGATACAGTAATTAAGTGTAAACAGGCCGAAGTGACAAAGCCAAAGTTCGTCTATTTTGGTGACACTGACAGCACAATATTCTTCATTTGCAATTTGACAATTTCGCATCGGTGTTACCATAACTGAATTAACGTGTAAGAAAATAACTGTATAAAGTATGAGAGTAGGTGGCTAGGTTAATCTCATATCATAATTTAAGGCGGTATTTTTTTACAACCCTTTGTACTTCTCTAAATCCACGATTAATATTTGCTTTTCTTTTGGTCATGCTAAGTTTACGCGAACTCATAAGACAGCGACATCTCTTGGCGGGTTACCCTTCAATATTTGTTACTATTTGCCACTTCACTTACTTAGTTTTGAAATTGGAAACGGAGTCAAAGCTCCAAGAAGTAGGTAGATATAAGTCATCTGTTTTTGTGGTAAGTAGGTATGTAAATCTATTAAATCCAAGCTTTTGAATGTTGTCATTTTACATGCGTTTATCAAGCCTTCTTCTTAACTTTTCTGATTGCATTGCGAGTGCCAAAGTAGCTAGAGCGAGGGGGAAGGTTTATTTAGGCAGGTAGGTGAGTACTTAAACCAAATGCCACTGAGACAAACAGCATAACTCTGGAATAGTCTAAAAAATGTATGTAGAAGACTTCAATATCGTAAGTAGGAATGTACACATTCACTTTTTTGCAAAGTTGGCACCAGTAATCATCGTTATAACATTTTTATTGGATATTTTGTCTGATAAACTGGTTACCTAAGTAGCTTTTGCGGAAAAATGTGTGTACATTCTGACGCTCCCGCCTATCTACCGATGCGTTCTTCCATTACAGTGCGACTCAACTCCAAATTTTGTATGCAAATGTGAGCAGTTTCACAGCAGCCATCTTCCTAAATTAACGTTAAGCTTTTTAGGTGTTCAAAATGGCTATATTTAATAAAAAGATTATACTGTTTTGATAAGGTTGGGTAACAGTTTTTTTTTTCTTTTTTCGAGTGTGGACGTGTGGGAGGAGTCTCTACTTTTGTTTTAAATTCGCATTTGAGGCAATGCTTGCTTTTGTAATTACGAATTAACGTTTGGAATATGCCTTTATTCTTTTTGAATATTTTGCTTTCGAACATTTACAGAGGTTGCCAACATTTACAGAGATTGTTTTTTACAGGTTGTTGTGAGATTGTTAGTAGGTTTTTCTCGCATCTATAATAATACAATAGGTAGTCTGTAGAGTTAAGGCCGTCTTTTGTTTGTCATGTTAATTTACCTACTTACACTTTATCGAGAAATACCTTTTCAATCTCTCCCAAGCCCGAACGTTGTATTTTAGCAAGCGCATTTAAAATTCTAGGCTAACTCGCTCACAATAACGACAAATACGCATTGTACGCACGGCGGCCAGTCAAGCTATGCAAAACCAAATTAAGCTGATCTCTCATCGTACTAGAAGCTCATACAAAGCGAAGTCAGGTTATACTGGTTATGTATAGCTTGATGTGCCGCCGTGTGTACAAGTTACGAGGATTGTCAGCCGGTTTTATTAACGTTTGCTGTCGCCTAAAAGTTTAGGTTCGCTTTTGATTTGAATTACAACTTTTTCGACCGGCTCCGGGAATTATATTCAACATTGATGGCTTGTTGCTACTCTTGTTGGTTTAAAAATGTGCAGACAGGATTTTGTTTTATAACGTCACTTCTTATAGAGTTCATCATGGTTATTTTGGCGCGTGGCCATAGTGGGAACTAACGCCGCGTGCTGACAATGTCATTAAAGCATCAAAAGTGCCATGACGCACTATATGACAGAGGTGATGAGAGGTGTCAGATTAGTGTATTTGCGGCGCCTCATATAACCTCGTACACCCTCGTTTTTGGTAGCGCGTGAACGCGCGTATACTCGCGCCTTTTGTTACACGAGTGAATCGCACGAACGTTGACACGCTTATTAGCTCGCATAAGCGAGAGCCACGCGAGACGCGTCTGCGCGCCCGATCATACCTCAAAACACGCGTGTTCGATTTTTTGAAGCGCGTAATGTGGCGCGCACGTTTGCACGTAAGCCGGTACAGGCTTTATATGCGCCACAAAATACGCTCGTCTGAAACCGCTCTTAATCATAACTTGCCATTTATGTTTAGCTTACCTTTCCCGAGCACCTATCTATCAAAATAAGTAAGTAACTAAGTAGACAAATAGCAAGTAATACTAACTTGGTCTTCTTCTTGGTCGATCGCTGATCGTGTGTTCATATTATATGCCTTTTCTAAAGCTGGCTTTCATTCAGACCTGTGAGTAAGTAGGTACAATGTCCGTTTGCTAGCAATCTTGGCGATAAAGTTGGCCGTTTATTTACCTATTCATAAGGTTAATTTCCTCCTCAGTTAACTTTAATACAAAAAAGCCAGCTCGTAATATCCTTATTGCGAGTTAGTATTCATCGTTGCAATAGCATTACAGTTAGCGCATAATACCGAAGTTTTCAGGTATACAATAGTTTACCTGAAAGTCTACAGTCCGCGAAAACATTACCTATGTGTATTTAAAGCTAGATTAAAGTCATTGCTATTAGAAAAATGTTATTATAGTATTCTAGAATTCATGGAAGATAAGAAGTGGAAGTAGAGTTCAGAATATATGTAAATATGTGTAAATCTTACTTCTTACTAATATTATAAATGCGTATAAGTTTGTGAGGATGGATGGATGGATGGATGTTTGTTGCTCTTTCACGCAAAACCTACCGATGGCTACAGATGGTTTATGACATGGAATAACACATAAGAAACTTTTTATCCCGGTAGATGATCCCGTGGGACAGTTACCGAACTCATGCGCGCAAAGCCACGGTCACAAGCTGGTTATAATATAAAATATACGTAAAATGTAGAAATAAGTTTAATAGATGTAATTTAACAGGACTGGCGAAATGTGGGTGTACTATTACACCTCTGCCTAACCATTTGGGGATTACAGGCGTGCTATTTGATGTAATTTAAAGTTCCTAATCTTCGTGATCCCATGCAATATTTATGTTAAAATATTTACTAGTTTTAAGTAAACGTGCTGGGCCCTAACAGGGCCAGGCCAGGCCTTGTTAGTTTTATAGTTAGCATGTAACTGTGTGTAGATCGTGCAATTAATAAATAACCAGTTTTTGAGCCAGCAATGCAGCTACAGAAACTTGTATTAGTTTTCAATATGAAATAGATAAAAGCAAATGTACACCTGCTGTGGAGTTATATTCCATACCAGCGCTTCCCGATGCAAATAAAAGCATCGAATGAAAGTGAAAAATATTATATTTTCCGCTCTATTTTCCACGATCGTTCATGGTACAGGTACCTGCTCACTTTATTTTCAAATGGATATCGGAAAACCATGTTGAATTGATAAATCAACAGAGTACCTATGGAAGAAGATGGCTGACCCTAAATAAATTGGGATAAAGGCAGGAGACTGATGATGATGAATTGAGATACCAAAATACAACCTTAGTTTTTGTTTACCCACCATAAACGTTGTAGGTGGTCACGGTACTCAGCATTTATAACCTTTTTTTACTATGACACGAACACTGAAATCGGGAAAAATATCAGTTCCCTACATTTTGACGATTTACCTAAACACAAATTGGATTAGGACAACTGATTTTTTCGCCCCCGTGCTGCTTTTGAAAATAAGAGGAAATCACGAATGTAACATATAAACATATTAGTCTATGGATGTATGTTTGTAAAAGTAAAAAATATTGTCTATGGCCTCTTCCGTCTGGCTCGTTTAACCTAATCGGCGCTGGTCCCAATAAAATATAATTAAAGTCAAGAAGTCGTCTTATTTCCAGAATCCTGTTTGTTTTCACCAGAACCCAGGCAGCTCTAAACGTAATAACGAAATTACCAATACAACAAGCCCTTAATAACAATATTTTTTTAGGTTAGACCCAAATATGGACCGTGAGCGAGGCAAAAGAAGTATGTAAGGACTATAAGCAGGTGGCGTTCTATAGTTGCATAAGAAAAAAACGCGGAAGTTTCTGTAGATTTATATGTATAAATATAATTGCTGCTATGCCCTAAGAATGTAGGCATTTGATGGTCAATTTTCATATTGTATTCATTCATTATACAAGTGTGCCCAAATCCAGACTAATTTCAGAAACAACAGACAGATTCCTCATCCATAATGGAATCAATTTTCAACGAGACATACTTATTATGATTCTGCACGACTCTCCAAATAATAACCCTTATTTAATGTAGGTATGTTTATGTTAGGGAAATATTACCCGAGTAACACGTAACAATCGTGCGACAGACAGACGGACAGGTTCTGACATGGGGTTACATGGGGCTACATCGACCCTAGCCGTTGGAATATCAAAAAAGATAACCAAAATGAACGTTATGTCGATGTATTATTGAGTGTGTTTTGATTTTGAATTTGTGTTTTGAGAAGACTGCCATTAAATTCTTATAATTTGAAGCAGATTCAACGTATAATGTTCCTAATGCTGGGATACATGTCTCCTTCTTCGATTTGAGATGCATTTGATTTTTAACACGCTTCATTTGTTAGCTTCACCTGTAACTAACTATGCAAAAAAATCTTAGTCGTAAAATTTGACCCATTTCCCAGTTTTTGATTGAGCTGTTAATGCATACAACAATGTATAGTTAGCTAAGTGACGTCATTCTAAATCCAATATGGCTGACTCTCAAAGATGGCGGACTAATTATTTTTTATGCATTTCCATGATATGAGTATCAAATGAAAGGGTTTGCTGAGAAGAATATGAGAAATAAAATGACGTCACTCTAACCTGTGTTTTTTTTAACTTTAGTATTTTATTTGTTCTTTACAAAGATTGTTTTCAAAACGGTAAAAAAGCACCTCCGCCGCCGCCGTGAGGAAACCGGCATGTCATAGAACTCAAGATTAACGTGACATTCACCAACCTGAAGATAGAAGGCCAGTGTTTCACTCATTTCATTATACTTAATGTCATATCGAGCTACAAAGCTGAACTACGTAACACATTCTCTCCTTACGCGAATGCGCTATAAGGCAATAACCATCTCGGTTAATAGGCAGTTAGCGATCACACGCTACCCATTCTTTAGGTTAATCCCTTAGTCGTCTTTACGATACCCAGCGTGTGCAGTGATCGTATTTGTAAACTGAGTATTGTTATGATATTATTTTAGTGAATGGCTGATGATAACGGTTTTCGATGGATGTTATTGATTATATCATCGGGTTGACGAGGCACATATTGTGCAAGAATTAAAAAAAATATCTCGGGAATTGATAGAAATGCAGAGACAAAATGAATTATATCAGAATTCCAAACAAGTCATTTTCACGTAGCGATATGCTACGGCGTAGCACAGACCAGCTACGTCGTAGCTCCAACGTACCATGACGTTTGACAGTGGTATTTAAATATCTGTGGTTACGACCAAGATTTACTATACTAATCTAATCAGTAATTTTGAAAACCCATGGAGTTATTGACCTCTTGCGAATAAGATAAAATGCGAATACAATAAAATCACACGAGTAACCCACAACACTAACTCAAAACAAAGCTAGAGGAATGTTCACAAAATTTCATCTGGTATTATTGCATTTTACATGTCGAAGACGCAATTTTTCACTTTAGAAGATGCCACACGTAACTGCTTGAGCGCGCATCATGAAAATCCATCTGGATAGTTTACCTGCGTTTTATATGAGGCACAGACGCGGCGGAGCCTCGCCGACGAGTATGGAAATGTGTAGGATTTGTGCAGCAGAGTGCCCCGGCAGGCATAATGTGCAGGCTTTAGTCCCGCGGTTATAATTTTGAGCTTTTTTTTTTTATTAATGGTTGCGTTTAAAATTAGAATCTTGTTTTTAAATAAAGAATTAAGCGCTTTGTTTCTACATCCAGTCATGGCCATATCGGTTTATCTTTGCGTGGAATATAGGTCGATCATTTCCTGGCATCACATTTGCTACGTGAATCTATTTACTTGCACTGGCTTTCGAGTGATTTTTTCAGTTGTCATTAAACCTTGATTTTGCAATTAACCCTTTTTTAACTCTTGTGACCTCAACAGGGTGTAAACGGATTTTTATGATTTATGAAGCTGTCAACCAAGAATTCTGTAAAAAAAAATTGCTGGGAAACAATTTTTTTTTTTGGGGTGCAAAATCACGTTTTACGGTATAACTCAATGTAACGCACTCTACACATTGTGCTGATAGATGCATTGAATAGTACGAGGGTCATGGAGGTATTTAAAGAAAAGTTATAACAAAAAAAAAAAAAGTTGGAAGTTTGACCCCCAATATCTCCGGAACTAGAAGGTTCCCAGATATAGTCTAGAACAAAAAAATATCGCAATGACGGAGTAAACAAGTGCTTTTCAGCTTCGTTAAGGGTACTTTTACACCCATTATTTGAGGAATATTTAACGCTTACAAGTAAAATCGATATCAAAACAATCGTACATCTATTTTTAGTTTCATTGAAATATCTTCAAATGAAACCAGACAGTCGTATAATGTCGGTACCTAAAACTAAAATTACATTGGTTTGAGACTACATTTAGCATTATTTATTCATGTAATTTAAATTTCACGTTTTTTATGTGTAGAACAAGATGAGATTAAGAAGAACATGATGATGATGATGATGATTTCTGAGAATTACACTATTCATTGTATGAGCTATTTCAAATAAATCTTTTAGTCGTATACACTGATGGATCGTAAATTAATCAGATTACTATAAAAAGAAAATCTAAACGCACCAATTTCATATTTTCCATTCACACGTTTCCAATACTTCCCTCTAAACGTGCGATATAGCTCGATTGAGATATATTTTTATGTGGCATCACTGAGAGCCTGATCGCTACTATAAACTCGCAATGGGCACAATTCGCACAAAGTCCACGGCTCAAGCTTAAATTTTATCATAGAGGGCAGACGGTCATTTACCCCGTTCTTGTTTTGAATTTACTTTGTTTATGGTAACAATAATTGTTTTTTTTACCGACCGTGTCTTTTTCCTTTTGTCCAGAGTTGCCGTAATATATTTTCTTTACGTAAAAATACACTGAACAGCGATGCTCGATCTTCACTACCGGAGCAGAGACACTATCTCTATGTGGCCAGTCAAGATAGAATGTAATCTATTTTTCCTTGACCTAATATTTTCTTCGTGCAAAACATTTATCGAGGTTCATTGACTCGGTCGAGACTCGAGGTGTGATTGAGGAACAAAAAACTAGATTTGTGGACGTCAATATCTAGTAAGTCAGAGACAAAAATATCTTACTTAGTTTTCGACAAAGATCTTTACGAATTTTAAATATTTTCATGAATGCATTGTATAATAAACTGAGCAATGACTTACTGGTAAATATCAGTTTAGCAAACAAAAAAAGCACACAGAGAACCTAATTTCTCTAAAAGCCACTTACCCACATTTTTCGATTTTCATCTTAACTTTTTTTGGCACACAAAGCGTTCAGAGTAAGCACAGATATCTTACAAAAAAATCTAAAAAGTTCGCTTTCAAAATATTAATCTCGGTAAAGGCGTGGCAGAGTGTCGATTTTTATCAATTTTCATCGGCGATCTTAGTCATATTTATGGGCGAGGCAGGGTTGAAAAACGAGCATTCTCCACGGAGAATATTAAGCAGGCTCTGTGGAACGTAATGTGCTCTACAAATATAGATTTTGGGACTTTCAAAAGGTTCTGTTTAAATAGATAATACTCGGATCGTTTGGACTGTGAACTATTCGATGGAAATATAACGAGTTTTAAGCTTAGAGGATTACTATTGGACGGTTAAATTCGGCCAGCATTTAATATATTAACTGACGGGTTTCGGTATCTGAAAATAATGATTGACTTTGCAATTGACCACTAAAATATTAATCAGGGCCATCGATTTTCCAACATATATAAATAAATGTTATTCGGGCATCAAGTCTGCAGACGAAAATTAAAGTATCGTTTTTTCTTTATTGTTTATACAATTTCAAACTCGAGTATTTTAAGGAGATAAGCTTCGCAAAATAGTTTTGTTATTATAACAGTTTTTATTAAGAAAAAAAATGCAATAACAAAAGGTGACGCAATGTTTCAAGTTGACCTGCCGAATAAAGGAGACATGCGGAGTAACCTCAACCAGTTGAAGGTAACTTTGGACGATATTAAGTACATGTTCAGAAAGTGCTATGTTTTCGATATTTAATTTTGAAGTTATTTTCTGTACAAGGTTGTTCGTTCACAGTAGGCTCTATATGCTTTTAGAAGCTTCTCGCGAGGTCTTTTGATAATATGTATGTTCAGCGATTTAGTGTAAGAGAATATTCAGCATTCTCCTGCTCAGCATGTCCTCTTCTTTCATTCTTCTTTATTAGCCGTTATCTCAGTAGTTAACTTCTCTATTTCATCATTCACTAGTCGATTCATTATTTCTATGGTCTTCCCCTACTCTTACAAAATAACCTCCACATTCATACTCAAATAATTTCCTCTCGAAATTTTCCTTATAACTCCAATTACCTCATAATTGCTATACACAAGAATACGATCGCTACCTACTTACTCTGAAAGATCAAGACAGTTTGTAAAACGCGTGCACCAATCGCGTACACTGCTTTTTATTACAAGACAATCGATGCTACTGCCCCTATTTATTGGCAATACTGTACCCATTTCACAGATAGCCGGATTGCCTCAATAGCTCAGTAGTTACTGTTTCCCCTCTCACATCTCGAGGGATATCCATCCATGGCCATCCTTCCCCCTAATCTTAATCTTCAGGGGAAATAAACAGTATTGTGACAAAGAAGTGCTATAGTCGCAATTTTATGCTGAGTCTTGTTTTTTGATAATCCTCATTTGATATTTTCGCAGCAACGACAATGGTTAATTTAGCTAATGAAGGCAATTTGCCGATTAAAGGATGTTGTAGTATTGACACAAGTGAAATAACTCAATAGATAGAAGAAATATAATACATTTTGGACAAATTCTATATTTTTTCTCTGTAAAATAACTAAAACGGAAACTATTACGTACGGTATCGTACTTACACTTAGATCTTTTTAAGATAGGAGATTTAATGGCTGCCGTGTATGATCTCACCTCCTTTCTCAGCTCGTTATCTTTAGCCCCGTACGTTACCACACATCAAACTTGAATGAGATTTAACGAATTGTTAATGAATAGTCTATCTTGCGGCGCGCTCCTCTTTAATATTTTATTGGCACGTAGGGATGTGCCCTAAACGCTCCGAGGGCGCATAAAGATTGGGCGCGAGTCGTCGGAGCGTCACCCGCCCGGGCTGCAGCGACCTTGGGCCCTTGCCCTACTTAGCGCCCTTCATTTTTATCACCCTTATGATTTTCAGGGTATGTCGTACGTTTACACAAACTTCAGATGGCGCTTACTATACAGTGATTATTTTACTCTCGAGATGATAATAGAGGCTTTTCATGGGGTAGGGCTCAGGTCGGCGGGGTGCCGCGCGCACCTGTCCTGGCGGCTGCGCAGCGGGGCGCGGGCGCGGGAGTGCGCGGCGCGCGGGGGGCGGGGAGCGGGGCTCCGGGGGCGGGCGCGCCCAGTCCCGCGCCGGGCGCTGCTCGGGCCGGCCGCACGTTTTCTCAGGCCGCATGAGCGCGCCGGCGTGCTAGCGCAGCGTGCGCGGGTGTGGTATGCCCGCGCGTCGCCGCTATGGCCCCTATGTTGGTGGCCTTGGCGCTGCTGGCTTTGCTGCCCGGTGAGTGTCCGCCTCGCGAACGACGCAACAGGCGTCCGCCGCGCCCCCGCGTTTGTTTACCCCTGTGGGGATCGATTGGCGTGATGGTGAGAGCTGAGGTGTTGTGTGTGATAGATACCATGAGCTGAGCCGGGATCACGGCTGACGGAGGTAGCGCGGCTCGGATGCCGTCCGGAATATCAGGTTCAAAATTCGGCCAGGTAAAATAGGTCTCCGCGGGAAAATTCCGAATTTGGAAGACATTCGGAGCTCATTCGCAGACGATTGGTCTGTTTTATGTTTATAAGTCGGCCGGGGCACGTGTTGTGCTAAGTTTCCATTCCGCAGGTCGGCTCTGTATACGAGGTAATAAAACGAAAAAATTCTGGTTTTACGAGTGAATCTGTACGTAGTTACAGTGATGGTAATGATTTGGTTGCCGCGGCTCGTAGCCGAGGTGCCAACTTTATGGTTCTCGTCTGTGTATTTGAGGTCTTTCCTTTTTAAGACTCTGTTTTTCGCCAGGACTTCGTTTGGGGGAATGGTTTTTATGGGACTAGGTTTTCGTGTTTTATGTTCTGAGGTTGTTCTGCTCAACACGACGCGTATATACTTTCTACATTGAGATATTTGCAAGTCAAGAACTTCACATATTTGCTTCTACGGTAAAATGTTTTCCTCTGAGGATCAAGGCAGTTTTAGGAAAAACGAAGTCAACCTGAAAAACTCAATTCCCGTTAAAACTACGCCCATGAAAGTCTAAAGTAAAAAATCACATCTCGCGTCTAAAGTTAATTAAGTCCTAAAAAGCAGAAGTCGCCCCAGAGGCAGGTATCGCGATGAATAAATTCATGAGCACTTGGGAAGTCTCCCGGGACTACAGTCCCTGTTGACTTGCCAACAGGTTACAATCTCGCCTCTCTCGCCCCTGTAACTCAGTTAACATCTTAGTACATTATCGTGTAGGAGCGTTACGTAGCATCCTAAATTAGGGGCTGACGAAGCTGAAAATTCACGTAGAAATTAGCAGTATTTTTTTACTGTAGGCGATTTTGCAGATTTGCTCAAAACGGTGCAATAGCTAGAGAGAACAAAGACCACTTTTGACTCAAAAGAAAATGGACTTAAATCGTTATGTCCATAAACTTTTTTGATTTTGAGAGTCCTTGTTCTGGCTTTAACGATTAATGCCAGAATCAGGATCCCAATGTTATAGCTAATGTTTAAGACAAAATAAGGTCTATATCAGACAAAGAGAATGAGGTTGAGCTAGTTACGAGTTTAAAGTTAAGCACGTGGGTGTGGAATAAATAAAAGGGTCAGTTGTTGATTCGGGAAGGGTCCCTGGACACCTCCCGAACCTCTTGGAACTCGCAAATGGGGTGAATGGTGTCTCACCATACCTATTGGTTTTATCTGCGCAGCATCGTTTTCACATCGTCTACTGCCTATCCTTTTCCCAACTATGTTGGGGTCGGCTGCCAGTCTAAGCGGATGCAGCTGAATTTCAGAATACATATGGAGTGACTGCCAATCTGACCTTCAAATTCCAGTTACTGGGTGACATGATACTTCTTGGTGAGACTGGTGCACTATTGGAGCATCGTTAGCATATCATTGGCTGATAAGACAGCCAGGCAAACATAGCATCCCAAAGGCATTCACAATAACTTGATAGTCTACGGATTCTCGAAGCAGTAATAAGAAGATTAAACGTAAAGTAGGGTTGAAATTATTCTAGTAACTTCACAGGCTTTTGATTAACACATTAACCGTTTTAATAGGGGTTTGACGCAATATAGAACAAAATAGGTGCAATCGATTAACTTTTGCACTGTCATGATAGAAGTAGTTTTCAGGTGATATCGACAAAGGTACTCGTGTCTTTAATTGGTATAAAAAATCAATCTAGTTCACTTCATAAAACGTAGAAAAGCTCCAATACGTGATAAGTTATTCTTGTTTACCCCACAACCTAGATTCACACAATATACCCGTAATGAAGATCAAATTCTATGAAAACGAAAGAATGGCGCTCGTTCATTTTTCCCGATAAAATATGCACACAACGTAGACCCGCCCGACGGACAGCTCGAAAGGGTATATTACGTTATCTCTCTCAAAGATAACCATATATTTTACTCTGGCAACATTTTCTACCTGCACACCTTTTTCGTCTAATCTTCTTTCATTTTCATTTCAAGTTTCGCTTGATTGCACGAAAAAGTTGATGAAAAATTTAAATTCAAAAGAATTTGATGAACGCTCAGAGACAGAGATAAATCTAAAGCAATAATTAGTGATTCATTGTTTTGTGAAGGAGGGGAAGACGAGATGCTTATTACAGATGAGGAAGAAAAAGGGACATCGGGTATAAAGTTTAATAGAAACAAAAATTATTCCTTGCTTTAGAGTCAGGTTAAACGGCATGAAATTAGGGTGTTTGGCTCGGAAGATTTGGTCTCCCCTGAGACCATCAGGTTGGCAGGATAATGTGATTTGGGTAAAGGTAAACGTTACAGCGTTTTCGGGGAATGTAATTGGCTAGGCGCCGAACATAACACCCATGCGCAGAGGTTAATGACATTATCAAAACCATGATTATTGACCAAGATTAGAGAGGTAATTCCTGAACAAACGAACGGACGAACGTTCGCATTCTAAAATCTGTCTCAATCTGTTAAGAAAATCTCTAAATCTGTTAAGAAAATCTCTGTTCCTACTTTTTTGACATTGATTTTCGCCGAGATGCGTATTGCGTTTAATAAAATAATTGAATTTGAACGTTTTAATACAATAATTGGCCTTATTTTTACTTCATAAGGTTTCTTCATAACTCTCGTGTCCCTGTGTAAATTAGCTATACTATTAATATTAGGTGCTTGCTCAGTTCTATAGACAGGCTTTGAATAGCTCAATGGGTTCAGATTTGATGTCGTCAAAGTATTGTTCTGCGGCCCTTAAATTGGCAGCCAATACCCTTGCCGCTGGTCTATTGATTTTCACGTGTGATTCTCCCTTTCAACTGATTTCAATGAGAATTTAGTTCTATGAACTCAATATTATCGTGATAATGTCATAGACATTACAGTCACAAACAAAAATCTTTATCCTGACTCCACTAATTTTATTGGCCAGACACAAAGTAAGAGTAAATTCATTACCACAGATAAAATAAATGAATCCATAGACTAAAATTACATGTTTTCTGCTTGCTAGACAAAGGACACAAAGCGAATTGGTTTGTTCGGATCGGATAGAGTAGAGACCTAGTTTGTGTGTGAGGAAACCTTTTATAATTAAATAAATAGAAAACTCATTTCGGTAAACGATTGCCGCTTAAAACTGGCTACAGACTACCTAATTGCTTATGGTCGGATTTAAGTAGTTTTAAAACTTTTTCTTCGTCGACGGAATCTGTTTCTGGCTCTATGAACGAAATTAAGGTCTCAAGTTTTAATTTGTTTTGTCTTATCTCTGGATCGACATGGCTATTCTCGCAATTTCGGACAGATTATTATTAAAGTAATGTTAAGTTGGGGCAGAAATTCTTTACGAATCTTTTTCTTGTAGAGGAAGTCATTGTCAAGCAGGTATTGTAAACTGTATTAAGATCTAGCCTAGCCTTTTCCCAACTATGATTGGTTAATTGATATACAGTATAACATTTCAGTACATGAACATTTTAACAAATACGGTGTCAGATGTAAAAACTAAAATTGGCAGTAAACTAGTAAAATCCACAAGCAGATTTTTGGCTTATCCGTTGAGTGCAACATGTGGATATATATCAGTTGATGCCATTACAATCACGAGCTGTGTTCCCAAACGTTCTGTTAAAGTGGCGCCATTTATTCTGATAATATTACAGAGGTGGCCACGAAAGCACCATTTTGTTCCTTTCAATACAAAATGGAGGTTTTAGAATTGTATTGATGATTTTTGTTTCTGAAAATAATTGAAAAAAGGAAAAGCTTGTTTTCCTGAAATATTTATTTTAGACTAGAGA
Organism: Noctua fimbriata; assembly: GCA_905163415.1. Lineage (NCBI taxonomy): Eukaryota > Metazoa > Arthropoda > Insecta > Lepidoptera > Noctuidae > Noctua > Noctua fimbriata. The sequence continues at coordinate 2,580,723 of LR990923.1, forward strand.
AAGTCTAAGAAGTATGTAATTTAGAAAGTGGCCTTACGAAAACACAATATCGTAAAATAATCTTATTTTAACTAAAATATAGTTGAGTCGGTACTGTAAAGTTTACCTAAGAAAAACGTGTCTGAAAATGGAGACTCTAGTTTTCAATTCCAAATTCCAATACTTTTTCCACAAACACGATTTTCAAAACAACCAAAAAAAAACTCTTATTGAAACGTTAAGCCTGAAACGTCTAGAACGTGTCGATACTGCTTACTTTACTCTCAGAACAAATGAAAAGGAGATTTACAGCGAGTACTGTAGTGCAGCGTGTGACGATCTATCATTTTGATGCCATTACGGTCGCGTTCAGAAAGAGGAAAAACGGAATGAGAGAAATAAAGTTTTCAGTTGGAAGTAGGTTATAGTTGTTTCGTTAGAATAGGTGGTAATTAGATTTATAGTATGGTTGTGGAATGTGCTCTGTTGATATAACATTTATGTCATTACCGTGTGTTTATACACCATTTCCTTGTTCAAAAGTTATAACATCTATATTACCGCCACATCTAAATTACGCTAATCTATATTAGGAAACTGAGAATACTTAGCATAGACACACTAAGTTGTAATGGTCCTTGAGGGTTGGTTAAGTCTCTTATCATTGAATTTCAAGTAAAATATCATAACAACGATTAAAATTGGCTGGTGAAAATAACATGAGAAGTGATTAACCGATAAGTTGATGCAGATAAAACAGGGTAATTCTTTTTTTACCGTGTGGCGAGCTCGCGTCGTGTGAAGCCGTTTTTATGCCGGCCATGGGCCTTTGACTTGGCTTTACATGCTGTCGAGAAATATATCTCTGGCATGCTGGTTTTCTCACGATGTTTTCCTTTACTCTCTCACCTTACCGAAGCAAGTGATAATTACACAATACGCACATGAATCTGAATAATCATAGGACACACCATCTCACTAACAGGGTAATGGTTCTTCGATTCCCAATCGCCAATCCAACGCCTTCAAATAACCAATGCTTTAAGGAACCTGTAAATCAAGTCCGTCTGCAAACTCGGCTGTGGCTTCAAACTCTGCTTACCCCGTTACCCGGCAAGATTTACAGTGTTGTGTAGTGCAGTGTGTCGATCTATCATTTTCATGCCATTACCGTCGCGGGCTGAGATCGCGAGCTCAGTGGCTCGTGGCTCGTGGCTGTTCCCAGCATTTCGCAACGTTGCGATGACGTTATGTCATTTATCCTGATAATGCTGTATCGGTTTAGTCGGTTAGAAAACTTGGGCAAAAAAGTGTGTCAATGTTTATGGTATGTTCTTTGTTGTAGGCTGGTTTTTTGAAGGTAAAAAGGCTGGATTTGTAAGTGTTTTCATGTAGATTGTGCTTGCTACATGTCTTTACTAGTGATATTTTAATTTTAAAATGACTTCTGATAGTTTTTGTATTTTTAACCTTTCTAAACTATTAGTGTTGGCATATTTTCGTTCTGTCTGGTCGTCTATTTCGTTTTATGAACGTTTTCGTTTTGTCTACTATTATATCATGCAAATGAATACAAAGTGATAAAGCTTCACGAGATAATACAGAAAATAACTAGGAAGATTTTGTAAACCTTCCATCTAGCACTTACGAGTAGGTAATATCTACATTCGCTTGTCAAACTACATTATTTTGACTACACCACAATGACCACAGAATTAACAGCATTAACAATAAAATAACATTTTGTGTACGTCAGTTGATTTATTCCCAGTTCCCAGTGTTTTTGTGTTCTCTCTGTGGCCCACAGTTAATTGGTATTGACACAGATTTATGTTTTCTGTTTTGTTAAGCATTTTCGCGAGTGTTGCCAGTTTGAAATTGCCCGATTGTGTGGCGTGAGTTCGACAGTTCGTGAAAAGAATGAGTGATTGTATCTTTGCGCTGTTTTTTTTTTGGTGATTTATAAGCAAAACGGATTATTTGATTTGAGAACGAAAAATAAGGTTGTTTTTTAGCCAGTGATTTGTACGTGTTCTTCAAATGTTTTACCTTGTCATGTCTATTTACCATCGTGTCTAATGAGCAGATGTAATTTATTTAGACGTTACTTTCTTACTGTTAGGTACTTTGCTGTGTTTCCAGTAAAGCTTGGTTTCAAATTCTTAGTTTTTAGTAAATAAGATGTTGAATCACTAATGAAAACCCGTTCTAAAACAAGACTTGAACTTTACCTAAAGAGTAAATATTTACCCTTTACTTTGAAACACTTTGACACCTTAAAAACTCCGGCATTCAAAAAACCCTTTGATGTGACGCAAAAAGAGCGGAGTTACTTAATTATCCTAACAAATAATTACCATATTTATTATTTAAATTTACCCAGACTTGGGATCAGGGCTTGCTATTAAAGCAATTCGGCCGGAGAATCACATTTTTGCAATATGGCAACTCTGTGGGTAGAGCGGTTCGCAGAATATATTGCTATGTCAGTATACGTTTAATGTGTACGCCATTAGGACGGCTCTGTATTCTGAGCTGGGTAAATGATTTTAATTATCATTATTCTCTTTTCTTTCTTTTTGTGTTAATTTGGATGTTGAGAGAGGAACGGTGTTTTGTTGTTTTATCACTTATTTCTATAGAAAATTTTCGCTGAACAGGGGTTTGACAGTTCGCTATGATGGACGGTTGCTATTTTGACGTTTTGCTGACTAAACTGACAATCAGAAAATGTAGGAAATGCTTCTCGGGTCTACTTTAGTGTTTCTTATTATGAGCTACGTTGCTTTAGCTTATTCTAAGTATTACAAAAGTGTACATTAAGGCGCAGTAGTATTATTTCTCATACAATGGTATAATTACTACTTATAAGTATTTTTATATTGAATCTCTACACTCAAAAAAGAAAGAATGAACAGTAAATTCTTCCTTCCTTTTATGCTTTTCTCCCACACTTTCATACTTAGCCTACTAATGAACAATGGTCCAAATCCTAGTTTAGTAACTAGCAAAGTTTTGAACCTATCAAATTAATGTGAGGGTTCTAATCTATTATACATGTATGTGCCCGAAGTATTGGTTTATTGAAACCTGCTAAATTACGAACTATGGTAACGACCCCCTTGTGGGTCGATGGCTTTAGGGTTAGCACGTGGAAATCTATATTTATTTTTAAGATTTTTGTCTTTGTTGGCTTGATTTGTCGTGTGTGGCTTCACGTTAATTTGTTCCCGCGGTCGTTGACAAAAAGTACGTCTTTTTTCTCATAGGTATAGGTATTAGTTAACTGCTTTGTGGCTTGTCTTTTGTTATGATGAACCAATGTGTAACACAAAGCATTCTCGTTTGTCTGCATCAGTCTTATGGTGTTGTTTTGACAAAGTATCAATATCAACAACTATACGTTTAGTCATTTCTATTAATTGAACCTCAACAATTTATTTCCAACGTGAGATGACAAGAACACCACATTTCTTTTCTCTTTCTAACATTAAACGAATGAAAAGCGTACCAGTGAAAATGGCGGAAAACTTTATCTTGTACATTACAGTCTAAATGGTTATTAGTAGTTGGTAACCGCAGCGGTTCCTTTTGAAGTGATGTAGTGAGCAAGTTTCTCAGGTAGTTTGTAGTTCTCGAATATTCTGGATTATCATGTCCTGTTCTGAGACCGGTGTTGTTACTTTATATCTTAGTAGTGTGCTAGGAGATAGATATTATAGCTTTGAGCTGAATTCATTATTTACTATGTTTCTGATAGTTTTGTGGAACTTGTTGTGGTTTCTACTACAGCCTCGTTGGTCTAGCGTTTCTGCTGATCACGAGGTCCTTAGTTGGATTTCCAGGTCGGGCTGATTATTATAGGGGTTTTCCGTCACGAATTTCGAAGTAGTATCCCTGAGTCTACATTTATATCCAGTTGATGGTGACTTTGTGGGATACTTCATAAAACTTACAGGCGTGAGTGGTGTTATTATATACTATAAATTATATTAGTCATTAGAGACGATGACGCGGTCAAACGCATAAATCTAAGTATTCCAATGTTTAATCTGAAAATAAGGATCAATTTCCACCTTTGTACCTAAAACGAGATCCTAAACAACTTACTCGAAAAACAAATTCGATAGCCAACTCAACCAGACGCGAACTCCAAAAAGTTAAATAAGCAAATACGAAAATCGGCTTATTGCGGCGCGAAAATTTAAATACAAACAAACAAATAACCTTGGGCAATTTGAATGAACTCAAAGAGTGGTCATTGGGGACCGCAGTGAAAATCGTGGCTGGTTGAATTGTGTACAACGTGGTGCCTTGTTGCCAGTCGTTGCCAGTTGTTGCCAAGTAACAAGCACCTAAGGGGTTCTTCGTCACTGCGACGCCAGGATGGTTAAAACAAATATTTTGTGGCATGTTTTTAGTCGAGCGATTGTAAGTTCTCATTCGGTCTTTCCGTGTGGCGTGATTACGGAACATGAGGACAGTTTCTGAGTATTATTTAAGAACACTAAAGAGATTTAAATGTAGGCACATACGAATAACATCGTAATCTGTTTGTATGAGACGGAACTAACAATACAAGTGCTAAAGTCAAACTTGGCATATGTCATTTTGATTTAAGATGTCAGTTACAAGTGAGATCTCAGATTTTACACACACAGCACACACACATAAGCTATAAAATTCCTTCTGAAAGCGTCTTTATAGTTTTAGAAACGATCTGATGCGGTATCAATCTTATCTCATCGACCATTAATGTCAAAATACTTGCCAAATATGTAAGGAAATTAGAGGGTTTTCTTTAGATTAGACTGCGACGAACATTTGTTTTGCGAATTTCTTTTAATTTGCCATTCCTATCTCCAGAAGCTTTTGCGTTTCCACGTAGCAAATACGATTCAAATTATATTGTAGGCACCTACTACATAATAACAAGCATCACTTATCGAGATTGTTGCTTCGCTAGTACTGTAGACAGGAGCTAGTAATTTCCTTTGAGTTCGTTTCACGAGAAAATGCTTGTTTGAAAAGCGTAGTTAAGTTAATAACCTCTTTATTGCACTTTCCTTTTCAATAATAAACAGTTTTGTGCTCAGCAGCGCTGCAGGGATCTTTTGGCGTGTGGCCATAGTTGCGCCTCGCATTGGTTTCGCCATCTTGTTTTTTCAGTACAATTTCCTTCTTGGAACACATTTGAATCTATCCTACTAATATTTGAATTGGAAAGTTAGTCAGGATGGATGGATAGATTTTTGTTACTCGTACATGCAAAAACTCCTGAAAAGATTTGGATGAAATTTAGCACACAGATAGTTTATATCCTGGATTAACATATAGGATACTTTTTATCCCGGTACTGCGATCCCGTGGGACAGTACCGAGCACCACGCGGGCGAAGCCGCATGTATTATAAATACGTAAGTTTGGATGGATGTTTATTACTCAATCATGCCAAAACGGCTGAACGGATCTGGATAAAATTTGGCACAGAGATCACTCACCTCTAAAAGCTTACTTACCTAAGTAGTATCGATACCCATACGCGTGTAACAAAAAAGATGCAAGAAATATTCGATAGTTTTCATTTACGTACAGCTTTTATCAAACATGGACAATAATAAAAAGCCTAAAAGGGTTTGTACTATTAATCCGTCGCGTTTTTACAAACGGATTTTATAGAATAACGTTAAAATTTTATGACGTCCGGACTATGTAAAAGTGTGAAAGCATCACAAATATAAACACTCGAATAAATTATAAACGGCGAAGCGTAGGAATCAATTAATGAATATAAAACAGAGGAAAGTTGCGGAATTATTTTCCGCTTCATTCTCTTTTACGATGTTTACGCAAACAAGCTCGAACCTTGTATTGATTTAAAACTATATCTCATACTTAACACCATGACTATATGTTTAAATAAATATATTCCGTGTACGTAATTTCAAATAAAGTATAGCGAACAAATTGCAATCAATCGTATTGAAAAGAAGATTAATTTGTCTAGGTATAAGTCGTTCCTTTTTCAAATCAACTTCCACACTAGCATAAGCCCGCCAATTAGTCCGTTTAGTTAAAAAAAAACTCATTCCCCGATACAAGTTTTCGGCAACGAACCAGAGGCCTTTGGCAGCGTCCGAGGTTTCGTGGTGTGAGAATTTCAATTAGCGCGGATTCACTTTTCACCGAGATTCGCGCCAAAATACGGGCTTTCCCACATTTCGCAATTAAGCTTGGTTTACAATACGACAAATATGTCCTGCTGATGTAAAACTGAAGCGTAGTTTTCGCATAAATAGGTCAGGCGTGGATGTTTAAATAATTTTATATCTAGGTACAGACTTTAATCCTCTGTAGGCAATGAATTATTAATGAAGCTGTGAACACGTGCCCATCTCTTATACATTATTAAAAATTAAGTCCAAAGCAAACCCGTATACCGCTTGGAGCCACAAAAATATTCCATACTCCTTTAAGACGTTCTCTGTTCAAGAACCGAATTATTCATGAGTTGTATTCTTCTAGCACGAGTGAAGCGCCCGCATAAGGTTCGGAGCTAATAATGCTCGTCAGTTTTCAGCCATTACCCACAAAAGTTTCCTCTCATGTGGAAATGCCGACTACCGAATTGTAGGCTTTGGGTTGTTGTAATTACAGTCGTTTTGTTCGACGATTGTTTCGAGGAACATTCCAGTGACCGTGGTCTTGTTCCAAATGTCGGTTGTTGTTTAAATTTTAATTGATATTTACGGTGAATTAAGACGCTTGTTTAAGTAATGTGCTTTGAATTAATTTGTGGGGGAACGTTTTAATTTGGCGCTTTGTTCGAGTGGCTTAGTTGCGGACGTGACGTTTCTGCTTTATAAATTGACGTTTCGGTTGTGTTCTACTTTCGTGAATTTGAAAAAGGAACTTTATTTATAGACGTGTATTTGTTCTTTTGCCTTTAATTAGAAAATTGGGACTCCAGTTTGAACGACAAAGCAATAAATTCATCATTCAACTTCAAGTTGGAACTCAACGTAGGTACTTTCTTCAAATAACTGGTGTATATTTTATTTGCATTTTACTCGGCAGTAGCAGCATTTCGATCTCAAAATCACGTTATAAAACGTATTATAAATACAAAACTACAATGCACCACAGAATATGTGCTATAACACAACGCAGGGCCGCGCTGTCCTTGCGACGTGGCGCAGACAGGCTTCAGGGCATGAAGGGCGCCTCTCACAGCGGCGGCCATTGTTATTATAAGTAGGTACTACACACCAGTAGGTAAAGCTGGCATGCGATTGATTAAGCAACGTTTAAACGGTGTGTATCAAGTAAATATATTACCTCATGTTTCTTTGGCGCTTGAATAACATTGTCAGAAGAGCGCTTTTGGTAAACATTTCTGAAATTGTCGTGGAAGTTGTTTTAAAAAAGCAAGATGGCGGCGTTCCGCTTAAAGTCACGCGCTAGGATATTTTCATGTTTATTTTATAATGTTGTGCAAACATAAATTAAACAGTTTTTTTTTGTTTTTCATTTGTTTAAATATCTTAGGAATTCGTAAAACAACAAAAGATAATTTGCTCGAAATGTGTTTTTATAGTCTTTTGCACACAACATTCATGGGCTAGGTCTATTCTGGTTTTAATTTTTTTTGTAAACACAATATGTTTTAGAAAAATTGCAACGTTCCATGTTTGTTAGCTGTGTTTTTCTGCCAACCAACACAGTGCTGTGATCAGAGACTTGATCTGGCTTTCAGAAACCTTGACTAAAGCAAATGTGAATACGTGATGTTCCGTAGTGTGAATTTCAATCCTTCCTATTATCATGTACGTAAATATTATAAACGCGAGTGTATTTTTTGTTTGTTCTGCTTTCACGGCTCAATGGCTACAAATCGTCGTTTGACACGTGGCTGGTTTATGACAAAAGGGTGTGACTGGTGTGAGGGTATTTTCTACGTTGAATTTAAGCAAATAGAAACTCAGCGGGTGAGTTACCAATGTTCAAATACCTAGATAACATACTGTTTGGATTATTTTCACATATTGTAAGTGCCTAGTGAAAAAAAACATCATACGCATTTGTGATTTTTAAGCTGATGTTAGATACTTATTTTTTTGATGATATTGGTCTTTTATTTGGAATCCTTCATTAGAAGTGAAACGTCATCATCATTCTCTTGCCCTTATCCCAATTCATTTGGGGTCGGCGCAGCATGTCTTCTTCTTCCATACTTCTCTATTACTCGTCATCTCATCCGACACCTCCTTTCTTGCCATATCATTCTTTATACAGTCCATCCATCGTTTCTTTGGTCTTCCTCTACTCATATACCCATCCACATTCATACTCAAAACTTTCCTCACAACATTTTCCTCATTCCTCCGCATCACATGCCCATACCACGACAACCGATTACCACACAACTTTTCAGTCACCGGCGCCACTTTCAGACTTCCTCTTATATACTCATTTCTTATTTTATCCATTCGCGTAACACCACACATTCCCCTTAGCATTCTCATCTCCGCCACATGCAAATGCCTTTCATTCATCCCTTTTGTGGCCCAACATTCTGATCCATACAAGACAGCAGGTCTAACCATTGTTTTATAAATCTTCCCCTTAAGTTTAAGGGGAATGTGGGAGTCGCAGATTGTTCCCGTGACCTGCCGCCATTTCATCCATCCCGTGTTAATTCTGTGCTTTACACTACGATCTATTTCGCCATCGCTTTGCACGAGTGAACCGAGATACCGAAAGTCGGAGCAGACAGGAAGAAACGCGCCATCTAGCGCTATGGCTCCAGAACTGGAGAGACCGCCGAAATCGCAGAACATGTATTCTGTTTAGAAGTGAAACGTATGATCACAAAACGAATCAAAAGTGAAAATTGCATTCATTAGCGAATCTATTCAATGATTTTGGATTTTGGCATTCCGGCCATCTTGCACTTGCGTTTCAAATTTTCGTAAAATGAAATGAGCATATGAACGGTAATTCCTTTATTATTTTTCCGGTGTCATGTGAACGTGATATAAAAAAAATATTGTATACCACATAGAACAATAGCGACAGGCATATTTAAAACTAGAACACAATTGTCGATCGCACAAGGAAACGATTCGCATAATTTCTCAGCAGATTGTCTTCACGAAAATTGCTGAAGCACCAAACAATTGCATAACATCTTGTTATCCAGTGAGACAACTAACAGCACTTACTTAGCTTCCGCGGAAGTTTTGCTCAACGCTCAGTCTCCACAGTCGAGACTCGAGACAAATTCCTTGCTTATCTCCGGATCGTGTAGTACAAGTAATTGTGTTCCTACCACTTGATGGACGGCCGTGGTTGTGGAGATGCTTTCTTGTTTCTTAAGCAATTCGGCAAAACAGTTGAAAATTTACTGCTACCAGTAAAGATCTGCAATTTGAAATTTGTAGTCATTGTCGATACATTAAATGGAGCTACTCTCATTTGTGAGATTCTAGTATGTATTAATCATTCTGTTGACCCAATTTGTTTGGCGTCGGTGCAGCATGTCTTCTTCTCTCATAGTTTCTCTGTATTCTTTGTCATCTCAACAACCACTTCTTTTCCAATCGTACCATATTTAGACAGCCCTACCATCGTTCCTTTGGTGTACCTCTGAATATAAATATTAGCTTATAATGCTTCTGTAAGTTACGAGCTCCTAAACGATAGTAATTTACTATTATCGATACTGAAAGTACAAAAATCTCTGATCATACATAACTCTCATACGTGTTTAGGAAGCTCCACATAATGTTGGAAAATTCTATTACCATATAAAGCCGTTGTTAATAATATCTGCCTCCAAATATAGATGTTTGGTCAAGCAGATGAGGGCACCCACGCTATCCCGTCATGTTCGGTCGAAAAAATAGCCAAATATATATTATGAACGATGGTAGGTATGCAATGTTGAAGGGACAAAAGATTTGAGTTTGTTATTTTGTGGTTGGAAGACTAATTTTGTAACTAAATGGGAATCGTCATCACCGTTCTGTCCTTGTCCCATGAACTTGGGATCGGTGTAACATGTATTATTTATCATTCTCCCATGTCAACTGTCACGTTATCTTCTCCCCCTTATAATTCATCTTCATCAGCCTACAGCAGTCCACAGCTGGACATAGGCCTTCTCAATCGCACGCCACTCAACTCGATTCTCAGCAACTCTCATCCAGTTGCCACCAGCAACCCTGTGAAGATCGTCGCTCCACCGAGCCTGAGGGCGTCCCACCTTACATTTGCCGATACGTGATCATCATTCAAGAACACGTCTGCCCCAACGGTCATCGGTCCTACGGCTAATATAACCGGCACATTGCCACTTCAGCTTACTTATTCTGTGAGCTACGTCGACAACTCTGGTTTTCTGTTGGATCACCTCGTTCCGGATGCGTTCCCTCAGAGAGACTCCAAACATAGCTCGTTCAATAGCTCGCTAAGCGACCTTATCATTTATTTAATTCCAAACGAGAATTGTAAATTGAAACTAAAATATTCTCTTAGTAGAGGCGACTATAAATGTCTACCTGCATCAAACAAGTCTTGACAAGGTAACAGACAAATAGAGTAACTTTCGCACGTACAGCGTGTGGCAAAAAGGTGTGCTCATATTTAAGAGTGTGGCACAGAACACCAAAATAAACAACTCTCTCTATGGGACCAAAATCGTAAACACGAAAAAAATATCAGCAGTACAATGACACATTTATTGTGCGAACCGCCACTCTGTGCAATTCACTGCCGGCTTCCATGTTTCCCGATCATTACAATCTAGATCTGTTCAAAGTTAGAGTCAATCGGTTTCTTCTTAGTAAGCATGCTCCACCCTATCGCATCATCGCTTCACATCAGGCGAGTTGCGGCCAAACACAAGCCTATAAAAAAAAAAAAAAAAACTTCAATATGAACTCGTCCCAAATGTATTCGGCTACTGATGTTATTTTGGCAATCACAATGGGGAAAGTTGTTCAGTTTGATAGTCTGTACCACATCCTATACTACAGTATGATCACGCCTTTCTGATGTACGCTGTATAATAAGTATGGATAAGTAATCTGCAGAGTAAAAAACATATCAAATTGCTAAATCATAAGTTATGAGTGGAAGTGATAAACCGTCCCACAAAATCTTGTTAGGATCGCGTATCGTTCGTGTATCGCCGATGTATTCGATTTTTATGATAATGGCGTCGTCTCGGAGAACTTAAATAGAATATTGCTTAAATAAATCACGGGCAATCTATTACGAACAGATACACAAGTTTTATTCGACTTTTGGCATTAAAGAAATGGGTTTTTATACGAGTGAGGAATCAGCACTTATCTAAATAAAAATAAGTAGTTTATATGTACTTTGTACAAGAGCGTAAAAAGCCTTGCAAGCTAGAAAATAGAAGTATTCAGAATTTACGAAATAGTTGCTAATTTCACTTTTAAGGAGCGTCATATACTGGCAAAATACTCTTGGGAAGCTCTATAGTTTTTTTTGCAGCAATTAATTAGAAATACAGCTAAATTCTACAGACACAAAATGGTGACACTAATTTCCGTGCCGTTTGCTCTGAGAATAGCTAGAGACACTCGCAATAAGTGTCTGGCGCACTGACACGGAACATAAACCAATATTATTATGTAAATGGAAATATGCGAATTTCACTACAAGAAAAAAAAACCTGCTTTCTCACTGTGAAAGCACTGAAAACGTTGTTTCCGCAAAAGCACGTTATTTTTCTTATGACATTATTTTTTAGTAGAAGATCTTATGTTCCCGTAGACTTTTGACGAAACCATAGTGTCAAAGAGAAGCGAAAGTACGAAGTAAAATCATTGATAGCTAGAACAGTGCCATGCAAGAGGAAATTAGGTCAATCATCAGGATGCCTACATCTGAGTACCCACTAGGACCCAACTCCATTTCATTTCTGAATTCACCTCCTCTCTAATAGTATTACTTCGCCGATACCACGTCTAAGTAAAGAAATACAAGGTAAAGCAGAAAGCTTGTACCTATGAATATTTCAGAGGTTCTCTGTATTTTTGAAAGGCTCGTATTAAGGCCACTAGCAATTTATTTACTTTTGTATAGAAAAAAGGATTCTCTCCGCTGCGATGTCGGTACAATCGCCTTATGACCCTTATCTGGTATATAAAATGGTATTTGATATTTGTATGTACTCGCGTTAGTATCGTTTTGTAAGGTTTTGACCTTCACTTTAGTGCTACAGTTGTAAACTACTTATTGCAATAATGTAGTGTTTCATTTTTTTTCTTCTTATATACTTTTTAGGGCTTTGTCAGTTTTTACATTGTCTGCATTATTCTTACAATTTATAAGGACCTATTCCAAATTGCAAACATCGCCAAATTTTGCACTTTCGGCAGGATCACTCTAAAAAGTGATTGCCAATGAAGCGAAGTTGCGCTGATATTCGAAAATGTGCTGTAAATAGCTGTCAAATATTTTACTGCTTTGATTATTATTTTTCAATTCACAGCGATATTTCATGTATTCAGTAAGATTGACACATTAATCAAAATGTCGAAATATTTGACAGCTATTTGCGACGTTGCCAAATTTCTGTATGCACTATCCTAAGAATTCTCACTGAAACCCATTGAGTGCTGTCTCTATTTTCTCTGTATGATACGTAGAAAGATTTATTGGCACACATACCCTGATCATGAATAGATTGAACACAGGTATAGTTAACCAGATTAAAATCACACAGTTTATTAGCTAGACTCACAGATCTCGTCTGATTATATCAAAGAAAAGCCATTAATGCCCGATAAGGCATGTTGTCTCTAATTAGGCCTTCCCCTTTCAATGGCGGCATATAAAGCCGGTCGATTTCTATAGACGAAGTTTTATGAAAGAAAGATTTTCTTGTCTGCCAGTATTACCGAAGGCGGTGTTATTCTGTAAACATCACTTTGAAATTCGAAGTGTCGAGGGTTGGACCATGATGTTTTATTAAAAAAAAAATGTATTCGTTTTTCAATTGTGGCCAGTCACTTGAGTGGGTTTTGAAGTAAAATAGCATAAGTTACAATTACTTGAACTCCTGTAATTGTATTATATCCTTTATTAGTTAATTATGTACAGGAGATATTAGAGTAGATTAATAGAATTTAGTTAATAGTAATGAATACTAATTGTGTAATGTGTGGTTTCGATGCCTTATTAGACGGACGGGTATTAAAGAAACAAGAATTCTGATCAGAATTATTGTTCTATTGGAAAATGAATCGCACATGACTTATAGCTCAATTAATTTATACAAACCAATAGCAACAGATTAAACAAATCAATCACGTACAGCCATAAAAATCAAAATTCTCAGGCGGTATAAAATCAAAGACAAATCACCTTCATACCAAGAAAAAAGCCCCTAAAGGAAAATCATATTCAGGCTCGATCAATCAATACTAGTGGTGATCGGAACAAAAAAAACATATATCATTTATTTATTAGCATTCTCCTTACATCTCGTTCGAGATATCTCGTGTTTGTAGTGATAAATCTCTGTTTTATTTCTATTGGAAAACAGAAATGTTTTATGTGAGATAAACAAGGCTTGTTTGTGAGGTTTTGGTGACGAGATTCTTTTGTGAAAGTCTATAGAATATAATATAATGATGGACTTCTTCGTCGTGTTGCTGGTACGTCAGTATTTCAACTTTTGTTGGCTCAAAACTTTGCACGAATGTGACAGTGCAGAGGTTACTATCTGCATATTTTGAAACAAAGAGGGCACGGCATGAGGTGAAACATAGTATGTGTCGTGGCTCCATTATTCACACCGTGCTGCCGTTAGATTTAAGTTTTATGAAGAATTGAGGGAAAAAAATGTATGGTGTCCGGACGTCTTCTGTATGGTGTCCGGACGTCTTCTGTATGGTGTCCGGACGTCTTCTGTATGGTGTCCGGACGTAAAGAATAGCACCATCCCATATCTTCCCGTGGGTGTCGTAAGAGGCGACTAAGGGACTTACCAGAGAATGGGCAGCAGCGTTCTCTGTGTTTTATAACAACCATACTGCGATCGCCAACCCGCCTGCCAAGCGTGGCGATTATGGCAAAACCCCCCTTCTTGGGGGAGGCTTATGTCCAGCAGTGGACGTCTTTCGGCTGAAATGATGATGATGATGATGAGGGAAAAAAAGTTAAAGAAGTATTAAGTGTGTCCAAACTGATCTTTTTTCTTCAAATACATAGGATCTACACAAATTGATTAAAAAATAATGAAAATTTTTGACTCTTTTGAATGTTTTTTTTTTTATGTGTTGAATTTTTGAAATTGAGAAGTCAAAAATGTATTCGAAGCGGTCGGTGGAACAAAAGGTACACTCACGTAAAATATGTACCCATGTAATACGGAACGAATTTATTTCCAGAAGATTCATAATGTAGATGCTAAACTATTTAGGAACAATGACTTTTCACTTAAGAAAACTTATGTCTTCAAACCAAAAGGAAATCTGGATATAAGCCTAAAAGGACACAAAGAAAGTTACTCTTTAAAAATTTTCAGTTGTTAACAACTATAATAGCTTTAAAACCTAAACTTTGCAGAGATTGTCTATGGCTGTAGACTTTCATAGTCCCTTGCTGTTTCTGACAATGAACATAACATAAATTCAGGACATAAAATAAAAGTTTATCTGTAATATTTTTCACACACATTACTTTTAGTGCGTTGTCAACCAGAAAACAGAATTGAAAACAACTTCTTGAATGGCGCCATAGATCATCAAAAGTATTGTAAAACATTTTTGCCGTGTGTGTTTCGTTTATCAATCGCCTTCCACAATATCAACAGACATTTAATAGAGTAAACATTCGTTTTAAATGTTTAGTAATCAATAGTTACAATTAATGAAATAATTGATCAAATGTTATTATAATACATATTTGTACTCCGTAAAGGTAAAATATGACTGTGATCCTTTCTATAATGTCCTCTTGCATGCTTTGTGTGTGCATACCCATGTTTCTGACAAATAAATAAACTCTGAACTCTGAACGTACAT
This sequence comes from Noctua fimbriata, assembly GCA_905163415.1. Taxonomy (NCBI): domain Eukaryota; kingdom Metazoa; phylum Arthropoda; class Insecta; order Lepidoptera; family Noctuidae; genus Noctua; species Noctua fimbriata. The sequence continues at coordinate 2,595,770 of LR990923.1, forward strand.
TGATTAGGGTTTAACTGAAGTGCCAAACGCATCGCCAAATTTAGGATCGATTCAATTTGATGATTGCCACCCTAAGAAGAAGAAGGATTTTTCAGAATTATTCTAAGGACGTAAAGTTACTTTTTAAAAGGATATAGTTTGACTGCAAACTTCATCTAATATTATTCTCAGATATATAGAATATTAACACGCTTTTATAAGCTTCATCATCATCATCCACAGCCCGAATTCACCCACTGCTGGGTATAAGCTTCACCTGTAACTATGTAAAAAAATCTTAAAAGTTAAGTTAAGATGACTCACTTTTCGGTTTCCGATTGAGCTGAAATTGTACATACATGTAAGTTTGGATGACAATTCATGGAAAGCTAAGTGACGTCTTTCTAAATCCAATATGGTGGACTCTCAAAGATGGCGGCCTAGTTATTATTTATACCACATTGTGAGTGACTTCATTAAAACTACCGAGTGTTAAATATGTCTCCTTGATTTCCAGACAAATAGACGTGACCTCTTTCTCTACAACTTCAGTTACAAACTCCGTACACAGTCTAAACCAGTTGTGTTCGCAGATTATTATGATTAGTTCGCTTAATGTGGCCTCATTTGCAAACTGTGAACTACCAGCGGTTTACAACGCCCCGGGCCGTGAGATTGAAGCAATCAGCGCGGCTCAATGATATGCGTTAGGCTTAATATGTTTTAGAGAAAGTATGTGAGGCGTAGACGAAGATTGAATGATTCTTAATCAGGTTATTGAGGAGTTTAAGTGGTTGATGAAGCTTTTGAAAGTTATTCGTTGGGTTCTTATTGCAACTGCTGTAACCAACTGCTTCTTGGGCAGTAGTCGCAAGAGTTATTGCTGAGCATGAGTTTTTGGAGTCTAGTTTTTTGCCTGGTAGATGCAAATAGGCTCGAGGGAATGTGGGTATACCATGGAAAATAGGCGATATGCTATCTATATAAAACAGACGGACGAATAAAACGCTCAGAGCTTTTCTATTTTGGAAGGTGCGTGCGGTTTAACCTTGCAAAAGCGTGCATTTTGGCATTAAAGACAAACATTTTCCAGTAATTTTGGACTTCTAAATGACCTGTTGGTATATGACCATATCTCAAACTGTCTGTATCTTAAAGATTTCAATTTTTACGGTAATCGAAACATATGTTGTTCATCTAACCAACTCATATAAGTCCTTTCATTACCCATGATTAATATCTAAGTACACACAACACACATGGTGTTTTCACTTACCTACTTTTCATTAACAAAGTATGTTGAGCTCGCCGGGGGAGCACAAAGCAGGATTGCAATGCATAACTTATAATAGCCTGCCCTTTGCCTTTGAGCATTGCTGCTTCCCTTAGCTGAGTTTTTATGCAAGTTTTGCTGTTTGCAACATGCATATCTTTATCCTGGGGACTGAAACAGGGTTCGCTGTACTTAAAATTATTTTTTTAGAATTAAATAAGCTTCTGTCTGCGATGTAGCCTACGTCAAAAACACATTCTATGGCACTCGGCCATAGGCTTTTTCCTACAGTCAAAGATTATTTTATATCGTTAATAGATATCTTTTAAATGACACATTTTAACTCGATCCGTCCAGTGGTTTGAGCTGTGCAAACGTGCATTGATAAATATGGAATATAGATAGAAAGCTAAAATCACCAATTTGCCTTAAGCAATCGTGGTGGTTAATAATCAAGCCTTCTCTCTATGAGAAGAGGCCTTTGCCCAGCAGTGGGACAGTAAAAGACTGGTATGGACTGGACTCTTTTTATTCGCCCACTTGGAGAAAATCTAAGCTCTCATTTTCATCCAACCTTTTGTCCACGATTTGAGAAGCCCTTGTTAAGTAGTATATATATTATTATATCCTTTTACGAAAAACGGCAACAGTTTCCATGCCGTTCTTTTGTTTGTTTTCAAGGCTTTTTCATACCATTTTTTTATGAATATCGAAGAGAAAAAATACGTCATTGTTTCGTTGAGATTGTGTCGACGTTTGGTTTCGATGATTCCTTCGAGAAAGTTTTTCTTTCACTTCAGTGAGTTGCACGGTACAATGATGAGCGGGATTTCTTCCATTTTTGTGTTTTTTTTTGTCGTAGCACGGAAGGGTGGCTACGTAGAAGATTGTTTTTCTGCTCGTTTGTAGTTTTTTTGTGCCTTGATTGAGATTTTGATGTTATAAAAAAGGGATTCAATTTTTTATTGGATTGTTTTGTTTTTACCCTATCACAAAAGTATTAAAGCGACATTTTGTTTTTTTTTTTAAATGTCAAAGTATTTTTTACGTTTAAACCCCAAAAAAGAAAACCCCAATTAGTTAATCGCTTAAAAATATTACAAATATTTTTCCTCTACAAAATACGTTTTTCCTCAAACGTTTTTTCCTACAAAAAAAGGGACCAATTTGCAACACGTGTACCTTTCATGTGTAAAACGTGGAAAGTTCAAGAGATGAACAAAAAACAGTTTTGAGTTTTGCTAAATCTGTACATTTGTCTACATATATGTCTCTACAGTTTATTAATGATCCTGGCATTAATATACACACATATATACAAAAACAACGTTTAAAAGTGAGTTTCCTTTCTACTGTTTTACTACTATTTTATGCCGTTACGAACAACGTAGATAAAAATACGTAATGCGACATGAAATAGGTCTAATCTCAAAGTTGGAATCATTATTCTTCGAGAAAATGAATTGCAATGTTGCTAGTCCTATATACACACTACAAATTTTAATGCCAATTAATTCGTGTTACTCTCGGCTAATCAATTTTTTTGTGTACTTCGTATTTGATATAATGATTTTGTGTTAATGTACTAACAGCTGTGGAGCTACCTTTCATAAAATAAATGTAGGGTGGTGTGAATGACCGAAATAAATAATCTTCACTTCTTGAAAACTTCTTTTAATATTTTAAAAACATTTTATTCATTGGAATCGTTTTAATCGTCTTACTTAGCTCGCCATACTCCTTCTCTCGCTCCCACACATACTCTCTCATTCACTCATCGCTGCATTCACGCTCAATTAGTTTTTTAAAATTATGATGCGTTCCGTATTAACATCCTACATAAATAATGCCTACTCTTGACTGTACCACTGTAGGTGTAGTACATACTCTTCATAATATTCTATTTCAAGCCCCACGTCCTCCATATTTCTCTTATAAACAATAACAATGACTAAATTTCATAATAAATTAGCACACGACACAGGTAAACGTGTTGGCTCAATGAAAGGCCAGCTTCTAAATTAATTAAAGTGAGAATTAGAGGCTTGTTCATAAGTGTACGAGAGGAGGGGAGAGGGAGAGGGAGAGGGAAATTAGGTTAATATGTCGTTTAGCTATTTTATATTAAGAACTATGCTTTAGAATTTATTGCTTTTATGGGCAATAAAGGGCGATACAATACTGTTTGTAATCAAAGGGTAACATAAGACCTCATAAAAATAAATCAAAGAAGACTGATGATACACTACGCACAGTATTCCTTGGCAGTTTATAGAATAGTGTAACATCGTATGTAAAGTCGGGGAAATTTATTGTTATACAACTTAATTAAATAGTCCATAATGCAAATCAACTGTCATTATTTGACTGTTATATGTAAGGGTTATAATACGGATAATTGACGAAGGGTGAAAGATTTTAATTCATTCACTATCGGTTCTTATAAAAATGACAAGCTAATTTCGACCTTTTCTAATATAAATAAGGTCGACATAAAAATGTTAAATCAAGATAATGTGTTCTATGTTACGTATTATTTTTGTAAAGATATTGAATATTTTGAAATAGAAGCCCGTATCGCGATCGTGTATCCATCTTCGAATATAAACCCTTACCCTTTCTAGCAATTTTATGATTCTCTGAGGCTGATATCTTTGCTGTACATAGTTTATATCGAAATGTGTTCTTTTACTTTCAAAAGATTACACAGTACAACAGGCAGCAGGAAGACACTAGAGATACTTTTATTACTATTTTGATTTTGTCTAACCCTCATGTAAAAGTTATACCTAAATGATGGTCATAAACATCATTATCATGACATGAAATGTTCCTCAAATCATGTGTTTCTGTTTATCAGTTTGTCTGCTACAGACAGAATCGTTTCATTTTATCACCAACAAAAGGTTTTTTTCATCAAAATAGATTTTCCATAGATTTTGTTCATTTAATTACTAATCTTTGTTTTGCGGTTGCAACGGGGAGCATCGTCATTATTTTCATAAAACGATGCTTTTGTAGGTACTACATCTGATGGTAATTTTAGCGCTAATAATTTTTATATTTTATGACTATTTTTTAAATTTTAGTAATTAGTTAGTAAAATAATAGCGTAACCATTTTTTTCTGAATTTTATATTTCGTAAGATAAGTAAACTCTCAAATGTAAGGAATTGACTGTTGTATTGAATTTCTAGAGCCACTCGTTTTAATTTTTGATTTTTTCTTTTGCTATCACTCATTTTTGTGAATACTGGTTAACCAGTAATTGACGACTGTGTAAGTCCAAGACTGTAAAATCTATGTATACTTAAGATATGTTGTACACAGAAACTGTTGGTGAACCTAAAACCATATGCATAAATAAATAAGTAATGGTGGTCTTAACTTCGTGGACTGACTGACTTGAGGAGTGTTAAGAAAATTAATCTTTAATTACGAAAAATACAATCATCATACGCAGCCCGATTTCAACAACCACTGGATATACTGCCGTCGTAAGAAAAAAGGGCACAACTAACATTTTTGTCAAAATTGAGTTATATACATATTTAGAATCAGAAAAAAAGGCACATCTACTCAATTTTTTATAGAATTTTATTTTCAAGGAATTCGGAGATACAGTAGGCTCAAAAGGTACAAATAGGACTAATATTCATGTTTTATAGAATGAAAAGGCACATTTATTTACCATTATATTGAAAAGGCACAAATACGTAGATGTGACTATTATTTCATACAGATTTTTACTAAAAACTACTTTGAAAAGGCACACTTACAACATAACATAAAGAAAAGTTATAAACTTAAAAGTCGATTTTCTCCATATTTATAAAATGTTAGTTGTGCCTTTTTTCATTATGACGGCAGTATGGCCCTCTCCATGTCCCTGTGCGAACCTCACCCGGGTTTTACCTCTAAGTAATCATTAGTGAACATGCAGGTCCCCTTACAGTTAAGCAGTTTCGTTTGACTGGTCTACGAGTAACTTTAAAACAGTGCTGATTAGTGTTAGCTGGGGACTTTGTGGCGTACGCTGTTATTAGGTCATAGGGGTGCGGACCGGCTATTGTGAGAGGAGAGTGTATACATATAGGTGTGTAGGTGTGTACCTAGTATGTATAGGGTAGTAACACGTGTATATATAATGAGGTTTTAAAAAGCTTAGGCTTGGCGAAGGGAAAAATATTCATTTTAAAATATTATAGTTATGTTTGTGTTTTTTAGTGTGAGATATGTGGCAGAAACGTTGCAAAAAGACGCAAATTTTGGAATAAAACATTAAACGCATTTTTTGTTGTCACAGGTAAACTAGCACTACAATATATATTTCGGAACAAAACAAACTTTTGCATTATGTTAGTCATAATCTCGCTTTAAGTACCGATGCGAAAGTAAAGTGCGTAGCTTTTTTTTCAATATTTGTACCAAGCAAGATTACCAAGTACTTATTGCGTCGATTTCAAAATGGCGTTTAATATTGGGTACATTTCCGAGTCCCTGACTCCCTCCAGCGCTATCCAGCGACCATCTTGTTGGTACAAGCGATAACTTATTCTAACATCCATTTCTGGTATCAAGATTATAATAACAAATTAAAACAAAAGAGGAACGACAAAGTGAATTGTTAATTTTGAATTTAGCTCGGCATTCACAGTAAAGAGTGAGTGAATGAATGGTTCCCTTCGGACCGAATGAGTAAAGCCACTAAGTTTAATATTCCGTCGGCGGTCCTACGTTTTTGTTTCTTTCTTTTGTTTCAATCGTGGCTGGTTTTGGTGGAACATTCCGTGAGTTTTCATCAAACCTTCGTTTCGTGAAATTGTTGCTGTTGGTCGTTTAGTTCCGACAATAGTTTCGATTTTCCACCCAGCTGAAGTCGGTTTGGCTTTTGATTGAGTTAAAGAATAGTTTGGTCCACAGTGGAAAATGTATTTTCATTCAATCAGTCCAAGGCAGAATTTTCAGCTAACGAACGGAATCGATTAGGGGTTATTGTCAAAGTAAAACGCTCATGTTTTACCATTACAACAAAATAAGTTCATTGATACACAAATTCCTCATGAAATGATTACTTTTTAGACAGTAAACCATCGCGTACAATAAATCAAATAAGTTCGAAATAACTTTACAAGACGAACGAGGCGGCACTCCATCTTTTAAAACGGACGTATTTTTTCTAGATACGGCCTCGGTGGGCGTAGGATTGTTCTTTGTGTAGGCGGTACAAGGATTGGGTATATAAGTACCCGCATAGCTACGGGTTTGCTCTTTTTATGCCCTATTTAGTTAAGCAGAAAAATGCGTATCTGTAACACCGAAAGATTGGTATATGAAGGTTAAAACAAGGCACTAAGAAAGCATGAAAAAGACTTTAATACGTTACAGAATGCTTTTGTTACACGTTTATGTAAGATAGGTTCTATATATTAATATAATACTGAGTATCGGATTCAATTTGTGAATAAATAGTAGTTACTCCATTGATTTATTGGAATGAATATTTACTAATATTTTTTTGTTACCAAATTCTTACTCGGGCTCGGAAAATTAATGTAAAATTTATCAGCTCCCTATACATTTTAATGAAAAAATAACAGAAAACCACTTTATCTAATAAACCAGAGTACCTAATAATAACATAAACACTCCTGTCAGAGCACACGTTGAAGACGCGACAGATTAATTAAGAAAAACAGAGAGAGCCGAATTACTTAGCGAGGAATAAATTGCCGCTGTTCTCCGTGGACACGAATTTATCCTCTGACGGATTAACCGCTGTGTCGTCACGTGTATGAATGTAATTTCATCATGGAATAAGGGATAGAAAAGGTAGGAAATATTTGTTTATTATTGTGTTTCTTCATCATTCTCTTGTCCTTATCCCAATTTATTTGTATTGTACCCCTAAAATACAGGCCCAGGCCTAGTTTGAGGGTTAGGATCAGATTTGTGGCAATACACTCGTATGCTTTCTTATTGTGACTGGCTTGTAACATGTATTTTTAAGTGTCAATATTTTTTTTTATTGTGTAGGCGCACCAAGTTTTTTTCTTCCATACTTCTCTATCAATTGTCATCTCAGTAGTTACCACCTTTCTAGGCATATCATCTGTCGTACAGTCTATCCGTCTGTTTTTATATCTTACTATTAAAATGGAGCAATATTTGTGTATATGTATATTTGTAATCACGTTCTCGAAAACGGCTCTAACGATTTCGATGAAAGTTGCAATATGTTGGTTTACGCGGGCGATAAATCGATCTATCTAGGTCTATCTGGGAAAATCGTTTTATCTACTTTTATCCGATCAGGGCTCGTCAGGTACTTAATACAATGTAAGGACAGGCATTTCTCAGTAGCCGCCTTGAGTTAATACTTGTGCCCCATTTATGTCAATAGTCTCGCCCTCTATTACATAGAACTTAAACATACCGAGCGAAATGTGGGTGTACTATACACGTACACTTCTGCCTACCATTCGGGGCTAACACGCGTGATGTTACTTTGTATTGTAACGAGAGTGCTTATATTTTATAGCTTATTTTCTTATGCTCAATATCAAGACGACGTTTCGCTCCTTCAATTATTTATTTTTATGTTGAAATTATGAGCCAGTCAATAAGATCAGTAGATAGACGTCTGACTTGAAGGCTCTTTTAATAATGAATAGTTTAAATTTGGGAAGTTTGAACTGGTATTTGATCAGGATATAAGTTAAACATTCAGCCGGAATCTAGACGACATTATTGCCTTGGAAATACTAAACTAAACCAATCGAATCTGTGATATTAGTTCGCAGAGCAAACATATTGCAACGCTTACGTCCTAATTTGCTCAATACCCCTCAGGGAATCTAAGACAACTTACAATATATGCTCATCACCCATCCTATGTACACGAAGATCGCTTTGAAGTCGGCAACATTAATAGAATATGAAATATACGGTATTCGTACCTATTCGTGTTATATTGAGTGTTTCATGCAAATTCTGCCCTATCTACCAAGGGCTGACAGTCGGATGAGATGGGTTTTCTAAGGGACGTCCCTATTAAATTAAGTATGCTTACGAAATTGTGGTATATTTGAAAACATTTTTTAAAAGTGGAATATTATGGATTGGTGTTGGTCGCCATCTTGTTTTTCGGTTTGAATAAGTGATTTGGTTTTGGATGTAAGCAATGTAAAATTGAAAAAGGTTTTTCGTCGAGCCATTAGATATTATTAATATTTTATAGATTTTGCTTCTGTTATGCAGACTTTTCGGCTTTTAACATCAAGTTTTTCAGAGGTCAGTTATTGGCTAATCTTTTGTTAAAATTAAAAGAAATTTCACACAATCAAACCCGATCAACATATCTAAACCGTGTTAAAGTGCTGTCAGTATATTTCACAACAATGATGACACTGATGGCGCTTGAACACGGGTTAAATGTGCTGATCGCGATCAGTTCTATTTGTGAAATTTGCCTATAAGTCGTCGTCTACATATTCATCATGGACAAAGTTTTAACTTGACAGTTGCCAAACATCCGGGGTCCCCTTAACAACAGACACAAACCGTTCCTATAAAGAACATAGCACACATAAATTGTCGCACTTTACTGAGTCGACACTTAAGACCTACTTTGACCCATTTACTTAAGTTCACTCTTGTAACTTGCGTGGGATGTAGCGTTGGAGCTCATATTCATTACATTATTGGGATTGAGTTCAGCACATCAGCTCATAAATGTTTAGTACAGAACATGGCCTTTCTAATAGACTGGGTACATTATTGAATGGCTTATAATCACCACTTTTGTCAAACGAACTCGAGACTGTAATATTTTGAGGGAGCTTTAACGTCAAACCTAATACTGTAGACTCTAAGCAAAAAAGTAGCTTATCTTTTGCCGAGAAATAAAGTTCTCAAAAAAGGTCTATTTAACCCACTTCGAAGAGGTTTTAAACATAAATACGGTTAAAAAAGGAGGCCATGTGTGGAACATAGAGTAAAACCTCTTACGATATTGACATAACATAAAATTTGTAAATAAATGACAGTTCGAATATCGAACGAGATTTTCAAATCCCATAGGCCGTGTTCTACATTCCAACATTATCAATTCTGTATGTAGAGCATGGAATTATTAAGTACTATTTAGATGTTTAGTTATTGGTTCAATTAAAGTTAGATTCCGTTCTGAAACACTGCCACATACATGTTTGTTGTTTAAATAATCTCGTAAATTGAATATTTGCTTGTTTAGCGTGTTGAATTACCATAATTGGGTGTTGTATTATGTGCTATAATAGATCATAATGGTTGTATATTTGTAAGGAAAACAACGTTACACACTCGATGTTGGTAGATTATTATTTTACTTAGGAAGGTTTTCTTTTTTTGTAAGAAATATAGTTACTGCGAAGGTTAATACAACAATACCTATATTCTTTGTTTCAGTAGATAGTAGTAAAGGTAAATCAGCTCAGTTCATCGCAACCGTTTGCGGGATATACCTATGCATTACCTAACCTTAAGTGGGGTGCCTAATAAACGGTAATAATACTTTTCTTTGGCCCTTTAATACATACAAGCCTATATTGATAGGCTGATACAAAAACTTTTCTATCAATCAGATAATCAAACGACTTCTTACTATCTTCGTGTCTCTGCAAAACAAACAAACAAAACTTGCCTCTCTACAATATTAGACAATGTACTCACAATGGAAAACTAACAGTCATAGACTAAGGATTGCCTAAATTTACGTACCTTGCTAACTCCAGGCCATAACACAGCAATTGCGACTTCCATACTTATTTCTTCCAAAGATCCGACTTCTTGTTTCAATATTGGTCGTTTGGGATCCGTTTTTTTTACGTCGACGATTGTTACAATTCTCCCGTACTTTTGTTGGCCATTTGTCTTGCTACCAACTGTTTAAGAGCAGTATCGAACAATTTAAAGTTAGAATTTTGTTCTCTTTATTGTTTTTGTTTGTAGGTTTCATAACGAAGTGAGGTTATGTTTGTTTAGAGTTCTTTATTTGAATGTGGATTATATTTTTGTTGTGTAGACGTCACAACTTTCAAGTAGCAGTCTGTTGGGATATCTTCAGTTTTAGTGTGACGATTCCGACACGTTTATTGGCTACTTTGTTATATTTTCAATTTAGTTAAAATACCCAACGATAAATGTCATGTTCTAAGCACGTTAAATTGTACCATCACGTCTACTGGTAAGTATTAAACGAGATCAGAGAATGCAGGCACCTTTAAATAATCTCTAAACACTAATACAGTTATAGTAGTATAAGGACTTAACTATAAATACGTAATAAAAGATCCGAAACGTTTCATATCATCTGGGCCCCAGTACCCAAAACGAAAACCACCAACGACACACTACACAATCTTTACCAGTCATTTTTGTCCCAAAACATTTGTGTCTCGACCAAACAAAACCACTCGCCATACTTACCTCAAAGGACTCCAGGCGCTCGTAAAATATATTTTATGATAAGTTCCGAAACCTGACCACCTGTATACAAGGGTCGGCCGTAAATCGCCATTGGTCTTGAAGAATCGAGAATGGAACATTATTTTTTATTATAAGCTGAGCTAGATAGGCCAAAGTACTACATCCTCTGTAGCTAGTGTTGTAGTATAGCGGGATACTTTAGCCCCGGGATCCGGGATATTGTTGAACACTTCGGCGGGATCTTCTCGGTCGTTAGTCGGGACTGTCGGTAGATAATAGCGAAGGCGCTGTCCCGGGTGCTGGCTTTGTTGCTGGATTTTTGTAGCAGCGTGTAATTAGGTTCTTTGAAGAGTATAACGTTAAGATGCATTATGGTAAATAAAGTGAACTTAAGGCTTAAACTATGAGAAGAGGAGTTTATGGGGTATAAACAGTAAATGTAGACGAAATTGCATCCATGATAAAAGAAGTTAATGCTTTATTTTCAGGAGTTTTTCCTTCTTTTCGTTCATTTAAATTAAATGTTGTCATTGCACATTATCCGGGGTACTGTCAGCTAAAGAGTGGCAATGATTATAAACTTGAATTGCTCCTAAACCTTTTCAATGACTGGCAACGCAATATCATTTTGTCTTTGTCATTGAAAATAGTCAATTTTCTCTGCACAATAAAACTTAATAGAGCTCTCTAGGTTTCTTTATGTTGATGATGTATTTCGACATTAAATATATGGCCCAAGCTTTTTTACATGAAATGTGTAATGGGATATTCTATTTAATGTAGCATTAAAGAAATATATGGACGATAAACCGATTTGTTTGTTGGTATTTTCGACATAAAAAGAAAGTTCTCGAATATATTTTTGGTTAAGGATTGCAGGAGTATGAACCTGCAAAGAAAAGTAGTCTTTATATTCTATCGTCTAAGATTTGAATCGTTATGAGTGTTTGTTTCCCAAAATTTAATGTAGATATTATACAAATAAACTTTCTGAAATATGTAGATTCTCAAAATTATTGTGAAAATCGCATTTTAGAAGAACGATACAGTCAGACAGCCTCTTAATATTATCCCGTATATTTAATACTATGTAGGATAGACGAAAGTATATATATAAATTGTCATATAAATGCAGTTGTTTCGCTCCAGCAGGAAACGTATTGAAGTGTGAACAGTTCGGAATCGCGCAAATCGGTATTACAGAGTGAATATGTGTCATTGTATGTATTGAATCGAATAGGATGGAAACTTCTGAATTGTTCGCGTGCACAAGTTTATCAACAGCATCCATATTTGCATATAGTTTAAGGCGATGAATCGAACTTTGACGCTAGACGTATGCAATGTGAATGTGCTAAATTCAATTGTGTTCGCGACAGTATTCGTCTATTTATGTATTTAGTTTGTAAGGACAATTTGTATCATTGAAACTGAGTTGAAGAGTTGTCAGAGTCAATATTCTGTAACAATGGTGATATTGACAACTTTTGAACGCGGTTTACTTGCTGAACGCGTTCAATTTTCTTGGGGATCTTAAGAAGAAGTGGACTGAATATTATTACTATATATGTTGAAAAGGTTTACCATATAAAGGCATACGAAGTAAATTATACAGTCCGTAATATTTTTTGACGTTCACAGAAAAAAATTATAACGTAAAAATATTCATTGAAGCATTTTATTCGTAACACAATGGGGGTAGTAAAATAAAGAAATGTAATAATGTACCGTATAAAGTCATAATGTAAGGTTTATATTACCGTTGCCGCTGCCACGTGCATTTTATGGTGGTGACGGTGAGATATGTAATAGGGTTGACAGAGTACAAAAATGCTATAATGTCATATAAGCCAAGTGCTCAATGGAAATTGCCATTGGTGAAAATGGCGAACTTTTATGTGGTTATCCCTTTGTTACCTTTCATGGGGTGAAATTTCAAAAATCCTTTCCCGTATTGCTCGCCTTCGTTAAATAAGAAAGTCTTTTTCAATGCACTTTCTCGAAAACTGGTTCTTATCGCACTACGATTAGGTTCAACATGCAATGTAATTCACATGCGTGGATTTTTAAAATTTTCACAGGTATACTTATAAGTAATAAGTCCAAATGGGTTCAATGACTATAGTCGGCTATGATTGTTTTTTTTTTAAATCTCGGCAAAGTGATATGCGTCTTTACGGCGTAAATATTTTTTAATATTTAAATTGTGTTTAAAAATAGAATATCATAAATATACATGATTATTTAAAAAAATTTACTTTTATGAACAAATTAACCTTTATTTGTTCTAAATTCAAAAATATTTAAATTTTATATTTTTCATATTAGGCTGTTTAGCGGCTTCATACCTTTGCTTCTTCTGCAACCTGGTGAAAGCGAAACGTTAAAAAAAAGCAAATTAAATCATAGTTTCCTAATAATTCATGACAAAAATACTTTTTGTTCTATTATTTTATTTCTTCGAAAGTGTACTGAAAAACGTCGTTTGATACGCGCTCCATAACAATCTCGCCTGTCGGCTCGGGTGTGAATTCCGCCTCGAATGCAATAGCAAAGTTTTCCTTATATCAAAAATGTTTTGGCTGTGGGACGTCAGTCAGCGATTTTAAGAAAGTTATTATCAGTTAGCTTAGTATTTATGTAATAAATACCTTTATTACATAGAGTTTAAAGCAATTAATTAATCAACAATACTGACTAGTTACAATTTCGTCTTTTACACGGTATCTGTACTTAGTTTACAAACATGTCATCTGCATAGTCTTTTCCCAACTATGTTGGGATCGGCTTCCAGTCTTACTAGACGCAGCTCTGAGTTTTACATTAGTATTTTGCATGGAGCGACTGCCTATCTGACCTCCAAGTTAGGTAACATGATACCATCGAGGAAATATACCTATACCCTTGGTAAGACTGATTGTAAGACTTCGGGACTATCCGTTACTTTGAAATGATCTAGAAATGACAGACAGGATAAACGGATTAGTTTACATGTCTAAAAACCATCGCCATTTAAAAAAAATCTTTTGACAGCCCTATCCTCCACCATACACCAATAGAGACTCGAGATGACACAATTTTGGCACAAAATAATAATTTTTACCGGGATTTCCTTATTGTTTATGGTTCAAAGTTGGTTGTTTGTTCCAGGCTCGTGCCAAAGAGTAGATAGGGTGGAATTCAATTTATTTGGTGTTGCCAGAGAAAAATTGCTTGGTTTATGGCTTTTGTGTGTTAGATTACCTTGTAGTGTTTGAAATAGAAACAATTTCTTTGATCTAGAAGGAGTTTCTGAGAGCAATATAAGTTGTTAGGCAAGAGAATTCAAAGACAACTACAACTGACTGTTCAGTAACTAATTTTGATTGTAATACAAAAGACTGAGAGCAGTAAGAACAGTAATTGGTACTGTTACATGGCACTTTTATATTAAAAAGTATGTTATTGTTATCCCGTACTGTGCCAGTGCTGGGCTAAACCATTCCTTCATTATTTTCTATTTTCCATCGTTCACGATTCTGTAATACTTTTCCAATTCTCCAGAAAGCGTCGTTAACAATAAATCAACGGCACTTCGCTGTTCACCTTGTTGAATCACTTGACGTTACAGACCTTTAGTTGAATTGAAACTCTTTGAATCCACTGATTTCTTGGTAGTACGTTGTCTCATCATCTGCCTAGCCTTTTCGCAATTTTGTTGGGGTCGGCTTCCAGTCTAATCCGATGCAGCTGAATACCCGTATCTTAAATGGAGCGACTGGCTATCTAACGTCCACAACTCAGTTAGTGCTGGGTAATACGCCCCTTAATAAGCCCCTTGGTAAGACTGGCTGTCAGACCTGTAACGACTGTCAAAGGTCTACAAATGACAGCCGGGCCCAACGGCTTAATGTGCTTTCCGAGGCACGGAGGAAACTCGGTATGTAATGATAGTCACCTATTCACGGGCCAACCTGGGGAAGCGTGCTTAACCTGAAGATTGACCCGAGCGGCTGTTATTAATTAGCCACGAGCTCCTACTGTAATACGATGTTTATTAGGCTAAACAAATATAACAATAACGGCTAATCTAATCGTGCGACAAACTATTCCCGAAATTGAGAAGCCAAATTGCCGATAAATTATTGTCTTATCCTTTTATTCCGAAAACGAGTAATATCTTTGTAATAATAACAGAGAATAGAACGCATTGATATAAAAAAGGCTGTTCTCGGTGTTATGTAACAAAAGGTTTCAATTAATCCCGTATTCTATAATCCCGGTCCCGGAATTTTCCCGATATTGGCGGGATTTTTTTGCTGCTATCTGATCCTATTCCGGAATTTTATGGGCTCCAAACTGGTATGGAAGGGTACATATTTTTTATTAAAACAAATATTTTAGAAGATTTTATCTTTTTGGAACCCTTCACACATCGATGTTTGCCGATGATGTTGGGATAAACCACATACATACATTTACGCAGACAGGCCTTTTTCCTAATGGGGGTAGGCAGAAAAAATAGAACGCCTTTTTTACGATCCTGCCTTTCGTTTACTCGTTACATTGTTTTTTTTTTATAAAATCCAAGTAAGTATATTTAAAGTTTGATATCTCGCGATTTAGTATAAACCGGCCAAGTGCGAGTCGGATTCGCACATGAAGGGTTCCTTACCATCGTTGTAGGGGAACCCCCTTTAATTTTTAATTTAATTTTATTATTTGTGTTGTTATAGCGGCATCAGAAATACACATTCTGTGAAAATTTGAACTGTATCTATTACGAATCACGGACGGACGACCAGCGGAGGCTTAGTAATAGGGTTCCGTTGGTTACCCCTCGGGTACGGAACTCTAAAAACATCTATTTTAAACCTATATCTGTCATCATCACTTCATAAACAGCTGCATCAATAGCAGTATTAAAATAACTATCCCTCATCATGTGGTGTAAAGGCGGGTGAATAAAATGGCCGGCGGCAATGGTGGTCGTGAGCGATGTCCTCATAAACTGTCACCCGTTGATGTATTTTATAATCCCGTCATGTTTTTATTTACGCCATACATCACTTGGTTGTGTGACCTCTTTATAAAACCTGAATTTATTGGCGCTGAAAATTCAGGGAAAATAACCATGTAACGTATATACGGTAAAAGTTTTCCCGAAAAACGTATTAAACTGTGTAGTTCGATGATATCCTAACTAATATTATAAATGCCAAAGTGAGTTTGTTTGTTTTTTTGCCACTCCATAACGATTGTTCGGAGTTCAATGAAAGGTATATGAATAGACCACAACCGTGGTTATGATTTCACGAATTTGTTCGGGGTTAGGAGTTCATAGATAATTTTAAGCCCAATTTGTTTGTTACTAAATCCAAATTTTCAGCAGTTTTACTTCAATCCATATCCATGTCTCGAGACACCGCTGACTTTAAAATCCCAGAATATTGGAAACTGGATGCCCTAGCGGCCGGCTCCACGATACTTATAACAAACTTACGATATTTACGGCATCTTCTTAGGTAAACTTTAACGTACTTAATAAAAATGGCCGCTCATATTTTCGTATTCACTGCCTTCAATATTTTGTAAAAACAAAGGAAGTGTTTTAAAATGTTAACGCTATTAACTTATGTAATTTTACACTCGGCTCCGTTAACTATTTTTATGGGTGATTAACTCCGAGCTTAAATGGAAAAGCTTAGTTAATAATTAACAATATCTTTTATGTCTAGCTTGACAATCACGATTAAGGATTTTTAAAAATCCATATTATTTTCTTCATATTTTCCTTTCGTGGTGGTCCAACCAGTACAGTATGACCAGTTTAAGTTTGCAGTTCAAGGTGGCGCTGTTTGTCAAGAAAATATTCAACAATATGTCAAGCTTCTTACATTTATTTTAGTGTTCTGTTTTACCGCCTGCACAGATATGTTGGTCGAAGTATATTAACAAATTGTTAACCGGCTACGGATCTAGAACTCTGACTTATAGACTTATTCTGAACAAACTATATTCAGGTTTCGCATATACTAAAAATAATTTTCTATATAAAAAAAAAGAATGCGTAAGACTTACGAGTTACGATCCGTCTAGTTTTTCAGCAACATTTTCGGTGTCTACCAATCAACCTAGTCAGAATTTGCTTCATAAATGCAAAATTATAGAACTGCAGCTGGCAGCTTATTGGCTATTAGTGTATATGCCAACAGATGTAGCAAAATAAACATGCAGCTAAACATGCAGGCCATTATACAGATGATTAACAAATCATTATGCTGAATATAACATACCTAGTATTAACATAACATTACGCTTGTATTCCCAAAAGAGGGGGTGGTGGTGAATCTGTTGGTACAAAGTACATATCATCACGCCTGTAATCCCCAAAGGGTTAGGCAGAGAATGTGCCTCATAGTACACCCACATTTCGGCAGTTATATTTTTTTAAAGTCCCATGTAATAGGCGAGCCTATTGCCATCAACCGGGTACAAATCCAGACTCCGTGGCTGCTGCTGAGGAATTCCTGATGGAAAAACCCAATAACACTTTGCCCGACCCGGGGATCGAACCCAGAACAGCAGCTCAGCAGTCGCGCTTGCGACTACTCGACCATAGAGACAGTTGACACACGTACAATATACACACTTATCAATTATGTTGATGTACTTGATTTTTCAAATTATTGTCGGTTATGTGTTTCTAAACGTAGATCTTTTTTCTTCGGTACTGAAAAACGGTACTGGTAATGGTACTGGCGTTTGGAAAATGTCGTGAGAAAAGTTTTGAGTATGAATGTGGCCATCCACATAGCCAAATGAAATATTTTACTTGAAATCCAGTTTTTATCCTGCCCCTCATGAACGGAAACTGAAGCTTTCCCAAACAAATATGGAAATGAATTTAGGTAAGTTCAACTTTTCACTGCGCAGTTTACATATGAATTTGATTCGAACAGGGAACATCCTTTGTTGAACGTAGCGTGATGGTACTTCAGTTTTCAGTGTCTGGGTATCTACACGCTTTGTTCGTTTTGATTTGAGTAGAAGATTTCTGTTTCAATCTTTTAATGTCTTTGCACTTTATGTTATTTTTAACACCTTTTGTATCACATTTACCGCAAATAAGTAATTTTGACTTTGACTTTTAGATGTTCAAGCTTTGTTATCTATATAATCTGGAATTTTTTGGTCAAATCAAATCAAATCATTTATTCGCATAGAATGTAGGTATTGTATAATAAAGTTGTTATTAAATATAGTGAGCTGGGTACATTCTGCCTGAGTTTTGGCATGCAAAATTTAACAAAAAATGTCAGTATCAATGAAATTATGAAATAATAAAGAATATGATTGAAGTACTAATAAATTATTTTTACAAGTCTATAGACACACAAAAATAGAAGATGTCAAATAATAATGTCAATAATATTAAATTGATATGAAATGTCACACACAGGATTTGGATTTGGGCATAGACCTCTTCAATTGAACGCCATTCTATTTGATTGTTGGCAACTCTTATCACGGTGCTATCAGCCGTCATCCCTCCATATAGCCTAACAGCGTCCTGCCTTACGATGAAACGTATGTGATTGTAAATTTTGAGTACTTATCATGTTTAATTTTAGGATCCTTCAAAGGTTCAGTCGCTTCATGTAAAATACTGGTATTCAGCTGAATCCGGTAAGATTGGAAGCCGCCGATAATAATGATCCTTCAAAGATTGTATGAACAACGCTGTACTGAAGTGTTGTTATATCTACATCCACGTATAACGGAGGGTCCATTTTAATAAACCTTTCCATCAGACTACCAAACAAACAAATTCCAATTTTAAAAACAAATCCCATAAATACGCTATATCCTTCACAATATCGACCTATCAAACGCAAATCTCTATTCAAAATGATTGGCAACTCAAATTAATAAATTCCATGCTAAATAAAGAGTATCTCGACCAGACAGTATTGTCTCAAGCATAAATAATCTCTGAACAACTATTTTCAATTTAAAAACATTGTAAGCCACTCCCCGCCCCTGGGAGGAGAAAGGGGGTGATAGAATCGATCGCGACACAATAGCTCTTACTGTGGTGAGATGTTAAGGGGACGCTGAAACCCATTGGACCTACTAGCAAGTAGCAAGTGCTGGGATATTGTGGGCCAATTTGCTTTACAAGTGGAAAGAATGATAGCGAATTTGAAAGTACAATGATGTGCTAGAAAGTTTTTTGGTTAGAGGTTTTTGTAGTGTGAATGGGAGGATTAATGTGAATTTTTATGACAAAGGTAGCGTTTTTTTTGACGATAAGGATTTACTATTTTTGTTCGTGTTCTTACATGTTAATTAACGTTATGTAAAAACAGGTAGTAAATATTGATTCATTTAACTATGATATTATTCAAATACAGACAGAGAGTTACTTCAAAAACAGATACAATGTACACCTGTTGTGTTTCGAAGAAGCTATACATTGATGATTTTTTAAAATGCTAAATATTATATCTCAACTCTCCATGATAAGAATACAGGCACACAAATCTTAACCTAAAAAATCCTTAAAATGGCGGGACCACACCTTCTTTGTCTTCATTTTAAGGATTTTTGCGCAAAACCAAACTTATGTGACGATCGCTTTGGTTACAACGCGGCCACACTTCCATTTTAGAGAAAAAGTGAAGCAGTACTATTAATCATCTGGGTTCTCAGAGTTCTACAAAAGTTAGAAGTCAGAATACCTTGTACAGTTAAGTACAGACAAGTTACGACTCTCAAAAAGAAAAGAAAGACGGTTTTCTACATACTCGTACTTACATACGTACTTGGATTTTACGAATAACAGGTTGGAAATATACTACGACGTTTAGCACCTGTATTTTTCTCAGGTTTTCCTTGTACGCACTTAAATCTAGAATTTAACTTTTCCAGGGTAAAGTATTTTCTGACAGTATTTTTGAAAATATTCAGAATGTTTTCCAAAATATTGTCGGAATTATTTTCAGTTGGAGATGAGATTATCTTTGAAATAAAATCTAAAATTTCTTCGAGCTGAAACAAAAGCAAAATTTCAAGCAAAAATAGTAGTGCGTTTTCTGTGCTCAGAGTGGTAAGATATCGTTTTTCAGAATGCGAAGCAAAATAAGATAGCATGTTTAAAAAGTAGTAGGAAAAGCTTTTTTTTCTTCAATAGACAAAACACAAGTATTCTTGAATAAAAGAAAAAAATAAATAAATAGCCTTGAACATGAAAATTTACAGTTTATGAATATTGAGTCCAAATCAAACACTTCATTAAAAATAGTAATCCCCAAAATTTTTAAATAACTAGCCAAAGTTCTTATTAACCTACCTCGAGTAAAGCGTAATCAATGTCATTCTAATCATAAACACGAATACCAGCAACATAAAACTAAAAGCCAGGCAAAGGAAATTACAAAGCTGAACCTTATCAAACTCCATAATTATGCACGAAAGTGTAAAGTAAACGGTCGCGATAGCAAAAAGGAAACTGCAAGGACTTGTTTATGCGACATGACACAGCAATCCGATGCACTGCAGTGCAAATAAATAGACCCAGCCGAGATATGCACTGTTAAATAAATCTAGGATACAGAAATGCAGCGACTGCTAACCTAACCTGTGTAAATAATTCATTTGAGGAAGGCATGCATGTTGCATGACGTGCTTTTGTTTATATATGCCTGGCTCCGATGTCTCGGCTTGTTTATAAGATGGCGGAGGTGAATAATTGTGTGCATTGGAAGGCTTATGTTAATACTTGCGATAGGATGTGAATTGTGGTTTGGTTGTATTGGTTGTTCGTGATTTAGTTCATGCTTTGTTTTTGAACAGACTTTTATCAGCCATGGTAAAAAAATAATGACCCCTATTCGAGTTGTCAGTAGTTAAATATTATAATTTAAAGTTGCTATGTACATAAAAGGCAAAATATATAGAGAAAAGTAAATAATGCCATGTCGCTGCTGCATAGTAAAGATCTAAGAAATTTTCATATTCAAAATGAATTTTCTCCGCGCTTTCGTTCCGTATCGCACTTTATTAAAATGCATACAAAAACACAGGAACACAACAACGTTCCTTCGCTTAATTAAAATCGTGAACCAGAAAAAAGGGCAAAAAGGGGTTCCCTGTCAAGTCTAAGCCAATTCCTTTTACCTGAACGTCGGAACTTTAATAAATTAGGGCTGAATCGTGTAAAATCGCAAGTAACCGTGACGAGCCACCCTCGGGGGTAATCACGACTTCGTTGTTAAAGACTTCATTGAATTATTTTTTGAGTTCATAAAAGTGCTTGTTTTTTTATAGTGGATGAGTTTTTCTGGTAAAATGTGTAATCTTTTTATTTTTACCGACGCGCGACGGGGTTTGAGCGATCGATTTATGTTTTTAATCTGCTTTTTGAATTAAGATTGTGTGTAAGGATAAAACATTTTATTATACTTACAGAACTTAGATATTTTATCAACATTTAGGTAACGTACATTTTGCTTGAAAGAAATCGCGTAAAATTCGATCGCGATATTCACTGTTCATCATCACTTCTTCCACCATAACTTTCAACTCACCGCCTCATTTCAAAACGCCACCTATCCGTTTTAACATCATCTGTCCGCTACACCCAAAACCTAATGCCCACTAACACTTGTTCCAACGCCTTCGCAAGATCACCTGCAGATATGACCAAAGGACCACAGAGTCTCGTATCTTAAGATACGACCTCCGGAATATCCCCGGAAAAATTCCCCCTCTTATCCGAAACACCGTCTTTTGTCGACTCCGCTCTTATAAAGGGCCTTTGGTTCAACAAATATGTATGTATATGAGGGGAGGTATGGGGAAAGTGATTCTGTATGCTTGCCTGGCAATTGCGTTGAGACGATGCATAATTTTATTGTGTGTATGTATATTGAGGGGCCTTTGTTAAAGGGTGAGAAGATGCTGGTATTGTTTTTGATGTTAGCGCTTGCAGTTAAAAAAAGAAGAGTTAAATGGCTATAAAGAATTTTATTTTTGTCGGCCTGTCACAAAGGTTTTCTTTTTATTATTTTTTAGTTTGGAGTTTTACCAAGGAGTATCGTGTAACCCAAAAACTGGACTGCCGCGAGATACGCTGTCACTCCAATGTAAAATACTATAAATATATTGGCAGCCGACACCAACATACGTATAGTCGGGAAAATACTAAGCAGATGACGATAAACTAATGATACCTTTTGGACTTTTTCAAGTAAATTATCAAGTACTAAAAAGTCAGTTTACACACGGAATCCATCTCTTGATTATGTCCACAAACAGCTATGCAAAGTGGAATCGAAAGGAGCGGAAGGTCAGACTGGGCTGCTCTAATTACTCTCGATCGAATTAGCAAGGGATACGCCCTGCATACCTCCAACTGTACATGTATGTATAGTATATGTTAGATCAAATTATAGCTTAATTGTCGCCAGTCTTCGGGGCATGATATAATATGTAAATAGTTTCAAGTTATTGTTTGTTTAGGCATTCATGGTTAGTTAATGACATGAGGGAGCTCCTTGGAAGTGAACTGCGTGATATGCACCATCATCTTCTGTTCTTGCTGCGCTGTTCCCAATTTATTTAGGATCGTGTGTCCTCATGTGCGCCAGAATGATCCCACGCTTCTAAGTCACAAGAAACGTTAGTTAAGAACTCTGTTGTTTTAAAATGGATCGAGAAATAGATGGCTTTAATTCAAAAACTAATACATTCATTAACATAATCGAATCGCTGCCTCAATACAGTTTAAAACCTGAATAACCGTAAATGAGATCCAATAAAAAGGTTCGAAATCTTTAGATACTTTTACAATACTAAAGACTTGGCCTTTTCACTGTCTAGAATATCGGCCAAGTTAGTGATTCTTTATTATTTAGCACTGACGTCTCCTACCTCCGTCCGATCGGAAGTTTATTTTAAGAAGTCGTATTCTTGTTGAAAGTTTGGTTATTTTAAGCGATCTATTCGCTGTATTCTTGGGACTGGCTGTTTATGTAACAGAAGTTTTAAAACTGTTTCTTATTTCTTTTGAATTGAGTCTGGAATACTTATGTCAGTGCTATCTTTGCCTTTTTGTTGAATTGAAGAATAACATCTCATCATTGATTCTTATTTTGAATACACGACTGAAAATCAACATTGAAACATTGTAAAATCCTTCGAAACCCTATCACTAAATATTCATAGCCTCTTGTTATTCCCAATAGTGACAAGGTTGTAAAAACATCAAAAACAAGCAATAAAGGCGAAAACATTATCACAAGGACGCAGACACACGCCCAGCCGCGACAAAAGTGAGGTTAAGTACGAATATTGCTTTCGTCGCCAGGAAACTTCGCGAAACATAAATAAATACTTCCTCCAACTTACATCGGGGACAAGCGTCGCCGATTTCCTTGAAGACAAACACTACACGATAAATCTCGGCCACTTCAACTCGCAAATTCGTCGCCCGAAAAATATTTTCCCGCCGGCCGCCATCTTGGCAGTTATTGGTCATAAAATGTCCCGTGTCTATGGTCGTACGTCTGAGGTAAACGGGCAAAGGTCTTTCATGTTACGGCCTATGTTATTTTTTATTACTTTGTGAGTAGGATATTGTTGTTAATGTGTGTTTTGTTTTTGGTTTACTACGAATGGATTTGACGTAAATAAAGGTTGTGATATTATATTGAAGCGGGGTGAAAGGTTACTTCTTATGTTTATACCTTTTTGGATATGTCAAATCTGATAAGTAGCATTATTAATATTATACTCGTTTCGCCACGTTTTAAGTAACTACCCCATTCTATTGAATATAATGTTTTTCTTGGTGCGTTTATATTTGTAAAGAAAATCGATTTTGTAACAATTCTGACTCAAAAAATGCTAGGTATGTATTTTAGATAAAAATAAAACCACCATTACAGTTACAGTCAGATTTTGGAAAATATACTAATCGATATCTTAAAACAGTAACATAAACCCAATCCCTTCTATTATTAAGGAGTGTTCAAAAACTCTTAAATCCCGTCGCCATTGAGGCTTGTCCCGGGTTTAACCTAATTGCTTTATTGATCTTACTTGTATTTTATTTATACTAACTGTTGATAATCTGTCGATAAACCATGGATCAGAGGGAGATTGACTTTCTTGTGTAAAATACTTTGGGAGTTGTTTATTGTCATGGCAATCTTCTTTTAAAGGGTTTTATAGTAATGTTCTGATGACGTCTTGCAGCTGCAATGAAGTTCAACAATATGGGAAACATATTAGTTATAAAATTGGATCGCTTACAACCGTCAAAGAATAACATTTGCAGAATGATTTAAACGTACGGTCTATCTCAGATGGTTGCGAATTTCTTTAAGTTTAGAAATAACTAGCAATCGGCACTAGATTTAGTTCTGGAATGTTTTGAATTCCCTCTTTTTATTAATTCATAACTAGTTTTTCAAATATCCCCAGTGGATTGCAGACCACAAGCAATAACGATCTACAAGTGGCCCCTATTGAGCAAACCCTAGCGAAATACTGGACGAATGTATCCAGGGAAAGTCAGTGTGGCAATATCCACAAATAAATCCTGAGCTTATTTCGAAAGCCTGTATTCAAGTGTCACTTACGGATCGATACTATGACGAATGTGCCAATTCCTTCATATTCTTATACACAGTCGTGGTCGCTTACGAGGTTTTGGTCACAGATATAGTAAAATGTTCTGCTTTGAACTTACCTAAATATCCTATTTCGTGTCGGTCTTGTCTTCCATATCAAGTCACAAGTCTTCATCTGCCTAGCTTTTGCGTCGTCTACTAACCGAATGCAACTGAATACCAGTATTTCACATGGAGCGACTGCCTATCTGACCTCCATAACCCTGTCTTTACAGGGTAATACTATTCCCTTTGGTAAAACTTGTTGTCAGACTTTCGGGCTACGGACTACCTGTAACAATTGTCAAAGACCTAGAAATGACAGCCGGGACCGACGGCTTAATGTGTTTTCCGAGGCATGGAGAAAACTCGGTATGTGATGGGCGGTCACCCATCCACGGACCAACGCGCACGGAGCAAGCGCGGCTTAACCCGAAGATCGACCCGAGCGGAACACGTGTAGCATACAAAACCTTTTCAAACCATTTTTTTTTGCCTTGAAACTACTACCTAAATATCCTTCCATGTCTCTGTCTTGTAACATACCAAGTATTTCATACGAAACCTTTTCATTCACTCTTTATTTCTCAATTTCATCTCGGCTAGACGCAATAATCATTTTTCCAACTCACTCCACGTTTCTCAATGTACCGATGCATTTTTCAACTTTTCCATTTTCACTTTATTACCTAGAAATGCTGAAGAAAATACCAAGGAAACTAACACGTCTTATAATAAATTCTAAGCGTGTAATGAAACGAGAATTGCGGTAGGTGGCGCCACCTAACACGTGTGGCTACCTCTCTCTATTATATTATTACTCACTTTATTAAAAGACATATTTTGTGTGTTTGTTGGTTGAATAAGTAGAAGGATTTTTATAAACTGTATGTTCATAAATGGAGCTAGATAATGTAGTAGGTGTTTTAAATAAATAGGTGGGTGGATGGACAGTAGCAGCCAACAGATCTTTCTAAGTTATAATTTCCTAAAAAGAATAATAACCTGACTTTTATTTATTTATTTAATCTTCATGTACAATAGTGGTACATAGGCGGACTTAGTGCCACAAGGCAGTCTCTACCAGTCAACCTTTGGGTTGACATTGTGATGGGGTACAAAATCATATCTGAAATAACTTGTAGTTTTTAGTGTTTGTGTTTTTACTTTGAAACCTAACCAAGGACAAACATACCAAGGAAAGTTTTTCTGTTCCGTCCTTTCATAAAACGATTTTGTAGTTTAGCCTCCAAAACGTACCAAACCTTCCAGGAAACGGTATCCATTTAACTAAGGATTAACTTGAAATCATACCCAAAACTCATCTTGCCGAATCCGAGGCACAACTTACTGAACACAACACTCCCATATTCTATATGTAGGTACAAAGAAACCTATTTTATCCCAGGATTTGCGAACCCCTTTTCATTATAAGGCCCGAAAGTCATTAATCATGTACTTATTTAAAGACTTAATTGTAAAATTTGTCGGACCTGCGCCATATTTGACGTGAGGCTCTAAGGCTGGGCTCTTAAGGATATTGCGAAATAATTAATGTCACAAGTGATGTATGGCTCCGACACAAATGGCTTTGGAAAATGAATTTTTGGAAGGATCAAATGTTTGAGTGTTTTGGGTTATCATGTTTTGATATACATGTGTTTTGTAGCGAGTTTTAAATAGAGAAATGTGGAGTGCTTTCCAGTTTTGATTAGGTTGGCAGTGGTGGGAAGATTACTGCTACACACACATACATACATACACACACACACATACATACATTACATACATTTATACATTGTATGTAATGTTCACCGGTTGTAATAGATTACATTTTTTCTCATTTTTGTTTTTGTTTCTGATTAATTGGCATAATGAATATGAACATAATTGTATACAAAAAAGTTCAGTGATATGTTCACTACCATAATTATCGCTGTATTCTGTTTTAATCATCATCAGTAAATGATGATGATTACCTCTATTTATTTGGGTTGGGCGCAGCAGGTCTTCTTCTTCCATACTTATCTATTACTCGTCATCTCAGCAGTCAATAATAATAATCTGCCCTAATGTCCTTTATGGTCGATTCTTAACGACGATAAAGAAAAATGTTGTTTTCTCAAAATAAAATCAAAGGAGCATAATACAATTGGATATTAACAACCATGAAATTCGGTGGCATAACATGAATATGCAAAGAGGCAAATAAAGAAAACTGTCTACGTAATCGTAAGCGAGATAGATGCGAAATTGAATTCAAATGTTGGATACTTATTCCAATGTTGGATACTTATCCCAATAACCAAAGATATTGAATCTCTTGGCACATTATTGAAGCATGTTCTGAATGGGTAACTTTCAATAGAAGTTTATTTCCTTTCATAATATTAATTTAATAGACATTTTCTTATGATGAGATTCCGAAGTGGTTTATTCAGTGATAATAATTATGAGAAGTATAATAGAAATATGAATTGCGTTTTCTCTTGAACTTTTATTTTAGCTTTTTTCTTGAATGTTGCCAAGATTTAATTTGTAGCTTTGTTGTTGCCAGTGTTTTATTAGATAAGGAAAACGCCTGAAGCTAAAGTTGTCATTTTCTTTGCTGGAATCTAACTGCATTTAATTATTATTCCCAGTTATATTGCTTTGCTTTTAAGTTAAAGCTTCGGGCTATGCGAAATGCTTCAAGGGACACGTTGTTATGTCACCGGTTTTCGTCGCACTGTTCCGTCGAACTACAAGTCGTTGTGAAACGAGGCATGCTTTTAACAACATTTATTTGTTTTCTCTTCAGTCTGTCGAAAATGGTGTGTTGTTTGAGAGTGTAGCTATTGGCCAAGAGGTAAAACTTCTCTCACCAGCAATATGTATTTATATATCACACAAAAAAATCATCATCTGCCTAGCTTTTTTCCCGTGTTGAGGTCGGCTTCCAGTCTAACCAGATGCAGCTGAATACCAGTATCACCCAAAAAATAACACTACTTAAAGATGAATTTACCCACAACTTCGGTAATTTTCTTGGTCATAATTTTCTCCAGTGTTCTGTAATATTTCTCGCCTCTATATTCTATGAAAAATGGCAGCGAACCACCCATCCTTTACGATTATAATCTGTGTCATAGATAGTTATCGGCGAGACAGATTGCACCACATTAATCTTAGTTAGCGATGAATGAGAATGGATATAAAAGAACCGCCACAAAAGAGAGCTATTGACGCGTTAAACTATGTTTTTCTCGTGTAATTTAATGTTATTTCCCATGTCTGAAGACTATGGTTTAGTGTTCTTTTGTTGTACTATATTGGTATAAAAGAAATGTTAAGAAGTTAGTAAATTATCTTTATTTATATGGATAAATAAAGATAAACGATAAGACAATTTATGTGGTATAGACATGGGTCACCATAAAAATTGTAGTCACTTTTCGTGTCTGTCTAAGTGAACGATTTGTTCTACCCGACATTGCAACGAACAATGATGCAGCCTTCACCATCATTTAGAGAGTTTATTCTGGAAGGTTTATAAATGTAATGCGTTAAAACATATAAATATATATTCATGTTGTGTCACGTTTCAAAAAAACGTGCGAAGCTGTGGTCTTCAAATCGCTAGTATTTACTAAAAAAAACATTTTTAAGAGAATAGTCAGATTGTTGGATCGTTACATGACTTTTACTTACACAAAAGCATTAGTTTACGAATATACACCTGTACTCACTAACCATACATTCTAACACAACAAAGAACGCAGCTATCTCTATTTTTATCTTTTATTATACAGCGTGTTTAGCGGGCCGTGCGAAAAAGAGACAAGTTCTAACATGTTCTAACGTGTTCTGGCGAGCACGCTGACGCGAGCGCGTCCCGTCACGTCGCGTTTGTTACTTGTCACGCTGTGGGAACATGTCGATAGCGGGGTTTGAGACTCAAAAGATTAATTGGACCGTGTGATGTTTGAGGTATTAATGGTCGGTCCTGAGAGACAATAAAACTTATGAATTGGTGTATCATCATCAAAAAACCATGATGAAACCATGATTTATCCAACACTAGCACTTTGCCCGCGACTTCGTCCGCAAAAATTGCGATAGCTCGGCTAATATGCATGATATAAATATAATGTATAGCCTTTTGCATCCACGAATAAAGTATTCTTCTATCAGTGAAATTGTTTTTAGAATTGGATCATTAGTTCCGGAGGTTACCCCCTACATACAAACATACAAACAAATACCTCTTTATAATAATAGAATAGATAAATTATAGTCAACGTTGTATTCAATAAGGGTAGTTTGAAGTCCGAAAGTCTGATAACTAGTCTTGTTGTAGATCACAATATTATGTGAGCTCAGTTTACCCCCACTATACACAAAGTACACAAAGTATTAGCATTTTAATACAAACTTTGCATAAATCATTAGTACTTTGTAAAGTATAATTTTACTTGGTATTGTATATATTTTGATGAGCTCTGGGAAACAAACAAGAAAATATTTATGAAGGTGAAGACATTTTTTTTTCTGACTGACATAGTTTTAAGATAATGTTACTAACAAATTATGGACATTTTATTAGTCTGAATTAAACGTATTTTATTATTTATTTGTTGTTATTAAAATAAGAACAGTTTATATTTTGAGGAAGATTTTTTGAAAACGTATAATAAACATGGGGTAATGTTGCCATGCTTATTTCTGAGTGAATGTTTCGATACATTCATCGTAACATTCTCTCATTAATAAGCATTGCAACTAACCAAACAAATGATTTAAAAAACATGGCCTTTCCGGAAATTATTTTGGTCTACTGCTTCTTGTTGAAAGATAGAATTTTATAAAATAGCCTTGTTTATAATTATACAATTTTCTACAAATTACTTAACTAAAGACAACGATATCCATATATACGTGAAAATTTTTCTATTTTCCTGTTTATATTACATTTCAATCTGGAGTTAGTCGGAAGTTTCGTAGCATTTTTAGTTCAACCTACATCGCATTTCCGAAGCTTTGTTCGTAGCGAAGTGCTACGAATGTGTGATAGTTAACTTTGTCTGTTAATGTTTGTTTTTCTGAGTCATTTTCTAGTAATGTGACTTGGTATTATGCTGGGATTAACGGCTTCATTACCGGTTTTATAAACGCTTTTTAATTAAAAACGTAAATTTATTTCAAAATATGTTATTTTAAACAACAT
This sequence comes from Noctua fimbriata, assembly GCA_905163415.1. Taxonomy (NCBI): domain Eukaryota; kingdom Metazoa; phylum Arthropoda; class Insecta; order Lepidoptera; family Noctuidae; genus Noctua; species Noctua fimbriata. The sequence goes on from LR990923.1 coordinate 2,625,354, forward strand.
TTTCTATTATTATGGACAAAGTGGAGGTCTCTATGGCATAGGTTTTTTAGTTGCGAAAAAATGGAAAAATAACATTCTTGAATTTATATCTTACTCCGATCGGATAGCAGTTTTAAAATTTAAAATATCAGACAAGAAAACACTCACTGTAATTCAAGTTTATGCACCAACATCTTCTCACCACGATGATGAAGTGGAAGATTTCTACGACCTACTTAATAAAGCTTGTGACGATCACCGAAGCTCCTGGAATATTATTCTAGGAGACTTCAACGCAAAAATTGGACTGAGACAGGACTTGGATAACGAAAACATCTTAGGACCACACGGACTTGGAAACCGAAATGAACGCGGCTCCCGTCTTATCCAGTTTGCCTTTGGACAGCAGCTATGTATAGGAAATAGTTTCTTCTACAAAAAACATCAAAGACGTTGGACGTGGATCTCTCCAAACACCAAAACGAAAAACGAAATAGATTACATACTAACCTCCAGCAGACAAATAATAAAAAACATAGAAGTCATTAATCAATTCAAATTTAGTTCAGACCACCGCCCCCTACGGGCTACTATAATATTTAACGTAAAAATCCACCGAAAAAATCTTTTTAAGAATCAAATCAGAAGATTGAATAGGGAAACCCTCATTGCGTGTAAAAAAGAATTTAATTTAGAACTTAAAAATAGTTTTGACTTCTTTAACACAGTTTCTAAAGAAAACAATGATATAAACCAACAGTTTAGTGACATCCTAAATAGTATAAAAAAGGCAAGTAAGGTTGTTAAGCAAACCAAAAGTAGAACTAAAAAATTATCACAGGACACTTTGCAACTTATAGATCAGAGACTTACTCTGGGTACAGAAAAGAGAGATTTAAACTACAGATTAAAGGATAAGGAAGTAAAACGTAGCATCAGAAAAGACATTAGAAATTACAACAACATAATTGTACAAAATGCATTACAAAAGAACCGTTCCCTTAAAATAGCCAAGCAAGGAGTACAAAATAGTAAATCGTGGATTACAAATCTAAAAGATAGTAACGGCAATAAACATGTTATCAGAGACAAAATTATAGACATATGCACAACATTTTATCAATCCCTATATTCCGATAGACCTCCGATACCAGACACATTTAGCTACTTCTGCCCAGACACCATTCCACCCATTTCTGGTGGCGAAGTCCACTTTGCACTAAATAAAATGAAGAACAACCGGTCATGCGGCGAAGATGGCGTTAGCACTGAAGCCCTGAAAATCGGCGAACCAATACTTCTTCCCCACATCACAAATCTGTTCAATGACATTCTTCGTTCGGGTGTTTTCCCCACAAACTTTTGCCATTCAAATATTATATTACTGCATAAGAAAGGAGACAAGTCGGACTTAAATAATTATAGACCCATCAGTCTGATCTCCCATGTCTACAAAATCTTTATAAAAGTCATAGAAAATCGCATAGCTGGTGATCTAGATAAACACCAACCTCCTGAACAAGCAGGCTTCCGTCCCGGACTTTCTACCACCGACCACTTGCATACCATCAATCAGATAATAGAAAAATCTGTAGAATTTAATATCCCACTTTACCTTGCATTTGTGGACTACTCGAAAGCATTCGATAGTATAACGCACTCTGCCATCTTTAACGCTCTTAGCAATCAAAATGTAGAATCTACCTATATACGTCTTCTACAAAATATCTATTCCAGCAGTACAGCCGCTATAAAATTAGAACGGACAGGTCCGCAATTCAGAATCTTAAAGGGAGTCAAACAGGGCGACCCGCTATCTCCAAAGCTATTTACCAGTACCCTAGAAGAAGTCTTTAGAACGTTGGCGATCGCCTGGGAAGAGAGAGGTATCTGTCTCGGTGAGGCGAGGTTGACAAATCTACGCTTTGCTGATGACATTGTACTTTTCTCTTCGTCAGCTGCGGAACTGGAAAATATGCTTCAAGAACTCGGCAAAGCAAGCCTTGAGGTTGGACTGAAGATGAACATGTCAAAGACTAAGCTCATGACCAACAGTTCACCTATCAACGTGCACTTAAACGGGGAGAAAATACACTATGTCCAAGATTACATCTACCTGGGCCAAGTAGTCTCCTTCCAGGCGAGACAAGATAAAGAAGTGGCAAGACGCACGGAAAACGCCTGGAAGAGCTACTGGTCCATGAAAGAGCTATTCAAGGGCGATTTACCCATCCCCTTAAAACGCAAGCTAATGGACATGTGTATTCTCCCCATTCTGACATATGGTGCGCAGACTTGGTCTTTGACTAACGTCCAGAAGTCCAAACTCAAGGTTTGCCAACGAGCGATGGAGCGCAGCATATTGAATGTAAAAATAACCGACCGGATAAGAAACACCACACTGCGCTCCAGAACGCAAATTACCGACGTAGCTTATAAAGCTGCGACACTAAAATGGGACTGGGCAGGCCATGTCTGCCGGATGCCGGCACAGCTGTGGGCCCGAATATCGCAAGACTGGATTCCTGAAACAGCTAGACGGGGTCGCGGCAGACCGAAGAGAAGATGGCGGGACGTCTTGGATGGCTTCCTCGCGAATTGGCGAGAAGAGGCACACCATCGTGAGAAGTGGAAGGAATGGGGGGAGGCCTTTGCTCAGGAGTGGGACAATACGGGCTAAATAAAAAAAAAAAAAAAAAAAAAAAAAAAAATGTTATTTTACAGAATTCTGTTCATTTACCACCCTCCAACAGAATTATTACCAGTAATAAATAAAGCTTCAAAGGATAGTCAATGTACCAGCCACTACCATGTAAGACAACACTCTTTCCATTACATTGTACCTTTATCTACTCCATAAAAGGCATTTACTTCACAAAATCCAATACTGACACTCAAATTGCTACGGCGTGGCGTCTACGTAGCTACGGTGTAGCACTCCGCTACGGCGTAGCAATTCGCTACGGCCTACGTGGGCAGGTATAATCGCTACATTTTTCAAGCGCGGTCAGGGTTGTCAACATTGCCTTTTAACGTTGATTAGTTTTTGCGAATGTTGGTGGAAACTGACAGCCCTGCGTGTTCCCACTATTTTGTTGATTGCGTTCGTAGCAAGCGATTTCAGTGTTCTGTAGGATATAGTTCCTATTGTCCTGTTTCGGATTGTTTGAAGTTTTTTTGCTTTGAAGATTTATAATTGTGTTTGTTAGTTTTGCTTTCGTGTGCTTCGTGCCTTGTGTTTTGTAAGTAACGTGAGGTTTGTAAAAGGGTTGAATTTTTCATTCAGTTGTTCTATGTTAGTCTAAGCTGTTATGAACAAATAAATATTATGTTTGCATTTTCCTAACTTTGACAAAGATCTACAAATATTTAGACTTTAGCTTAATTTTATTACATTAAATGAAGCCACTTTGCCTCTTATCTCAACAAATCCCTATAAAATAACACAGAGTTTCATTAAGCACAGCCGTGCATCAGCGCCATAGTAAAAATAATTAATTAAACCCCTCCCCCTCGTTCCTCACTTCACCCTCTCTCCCCATCGTTAGCAACACAGATGTTCTGTTTAATCTAAATGAATTCTTGACGTTCAATGATTGTCGAGAGCTCGTAGCAGCTACGGCGTAGCTGTCAATGCTACGCCGTACCATTTCGTAGTAAGCTGTAGCTATGTGATTTGTGTTTTTGTTTGCATTTATTTTATTTAAGACGTAGCTTTAAACGATTACAACAATTGATTGAATAAATGATTGTGCACACAAATGCAAAAAGGACAGTCTTATTGCAAAAGGCGATCCCTTCCAGTTATCTAGAACTTTTGATGGACTGAAAGAAATTAGAGCGATTTCGCACTTTGAATATAAATTACTATTTAAGCTCAATTTAATAAATCAAACAGCAGCAACCAAAATTAATCCATTTAGTTCTAAAAGCGAAGCAAATACTAACATCGAGTAAAACACATATTTAACGTTGATTGGTGCGCTGCCAAACTTTCCAGAATAATACGACCGAGTTTGTTGAACTACCGGTATCAACTTATACACATTACTAACGACGTCAAAATCTGAACTGAACACGAAAACGAGGTTCTACTAATTAAATTTTATTTCTACCACTAAGCTTGGTTACTACGAAACGCGATTTAGTAGAAGAAATTGGTGTACATTGCGGGTTTTCTACCGATACTTAAACTTTCAACTGTACTTGTGCAGCAATGGAACGTTAATAGTGCGATAAGCGTTTGAAAGACATGTTAATAGTAGAATGGTGGAGGTAACCGTATAGAGGATTACTTCGAGTCATATTCTGCAGTGTTCAGGTCGTTTTCTTAAGCAAGGCTTTGCTGTTATAATGTCGTGATCCATTTTACTGTGTAAAAGGATTATGGCTAGGTGCAGTAGTTTCGGAAATTAGCTGTGAATTTTGAACGGTTTTGAAAAGTAGAAATTGAGTATTTTGTAAGGTTGTTTTCTTTACATTTTGGAGTCATTTCCTTGTGTTGCTTTTTTTCAAGATATCATGTTTTGAGAGGGAAATGAGAAGCATAATCTTTTATTTAAGAACAGGACCGAATCTGCTTAGCTAAGTGATAAGGCTTATCTATTTAACGTGGATACGAAAATGTATTTCTGTAACATTCAGGTTGACATGTTATAAATGTTAGGGCAAAATATAGAAGGAAAACCCGTTATGTTTATAAGAAACATTCGAAAAATTAAATCATTTTAAAATTTATAACCAATCTTAAAGGTAACAATATCCAGAAAGTTATGTTGAAAAGTCCCAGCATGTAATTAGCCATAATTAATTCTTTCCCAACTTATTGGTAAATCCTTGGCACTTAGTCGTTTTCATTCTTCTTAATGGACGAATCTCTGGCTCCATCGGTAATTAGATTAATTACTTTCTTTAATACATTAATTTTGAAGAAGATATTCTGTATTTCGGCTCAGTGAACCGAGGCGGACTATGTAAGTCATTCTTTTGATAAGCTAGTCATAATAATTTTGTTTTTAAATATCATAAGAAGAAAGAAAGAAAATATATTTATTTGCCGCAGGTACATGACGTGCATCACACAAAATTACAAAAAAAAAAAATAACAAAACACAAATAAAACAAATAAATACAACAGGACGGAACAAAAAAGAAAAAAATTAACAGCTTGCACGTCGTGACTGCGACAAGCAGGTTACCACTCAGCATGATGCTGTGCTATGGGGGGCCCACAACACAACGCTAACATAACTAAAAAGTCTCTCAAGAATTGTTGGTTGGGATATCTTCATCATACACATTTTTTTTAAATATGTGTGTGTTGCTGTTTGTGTCACGGTGGGTACAATTTAGACCTGTCTTAGAAAGGAAATGGGCTATAATTCACCACGCGGGAAAAATGTGTGTTGGTAAGGAACAATGCCATTGATCCCTATCCTCAAAATAATAAAATTTGAAGTAGGCTTACTTTTACATTCGATAATCAATGTTAATAAACACATCACTGAGTCAGACTAAACAAATGTCTAAAAACATTCACAGATTATACCCAATTCTGAAAACTAAATTAACCTAAAAACAGAGAACTCATTTCTAAAACAAACCTCTTTCAAAATCCGACAGACAACACATAAAGACATCGAATCGATGCAGTCTGACTGGCGTGCCCTTCGCGTTACCAACCTTTGTATCAAAATCGTTCGCAGGGCAGTAACTAGGGCAAAAATTGAGGTGGCTCGCCCGAGCGGTTGTCATGACAACGCCCCCCTTGGCTGTTGCTTCTGCCGACAGACTTTGCCCTTAGTTTAGTAGGTATAGTAGTGTAGGTGATTTGGTTTGACGGCAGGATGGAGGGTTTGTTTTGTGAATGACGTGACGGTACATATATGTGACTGTGAGTTGAGTTTCTATACATGGTAGTAGTGAAAACTTTTGCCATTGATTTGGTACATGGTAGACCCACAAAGATGAAATTTTTCGATAGCTTAAATTATTTCGTTTAAAATTTTCGTTAGTTTTAGTAATTTCCCAAAGTGTAAAAATATTTCAACAAAATTATGTGTCGAAGATTTTTTCTAAAAATACCTATATTCATATCACGCGAAGGAGAGCCCTGGGATATAATCAATATTTTATTTTTAGCATCAGCGTTATCCTAGCTACTCTATATTATTCTAGATATTATTGGAAAACTATGTCATTAATTGAAAGGCTCTTACTGGATCCACAATACTACTAAATAATTATCAGTGTCCAGCTTTTTGCTCTCAACCCAGGAATATCACTTCTCAACAACAATAATTAAACTAAACAATTCACATCGAAACACAGCCGGTAACAAACTCCACAACGTTGTTAATTTATGGCGTCGTCCCAATATTTATCGGCTACCCAATTTACGACTTAATTATATTGCCCATCGATCGAAAGGTCCTAAGTTAACAAGTGACCACACCACGAGTTAATGTTGGCAACATACATAAAGTACAGAAGCTTGAATTTGGTACTTAAAAGGGTTCGTCAAGTATAATGATCATCATCTCATCAGCCCTTGTCCAATTCTATTTGGGGTTGGCGCAACATTTTCTTTTTTCGCAACGTTTTCTTCTTCCATTCCATTCTTCCGTCAAGTATGATGATGGTAACCGTAAAAGTTGACAATATAGCTCTAGAAGTTTTTTAGGGTACCGTACCTCAGTCGGCAAAAACGGAACCCTTTTAGGATCACTTTGTTGTGCGTCTGTCAATAACCTTTTTCTCAAGAACGCGTGGAGATATCAAGCTGAAATTAATATCAATACTCAAGTCTGATACCCCTTGGAGCAGTGCAAAAAACAAACTAATTTGTAAGTCAACGCGATAAAAAGATATGACCGCTTAAGTCGCATATCTTGCGATTTCACAAGGGAATCAAAACCTATACCGGGTACCGTTGATCTAGAATCATGAAATTTGGCAAGAAGTGATTGTCTTACAGCATATGTAAAGGAAAGAATCTGAAAACAAAATTAATAACAAAATACCTACAAGTCTTTACTGTGTGGGAGTCCAACTCGCACTTGGCCAGTGTTTATACTCTTTCCCTGGTCACTAATACAACGTAAGAGACGTAGCTGTATTTTCCACTTTAATCCACTTATGACATCTCAATTTGTGTTTAACCTGTGAACCTGTTTAACGGCCAACTGTCTATTTCTATTTAAAAGGACAATTTCTGGAAAACAATATGAATACCTCCAACATAATTTCGAGATCTTTATTGATGTATTTCAAAGTAATATGCCTTAAATTCCTGAAGGGTTTGGCAGAGGTGTACAAATATTAGGTACCATTATCATTAACACTAGAAACGGGATATTTACCATATTTCATCCACCCGAAATAACTTCAGTTTATCCGTGATCATGGTGCTTGCAACAGCGCCGAAATATCGGGAAGTCAAAACAAACAGTAAGCATGGTAAATATCTTTATTCTAATGTTAATGATAATGTAAACCATGACCATGACAATTTAAATCTTATATCAATATTAGATACGTCCACATTTCACCATCAAATAGTGTAGCAGTTGTTCAGAATTATTAAGTAAATATAACTTATAATTATGAATTTTGAACAACATTGCGACAGCGCAGCCATTCGCAAAAATCGTAAGATTTGAGACCCGCAGGCTATATTAAAGGAATCGCCGTAATTCTATTTGCTTGGGCATCGATTTGTGAGGCGAAGCGAGAATATGCGCATTTTTTAACATTGAGTGGCGCTGAATAGAATTTATGCAACAGAATCTATTTTCAAAGTCGCTGAGATTCTTATCTAGCTGGATGGTTCTTTCAATATAGCCAGTAAAGAAAAGAGAGTGTCATGCTCTTAGAAAATAGAAGCTGTATCAAAGAATTTCTGCAATATTTGTATTGAAAGAAAATAAATCCTGTCCCATTGTTACTTTGCAGGTTTTTCTACAGCAGAGGTTTTAAAATTGTATTTTGTATATGTCTAGAATTTGCTTCTTCAAAGAAAATCCTTGAAGCTTATAAGGGTAACTCGTTTTTAGAAGAACTTTGTGATAAGAATATTACATCGAATATTTTGGTATTATCGAGGTCAGTAGATTTGAGAAAATTCGGTCTATAGACTTCTTCTATAGTTACCTATGCAATAATCGCCTAGTTCTACCAACATTAAATGGACATAAAAGCACTAATATCCACACCTTCAACAGTTATTTTTACAAAAACCTACATTAAAAGACGCGCCATTAAAAATAACCGCTTGGTGCGGCCTGGCGCGGCGGTGCGTGCGACTTGTACCGACCCGGCCCGTGGTTGTAGGCCATTCATGGCCCGGTCTCCCCCTGCCCTACCCTCCTCTCCTTTACCAAGAGCGATAATATCGCCAGGTGTAACACGTTATATGGGACAGTTTATATTAAAGTATTGATCAATTGCGAAAGCGTTCAGAAAACACTTTAATCTGTGGATGTTGGTAAATAAGATATTGATTAACTTGAACACCGTTTGATCGATCACGTTAAATTTGGTTGAAGCTAATTTTTATAATATAGATAAGTTAAAAATATTGGTAGAATGCAAGGAGCCGGTTTTCTTCTCTGCATGAAACGGCACATAAATGTGCCGTTTTATATCATCATCATCATCATTTCAGCCGAAAGACGTCCACTGCTGGACATAGACCTCCCCCAAAGGGGGGGTTTTGCCATAATCGCCACGCATGGCAGGCGGGTTGGCGATCGCAGTACGGTTGTTAAAAAATCACAGAGAACGCTGCTGCCCATTCTCTGGTAGGTCCCTTAGTCGCCTCTTACGTCACCCACGGGAAGATATGGGATGGTGCTATTCTTTACGTCCGACACCATACAGTACAATAGTAGTCCGTTTTATATAATAATATGTAACTCAAGAGCCTCATTCCTGCAAATAAACCAAATCCACTTGAACCTCCATTCACTAAACAAAAGCAAAGTAACATCAAACCGTTATACATTTGTCTCATGTCCGTTTATATTCCCCTGAGCTCAGTAGAACGAAAATCGGGATGTCCGGCGAACATTCAAACGTCTGGCGACACGTCCCTTGTACCCTCCCCCCTCCCCCCTCTTGTCCCTCCGCCTCTCTGTTTCAAGCCGACGCCTACGGAGTCCAACAGTGTGGTGTAATTATCGAGATAGGCGTTCAATATGGAGGCGAAGTATCGGCGTTTGGCGCGTCACGGAGGCTGGATAGATTGCGTGTTAGGATGGTAGTGGGTTTTGTAAATCCATAATGATTTGATCATTTTGGTACCAACCTGTTCTGAAAACACTTGTACTGTCGTTTACGGGATATCTTCCGAGATAATCAATAATCAAACGCCATGATCGCGGGATGACACATAGCGCATAGCGCATACAACAGCGTCAAAATATCGGAATAATAGATAATCACGGAAGATATCCCGTAAGGGAAAGTATAATTGTAGTTATAAACCGTGAAAGCTTAAAACGTTGTCTGTTCTGAAAAGATTATAATCAAATTGGTTTTTGAGTTTGCGTATCAACCAATGCAAACATTACAGACAATCAGTCACCTACATTTCATTCTATAGATAAAAATATCAAGCAAGCTTAGTTGAAAATGCATTTAAAAGATCATACAAGGTTGAAATTAACAGATTTTTTCATTGCAAATGCTAAAAAACCAACCTTACCTCATGAAAAGCTCCAAAATAGTGGTGTTCTATAGGAACACATCTGCCTCACACTTCAGCGAAAAAAGGGCTATGTTAACTAACGTATTGAAAACGTTTATCCATCAGGAATTTCTCAGTAGCAGCCACGGAGTCTGGATTTGTGCCCGTTTGATGGCAATAGGTTCGCCCCCTATTATATGAGATGTAAACATAACTAGCGAAACGAGTGTACTATTAAGTACACCTCTGCCTAACCTTTCAGAGCGTGATGTTATGTTATGGGTAGTATTTTCAATGGCGACCCGTACATGTTACTTTTAGTAGCGTTGTGAACGGACGGGCTTAAGTTCGCATTCAATGCTCAACAATCGCCTTTGCGTTATTGAAAAAGAAAAAAACATTGAGGCTTCTTTTGGGTTAGCTCGTTCCATCGTCGACCTCATCTCTGTCCTCAGGACTAGATAAAGGTCAAGAGTAAGCCCATTTAGAATAAAAAAAAAATTATGTGTTCCATCACTTAACATCTTCCTGCCCTTGTCCTATATCACTTGGATTCGGCGCAACACGTCTTTTTATTTCCATTCTTCCCTATCAGCCGTCACGGTATCATCTAATCGTTCTTCTTTCATGTCATTGCTTACACAGTTCATTCATCCACGTGAGTTCTAACACCGTACAAAGTTAAAAGCATGAGTGTACTTTTTTGACAAAACTTTATCTAAAAAGCTATCTGGTTACTGTTATTCTATTATCACTTACTTAAGAGGGTTCGATGTCCAGGTCAAGTAGTGTTGTTGGGTTTTTCCATCATGATGGCAATAGGCTCGCCCTCTATTACATGGGACTTAAACATAAATGGCGAAATGTGGGTGTACTATTAGGTACACCTCTGCCTAACCCCTCGTTACAGGCGTGATGTTATGTTTGTGTATTGAAAAACAAAGTGTGATCTAATATAAAATATATCAGTTTCACATCACCGTTTTATCATTAAAGTTTCTCAACACAATTAGTTTCTTTAAAAAAGAAAATACACCCACCACACCCAACCATTTTCAATCTACCAACAAATACCCTGGAACATCCAATACCGGGGTTCCACGTGAAACAATACCAACTAATCTAAAAACTATTTACCGTGGAGTACAGGCGGGGCACAGCGGGTACAGGTGCACTCCACTACTAACTTGTCTCCAACTTATTTGACAACTGGAATACAGGGCCGTACTTGTAGAAAAGGTAGCATTTTGTTGTCTTGGATATAATAAAAGGTTTTGTAAGACAAAATAAAAAGAAATTATGTTTTGCACTCCATGCGCAAAGTTTCAATAAACGAATCGAAAATATCGTCGTGATGGTTAATCTAGCTACATAGATAATTGTATGTTACTAAAGTTAGTTACATTTTATAATCTATCTGACTATCTCCCTTCGTTACAGTAAACCGATAAACTTCTTCTCTACCTATTTTCTTTATTTTTATGGCAGTTTTTATGTGGCCAGTCTTAAAAGAAGGCATTCCAGAGGTGTTAAATGTTATTTCTAGCCAGATCAAACATTTTACGAGTTCTGGCTTTATAAGCTTTTAAATTAATTCACTAAACCCTACTGACAAATCAGTCTAATTAGTACTAATTAAAAGGGAACCAAAATTAATTTAGACGTGTTTAAACTGGCATGAACTTTCACCTGTTTTTTTTGTACAATTGGACCATAATGCCCTGAACTTTCTCACCTCACGTTTTTTGTACAATTTGGGGCCCACTTAAACCAAAAGCCGTCCCTGTACGCAGCCCTTGCTTCAGTTAACACTGTTAACAGTTTAGAAAGCGGTGGCGGACGTTTTAATTAACCCTTTCTAGTCCATGTTAGCTGGGTCGAATGTACCCTGTTCAACCACTATTGCGTGTTGTGCTGTTGATTTAGTGGAGCTCAATATTGAAGCGTTTGGGGGTTAGGCGAATATTTGAGCAGGTTTTAAGATTGGTTGGCTGTTTGATCGGGAGAGGGCAATTAGGGAATCCATTTTGTGTTGGAACAATCCATTATTGACGTCACATTCTGGAGGTTTTAGAGTTTGAATGATAATTTTGAGATGGATGAGTCACTAATGAATGGGTGTTATGTGCTCAAAAATTATGAAAGGGTTTAAATATTTGTGTGTGAAGATTAGACAGAGATGGAATAGAACTGCCGTCGGCATTAGTTGCAAAGTCATTGAAAGCAACCTCTTTAGCCGACGAAACCAAAACCAAACCACCATCTTGTTTTCAATGCAATTTTAAATGTCAAAAGATTTCTTTAGCGCTTTAAATGCTGGCTCGTTGTTTTTTTTTAAATTATTCACACAAAAAAAGAATGAATCCGTTTATAGTCTCAAACAAAACTTCTTTTTCGATTATATTTTTTTCCATTAAGGCAACAGTCCACGAGGAAAATAATTCAATGATAAACCGGTTTAATCCGTCAATTCGACGCCTGCCACAAAAGATTAGCAATGTCAGCGACGTCCAATATTTCCCGATATTTCCCCCATGCTGCCATCCGTTTTTATCAATAAGTATTGTATTATCGGTGAGTGAATAAATTATCGTTGCTTCTGTTTTGTTTTGGAAGACGCGCAGTCGATTTTGTGAATTATGGCCTGTTTATTTTAGTTGACAAGACATTTGACTGTTTCCTCTCCGTAGCCCTGCTTCTATAAAAAAACCTGATTAGATATTTTAGTTTTTTGTAATGCAGATCTAATCTTTAGTATTTAGATTACTTAAATTCGATAAAATAATTGAATATTTGTATCACAGCATTATTTTGAGTACGAATGCATTTGTTTGTTCTTTTCTCAGAAGTGCGTACCATGTGTTTTTGAGCTTATACAAAAATAAAAGGAGACGACGAAATGGCATAACCGTAAAATACATTTATAGTATATACACTATTTTTTATATGAACATGCATGCGCCTATAATATTTTATACGCATATGCATTACTATATTACTTATACCTACTCAAACTAACAGCAACTGTATACAAAAATGCGTTACGCAAATGTCTCAACTTTCTGAACTACATAGTATTAGTAAACAAAGATATAAATTGTATGTTTTTACGTGTTTTCCTGCACATTTATGTGTTTCTTATTCGCAGTCAAATCGAAGAATATGTGTTTTTCTTACGTTTGGGTGACATCGAATGTTCCTTTGTCTTAATATGTGAATTGTAAAGATGGGATAGTTGCAGTCGGAATTTTTGTGTTTAAAGGTTGAAATTCGGCCCTGATAACAAATTGTCTGGAAATTCATATGTATTTTCTTGAGACTTAGTTGAAAAATGCATTTTATTTCGTTGCGCTCAAATAAGACAATAGTCTTATGATAAAAAACTCACGTGACATGCAAGGATATACGAGTGATATGCAAGGATTTAACTCAGAACTTTATGTACCAGATAATATAAAAATTAAAACAAAAAAAATAGAAAATCCAGTTACGTCGAATATCCAACATATTTTTTGTGCCAAAATGTTACCAAAAACTTCACACGCAACACAAAAGCAACGTCGATAAAGCGAAAATAGCGCTTAAATTAATCCATACTAGCATTAATATCAGCGCTGCAAGCGGTGCAGCACCACAGCGGGTGTAGATTAGCGTTCTGATGCTGCTTTATTGCGCCTAATGTAAGCAATAGCGGGTAAGCTTCAAGTTATTGTACTTTGAAGAAGCCCCGCTTTTTCGTAAAACGTTGCATCAAAATGTTCTAAGCTCCTTGAGTTTTAACGTTTAAAAGGATATGAAATCTCCGTTCAAGATGCGAGCTCTCTTTTATGAGATGAAAATGTAAACAATCTTTTATATTTTCATCTTTTTGCAAGAATAAGCGGTTAAAACATAGCGATGAACAATAAATAGGCTTTCAAATGGCTATGGTTTACAAGTCCCATAAAAATACGTCGTAAATTCTTTTACAAGTCTGTTTTCAACAAAAACAAAATCCAAATACTAAGAAAATGCGCCGTCATAAGTGGAAAAAAACAACAAATGATCCTTTACTTACATAATTCCGCAAATTATATAAATTGCGGCAACTAGCACTATATGCGTATAACACTAGACACATTAAAAACTTTATATCTATCAATCATTTGAAGATGCTAGATACAGAATGATCTATTAAATATGTTTGTAAGGCCTTCAGCTTAGAATCACTACCATTCGCAGTGGTAGGAACAACATCGATTACGGCAGACAATGCGAGCGACAGCCGCGGGCAGGCTTCGAGCCGAGTCGACGTGCCGTGACTTATCGGAGCCACGCCAGATTGGCTTACAGCGCCGAAGCCTGGCTTTTAAGTGCGTTATTTGCTTTAAGGCTTTGAGGTCACTGTACGTTGGGTTTTTAGATCTTAGTTACGCATTTTGTGATGGATTTGTATCATAGATTTTAATTTAGAGAGGTTTTTGGTGATTGGTGATCTTACCATTATCCGATGAGGTTTTTGAGAATTTTGATAAGACTGCAAGAAAAACTGTTTTCTGTAAAATTACGATAGTGCTTTATTAGTTTTTAACTTTACTTTTGCCTCAGTAAGACAGGCCTCTTCTCCGTCAAAGAGACAGAGCCGCGTGTTCCACCGTACGGTCCCTGTGCGCGGTGGATGTTACATGACTTCAAATTTTGGTTCTAAGATGGCATATCTTAGAACCTTTTTAATTATTTTTAGGTGTCCTCATAATGTTTTCCCCTACCGTTTTAAGAGCAGTTGAGATTATATAAATTGCACAAAGTAAAACAACGACGGGCCTGCCCTTATGAAATTAAACTTAATAGGTTGTTTGTAGCATGAGGATGTCTGCAAACCCTCTCGATTCTTAAGTTAAGTTACGTATGTTACATAAAATCCTTATCAAGACAACCCCATCAACCAAAAATCCAGACTTTCTTCTAAGACCTATCTAGAACGCATACCATTCTATTCATTCGACTGCGCGTCAATTTTTCAATCCAAAAGTGCTTGAGAAGAATGTAAAGAGCTCACTTTAGCTCAACAAACTTCGTGCGAGTAGCTCAAGCACCCGCGAGAGTCCTAAGGAGGGGATAAGAGACAACTGAGGGACCGAGCCACGAGCCACAAGCTACGAGGCTATGTGGCACTCGTGGGCAAGGTGCCAGGTACTTACCGTATCAGTATTAAGAGGCTATATTACTCTTTGATTCGAGGGGATGAATAGCGGCTTTTGACGGTCGAAAAGTTGTGACAGTGATCCTTTGTTCGAATGAAAAGTGGCTGCAAATTCTCTGTGAACTTTTCACAGGATTTTGAGATCAGGTCGGTTATTCTAGGCCTTTGGCATTCAACTACCATGACGTGAACCAAATTAATATGATATCTTTTACAATAAAAACCAGTTCAAAGCAAATAAAGTTGAGTACTATTACATAACTAATTATTTTTCTCAATAAACGGTAAAGTCCATATCAATATATCTAGGTAAAAGACCGTACTCATTCGAGTTATCCACAAAAATAAACTAAAACAACTATCACACAACAGCTTACGAAGATACATGCGCTCACAAAGGAAAATCATGAACTATACGAGTATTACTGAACAGTGTTACATTCCTAAGCTTTATCGCTACTATTCACAACATACACCCCCCATTCACACGACAGTACACACATCTTATTACTGTCTTCAAAATTTCAAGTAATTTCGAGGGTCGGGTGCTCGGGTACAAATAAATTGCGCAGACAATGCCTTTGTTTCTGAAGGGATTAGATTACGATGATTGCCAACTGAGTTTCTAGTTACAGCCCCGTTGCTAACTAGCTGTGTAACGTGATTATTTGGGAAATAATGAGTTTTGGCGGGAAATTGTTTTTTGACAGGTGGCCGTCTTGTTTTTAGAAAAAAGTGTGGGGGTAATGAGGTTTGATGTGTGGGTTTCAATGTTGAAAAAAGAATGAATAATTGGATTGTGTGTTTTTTAATTAAAATCTCTGTTGTTTATTATTATGGCACGTGTTTGTGATGGCCAGTATTGAACGCAAATGGAAAATTTTAACAATAGGGACAGTTTTTTTCCCTTGTAGTGTTTTCATTCATAATTAGGTTCAATGTACATACCGATACTGATGCTGTTAGCCTGCATCATCCCACTGCTGGGCGGCAAAGGCCTCTTCCCATGACTTCCAGTTGTTTCGATCCAGGGCCAATGTAGACCATGTCTTCAGCAAATTAACAGACTAGGTCTTAAAATAAACGGACGTAGAAAAAGCAACTTTACTCAATAAACTTACAAAACATTGGTGACAAAAAAAGGTTCAATTTCCATTTTCACAGGCAAATTAACATTACCGCTTTTTTACAGTCAAATTTATGAAATTATTTAAAAATTTCGCCTTCGTGGCTGACATTTATATTGGCCCGAGTGTACTTAACACCACTCTGTCAGTCGCCAACCCCAACAAAACTTGGCAATTGAATAATAAAATGCGTAATACAATATACGACGGAGCGTAAAAAGTGAATTTGGCGCTACGTATACAAAATATATAAATTAGGTGCAGATTGATGGTACATAAAGATGTTTACCATATTTGTTGCTCAAAATGTAGGTATAGAGTTTTTCATAACATAGAATTTTGTTGAAAACATTTCAGACAAACAGTGGACTCTGATAGGACGTCAGGAGTCCGGGGTCCGCTGCCAGTCTATAGTTAGTCCTTAACGCTTTAGCCAAATCTTTAGTGTTTTTCATTTATCTCACGATAATACTTTTTTGATTTAAATTGCTACGTGAACCATACCTAAAACCCTACATCTGAAAAAGATATTTAAAATATCCATCATCTGATTTTAATCTGCTCCAACGTCCCAAAATCGCTCATAACCTCAAAAGGTGTTCTCCAATATAGCCGTCACTCAAAGCTATAATTCAGCAACTATTCATTCGATACTGGCGAGGTAAACCACCACAACTTTACGAGGGCGGCTGGAAGCGCTAATCCCTGAATGGATTAGGTACCGTCACTATGCAAGATTGAGTGCAGAAAGTATAGTGCGCGTAAAGTAAGAAATACGCATCAATATACTAGAGATATTCTTGACATCTGACACCCGTATCTATAAACAAGTCAAAGTGATTATTCGAGTAAAAGTAATTATTTAAGATACGATTATAATTCCGTAGTTGAGTAATTGCTTGAAGTTGTCAAAAGATAGAACTCTTATATTTGCTTTCTTTGACGGTTCTTACTTCGTTCAAATTCTTGTCTATTGCATGAAATGTGCATATGTAGTATAGATACAAATGAAAAAGTTTGACAGTCAATCTTACCAAGGGATACATGTTACCCAAACTCTGGGTGGTGGGTGTCAGATAGGCGCAGTTGATCATGAAAAATACTGGTATTCAGTGGTTAAACTGGAAGATGACTCCATCATTGTTGGAAGAGGGCTTGGCAGAAGATAGTGCTGTACCCACATTGGAACTGCTTTTGCCAATTGAAACTTAAATAGAGGTTGTTGTTTTATGACGTACAAGTAAAGTTCAATCTAAGGATGGTAAAGTAAATCTGACTAGCCTTTTCCCTACTATGTTGGGGTCGGCTTCCAGTCTAACCAGATGCAGCTAAATTTATTTCAGTATTTTACATAGAGCGACTGCTTATCTGCCCTCCACAACCCAGTTTGTACTAGGTACAACGATACCCCTCGGTAAGACTGTTTGTCAGACTTTCGGGCCACTGACTACCTGTAACGACTGTCAAAGATCTACTATTGACAATGGGCCTCAATGAGCTTTTCGAGGCACGGAGGAAATTTGGTATGTAATGAGTGGTTATCCAACCACGGACAAACCTAGACAACCACGAATTAACCTGAGAGTTGTTATCATTTATTGACGAGCTCATTGATCGTTTCGCTTGTTTTAGGATGTAAAAGTGGATGGTTTATGGTTGAATTTACACTGAACTATTTCCAATAACAGAATTGAACAGCCAAAAACAGAAGTATTCTACAAAAGAAAATTCTCGGGCGATGTTTTTACTAAAAGGTTAGTCACTGCGTCCCTACACTAACTATTACATCTTGCAGTGGGCCTTTTAACTTGTCTCCATTACGGCTCGTCCCTAACCGCACAGGCGGCACGTGAATAGAGATTTCAGCTGCTTACGTGCTAGTTTTAGGCCTAAACTGGGGATTTCAGTTTTTGCAAACACTTTTTGGTGGGAACTTTTTGGTGAAATAAGTAGTGTGGTTTGTTGATTGAATGTGTCTGGCTTTATCCACCGCTAAAACTGATAAAATTCCTTACCAACTTTCAGCTGTTTTTAATACCGGTTATGGAATGGATTTTCAAAAATCTTTTGTGCTCTCTTCCGTTACATTTTATTAGCTACATTCCATGATTAAACTAGTAGAAATAAAATAGATTACAATTTAATATTAATTTCATTTAAATTTAATATAAATATCTCCGGAAAGTAAAGGGTTTGGCCCTTTATTTTCCAACTCAGTTAAAATATTAGCCAACCAGCAAAGTGTTGACAGGCAGACAGCCCAGGATGCACCTCCATATTATGTTCATTCCGCCTTGCCGAAACTACTTTAATTTGATGCTTATATGATACTCCAAATCCCAACTTACACCTCCATAACTGTATAACTCCCTGGTATCAAACAAACCGTTAGTGATGTAATAAGGAAGGCGGGTTATATCGTAGTTTGTAACACGTATTAGACGAATAACTTAGAGCCAGGATTTACTTAGACTATAGGAAGATGGATGAGTTTAAGTATAATTTTCTTACATGTAGAATATATGCGGTAATAGGGAACGTCTATAGGATCTAGTCTTAGAGAAATTAGAGTTAACTATGTTGATAATGGTTTGATGCAACATTATTATTCCGTTTATTCATTTTCTTTACATACTATTTACATTTTTAAATATTTTTATTAACAGAAATTATATAAAAACTATTTAAAAATATAAAAAACTAGTAGTAGCCCACCGGCATCGGGATCAGGATCCCGTCCGTAGAGAAAAACCTCCTAATAATACGTGTCGTGTCCAGAAGTACTACTTTCTGAATCTCCCCAGCTGCCAGGCGAGAGCCTCCTCAGATGTTGGTGAAGGCTCTTCGCAATTAAGCCATGGGCTGATACGACTATCGGAACAGTGATCGCTGAGTCCATATCCCACATGTCAACAACCTCGCGAGCCGAGTCAAGATACTGGATTAGCTTATCTTTATCAGCTTTCACGAGGTTCTCATCATGCGGGACTGTTATGTCAACAATCATTGCGCGCTGCTCTGATCGATGCACCATGACGTCTACCAACCCGCGCTGGGCCTGCTTGGTGGATTATAGCCCATTCTCTCTCATAGAAAGGAGCCCTGATACCCAGCAGTGGGAATATTATAGGCTGATTATGCTGCTAAACCTAAAACTATACTTGTTAAATGATGCACAAGAAGAGTAAAAACAAAATATTTTCAGTCACTATGCAAATGAAAAATAACAGCATTTATTTAGCTTCCAATTAACACTTTTCGTACAATATAAGCGCAATAATATATTCGGTTGCAATATATTCGGTTGAATTTTATTAATTACTAACTTATTTTAATGTGGTAGATAATTATTGTGATTGACTTGTTAAAAACGAGTAGGTGTATTCATTATGTAAATTTTCATATTTTGAATCGGACTTACTCGATTATTTAGGGCGAATTTGTCTAATGAAACTTAATTCGATCCAGAGTTGTCAGTGTCATCATTGCTATTAAATATCCGCTCTCAGTTGTGTTTATTTTTCATACAGTTCCTTTGTAACGGACACGGAACAATGTAGGACTTTACCAATTTTCTGACCATTCACTACTGAAGTTGTCAATAATTTGTCTTTTAGTAATCTCCCAAACTAAATATCCAGTAAAAGGAATTCTATTGCTTTAAGCATTCCCAATCCAGTGTAAAGCAAACTAATGTGAGAACGAACAAGATATATACTGGTCAAAAAACTATTAGACCATTCTGAAATCCCCCCGAGACCTAGAGATACCAAAGAAAATAAATTACCTGATTTCGCGCGCAACCGAGCACTTACATCTATCCCTTTCTAACGCACTAATCCGGGCGTACGAGCGCGTTATACTTGTCACACTCTGGCTTTCATACATCACGTATAAGAGCATTGTAAGCCCCTAAAATGAGTGTTTATTGCTGATCCTTCGAGCCGGACTCTTGTAAGCCTCTTCTGTAAAGCAAAAATGGACTTTATACCCTTGATGTTAAGGTCACTTTGTGGTTTCCAAAGGTTCAGGTGCGTAGACAGGCTTATCCAGTCGTTATTCTTGTGGCAGATGTACGTAGTTCTCGGCCGCTGAACTATAGGGATTTGTCCAATTTGTTGTGAAAAATTATGGTCTGCTTTCCTCTTAATTCTTTTCGTCTCATAAGTTATTGGGTGCCTTTGTTTCAAAGATTTGTTCTACCACTATGCACTTAGTTGAAAAGCTAGATGTATGTGCTGAAAAGTCAAAGGCTTTAAGAGTTATTTCTTTTATTGTGAAACTCTCCTAACCGTTGGATTTATTGTAATGAGCTTTATCTATGGTATCGCTCTGCAGTTTCTTTTTATTACTTTGCTTTGTTCAGATCAATATGGAGATATAGGATTATTTCTTCGTATAAATAAAAGTTCCTCGTCTCCTATTCTATACAATTGTATCAGAGGAAACGGCGCTGTCGTATATTGATAGGAAATAAGAAGTTTTTCCGGGGTTGTGATACAACTATTGTAGGAAGTGTCAACGAATTCTTGATACATATTTATGACAATATATACAAGCCCTGAATATATTTGCGCAAGATATCTCCATAAACATGTTTGTATTCCAGTTATACGAAGGTTCAGCCGTATTATTGGACTTGGTTTCAATGTTGACTCTTTTCTAGGAATTTGTAAGTAAAAATAGGTTCAAAAACAAAGAACTTAAGGTTAAAATTACGGTATCAACACACCTCAGCTCTCTCTTATCAACGGATCTCTTTAATGTTAAACGTTATTAAATTGAAATCTTACTTTATTTCATGTTTTTGATTCCATTTGATCATGTTTCTATAAACATTTTGGATTGAAAATACTTAATACTTCAAGTCAATCATAATTTGTGTTCATTTGCTTTTCCTCTAGAACTAATTCCTTTCCTTCATTCCAACTTATGACGCCTTTGATGTTTCTTTATTGACTCCTTTCAGTTTCTATTTGCTTTGAAGTCAAAATGTCCTTTTTGTGCTTGATTATTAAGCTTAACCTCCAACTTCTGGTGAAATCTTCTACATTTATACTAGATCTTCAATCTAGAATAACTTCTAAATTCTGTTCCATTCCCTCAAGTTAACTGTCACGCTGTCTTTCACCAACTCTCTCTCATTCATATCGTCCATCTCTCCCTCTAGTACCTCCTCTTTACCTGATATTCATTCTGATCTTCGAAGACATGTGACATCTACTAACCCTACACTGGGGCCTCGTGGAGGTTTACAGCTCGCTCCCTCGCGTATAGAGGAGGCCTGTGTCCCAGCACAGCCACCTTTTCCAACTGACCTAAAACTTTCAGTTACATTTTCTCTGCTAGGCAAATGTCTTCTTACCCTCCTTCCACCTGTCTTTGCTTTGATTTTTTAATTATTTCGTCAAATATTATCCCCCCAACTAACACACCAACTATTTTTCTCCACCCACAGTATCGGAGCAAGGTCCCCACGAGAAGCGTCTACTGAACGCACTACTGGCGAACTACAACACGTTGGAGCGGCCGGTGGCTAACGAAAGCGAACCGCTGGAGGTCAGGTTCGGCCTCACGCTGCAGCAGATCATTGACGTGGTGAGTCTGTTTGTGATTGTATGGCTTCTGTTGTGTTGAGGATATAAACTTTAAAAGTAGACGATAAGTGTCGGTTAGGTGTCTTTCAAGGTGGCAAAATTATGTTCAAACCAAACTACACTAGATTAGATTTAGTTAAGTTACTTAGCAGTTCTTAAAGTATTTATTTTTTAATTTTTCAAATATGGTAGATAGCACATACCCGGACACTGTGAAACTGCCGCTTACAGTTTGCAACACGAGTAGGTAAGTTTAGGTACCTACTTGAAAAATTAGGAGGTCAAACTCATGATAATGTTAATGTTTATTCTTTATTGTACACATGAATAATAAAGCCAGTGCTAATGATATGATAATGACGAGGGCAGGTATAAAGGCGGGCTTAACCCAGAATTTGTTTGTAGCAGTCAAAGCTAGATTGATAGAACGAAAATACAATACTATGAATATTTAAATGCTTTTGTTTAAAATTCAAGATAGCATCTCAAAAATTATCCATTGACGAGATCTTTAGTTTATCATGAAATATCTGAATATTTCTCCGTTTAATAGATCTGTTTACCACTCTAGAAATAAAATGATGTTTACTAACACGACAACAAACAGCGTTTCGCAATATTTTCAACAAAGAACAGAGTATGAGAACAGGACAGTTTTATCTCCTCTCTACAAAAATGAATGGGTAGTTTCATTCATAATTTTAATAAAAGTACGCTTGAGCGATCTCGCTATAATAACTCTTGTATAAAACCGCTATTTCTCTATGTAAAAACACTTTTATACGGGGATTAAAGTGTCGAAGGGATTTCCATCGAGCGCGTTTGACGGCTGGTGACAGTTTTCGGTTACCGTGTCACAAATTGAAGGTTCTGAATGACCGTTTTTGGATATTAATATTGGGGTTATTTTCTGGAAGAAATTTGATCGGTAAAAGGTGGCAGTTTTTGTAAGGGAAGGGGTTTAAAAATGTCTGTAATAGACAAATTTGGTCAAATAAGTTTACGGACGGGTGATATTTATAGTTTGACACTATGCTTCTGAGTGAAATAAATGCAGTGCAATCTATCTTTGCATTGCAGTTGTGCCACGTTAGGTTTGTTTGTTACAAAAAAAAAACTACATGGATAATATTCGTAAGTGTTTTATATATTATAGCCCTAAAGTAAAAGGCCAGTGCTTAACTTGAAAGAACACGTGTATTTTCTTAGGTAAGTTTAGGTTTGTTTAGGGTCTTGTAAACTGTTTAAGCTACCTACACGATTACGTAGATTAAGTTAGAAACTTTAGACTATAAGTTCGATCCTTAGAATCCTCACCACAACAGAAGCTTACGTAATTGATGTGACCTTATACCTAAACCTTATATTTAGTACCTTATTTATTAAAACTAACCTTATGTAAACGTTGATCAAATTAGAACTCCGTCACATTAAACTCGTTAGTTGCCAATTGATATAAAATCAAGTTTGACGTCGCGATTTGCAGGATATGACGGGGTTCTAAGTGTAGTCAAGGTTTTCTAAGGCTGTATATTTCCGATGGCTAGTAAAGTAATCATTTTTACCTAGCAATTTGTAATAAAACTAGTCCCCCGCCTCAGAATATGTAACAAAATGTTCCATCAAAATGTTTATTGGTGAAAATATTCCAGTGAATAACGTAGCAAGCGGCCATATTGCTTCACGAAATTTGAGTAAACCAACGTTATTTGTGTAGATCTAAAGTTTTGGGAAGCATAATATTATAATACATTTGCAAATTTTGGATAAATAATAATATTTCCCATTGTTCCAATTCGTTGAATTACAAGTGGATGGAATATCATACTGAATTTGTAAAGAGCAAAACTTTCGTTGCTAGGGGTTGTTTTGGATTCACCCCTCGTTGGGTAAAGCCTCCTCAAGTTAATCTGTTGTCAAATCTCATGTCAATTTGTGAGATGAGGAATAACAGCATATTTCTCAAACTTGATAACGATTCAATGGGGAATGTTCCCATTGTCGATGGCTTTTAAGTTTCATGTTTATGGCGTATTTAAATTGTTAAATTATTTACTAATCTAATCAAGAGCACGTCAATGAATTACAAAAGGTTTGCCTATATTACATGAGAGTTAAACTTAACTGGTGAAATGTAGGTGAACTAGGTACAGCCTAGCTTGCCCCTGGGAAAAATAGTCGTGATGTTATATTATAAGAAATTCTTTTTTCTCTTGGTATTCTTATTAAATTGATAATGAAACTCTTTTATGTCAAAGGTTCTTCAGAGTTGCCCCTTTTAATTATCGACTAATTTTAGCGTGACCTTTTAAGAGGCACTTATTATAGGAGCGAAATATCTGACACAGAAAACCTAATCATACCTAAGTTCAATGACCTTGATAAATGACGTCACAAGAAATAATGCCCGATTACCCTTATTAGTGGGGTAACCATGTAATTGGGAACTTGTTTGCGGACAATTTCTGTAGCTCGTTCTCAATAACGGTTCGCCGGTATAGCAAACATCGTAATGTGGGGGAACGATTACATTTTACGTTAAGTCGATAGCTTTAATGGTCCTTCGAATTTGGTACTTTGTGTTCAAGAAAATGTCCTACTAAAATGGCCTATATGTGCGCAGTAATTAAGGTAGATTGTTTTAGGTAATATTTGGCAGTATGTTTAGGACTTGTTTGTGATCAATATTAGCTATGGATCACATTTATAGAGATTTGTGGAGCCGCAATAGGCAGTCGGCTCCGTGACTTTTATCAAAAATGCCCTAATTTTTCACATATTACGAGCTATAGTTACATAAATTAGTCTGAAACAAAGGAAATAAAATATTGTCTGATTCTAGAAAGTTCCTCACCAGAATCGTAGTAAGTTGTTTCATCTAACCTAAGAGACAGATGTGTTGCTGGTGAGTTTGTTCCGCCACTTCTTCTTACTAGCTGAGTCACTTGGAACTGGTGAAGGGCATTTTGACGGTCTGTATTATGTAATTATGACGTTCAAAAAGTGTTGATTTTCAACTTAATTTGGACGAACATCTTTTGATTTTGATTCAAAATAGTTTTCAGACTCGAACGACATGATATGAATAAGCTTGACTGTTAATTGGCTGCTGTAATACCAACCTTCCCATATAAAGTTTCAAAACCCCTGCAGCAGTTGTGGAATGTTTAAACTCAAAAATATTTTCGGATTTTCGTATTAATTTGAATAATGTTTCGATACGAAAATGTTGGAACATTTTCAAGTAGATTTAAATTTTTTAACTAGTATAGCTATATGAATTCCACTGCGTATTTACAGCTACCCTCGCAAAACTTTTAATCAAACTCTTTTATGCTTTCAAGCTCAAAAAATCGAAGCTGCCAATTTTGCTGCATTTTTTTACATCCCAATAGGTTTTTTTAGCGAAAGAGAATACGTAGAGAAAAACACGTGGAATTTATCACGAGTTCTGTTTTCATAGTTTTGAATAGCAAAAGAAGGGTTGAATATTTAAATCGAAAAAGAAAAAAGAAAAGAAAATGGCACTGAATATTTCCTGTAACGTGATTTTCTTTGACAAAGCTTTGTTAGTAAATCGACAGTTTTTGTAAAAAAAGTTGAAATATTTGAAATGAGCATGATAGTAAAGAATACCTTATAGATATTCTATAAAATGTATTCCAGACACATTAAGAATATAGTTTTAACAAAGGAATTTGTACTTTATTGGTACACGATAGGCTCTCAATTGCTGCTGTCAAATTTTATGAGCTTTTATGATATTTGTTAAGACAAATTTATGGCTTAACCTAAATTATAGTACTAGTTGTTAGACGCCTATAAATATAAAGGGTTGTAGTGTGTCCATTGTCAGTTTTCAACAGAGTGCTACTTAAATGAATGCCTAAATATGGCACGTTGAATTTTGCACTTTCGTCATTGATCCGAGCATTGAAAATCTAACGGTGCCCTTTTATTTCGGTATTAATATTAATTTAGATGTCGCATTGTATTAAAAAAACGTGGCTAAATAATAACAGCCGCTTGGGTCGATCTTTAGGTTAAGCCGTGCTTGCCTAGGTTGCTCCGTGGATGAGTGACCCCATTACATACCGAGTTTCCTCCATGCCGCGGAAAGCACATTAAGCCATTGGTACCGGTAGACATTTGTAGATCTTTGACAGTCGTTACAGGTAGTCAGTTAGTGGCCAAAGGGTAGTTAGTGCCCAATAGTAACTATGTTGTCAGATAGGCAGTCGCTCCATGTAAAATACTGATATTCAGCTGCATCCGGTTAGACTGGAAGCCGACCCCAACATAGTTGGGAGAAGGCTAGGCAGATGATTGTATTAGAGAAAACGGGCCTCAAGCTCCTTAGAACTACAGCGGTTGATTAACTTCGCCTGCGTAATAGCCAACAAAGTTATTACCAAATAGGTACCTACTAATGTTTCTTTGTTTTATTACGGAACCCTATAAATGTAGGTTGAGTGTCTGTAAATCTTGTTGTTACCTACTTTATGTCCTTTTATTTTGTGGTATGAGGGCGTAGTGTTTTGGTTGTTCGTGGAGAATGTTGTGGGTTCAATAAACTCATCAAGAAAATCTACTGACAGTTGTTATGCGTAAATAAATCTAGGTAGGGTGTCATCCATTCTTTCTATTAATACTGCTTTTGCTCGAGGCTTTGCTTCCGTTATGTACAGAAATTAATCCACGGGGACGTTTTAAATATGGCTCGGAGATAATGAATATTCTTGTTTGTGAAAGAATTTACGCAATCGGATCAGTAGTTCCGAAAATTACCCCCTACATACAAACTTACAAACATTTTATATTATTAGTAGATAAATCCGACAGACGGACAAAGTAAGTTATTTTTTCACGCCTAAACCACTGCAATGAAAGACATATATATAGCTTAAGACCTAAAAAAGGGCACAGTTTCATCCTAGATCGCAGACAGAGTCGGGAGCAACAGCTTGTCTTCCAACAAAAATTCTCAATGTCTGTTGAAAATATTAACACGATCGCAGAAAATCAGATTAATTAGTAGAAGACATTTGTTCAATTTACGTATTTTATATAAACCGATGGTTATGAATTTCATTATTGCAAATTAAATGCGTATCAACGTACGTAAAGTCTGTTCAAGTCGTTGTTTCCAATTGATGTTATTTTCATAAATAACAACTTGATCTTGGTGAAGTCCAAAATCAGTCAATCTGATGACTGATTTCTGTTGATTGGAAAGTCACATAAATGTTTAAAATTGTAGTACAAACTGAAGTATAATGTGTACTGAAGTTGTTTTTCTATAAACACATTTGTTTAAATGTTTGGAAACTAAATAGTGAGCGCAAAATACTTATTAACCTTGTGATAATCCGGGAGGCTGGCTTTTTCAATGGCCGGCAATCTAATTAATCAGGTACGGATAGTTTTAATATGTTCGGAAAGTTGCTTATTTTAATTACTTACTTAATACGATTAGTATGATTCCGGGTACAGGATAGGAGATATAGCTGGGAAAAGTATTTAATCAATTTAATAGGGCTTGATAACGTCATAAGATCACGCTTGTTATTCCGGACAGGTTAGGCCAAAGTATACATTTAGTGAATTAATGTAAAGATTAAATCAATTAATTAGAGATTTAATTAAAAATATATCACTTGTATAATTTGGTTTAATACTGATAGTGCATGAACATTGTTGTTTGATTTGTCGCAGTCAAGCGTAAAAAGTGTGCCTTTTCGGTATTCACATAACTGTCACGTAGTTTTAGTGAAATATTTTGTAGAACGCCATTATTTTGTAGAACACAATAAGCTTTAAAACACTTGTTATTTGACCAAACATTTCAATTAGGTTTCAACAAGTGAATTCTATAAAAAATCTCGTCACGTAAGTTGAACGTTGAATTTGTGTTGTACGTTAAAAAATGTCGGCTGAAAACATTCAGTGAAATGGTAAAATCAATGGTTACCGCGGAAATTGAAACGTCCGTCTGTATCCTTTGACTGTTTGGAGAGGAACTTTTGGTAATGGAGGAAGAGGAGTGATGGGAGGGAAGGAATGATAGGTTGTGTCCTTGGAGACCGACAGACATGTCTGTGTTATTTTGCATGCATGCTTCAACTTTTAAAATATAGAATGGCTAAATTGGCTCCTATTAATGCGAAAGTTAGGATGAATCGAGATTTGTTACTCAATCACGCCAAAACGGCTAAATGGATCGGTATGAAATTTGGTACAGAGAGAGATTATAGTCTGGAATAACACATTTGTTTTTTTTTTCTAACCCGCATATCAAAACTTCACGAACGCTACAGCTAGAATGTTATATTTTATACACAAAATACTTTTTAGAATTTCAAATATAACACAACCATGTCCCTAGGGGTTACTAGGAGATTATAAACATGAAAACTGTGCTACTAGAGGAGGTACCATTTCTCTCTGGATACGATTTACGAAGCAAGCAGGAGGATGCTAAGAGATTGGATATGATTATATGAATAAATGTTATTATTTTATAAACGATTTTGAGTTTAAATGTACAAAGATCAGCAGACATAATGCTGCCGAAAGATTATGAATGCAAGTGAGTGAGGAAAAAATTGAAACTGTTAAGGGTGTATATGAGCTTTAAAAGTATATTTTTGAACACACACTAGTGAGAAACATGTGACAAAGAAATTTAATATGACTGTAGGTAGGAAAAATATAAACCAAACAAAAGCTGGATGTATTTTGTGAAAGACGATATTGACAAGAAAGAGCTCAATTCTGAGATAATGTACGAAAGAAAAAGAGTGATGCACCGACTTAAAATAAATAGTAATAAAAGCAGGATAATGATAATGATATTTTGTTTAGTGAGATTTTCACGTTATTATCAAGAATTCCCAACAATCCCACACATAAAACTTCACCGATCAGAATTCTTCGAAACCCGACCACCGAACTTTGAAAAAAAAAGACACTAAAATCGAGCGCTGCAGCGAGGCAGGACAAAAGCATAAAGCGCCTACAGCAATGCAAGTTCGCAGTGAAGCGTTCTTTGCAAGCCCTTGTCGCTTAAAGTGCTGTATTGAATAATTCTGTAGTTTCATATTGAAGTGTTGTGGTGTTGTGAGTGAGAGCTCTTGAAGAGTTTCAGTTTTACGTCTTGCTAATAGAATTAAATGGATCTTAATTGAGAAGGAAATGAGATTTTTTCTTGATTGTTGAGTACGTAATGGAGTACGGAAATTAGATTGGAGCTTGATACCTTTTGAAAGATTTTTTCTTCGCAAAGAATATTTAAGAAACATTCAATTATGAATATCGTTTATAATAATTGTATATTTAGAAAAACACTGAGGGTAATTTGAAGATTACCTTCAGTGTTTTTCTTAGCCAGGTGAACCTGGCTAGCCTTTTTATAATATTAGAATTTTATTCACACAAACTAAAAATATTTTTGCTTGTACTTCATAACCGGGAGATAAAAAAAATCCAAATCTTTTTAGAATCAGAATGTTATGCAAAACCAGAATTTTAGATTAAACTATTTAATTTCTATTCTGTTAAATCAAAGTAAATGCTCACTTTGTTTTAATTAATTTCTCTACCATATTAACTGCAGAATTTATCATACACTCAACACTCGTATCAGCACCGTTTAGAGAGAGCACGAGAGTGCTTGCCGAGAGTGGCAAGCGTCGGGGGACAGTCGAGTTACTGAATCATAAAATATAGCTGTCCCAGCGTCTGCTGCCATTTTATGGTTAAATGTGTTAAGATATTAAAGTTAGGAATGGTTTGGGAGAATAGTCGTCTGCCCCCTGTTATAAACAGAAAACGTATATTTGACTTGTATTTTAGGATATAGTAAGTACCCAAATATTTACAACTTATAAGTATCATTTACTTTTTAATATTAATTTCTTAAGACTTGCCTGCGCTAAATACCTTCAATGATCGTCCTCATTTTACTCAGTTTACAAATAATTGTTACATAATGTCACTTGAAAATCACATTCTGTTTCTCTGCCATTATATTTCTTCTAACTTTATTCACAGCAGTTTCTTCATTAACAGTTAAATAGTTAGACCCAATTACTTAACCAAAAACATCCTCATCAACAGAATTATCAATATCTCCAAAAATATTGTTATTACATATTACAGTATATTCATAAAAGGAGCCATCCACCTAATCAATCAATCGGCCGTCCCTCGGGTCCATAAATCTTTGCCTCATAAAGTTTTATCAGATGCTATCTTAACTTTATTGGACTCTGTAGACCGCTGTTTATATCCTTCCTGAAACTTAGGCGTAAACATGTCATAGAATTTGGGTCCTGGGACTTATGTTGGACCGTTTAGGGTTTGGTCGTTGTTAATTGAATGACTTGTAGTGACACCAGTTCGTCGTGGTCTCGTCTTTATAGATTTAACTCGCTTTGTCTACTGATAGCCAATGCTACTGCTGAGTGGTTTTGGGTTTCTTCTTCCATCAGGAATTTCTCAGTACACTAGCGTCCCGGAGTTTGCATTTTGGTCAATTGATGGCAAAAGGTTTGCCCCTTATCACATGGATCTTGACTGTCATAGTGTGACTGAATCTTCTATACCCCTGTCTACCACATCGTTGGATGTGTCTGAGGATACTGATTTATCTCACGCTTTAAGCGTGTAAATAAAGGGATATGTGAGATGTAACTTTTAGCAGTAAGATTACTTTTTATTTGTATTTAGAAACTGAAAATGTTTTGCTGAACTTAGGGAGTAGGTAAAGCGGATTTACTAACATAACGCAGCTCAGCCATCGTTAAATGATCCTAATATCCATCTCAAAGACACCAAGCAAGCAAAATTTGAATTTCAACTTAGACTGCAGCAACAAAATACGAATCACAACATAAAACGCCAAAATGAAATCTGTCTCCGTCAAATATTTCAACTTAGTCACAATAAAATCTGTCATATTTTACAAATGGCCGTATAAAACAACCGTCGAGTGGAATCGTAAAACGCATTACTCATCACCCAACTGCTCTCTGTTATTCACTGGAATATTTAATTGCTTCTTCTTAACGACTGGCCCCAGCAAAAGTGGATTATCCCACTCTTAAATCGAGGGTAAGAGATTAAAACGACTTTGTGGTTCATCTGTGTTTTTAGATTGATATTTAGCTGACTTCAAAGAATACTTTACAATGTTGCATTTATCTTTGTAATTCAATTCGTTGTTTTAGTTCAAAAAGTCGAGGCCTGAAATAATTATGTCATCAAGGTACGAGAAATTGTATAATTTTTAAATGTGCGTGAAGTCAGCTAAATTGAAATTAAGAGGTAAA
The DNA here is from genome assembly GCA_905163415.1 of Noctua fimbriata. NCBI lineage: Eukaryota > Metazoa > Arthropoda > Insecta > Lepidoptera > Noctuidae > Noctua > Noctua fimbriata. The sequence continues at coordinate 2,656,259 of LR990923.1, forward strand.
AGCTTAGTCCCCTACACGGTACTGTTGTTCACCATATTTTTTCGTTCCTTTTTTGCGTCGGCGTGCGTACCTTTTACAAAATAAGGATGAGAAAAATCAAATCCTGACCACAAACGTCTGGCTCAATTTGGTAAGTGGTAGGAGCCGGGTATGGCGCCTTCGCCCCCCGCCCCCCGCAATCCCAACACTACCGGGTAACGAGCGATAACTACCGTACTTTTCCACATTCAATCAGCACTATTTTACCGCACTTTTTTAATTCACCATTTAATGCACTTCGAAGGAAAGGTTACAGGAGGCGGGCGCGGACAGAGGGCGCCGCCTTCGCGGCAGATCTGTCGCATGGAGTCGGTGTTAAATTGTTGTAAACTACGCATATAATATCTATTTAGATTGTGTGTCCGGCGGCGCGCGAAAATAGCTTTTAACGAACGCATGATAAGTGATATTTTCGCCTGCCGCCCCAGCCCCTAAGTATTGTGTCCGGCGGAGTGGAACAGTTTGTTTAGATCATCATACTGACTGCGCCCTTTCTGTTTTTGTTGACATCGTCTAACCCAATAGGACGAGAAGAATCAACTACTTATAACCAATATATGGCTGTCGTTGGTAAGTGTGAATAAAAGACAAACCTAAAATTAACACTAAAATTTCTAATCATTATTTTCGTTTCTACTCTTTTTTTATTTATTTCTTTTTTGTATATTATACCTTCGTTCTGTCTATCTGTTTGGGTTATTCTTCTAATCTATGACTGTTATGAAACTTGCATAGCATTGTGGAATATGCGGCAGTCTTTTTTGTATTCACCTGTTTATGATATTTGTATGGGAGTTGCTTGACATGTCCGTTCCTCGTCATCGCTGACCCCGGCTCGTGCAGTAGACTAGCCAGTAGACCCTATCATGCATCCCTTCATACAAACTGTCATAAGTTAGCTACTTAGTACTTTCAACTTTACGTAGTCAGTATAGTCGGTACTGTACAATTGTATACATCTTTATGGTGAGTATCGTGACAGAAATGTATAGACGTTTGTGTATATCAGCGACAACTGCCGTGTAAGCCGCAATGCATTTAACAATATGTACTAATGGTTGACGTTAAGTGTGACGTGATAATTTATACTAACATAAAATATATACATGTTTCTCAATTGAAAAATAACTTAAACGATGTGTTAAAGTGGGTCTCGTTAGGTCAATTGGAAGTGACATATTGGTGAAGATTTATGTATATTGATATGCACAAATATTGTTATTGAGATGAAATGTGTTTTATGTACACTGTAAATTGATAATGCACATCCTGGGTACCCGCTGTTGATTTTGTTTTATTTTCGCTACAAGAAATTGTAGTATTTTTCATACTATGCATGGCCATGGAATGTTTATTATGGGAAATATAATATCCTCGTTCAAATTAAAGTGTGGTTACCATGCTCGAATCTAGTTTGCCTGCCGAGTTAAAACTCATTGGGACGACGTTTTCGACTATTTAAAATATATTTTCTAAAAAGTATTTTAAACTCTTTCTTTCTCTTTGAAATGTTTTTGTCTTGGTACCTGTATGCGTGATAAAATGCGAAATTTTAAAATATTGTGTACATAATTGACATTAAGTGTACACACTTTTAAAATAAATTGTTATAGACCCGTTTAGTTTTATTTTATTTGAAAAAATAGATATTATGCTTCAGTTCCCGATTTTATCGATGAAGTTTTAGTTTTTATTATTTATTTATTTTTTAATAAAAATTTTAAACAATGACGCTTAATTTACATACTTTTGATGTTGGTTGCATTGTCTTGGTATATTGTGGAAATGTTTACATTTATTTATGTATACTTTCTTATGGACAAAATGTATTTTTTTGTTTAATTTTCCAGCAATAAAGGTATGTAGTTAAGCTATTAAAACTATAATTATTTTAGCATTTACCAATACGGCAGCTTAGTTACAGAAAAAGTAGTGTTCCCCAATCCCTTGGTCTTGTTATTAACAGAAAGGTCTCTGCAGGCCTATGTATTCTTGCAAGGAAATTAGAAAAGTCGAGCTTCTTAGGTACAACATGTGCTGTGTATATGGAATTATGGATTTTTTATACTTTTCTGCATGTTTCCCATTGCACGTTTTATTGCTTTCTAGAGGTGATGTATATGATGTATACTTCTCTTTAACCTTTCGTATTCTTGTATACATTTATTGTAGGTATATCGTGATTGTGTTGTGTCGTGTGCATATGTATACATAATTGCAGAATTACATGATTGCGAAATGTACAAACAACTTTTAAAGTTTTATACAAAATATATTTCTATACATAAATCTGTGTTCTTTTTAAAACATAAGTTTCGAGAGCTTTTTCTAAGAACATGCAAAGTTTTCGTTGTCATTTTATAATTTAATATCTCTTCTAAAATTTTCTATATTTTATCATAGTTCATTTGTACATTGCTCTATCAAAATAAACTTTGAGAGCTTTGAAATAAAGTTTAAATTTCAAAGTTCTTGAATTTAACGACCAATTTACTAAGTTACCATGTTCTTTTACCAATTTCAAAGTTAGTGTTCTCTCTTGAGAGTTTGTTAAGAAAATTATTAAAATGTTTTTAATGGTATCAAGACAGTGTTGCTTTAGAAGCCATTGATTTAAAATGCCAGAATTTATACTCGTTGTCTTGAGCAAAAATATTGTTTGTTCTGTTAATTGTATTTATACAACATGTATGAGATCTACAATCACATCATATCTGTAGCAGATACTAACAAGTAAATGAATTCCTAGGCACGATAATCTCCTGTCATTTCTGAACGATTGGAATTTCAACATACGTCTAGTCGCCTATCCCTTAAGCACTTAAGTTGCCCATAAGTTACGAGTTGCCACATATTACACCGTATGCCTGAAAACAATAAAGCCGTTAAACTATCTAATTGATACACATACCTTCAGGAGAGAACATTACTTAATATATCTGTCTCGCTCCCACACCGGCAAATGACCCAAATTGGATAAGTCAAAGTAGTCTTCCGAAATCTGCATAATTATTTAAAAAATTACCAATCTTATTTAACCCAATTTTAATTTAAAACATAGCCCGTTTACCCAGCTACATCTAACAATACATTTCACGAAAAACAGTAAACTAGTTTTGGAGTTATGACCCTATTTGTAAGTAGTCGTCTGTCGGGGAATCTAATATGATACTGTACAAATACGTTGGTATCTAGAGGTAGATATGGCTAAGTTGTGGGTCTAACTTTTGCAATATTAGAGGAGTGGGTGAAGTTTGAAGGGTCCGCTTTGTTTTGCCGGGTTGTTATCGTTGCTGGCGAGATGATATGGTAGCTGCTGTGGATGTGAGCACAGATGACAATATTGGAATCGTGTACAAGGGTCCCCGGATATTCTGTTTATATTGTGAATATTTCGGGTGTTATGATTTTGGGAAAGAAGCTACTGGTTTAGTGAAAATAGTATCGGTAACATGATGTGTATAGTTTCCAATATTGCCACATGAAGTATTTATTAAATTAAATTAATTAATTTATAAGTCATACTGAATACACTGATCCCATTTCTGATCTATGACGTTGTCGGGCGATTTCAATGAAAAGACAATGAAGCTTTAAATCGTATTTATCATTGGTATAATTTTGGATACTGTGTATGCTGCCAGAAAATCAGTAAGTTAACAATGAAAATTCATTTATTCCTATCAAAAACCTTACTAATTTGGTTTTAAATCTTTCTCAAAGCAATAAAAATATGAAACATGCCAAGATTTTGTATATACAGGCACTTCTTTGTCAGTAAACCTACAACAGACGTCTGCAATAAGCTGTGTTGAGAGATAGGATAGCGGGTACGGTATAAAAGCCAATACAGTACTCTGAAGACACATAAAATATGAACGTAGCAACAAGTTGAATCAGCCTTGTAAGAGATGTAAGATACCTCTTATATGTACTATACTATATGTACTAAGAGTCGATAAGGGTACAGAACAGGGAATATATACAGCGTGTTACCGAAAGGGTGTAGTCATATGTAAAGATGTGCTACAAACCATCAAACTGATAAATTTTCTCCATGAACTAAAATCATCTGCCTCGATACATTTGTCTCGAATAGGTATTGAAATTTAGTGTGGCGCAGCTGGTTGCAGCATAAACAATGTTGGTCTAGTTGTCGCAAGCGCTACGTCCTGGAGCATGAGGTCTTGGGTTCGATTCCCAGATCATGCAAAGTGTTATTAGATTTTTCCATCAGGAATTTCTCAGTAGCAACCACGGAGTCCGGATTTGTGCCCGGTTGATGGCAATAGGCTCGCCCCCTATTACGTGGGACTTAAACATAATTGGCGAAATGTGGGTGTACTATTAGGTAAATCTCTGCTTAACCCTCGGTGATTACAGGCTTGATGTTATGTTATGTTATACCTTTAAATATGACTACACCCTTTATATTACACGCTGTATACGATATGTAAAGATTTGTTTTCTCAAGACGTATATACAGATATTGATGTAAGCTATATTATTCACCTCGTATCGTCTTAATAGACTCTATACAAATATTGACATGCCGTAGAAATACAGTATCAATTATGAACACGAGATCGCACACGACCGACGGGTGTGTTTGCTATCAGTCTTCCTATGTATTGATTTATGGAAGTCTTACTTATCTTGGCTGGGTCTGAATTAGTAAAAGAAATATATCAGAATTTTATCAGATCTGTTATGTGGGATTGACTTCGAGTACCTGTTAGAAATTAATGAAAATTTTGGGGCATCAAGATGTTTTTAAAAATCCAATTAGTACTACCTCTTTTGTTCGTACTTTACTGACCACAATATTTTAAATATTATACTATTTATTTGAAAAAAAAAAAACACAAAGAAATCATCATGTGGGTAATGTAATAAGGTATATTAAGCTCTAAATCTAATTAATTCTGAAATATGATTAAGTACAACTGCACTTGAAAATAAATGAATACATGTTATTCTTTGTAGTCTGTATTAACTGAACGAATTCAATTAAATCCTAAGTTATTTATTTATAATAAACAGTGCAATAGTTTTGTTACCAGTCTACGATCATACGAGTATTTGTGTAAAGAGAAAATTAGCATAATTTTCTACTCTTTGGGAGGTTCGATATTATAACTAGGTACACAGTACAGCAACAGAATTCAAAATTATGTCAAAGGAAATCTTTACGTTGAGATCGACCGTAAAAACGACACCCACCATTGCTCCGTACACTGTCGAGCAGAATGACTGGAATATTTTTGATATGTATTTTTATATGGCATTGTAAAATTCCTTTCTTTGAGTCGAAGCCCCGTGACAAAGTTATATTTTTGACGTTTCAAATTGTTGTAGTTTTCTGCGATGTTACTGTGGACGAGAGTTATCACAACTTTGAATAGGGACTATGTTATTTGGTACAGTAAATACTGAAATTATTCAGAGTTATTCTGACATAAGTATTGAAATACACAATGACAAGTTCTAATGTCACTATCAACAGAATCTCTACATTAAATTACATTTATGATACTACTAAATTTTCTTGCTATCAGTACTTAAGAAGGCTTTTTTAACACAATTTATCATTCACAATTCACAGCACCGCACTTTGTAACTGCCCTGTTGACATTGAAACGTTGTTCTTGAACCTCTTAAGGTGTCTAGCACCTTTTTATTACTTTTTTAACGTTTGACTAATTAAAAACTTCACTTTTTTACTTCAACCTTCTTATTGCATTACCTTTTTGAAACAAGAAACCTGCAATCACCACATACCCCAATTCTTTTTTCATAATTATGTCACTTTTTGAAATCAGAATTTCTTCCATTTGTCACTTACCTTTTTTAAAACAGTACTCGCCCTAATTTTTTACTGCATTCATTTTTCAAAATCAGAAATGCTCCAATATTTTTGCTCGCACCTTCATTTGTGATGACGATGATATTTCTGATTGTGTATTGATGTGCAGGAGTGGAATGACTACAACCTGAGGTGGAACGACAGTGAATATGGAGGGGTCAAGGACCTCAGGATCACGCCTAACAAGCTGTGGAAACCGGACGTGCTTATGTACAATAGGTGAGAGTATAAAAAACGGGTATGATACCTAACCCAGTAATATCATTTTTAAAGCTTTCAATTTCAGAAACTGTATATAGCTTTTTCGCTGTGGATTTCTACAGTAATGTTGGACTATAAATAACAAAGTAACAGTACCTACTGGTATTTTGAATTAATTTAAAATTCATCCGAGGTAAGGTTGAGGGGTTTTAATGGGGGTAGCAATTTTTTGTAATGTTGTGTAATTTTTGCCAACAAAGCTGTGTTAATTATTTTAAAGGGAAGGGACAAATAAAGAGTTGGTTTTTATTCTCCTAACGGATGAAACAATGGGATACTTGATTATATTCCATATTCAAAAAGATTTGCTGAACTGTTGCTATAATGTTTAAATTAATTCAGTTAGTAACGTTTTTTTTTGTTAAATATACTTTATTTTTCGGGACAGAAAAGGGGAAATTGTTAGTGGTGAAAGTGACGAAGTATTTTATACTGTGAACCGTTAACTATAAATACGGAAACGTTCCCGCATTTTTAGTTTAAAGTGACTTGTAAGTATTGGCGGAATTATAAAGGACCTCACTAGAGAGTTCAACTTACTGAAATATGCGGACAAAATAATTATAAATTTCCTTAATGTCCGTCCCAACGTTTGAGGGGAAGAAATATTTTACCAGACTACTTTACATTTCAAAACCAGAAGATTTTAATTATAGCTGAACACTGGCGAGTATTCCGAGCTTAGGATTTCTAATTTCCAAACTTGCTCACTTTAAATGAAGCCATCTGCGACAAATTTCGAAATAAGTGCCCCATTCCACGACATCGACTCTGCAACATGCAATTTGTGGAGCCAGAACACAGTAATATAATCATAGAATTTATTTCCAAATTCAAATGCAGTCGCGTCGTTCAAACGTCGTTAACGTTAAACAAATTTTCTCAGCAAACAGACGTCCGCGGAAAGTGGCGCCATCTGGCGGCGCGCCAAACATGTTATTCATTACACCGTTAAGAAGCAAATGATATAAACCTAGTGTCACATGATTTAATGTTAAGTGTGTTCCATGTTTATCGGCACTTACCTGGCCGGAAGCCAGACGTTTATAGACGAATATCTTAGCCCGATAACTTTTACGAACATCCATGGCAGTTATGGCTCCAGCACTACTACTTTAACGATGCCATAGAATATAAGATATTATGGAGAGCGAGAGATAGCAGATTTACTGTTCAACTAGTTTTTTTCTTTAGTTGCTATCTACTTTATTTATTGTGCTAATGCTCCTTGGAATGTATATTCCAGAGAGGTGTATGACCTCTCCTACTTTGAATTGTGTTCACTGCTTTTTGTTTGTAACTTTCTATAATTTGATTTTCTTTTAGATGTTCTTTCATGATTTAATGGTGCCTTAAACACAGAGAAGCGTCTATAAATATCACTTAATGATACAAGGAAAATCTGCGACACTAACCAAAATTACATTAACGGTAATACATTATGGCTACGTTATAATTTATCTGTTGCTTTTACACGAACATTAACCTTACAAAAGTCCCCAAGATTATAAAGCGAGATTTGAACAGGCATCCGAATTAAAATAAAGGTCGGGTAAATTGCAGAGTTGCAGACTCGGCTCGTGTAATGAGGACATAACCGCTCCATCGGTGTTAGCAACTGGACGGTTTTCAAAATTTCCAGACTTTTAAGTTTGAACAGTAAAACAGATTTAAATGGTGAAACTGAGTTGGAAACTAAGCTTGGAAGTCCGCCAGTCAACTATTCTTTTTGTAAATAAAAGTTTTGTACGTGATTTGTTGATGCGATTACGGGGAAACGGCTTGCAATCTGCTAATAGAATGTTTTAAATGTTAAGAATTTATGGGTGTTTTTATGGTATACTTTGTTTGGTATGGGCTTATTTATGGGATGTAGAATTAAGTACAGAGTATAAAAACAGTGAAATACGCAACAGACAAGGAAAGATAAATCATGGATCAAGTATCTGCCTATAACTAAGAAAACAAAAGAAGATCCATAGAATAAATCAAATCGCACTGCTAATAGACGTACCTAATATTTTTTACCTCCATCAAAGCAAAAAAACCATGTACATTTCCATTCACATTTTTTGCGATGTGTACAAAATACGCCGAAAAAGATCTGCTCATTCACCGCGCTCATTTTCTCCCGTCACACGCGCTATGGGCGTATGATATTCGTAACGTGCAGGTGATTCACAATTTCACTTGGAGGCAACATAATTAATGTACAGCCTTGAGAAGATCGAGCAAATGTACACAAAGGGAAAATATAACTGAGAGGAAAATATGGGGGTACCTGAAATGTTGGTATGTTTGCAGTTTGTGATAATTATGCTTCCAGTTGTTTATGAGTTAAATTTAGTAGATAGATTATCACGTTAAGATTGGTCATCAAGACCAATAAGGTCAGAGAGTCGTCGAAAAAATTTTTTTGGGAATTTCGTAATTAGAAAATTTTTAGTGTTTTTATTCGGAAATATCCCAATTTTATTGTAGTATCAGGTTGACCTAGACCATATAAACCATTTAGGTTCTGAAACGCATGGTCCTCAGACGCACCGTTTCCGAATTATGGGCCTTTGTTTTTAATTTCGCTCTATATTTCCAAAACTACCATTTTGGAAATAAAAAAAAAACTTTTCGGGAAAGACATTGTTGCTCTAGTTGTAAACCATGCGATGATGTAAAAAAAGCCGCGAGATATAAAAAAAAAAACACGAAACTGTTTTACCATCTTCAAGGTTTTCAAGTCAAAGAAATAAAAGTATTCATGCATTATTTTTTCAAGTATTTCATGTTTTTTTTCTGTAAAGCTTTTAATTCATACAATTCGCCTCTCACAAAATAATTTCACTTGCAAGTAAGTGTTAGTCAAGTCGACGTTTTATATCCTATTAACATACACTCTGACACTGTACTACTCAAATTAAAATGCATTTTAAATTAAAACAGTTTTAAATATTAAGTGATACTATGCATAACAATGCTCGTGTTATCTTAATTGTTAAGATATGCATTAAAACATTCGGGCATATATATGTAGGTAATTAGACGATTTTCTTTAGTTTTGGTGCAAAAAAAATCGGGAAAACTGATTAAAAAAAAGGTCACCCATAATACAGAGTACAGACCTTTCTTTTTATTCTCCCTGGGCTTTGACGAATTATCGACAACATGTAGGGTCTGGTATACAAATTCAGTAAGTTCATGTCTCCACACTTTAGGCCGTGGCTGCATCGTAAACCAAAGCAGACTAAGTAAGTGGAATCACATTAGATTACCAACTTAGTTAATCGGTTTTCCTAACATTGGGAGAGACATACATAAGACAGAGTTTGTCGATGTTATAGGTAACCTAATCGATAGTTGACTGGTATTTAGGTATCGATTATACATGGTGGAAGAGACACCGACGCACAAACGTATACCACATATTCAGTACATAATTCCGAACAGCCCCATATAAATTTTAACACAGCTGTTTTCAGTTTTTTTAATTACTGATATACATACAGACTGATTTGAGGCCCGAAATTATGAGTTAAATACCTTATAGCATTTTATCGTTTCAGCAACATTGTTTTTATTAATGCAAAAATAAGGTTCTAAAACTCAAAACTTTCTTATCAATTAAAGCGTAAACACAGCCCAAAAATAATCACACATCCAAGTACTAATTACAAAGCCCACCACTCACATAGCACATCGCCAATCAACGTTCTCAGAACCAATATTTCAGCCAACACTTCAAACATATTAACAAAACAACAAAATTCACCCATTTACGATATTGGCTATACGTCGCGAATATTGGCGCCGGTTGGCTCTGGGCCAGTGGGCCATAGCCCAGCATTCGATTATAAAAGCTTTTAAATCACTTACGGGCTGTATGATGGAGGCACCTTGTTTACCATCTCCGTGACTGGCTTGTTGACGATAGGGGACGTATTACACACCGAAGTGTATTTTGGAAATATTTCAGGTGATGCGCTTGGTGCCTGACAGATATTGGAGTCTAATCTCATGACAACTAGGCTTCTGTCAGATGTTGTAGTCCAATATTGACACAAATATTACATGAATAGCGTTCCCACGAGGCTCTTGTTCGTACTTTAACTGACTTTTAGAGCTCAAGATTGTGGTATACAAAACAAAAATCTAACCAGCTATCGAAAACTAAACGATATAGCTCTGTTAGCTAGACTAAACACTGCAGAGATACCTCCATTCACAAAGGAAACAGCCAAACCCTCCAATAAAAACATGACAAAAGAAAACTGTCCATTCAGCCATTCGTAGCAATCGCATGTTTTATTCAATCCACTGAATTACACTACTGTTTGACACGAGGTCCGCGTTAATACGGATTTGCTGGCGGGACGCCAACTAACATACCTAGTGAAGTAGTGGTTACACCGCACGTCCGTGCTCCATGAATACTACATGCAAGAATGACAGCACTTTTGTTGTAGTGAACGCCTACGGACGTTTGGGCTTTTCGCTATCTGAGGATTTTATCTTGTTTGTTTTTAGGATTTGTGGATGACAGTTTTGGTTGCGGAGATATTTTTTTACTGAATCACGGAAAGATTTTTATGATATTTAGACCTGCATATTATATTAGAGAGTGTCTCAAGAATACAATATGCGTTCGCCGAAAACAAACATAAAATAAAATTGCGTCAGGAACGTTTGTCAAAATAAACACCATTCTGTTGCTACTTTGAAGGTGTCAGAATCTGAAATTAACTTACTAAATACTCTGTACCAAAGTCATTGATGTGGAACGCCAAACATTAAACTCAGTTCCAACCTTTTAACACTACAGTAGACATTACATTATTTCGAAACATAAAACACTCTAACTTAATTCCGAAAATAAATCCCAAAAGCGAATTAAAATTAACTCCTTTATTAATGGCAACACCAAAAGTTAGTTTTAACTAGTTACGGCCAGTACAAGCCGGTGTAAACCAGTATAAACCAGTATCTTGGTTTCATCGACTCGCGTCCCCGGACACTCGTGGACAAATTACAGTTAAACTGTAGCTTAGACTAGATCTTGAATCTTCGCTTTGTGGTTTAATGATTAGAATTCTATCAGTTGTGCTAATCTTAGTTTAAAGAGAGAAACAGAAATAGTATTATGTTATTCAACCTGACGAAGGTGCACACTCAGGTTCACGCCAAAATGCATCATAAGGGTTTCAGACTCGGTACCTATTAGTAAACTGATAAAATCTGTCTATGACTGCCGAAGATAAAAAAATAACTAAACAATCTTGCGTAGTACACATTTCTGCCACATTCTTCTGCTACCTTTGGATAATTCAGGCACGAAACTAGATCTTTTTGCAAATCAGCCAAAACAAAATCATAAGAAGGCTTTATATCTGACCCAAATGTTGTACAAGAAAGCTTAAATCCACCAAAGCTAACATTTACTTTGATGCCAGATAATAAATCCGATTAGAATGGTGTTCGTTAAGGGGGAGTTGAATGAAAAATACTAATGATCAGATTGTGGGCCACGTTGATAAATGAATGTGGGCGATAAGGCCCGTGTTCTTTATTTAGCACATAAAGGCCTTTGTGGAGACGTGTGTAAGCCTGCGGGAGGTTTGTTGTAAACTTGTCCAGCAGAATAAGCAAAACAAACATTTATTCTAACTGCTAACGTAAGTTGAAATTATGCATCAACCAAGCATTTTGTTTCATTCTGCCTATTTTCTATTGCTTAACTCTAAGATGACCTTTATAAACATATATTCTTTTCGTGTACCTTAATTTCCTATTTTTAAAATTAATATATTTAACTACATAATTTTCAGAATTGTGACAGCACAGTAGGAGATAGTCCCGAATGTGATGATCGGTACTTGCCCCCTTTATAATATATATTTTATTTAGTTTAAAAAGTAACGATCATTCGCGCGGTAGAAAGCTCCTACTCGGTGCTGCCACAAATAAAAATAAAATAAACGTACATGGCACGCTAGTCGCTGATTTGAGACACCACTGTCATTGTCTCGCTTGTCAGATGTTTTTTTTTTGTAACTTGCAACTTCTTCTTTTTGCAACACTTTTTTGAAAAGAGCTTTTTTTTCTAAATCTGGTGAGCGAGAGGATGATGTTAGTGCAGTCAATGATAAAATCTATTCTAATTTCACCTTTGTCAATGACAGCACATTTTTTAATAAATAGCGTCCCAGATGAATCCGAAGCACTGACAAATAAATAACTAATAAAAATAAACGCTTTATTATAAAAGCACATTTCGCTTTAGATATAGCTTTAATAAAAAGTAAATAAAATGACCTGTGTCTTATTAAAACTTCTGTTTTAAATTAAATTAAATTAACATGACATTCTTCATCATTAGAAAAACAGTTTTCTTTGATATTGATTCTTATTTTCACGCGACTTTACTGACGCTTTGCCGACTTCATTTTCTATCTAAGCTAATTTAAACAAAAATGTATATTTTTAACCTTAGATAATTTAAATGATAAGTACATTTAAAAAAATACACATGCAATGTGTTCAAAGGATTTTTTAATGAAATTACTGCTGATCAAAGAATGCTCTTAGTACCCAGCATTCGTTTTCAATTGTAAGGGTTTGATGAGGGTCAGTAGCTCCATCTAATTTATTTCTGTAAAATTCTGTACATAGATCATTTATTTATATCAGTGTTCTTTCATTCATTATTAGTGAATAAATGGAACTTTGAGAAAACAATAGAGCATAAGCTCGCTGCGTGGAATTTTGAAGTATGGCAACATTTCCCATAAAATAACACATTTTTGCAAAAAAAAAAAAGAGAAGTGATTATAATATGAACTAGCTGACCATTAGATGTGGTAGCTAAATGTTCTTATCTAATTCAATTTAACGATTGATGATTATGAAATGTTATACAATAGTGTTACTAAACAGTAACACATTGAAAATACATGTTTAAAAACATACAGTTAGTTGATGAAACAATTTGTATTGATACATAGTGCTGACGAGGGTTTTGACGGGACATACCAGACCAACGTGGTGGTCAGAAACAACGGCAGTTGCCTGTACGTGCCTCCTGGCATATTCAAGAGCACATGCAAGATAGACATCACGTGGTTTCCCTTCGACGACCAACACTGTGATATGAAGTTTGGTAGCTGGACATATGATGGCAATCAGGTAGAAACTTTAGAACGTTAAAGATCTTATATTATTTCACTCACTAGTTTCTCTGGCTCTTTAAACAAATAAAAAGGATAGAATAGTTTTGAATTTCGAATCAGTCACGGTTCCTTCATACGCGATTTTAAAAGATCTACTCATCTAGTCTAATATCTTAAATAGTTCATATGACTTTAAAAAAAAAAACAAAAAAAATGTTGACTTTTGAATTTCGATTCCATAATGTTCTTTTTCACTCGCGAATTTAAAATCATAAATCGTCACGTTTTTTTTATTAGGTAAGCAACTATTAAGGTTTGTTCAAAGCGGCACGGACAAAATGTGAACACGGCTCCGATTACCGGACACTAACAAATAATTTTCTTAAATATCTGTAAGAGTCCGATGTCCGCAGTTGGTCCATAATTTATCCTCACCGGTTTGAGCAAACCTTTACTCGATCTGTAGTATAGCTTTGATTCTCGTTACTCCTAGGTTGTTTACCTCTTGAACGAAGTTTAGTTAAACACACGTTACGGATTCACCTGTCTGCTTTACATTTTAACTGAAGATTTATCAGCTCATGTACCCTCGGGCTGTATTTATGTTTCTAATGTTGACTTAGCCTCGAGTTCTGTTTTATTTTAAAGGATGGGTAATTAACATGAGCCTTGTACTATGAATTTCAAATTAGCTCGTATATTTTGAGATGTAACATTTGTGTTTGTTATTACAGGCATGTTGCGCTGACTTAACCACACACATGTCTTAAAGCGTACGTAACAAATTACTGGCTGATTTTTGTAGTCAAAGTTAGTCTTACTTTAAAAAAAAAAAAAAGACAGGAACGTAGAAACTCTTTGGTCTACCGAAATGATTTAGACAGATTAAGTAAAAGTCCTTAATATGACCACGGGTATAAAAATGGGTATTCAAATACTATGAACCGAATAAAATAATGTATCTATGAAAGGCAGGTGAATCTGTAACCGTAAAAAATAGATGACAACTACTTACTAAAAGTCTTTAAAGTAAAACAAACATCTTTTCATTAACAGAGCAGATAACTCGAGCCTCATTACAATTAATTACTTCTAAATTAACTAGATTTAATTACACAATAACATTACAAATAAGAGCCGTGGCTGGAATAATTAAATTAAAAGACCGCGCGAATTATTCTTATTAGGATAAAGTACAGGTTAGATAGCTAAGAATAAGATAGCGTAGATAGATAGATATTTTAGGATTAAGTTAGTTTAGGGAGAAATCTAAGGGAACCATGTGAGAAACCTAGGATATTTCCATATCCAGTTTTGTGTGTACTATTTTGCATGATGCAAAAAATTAGCACTGTACATAAATGATGGAAGAAAGTCACTAACAATTAAAAAAATAACGATTATGAACCCGCCATACGGAAAATTCTGTAGAATATTTGTGTATATATATGTATTTTATTACAACCTTTATATTAACATTTTGATTGGCACTTGTGATTAGTAATGTAGGCTTTGTTTTTGGCCAAACAAAAATGAAAAATATTGAATGTATAGTAATCACTTTTGTTTCAATCAAAATGTATGAAAGTGTGATACACTTTACAGGATAGACTATAAAGTGTGTGCACTTTTTATGTGTGTATATCGTTATCAATGTGTGTGTGTTTAGATGTGATATGTCAAATATACACATTGTGTGAGCATGTGAATGCACACACGATGTGTATATTTAAAGTTTTATTCTATCTTTCATTGAATTAAATGAAGTTAATTTTCATTGTGGTGTTCTGCTAAATTATTCGAAGCGTCATCGCTTATAATTTTTCTGTTTAGGTTAATATTTGGATATTCACAGTCCATTTAATTGAAATATTAAAATACTATAAATGATTGAACTAAATCATAGCAATTACAATTTTCGTTACACTAAAAATAGCAGTTTCATGCAAAACCTATTGTTTTAACTACATAATTAATTTAAATGTAATAATATGTGACAATGAATATTAAATTAATACCGTAACACTATAGTAAATTATTTTGTAAATTACTTTCCATTGTGTTCAAGTGTATCGGAAATAATTATAATTATTGTGAAATTCGTGAAAAGCTTCATTAAATATTAACAGGAAATATGAGCACAGCAAAACCTTTATAGTAAAAATATTCAATGCATTTTGAAGCATTGTAATTTTGCGAATTTAGATTATTAAATATGAGTTTTAAATATAAATAATACGCAATATAAAAAAAAAACGGACTAACTGGCTTATTTAGTATGTTTAAAAATAATAAATACTAAAAAAAAAACGAAAATCTACTCTGAACGGTTCTGAGATATTCGTTCAGAAGACTGAAAGGAGTACATATCTACGATACGAAATAACGGTCTAACTTATGGATTTCACTTACTTGATTACATTAGACTACGTAAATTAATACAGCATATGAAATATTTTATTAATACCATTCATAATCTCGCTTCTAAAGGTGAAAATACTTTTCAACGCTATTAAAACGGTCACCTCTAGAATATATTCGAATATGTAGCTATACAGCGATGTTTGAATAAAATAAATTGAAATGTTTCGAATAATTTAGCATTCATTCAGACGTTTCAATCCCTTTTCTATTCTGTAGCTTAAATTAATGTCGTATTCTTTTAATACCTATCTTTTTTCTTTTCAAAAGTGTTGTTTTATACAATTTAAATGCACGTTTTTCTATTTGTTTCTTTAGATGTTGAATTTGAAATAGCTTCACAAGTATTTGTAGATGTATTCATTTGTAGCTCTTATCGGAATTTATGGTAGTCTCAGAATGTAAGTATTGATTTTCGATCAAGAGTTCACTCACGTTGTCTCGATGTGATTTTACTTCGCAGATTCTGTTGCACAAATAAAAACATCGTCTGTACCATAAACAACGAGATTTTATATAAAATGAATGTATTTTATTTCTGTCAACCGATTGATTTCTGCTCGGACAGCAATTCGGTTGATGGGTACAAATTTTGAAGCGTTGTAGGTACAGTTTGAAATCGATTGACCGGGCTATGGCCGCTTTGTTTACAAATGACCGCTGCGCCGAAATCACAAGCTTTTGTAAATTGTCGAACACCATCAAACACAAAATTTTTATTAGCGGATAGCTTTTTAAAATCAATTGTAACATTCGTAGTTTTATTTTGTTTGAGTTTCAAAACACATATTAAAAATTCTTATTTTGCCAGTGAAAGTTTTGCGTCATTGCCTTTCAAAATTACTTTACAAAGTGTCCTCTTTAGTCTAAAAACTCGAGTAAAATATAAAACAAAAGCTGTCATAAATATCGCGTTCGTTGAGTGATAACTTCTTGAATAATTCCGTAGTGTCCCGGAGTTAGGCCGCGCCTCAGACCTCATTACTCCAGTCTCGTGCCACGTGTTAGTTATAGACTTAATCTAACTTTGCCTTTGTGTCGTCGTATTATTTTAACTTTCATAATAATGAGTAGTTTTAGAATTTGAAGTCTGACATGGTTTGAGGAAACTGGATTAGCTTCGTTCATTACTGGTAATGTGTGGCTTTGAACGATGCTTACTTTCGCGTTTGGAGTTCTGCTCTTCAAGCAGCAGAGGTTTAAGGTTTCAGTCTTTTAAATGCTCTTTAATCTTTTTTCTTCCCTAGTAGTTGTGGTTTTTACCTATCTTAAGTATTATGTTTATTCCTATTTGCTTATTTATTAGTTGTTTTCTTGTAGCCTATTAGAATTTAATTAACAAAATTCCGTATGGCGGCGATATTTTCCAATTGTTTAAAGCATGCTCTTGCATCCCCTTCCTTGTCTTGCATTTAGAGGTTCTCACATTTCCCTTTCGGTCCAAGGTATACATTATTTTACGAGAAACTTCGAATACCTAAAGATGGCAGGATCAAAAGATTCCAGACAGTAACTAAGTAAGTCGATTTTAAGCCGATAGCAAATAATAGGCTTCAAGACGTTTATAACTTACGAAATCTGCTGAAGTTTTTTATCCAATAAAGTATGCACGGGAAAGGAAATAAAAGGACGATGGAGAGAGAAATGACGAACCATTTCATTACAAAATTGCTTCCTCAACAGCAATCATATTGCTTGAACAAGTCTGTATTGTGAGGGGAATAATAGAAGATATTTGTTGTTCATTTGGTCCTGCTATCTCGGTTTAATTGGCATGTTTCCTTGTATGAGTTAGGGTATTAGTGCATCATGTTGAATGTGTCAAACTACACCGTGTTTCGCCCTGACAGTTGGATCTGGTGCTAAAAGATGAGGCAGGCGGTGATCTGTCGGACTTCATAACAAACGGGGAGTGGTATCTAATAGGTGAGTTATGATGGTAGATTCAAATCTTTCATGGCTATTCCCGAGGTACTGTTGCTCTTATCATTGTGCATATTTCTGTCTACCTTTTATCGTTTATTATTTTGTTCTGTTGATAACTTCATTACTTTGTTCCTAAATTAACATGAACATCACATTTTTATTTAGTTCGACTTCATTTCAATTTAGCATTTGTCGATTGCCAATATTCTACTGCCTTACCAACCCTCAGGAATGCCAGGCAAAAAGAACACGATAACATATGCGTGCTGCCCGGAGCCCTACGTCGACGTGACATTCACCATCATGATCAGGAGAAGAACCTTGTACTACTTCTTCAACCTCATCGTCCCGTGCGTGCTCATTTCTTCGATGGCACTTCTCGGGTTCACACTGCCGCCGGATTCCGGAGAAAAACTTACTCTCGGTCAGTATACTGTGTTTTACTTAGCAAATAAGACTTGAAAAGTTAGGCAGAGGTTTTTAGTACAACCATATTTCGGCAGTGTTAAGTCCCTTAAAGGGAACGAGAATATTGAAATAAATAAATTAATCTAGAGTCTGGGCGAGTGGAAAATTCAATGAGATTTTCCTCTCCCTGCGATTCAACCCAGGACAGAACATATTCAGCGGTCGCGCTTGCAACTACTAACTAGACTCTGCTAAACCAACGAGACAGTCAGCCAAACCAAAGTATCTTACTATCTTGTACGAAACTAGATAATTCACTAGCACTAAAATGTTCAACATTCTCCGAAGAAAATCTGCTTTGTTGACAAGTGAATAACCGGGACGTACAGTAAGCAAAAGAGGTACGGAAGAACGGAGCGAAATCGTGTTCCATTTTCTTATCTTGAAAAGGCCACAATGTGCATATATTCGTATCGCAGTCGTGTATATGGCACAAGTGCTGATGTACGTTCGAGTTTGCAGTAAATTTTATATGTGTCAACAGTAGAGGGAGTCTGAACTGTAAGTGGGTTAGCGTTTTATAATTAATATTACCCTGGTAATGTTGGTGAATGGTGTTATAGTAGTTTTGAGAAAGAACGTTATAACAATGTTTCTTTTAGAGTTATTTTCGTGCTAGCTGGCAATTATTAACCGACCAAACCAGAGTTAGATGTAGCTGTCTCCAGAGTTTAAATCAATGGACCATCAACTGAAAGATTACAAGCAAGGAACAATCTGACAAACAGCGTGTTTCAATAATTTGTAACTAAAGATCGTTCATGGTCCATAAAAGACAGTTTTACAATTTAATTATAAGCGATGAGACTTGAGTATTTAAAAGCATCTCTACTGGAACTAAGAACGTACTTAAATTTAATGGGGGAGCGTTTGAAGGAGGCGTTAGAAATATTATTGCACAGACTAGAAAATTGGCCTTGTTCGGAGAGTCAGATTTGAAGTATCATTCACGGTTGAGTTCCTTCCTTCCAAATGTTAGGGAATGTTTAATAAATTGTTCAAGTTCTTGATTATGTTTGCGTGATGGTATGAAGTTACACTGAAATTGTGACTTGAATTTTGGTAGAAATGTTTCATTTCGTAAATTAAATTGTTGTATCGTGTACTTTAACAATAGCAACACATGAAACTACTTCAAGTAATGCAATACTAATGATGATGTCGGTGAAAATGTGGTAGCTAGTTAAGATAATGACCACGCAGAAAAACAGTAGAATTCTTTTATTACATGCTATCAAGCACTTAGTGTTAGAGATAATCGAGTGTTTTTGGTCTTACTAGTAGCGTTTCATTTACTTACTGATACTGATAGAAATTCTTATTCATCAATACATTGGCCGGTCGACAGGTGTGACAATCTTGCTGTCACTGACCGTGTTTCTGAACCTGGTCGCGGAAAAGATGCCGTCCACGTCTGATGCAGTGCCATTAATAGGTACCGCACTGTAGGTCATAGTGCTGGTGAAAAGTGCACGCTGCTACCGTTGTTTTGAATATAAAGATTAATTGGGTTCCTCAAGGAAGTATAATGGGGCCAGTAGATTGTCCGTCAGCGTGAATTACATAGTACTTTATATTGTACGGACTGTAAACATGTTGGGGGTTAATTTCATAGTCTCTAAAAATGACGATGACATACGAATGACTTAAAATTATGTAATTGGTATATTAGAAGTAGCTCCAGGAAAAGTGTCCATGGTCTATGTCAGCATTTCCTTTGAAAACCACAAACATCAATCTTGTAACAGATGTTCTTCCATTGAAATTCCGAAAATTAATCAAACTCACAAAGGAAACAACCACAAGAAAACCAATCCAAAATATTAAAATCGTAACAAGAATTGCAAACGCATTTAATATTCATCCCAAACCAACGATAAAAGCAACAAGAACCATTTAATATTACATTGTGGAGGCGAGAATTAATCAGAAATAATAAACGTGTACCGTAAAAGCCAAGAATTCACGCTATACAGCTTGTTGAACGTACCAAAGGGGTAATAAAACTTTTAAGAGCCGTTCGGAAGCAGCGTGCACTGAAATGAATATTAGATTGTCTAGAGTGTGGTATGACTGTTTGTGTCGGTGTTAGTTTGCTGCAAAGATCCGGACGTATAAAGACGGTAAGTGTTTCTTGATGTAGATATCATTTCGGTATTGTCATCATTCACAACTGTATCGCTTAGGCAACGACAAGGATGATTTAAAACTTCGGTGAGTTGATTTACGATATCAACGTTAGTAGGGGTGTTAACCATGTGTTTGATTGCAGGAGTCACTATTCTTCTCTCGCTGACGGTGTTCCTCAACCTGGTAGCCGAGACCCTGCCACAGGTCTCCGACGCTATCCCCCTGTTAGGTACACTACCCAAACCTAACCCACACCGTTTGTCCATCCCGCTTGTCTCCCACATTTATTTTCTCTTCATATTCATGGTGTCCTGGTACTTTTATTTCATATTTCATACTATTTTTAATTTTATTTAAGCTCTCATTTTGTTTTTGTTATTAAAATGAATAATTAATAATTATTTTAAAACATTACAAGGAGTAAATTATGTACGTTTAACGTTAATTTGTCGTGAGCATATGGTTACTATTAAGTGGTTTCAAGCTTTTATTTTATTGTCTGTCGATAAATGACTTCGATTACTTACTAGACGTTGTTAAAATGCTTTTGCTTAAAATGAATTAATTCAAGAATTCGTTCTATTGAAGAGTAAATTCCAATAGCTTAGCAAGAGTAACTAACTGTGAAGGTAATTCTTCTTTTACGTATTTTCTTATAATGATTTCGGTTAAAATCTTGGAATCGATTCCGTGATTCTTCGCTTCAGCTTAGACACATGACTACTCATTTATTTTGTTTATTTGATCGATACACTTCTGTAACGATACTAACTTTCCGATTTAAGTGGCATGGCATGTGATTATAACTTTGTCAAGAGCTTTTAATTAATAATGGACGCTGAAGGTAAGTTACAATGTTTTTATTCTAAATGTTTACACTCGTATTTTTATTATCTTCAAGTATTTATGTGAGTTCGCTGTCTACGTAATCGATTCCATGGTGTACGATTTGTATTGGGTGTTTATTTTGAATGTTATTGTTTTTTCGAAATATTTTTATATCCATAGGCTTAAAGCCGCGGTATCTGGATACTTGGAGGGTGGTGTATTTTTAGCTAAAATTTCTAATAAACCCTTCTCCTCAAATAAATTAAAATTTAATAATAATAATAAAACGCCAGTGATAAAACCCTCTAGTGTTTGCATGACTATCCTTATGTTTCGTTTATGATTTCACTTGAGCCCCTGATACCGACTCAGCACACAAACAGGACGAGATCTAACGACGACGTATAGACTGGATGGTACTATAGGTTTAACCAATGTAAATAGAACATTTTGATTTGATTTTGTTTCATAGTTTATATTGATCTTTGCAGGTGTTACAATCCTCCTGTCGCAAACGGTTTTCTCTCTATTGGTGGGACACGTCATCACAAAAACCTCTGAGGCGATCCCCCTAATAGGTGAGAAAAGTGCCACGCGTTTGTTATTTTTTTCCTAAATAACTGAAACATAAAATAATGATGAATAGATTTTTCTTTCCTAAAAGAGAATGCAGCTTGAGGAATATTTTGGGGAGTTCCACCTAAAATGTCTCTCTACTCATTCATGAAACACCAACTTAACAAAGATCTAAATAGATATTTTTGCTTGAATTTTTGAAGGAGAGCCTATAGTTTCTTATATTTTTCTGTTTTCAACTTGCATTTTAGAGTTTCGCCGTCTCTGGAGACTGATCTATGCTTTTACAGCGCTCTTGCGGCTCTCGACACTTGAAATAGAGTTATTGCACTTTAAATTTGTGCTGTTGAAATACGTAGCTAAACTGAGTCTATTTAAAGGTAATTTCCTGAGTATACTGGCACTTGTTCTTGTAATGTATTAAAATAATCTTACATTACTTCTTGGTCCATTCATTAAAATTTCATTTTCTAATCTATTTTACTTTCTTTGTTTTATTTTCTATTGGCCTTTCTGTAGACAGCCGATGGACACGCGACTACAGACGTCAGCTTCGAGCATGATTTTGAAATGGTTAAAAAATAATTAACACGGGGAAAATTACCGTACAACTCTCCCTATCTAAACGAGCTTCTAAATACTTAATTGCTTGTAGTTTAAAAGCAGGATTTAAAGTTAAACAACAGTTTAAAGCAACAAAGTGGATGCGGGTAGTGAGGGTCCAGCCTCCAAGTATCTCGTGAACTTCGGGTCTCAACTTTGCCGGGTCTGTTACTAAGCCTGTAATTGACAAAATGATAAAACTTATTGAAACCTTTGACAAAGAGATTTGTTGAGATAAAACTTTGACCAGTCAGTTCGGTCTCAATTTTAGTATTAGTTTCACAATTGAGTTACAATTTGTCTTTTACATCTACATGTTCATAGTTCATTTCAAAAGGTTATTAACGTTGAAATTGTAATAGCGAATTCCTTTGTCAAAGTTGCTTCTCGTGTCATGTTAGTTACATTTTTTGAGATTAACTTCAACATCGTTACAAGAGATGCTAAATAATAAACTGAAAGAGTTTGTCCAAAAGAGATAATTGATAATAATGCTGAAAGTAATCAAGTGACAGGCACTTTCTTTGGCATAAAATAATAAAAATAGGTGATAAAGAAAATAGGAGCCATAATTTGTCGTGTTTATTACACTCTGAATTTAAAACAGATTATTTTTGTTGATAAACACGACAAAATATCATAAAACGTCAACGTTTTCTCACTCATTAAAATGGATACCGTCAATGTAACGCATAAAAGCTAAAACTCATCTAAATGTAGATTAGAACATCGCATGTACAATTAAAATGCATGAATGTGGCTTTCTGTGTCATTGTTAATTAGATATGACATATAGCTTTGAACCACGTGATATTGCAATTAAAAATGTAATTATAAAACTGTAAGATACAGTACTTAATTTTCTCCTTGCCGTTTTCATTTTATTTTTCGTGTTTGTCCGTCACCTTAGATATAAGATGTAAATAAAAATGTGATTTTGCACACCATCCCTTTGCTCAAGTATTTAGACAAATTCAAACTAAAAAATGCATAGTATGAATTGAAAATCTTCCTCAACTTTGAAATCAGTAATGTAAAGTAATTGAAATAACTATTTCTGCATTAATCTCAGATAAAACAAGTAATAGCTTATGTTCACACGTATATAAAACATCATCAACATAAACTTATATCACGCAACGAGTAAAACTACATGTTTTATGTAACAGGAACATACTTCAACTGCATCATGTTTATGGTAGCGTCGTCGGTGGTACTAACAGTAGTCGTACTCAATTACCATCATCGAACTGCAGACATACATGAGATGCCACAGTGGGTGAGTATTTGATGAAAACCTATTGACTAATCCATAGTTTCTTACTTTAAGAAATATTTCTTACGCTCATAGTGACCCACTTTTATACTAGTATATATAATTTCTTAGCGACTCATGTATTATTTTCATTGGCAGATAAAATCAGTGTTCCTGCAATGGTTGCCATGGATTCTTCGAATGTCGAGGCCAGGGAAGAAAATAACAAGAAAAACAATAATGATGAATACAAGAATGAGGGAGCTAGAGCTTAAGGAGCGGTCATCCAAGTCTCTGCTGGCAAATGTGCTAGACATAGATGATGACTTCAGGCATGGCCCTCCACCTCCAAATAGTACAGCATCGACTGGGAATTTGGGGCCAGGGTGAGTAAAAGTGAAGCTTATTAGACAATGATTAATATTCAGGCGACTGAAATCATTTAAACTGAGTAAATGAGACGTAGTGCAACATCAGGTGTTGTTACCGGAACTTGTGTACTATCACTAATTCTTGTACAACGTTTTGTTGTTTAAAAACTCTTTTATACTACTCTTCTGGGGATATTATTCTTTTTTATCATTTCATCAAATAATTAGATTCTTGAATCAGTTTTTCAAATCTCTGTAAAGTATTCTGTCTCATTGTACGAACATTTCTATGCTAATACACTTTTTCCAATCTCACTATATCGATTTAGGTGCTCAATATTCCGGTCGGATTTCCGTCGGTCGTTTGTCCGTCCGTCCACTATGGAAGACGTGGGCGGCGGCCTGGGGAGCCACCACAGAGAACTTCATCTCATCCTGAGGGAGTTGCAGTTCATCACTGCAAGGATGAAGAAGGCAGACGAGGAAGCTGAGCTGATCAGCGATTGGAAGTTCGCGGCGATGGTTGTTGACAGGTAAGAAAACATAAGACCTAGAACCAAAAATTGAATAAATAGGCACCGATAAACTCTAACTAGTCTCACATAGTGATTTTTGCCTGATTTTCTCTTAGAGAGGTTTATATCCCAGCAGGTAACTTCTGAGACTGCTTGCACATGCTAGTAGATCCTATTCTTACCACCAAACCTTTAGTAGTGTTATGCTTCCATAATTCTATATTGAATTGTTAACCATTAAAAAGTACAGCGTTTTACGATAACATACTCTTCTGTGGCGTTAAACAATTTAAATTCCCCGAATATGAAGGAGACACATAGGGGAAAAGTTTCAAGAGTAAATAGAACGTGACTATACATAATATACGAAACCACAGACCAAGTAGTGACTATAATATCGGGGATAAAGAAATTATTCGATTCAATATTCCGAAAAGCTCCAGCGAATTGATTAATGAGTATGGTAAAACTACATTCATTGATTTATGAATGTATTGTTTTCACAATAAAGGGGGATTAACCAGTAACCGGGCTTTTGTTTTATACTTAAATTAATGATGTTAGTATTTCATTTCCGTGTGGAACAATACATTTTTGTAGCAAATCTTTTTATATGAAACTTTTTGTTTTGTAATCATTTCCAGTGAATCGGCTTAATATTGGTCAAAGAACGGAAAAGGAAGCGGTTCTGTTCAAAGATAATTTAAATTGCGATGCTCTTGTGAATGGTTCGACCTTAGGAAACGTGTTTCAATAAAAGTTAAAAAAACTTGTAAGAGAATGATAAAAATGAATGATGAAAATGTGAACCTTAGGAAAATGATGTTTTAGCTCTATTTTTTATTAATAACTCGATGGCACAAAAACATCGTTTAAATTATTCATGTGTTGTGTTGTGGGCGAGATATAAAACGGTTGAGTTTAAAGCCTCCAGCGAAGTCACAGAAAGTCGAAGAAAACACAGTATATGTAGCAAAAATTAACACACGCCGCGCGCGTCACGTCGCGTTATATTTAAAGATATCTGAAAAAAAAGCAAGAAGAACCACCACAGAGCTACTTAAGTATGAAATAAATCAGTAAGTGAATCATAAGAACTAGAATTAAAATCCAGAAAACTACTTTATGTTACTGGTTGAGCGCACAGTATTGCAATAAATACTGAACTTCATAAAATAGTAAAGTAAATGAAGTAGCTGTAGAAGCCGCACAAAATTTAATTAGCAGCGAAAAAGCTCGTAACCTGCCAGTTTTATGGTCGACTAACAACCTTCCCGCGATCTGAGTACTTACCTACAACTTTTATATGTAAGCTGCATATATGGAACAATTTATTCAGGAAGAATGACAAATGGAAACATGTCACTGTAACGTTTCATGGTTATCCTCCTGTTTAGCCTCTGTCTCTGTCTTGTATGCTTTATGATAACGTACTGAGCGGACAAAATGTCTAGGTTCAACGTACGGTAATATAAAATCAGCTAATGCTCTCTGGCTGCAACCGGCAGATAGGATAGAACGCTTGGCTGCAAAGCCTCATGCGTTGTTTTAAAACTCCTGACATTTTGTATACAGTTGGGATTTTTAACTGAAATTCAATTTTATACAGTCTTCTTTTTAAAATGCAAACGAAAATCTAGAAAGCTTGATACACGGGTAGACATTTTGAATTTCAAACAAGCAGCTTTAAATGGCGAAGGGAAATAAAGTTAGGAGCGCTTTTAGAAGTATAATCTGAACTTCCGAGCACGGGCGCAAGTACTGATGTGTATTATTGTTAGGTTAGTTATTGCATCTCGAGTACACACGACGTAAAGGCATTTGACTCGAAATCCGCCATTAAAACATGGTACAACCTGTAATATTTTACCATGAACATCTTATTATGAACTTTATATACGTTGAGCAGGTTCAAATGAAAGTACATGATCTGAATTTAATAATTGTGAAATAAACTTTGATTCTCTAAAATTTGGTTATAGGAGTTCCCCAAGGGTGTCTTGTGGCCAACTCTGTTCTAAATACTTATGGTTCTGACATGTTACTTTTGTCCCCAGGTTTTGCCTGTTCGTGTTCACACTTTTCACAATCATCGCGACAGTAGCTGTCCTATTATCGGCACCGCATATCATCGTGCAATGAACCGACTACTAGGTGCCTCCAGTGAGCGGCACAAGTATGAGAGAACTAATTATTAGATTGCCGATTGTAATTATAATTGATAATGTAATTAACTTAAATACGTGGTTGAAACGCACACGTCACCATAACAAAGTCTTAAGACATTAAATTATAATAAATTTACATATTGTAGTTAAGTCGAATGTTAGTGGAAATTTTAGCTGATGTCAAGAACTTTGTTGTAAAGTTTTTTGTAATCATTTTGGTTCTTAATGATGTAGATTGTAATAATATTTAAATAATAATTTTCCGGATCAAAGTAAATGTATTTTGTTCGATTACTGTTTAGCTCTTCGAATTTATAGGTTTAAATTTCGAAATTAAAAATTTATATATCTTTTGGGCTCAGACTGAAATTTCCATTAGCAAATATTTAAAAAAATGTGATGTTGACTAGGATGTTATACAGATTAATGTTGACGTGTATAATTTGTTAAAAAAAACAATATTAATTACTATAACTAAACGATTATGTATAAACGAATTACTAATGAGGGTTGATTTAACGGAAGAATGCTTAGCTGGCACAGAGTTGCATTGATTTGGAAAAAGATATTACGAAAAAGTTTGACTGGAAATCAAACTTTGTGGGTGAAAAGTGAGGTTCGATCAAAAAAGTTTGTAAAACAGGAAGTTCGGTTCTACGCGAAAGCTTAAATTAAAATTCTCGTAAATTAAAGGCAATGGAGGTACTTTGAAAAATTTGATTTGAATCGGTATCCTTTTTACATGTAATGAGGGATCACAGACGATGACATAAAACCTTAGGGTATTAAGTAATGTACATAATGGATCAAATATCGGTAGAGTGAAGAATAGCTTAACGATTTAAGATTATTATATTCGAAATTAAAATTCGATTAGCGATAATCGCTGCGTCTACGTCGATACATATCGACTTGAATCGATATGTATAAATATAGATAGATCGGAACATTAGCGAAGGGTATGGAAGTAAATTTGTAATTATTAAATGAATGTACCACGAAGATTAAATCCAGGAATTGTTAAACAGTTATGGAATTGATAAGGATTCAACAATTAATATGGAACCAAAGATAGAATAGGTATAGCATCAGGAAGTTGAATAAAAAAATAATTAGGACCGATTTAAAGGAATAATGATGAATTTTTAGTTTTTAAAACCATAATCGATAAAACGGAGAACCTAACCGTTCATCTCTCGTATCGATAAATGCTCACTAAACTATCGATAGTGTAAAATTATGAAACATACTGTTAGTATATCGATATGAGAGTAAGTCCCTAGCATCAGAAATAGTTAGAACTATTTAGGAATCGGATTGTGTTAATGTTATGCTTAGCGGAAATATTACAATGCTGTTAATATCACTAATCACCACGTAACCATATTGATAAAATGTACATACAGAATAATGCAGTGTGTATGTATTTGTATATAAACTTTAGAAAAAAATCGGAAAAAAGACTAAAATATCGCATTTTTCACTCTAGTATTATAACAACCAGTCTTATTGGGCAGGAATAGTACACTATTACTCGTAAGTACTAGATACTGTCTTTATATTGATATCATCTCGATAAGTGAAGTATTATCTGATTAATTTCAAACGTAGATCGATTGGAGGCGATCCGAAATTTTTCGCGCCCAATAAGACGTCAACATGTCGCTGTGACGAATATTCAATTGAAAAAGTTTTTTGATTGAAATTGGTTGTTATCGATTCCAATTCGTCAAGTGTCTACTCGATTAGAACCTTTTAGCACATACTGTAGCATCTATATAATAGTCGTATTATTTAAAAAATAAACAATTTAAAGTCTCTATCTATGTCCGTTCCTCAATTTCGCTCTTATAAATGTCGTGATAGCCTAGTGAATGTCGTGTCCCTTGATTTAAGCTAAACTTATAATGGAATAACTATCAATAAGGAAGCTCACTAAAAACTAGATATAAAAATTTACGCAATCTGAGTGTTTTCGCATATTATTTCATTCTCTTTATTTCGATAACGAATAAACATAAAAAATTACGAGATTTGCCTTTTTCTCGAAATCTTTAGAATTCTGAATGAAAAGGGTCAGGAAAATTATGTCTCAAGAGAAAAGTACAGCCTGTTCATAAATTGTATTTGCCAGTACTGTATTATTAAAACCTAATTATGTTAATCATTCCTGAGATTATAAACGTTGTCGTTTCGCAGAATTTATTTTCAAGTGTGGTGCTGAAAAATATCAAGTGTCAGTTTCTTTAATATTTCGTCTTTATAATTGTTATATATAATTTTAGATTTCAAAAACCCTATTGTTATATTTGATTGTGTATGTTTCAATTCGAAAGCGATGATAAAGAAATGAAAAATTTGTAAAATTAATTAATATATTTAATTAGATTTGTTAGTGCCAAAAATAGGGTTTATAAATATTGAAGTTAAGTTGGTTTTAGGTATAAACGATGAAGTTGAGAAGATTATTGTAAAGAAAAAATAAAAAAAACGAACTAGGGTCTTTGTTAACATGTAATTTAACTGGTTAATGTTTGTATTGGGCCGCGGCTACGGGTTGTTCAGCCAATTTTAAACTTATTTTGTTTAAAAAAAAATAAATGAGAGGTTGTGAAATCGAATGTAAGGCCCGTGGTAGCGGTTCAATGATAAAATATAATAAAAATATTGATAAATTTTAAAACGAGTAGAAACGATCTACGATTTAATAAAACCGAATAATAAAACGCCTGCATGGGACCGGGTTAGAATATAAACCTACAAATGAACTGACGTAACCACTTCATATGCGATGCATACACATTTTACAAGCAGTATTTATTGTTTGAATCTCTCTCACTTTTACAATGTCAGTATAGCTAATCTTCTGATATTTTTGGCAATTTCTTCACACTTCAACAAACAATGCAAAATTGTGGGGGAAACTACGGTAACTGACAAAACAATTTTTTTCACCAAATATTTTTATGTTTTATGTGTAAAGATTTGGAAATACTTGATACGATTCAATATTTTAAACCTACTATATCGGTCTGCAGCAGTTTTAAATATCAATATCTCAAAAATTAATTATCTTGTCAGTTGCGTATGTTTCCTCAAATATTTTGTAGATTTTAACTCTTAATCTATTTCCGAATTTCACTTAACACTGAGGAACCAGTTTACACACTATCGTCTATGTCTACACTACTATTATATCTATATATAATTTTAATGTTTGTATGGCATATGGCAAAAATTATTACGATAATTTTTATAATTTATTATTATTACCCCTTTGTAACCATATTGTTAAGTAAATTACTTTTATTCATATTTATAAAAGTTAATTTAATTTTTATAATTAATTAATATTTTATTGTTTTTACTCTCTTAAGTAAAATCTGTCTCGTTTGAAAGCAATACTTTTACATATTGTGTTTTTATTTTATAAATTATATTTATTATAATTTCTATTATAATAATTAAAATATAAATATCTATTCATATGTCATACAGACTGCTCTGCATACTGCACAACAGAAACAAAATGCTTTAATCGTGAAACAGGTATTTTGGATTTCCATGTATATTCTACTTCTGACGCTGTAAACTAAGATTTTAACTATTTCGAGTTTCATCTACTCTTGTGTCGTTTATTAGTTATAGCGGTAAGGAAAAATTTACAGCGGTTTAAAAAAAAACTTGTTTAGCAAAATTTTGTTGCCAAGGACCTAAGAACCTACCAAGCTATGGTATACTTTAATCGACCCAAGAATATTACGTTGTAAATGAAAGTTAAGGGAATGATGAGAAATAAAACTACTGAATTTTATAATATTTTCTGTGTCTTCTTTAATTTCCCAAAATATTTACGAACCCATCTTGTTTAACTCGCGTACACAAACTCGATTGAATCTCGGTTACAAATTTTCATTTCGATACACAAAGAAAAGTCAATTTTAGGATTCGATACGGTACGAAACTTGCTCGCTTTACGAAGACCTAAAAATACAGCATACCTTTTCAAGTAACTTGTGAAAGACGGCGTATAGTGACAGCTTGTTTACTCGCACCCCATTCCCGCAACTCGTGCTGGTGCGATCCTCAAACCCGATACGAGTCGAGCGCTATTGACACATGTCGTGTCTGTAACTTAGTATACTCGTACTACTCCACTCTGCAGATACCGTGAATGCGCGGTCGAAGAAATAAATTCGGAGCATATTTTGATCACAACAACCAGTCAAAGTGACCAGTGTCTATAATAATAAAAACGAATTTGTTAGTTTTTACTTTACTTAAATAATAATTATGATAATCATATGATTAATATGGGGCGTTTCAATTATAAACTTTTAAATGGCAGTATCTATCTTCAATCTAGACTTTTTTGCCTCCATATGCTCATGGAGGCTCTATTTATGTTTAAATTTCAAAAAAAATATTGGATTTAGCACATTTCAGTTCAAAAAGTGGTTCTTATGTTCTTAGGCCAACAAATGTAAATCTGTGTCTCATTCACTCGCTATTTAGGCTACATCTATGAACATTACACCTGGTGGTTGCTCGCTTACTCAAACACCAACTTATGTATGCAACAACGTAATTATACGAATTATTTATATTTTACATTTTTCTCACACATTTTCATCTGTGTGCTGGGTTTAGCTTTTCACGCCACATTTCCTGGTATCTAATTATTTATTCAATTTAATAAAATCTTGCATTCGAAACGTAACATGAGACATTGAAAAGTCTTATTTAATACTGATATTTTTAAAGATATCTCTGTGAATAACTTATAAAAATGTTCTCTGAAAGAGAATTTAATTAAAGTATTTTAATATAAATTCACGGTATCGCCTTCGTTTGTCTGAAACCAAAAACAATCTATTTTCATTTTCTTTAAAACTATGTTGACTTTTTTGATGAAATAATTTTACTAATACATTTTGCGAAAACAAAATGGCGGATGAAAAGCTACACCCACACGTTCAGTAACACGTAACAAAACATCGACCAAACTTATTTTCAACTATCGAGCTTCTCATACGTAGTTCGACATTTATTTTCCTAATTCACACATAATCCACATTGTGTTCCTGTGGCTTAACCATAGTTGAAATAATTAATTAAATTTAAAATAAAAAAAAAATACGACTGCAGTAAGTTGAATAAATACAGCCGAGTGTAATGTAAGTTTATAATGAAAAGCCCCTATGGAGGTTTTTATAATAGATGAAAAATAATAAAAAATAAAATACAAAGGTAAATTTGTAAAAATAAATACAACGGGTAAAATGTTTATTCGTTAAAATTGACTATCGTAAGTAGTATTCGATTTGTATAAAACTAAAATAAATTAAAGCAATCTGATTTATAATATTCTTGTCGTTTTATTTGAACACCCTTTATTTGAATTCGTTTTAATACCTAGAAAATAATATCAATTATGCCAGTGATAGAACGAATCCATTCTACCGCCGTAGATTTACAATATAGAAACAAATATGAATATCAATTTGCCGAATACTGTTTCAATTAAAATTTCAATTTAGTTGCGAATTTAAAATAACTATCCGTTCTCCGAATATAATCAAATTCAAACATGGAATTGTATTTTTTTTCAATTAAAGTTTTAGACCATGAACAGGATATTGATTCATTTGTGATTTTATTGAAACACTGTAAAGCTTGTTCTGGATTATTACACTTTGAAATGGGTCAAATGTTATAGAAAAGTTGCTAAACAAAAATAGATTCAACGCTCCTGGTGAATGGACAATAACGGCCTTCTGGATGTGGATAGGTAAGTAATATTTTTACGATAATAAATGACCGTTTTTGGATCCGGGTCGAAGGACCACTAGATGTTGGTGCACATGAATGGGAAACTAGACTAAGGTTTGTTGGTGTTGCAGTAAGAACAACATAAATAAAATCATCAGTTTAGGCTTTGCTTTTGTAAAATGTTGAGTATAATATCAGTATTCTGTGGTAAAC
Organism: Noctua fimbriata; assembly: GCA_905163415.1. Taxonomy (NCBI): domain Eukaryota; kingdom Metazoa; phylum Arthropoda; class Insecta; order Lepidoptera; family Noctuidae; genus Noctua; species Noctua fimbriata. Next base: position 2,688,828 of record LR990923.1, read on the forward strand.
TTAATTTTCTTTTATCTATACTTACTAATAATATAAAGAGATACAGATTGTATGTTTGGTTGCCACGGGTAATCTTCGGAACTACTGATCGGTTTCCGAAAATTATTTAACTAATGATAGCTAAATTATCCCCGAGTGCTATTAAAAACGTGGATAATATCCGACCGTAACGCGAGCAAAGACGCGGGTAAAAGATAGTTATCTAAAATATCTTGTGTAGCTTTTTAATTAATTAAATGGTTTTTTATTCAACACAAGTTAATACATAAATCTTTATAAGGGAATCTGTCGAGATTCGATAAGATTGATATTGATACGACAGGTGGGGGTACTTTAATTTTCCTTTGATGTCATTGAACTGAAAAACTCATTTGTGGTGTTACCTTCTTATAGGTACTTAAAAATGATAAAAGAAGGCTTCAAAATATGAAAATGCTTCTTCATTTCAAAGCTTCAACAAAGGAAGATGAAATTGAAATATTCAAATTAATATTTTGCGTTCTGATACAACTCAAACAATCGCATGGGACGATTAAGCTACGCTAGTCTAGGTCGATCAGTGGATGGGTAACCGTCCAATATACAAATGGATATCCCTTCGCGTTTTCAAAAGCTCCTTAAGCTGTTGGTCCCAGATGTCATTTGTAGAACTTTGACGTCTGAACAGATACACAGATAGACAGTAACTGGATTGTAGATCAGTTAGGCAGTCGCTCCATGTAAAATACTGGTCCTGTTAATTCGAAAGCCGACCCCAATATAGTTGCAAGAAAGCACAACAACAACATGGTACCACAACTGCAAGAAAAAGGACAAAAAATACTATCTATTAAACATAAATGTCGCCAGAAAGTTAACCTTCTCTACGTGTATTATAAACTGAGCCAATTCCCTTTTACTTATACCACCACATACACTCAAACACTCTTAGTATTTGCTCAACTTTTGACGTGGCAGGCGACAGGTGCCAGGTTATTGCTTATCTGACAGCCGACGGGGGTTCAACGGGGGTCGGAGAGGGGGGTGCGAACCCCAAGGGGGCCGGGGGTCCCTCAATGACACGACATTTTAGAAAATCTTTGCCAATGGCTTCAATTGTCACAGGTGTTTAAATTATAAAGGTCTATTGAAATGTTACGGGTTTTGTGTATTAATATTTGGATTTGAAATGTTGTTTGGGAGTCTCAAAAGCTTTTGGTGGATTGTATTGAATGTTGTTTACGGTAAATATTTTTATTGGAATTAAAAGAAAAATTTATCGATAAAGAATTTTTGTTGCTAAAATATAATAAAGGTTATAAGGTGTAAACGTTTTTGTGTGTAAAACTGGAAGTAGGTGGTTTTGATTCAACTTTTGCAAGAGTATACTTTCACATAGCAAATAAACTATCGGTACAAATAATTGAACTGCGTATTTCCAAAACACCCTGAATACTGCATTCCATTGCATAACACCAAAACAAAACAACCCGAACATTTTAAATCATCCAGCAAAACCACCGCTGCATTAAGCTATCAAGCTGTCAATTTGGCGTCCAGGAAAGCAACGTTCTTGTCCAACGTTAGAATTATGCAAAGCTAGCAAAAAGCGCTGCCGATATTACGAGCTAAGCGGATTATAAGTACTATGGCTTATTCTGCCCTAGATTCGGAATACGACCTCGCTTTAACTGGAAAAATAAACTTTAGTCGGATTTGTAGGTATTAGGATTGTTGCGTTGATTTGGTAATGTAAATGAAAGGTAGTTTGATTCTAGCAGAGATTATCTACTGCTAAGCCCGTTTTGTTTACTGTTGTTGAAGTTTTCACTAGGTTTAGCTGTAAAAATTACCCATACAACATTATTTTTAGTATATGCGAAACCTGAATATAGTTTGTTCAGAATAAGTAGCTGAATCGATTCCAATATTTTTTTAAACATTATATATATTGTCCCAAAAATATTTATAAAAAGGCTAAAAGTTGGACACCGAGCGATAATAAGTACCTATCGCAATTATTTAGGTACCTACTGCAAATATTATTATCAATTTGCTCAAGACGACGCTGAAGGCGCGCACGCGGTCGCGCCGCGTGGTGACCACGTTTTTGTACGGACAACTAGGTAACAGAACAAGCTTATAACTTTGTTTTTTTTCATGATACAGTTTTGAAATTTTGTACATAGATTCTTTAAATAAAAATACGAGACACCTGTTTCAGGTTTCGCATATACTAAAACTAATGTTGTATACACCAGTATTTTATTTTAAAGTAAGTTTGAAGATATTTATGCATGATCAAAAATTTGCGGAATGAATGGTTCAAGACCTCACATGAGCAACTCATGATTAAGGGTTCCATCGCCAACACTTTGTAAATTCTTAAATGCACAGTAGTTTTGTTATGAGAAGAATATTTTCAATTCCACAATTTGGAATGCTATCCTACTTGTGCCCACCCGACTAGCATACACCCGATAAGCACTGCATCAGATCGGCCTGACCTCATAGGCTTGTCATCAAACAGGTGTCCACCCAAGGTAAGGAAGTATGTGGATGGTTCAACTCCGTCGAGACGTCATCTGCGACAAGTCAAGCTTACAAGCTTACGGATGGGTGAAGGAGGCGTCATCCCATCATAAGCTCGGTGACTGGTCTTCACTAGCTGCTTCCGAGCCGAGGAGATGCTGTTAATGCTTATAAGTGTACGACTGTATAGAGTTTCATAGAAATAATCCTGAATGCTTCGACTTGATGCAATGCTGATCTTTAGACATGATTGATGACCTCAGTTGTCTGTCTACACGTGTCTAAATTCTTGCAAATAAGTCAGAAACTTAACAACGAATACAGAGACTGTTCCTTTCCATTTAATTGAAACTTTGCCGACCTTTGATATATTATACAGTCGGGTTCTTAACAGATTTGTAATACAAATTGACCTAGTTATAATTTCTAAGAAGTTTCCTTTAACCGAAACACGTGCAAGATCGGCGTTAGCAACAGGTTAGAAAATGTTTATGAATTTATTTATGAATTATTAAAGCGCTCATCTGTAACTTGAAGCAATAGAAATACTCGGTTTTTTTTTGTGATAGTGTTTTATTTTACGGAAATCTTTCATTTTTTGTGTTTTAGATGAAACTGCTCGGGTTTAAATAAATTAATATGTGAAACTGCACAAAACCAGCTATTATGCATCAGTTTCTTGAACTACTTGTAATTAGACAAGTAAAGTAGAAATAAAACGCAAAAAATAATTAATTCTGCTGGGAATATTCACGGAGATTGGTATTTTTATCTTATTTTATATAGAAATGGTTCTAATTATAAATGTTTCTTAATTTTTTTTTCGATAGCCTTGAATACCCCACTGCTGGGTAAAGGCATCCCCCATATCCATTCAGGTATTCTTTGAGCTGAGCTACCTCGGAACAGCCTTCGTGATGCGCGTCTAGATCATCTCGCCACGTTTTTCTAGGCCGGCTTGTTTCTTAATATGACAGTTAATTCTTTGATATGCATATAAATGATTGAACAATATCAGTACTATTTTGGTATGTGTTTTATAAGTTAGAAATATTGGTAAGAGTGTCGCCTAGAGGGTTTTGGAGCGGTCTGAAAGTGGAGCCCCGATCAAGGGGCTCGCATGTGATACTTTTCAACTATAATTTCATTGTTCTCTCATCAAGCTGCACCTTCTAAACTATATACTCTTTTCCCTGCTTCTTGCTCAAACTTACAAATAACTTCAAGCCCATTTTTCTGACTGCAAACACGTTACCATATACCGTTTAAACTTCCCAAAAAGAAAAATATCACCTTTAAAAAGGCACCGGCAAAAATCTGGGTTCGGCACCAAAGGTCCTGTTATATCATTACAAGAAAAATGTTTGGGCACTTTCAGAAAACAAGTGTCGTGAACTTTTTCACTTAGTTGCGAAGTCTTTAATGACTTCCTTGGGACTACAGGGCCGTACTTCGCACACAGAATAAAAATAACAGTAAACCAACTACGCTCTTTTTGAGAAATTAAGCGAGGGTTTAAGGACTGTCAACTAAACTTTTGGTTGGGTTGCACTACACACATAAAATGCAGTACTCTTCTTTGCGTGTCGACTCAAATAATACCCGACCGATATTGCCACCTGCACAGCTCTGTTGTTGGTTTCGTTTAAATCCTATAAGGTGCAGGTGGTTGTTCAAGATGAGCAAGAAAGGAGGTGATACCCCATTTGGCCAGATTATTTCTACAGCGGCCAACCTGGGCCCGCAAACGGTTAAGAGATTTCCAGAATGCTGTACTTAAACACGTGTTTTCTCTTTATGCAACAGCCCCGGCGACTAACGAGTAAACTGTTACCTGAAGTGCTTGGCATGTGTGCGTTATTCTGAATATTTGTTCCTGGTTGAAATACTGCATGTTGATACTATATATTATGTCTACTGTGTTTTGGATGGGTCCACGGAATTATTTTGTTTAACTTAAACCAATTTGGATAATGTATGTTTTTTTGTTTCGTTGCGTTCGTCTTTTGTTTGTTTCATGTTTTATCTTTTGGGTTTTGAGCCGCAGGCGTAGGTTGTTGTATGTTTGAGTTGAGAGTTTTGATGAAGCTGTGGTGGAGGTCTTGTCAAGTTTTAAATTGTCTGAAGGTTCCATCAAACTTGGACGTGGCTCAGGGCACCGGCCTTAGAAAGATATTGTATCGAAGTATCTGTCAGTGTCTCGGCCGTGTCTTTGCCGGTTAGACCAACGCGTCACACTATTAAGAACTGAACAAGGCCTATAAAACAGCTTCATCAAAACTTGAACTCAAAGACTTTGTTGATTTGGCCAGACAAAGATAGAACCCGGTAACTGATGTCTTCGGCCATTTTGAAGGTAATTCTTGCTGAAAATTGTTAATTCTAACAATATAACGTACCTAAATTATTTTTCAATATAAAATTGTTCAAATCAAATCAAATCAAATAATTTATTCGCATAATATGGGTCTAAATAGATGGTAAATAAATGTTACATTACACAATATAACATTAAGGATCCTCATATAAACCATTTCTGGTATACGAAACATAAAATAAAAGCTTATAATGTAATAACAATAAAACAGAATGGGTGACATAACTATACATATAGGTACTCTTTTTCATTTTCGTTGAATAATAACTTAATTAGGTATTATTGCACTAGTATAGGAACATAGGTAGGTTTTACAATATTTTTTTATTCTTATAACTAAGGTATTCCTGGGTCGTGTAAAAACATTTATTGACTAACCAGGCGTACAATTTTTTTCGGAATATAGTAATGGGTAGATCTTTCAGTTCACTAGGTAATTTGTTAAATAACTTAAGGACATGGCTCAAATCCCAAAAACAGCGTATGTTCAAAGAAATTTGTTGATGAATCCCTTCGTGCGTTTTCCGTGTAAAAAAAGCATGTTATAGTTAAGTTCATCACAAATAAATTGTATTGTTTAAAATTTTAATAAACCTTCTCAATTTTTTTTGGTTAATCGTAGAAAATAGGTCCTTTTTCAGCCTTAATTGTAAATTATCTCTGTAACGGCTGAATAGAACGGCATGAATTTTGTAACAACAAATACGTAATGATATACTTAACAATCTGTATTGTTTTTTTCTGTTATTTCTTTTAACATTTTTAAATAATAAATAAAAACCGAAATTTTGCGAAATGTGCGGGGCAAGTCAACAAAAACCAGTACAGGGATCAAATCATCAAGGTCATCGAGCAATGTAATGCCCTTAATTGACATGGGGTAACAGTTTCTTCTATTGAGATCAGTTTTTATGTTTGGCAAGGGAAAGCTATTAGGATACCGGGTATTAAAATTACAATAGTCACCAAAGGATTTGTATAGATACTGATGTGTTTTGATGAAAATACAAGACTAAAATATAATATGGACGGTGCTGTTAGTAGATTTAGCTTTTGGAACAATGGTTTGCATGAAGTCAAAGAATCAACGTTACAAAGTGCGCGAATGCACTGTTTTTGAGCCAGGAATACTCTATTAAATTCTACTGCACCACCGCAAACTTCCTACCATGCACTGGCAAAATCACCAACTTTAAGGCCTCTGAAAAAAAAGTTAACGCACATTGCACCTCGACCTTCATAACCAAATTCTTGTCACTGAGCGCCTCTCAAAAGGCCGCCAAGTGGCATAAAATATAAACGGTACACCAGGGCCTAATAAGGTAAAGCCGCCACTTTCAGAGAACTCACACAACTTTGTCATAGCGTTTTTGTGATCCTACCCACGGGGGTGATATTAAGATGTACCTGGTAGAAGATGACATGGACATAACCCTCACAATCAATAAATACAAAAAAATATTGACCACTGCTATAAATGTAGAGTGATAACTATAATTTGTATGTGAAACAATTTTATCAATTCTGTTTCAAATGCTTTTTAATAATTATTCTGGTTTTTATTTTGTTTTTTGTAATATTTTCATTGTTTTATATTTTATGTGTTAAAACCTAGTTTTATGGGCATGCTGTGGTCTCCTATAATTGAAGGAACACACCTAAAAGAACATTTGTAATACTGTGTCCTATATTGTCTGTGTGTATTCTTTGTTGGAGATCCAAATAAATAAATAAATAAAAGATAATCAAGTCGATAGAAAACTTCACAGGTATGAAAAGTATTAATATCCTATTTTCAGTAATCCTAAGCGATACCTAAATGAAGGTATAATTATGATCGCATTGTTGGAATGTCATTTGCTGAGTTAAGCGTTGAAAATCGAACGATGCACTTTTCTTCTTCTTCTTAGTCGTTCACTCTTGACAGAGTGGTCGTGGTCTAGGGGGGTCGCGCACAACATATCCTTTTCTATTGGTATTGATTGGCTACATGGCGAGCTGGGATCTTGGTAAGGAGTCTGTCCATCGGATGCAATTTTATTTAGGCATTAATCGTAATTTATTGTGAAACATGCTGATGGCCCACACGAACGTGAGTTGCCACTGCCGTTGACAGAGGTAGCACAGTGAAAAATCAGAAATGTCTCGGTTGCCTGTTATTATACCAGCACCCTTGAAACCTAGACATAGCCACGCGGCTTAGCTGCATAAATATGTTGGTTTTTTACCTTTACACAGAGCTATAATAATATGTTACAGTAGTTGCACCACTAATCAATTGACATACTTTTATTAAGCTGTCTAATCGAGGTTCCTCATGAATCTGTATGGCGAATAGTAACCTGTGACGTCAGTAATTTACCAACTCGACTTTGATTGATTTTAAAACAAATAAAATCAAATTTTACAGCCAATTGAAAATTAGTCGGGTTTTCAGGTCTAAAACAAAATGTTTATTTTAGAGTAACTGTGTCTTGGAATTATTGGTTACTGGTGCAAATACCCGTTTCTACAAAAATACTAGTGGAATGTATCCCCTATACGTGAATGCTACAGACATATTGGCTTCACGATTTTTGCAACGTTCCGATTTTTTGCGATACAAGGTGCGTTTTCCATCCTGCATGAACTAATATTTGTTCGCTGCTGGATAGTCAAAGTGTTGTGACCCGGTTTACGAAACTGTTTTTTAACAGGCTTCGGGCGATGACCTGGTAAGCATCAATTTGAGTTATTTTATGTTATTTGTAATTTTTCAATGAATTTATACACTACGGAGCGTGTGTACCACGTGTAAAACAGTGACGCTGGCTGGAACTACGTCGCATAATTGTCATAGAAAACAAAAGCTTACGGATTCTATGTCGCGTAATTATCACTGCTAGTGAAGGAAAATCTCGTGACACACTGACACAGTGGTTGTTGCTCGTTCTTTCTTCATGCGAAGAGAGAGAAAGGCCTTTGACCATCACTGAAACAATTGTAGCCTATTATAATATCCGTGACTTGTGAAACAGTTTCTCTGATTCAAAGGTAGGTCGAGTGCGGTCTGGTATATATTCCACCCTTGGGTATAATGTAACGAGGTGCCGCTGAGCTCGCAACTAATTACTTTAATTGACAATCCGTTTAGTGGATAATTAAATGATGGTGGTTAGTACTGGGGACTGTATTTCATGTACTTGTTCATGGTATGTAGTAGAAAGATCTTAAAGTGTAAAGTATGGACTTGTAGCTAGCTCAAGATATAAAGAAATTTTAAAACTGTCTATGATTTATTTCTTTGTAGTATTCTGAGGGTGAATGAAAATACTTATTAACTTAAAAAACAGTAGGATTTTTAATAGTTATCAAGTAGCCTGCTAAAATTAATTTAAATTATTTTTCTATTAAGAAAAAGGCAATAAACACACATAACAAACCATACTTAATCTGTTTAATCATTACATTTTCATTCATTTTCTGTAGAAAATATTAAATACCAACTAATTCACTATTTTCATATGCTAAAATGCACCACAAAAATCTGGCTGCACTTTTCCCAACTCCGGCCCTAGATAGTCGATAACTGTACAAGCGCAACTACTGCAATAACTCAGTGAAACGAAATGGAAACTTAGTAATTTTTCAAAAGAACGCCCTCTCTCCTCCCTGCTCCTCTAACATTAGTTCCTCTAACATATCGAATGCAATAACTTGGGGAAATAGGGGAAAAACGCTCAAGTACTGACCACTGATGAGGTTATGAATTTTCGGTTAATATGATAGATTTGGGATGGGGAGTCGATGATTGTGTGATTTTTCATGCTTGGGTCTTGTAGTTAGGAATAAAGAGTTAACCCATTTGTTGAACTAAACTGATCTATTTGTTATATTTTTACGCAAAACAACATTTTTCTGGGTTTACCATCGGGTATTCTTGTTACTGGGACTGCTTCGTGGTCTAGTGGTCGCAACCGCGACTGCTGAGCATGAGGTCCTGGGTTCGATTCCTGGGTCTGGCAAAGTGTGATTGAGTTTTACCATTAGGAATTTCTCAGTAGCAGCTACGGAGGCTAGATTTGTGCCCGTTGAATGCAATAGGCTCGCCTCAATACATGGGATTTAAACATAATTGGCGAAATGTGGGTGTACTTGATGGGTACACTTCTGCCTAACCCTTCGGGGATTACAAGGCGTGATGTTATGTTATGTATTAGTTTTACTTAAATGGTATAAAAATGATCGTAACTTCTTAACGTTAACACATCTGGAAGTAAGCAGTAGAAGGATCCATATGGAATGTATTTGAAACTCATAATTTAAACGTTACAGCACGACACCACGTTTTGAAACCGATCACAATACTTAAAATTCGATCTAAGCAAGGCTGCTATTACTTATCTCAAACGGTCGTAAAAAGGTAAACTTGGAGTTACTGTAAGTTACTGTTTACATTCATACATAAACTTACGCTTTTTCTCTAGGGGGTAGACAGAATCAACAAGGTGCCATCTGTTAAGAACCTTTCATACTCTTTTTGCATCGTCTACGTTCATACATCTGGTCATACACGTACATCAGTTGCAAGTACTACGAACAGTGCATGTTCTTCTAGGAGGACACCATCCAGGTGTTTTCATAAATGCCTTGTCAAATATCTATCGTAGGCATTTTCTCAAATAAATTCAACACCCTAACCAAAAAAAACCCCCAAACAAGTCTAGTTACTTAATTCATGAACCCCATAATGAAGCCGACGACCGCCGTGAAAACATTTAGAGCAAGCACCCACCAAGCGTGAAGCCACTTACTTTTTAGCGTCGCTTTCAGACAAAACAAAACAGCAAAGACCCTCCATTCCAGCTAGTTTGCGGGAATTAACTGCTGGCTAATTTTTTGCTCCTATCGCACTACCGAATTGAAGCCGCGAAAAAAAGGCTATAAAAGTAGAACTAGGCGAAAACACAGCCCGGAAGGGGTAGAAATGGCTGTGTCTAACCTCATAACTCGAGGAAAACTCGATTGGAACTCGATTCGATCGTAAGTCTTGCAATCGAGCCATGCCAAGATTGGATTCAGTAATAAATAGTGTTCTTAGTAGCATTCCGATTCTATTACGGTTTAGTAGTAGCATCAATTGAGTGCTTTTTGTGGCGGTCTGAGCTGAGTTGGTTGAGTAAAAAGCTGGATTTAGTTCTGTAGTTAGATAAATGCGAAATGTTTATTATGCCTAGTTGCCTACCTGTGGTCTTTTTGTGTAAACCCGAATAATATTCAAACCACACACACGTATTCATTTTATTATTAGAGTAGTGGATTTAAAAAAATAGTCTTAGGTTATTTTAGATCGTATATGATGTTTATCATCAATGCTGGACTGCCCTTGATGGTCCAGTGGTTGCAAGCGCGACTGCTGAGTCTGAGGTCCTGGGTTTGATTCCCAGGTCCGGCAAAGAATTATTGGGTGTTTCCATCAGGGATTTCTCAGTAGCAGCCACGGAGTCTGGATTAGTGCCCGGTTGATGGCACCACCCACCCTCTATTATGTACATGGGACTTAAACTAAACATAACTCGTGAAATGTAGGTGTACTATGAGGTACACCTCTGCCTAACTCTTCTGGAATTACAGACGTTATGTTATTCTCCAATGTTTTTCACAATTAAGAAAATCTATGGAATGTCAAGGGAACGGAGAAAAAATCATGGTTGGACAAATACATCGTTCGAGTACTGTAGGCATTTTCAGCTGAAATTCAGGAAGGATGGTTTCCACGATGTCCATTGATCCGTGCCCTATTTCCAAAATGTCCAGTTCCTAGAATTTCTCGATGCCCGAACGTTCGGCCGGTTAAAACGTCCAATTTGTAAAGCGTAGGTACATTCCCGGAACACTCTATTTTAACTACACGCAAATCCCTTCGTGATCGGGACTCCGCTTTCGTAATGCACCTTGTTTGACAGATTCTCTGACACTAGGTATGATTCTAATAATTTGTACTGGATTCACCTCAAAGGTTCCTCCTTTGATGTTCCTTGTTCACCCCACAATCCACATTTTATTGAATGTATGTACCATCCTTATGTTTAAATTTTTTTGCCAAAGTTTCTTTGCTTGCCTGTATGTGCACTTATAACTCGAGAACAGTATACCTACCTACCAAATTAATGCCAAAATATTATTGCGCTGCTGAAATGTCAACTTTTAGCGCTCTGAGCCGAGTTCAAAATTCAACAGAGAGCTTTTATATTGGCATTTGTTAAGTTGCCTAATTTTTGTGAAAACTGGTAAGGATAGCTGATGACTGATCTCTTCATTGATAACAGAACATATATAACATCACGCCTGTAGTCCCTAAAAGGATAGGCAGAGGTGTACCTAATAGTATACTCACATTTCGCCAGTTACATTTTAAATCCCATGAGGGCGCGAGCCTATTGCCATCAACCGGGCACAAATCCAGATTCCGTAGCTGTTACTGAAATTCGTGATGGAAAAACCGAATATCACTTTGCCCGACCCGGGAAATCGAACCTCATGCTAAACATTCGCACTTGCGACCACTAGACCAACGAGGCAGTCTCCTCATTGATGTCTTATTGATTTTTACTCTCCACCCAAGTTTTATCCTAATCCTAACTAATATTATTCCTAACTTAATGTTATAAATGCAAAAGTAAGTTTGTTTGTTACCTTTTCACGGCTAAACCACTGGACCGATCATCCTGAAATTTTGCATATACGTTGTCAAGTGTACAGAAAAGGACATAGGGTACCTTTCATCCCGAAAAAAGTACTGTTCCCGAGAAAAACAACAATAACGTTCTTATGATAATAGATGGTGCCACGAGTCTTTCGACTCATGATTGAATTATATTATAATATAGAAACTTTAGTAGTGTGTTAAGAGTTTCATTGTCAAATTCTAAATTAACGCGAGCGGAGCCGCGTGCAAAAGCTAGTCATGAATAAATCCACGTGACCATCATGGGCACTTGGCAAAACAAGTCTGAATATATTCTGTAAACTAAACTTAAGCCCCGACCAGTAAGTACATCGCTAGAATCTGAACCATACTATGAATTGCAAGTCACTTGTCCTTTAAACTAAAACATCTCTCAAAGTTGGCGTATGAATTATTTATAGAGCGCCGGCTCTGGGTGGCGGTACGTCGGGGTACGTCTTGTGAATTGGGTTTGACTTACAAGATACGTGAGTACATCAATATGGGTGTGGTTGTGTTTGGCTTCCGGTTTCTCGTGTAGACCTTGGTGTGGGGAGGATCAGCTGTTATTATTTTTTCTTAGGGTTTGTTGAAAATTTCCTTTGTCAATATAAAATAGAGATAGACCGCGGCGAAGGTGGTGTGACGATCTGATCTTGTTTGCCGGGCAAACATGGCCAGATATCACACAAGTTAGAGAGGTTTGGAAGGAGAATGGGGAGGCCTTTGCCCAACAGTGGGACACATGACAAGCTGAAAAAAAAAGAATATAAAATATGATACTAAGAATTTAGACATTGATTACATTCTTTTCTGTAAGCTAGTTTAAAAAATCAATTTTACAGGTCAAAATGAATTAGGATTTAGTACTAGATGTCGTCTGTGTTTTCGAACCGACTAAACTCTAAGAAAAAACAGCGAAACAAACACATGCGTCACATTACTGTTCAAATTTTAAAACCTAAAATAGTGAATTTTCCTAGCTTTTACAAAGACACAAGAAACGTCGAAGTACTTCACAACCAAACAAAAGAGGAAATAAGTACACTCAAAATCTGCTACTTTACAAACCAAGAGCCACAACAACCAACTTACTTAATACACAGTTCCTATCCCTTAATTCAAGCATCAATCACAAGCTAAAGCCCATCCCGAAACTTTATACAAACTTGAAAACAAAATCTTCTTCACCAAAGAGTCAAGATTTAGAGGTCATCCAACGACAAAATTAGTGTTTAAATAATTAAAAGTAAAACAGGCCTGTAAGGGCTTGCTGCCAAGCGTGGCGATTATGGCAAAACCCCCCCCTTCTTGGGGGAGGCCTATGTCCAGCAGTGGACGTCTTTCGGCTGAAATGATGAAGGGCTTGCTATAACTCCAGCCGGTGACAAAAGCTGGTCATTAAATTTAATATTTTACGGAGTGCCGCTAGTTTTGCCACTCGACCTGGTTGCCGGGTTTCAGCTGTGTAAAGTGGATGGCGAATCGAGGGATTTTTTTTTCAAGGTGTTGCTTACCTGGTTTTTTTTACTTGTTTTTGTTGTTGGAATTTGACGCTTGCCTGAAGTGTCACCAGCAGAGTCGTGTCTTGGTGGGGACAAAAAAGGGTACTTTGGTTGTAATTGGTACGTTGGTCTAGTGGTTACTAGTGCGAATGCTGAGCACAGAGTCCTGGGTTCGATTACTAGGTCGGGCAAAGTGTTATTAGGTTTTTTCATCAGGAATTTCTCAGTAGCAGTGACGAAGTCTGGATTTGCGTCCGGTTGATGGCAATAGGCTCTCCCCCTATTTCATGGCACCAAAACATTACTGGCGAAATGTGGGATTACTGTTAGGTATACCTCTGCCTAACCCTTCGGGGATTGCAAGGCGTGATGTATTTATGATTGAAATAAGTATGTGGGCGAGAACAAAACATGAAAGACGGTTTTGTCGCAATAATGTCCTTCCTTGAAAGACCAGTGGTTTTTTGTGGAATAATAATATTGTTGTTGGTTGTACCTGATTTAAGTTTCGCCAGGAAGTATCCTGGCGAAACTTAAATCAGGTCTCATGGTGTAGTGTATCTGTTTAATAGATATATCAACAGTGTCTCACAACCACAAGTAGTCAGGTAGCTGTCACTTATGTCAACTGTCAGTCACCACGAATGGTGGGACTTTAGAAGGAAAAGTGTACCCTGGACTGGGGCTTGGTGGTGCTGGTGATCTTATGATATGGATAGCAAATTGTGTTATCGACCTATTAGCTCTGCTACAAGCGGATACTGCACATAGAAAGACTGAATTCACTTTATTGTACACCTTCATTTTAACAAAGATGATTGAATAAATGCCTACAGTAAATAAAACACCCACCCTTACCTTGCATAATTTCAATTCTTTTCCTCTCACTTTCCGCATTAGTAAGCGAGACAGCAACACTCTGTAACACACACAGGCATAATTTAATTCTGGCATTAGTGTAGGACGTCTGTTAAACGATATTAACCTGTCGATTGCAGCCATTACTGGCTAGTTATTGCGATTGAATATTACAATTCTATGAGCAGACGGGAGTAAGTATCTTTGTAAGTTCATGAATATTTTTGGTGGTAAGCCCTGTCTGTTTTGTCATGCATACTATTTGATTATTATAGTTTGCCAAATACGGTTATGTCCATGTGTCCAATGGATATTATTTCGGTATTGCTAAATAATGGAAAATTTTTTTTTCCTATAAAATGGATTTGCCAATATTTTTTTAAGTACACCTAAGCAGCTCTCATTGCGTCAGTGTTGGATTTCTAACTACTTCTCAAATTACAAAAAAAAGTGTGTAAATCTTGTTGAGGGAAGATCAGAAATCACTCTAAAATAATAAATCTATCTGACCCATCATCTGCTTAGCCTTTTCCCAATGTTGTGGTCGGCGTCCAGTCTAACCGGATGCATCTAATTACCAGTATTTTATATGGAGCTACTGCCTGTCTGATCTCCACAACCCAGTTATTACTGGGTAATACGATTCCCTTTGGTAAGACTGGTAGTCAAGCTTTTGGGTCACCTGTAACGACTGTCAAAGATCTATAAATGTCAGCCGGGACCAACGGCTAAATAAATCTGTCTGAACCAAGTTGACAAAAACTGAATTGCTTCTGTTAAACACTAGTTATTAGAACCAAGCTTAATCGCTTCCCAGCCTACAGTAGTAAAATATTTTACGACCGCGAATCCTCTATTTTTGTGCCACGGCGTACAATTTCAGGTTCGTTTGAGGTGGGTCATGATTCCATGTTTTTTTGCTCGACCCCAGTTTAATTTAAATCTAGGCTAAGCCAAACAGCGCTGCATAGTCAAACACCTTTGATGGCGGCGCTTGAATTAATAGCTTGAAGAGTTCAAGTGTTGTTGAATGATTTGTAACCTTTTTGCGAGATAAGTGAGTGTCTGGTAGTTGTTAGCAGAGTTAACAACTTACCACTAATAATTTTCCTGACTTGGGAATCGAACCAAGGAGCTTATGCTCAGCAGTCGCGATTGCGACCACAAGACCAACAACGCAGTCAAAATTTCAACATTCAATGTTGTTGTTATCTTCGGGGGCTTTATTTACATTTAGCAATTTGTTTTAAGAATCTCTGTAATTAATTTTATCCATCTAATTTCTTTTAAAAAGCCCTTAACGAAGCATCTTCTAACATTCCACAAAAAACACCCTTTTCTCAACCCGTAATTTCTAATTCTAAAAGAGGTCTTTTAAAGAAAATCCGTTTACAAAATCGGCTTTATAATTAAAAATGCCAATACTTTGTGATCAAGTGTCTTAAACGAGTGTACGATCTCAAAGGGTGAGTCTAGTAACAATTGGGGAAATTGGGACAGATTTTAATTGAAACTTGTTGAGTATATTCACGCTATACTGTGTCTTGGAAGGCAATGTCTTTGACTGTCCCGTGTGTGACATTAGTTAGATTCCGTGTTGAGATTGATTAAAGTATCTAGCTCATTGGTTCAAAGGTTCAAAACCGGTGGTTCGCAAGAGATGAAAACCGTACAGATATCTTTAAAATTTCTTACTTCTACATAACAGGCTGTCAGTAATGAAACGATTTGTTTTTTTTTTGTTGTGAAGGGTATACGTCCCGATTGGTCGCATAGAAATTTCATAAAAATCGGTTCAGTTATTTGGGTTTTTTTCGTTTAATAGGTATATTTATTTTTGGGCTGTGTTGATGACATGATGATCCCTTAACCTTATTATAATTTCTAGTTACAACGTGAACATGAATTCATGACAAGAATTTGTGTGGTATACAACAACTAAAAAGGGTAAAATAAAAACCTTTCTCCAAAATAAAATTCAATTCTATTCTATTAAAAAAACCAACTTATAAAAAACACTAAAAAAGTCTTAAATAACTTTACTTTCAAGTTAAGTTATTTTAGACTTTTTTATGTTTTTTTAGAAGTCGGTTTTGTTCTTGCAGAAAGTTTTATTGGAACAGTTTATTTTTGTGGTGTTCCCTGCGAAAAATTCTGGAATTAGAGTACAAAAGTGACCTGGTGGAAAAGGTTGGAAGCCATCGGCATCTAGTTAATTGAAATTACTTTAAGCCCGTAGCTTAGTGTCTACTATTAGATATGTACTACTGTTGCTCTACGCATATATTTGCAACCAACCCTTATCTCGTAGCAATAAGGGTGATTTCGTATTTCAATTAATACTGCGGACGTGACAACTTTTATTATTCTTTTGTGACCTAATATTATAATTTAGTGTCAACTGTTACGTAGGTGGCGACCTTTTGGGCGACAAAATGCCACTGAGTAGGCAGTCGACGAGTTCTACTTTTTTTCCTTGTAAAGCGAAAGCAATCGTGAAACTTATTGATTTTATTTTTGTCTCTAATTTACACAACATAACATCACGCCTGTAATCCCCGAAGGGTTACGCAGAGGTGTACCTAATAGTACACCTTCATTTTGCCAGTTATGTTAAGTTCCATGTAAGAGGGAGAGAGCCTATTGCCATCAACCGGGCGCAAATCCAGACTTCGTGGCTGCTACTGAGAAATTCCTGATGGAAAACTCCAATGACAATTTGCCCGACTCGTGAATCGAACCCAGGACCTCATGCTCAGCAGCCGTGCTTGCGACCACTAGACCAACGAGGCAGGGAGATTTATAATTTTGTGTCAAAACTATGTGGATCTGCCATGTACCTGGTTCTGGATCGCACGCACGAAAACCGTTCTTACTTACTCTTTCTACATTTTGATCAACAAACACAGGGTGGTGGAAAAAACACCTTCAAATGATATTCAAAAACACACATAATAATCATTCGTATAACAAACGATCACAGTATCTTAATAAATATAGGCATTTTAATAAATATGCATGCCATAATAATATAAAAAAAATTAAACAAGAAAATAAAATTAACTCACAACCAACAGAATCCAATGCATTTACATTAATTCTCCATAATGACATGAAACCACGAACAAACAATCCATACATTACAATTATAAACCTTTCAAATTAAAGCCGTGTACTCTAAAATATTAAAGTGGCTAATTGGCAGTTTGGAAACATTGATATTATCAAGTAATACCGAGTCACGTGGCTTGTGTTTGTTCTGATTCCTTCAACATCGAAGGGTATTGATTTTGTATTAAGAAATGTATTCGTGGAAAAATGATACGTTGCAGTTTCATTATGTTTTTAAGTAAAAAAGGGAGGGTATTTTTTTAGGTCATTTGCCATTGTTTGGCATTTTGATGTAAAATAACAGTGCCATTGTTATTGGATGGTGCGATTTTATAGCCGTCAAGGAGTCGTTCACGGCCTCATGCGATGCGACTTGCGACGCAACTTTCGTCGAGCAACACGTAACTCGCGTCACTTTTGACGTCACATCATTATTTTCATTCTCAGTTGCTAGACGCGTATCGCATGATCGTGCAGTTCGTGGACAAGGGGTAAAACTGCGGCATCCATTTTGAAAAAATGCAATCTTTGTGTATTATACTGTGCTCAGCCTATCCATCAGAAACTTGAGTATTTTTTGACGGTTTCCTTATTACACAAGATCCATCGACAATCTTTTCGAAATTCCACCTCTTGCGACTAGCAACTGATAATGATAAGGCACGTTTTGTTGTTGTTTTGCTTAACTTCATTGCAAGTGTATCTTGCTAAGAGTTTCTTCTATGATTAGTTTTGACTATTCAAATCTAAATGAGAAATCAATGCTTCAACTTGGCCTATTGCATTGAAATAGACCTCTCCCAAGCTACACCATGAAACCCGGGCCTTAACCTTCCACATCTAGTACAGACTGATGAAGGTGGCCTTTTAAGATGATCGGTAAAACCAGCTGCGTCTTATCCTACTCTAGTCGAGGAATAAATACGATTCCAACCAAACCAATAATCTGTAAACTGACCAACTTATCTAACTTGACTACCTCGTTGGTCTCGTCGTCGCCAGCGTTGCTGTTGACCATGAAGTCCTGAGTTTGATTCCCTGGTGTGCCCGGTTGGTGGCAAAATGCTCGCCTCTTGTTCCATGAAACTTAAATATATATGGCGAAATGTGGTTGTACTATAGGCACACCTCTGACCAGCCCTTTACATGTGTGAGTTTAAGAGATATTGATATGATATTATAATTATGTATTATCAATGGATTTGAATGATTAACTGTCAGTTTGTGTGTTCACCATCAATTAGTACACCCAAAATACATATCTTCATGTAATTTTTTGTACTCAATGTATTTTTCGATGTTTCTTTTCCTCATTACAGTAAATAAATCCATGTAATGGTTGATATAAAGAGCTGAACTTCACATATCACGCACTTGGGACTCGTCAGTGAACGACAAAATGAGTAAAAAGTTTTTAATATCGGCGTGTACACTTTTTTGTGTCATGTTTTATTGGAGTTTTTTGTTTTTTATTAGTGGGATCATAAATAGTGGTATACTGGTGAACACACACATAATATCTACACCTAAACTGCACAGGGGCAGACAGAGGTGTAGAAATTTATGAAAATATCATTAGTATTTAGGTTAATTTCAGCAAACATTGAGATAAGATATAAGAATATAAGCTTGGTTGTTAATTTTGTGACTACATTAAGAAAAAATGATATTTTGGTTTCCATAATGAAGCAATGGATATGGCAAAAAAGTAGACATTAATTAAATAACAAGACAGAAAGCTATCATGTATTATTAAAAAAAAAACATTTAAAATAATTTCGATACCGTTTTAATTTTACAGCCTTTAAAATGAGAAGCGAATAATGAAGCCTGCTTCAGGTTATTACTTAAATCACGTTTTACGACGAGTTACAAGTCATAAAGAATATTTAGTAGCTATCAGTGATAGCAGCTCATAAAAAATGATTTATTAAGTTTCTTTAAGAAATTGTGAAATTGGACACAGTGAATGTGACTTGTTATTTCTATAAAAGGTACTCGTACAAGAGTTGTTTGATACGCCGTTGAGGAAAACAAACAAACAATAATATGTATTTCATTGTGTAGTACGCCTACGTCGTAGCATGTTTCATCTACGCCGTAGCAAGATCAATGTGAAAAATTTACAAAAATACAAATAAATCTTTCGCGAAACCCAATTTTGATGTTATTGCTACAACATCATTAACTGACGAAGATAACTGGTGAGGTTTCACTGTATAAGTATAGTCACGAGATCAAATATGTACACATTTATGTGTCATTTTCGATTGACTGCTGCGCTGCGTGTCTCAGCTTCGAACCCCGCACGGAACAAGTATTTGTATGGCCTACAGATAGTTGTTCCAGTTCTGGCTGTTTATGTATGTTAGTTTAAATGTTTGTGAACGCACCCACATACAGGAGTAAAGCGAAGCGGAGCGAAGCGGAGCGAAGTTTAAAAAAAAAAAAATTACAAAATTCAAAAGAATCTTTGTCGTGGAATTTACACTACGCAACTTGAGACAAAAGATATTTCATCTATTATTACTTAATACTTTGTAACCCTTACTTATTATAATATATATTTACTATTTTCAAGTATTTTCACCCTAATAAACACACACCCACAATGATGAATGATGTCACAATCTGTTTTTGTTTTTGTCTTTGGAAGTGTATTACTAACATAGTTTGTAAGAACATTGGTACTAATACTATGAGTCTTGTTGCTAGAAATAAATGATTAAATAATAATAATAAATAATAAGGATTAATGTTCGTATCAATATAAAACCAGATAAAATCACAGGACGGGTAGAGGTGTGCACCTCTACTCATCCCTTCGCGGAAAACAGCCGTGATATTAAGCTATCATTGCACAATAATTCAAGTTATAGAACTTGAGTTATGGTGCCCTTTCACAGTAGTACATAGTTAACATGTACTTATCAAAGTTGTTAACACGTTGAAACTGTTACCGTGTTGTGAACAGATGGTTTCGATATTAGAAGATATGTAGCTAGCTGTGTGTACGTATGTGAGTTCGTTGATCTTTAGTATCATGGTATTTATTTTGTTCCCTATAGCACTGAACAGTTTTAAAATTGACAAAAAAAATAAATTTTTCAGTAGCAGCTCGCAGTCTGTGTTTGTGGTTGATGGGACTGACACATAACTGACAAAATGTGGGTGTAGTAAAGGCACACCTCCGCTTAACCCTTCAGGGATTACAGGCGTGTGTTATGTTTTGTTTATGTGGCTTTTTAAGAAACTGACCGGTTTTCACAAAGATTTTATTTTTTTAACAATTTTAGATAGATTTTGCTAGGATTTTAGGATATAAAGTTCGCAACATAGTGGGCTAAACTTACGTCTGAAATTCAATGCATTCTAATCATATGAAAGAATAATGGATAACATCCAAAACGGTAGAATATAACATGGATGTCGTAGAGCGTCTACGACGTAGTACACCTACGCCGTAGCACGCCTACGGCGTAGCCTTCAACGATCGTCGTTAAGCTTTGTCACTTACAACTTAGCTCACCCCTTTACCTCTAATAAGCGTAATGTAAGTGTCGAAAGCTGGTTTCGCCTTTGTTCGCACAATCACGTGTAGTTCAGTGTCGCTCCCAAGAGAACGTAGGTACTTAGTAAGTACTCTGTTGCGGAGTTACTTCCGCCCTTACTTAGCTGGCTTAATGTGAGTATGCCCAAGTATTGTGTTTATGTTTTTAGGCTTTGAAGGTGTCTTGTCATTTTTAGGTACAGCCAAGTTTTGTCGTGATTTTAAAGCAGTTTTCTTTTTATTTAATAAGTCGGTCATAATAATCACACTTTTCTTGCCTAAATAAACCTTTTTATATCTATAATTTAATCATCAAAGCTTCCGATTTCCTTAGAAAGCACCACTCCCACGCACTATTTTAAGATATTAAATTTTTATATACCGCGGAGCAAAGGCGGTGGAATTAAAGATCACAGGGGATCAACCACCACCTCCTCACAATCATTTGCCTGGCTGTTTTATCCGACGAAAATAAGGTTCTCAAACCGACGCATATAAATTTTTGATTCTAATATATGACTACACAAAAGAGTAGCAGCAAAGACATGGGGAGGTCTTTGTCCAGTTATTATACATGGCTATAGAAAAAATAATACTACGCAAAACATTTTACAGAGTGGAACAATTTTAACGACATTATTATTTAGACTGGAAACGGTATATTTACCATGTCATGTGTGTGTGTGTTTATATCGGGAACTCAAAAGAAACAGTAAACATGGTAAATATCCTGTTTCCAGTCTAAATAATAATGTTAGTGACCATGATAGTTTAAAATCTTATAATTTTAACGACTCTTTCCATGAAACTGGCAGGTATATCTCGAAATTGGTCTCTTTTAAAATTGAAAAATTAATTCCGCCCCGGAGGGTAGAAAATATGGAACCAGATACAGCTGAATACCAGTATACATAGAGCGACTGCCTATCTGATCTCCACAACCCTTTGGTAAGACTGGTAGACTGGCAGACTTTCGGCCTGATGTCTCGCCACACTGAAGTAAGATTAAAATATTTCTGCTATAAGAGGTGGCGGTAGACCCACAGTTCACAAGAACTCTTGCAAATATGTAGAGGAACATTTACATTTATTCGGGGAATACATAATATGAAGCGGGAGTCAAAGGAATTGAGCGATTAAGTTTGTTTGTTTGTTGCAAATTGTGGTAGAAACTGGAGAAAATGTTTTGGAGACAAGCGGATAAAGACGTTTGGGGTTTAATTCACGTATAAGAATTCTTCATCATGATCTAGCCTTTTCCTAAACTATGTTGGGGTCGGTCAGCCTTAACGGATGCAGCTGAATACCAGTATTTTACATGGAGCGACTGCGTTTCTGACCTCCACCTCCATAATTGTTCATTTTCTGTCGGATGAGCATTTACCTGCCAAATTCTGTCACTACCTGTTTGCGATTTAATTTTCAAATCTGTTAAATAAAAAATTGTGATCTTCGAAAAAAAAAGTAACAAGCTTTTTTTAAAAGTCAACTTAATAATCTTTTAAGATAAAAGATCTTAAAAGAAGATGGAAAACGGAAAAGGTGAAATCATAAAGCATTAAAATAAAAATACGTATGTATATCTCAATTTCCTTATGTAGGTAAATAAGGTTCTTTATTATTCAGAACCAAAATAATATTCTAGAGACAAGCGAAGCCACATAATCTCACAAGTACACCGAAAACTGTAGACAAAGGAATATATTTTTGTATTAAGCATACCGACCTGCTGTATTTTGTTAATAACGCTCTGAGATCTCTCAAGAGTCGCCTGCTTGCCTCCGAAATTTTAATCTTATTACCATATAGATTAAGTAGGATTTCCAACGACGGTGGCACGAAGAATTTTCTAAGTGAGTACATATATACCGTTTTATTGTGCCCCGCAAGAGTACTCGAGTTATGATTGAGTTTTTTGTGTAACTTTGTTATGGAAATAACGACTAATATGTTGTTTTGATTGTGATGCAAAGGCGACACCAAGACTTTTCATGTTTTCTATGAAAAGTGACGTCGTGTTTTCGAATTGTTATCGTTGTTTTATTGATTTTGATGGTATGGCTGCGATTATTGATATTGAGGATTTAGATAGGAGGAGCTCGTGGCTAAATAATAACAGCCGCTCGGATCGATCCTTAGGTTAAGCCGTGCTTACCTAGGTTGGTCTGTGGAAGGGTGACTGCCAACATAACGAATTTCCACCGTGCCTTGGAAAGCACGTTAATCCGTTGGTCCCGGCTGTCATCTGTAGATCTTTGAAAGTCGTTACAGGTAGTCAGTGGCCCAAAAATTCTGACAACCAGTCTTACCAAGAGGTATCGGATTACCCAGTACTAACAGGGTTGTGGAGGTCAGATAGGCAGTCGCTCCGTGTAAAATGCTGGTATTCAGCTGCGGTAAGACTGGAAGCCGACCCTAACATAGTTAGGAAAAGGCTAGGCAGATGATGACTTTTATAAATATATTATTAGTGATACTTTGGGTTTGATCTTTTATATCGGATTGAATTATGAGATTGGTTTTCTAAAAACAGCCGCTATATTAAATCAATAATAGCGGTTATTATTGGTTGCTGATAGCTTTAAATCCGTTTCTTTAAATACTCTTATATAAAATCCAATCACAGATTAAATGGGTCCATGATCAGATTTAAAAAGCTGATTTGAAGTCACGAACCTACCCGAGTTGAAACCCGCAACATATCTTACTCGTAAGTCGGATCAAATATTACAAAACAACAACATTTTTATTAAGACGCCACAAAATAAAACCAAAGACAAATCCGTGCGACAATGCCATCAAAACTTCTTCATAAATATGGACTTCGATACTTCATATTATATTACTCGAACAGAGGCGTCGCCACCACATTATTTAAATACGCAAGCTTACTAGAGGCTACCCGTAAATAATTCCGAATATCAAGCTCGCGACTCGAATAATTAATCGATTTGAATCGATACCTACAGTAGTTCTAGTCGAACTCGAAATGTCTTCCTTTTCCGCGGCGAGGATAAAAAATGCATCTAATGTAAATTTACCATCGGGGATGTAGTAGTAGTACATTTTAAAGATGGGTTGCGGTCGGTAGTCTTTTTGTTACATAAAGTTCACGTCGCTCTATTTTTATTGAAGGACATTTATTTTTATTTAAAACTAGCTTCGCCCCGCGACCTTCATACGCGTGAAATTATGATAAAACATTACTTCCCTATTTGGATCGGATTTTGTTAACAATTTCAAGGGGTTTAATTTACTTTGCACGGAATTTTCATTCTTTTTTTTTTATAAAAGTCAACTATCTGCTAGTAAAAGTCCCATCAAAATCGGTCAAGCCAGAAATTAGCAGGGACAAACAGATAGTCAAATAAAATCTTTTTTTTGTTATAAGTACTTTCACACGTATTCAGTAATAAGCTGTTATTTTCACTATTATTTATTTGTATAGATATCTCGAAAATAATCGATGAAACGTAATTCACAACCACAAATCACAAGATTTTCGGTAAATAATTACCAATCAGTAAGATATCATAACAAATTAATTGAATTTAACGCTAAAGGCTGCGGTGTCAGTAAGAAAGCATATGCAATAATTCCACCTCACTGTGGGTGTGGGCGTTCACCGCGATTGGCATTTAATTAAATCATTCTTGTTTATTTATTGTCTGCTCCTGAAGTACGAATACTGGTTTTGATTTATATGTCCAAAACTAGTGTTAAGCTTTTTAAGGTGATTCAGTTTTAAGCGTGTTGATGATAAGTTCCAGATGAAGATTTATGTCACAGTTTAGAGTTCAAGTAATCAGATAATGCCTACATTAAGAAGATAAATATTTAGATACCTAAGGGCCTAGAAAACTGGCAAAAAATACCCTATCTTTGCAGGCGGGTAAAAAGTTACCTACCACAATAATAGGCAGGGGTGTACCTAATAGTACTTACACCCACATTTCGCCTGATATGTTTAAGTTCCATGTAATAGGGGGCGAGCCTATATCACTTGCGACGGTCATTGCTAAGGTGGTGGACAGTGTTATTGAAATTCAGTTAAGTAGCACAGTTTGGCTTTTAAGTAGGTAAAGCAGTACATATTACCGTGCTTAGACAGATAAATCCATTCATGTTTTTTATCATATTAACGGAAGATTTGCATAGCAAATATTATAACACGTATAATACTATCAGCCTGTAAAGTTATAAAACCACAGCCATTACGCCGCCGCCGCTAGAGCAGGATGGGTGCCAAATGGAATGCGCTTGCTCTTTCTAACACAGTGTTAGGTTCAAAAGTTCATGGTGTGTGGTTTCGTTGTAGACCATTACAGACGTATTATGTGGTCGTGCCGGATCGTTACGCCACGGTTTTATTAGTTAAAAGGCTCATTTTACCATTTGGTTAGGAGATATTAATATAATTGGGAGAAATTATTTAGAAATTTACGAACAAATATTTAGATAATTGGCGGAAATCACTTTGTATTTCTATAATGACTTTCAAAAGGAGTTGACATAAGCTATTTATTCATTAGAACTATGCAGGTGGCTAGATATCATCATCTGCCTAGCGTTTTCCCAACCACGTTGGGGTCGGCTTCCAGTCATGCCCGATGGAGCTAAATACCAGTATTTTACAAGGAGCGACGATCTGACCTCCACAACCCAGTTAGTACCGGGTAATACGATACCCCTTGGTAAGACTGGTTGTCAGAATTTCTGGTCACTGACTACCTGCAACGACTGTCAAAGATCTACAAATGGCAGCCGGGACCTACGGCTTAACGTGCTTTCCGAGGCACAGAGGAAACTCGGTATGCAATGGGTGGTAACCCATCCACGGACTAACCTAGGCAAGCGCGGCTTAACCTGAAGATCGACCCGAGCGGCGGTTATTATTTAGCCACGAGCTCCTCAGGTGGATAAAAGAGCCCATTGATACGCAAAGAACAAGAAACTATTCGGTCTACTTACGTCAACCTAATACATTTTCAACTTTTTCATTATTTTTATCGCTGATAAAAATTTCACTATTTCTAGACTTCTTGTATCATGTAGATAGATCCCAGATAATTATTATAGTTTATTGCCATCAGCAATGTAATTTGAATGTCAGCAAAATGGGTGCTTTAGCAGAATCATAATAGGATAATAATTAAAATCACGTTAAAATTCTTAAATTATTATCCTATATAAATTCTACTAATTGGTCTAAAGGCCGTATTTTTTTTTTTACATGATTTTTTATTCACAGACAATAAAATAATTCACGAAAGTGAGGCCATAGGTTCAGCTATTAACTTACAAAAATATTCATTCAAAGCAGGCAGATCCACATGTAAACACTAGTGTTAAAATAATAGCAACAGCTTCCGACAACTCTATCCAGAGAGTTTGCGAATATTTTTCCTTCTCTATTTTTGTTTTTCCTCACTCGGGCGGTAACTCATCCCGAACTTTTAGCGGTAATTTAACTTTAACCGGTTTCGATACTAGACGCGTTTGTTATAGTAGAGATGGTTAGATGGTGAGTTTCTGATCTTCTTTTAGTAATATTATGATCGTTGCGATATTGGTATTCCTCAAAATATTAGGCAATGACAAGTTCACCTACGTTTTAGGTTTTCCTTAACCACGGTTGGGACATAAAATAGTTTTTACCATTCGGTTCTTGAATCCCTTGCTTCGCTCAGGATTCTAATCTATTCTAGCATCCTTCGCTGCTCTCGGGATCCAACTTAGTTTAGACAAATTAAATTCCCTTTTTTTCACTTGTTGTATAATCTACTATTTTATACCGGTAGTATGTATCCGTGGGATAACACCCATTTTCCACACAGTCGAAGCCTTGGGCAAAACCTATTCAACAGATCGTGCCGATATTGACAGGACGGTACATCCTACTTTTTATCAAAGCCATTTTCTGTTGATGTCAAAGAAAAAAACATAAGATACATCGAACTTCATTTCGATATCACCCAGCCTTTACGTCCTGTTTATGCCGTGGTGTGCCTTGTTCTACTTTGGACGATAAATGCCCGCTTTCTGCCTGCTTGCCTGTTTTATTGCCGGCAAAAGTATTGTTTTTCATTATCTTATATCGTAGAGAGAGCTAAATAAAAATGTGTACAGTCGGAAAACGTTTTAGGTCGATCTTGATAGGGAAAGTAGCTTGTATGTATATAGGATATCCTTTATAAATAAATGACTCCCGCTCTTTGTATAGTATCTGTGTACTCTTTGTATGTGGATTATACGTGTAGGTTAGCGTTACAAAATTGAGCCGGTTATGCAAAAACTGTTCATTCAGTTGATCTGTTGGTGTCGATTCAGTTATTTGGGCTTGGCAAAAAGCTTTGATTTAAAGTAGCTTAAAGATAGTTTTAAACCCGTTAATCCCCGTTACTGACACATAGGTTACCTACTTTACTCTTGTTGGCCGTTTTGCAATACAACGTGGCACATTACCAGCTGACAGCATTGAGGTGGAGTTTTTTGTTTCCCTTTTATAGTTTGTTTATTTATTTTAGGTTATTTAATAATTTTTAATTAATAATGTATACAATGTGTAACAGAAAGTGTATAGTCATATGAAAGCATATGCTGCAGACCATCAAACTGAACAACTTCCTCCATGGTTCCAATATCGTAAATGCGAAAAAATTATCAGCTGTCCCATACTAAATTTCAATACGTCCTCGACCCAAATGTATTCTGTTACACGTTGTATAGTTAGTTTATTTAAACGACATTACTCTTTGAATTATCTTAAAAAAAAGGTAACCAAGCGACACTTGGGGGAGGCCTATGTCCAGCAGTGGACATATTTCGGTTGAAATGATGAAAAAACTACCTATTAGCAGGAATATTTGATTCTCGGCCATTTTTATGCTTTTCCAAAACCATTTCTCCATTAATCCCATTTAAGCTCAAGTTTCACCATCCGACAAGCAATTAGAGATGTCCAGTAGTAACATTTATCAGACGCAAATCACCAGGAAACGGCCATCAGTCTTCAGTAACAAATCCTACCAGCAGTTATGCAAATCTCGCTTGTTCAGTGAAGGCTTTCAACTGACATGGTAGGACTGTCCATTATCTTGCTGAATTGAAAGCAAACAGTTGGTGGTGGTAGGTAGGCAGTTGTGTGTTACATGTCGTTGGTAGGTTGTAAGCATGGTTTTAAGCTCTGGAAGGGTTTCAGTTTGTTTCAATTGCATTATCTTCATTTGAGAGAAAAATAATTATTTTTGTATTTTGTATTTTTAATAAAGAGAGTGGGCTCGGTTAAGAAAATGTAAAAGGTAATTTTTGTACTAGCGACCTGCCTAAAGAAAACATTGAGATTTGTAACATGTACCTAAGTTAAATATTAATGTGAACATTAATAATAGTCCTAGAGGACTGTTATTAATGGCCGTTTTCGGTCAGAGCGGTCAATCTCAGCGGAGATTAGCCATCGGCGCGGGTGATATTATAGTACACAAGTGTATGCGCAGGCACAGGTGCACTCTCTGTTCCCTTAGTGTCACAGTCCGATGGGACGGCAATCCGACACGGCCGGAGAAAGATCAGGCGCAGGACCAACGGGTTAACGTGATTTTCGAGGCACGGGGGTATCACCAGCTTTCAAACTCCAAGCTGCTACTGAGAAATTCCTAATGGAAAAACCCGTTAACACTTTTTGCCCGACCGGGAATCGAACACAGGATCCGACGCTCGGCGGTCGCGCTTGAGAGCACGAGACTAACAAGGCACATATTACCAACCAGCTTATGTCTGTGGCTACGCCCGCGTGTAGTTCGATAATTGTCCCACGGGATCATACTATGATATCCTATATGTTGGACCAGGTTATAAGCTATCTGTTTGCAAAATTTCATCCAAATCCGTTCAGTAGTTTCTGCGTGAAAGAGTAACAAACATCCGTCCATCCATCTTCACAAACTTTCGCATTTCTAATAACAGAACCGCATCAAAATGCGCTTTGGAGTCTAGAAGTAAAACGCGGTCGCAGGGACAGACATGAAAAGTGACTTCAATTTATAATATTCATGGCATGATGTTAAACGTAAATAAAATAAATAAATTCAAGACCATCATTTGTTTTACGATGATGGATACGACACATTACAAATGAATATTAATTTAAAGCTTGCTTATCATAAATAAAAAACGAGCAAACAGAATTATTGCTTGTCCATCTATTTTAAAATCCTGAAAGTAAATACGACAAGTTACATGTCTCATTATTTAAAAGAAACATTTTCTGTAGATCTTGCTTTTTAACGTTTTATACTATTTATAAGTAAATGCTATTTATTTTAGAAGAGAATTTCCTTCATTATTCTTTTTTCGATGCTGATACTGCCTGTGTATCTTGATGTTGATACTTCCTTATCATAATAAAATCAGAAATTGTACTTAAAATAATGTTCCTGACTGCTTCGTTGGTCTAGTGGTCGCAAGCGCGACTTTTGAGCATGAGGTCCTGGGTTCGATTCCCGATTCGGGCAAAGTGTCATTGGGTTTTTTCATCAGCAATTTCTCTGTATCAGCCACGGAGTATGGATTTGCGCCCGGTTGATGGCAATGGGGTTGCCCATATTACATGGGACTTAAACATAACTGGTGAAATGTGGGTACTATAAGGTACACCTCTGCCTAACACTTCGGGGAAGACAGGTGTGATGTTATGTTATAATGTTCTTATTTCCATTATACGTTTGTATCTGTCGTAGCGTTAAGAAAACAGGCCGCGTGTCTCTTGCTTGATTGCAATCTCCTAAAAAGCTACCAAACCTTGACCGGAATTTAAGACAAAAACACAGAAACACACACGGCCGCCCATCTTCTTATTATAATCTCCTAGGTGCTTGTTTGAGAGAATTGAGACCTTCACCTGCTTCATAATACACTTTTTTCCAATCAAGATTATGTAGATGGTTTAACGGAATCATGAAGTCAATCGCAATTACTTGCGGTTGACTTCTTGATTCGGTTAAACCGTTAAGGACAGATTGTGTCCGCAGCCGAGGCATAATGTGTCAGTAAGAATTTGACTAAACACTAATTGAGTCACTTTTTATACTAAAAAGACTCGCGTTTGGCCGCAACTCGCCTAATGTGAAGGTATGATGCGGCCTAGGGTGAAGCACGCTTGCCTAGAAGAAACCAATTCACTCGAACTTTGAACAGATCCAGATTATAATGAACAGAGAAGCCAGCAAGGAACTCCACAGACTGGCGGTATTTTGTCAAACTGACATCTCCATTATTAGTTTGCTATCCAATAAGTGCGCAATCAATCGTAAAAGCGGATAACGCACTAATCGACCCATTGTAGAAATTGAAGCTACAAGGAAGCGGTATAAGCGGATCGGAAAAATATTTTTGCTTTATCGAGCGCAATAGAGCTGGAAATATTACAACACTTTTGTTGTAGCTGGAAATATTACAACAAAAGGCACCACCCTCAGATATTTCCAGGATAATTGTTTTTCCTACAAAGTAAATAGAAACCTCGACTCGAAAACACACATTTCTCAAAAATTTACTGCTATTCCTCAAACAGCCGTGATGTCAGTTCTCAGAAGGATGTCTGCCGGCAGTAAGCTCAATTATTTTTTCATCTGAGAACCTTCACGAGCGAGGAACAGTTGTAATAGCCTATTAATAGCCTTTCATATTGAACATGAAAACATGAGAAATTGTGTAGCTTTTTGCTGTGTTTGTGTTGAGGAGAATTTTCAGTCTATTAGCTTGAGTGTAAGTGAGTGAGATGTATGTATAAGTTGTGCCTACTGACTTTCGGAACATCATATATTTTGACTAACCATCAAAACATTTGGTAGTAAAATGTAATTATAGATGTCATCATCATCTGCCTGCCTTTTACTATGTTGGGGTCGGCTTGCAGTCTAAACAATCGCAATCTTTTATTAATGCGATTTCAAGGAAGTCGTTCCTTGTTTACAAAAATACTAATACCTAAAAAAAAACAGATTCTAACATAAATGAAAATAGGAAAATTAATTTGTTTTCAGTATAAAATCCTTCATAAAATCAAGTACTGTAAACCGTATTAACTTGCTAACTAGAACTTCATGTAAGTAACTTATAAAATAATCTTGGAAAATGCATTAAGAATTTCAAAATAGCTTTACTAGTTAATAAATAGTTCCTGTAAGCAGTTAGTTAGGGATTTAATAAGTTAGAGTTTGCAAGACTAACTAACTACCTACACATGTTCATGAAAGTCGCTCCTTAGGGAATATGTGGGCTTTAATGGCGGTTCTAAGTAATATACTTAAATTATTTTGCTGCACGAGTTTTTTATGCTAAGTTGGTCTAGTAGCGTTATTGCAGTATGAAATTCTTTGTTCGATCCTCAAGACGGGTTTTGCTATCAATGTTTGTGCCTGGTTGACGGCTATAGGCTCACTTCTGCCTAACTCTTCGGGGAAGCAGGTAGGATGTTACATTATTTGTTAAACATGAGTTTTGAATAGGGGTATCCTTTAATTTTCTCTACTTTTGAATTGTTAATTAATTGTAGCTGCTGTTGAAATTGGGAGATTTGGAATTTTATCAAACATGCAGTCGGGGTCAAACATGTAAGTGGTGAAGTTTTGGGCTAATAAAATATAATAATATTATTTTACGGCACGGTTGGTGCAGTGGCTGAGGAGCGACTTACAAATATTCATATCGCCTAAAAGGTAGTTGTTCCGGGACTGGCCGTTAGTGTATGTGAGTTTAAATGTTTGTAAACGCACCCAATATACAGGAGATATTCCTAGTGTGGGAGGTTTAAAAAAAAGAAATAAAGAATTGGTATTGAGCTTTCATCTATAGTAATTCAGTTAGTTGTCATTTAGTGTAAGCGAAAAGGCAAATAAAGCGCCTAATAAAATAAAAAAAAAAACGTAAAACGATAAAAATACTCTTGCAACAATACAACTCGACGCTGAACAAACGCTCACGAACCGCTGATAGATCGCAGCGAGGGACAAAGCATCGCGTGCAGCGCTTGCGTTTATCAAGTTTAGAAAAGCTGGTCCGCTTAGTCTTAATCGTACATTTGGGGGAATAGGTAAGAAATGTTGTGGTAAACGTTTTAAGGCCTAAAACATAAAATAACATCACGCTTGTAATGTCCGATGGGTTAGCCAGAGGTGTACCTAATAGTGCACCCACATTTCACCTGTTATGTTTAAGACCTGTACCATCTGGAGTGTAAATGTGGTGTTTTTCCACAAATGATGGGACACTTAATACCGCGTGTCCTGTTGTTTGTTCATTACAGGAACTGATGGACGCTACTGAAAGGGCCAAACTAGTAGCTCCGGCCTGCTGTCCGGGCTGACACAATTTAGATTGCCGACACGCTAAGAAGAAGACCAAGGACCGTCAGGTCGGGCCAAGTATTTG
The DNA here is from genome assembly GCA_905163415.1 of Noctua fimbriata. Taxonomy (NCBI): domain Eukaryota; kingdom Metazoa; phylum Arthropoda; class Insecta; order Lepidoptera; family Noctuidae; genus Noctua; species Noctua fimbriata. The sequence goes on from LR990923.1 coordinate 2,720,876, forward strand.
GTGACTGGGTTCTTCAATCAGAATTTCTCAGTAGCAGACTGACTCGAAGAGAGGTTCGCTTCGTGATCGGTTGATGGCAAAAGACTCCCCCCCGCCCTATTACATGGGACTTAAACAAAATTGGCGAGATTTCGGTAGACCATAAGTACATCTTTGCGAAGCCAGAGGTGATGCTATGTTATTATATTGCTCTATTAAGACATTGCACAATAAACTTTATAATCCGATCAAAAATAGAGCACAATAATCCTTTAACAGCTTACTACTGCCTGTAACAAAGTGTGAAACGAACATAAAAGCACAAAGAAATGTCCCATGCTCACAATGGAGAGTTTAAAATATATAAAAAGCCGTCACTGATACCATTGTGTGAGAATTTGAGCCTTTATGCTATCTGTGGATAAAGTGGCAGTGCTTGTCGGGAATTGTGTAGGGTTTGTTTGGGAGGTAGTGTGTTGTAAGAGATAGTGTATTGTAAGGGATAGCTTTCATGGGGTCTAAGGCTGAAGTTTTTGAGAATATGTTCAAGTGATGGTACAATTCCCAATGCGACAGCAACCACAAATAGAAGATGGATACGACTGATTTCTATGTAACTCAGTGAAGACGCTTCCGTGAATGGTGTTTTTAAGAGATCCATAACTTAACATCACGCCTGTAATCTCCGAAGGGTTAGGCTGAGGTGTACCCAATTATAGTACTCACACATTTCGCCAGTCCCATATAATTGGGGGTGAGCCTATTGCCATCAAGCGGGCACAAATCCAGACTCCGTGGCTGCTACTGAGAAAATTCCAGTTGGAAAAACCCAATAACTCTTCGCCCGACTCGGGAATCGAACCAAGGACCAGAGGTCCTTGGTTCAGCAGTCGCGCTTACGACCGGTCGACCAAGGAGCAGTCTTCAAGAGATAATTAATTCCCAAAATTTTCAATTATGTAGACACATTAAAATAGCCTTTATTTAATTGGTGGTCAATGGAGAGTAAAAATCGAGCGAGTCTGGGGCAGGACCTTAGCAAATCGGATTTTAATGTTATATTACTATCGGTTGTCACCCATAAACAACGATTTATTAAATTAAAAGAAAAGCAATAAGTACCTTTTTAATATTTTTAGGTAACAACTTCTATTTTTTTAATTAGGTATCTAAGTCTACCCTATAGTCCATTCCATTTTTTTTTTAATTTTGTATTTTTTTTTTTTTTTTTTTTATTCAGTATGGGCTTACTCTTGACCTCAATCTAGTCCAAAGGACAGAGATGAGGTCAACGATGGAACGAGCTAACCCAAAAGAAGCCTATTAACTCGCGATTTAAATAGATTGGGGTCATATGAACTTGGAAACACCGACGCAGGCAGGGAATTCCACTCCTTGGCTGTGCGCATAATAAATGATGTAGCAAAGCGCTTCGTGCGAATGTGTGGAACATCGACAAGGTATGGGTGATAACCTGCAGTACGTCTGGACTCCCGATGGAAAAAAGGAGATGGTGGAATGAGTTCGTGGAGCTCTTGAGCACACTCACCGAAGTACAATCTGTAAAAGACCGACAAACATGCAACTTTGCGTCGATGGGCCAGGCTATGAAGCCTGGTACCAACCAGCTTATCGTCACCAATGAGCCTCTTGGCTCTGCGCTCAACAGAATCGAGTGTGGCTAATTGGTATTTGGCTGAGCCATCCCAAAGGTGACAGCAATACTCCATGCCGGACCGAACTTGAGCTTTATATAAGATTAAAAGCTGTCCAGGCTTGAAGTAACGCTTAACCTTGTTTAGGATACCCAGCTTTTTTGCCGCAGTTTGGGCTTTCGACTCAATGTAGGCACCGAAGTTCAGATTCGCACTCAACTTCGCACCAAGAAGCTCGAGGCTGTCGGTGACTGGTACAGATGCACCCCGGAAAGTAGGAGCCAGATTGAACGGACTCCTTTTGGCGGTGAACAGGAACAGTATTAATTAAGTTTACCCTATTGTCTAAGCCAAATTTTTTGTATGCCATTCCTATATGGCAAAATATGTCATGTGGCTAGTTTCATTTATTTATAAGAGCTGTATAGTGTATATAGAAACCTTCCTTATAAAAACCCACCTGAAAAAGCATATAAAAGATTTTGTTGGAGTGTCGGACAGAATAGCAATCCTGAACATTAATATACCCAGCTATAAAAAGACCTGGTCCATTATACAGATTTATGCACCAACTGAACAAGCAAATAAACTAGAACTTCTAGCATTCCATGACAATCTGTCAGAAATACTAACAACATCCTCAAGCAACTATATTATTCTAATGGGAGACTTCAACGCACAAGTTGGAGTAAAACAGAGTCCTGAGGAACGAATAATCGGACAATTTGGACATGGGAAAAGAAGCATAAATGGCCAGAAACTTATAGATCTTTTACTTGCACAAAATTTGTATCTCCTAAACAGCTTATTCAAAAAGAACAAGAACAACAAATGGACTTGGAGGTCCCCAAATGGCAATCATAGAAACGAAATAGACTATATTATTAGTAACAACCCAAAATCATTTGCGGATACATCAGTCTTACAAAAATTAAACTTTAATACGGATCACCGCTTAGTCAGAAGCTCTCTGAAATTAAAACCCCCAAAAATACCCAGAAGACACATTAAGAATACAAAAAACATCCTACATCAAGAAAATTACAAAGAAATTTCTCAGTCCCTAGCAGGAAATCGGTCAGAGATAACAAATGAAGACACTGGAATTGAAGTAAACTACAACATGTTAGAGAAACAACTAAAAACCCACACTACAAATAAACCCAGGAAACACAAATATGAATTAAGCCAGAAAACACTACATCTAATTGATGAAAGAAAGCGCCTCTTATCAGGACCCTTTAAAAAGAGTAGTATCAAGCAAATAACAGAAATTAGTAAGGACATAAAAGAGAACATCAGGAAAGATCGAAGACATAAAAGACTACATACTCTCGAAAGGCATATAACCAAAACAGGAGGAGTACGCAAAGCTTGGAAAGAATTGAGAGAAGTAAGTAAGGAATGGATACCAAAGGTGAAGGGCAAAAATAACACTGTGACAAAAAGAGTAGACATAATTGAAACAGCAACACAATTTTATAGAGAACTATACGCAGACCATTGCCCCCCGTTTCATCCAGTCAGTGGGAGTTTATCACAACTCCGCTTAACAGAACTTGAACCCGAACCAGAAATATTACAGAGAGAGGTGGAAATAGCAATTAATAGTCAAAAGATGGAAAAAGCACCAGGTCCTGATAAAATCTCCAACGAACTGTTGAAAGGATCCGCAGAGGAACTAGTCCCTATACTAACAAAATTATTCAACAGAATTATGTTTAACCAGCACATTCCTGCACAATGGGAAACTTCACACATCATTCTGCTTCACAAAAAAGGGCCGAAAGATGACATAAGTAACTACAGGCCTATAAGCCTTATGTCCAACTTGTACAAAATATTCTCGAAAGTTATTCTTGAAAGAATAAGCGTGAAACTGGAGGACAATCAACCAATAGAACAAGCCGGCTTTAGGAGAAAATTCTCGACAATAGATCACATACACACTGTGAAACAGATATTGCAGAAGTACAATGAGTACAATAAAACACTGTATATGGCGTTTATTGACTACAACAAAGCGTTTGATAGCATAAGTCACGAAGCTATATGGGAAAGTCTGGCTGCCCAAGGCATACCTGGAATATATATTGAACTAATCAAAACTATATACTCGAACACCAAAGCAAAAATACAGTTAGAAGAGACAGGGCCCGAGTTTAAAGTTAAGAGAGGCGTCAGACAAGGCGACCCAATGTCACCCAAATTATTCTCTGCAGTCCTGGAAAATGTATTCCGGAAACTGGATTGGTCTCACCTGGGTCTCAACATCGATGGACGGAAACTAAATCACCTCAGATTCGCAGACGACATAGTCCTATTCGAGGAAAACCCAAATCATCTTGAGCTCATGATCCAAGCTTTAAGCAAGGAAAGTGCCTTGGTGGGATTGTCCATGAACACAACAAAAACAAGACTGTTAACCAATTCGGAAAAAAAACCAATAGAGGTAGATTCAAAACCACTTGAGTATGTAGATGAATACACATATCTAGGCCAAATAATAGCACCAAAAGATCAAACCAATAAGGAAATTAACACAAGAATAGCAAGTGGTTGGAGAAAGTATTGGTCACTAAAAGAGATCATGAAATCCAGAGACTTAGGAATCGCTATAAAGAGAAAAGTTTTCACCATCTGCATACTACCCTGTATAACATACGGTTGTGAAACATGGGCACTGACGAAACAACACAGAAACAAATTGCAATACTGCCAAAGAGCCATGGAACGGAGTATGACAAACATACGAAAAGCAGATCATGTAAGAAACGAACAATTGAGAGCAAAAACCAAGCTACCGGACATCTTGACCAGGATTGACCAACAAAAATGGAGATGGACCGGCCACATGATGAGAGCAAATTCAGAGAAATGGAGTAAAGTAATGACCGACTGGTATCCAAGGGACAGTAAGCGCAGCAAGGGGAAACAGAAAAGAAGATGGGAAGATGAGCTTAGGCAAACAGCGGGCCCCAATTGGAGGAGAGTGGCTCGTGACAGAAAACAGTGGAAGGAGCTAGAGGAGGCCTTTGCCAAAAGGCACACTGAATTGAGGGACATATTATAGCAACAGATAAAGAAACGGAAACAATTCAGAATAAAAGGGCAATTTATTTATTTATTTATTTATTTATAGTGTATATGTTACGGCTAAAAGCCGAAGTAAGGTTACACCTAGTTCTATCCGGCTACACCTAGGTGCGGCCGGTTATTCCTAGGTGTAACCTTTTTATTGCTAGGACACACTGATCAACGGTTAGGTTAGAACTTTGACCAAATTCGAATCGATTCAAATCTACATCCAAATTGGTTGCATCAAACCTCCAACCTCCAAATGCCGCACCAAGGTATATCGGCTAGAACTAGGTATAACCTTATTTCGGCTTTTAGTCGTAACATATACATACTCATGTTTTACAAAATAAATATATCTTTATCTTTACCTTCCAACAAAACAATCACAAAATAACGAACCACATTGTCAAAAAGCAAATATCGCGTTTAATACACGCGCATACGCGCACAGCTGCGTCACAGGGTCTCATATAAATTCACCGGCGGGGAATATTTAGGAAATGTGCCAGCAAATTGAAACGTTATGACGTCGTATTAGCATCGTATATTGTTCTTACAATGTATTTTATTAGGCTGTGGTGCAAGCTTCGAGGGGTATGAATGTTTTTTGAATATAAGAATTTGGTAAACAAGGGCTGCAATTTTTTTAATTGTTTCATGACGACAGCTCTTCATGTTGACGGATGGAGAGGGAGAGGAAGACCAAAGAAAAGATGGACGGATTGTGTGAGGAATGATCTTAAGGAAAAAGGAATAAATGATAGCGTGACGATTGACAGGAGAGAATGGAAGAAATAAACGTGTGGCGCCGACCCCAAGTGACATGGGACAAGGGCAGGTAGATGATGATGATTGAGAGCTCTCTACTGTTATAATCTAGAATTCATCATCATCATTATCATTCTCATGCTTAATTTCGCACTTTGTTTGCAGTCGGTGCAACTGTCTTCTTCTTCCATACTTCTCTAGGAGTTGTCAGCCCTACCGGCCAGGTTGTTGTGTTGTTGTTGTCTACTGACTAGTAAGTCAGCCCCATTCTAGCCATATCATTTTTCACACAGTTCGTGCATCGTATCTTTGTGTTCCCATACTCTTAAACTTCTACACTTTATACTTTAAACATTTCACGAGATTGAAATTTGATCATCAAATATTGTGTTATTGAAATCTTTTGTGTGATTTAGCATGGGAATTATCTTATTAATCTGTGGGTGATAGATTATTTATTTATCACAAACACTACTAACATTACAGGAAATTCCTAATGCGTTAGCGTGGTCCTAAATTAAACTATCATAACTAAGTTAAATGGACCGCTGGACTCTTTCGCAAAGGATTGGCCTACAATCGCACTAGACCGCGAAATATGGAAGGAGGGAAGGGAGGCCTTTGCCCTGCAGTGGGACGATATAGGCTTATAATAATAATAATAACTAAGTTAAATAACATAACACATATACAATATTGTTTTTGTGAATTCATTCAGAGAGCAGGAAAATAAATCGATCCTGTCAGCAGTGTCATTTAGTGCGTGCAAGGCGCGCGTCAGTGGCGCTTTGCTGAGCAAGTTGGTTCGTGCGCGAGGCGTTGCAAGTAACTGTGGCTTCCGGCGCCGTAGTACATAATTGTCAGGCACATTTAGACATATTTCTTTCAAAACCCCGGAATTATAGGTCTTACCACCTTATTGGTAACTATATTTTCGAGCCGTTTGGGGTTGAAACTCTAGGTCCGTGGGGTCCGAGTGCTCACAGCCTTTTCAAGGACATTTCTAAACGTTTAGTTGACTCTTCCCGTGAACCAAGGGCTGGCTTTTACCTTGGCCAAAGGCTTAGCGTTGCCATACAACGTGGCAACGCCGCCAGTCTTTTGGGTACATTACCAGTTGACTACGTTGAGGAGGAGTTTTTTGACGCCATTTTTTAAGTTTATTTTTAAGTTAGTTAGTTAATATAGGTTATTTTAATTTATTAATGTATATAATATAATTACTTCCATATAATAACCACGTAATAGTTGAAAAACATATGTGGTTACCACAACGCCCTGCCCTGTCCATAGTTGCTATTGTCAGTTAAAAAAACAACATAATATTTGCTTCTTGATTCTGAAGGTTAAAAAGTAAGATATTGAAAGTTTTATTTTATAACAACAGTAAAAAAGAAACACACTTTTTCCCAAACATTTCAATTGCCAAAAAGATCTGGCAACATCACGTTCGTCTCTAGAGAAACATTAAAACTTGCAACATCGTCTGAAATTCGTAGCAATGGCCGCCACTCTTGCGGGCGTTTAGCTGCAGAATATCATTATATACAATGTGGTTTTTGTTGTTTATTCAAAAGTTTAACTTTTACTACATTTTAGAGCAGATGCAGCTGCTGCTAGACCGGTTGATATAATGCATGAAGCACTTGTCTCTGGTCGTTTTGGTTAAGGCGGGCTGCAAGTTATTAAGTAAATAACTCTTATAAATATGGAAAGTTTACTGTTTAGCACTACTACTAAATTTGATTGTAAGTAAAGCAAGCAAATAAGTAGCAAGGCCCGGCCCACTACTTCGGGCGACGCGACTCACGTGGAGCGAGCGCGCATCACTTATTTTTTCTCGTGAGTACCACCGTATCGCCGTGACGTCTTAAAATGCTCAAAATGTTTTTTTATTCTCCGTAGTCGCTGTAGCTATACGCACTTTGCTTGACCGTGCTCGTCATCAAAATGTAAGTACTGATTTCTTTTATATTCACGTTGTTTTTGCTATTGTCCTTATCACAGTGTATTTAGTATAAACTTTCATTCGAAAGGAAGAACATAACATTACGCATGTAATCCTAGAAGGTTTAGGCAGAGGAGTTCCTTATAGTATACCCATATTTCACCAGTTATGTTTAAGTCCCATGTAATAGGCGAGCCAATTACCATCAGCCGGGCACGAATCCAAACTCCGTGGCAGATGGAAAAAACCAATAACACTTTGTAAGACCTGGAAATCGAACCCAGGACTTCATGCTCAGCAGTCGCGCTTGCGATCACTAGACCAAAGAGGCAGTCAAAAACAAAAACGTCAGAGGAAGAACTGTTTAATTTTTGAGACCATCCGATATCCATAACAAGGTTATATCACTAAGTTTTTGGTAATTGCGATACAAACCAATAGAAAATCATTTACACACACATTTACAAACCGAAACTAATTGACTAAACATAAATGTAAAATTTAAATTAACATTAACTAAAGTCATGTATTCAAACCATCATTGGTCTATTTTGTCGGTTATTTGAACTATGTTGCAGCAAACACATTTAGTTGAACGGTAACTAGGTTTATAGTCTGAACAGAATGCTAGTAATAACGCTAGCTTAGACAGCCGTTTGGTTTGATTTAAACCTAAGCGGGTACTGCGTTAGTTTACGAGTTAGATTTACTCTACACCTTAGATGTTACTCTAGTTCTATTTAAGAAGTAATATTTTCAACTGACTGCATTAAAAGGAAGAGTATACAGGGTGTAAATAGACCTTTAAAAAAGTTGAAAGGAACTTGTTTTCCCGTCTTTGCGATCATTTTTCTGTTCTAGACCATACCTGGAAACCTCTTAGTTACGGAGATATTAGGGGTCAAAGTTTCAACTTTTTCACAAGTTTTTTTTTTATTACTTGTTTTTAATGTAAGATTTTTACTTTTAAAACCTCCACGACCCCCGTACTATTCAATCTATCTATCAGCACAATGTTATGAGTACGTTCCATCGAATACCGCAATACGTGATTGTTCACCTAAAAAAAAAAGTCGTTTCCCAGCAATAATTTTTGCGTAAAGTTATTTAGTTTGATGTGCATAATGCTTCGTGAAGGGTCTGTTTCCTTTATGAATTTTATGAGACGTAAATAAAGTCGAATGTGCTCGCCATGCGGCCAATAGAGAGTGGAAGAAAAGGATCGCGAAGGCAGCAACCCTAGTTGTAGGCGATCCCCCATGATCACGACCACTCTGCCAAGAGTAGTCGAAGTAAGCAGAAACTACGAGCATCCTCACATACTTCGTTCACTTTCGTACATTTGGTCATTCACGCACGCCGGTTGCGAGTACTACATCTTTGAGCAAATCGCCACTATTAAGGTCAGTGTATGTTCTGTTTGGGCGTCCCCTACCAATGCTTCCACTCATATCTTGTATACCTTTTTTTAGTCGCCTTTCATGACCAAACCATCTGAGGATACTCTTGCGTTGTATGAGAGCAAGCAATTTTTTTTGGCTAGCGTACATGGTGTCCCACTGCTGGACAAAGGCGTCCCCTTTCTCCTTCCATACCTCTTGATCCTGTAAGATCTCCGGCCACGTTAGCCCCGGAAACATGATCAGATCGTCACGCCACCTTCGCCGCGGTCGTACTCGACGGCGCTGTCCTTCCTCAGGCAAGAGCTGTACGAGAATGTCCTGCCGTTATGAAACCACTACTCAGTTAGGAAATTGATCGTACTTAGTTATGACGCTTTGGGTCAAAGACGTTCTCTATGCGACAAAGGCTATCTGTCCATGACGTGAACTTTGTACAAACCAATTGGTTACCGTATTGATAGCTCTGCACTTCACCGCTCCTCTCCAATCGAAACGCAAGTAGTCGTAAATGTAGCAATAGAAAAGTCACTAAATAATAAAAATGAAACAAGGATAGCTAATTAGTTGCACCAGCAAGAGTAAACGAGACAAAAGATCGCGTTTAAGAACGTTTGGCCAGCCCCAGTTATTAACTCAATATTAATAATCTTTAATATACAAGAAAGTACACAAAAAAACAAATACAAAACACAAACAAACAATACAAATGGATGGTAATGGTGTTGGTAGTGCTGATGGTGGCATGGTTTACAAATTGTGTGAAGTCCCTGACTCCTGTGCTAGTGTCCTCCTGTGCTCATGTAATACGGGTCGATACCTTTGTTACAAGAGACAAGAGCTCGAGTAACTATAGACTGAGAACCAACAACACGACTGTAATAACAAGATCTATTAGAAAATTACTACCTGACTACACCAGCTAGTAACAGTTTACAAATGACTGCCAAAGTATCTCATAAGAAACACGCAAAAAGCTAATCCATAAATTACCTCTCTCTACTCATGTTGTAGAATCTTTTGCTACAGACATTTTTAGATCTTCACTTAATCTTTTATCACGATTAATTTGGTATAACTATAAAATACTTACGCCCCATTCACCTTAGACAAGAACCCTATAGTTCCTACAAACCACTGAATAGAAACCAGACCAATAAACTTAGCCCACACAATACCTAACAACTTGTATACTGTGTAGTCTTTAAGCTGTATCTTCACGACCACGTCATTAGAGGGTGCTCAGGCCAAGTGGTATTGATACTCGGTGTATTGGCTACCTTCCAAACCACGGCTTAGTTCGGGTTTCATGAACTGTAAGAAATGCTCGCTCTAATAGATTTTAACAGTCTTTACGAATCATAGAAGTATGTGAGTGAACCGCATTTGGTATGGATAATTCTAAGGATCTTGTTTTTATTGAATGGTTGTAAATGTAAATGCATGTTTCATGTTCTCTTTTTCGATTTTAAATCATCGCTCGCCTAGCCTTTTTCCCAACTATGTTAGGGTCAGCTCTAGTGTAACCAGATGCAGGTGATGGCATGGTTGGCGCAGTGGCTGAGCGATTGGCTGCTGCGCTGCGTGTTGCGGGTTCGATCCCCGCACGGTACAAATATTTGTATAATCTACAGGTAGTTGTTCCGGGTCTGGCTTTTTGTGTATGTGAGTTTAAATGTTTGTAAACGCACCCACGATACAGGAGAAATTCCTAGTGTGCGGTAAACTTTTTTTTTAAAAAAAAAGATGACCAGTGGGTATTTTAATGGAGCGACTGCCTATCTGACCCCACAACCCAATTACTAGTTAACACGATACTCCTCGGTAAGATTGGTGGTCAGGCTTACGGGTTGCTGATTATTCGTAACGACGATTTAGATCACAAATTAAGTTTTTTTTTAATTGGCTCTGCCTGTTAGTACGGGCAGTGACCTTGCCCTTGTGTAAAAGCTTATGTGCCCTTGTGTAGCTGTGTGCAAGAAAAAATAAATGTAGTCGTAGTACGTCCCTCTTGTCGAAATCAGTTTCAAGAAGCTATTAAACTTAGGTACAATTTATTATTTTACCTAAAAAAGGACTACAGAAAAAGGACCATCGTACCATTAAAGTTTTATACCAACTTAACTTTTATAGGAAAAATAATATCTAGATCTTAATAAAGATATTTGTAATTGCCTGGCGTTACAAAGGTAGCATAATACACTGTTATGACTGAACATTAAATGTTTTAAGGATATCGACTCTGCTATTATAAAAAGCTAGGAGTGTAGAAGGAAGACAGATATGCCATCGCATTAGCTTGAATGTGATGACAAGAGAGACAGGGATTATCGGATGATATATTCTTACTATTGCTGGGTTTCATTTAGTTAGGTGGATCATACGTCTACATCACTTATTTGGATACACCTTGGAATGTGACCATTGTTTCTTTACTACAGTAGGATAAGAAAATTGTTTAACTTTACCCTGTGTCCTAACTAAAGCGATTAATGTGGCGGCCTTGTGGTTTATCGAGCAAGAGAGTAAAATAAGCATGCGACGATTGCGTTTTCGCGCGACTGATCACTTTGAACGCAGGGAGATTAATCTTGCATGTACATTTTCATTCCTCACTCTTCAGTATTTTTAAGAGTGTCAGCACATCTACTTTTACAAGCTCCAAGTCAAAGTGTCATAAAGTAAAAATTTTGTAAGCAGCCATAACTTGTAAAGTGGTGACTTGTAATAAACGGAACGCACCCGGGGGCGCGGTTAACCGCGGTTTATTATTCAACCGGGTAGTCAACCGGTTTCGGCAGTCGACTATGTCTGCTTGATAAATTGATTCCGAAATCCGGGTATAGTTGTGTGTGAGTCATGGTTGAGTTATGACCGGGTGTAGGAAGACGGAGGGTGGGATGTTGTGGCGACATAGGAAAGGACTATAGGCAGTATGGGAAAGCGGCCTGAAATTTCAATTTTAATACCTATGTGTTTTATTCTAAATAGAAAGGAAGTTGTCTGTGTTGGTGATGACATGTGATAAGGAGGGATGAATGCATGTGACTAAAATGGATATGAATTTTGATGCATGGAGATGAAGAGGAAGGCGAAAGGAACGATGGATTAATTGTGTGAGGATTGATATGAAAGAAAAAGGAATAAATGATGCCGTGAAGTCTGACAGGGGAGAATGGAAGAACAAAACATATTACGCCGAGCCCAAGTAGACTGGGTAGGAAGATGATGATGATATTTTATTCTAAATATATATTATAAAGTACTAGTTTTTCCACGCGGCATTTCGTCCACGTGGAGTTCAAAAATTATCCCATGGGGACCTACCGTGATAAAAGTATTGTATGTGCCATAAGACGCCGCTTGGAGAGAAATACCTGCTTCTAATATATTTCCATGCACACACCTATGGAAATTTCTTTTAAACCATTGTAACCGCCATTATTTTATCTAATAGTGCTACGAAGAGAACAATGATTGCGAAGTGGAGTGAAGTGATTTTGGGCCAGCAAAACCATCCATTAAGAAAACCACGTGGAGACGAGCTGAAGCACGTTGGACACTAAGGTCAGTCCTTCCTTTCCTTCTATGCTGCAAAGCTTGTAGAGGATACTTCTCGTAAAATAACCGTACTCATTCATTTATCTAGTACAACCACCTCTAAATATATTAAACAACACTGAATAACCTCTCCAATTTGGTTTCGAAACCTGGGGGTCATGGTTTCGAAACCCTTTCGCCGTAAGGACAGACAGCTATTTTAAATTTATCTTGTAAGTATGACAAAATAAGAAATAGGTATCTAAGGTCGAGTCTGTTCTACACTCCAGGTATGCAATAGTCTGCCCTGGGCGTCGGGGGTCACGTGGTGGCCCCCGGCCACCGTAGGCGCGGGCCTGTGGACGGCGAGTTTTGGGCTAGCTCGCAGTCCGGCCGTCTTATGACGACAGGCCGTGTCGACGGCGCGTTCGTGTTCCACGCGCGCCTCAAAGAGATGTCAGCAACCACGTAGGGGTCCGCACGGGCCGATGCCTGCCAGGGCTGCGGGACTGTTCGAAAGACATACCGCGGCCCTGGAACACAAAGGGCAAAGAAGGAACATGGATGGGTTTTAGTCAGTACAAGTCTGACACTCCCTTCCGCTCCGCCCAGAGCGGGGGGGGGGGGGCATTAGATGATTTCCCATCCTAATTAAAAAAAAAAAAAAAGGTATGCAATAGTCTGGCTATTCTAGTTTAAGCCATTCTACGTTTTATAAAGCGATGATTGGAAGATTACGTCGGTCAGTTTTGATGACAGTTGCTTCATGAGATTATAAAGGGAGTAACAAGACCCTTAACGAAGCCGAAAGGTACTTGTTTTCCCCGTCATTGCGATCATTTTGTTTTGTTTTAGACCATACCTGGAACCTTCTAGTTACGGAGATATTGGGGGTCAGGTAGAATAAACCGTTGCAGCTAAGATATGACCAGTCCCAACTGACAGCGCCCGTCCACGAACATTACGCATGGATCAGCGCCATTCAACTCAACCATATTGAAGGGTACTAAATGACCCGCCACACCCGCCACCATCACCGAGACATTTGAGTGAGCATGACATTCTCTCAGCCACCAAGGCACACTCAAGACAATGAAAGATAACAAAATGTAAATTGTAATTGTGCGTTACTGAGTCTTACTGTAAACCGTGATTCTTCATCCCAAAAAAAATCGTTTCCCAGATATAATTTTTGCGTAAAGTTACGTAATTTGATGTACAGAATGTTTGATTGACGGCTTCGTGAATGTTCTGTTTACACTCTGTATATAGTGTTGAACGAGAGTAAAAGACACTCATTCAAAACGGTACAATCTTTCTCTCCTTGCTCAGAATGTAATTACTTGAATCTCCTATTATACTAGTTCAAAATATACCCAGCTCAATCAGCAAACATACATACCAAAATAAAACAAAATGCTCAAAGCAAATAATTTCCCTAGCGCGTACATACATACATATGTATTTGCTAACACAAGTTTAATTATGAAATTGTCTCGAGCGAGCAAAGCTTGCAGCTTGCGACTTGAGTTAACAGTAATATGCTGATGACATGCATTTCGTGGATGTGTGTGGAAAGTGTTTCATTATAAATATGGTTGGTAATAAACAGTTACACGCTATCTTTTCTTGTGATGCAATTTTATGTAACAAAAACTATTGAAATAGTTCTTATTTAACTTGATTAAAATGACACGAAGGCTGGTTCGAGGTGGCGCAGGAGAAGAGTACCTGGCAGGATATCGGGGAGGCCTTTTCCTAGCAGTGGGACATTCAACGCTAATGAAAAAAAAAAGATAACTGTCAGCATGTCAGATACTTGTACATAGTTAAGTCGATAATTTTACTATGAACTTGTTTTTTATAGCTTAGTTAATTGACCCTGATTAATATACATATTTACATAGCTTGTATTGCTTGTTTTGTTTTGTAGCTTGTATTGCTTTTTTGCTTGCTTGTAGCTTGTATTTGAAATTTTTGACGAAAGCTACTAGCTTTTTAGTTTGGCAGCTGTCATTTGAATCAGGTTAGATTTTATGGACCTTAAAAATGAGATGAATTCGTTAACTGTGATAATTAAGATGGAAGTTTCTTCGATTTCTTCATTTCAGTCGTAAGACGGCCACTGCTATCAGTGGTAGTGATGTAGTGTATGGCGGATGGAGAACTTACGTGCACTGGTAGGCCAATGTCACGAGAATTCGCTGAATTCAAGAAGCAACGCGAGATGCTTGGGTTCCCCTAAGTGTCACCACACAAGCCGTATCTGTGCTTCTTGCGGATTTCCACGACCTTCGCCATCCTTGGTTTAAGCCAGAAGTGTCACGGTTGGCAGTCACTTCCACTCCTCATATACAGGGACAGCCCTCCACAAACAGATGGGGTGAATTCAGTATATCATAACTAAGATAAGATGACCGGTACAAGAAATTATTACAGGAATTTTATGGGAATTCAATAACTTTGATTTGTTTTATTTTCTCATACACAACGTATCTTTATCGTAGCATACGCACGTAGTGAACGGCAAGCGCGACGACGAGTTCGTTGAACTCTGTAGCTAGGCAAGAATAGTGAGCAACTGATTTCACGTGTCGTTCGTTAGAGTATTTAAACATCCATTGTTGGATTTTTTTACCGTTTTATCTACATAAATGGAGTGCTGCGTACAAAAATTGTAATTTAACATTGAAATAAAGGAACAGTAAAAGAAAAAAAAATAGTGATTAAGAAAAACTCCGGTGGAATATGATTCAAAATAAGGAGCTGAATTTACCCTGTCAGTTTGTGGAGGACTGTCCCTTACATCCTGTATAGTAAGGAACTCTTAATACCACGATTAAAGTGATCGTTCAGTACAAACACCTCACCTAAAGCGAAACTAGCCATTAAGTCGTACGGCTCTAATAATAAAAAAGAGATTAGGCAAATTCGTTGAGGAAATTATGCAGTCTACCCACATAGTTGCAGCCAACATCATAGCACGACTATAAAGTTACATATCAGTGGAAAACTGGAAACTTTCCTTAACGAACGCGAACTTTGTCGGCGCACTTAGGTTTTTGCATAATTCATAAGCAATTAATGTCGAAAACTAAAAAATGAGTAACTAGTTTCATAGAAAATGAGCCTTTTAAATCTGTTCGTTAAAATGTTGGCAGTTGGGATGGTATTAAGGGCTTTTGTGCCTCTCATCGGTGACCTTTTTAAATATTTTATCGTCTCAAAAAGACGTGCATATTAAAAGCTACGAAGACACAGAAAGGTGTACCATGTAATAGAGGCGAACCAGAGGCTTCACCCATAACAATAATGTCATTAATCGTCTCGGGGTCGGCTTCCAGTCTAATCAGATGCAGCTGTATACCAGTATTTAACTTGGAGCGACTGCCTATCTAACCTCCAGGACCCAGTTAGTACTGGGTGATACGATACCCCTTGGAAAGACTGGTTGTCAGACTTTCGGGCTACTACTTGTAACGACAGTCAAAGATCAACAAATGGCAGCCGGGACCAACGGTTTAACGTGCTTTCCGAGGCACGGAGGAAACTCGGTATGTAATGAGTGGTCAAGCCCGCCACACTATTCCCAAACCACTGTAACTCCTGAAAACCAGAGTGGCCACGCATCCACAGACCAAGCTAGGCTAGCACGGCTTAACCTGAAGATTGATCTGAACGGCTGTTATTTAGACACGAGCTCCTCATTCATGGCAATAATGTCATTAAACGGGCAATAAACGTTACTACTGAGAATTTTCTGATGGAAAAACCCAAAAACACCGGACCCCCGAACCCTGATAAGTAGGTGATAATAGAATAACAGTAACCAGATAGCTTGTTGGATAAAGTTTTGTCAAAAAAGTACACTCATGCTTTTAATACTGTATAGAAGAAGGGAGAATGGAAATAAAAAGACATGTTGCGCCGAATCCAAGTGATATGGGACAAGGGCAGGAAGATGTTGAGTGATGGAACTCATCTCAATGTTTTTTTTCTTTTTCAATAACGCAAAGGCGATTGTTGAGCATTGAGTGCGAACTTAAGCCCGTCCGTCCACAACGCTACTAAAAGTAACATGTACGGGTCGCCATTGAAAATACTACCCATAACATAATATCACATTCTAAAAGGTTAGGCAGAGGTGTACTTAATAGTACACCCATTTCGCTAGTTATGTTTACATCTCATATAATAGGGGGCGAGCCTATTGCCATCAAGCGGGCACAAATGCAGACTCCGTGGCTACTACTGAGTAATTCCTGACGGAAAAACTCAAGAACACTTAGCCCGACCCAGGAATCGAACCCCGGACCCCCTGTTCTCTAGTCGCGCTTGAGACCACTTGACCAACAGTGCTGTGGTTTTCTGGCTATTCATTGGTGATTTGAGTTTATAACACGTTAATATTGAGAAGCGTCGCTGACGATATGAGTGAGTTCGGGTTTAGTGTAATTAGGTCAATCCATTAGGAATTTCTCAGAAGGATCCCGGAGCTTGGATTCGTGTCCGGTTAAGGGTAAAAGGATCGACCCCTGTACAGGTAACTAAAACATACCTGCGGTGTGCACAGGGATACTTCTGCTAGCCCGCTCGGGAAACATACGCGTGATGTTATTTAATCAAAAACTAAATATTTGGGCTGTGGTATATTCCAATGTTTACATATACAGGGTGTAAACGGAACTTCACGAAGCCGTCAACCAAGCATTCTGTACATCAAACTTAGTAACTTGACGCAAAAATTATTGCTGGGAAACGACTTTGTTTTTTGGGGTGAAAAATCACGTTTTACGGTAGGACTCAATATGCACTCAAAACATTGTCCTGATGGATGGATTGAATAGTACGGTGGTCGTGGAGGTGTTTAAAGTAAAAGTCTTACATTAAAACATATATTTTAAAAAAAAAACTTGTGTAAAAGTTGGAACTTTGACCCCCAATATCTCCGTCATCATCATCATCATTTCAGCCGAAAGACGTCCACTGCTGGACACAGGCCTCCCCCAAGTGTCGCCACATTAACCGGTCCCGTGCGACTCGCATCCAGCGGATCCCTGCAGCCTTCACCAGGTCATCGGTCCACCTAGTGGGAGGCCTTCCAACGCAGCGTCTTCCGGTTCGCGGTCGCCACTCCAGAACTTTTCGGCCCCATCGGCCATCCGTTCTGCGAGCAATGTGCCCTGCCCACTGCCACTTCAGTTTGGCTATTCTTCGGGCTACGTCGGTTACCTTGGTTCTCTTGCGGATGTCCTCATTTCTGATTTTATCACGCAAAGAAACTCCGAGCATAGCCCTCTCCATTGCCCTTTGGGTGACTTTAAGCCTTCTGATAAGGCCCATTGTGAGCGACCATGTTTCGGTCCCGTAAGTAATCACTGGCAACACACACTGGTCATAGACTTTCGTCTTGAGACACTGCAGTAAGTTGGACGAGAAGATACCACGCAACTTCCCGAACGCTGCCCAGCCGAGTCGGATTCGACGATTGACCTCTTTCTCGAAGGTAGACCTACCTAACTGGATCGTTTGTCCAAGGTAGACATAATCGTCTACAACTTCGAGTGTAGAGTCTCCAATCTTGATAGGAGTGGGTGTTACATGGGTGGGTGTTAATATCTCCGTAACTGGAAGGTTTCGGTATGGTCTAGAACAAAAAAATGATCGCAATGACGGTGTGCTCGTCTTCGTTAAGGGTATTGTTACACCCTTTATTAGGTGCTCAACTGATTTAATAACATAAGCATAACCAGCCGTGTAACGTCCCCACTGCTAGGACTCAGGCCTCCACTCGCCACGAGGGGTCAATGCAGGTCGGTGGATGTCACATGTGTTCCAATTACTGGTTCTAGGACATGCTCGTGTCTTACTGACGTTCTTCACCGTTTTGAAAGCATTAGTGATGGAATGGCGCTTCACTTTGAATAATGCGACGCGCCTCGGTTCGTACCCACGGCCGTTAGTCAAGGCCACTACCACTTACTTACTAGGTGTTGTTCATAATAATTCTTTGAAACCAATAAAACCAAAGTTTGCTTGTTTACAACACACTTTAATTCATCACATAATATAATGTAGTATAAACTAACGTATACCACCATAATTATCTGCACAATCCACAACAAACCTTCCCTTGCTTTTTTTAACTTTCTTAAACTTATATTTTTTTCCTTTTTTAATTGATTTTGAGCATACTGGTTTTTCTTCTTCAATTTCTTCTTCACTTGAAACTTGTGCTGGTATGTCTTCTGCTGCTTTTCTATTTATAGAAAAATAATACAAATCGTTCCTCGCCTCGGTACCCGTATATCCAGAAAGGATCAGTCGTGAGGATTTTTTGCTTTGTACAAGTTGCCGTGTCGCACGACGGAGTCTGTATTTATATCTTTTGCAACTTTCACAAATATTGAATTTGTTCAAGACACGCTTTAAAAAGTTCTTCTGAAATCGGTTAAACATTGTTTGAATGTTTTACAAGCTCGTTTATAACACGGTGTGTTTTGCTTCACGATTAGTTATAGGTGGCATATTACCACTAATATCTGATTATTCTACTACATATCAAATCTTTTATCTTAGATAAAATCAGGACTAATAATTTTGACGGATTTTGACCTCTAAAAAATCTCTCGCTTTCTTTCAAAGATGACAGACAGCTGTCATAAGTACTGGCTTTGGTTTTTTCTGACAGAATGAGGGTACGGAACAGTTCATATTCGGTCGTCTCAGTTGCTTTAAAAAGATCTGTTGTATTTGTCCCAAATAGGTTGAAAAAATAGAAAGAGTTGGAAACTCTATTGTATTGTATAACGGGCTGGTGTCCGCAACTCCACGTCCAAAGCTAGCAATCTTGTGTACGGGTGGGAAATTTATTCGATCCACCCCAACTCCCCGGGAATGCCAGCAGTGCCTTGTTTGACGATCTCGCGGAGAGTACCTGGGTTACCGAAGTACTTTGCCCTGTGTGGTGAAATCTCTGGGCAGTGCAGAAGCATGTGGGCTGCTGTCTCGTCTTCTTCCATGCAGGCTCGGCACAGGTGGCTTTCTATGACTCCGATGACAAAGAGGTGTTTATTAAAAGAGCCGTGTCCAGTGATGGCGGCTGTAACTGTGCGCAGCTGTAATTTGGTCAGCCGAAGCGCCAGTTTGGTGAAGCTGCCGAAAAATCTATGTAAAATATTGAATTACTGAAAGCACCAGTTGCTTTTGTAAAACTGATGACCCTACAATAAAACATGGAATGGCGGCTAGTACTCGGAACTGGAGTGCATGTATGAAATGTATGAACGTTCAAGAGGCCAAAGGAATACATATTTGAGGATCGTAACAGGAGGCGTTCTGTAATTTTTACCAACCTACTTAAGAACAAGAATTTGTGTGGTACACTACCACTAAAAAACCCGACTACTGAAAAAATACGCTCAAATA
This sequence comes from Noctua fimbriata, assembly GCA_905163415.1. Classification (NCBI taxonomy): domain Eukaryota; kingdom Metazoa; phylum Arthropoda; class Insecta; order Lepidoptera; family Noctuidae; genus Noctua; species Noctua fimbriata. The sequence goes on from LR990923.1 coordinate 2,740,675, forward strand.
AAACTCCTCCTATTGTTGAAGTCGGTTAAATTGTAGCCTATTTTACCCGGGCTATAATAACGAATCGATTGACACCTTATTCATCAAAATCGGATGAATAGTTTAGGCGCTACGGAGGAACATACGTAAATACAAACATACGTACATAGACGGCTAAAATCGTAACCCTTCCTTTTGGCTTCGCCGTAGTCGGCTAAAAATTCGTTTTTACACCAATATAAACTATATTGGTGTAAAAAATCCAAGCATACGAAGAAACGCCAGTAACAGAAGTGGAATCTAAAAGCAAAAATAAAACTAGCATTATTTCCCAATAAGTCCCACGTACGTAGTTTTGTATTTCGTTAAGCTGCGAGTACCCTCGAGTACCTCTAAGTACCTACAAAGAGCGTACGGGTACCAGCGGACATACTATTTTAAGCATCAGAGATCTGCGTTGGTGTTGTTGTATGGTGTTTTTGACTAGTATAGGATAAGGATACCATGATCCTTTTTTTTTCCGATGGTAAATCATCAATGCGCATAAATAGCGGCATCGCTATTAAAAGTTCTTGGAGCTTATTGTAGGTCTGATAAAATGGATATCCCCTAGACCCCCCTTGAATTACTTTAATACCCCTATATAAATTATATAAAGGTACAAAGAAAAGGGTGTAAAGTTCTTTATCCCACATAGAAAAGGGAGAATCCTATAACTAGACGGGTATTATGTCTGGTAGGCTACTGCCTTTTTCTTTTTTTTTCGGATGGGAAATCATCAAATGACCGACCCCCCTCCCCGCTCTCTCTCGCTACTGACTAAAACCCATCCATGTTCCTTCTTTGCCCTTTGTGTTCCAGGGCCGCGGTATCTCTTTCGAACAGTCCCGCAGCCCTGGCAGGCATCGGCCCGTGCGGACCCCTACGTGGTTGCTGACATCTCTTTGAGGCGCGCGTGGAACACGAACGCGGCGTTGACACGGCCTGTCGTCATAAGACGGCCGGACGGCGAGCTAGCCCATAACTCGCCGTCCACAGGCCCGCGCCTACGGTGGCCGGGGGCCACCACGTGACCCCCGACGCCCAGGGCGTCTCCCGCGGCAGCTGGGACGTGAGGCACTTTCCCTCTCACGTCCCGCCACCTCCTTCACTAGCATGACTGCTTCGCAGAAGGAGGTGACGGCTTTCATTCCCTCTCGCTCCGGACCATGGCTTGAACCAGGGCCGGGCGCGAGAGATCGCCGCCGCCAATCGCCTCTACGAGGACACGGCGCTGCTCCGCCCAAGCGGGGCAGACCTCCACAGTGTGCTGCACCGTGTCGCCCGCCCGATTCGGTGCAGGAACCTCCCGAAACAACTGTGTCCGGTGAGGACCTGCGTCAGGCGGAAGGTGAGGGCACCGTGGCGCCTTTCTAGCCACTCCTCAAAGAGGGGACTTATCGCCACTATGGTGGCATGCCCTATATCATGATCTTTGGACTATATTACCTCTGTTCCTACATGACAGGGAGGAGATAAATTTAGTTATGAGAGCATTGGCGATCAAATATGTAACGAAAAGCAACACGTCTACCTAGCTTTTGATCCACGACCTGCGACCATTTATATATTAAACACCTGTAACTTATAAGTCGAGGCCGAAACTGCGTTTTTTGTGAAATTGTGATAACCTTTGTGTGGAACTTAGCTTTCAGTTGCTGAAAATTAGCCTCGGTGACTGCCTCGTTGGTCTAGTGATCGCAAGCGTGACTGATGAACGTGAGGCCCTGAGTTCGATTCCCATGTCTAGGAAATTTTCAGTAGCAGCCACGGAGTGTGGATTTTCCCAGTTGATGGCAATAGGCTCGCTTAAAATAAAACAGGCTTAAATATAACTGGCGAAATGTGGGTGTACTATTGGGTACACCTCAGCCTAACTCTTTGGGGATTACAGGCATGATATTATGTTATAAAAGTGGCTACTCGCCTGCCACAGCCCTAAGAATTTCATGTGCATTTACTGCACTATTATTTACCCCGTCAGCTACTCCCAAGTTAGAATTTAACTTCCTTATGTACAATGGGTATACGCAATTGTATTGTTTTGTGCAAAGCCTAGCAGAATGTGAATATCTTGAACGAATGTACTGTGTTCCGTTATTAATGAGTTAGCATAACTGTTGAGTGCATTGCTTGGTTGGATTTGAGTACAATGTACCTAATGAACTATTTGTGTTTGGTGTGGGGTGAAAAGTTTTGGTATTGATTGTCGTTACGTGTGAAGGGAAGTAGGAAACACTAATAGTTATTCTTCTTAACTTATACTATAAAATACGGGATACCTTCCGTGATTGTTCGTTATTTTGATCTCCCGATATTTCAACGGTGTTACAAGCGCCATGATCGCGGGTTGGCGCTTGAAACAGCATGACGGAGATAAATTTAGTTTTAAACCGTGAAAGCTTATTTTAAAACAGAATATTCTACTTCATGAGGGATCTCATAGTTATTTTACCTCTAAAAGCAGCGATTAAACAACAAAACAACCTGATTAAAGATTGAAGAACAAAGATATTAACAAGCGTATCACAGAGAGCAACCAAAAGCTTAGAGAAAATTAGGATCACTGTGTTTTCGACAGTGATGTGGAATCAGAGGACAAGTAACTGTGGCAGGATTGTAGACTAATGTCGAATACTACTAAGGATCAATTTAACTAATCAAACTGAAAATGACCAGAACCCTTAAGCTCGGAGTTCACCAAAGCGACGACGAGCGGAGATGTGCTAAGCGGAGACAAAAGATGTGTAAAAGCTATAGTGTATCCACCGAAGCTGTGTGGAAATGAGCAAAGCGGAGAGGAGAGGATATGTGTAAAGCAGTACGCCGCTCACCACACGCCTGTCATAGCACACCGATCACTGCACGCCGCACACACCACACCGCTCACCACACATCTCTTCTAGTCTCCGCTGGCCTAAACAATTGCAAGACATCTCCTCTCCTGTCTGATCAACCGTTTTGACTGAAGCGAAGGTTTAAAACACATCTGTCTTCTGGTCTCATCACCGTTTCGGTGGAGTCTGGCCCTTGTACTGTGTTCAAGATACAGCTATTGTAATAGTTTCAATATTCTGTACATTTTACACAATGTTGTTATTTAATTCTAAGAGTCAAACAAAACATGTAATTTATTTCCAATTATTTAATTTCACGACGTTACAATACACTTACATTAACAAAACAACTGACAATTACACACAGACAGGACATGGACAATATGGACATTGGACAAAACGATACACGAACACAAAATACATTATATTAAATTATGGAACACAATTTTTGTTAATTAATATAAAATACACACAAAAACGTTAACATGGACTTAACCGACATACTTAGTTAAACTTATGAGTACCATTGTTAAACGAAAGATTTGTTACGATAAAGTGACATAGAAGTTGCCTTTAAACTAGAGTTAAGTAATTGCAGGTTTAGATGTGGTAACAGTACGTGGTCATGTAAAAATATATGAGTTTTAATACTAAAATGATCGGTGAAATTATGAAAATATTCATGATTTCACAAAAATAATCTGTAAGGTGAATTCACTTTCTATGCACATACAGAATCCGTTCGAAATTGTTACAAAATAACTGAAGTTACCTTGGAATTATAGCCCAAAATTATTGATCTACCAAAAGCCTTCGCCTTAACCTATATAGGCCAAATTACAACAGTCCTTAATATCTTTCAAAAAACCTGGTCACTATAACATCACCATTAAACCTTGACCCCTACGCTTCCTCGTTGCACAGTTCATTGAACTCTAACAGGTCAGTCCCAGGTCTCGCGAAGCTGAAGTAAAGGAAGTTCTTGGAGACTCTAAACGAAAGCAACTTCAAGCTGGGAGTAACGCGAACTGACGCCAGTTTTATCGTGTCCTGGTTTGGGTAGCCTGAGGTCGGGGTTACTGGATCTTGGCATTTATTGAGCCTGTAGGGGTTGCTTCTGAAACTGGAAAAAAAGTAAGTATGAGTAATTTGTTTTCCTTCACCGAAGCTAGCGATAATTATACAATAGGCACATGAATCCGAAAAATCACAGGTACGTGCGTTGGGTTCGAACTCATGGCCTATGACTTGGCAGTCCGACGGTCACACTACTAGGCTATCACTGCTGATGACTCTTCGATGATATGGCTTTTGATAAAGAGGATAAATTTCTTGTCTGAGAGATGTGACTTCCACCTAAACCCGCACTGGGCCTGCGTGGTGGACCACTCCCTCTCTTACAGACTAAGCATGTGTCGATTATACGATTTATAGCATAACCAACTACATCGTCTAAGCTATGACAGACAAATACACACACAAACGTTGAAGACACTTAATCAAATAGTAAATCTGAAAACCTCCATGAAAATCGGAACAACGGGTCATCCTCATCTGCCTAGCCTTTTACCAACTATACTGGAGTCGGCTTCCACTCGGACCTGAGCTGCAGCTGAATACCAGTATTTTACATGGAGCGACTGCCTATCTGACTTCTACAACCCAGTTAGTACTTGGTAACACGATACCCTTAACATAAAATCGTAGCAACAGGTGACCGCCAATTAAGCCAAAAATATTACCAAAAAAGTCATATAAAATAAAATAACCTACCAAAAACTATGTAATTGAATATTAAATCACTGAATATACATTCAATAACTAAGTTTCGCTTACCAAGTACTGTATATTCTTTTTAGGGCACCATAAATTTTGTTATTCATATTGATATTTTGGACAGGGTGATTGGAAAATTAAACGTCAAATAAAATCTTTCATTTTTGGCCGAATGGAATTTAGAATGTTGTCATTGTGTATGCATATATATGGCAAGGAAGCGTGTAGGTGTCATTAGCGCATTATTGTCTATTGACATGTAAAAAAGTTCGAATCCCAAGTGTACCTTGATTTATTGATTAAAAATAAGAATACGTTTTTAGCACTGCGGGGCCTTACTTAGGTATAAACGAAAGTGCTATATTTTATTTGTGACTAGCTTTTCCCGGGGCTTTATTCTGTCGAAGTTGGAAATTATTATAGAAATTTATTACGTAGAAGAGAAGCGTGTCTCTTAACCCTGGTCCTAAACCTGCTCAGGTGGAGATTCATTAATGACTCTGCCCTGGAGTGTAAAAGTGGTGTTGTTCCACAAACGATAGGGTACTTAATATCGTGTCCTGCTGTTTGTTCACTAAAGGAACTGATGAAAGCTACTGAAAGATCAATCTCGTGGCTCAGTTCTAGGACACGCAAAGATGAAGACCCCGGTCCTTATCTGTGTGCCAAATTTCTCTAAATTTTTTTTTTAGGAAGATCAACTAATCTTTGCACTTTTACATGATTTTTATATGAAATTTGAAATTTTACAACTTTAAGTTCATTTTATGATGTCTTGCTTCCTTAGGAAATTGTAACGTGCAACTTTTGAGGACTTATTAACATCTCATAATAAACCTTAGCACTTCAGTTTAAGTAACGCTTGCCGCACCAGACTATTGGTCATCACGACCCGCGCGAGAGTGTTAGCATTTAAAATCTACCGAACAAATGCGGAATTCGTTTTTACGTATTGATTTAGGCATGTACGTACGTGCGTGACATTGGACGTGCGCGTCGTATGAGTGGCCCTAGGTAGCTGAGGCACGTTTTTTGAATGGCAGTGCAGGGCTCCGTCTAACATAGTTTTTAGTGACCACTACTCTTCCTTAGATAAATTAGATACAGAGTGATAGTTCAAATTTCGTTCAAAGTTGAAGACACCGCATGACGAATGTGTGCATAAGTGCATAGTGTAAATTACGTTCGCCGACACGCATAAAGGGTGTAAATAGACCCTTAATGAAGCCGAAAGGCAATTGTTCTCCCCGTCTTTGCGATCATTTTTTTGTTCTACACTATACCTGGGAACCTTCTAGTTACGGAGATATTGGGGGTCAAATTACCAACTTTTTCACAAGTTTTTTTAAAATACATGTTTTTAATGTAAGATTTTTACTTTAAACATCTCCACGACCCCCGTACTATTCAATCCATCCATCAGCACAATGCTTTGAGTGCGTTCCATCGAGTCCTGCCGTAAAACGTGATTTTTCACCCCAAAAAAAAAGTCGTTTCCCAGCAATATTTTTTGCGTAAAGTTACTTAGTTTGATGTACAGAATGCTTGGTTGACGGCTTCGTGAAGGGTCTGTTTACACCCTGTATAAGCTCACAAGCCACGAGAGTCGTACGTAGCCTTAAAAGGTTAACTTGAAACTACTTCGCTTTGCGTGTGACTGCTACGGTTCTAAGCCCTTCATGTACTCGTACATCTTGTTTGGTTCGCATCGACGATGCCACCTATAGACGAGTGTGAGACGTGATGGCAAATGAGGATGCTAACTTTACGACCAATATCATATTTTTTTTATGCGACAAGCCCGCCACACTGTTCCCAAACCACTGCCACTCCTGAGAGCCAGAATCAACAGTGGCAGCAACCAGAAAAGCGGTCAGACAATGAAGCTCGACAAAGTCCCAGGGAAACAATTTAAAAAATGTAATTAATCAGAAAAGAATAGCGGAGGAGTAGGAACAACATAATTTCCACTTCCCTCCACATCAGCAAGAGACAGAACAAAACAAGGCCAATAGGCACAAAGGGCATTTACCACTAAGCCCAGTTGCCTAGCACCACGGATAAATATTAATAGATCCTAAGTTGCAAGTTGACTTTAATAATACGAGCAGGTATGGCAAAAACGCTTGAACGCACGGTTACGGTACGACCAATGTCAGTGCTGTATCAGCATAATATTGTTAACAAGTGCGGGTGTGAGCATATGACGTCATAAAAGTTCGTCTTTGCAGAGGCGTCTGTACCTGTACGACAGTCTCTTTCCAAAGTTCAATGCGTCATATTTACTGCCACGTTTACCTCAGATTTGCAAAAAACTTTTTAAGTGGTTAGATGGAAAGTTGTCCGGTCTTACACGGCGCTCGCCCGGATTTTTCTTGCCTATAATTCATCCCTCTCAGTGGCAAGTTTAAACTCACCTTAATGCTGTTTTATTGTTGAGATTTTAGCGTCCAGACGTTTGTTTATTGCATGCAATTGATTATGTCCTTTTTGTTCAATTTACTGTGGTAAATAAAAATTGCCACGAGATATTTTTACCACGAAAATTATGGTGCTGTTTCTTTTTTTTTTTGCTTCTATGTTGTTTTGCTACTACCAGCCTGACAATTACCTTGTTGGTGATGCACTATTGCTGATTATGAGGTCCTAGGTTTGATTCCCGAGTCGGGCAAAGTGTTATTGGGTTTTCTAGAGTTTGTCTTTGGGCCTGGTTGATGGCAAAAGCCTCTATTACTTGGGACTTAAATATAACTTGCAAAATGTGGGTGTGCTAGGTAGGTACACCTCAACATGAACATCACGAGTTTACTCCCGAATGTAACAGGCAACTATAGTAATAAGATACTTGCTATGGGATTATTATTGAACAGTTTTAAGGTAACAAAACATCTAGTCTTATGTAATATGGGATATTGGACGGAAGGTATACTCACGGATCAATAGGATTTCTGCTCCGCTGGGTTACGGATTTGATACCCGGCCGCAACAAAAGTTACAAAGAAACCGGTCCCCGGAACGACTGTTTTTGATCTTTCCGGTTGTTTAGCGATACAGAGGAAAATCTTTGGGGTCTGTTTTTTAGTGAAAGAGCCCGTTTATTTAAGATTTTGTTCACAGAAGAGAACAGATTAATCTAAAACTTATTTATTTCTATATACAGGGTGTAAACGGACCCTTCACAAAGCCGTCAACCAAGCATTCTGTACATCAAACTAAATAGCTTGACGCAAAAAAAATTGATAGGTAACGACATTTTTTTGGGGTGAAAAATCACTTTTTACGGTAGGACTCGATGTAACGCACTCAGAACATAGTGCTGATGGATGGATTGAATAGTACGGGGTCGTGGAGGTGTTTAAAGTAAAAATCTGAGTTTAAAAACAGGTATTTAAAAAAAAAAAACTTGTAAAAACTTGGAACTTTGTTCCAAGTTCCAGGTTCCCAGGCATGGTCTAGAATAAAAGAAATATCGCAATGACGGGGAAAACAAGTGCCTTTTGGCTACGTTAAGGGTTTTTTTACACCCTTTATGCAACATTTAGGAAAAGGCTAGGCAGATGATGATGATATGCAACATTTGCTTACTGTACTTACAGTTACCCACCACGTAAAGTTAGCTAAACTATGACATACACAAATACACTTACAAAAACACATGTAGTTCCAGAACCTGCCATAGTGACTGTTCAGGTGGTGGTGTTGCATTGAAACAGCGCCTAGAGTTCGTTTGATGCACCTCGCGTAGTCAGCTTCGCTACCATTTCTAGCTAGTATACAGGGTGTAAAATAATAAATGGAAGACTTCTCGTCTCAGACCATGAAACTGAATAATTTTTATTCCATGACTTTTGGAAATTCATAACTTTTTTTTTAGTTAGTATAGTAATACACGTTGATCAGCTGATAGCGTCAGTTCCTATAGAAAGTTAAATTTGTTTTTTGTGAGTTTCTAGAACTCATACAACAAAAGTTGTTCAGTTTCATGGTCCGAGAGACCACACGCGAGGTCTTATGTTTATTATGTTCCACCTTGTATAACCACAGCCATTCATAAGCAATCTAGGTTTTGATCACTATACATTTGAGGATTTATCCATAAACACAGTTCAAAGTTGGGAGGTGTTCAAACGTCAAAAAATGGACAAAGAAACAGTCCCTAATCATTATTAAACTTTAAGCTGCTTTTATGAATGCCTTGTGTAATGTATCTGTGTCAGGAGATACAAATAAATAAATTGAAGTGTCTCTTTGTAATTTTTTTTTTTTACTTTTGGTTGTAGATAGCTGATGTTATGAGGAATAATTTGGGTTACTCTTATTTTAGAAAAAAAATAGGGTTCCGTGCAAAAACAAAAACTCTTGAAATTGTTAACAAAATTCAATTCAATTTAGCTTTATTTATCGCTTACATTCAGATTGTATCTAATATCTAATATGGTGACCATTAAATAAATAAATATGTGGTACATTTATTTATTTATTTGTTAGTGTAGGCTTAAGATAAGATTAGTATAGTTAGGTGTAAGGGTCGCCTTTTGTGGTGAAAGCCTCCTCCAAACTGTTCCAGCTGACTCTGTCTTCTGCCACTCTGAGCCACAAGTTTCCAGCTCTTTGTACGATGTCTTCACTCCATCTTTTAAATGGTCTACCCTTCCTTCTTTTTTTTGCTCATTGGATACCAATTTGTAATAATTTGTGACCATCTTACATCCGTAACTCTCTGTATATGGCCTGACAATTTCCATTTCAGTGTTTTCACCTGTTTGATTCAATTCAAAAGGGATGTAATATTTTTTTCACGCGGATGAAGGTTGCGGGCAACAGCTAATTTGAAATATAATTTAAAAATTTCACGTTCTAAACATGCCGAAGCAATTCTTTCAATCACGTGTATAACCCGTTTACGAGTGAAACTGAAGCAGATCAGGCAATAAAACAAAATGGCGGAGCTCCTACTTATCATTTCCCGCCAGTTGGATTATGGATCTATCGTAATATTTACTTTACGACTCAAGTAGTAAAAGTTATGACATTAATAATATAATTAACTTATGTTAGTACTACAGTCATAATTTTAAGTCCCATAAAAGGTGTAGCAGGAGTTTCCTTTTAAGTATTTTGAGTTAGATCGTAAAGATTTTTGTCACAGATTTTATTCATGCTACTTATGATGGAATATATTCTAGTTAAAATTAGGATATTATGAAACGGTCATAATTTTTGTCTAGGTAATTAGTAGATACGGACACAGCAATACATCACGCTGGTTATTCAAACGGTTACTCAAAGTTATACCAATAGAACCTCCACATTCCACTAGCTATTTTGAAATCCTATGAAATAGGAGATGAGCCTATTGCCATCCACCGAACAAGCGGGCTACGGGCTGCCCCTTTAAAATTCCTGATGGAAAACCCCAATAACACGTTGCCCGACCTAAGAATCGCATATAGAATCTCATGCTCAGCAGTGGAACCTGTGAACCAATGAGGCAGGGCTTCATACATAAAATTACCTAACTCTCTTTATAGATAGTGTATACAGAGTAGAAGAGACACCGACGCACAAACGCACATATTCAGTACAATATTCTGATCGGGGTTTTTTTCATCGGTTAAAAAAAACAGCTACATAAATTGCACTTTTGTAAGGAACAGCATATTTAAAACATATTACCGATGAAAAAATCTATGTTAACCTGTTCTATGTCTAACCATTTGTGCGTCGTTGTCTTTTCCACCCTGTATAGATCAATGGTTACGCTAGTGTTTATTAGAAAAGAAACATCTTGCATTTCCAAACTTTCCTAAAAGCAAGATCTAAAATATCTTCAGAAACTTAGCTTTTAAACAACTTAAAATTCAAAAAGACGAGACAGAGAGAGTTTGAACTTCTTCTACTAATTTCTTAGGTAGAGTTAATAATAATTGTTCATTACTAACGAAATTCACTCCAACAGAAAATAAGGCTCGCGGAGTCGGCGCAATTTCTTACAATTAAACTTTTGAGTAATCCTTTGATGTGTTTCGTGAAAGACCAAAAACTAATTTTGGTACCGTGAAAATGCTTACATTTTTGCTATGAAATGCGGCCCCGAGTGGTGGAAATTACGACGAAGGGAGATAGAAATGTGTGCCTTTATTTCACGTCGTATTTAGAATAGAATTTTTGGCATGTAATTATAATTTACCTGGGGGTTTGGCTGTGCTGATAAAGAATGGGGAACTCGCTGTTTGACTTTATCGAGGTTACCACGAAATCGTATGAAAAGGTCATGTAGAAACGGGAGATATGAAATCTTTAAATCATGTCAGCCTGGGGTAGTACCTACTACAACACAGTATAGATAAATATCATTCGGCTTTAATCGGATGGTGACTTCCACTCTTAAAACATGCCAATGTTAGATGAACGCCCAGTGCATAAACAGGCATGGTGGCCAAAGCTCCTTTGCTCTAAAAATAACAACCGATTTATACCGGATAGTACAAAAAAATACTACAGCAACATAGTACAAAAAGTACTACAGCGCCATCTATGCCACAAAGGAAGAACTAACATCAAAATTCTGAATCGCTCTATTAAAGTTATCCGCGACTTAAGAGCTTATAGGAGAACCCCGACAACAACTGTCGGGCAGTAGCCCACCAGACACAACACCCATCTAGTTGGAGGATCCTCCCTTTTCTATGCGGGATGAAGAACTTTACACCCTGTTCTTTTTACCCCTATATAATTTAATCCATTTTATCGGACCTACAAAAAGCCCCAAGAACTTTTAATAGTGGCATGCATTTATAACTATTGATGAGTCCCCCTAACCGTTAAGTAAATGATAGTTGGAACTGTTCTAATCGCCCGATCGGCTGCCTGCTCGGTAAGCTTGTGCTTAAGCCTCTAATCCGCAGCGCGTTTTGCTGCTAGATGTATTAAGGCTGTAGCTACAGTAGTACAAGTTTAAGCGGTTTTGACACCCTACTGAGTATTTCATTTTAATTAAGCTAGCTATGTCGCGCGCCTTGGCCCGCGGAGTTCGGTCTTGCTCTACGGGGTGTAAGCTAACCTAACCCAGGTCTCCATTCAGGTGTCGCGAACATCATCCGCAGTTCTCGCTGCTCATCTACCAAGGCGACAGTAGGCTCACAGCGGTGTTTTTAGTGGGTGCAAGCCCCACATAACCAAACCGTCTTCCTGGACGGCGCGGTATACGTTAGGCATTTTTCATTGCTTAGAAAAAAAAGGTCTCCATCCAGGTGTCTATCCGTGTACTACATCCTAATCCGTTCAACCATTTAGGCCTGAAAGGTAATAGACAGACAGCAGTTATTTTTATATGTATTATATGAGGTGGTATGGATTTAATTCATTTGAATATCTGTTCTGTTCTGTTCTGTTAGGAATATGGTCAACCGATAATGGACACTTTCCTTAATGAGGTCGAATTATACTCGAATACGCTCAAATTAATTTCGACAATGTAAAGGGTGAAATATACTTTTATACATTCTACACATACATGTGTATTCTTATGCGATGTGTCAAAATGTAAATGTCTGTTGTTAAATTCTGCCGAATCATCAAAGAGCAATTTTTTTTGTTTCGTAAGTAACTGATATTTTATTCATCAAATAACTTACAAAAGTAACCGTACACGGTTTACTTCACACTTCATTGGTTTACGACGGTACGGTTGGCGCAGTGGCGGAGCGATTGGCTGCTGCGTTGCATGTCGCGGGTTCGATTCCCGGACGGATAGTTGTTCCGAATCTGGTGATTTATGTATGTGAGTTTTAATGTTTGTAAACGCTGGGTGCATTTAGCATAATCAGCCTATAATGTTCCCACTGCTGGGACACACGGCCTCCTCTCTATGAGGGAATGGGCTATAAAACCACCACGCGGGCCCAGTGCGTGTTGGTAGATGTCACATGTGTTAAAATTTTAGGTTCTAGGAAATGCCGTTTTCATCACGATGTTTTCCTTCATCATTTTTGAGAGCACTCGTGATGAAATAAATTACACAAATTAATGTGCCTGCCTAGGTTCGAACCCACGACTTACGAACAGTAAGTGTGCCACCGCTGCCCTCGGGTGTCTTTACAAATACTTTAACTCACATACATAAACCACGACGATACAGGAAATTCCTAGAGCGGGGAAAGGTTTTTTTTAAAAAAATGTAAAAAAACTTTCAGCATAAGAATACCTGGTAAGTAACCCACTATTGATAGTGTACTTCAGAAGATACTTATCGTTCAGTGATGGTGTCCCCCAGACACCTATTTCCTATAAGGAAAACTTCTGGCAAGAGAATTTCTTTAAGCTTACGGCAGCAGATAAAAGTACATATATGTATACCTGTTAGGTGGAATATGTGCACATATTAACATTATAAATAGAAATCACTCCTTCCAGAGAAAATTATGTGTAATTCTATGTACCTAGTTCTATGTGAACGTTCTTATATGCTCTCAAAGCATACCTGTATCGGTAATTAGGTAAACTATTTGGCTAAACATTGACTAACAAACAGGCCTATGAAATTCTGAAATGTATCGAAATAATACTGCTAAACGTATTTACTTTGGAAGCATTTGGAATTTCGGATGAATTTATGTGTTTAACAGCTAATGTTAAATAGTAATAAATTCACTGGTTAGAATGTATTTTACTGCGTCCTAATTAAGGCGATTGCTGCTCGATAACGTGTAGTCACTGGACACGCCTCCTTCATCTAAAAAATCTGTGAATGTTTTGTCTGTGTATGTCGGTTTTATGTTTGTTTTCTAGGACCTGGAAGTTCCCGTCATAAGTGCAGACTGATAAAATCCAACGTATAGACCTTAACTCTACAAAATAATTCACCAGTTTCAATCCAATCGCCATTCCCACCAGTGTATGTCGTCCCTAACTAAAGTACCACGCGAGTCTCCCAACGGACATCGGTCACGTGCCGAACTTTGTCTCTATTGAAATTCGGAATAATAGATCTCCTCGCCTTACTGGGGCCCTGGTACACTGCGGTCGTGATGTAACGTAGATGTAGGAGTGTTTGGCCAAGGAATTGTGTTTGACTTTGAAGCATTCAAGTTTTGGGAGCTGAAACCAAATGGTTTATGAATTCATGATACTAATACGTTTTAATTACATGCATAACACTTAATTATTGTTTGAATGTGGCACCGGAAACATGTAGTTCCCAGCATCACATAAAAGTTGAGGGCGATTTCTTCTTTTTCTTGGGTTTTGTTATCAATTATTAAAAAAAATATATATTTTAGGATTATGAATTTACATTATCCTCTTATCGCTAATAAATACAATTAATTTTTTTTTTGTTAAACGTAGTAATATTGGTTTTTCAAAGGAAATGTCCATTTTTGTATCTAAAGGAATTTATGAAACCTAAAACAAAAGACGGATTTATTCGACCTAGTTTCTACTCCCTAAAATTGAGTTTTCAATTGGCACCCACCAGGAATCTGAAATTACGGTTTTCGGACGCAGTTTTAACAGAATTTGCAATTAACGGTTTTAAGAAATTATGATGGACGTGCCAATGTACCTCCAAAATGAATTCACGGAAACTTTGCACGAATCCTCTTATTAATTCCTGGATTATTCGTGAACAAATATATTACAGATACGTTGAATGTTTACTGATTCATCATCGTATTGCTAGTGAAATTCTAGGTATTATTATTTTTTGGAACAAAGCTCGGCTACTCCATACTATTTTATTGAGAATTTCAATACAGCAGTTTTAATCATTTCAGTGTATCTGGGAATCATAGGTCGGTTCACAATATTGGTATTTCCAGTTATTGGTTTCGGAAAAAAAAAATTGAAATTGGGTGCAGTAGTTATTCAGTGTTGATATTTGAAAATTTTATTTGGTTCCAATCCGATTTTCCATTTTTTTTGCTCAATTCAAAATAACAGAACAAAATATCACACTTGTTTTCCCTGAAGGGTTAGGTACAGATGTACTTATAGTATTCCCACGTTATGTTAGAGTTCCACGTAATAGGGTTAGCCTGTTGCTATCAACAGGGCGCTGGTTTCGACCACTAGACATCGAGGCTGTCTCCAAAATCAAATGTTCAATATAAAGTATATTTTGTTTCTTTCATTTTATCACATTATTTCTACATTCTATCAGTAAATAATAATGAATACGGGAATATTAAAATAAATAAGATACTTCACAATCGGAAAATTCCAAATCACACAGACTTGCTACGTTAGCGTAGCCGGCGCGTAGCACCTCAAGCTACGGCGTAGCAAACTCGTAGACCCCTATCTACTGACAAATCTATCTAGAAATTGGTCAGTTACGGAGTACGTACTAAACAACTACTACTTTAAGCTCCAATAACTCGGCATCTGACCTCCGGAGCCACAATCTATCCGTTTACAATTCACATCCGCTCGTCGTAACAATGGATAGTTATATCAAACAATTATAATTGGAGGTCAGTGCGACGTTAGACGTCGGAGATTCAGTGCAGACGTACTAAAGATTAGTACAGTAAGATCAATTTAGGAAATCCAACCAAACACAAGCCTCGATGAAGTGAATAAGGTCATTGACAAAATTTAATCAAAGTGTAGATTTAGTGTGTTGGTCACCATAACACTCGGTCGATGCAATTTCGGACGCGACTTTCGACGGAGGCACTTGTGAGTGAGTACCTTCATATTGCGGTGATGCATGCTTTACTGAGCCAACTTATAGTTCTAAATATTTATATGTCGGCCTTTTAGATGTATGTTGACTGCTTCGTTGGTCTAGTGGTAGCAAGCATGGCTGCTGGTCCTGGGTTCGATTTCCGGGTCCGGCAAAGTGTTATTGGGTTTTTCCATCAGGAATTTCTCGGTAGCAGCAACGGAGTCTGGATCTGCGCCTAGTTAATTGGAATTTTCTCGCCCCTCTTTATAAGGGACTTTAACATAGCTGGCTAAATGTACTGCACTATTAGGTACACCTTTGCCAAATCCTTCGGGGATTACAGGCGTGTTGTTATGTACTTACTATAAAATCAAGATAACTTTTGTCAGTTGTTTTGTAAACATTGGATTCGTTTTGCTAAACAGCGACCTTCTGTTCTTCCTACTTACTGGCACGAGCACGCCGCGTAAATCTGTATTCAATTCTAGGTATTTGCTCTGGCTAATTGGAATGATTCCTTTATCTAAACTAGGTGGGTTTGCAGTTAGTACTTGCAGTTCAGTTATGCAGTAAAATGAAGAGGGTATACTTTGTTTTAACAGTTATTTTCGTGTTTTCTAAATAATTATGAAAGAAGCTTTGATTTCCACGTGAAAATTTAAGAAAACTTGTTATTGTTGGTTTTTTACAATGGAAATTAGAATAAATAAGGTTTAAACGGACCTTGCACGAAGCCGGCAACCAAGCATTCTGTACATCAAACTATGTTATTTTACGCAAAAAATATTGATAGGAAACGACTTTTCTTTTGGGTGAAAAATCATGTTTCTCAGCAGGGCTCATGAAAACGCATTCAAAACACTGTGTTGATAGATGCATTGAATAGTATGAGGATCATAACATGATCTTGGAACTTAGACCCCCAATCTCCGTATCTAGAAGGTTCCCTGGTATGGGCTAGAACAAAAAAAATATCCCAATGACGGGGAAAACAAGTACCTTTCGGCTTCGTTAAGGGTATTTTTACACCCATTATATTCGATCAAAATCTATTTTTGGTAGGCACCAATCCACAATGGGTCTACGTGGTATATTGCAGCCAACTCCCTCTAACAGAGAGGTCAGTGTCCCAGTGCTGAAACTGGCTCTCTACAGGTAGATTATGCTTCCGATATCGTTGAAAAAAAAGAGTAACCATGGAACTCCATGGTTATCCTTTTTTTTTTCAGAGAACTTCTTGCCGGTTCTTCTCCATAGGAAACGACTAACCCGAACCGTGCACATTTTTGTCGACGTTTTCTAAGTGCCCATCGAGGCCTATGTGAAATAAAATATTTTGATTTTGTTGAACAAGCTGATTATGCTTACTTATACTGTTCTCTTTTGTCCCAATACATGTAATAATAATAGGATTGTGGCTTCGGCTGATTGAATAATCCTAAATTTTTGGCATCGATCAAGCCGTCACGAAATAAAATCAAAACAAAACAACTGCAAAAAGGCCGCCATTTTCTTTGCAACAATAAGTAATGCTACCACAACTGTAAGTTCAATAAGACCCTCGCAACTGCAGGTAGATAAAAGCCTGCAATGTTCCAACGGAGAACCAGGATTAGCAATCCATTCCATCATAGTGCTAGGAGCCCCTTTGTATTTTATAGGTGCCTTAATATAATGTCGCAGCGATACCTCTTTGTAAAGTAAGCTTTGACTAACTAGATTGAAATATTTTATAGGTAGAAAGGTTTTTTATGAGTCAGATAGGGGATTTATAGCAATTACAATATTGTAGTTGAATATTGTGTTAAAGGAGGTGACTGCTGAGATGACGAGTAATGAAGTATGGAAGAAGGAGACATGCTGCGCTGACTCCAAATAAATTGGGATAAGGGAGGAGAATGATGATGATGAGTGTGATTTAAAAACTTTGTGGGCATAATCATTACTCAATTTGGCTTATGTACCGTAGTGCTTCTAAAATATGCTTAAAGAAAATGTCGTTAACGATTGTTGTAAGCTAAATAAGCCAACACAGCTTTTTCGAAATTCTGGGTTAAGATAATGTTTATAATATTAACAAACGTCATAAGTTCTGTAGTTTTACTTTTTTCTACAATAAATGACATTGAATAATTAATATTTTTTGAAAAAACATGTAACTACAACCTAACAGACGTAAATCCAAGCTATTGTACAGTTAAAACAAACATAATTGTTCACGATAAAGAATGATAAAAAATACTTAAAATTAACAAGATAAAGTCATCTTTCGTTCATCCTCTCCCAGAAACTCAAACATCCACAACATACATCATGTTCACCTCTTCAGTTCACTTTAAAATCAAGACTACTTAGGGCCTTGTAACCCCAGGTTCACACCCACTAACCCAGTTTAGAGTCCATTGGCAAGTCTCGCACGTACCTAGACAGGTTTATGGCATTACCACACCGTACATCCGTTCAACTTGGCATGGAATACATTAAAACAACTGCGCTTTTAAGTAAATTGTTTTTTTTTTCTTCTTGCCGTATCCGTGACTTATGTTTTGTCAAACCGGTACGTAACAAACGGCAAAGCTGCCGGGGACCTGAATTTTATTTTTCTATAGATATTAATGAGAAAATTTTCTTGGGAAAAATAACTTTGTATAGATATTTTACATAATAAGTAATTATATTTGCCATTGTGATGAAAGTATTGGCCAATCGACTACAGCCGATTGCCCAGGGTGCGCCGGACGTAACAGGGGGTCGGAGGGTACGTCGCTCGGGGAGGCTCCTTTCATGCACAAGTGCGTATGCGGCGTCCCCCCACAAACAATGGGCCACCTTCCATCTTGCACCGCATGTCCTATCACCTGCGCTCTTGATGATTATTTACTGCATCAGTGAGCGAGGTTCGCGTGGCTGAGTTTTAGGCTAAACATATTCAATTTTTTTGCCATCGATACGCAAGAAGATAATACGCAAAAAGTAATTGAAATTGAAGTGTGAACTGAAAAGTGTTATGTTTGTCAACGTAACGTATGATATATGCGTGCATTTTTTTTCTGTAACATAAAAATTATGGAATGGTTAATATATATTTCTTAAAACTTAATACCTCTCCAAATCTTCTTCTTCAACCTTTGACCAACCCATGCTGAATGTAGGTATCTTCCAAATCTCTCCACTATTGGCGGTTCCAACTCCAAATATCCAATATTAAATACTGAAACCAAAGACAGCCTCAGACCAAGTCGTATTCTATATCAGAGATAGCGAAAACGGAAAATAAAAGCGTATTTAATTGACGTAAACTACCACAAATTAATCTGACTGAAAATCTTTGGGTTCGTATGGGTGTTGAGAAGTAAGATAATACTATTTGTAACTTATGACCAATATTATTATCTTAATAGATTATAATATTGGTCGTAGTTGAAAATAGATAGTATTGGTTCTCCTTTATAAGAAATATTATATTAAGGGGGAAGTGTTAGGATAGCCCGCGAAAAAATGTTCTTATGTTTTTTGCAACTTTCAGGACTGTGTCAGGCTGTATGTTGAACAAACTATGATTCGCGGCCGTAACACGTACGTACTTACAGAATTATAATCATTAAAATCATCAATACAATCCCTTTAAGTTCATTTAATCCCATTGAATGACTATTATTTAAAAAGTCGCTTCCACCTTAAACCACAATTAGCTACATCCATTATCATATTAGAGCTTTACCGACAATAACAAGCGGATTATACTATCAAACGCATAAAGCTTATTGCCTTTTCCTAGAATTTGAACCAATTAGCTTTTCAATGGAAAGCTCAATCCCTAAATAGATACACAACAGTTTGTTTATTGAATTATTCAAACTAAGTATAATACAAATATTCAATAAAAGTTGGCTATGTTTCGTAATAACAATTCAATTGTGTATCGAAAAAACTAAATGTAAAAGATTGGGACCTAGTAAATTTTTAACAAGAGAAAAAACAGCAACCCTTTAGCAATTTCGTCTCGCACCAATGGACGTTTTCGAGCTGGTACTGCAAAAATATAGTGTACTCGTAGTAGATACTGTACAACTTTTGAAGTAACAAGTTGACTGTCGGTTTTCTAGTAGTCATCGTTATCAGCGACAAGACATTGATAAGACGTTGTATTCTCAATAATGTGGTTTTATAAATGAACTTAAGCAAAGCTTATTATGTAAATAATAAAGCATTTTTATTAATCCATTATTCAACCGCTATATTCATGACGCTTCAAATTTTCTTTAATCTTTTTTCTAACATCAAGCAGATAAAAAACACCAATATTTTTAGCTTATTCCTCTCAACAAAACGGGGCCAATGTATTGTAACATAACCATTATATCCTCAAGGCATTGTCAGAGCTAAACAAATGTATAACAATGTATAGCTATATGTATATGCGGCTATGTATAGGTGTCTATTGATCCTGCCATGGCATGGGTGTATAAGGGTGGCTCCGTTCTAAATTTGTGTAAATCAATGAATTGGTAGGTACCCCGTGTACCGCAGGGACGAATCTTGATACTTTGGGAGTTCGTAATAAAGGGTTTTGATACTTTGTTTGTAAAACATTGTTTTGTGTTGGTTTACAACGTAACTCATGAGTTTATCTTTGTAGGTTGTTTGTTGAAAGATGATCACGTGTTAAATTGTTGGGAAAATTTATCTGTCTATGGTTTAAGTATCAGTCTATAATTTGTTTCGACTGGTTTTAGAATAAGTTCTGTGGAGTAGAGCGCAGTTCATGTCACTCATAAATCAAAATCAAAATATTTTATTTCACATAGGCCTACTTATAAAACGTCGACAAAAAGGTGCACGGTTCGGGTTGGTCGTTTCCTATGGAGAAGAACCACCAAGAAACTCCATGGTTACTCTTTTGAAATCATTTGGTATTACAATATTGTCATGTTACAGCATTTGTACTTAAGTATGACAGCGTAGGCCCGACAAAAAGTCGTTGCTTACTACACAAAATATATAAAACAAGATAAAAAGTTAACAAGCAGTTTGGAATCTACAAAGCCTACACACATTCACAAACAATCGGCATACAAGTTTAATATTTCTTTCGACCGATAAGTTACCTATTTTTTTAGTAAAAGCTGTATTTTTCTGTCAACACCCATTTGTGCTTACCATATGGTTTGGGTCTGGTCTCTCCAAAATACTATAAAGTTTGAAAAATGCTTTAAACATAAATGGTAAAATGTGGGTGTATCTACTGTAAGCATA
Source organism: Noctua fimbriata (assembly GCA_905163415.1). NCBI lineage: Eukaryota > Metazoa > Arthropoda > Insecta > Lepidoptera > Noctuidae > Noctua > Noctua fimbriata. Next base: position 2,761,234 of record LR990923.1, read on the forward strand.
GGTACTAGGTACAGGTTCACTGACGGTCGACCAGTTTTCACCTTTATGCCCTGAGTAATAAGGTTGAAATTGTGGTAACTGAGCTCAGTGGTTCCTCTGCCTACCCCTCGGGGAAAACGGGTGTACCGTTATGTTAAAAAAAATCACCATTCATTTATCACACCCCAAAACATCTCACAAAATCGTCACACCACGTTGCTAAAAACAAGTTAGTCCTAAGACAAGCTTGACCGACATTCTTAATCATTCCGTCAAGTGCACCTTGGGCCTTATTCTGTCCCCTTCTCACGGTGACAGCGGCCCTCGGGGCATATCTGAAGATATCTGCGATATCTCGAGATGTGTTTACCTCTGTAGCCGGTTGAGTGAGCGATTCTGTTTTTGTTTCCCTCTTGAGTTGGCAATTTTGATTAAGTTATGTTTTGAATTATACTTGGTTGGGGAGTTGTTTCTTGGCGTATAAAGTGATGTGTACAATGTATGGAAAGTATTTCAAAATCGACATAGGAGCTCGTGGCTAAATAATAACAGCCGCTGGGATCGATCTTTAGGTTAAGCCGTGCTTGCCTAAGTTGGTCTGTGGATGGGTGACAACCCATTACATACTGAGTTTCCTCCGTGTCTCGGAGTGTACATTAAGCTGTTGGTCCCGGCTGTCATTTGTAGATTTGTGACAGTCGTTACAGGTAGTCAGTGGCCCAAAAATTGTGACAACCAGTCTTACCAAGGGGTATCGTATTACCCAGTACTAACTGGGTTGTGGAGGACAGATAGGCAGTCGCTCCATGTAAAACACTGGTATTCAGCTGCATCAGGTCCGACTGTAAGCCGACTCCAGTATAGTTGGTAAAACGCTAGGCAGATGAGGATGATGACCTGTTGTTCTGATTTTCAGGGAGGTTTTCAGATTTACTATTTGATTAAGTGTCTTCAACGTTTGCGTGTGTTTATTTGTCTGTCAAAGCTTAGACGATGTAGTTGGTTATGCTATAAATCGTATAATCGGCACAGGCTTACTCTGTAAGAGAGGGAGTGATCCAGCACGCAGGCCCAGTGCGGGTTTAGGTGGATGTCACATCTCTCAGACAAGGAATTGATCCTATTTATCGAAAGCCATATCATCGAAGAGTCATCAACAGTGATAGCCTAGTGGTGTGACCGTCAGACTGCCAAGTCATAGGCCATGAGTTCGAACCCAACGCACGTACCAGTTCCATGTAAAATACTGGTATTCAGCTGCATCCGGTTAGACTGAAATTCAATCTGAAGCTCGACCCGGGCATCCGCTCGGTTGTAAGGCTGCTTTTCCCTTCTGTAACAAAGAAATTACAGCTTCATTATTATAAATACCATACACGTGCCCGTACCTATTATAATAAAAATAACTACGTACAATACAGCTTTTAAATAAATACACGCAGTTCATGATTCCGTCCCTGGCAACAGTGACGAGCTAGACAGGAGGCGAGCGCGTGTATCGATCTGAACGATTGCATTATATTCGGTACAGCTATCTATGGTTGAACTATCAACTTGATTATTATGTTACTGTCAATAGCGTTTCCACGCTATAGTCATCATGATCATCACGCTGTAGTGTATCATTTTTATTTTATTTGACATGAGTTGCAATAGCTGAACTGGAAGTTTAAATAAACTCCGGAGCCAGGACGGCCGCAGCAAGGAAAACTTGCTCAGGTGGAGATTCATTGATGACTCTGCCCTGGAGTGTAAATGTGGTGCTGTTCTACAAACGATGGGGCATTTAATACCGTGTCCTGTTGCTTGTTCAATGTAGGAACTGATGGACGCTACTGAAGGCGCCAAACTCGTGACTCAGATCAGGGCCGACACAACTTAGGTAGCCATCGACACGCTATGAAGAAGTCTAAAATTATATCAATTACAAGTTCACGGCTTCTTTCAATGAACAATCATTGGAAGAAGCCGTGAATTACAAGTTCACGGCTTTTTCCAATAATTGTAGGCAGAAACCTAAACATGCCATCTGCTACGATGTTGACATATAATGTAATCTAAGTATATTAGCTACACGTTAAGGTGTCATTCATGTTATAAATTACTACGCAATGGAATTTGTTGCGGTTTCCACATCGTTTAAATAGTATGTTCCGAAAGGTTTATTTCTCAAATACAATTGAAAATGTGCTATACACATTATTACAATTAAAAATGACTAAATAACTTTACAAATTAACAATAAACTACAAAATGGCATTTAAAAACTATTTTTTAAAACGTTGTCAGCTGGTAATGTGTCCAAGCGTTACAATGTTGTAAGGCAACGCTTAGCCTCTGGTCACAGGTTACACTAAGCTATTGGAAACTTCTTTAAATGTATAAAGCTATTCATACAATGGTATAAAACTTACATCATTATCATACAGAAAAAATCATGTTTTGTCATCAAGTCGTAAAAACTGCGCGGGGCAAGTCGCTAGTGAATTAACAAATAAATAAATTTGAGTGATCCTTGGACATGCTGCTCCAACCTCAAGTAATGGAACAAAAGAGCAAAGATGATGAAATCTGAACGACCCTGCTATCGTCATTGGCTAATTCTTTGTGGTTAACAAAATCTCAAAAGGAATTCCACCTATTTCAACCCTGCATGTTCCGATAGGGTGGGTCTATCTATAGCCCCGAGCGACCTCATATCTATAGGCTTGCATTCCTGCCCTCAGATATTAATTTGCGATGTTAGAGCTATTCTGTGAATTTCGCCTTTGCAACGTATCTCCTGCGTTAAACTGAATTAGTTAATTAGTTTGATTGGATTTGGAATCGATTGTGAGATCGGTATTTTAATTTTTGTATTAGTAAGTGTGTGTTTTAATTTACGAACATAATATATGTAATTGTCTTTGTGTAGAAATTAGATGCTTCAACTATAGCACTACTCGATATTCATGGCGTTTTTTTTTTCCAGTAGTTCTGGTGTTCCGAATGCTGACTAAAAAACAGAGTCAATCCATAAGCTCTTTGTTTTTCAAATTCAGCGATTTCAATGGCTTTAATGTCCAGTTGAAGACATCAAAACACCACGATATAAAAAATTGCACATTACAAGCGCAGCAGGTATTTAATTTTCAATACAAAAAAGCAAGCTGCGGCCCCGCCTGTGAGCGATGTTTTGTTCAAAATTTACGAAAGTTATGTTCAAAGATTTCTGTAATGCGATGCGTTGCAACGCGGCCAGCCATAATTAGTGTATTTTACAGAATCAATGGATGCTGCGAAGAGTAACACGAGTAACTAATTACATTACGATTACAATAATGTCTCAGTAGAAAAATTGCTTGCGCATTACAAATTTTCTTTGGAAACAAATTGCTCAAATATGTCATGATAAGTTTTCGTTTTGCCATTAATTCGAGTCTTGCAATCGGTCCTTATCATTAGAAAGATGCGCTATTTTGTTCTTTCATTATTCCAGTTGTAATAATTTCCTTTTGAAACTTTGTTTATTATATGGGTATCATTAATTTGGATTAGAGGGGTGTTATATGGGGTCTCTAATAAATAATGATAATTTTTGGTAACTGTAGCTTAAATAAAGGTAACTTGATAATTAGTGGAAAAACTCTGAACGATATTGCTGTTGTCAAACGAATTATATAAAAGATTCATTGTAAAAGTATTGATAGGTAGAAGGTAGAAACGTCATTACTTTTTAATAGTCAGTCTGCCCTGGAGTGTAAATGTAGTGCTGTTCTACATGGATGGGCACTTTATATCGTTTCCTGCGTGTCCTGTTGTTTGTTCACTGCAGGAACTGATGGACGCTACCGAAAGCGTCAAACTAATAGCTCAGTTCTGGGCTGACATAATTTAGATTGCCATCGACACGTTAAGAAAAAGAATAGTCAGTGTGAAAATTAAAGGAAGTTTTATTTTATGCTTTTATACTCTAACACAATTGGTATTTATAACATCCCAAAAACAATAGTGTTCTTTTAACCAAAATTATAAAGTCAATTGAATAAACTCAGTAAATAAAAATATTTATTATGTATTTACAATATGGCCACCATATCAGATCATACGAAACAATAGTGAGACTAAATTAAATAACAGTGAAATAGGAAAATAGGTCTTTCATTATCTAACTATTATCTTGTCTAGAATTAGTAAATAGGTTTCCGATAATCTATTCGATTTTGTTCGAAAAGCGATCATCAATTACTAACTTAAATTGTAGATATTTTTTTTACTTACAGCTTTTTACCTATGTTTGTATTGGCAGTGTACAAGTATTACAACAGAATCATTTTGACTGTATTACCGCAATGGTCACGTCCACCTACTACTTACCTATGCCTGTGTTAACACCAATACTTTCTAAAGTAGAAAGGAGCCAATGATTTCATAGTACGTGTGCACCGAACTCCGTACGTGTACTCTGTTACCACGTGTACGCCCTAATGTGAAAACAAAACCACTGTCTCTCAGTATAAAAAAATAACATAAAACAAACAGATGCAAAAACAAATCAAATATTGCATGAAATCTGTTCAAAAACAAGGCATCATTGACAAATACTTTAACGCGCAAACCAACACAACGCAAACCAGAGACAATGCGCATGTATTTATTATTCGTCCGCCTGGCGAAGGAAACGTTCGATTCAACCAGGGTTTTTTTCTAAATTATTCACGAGTTCAACCTCGCTGAATCAATCTATGGCACAAAGGTCCTAAATTACGCGACCGCTATATATTCTTTAATTGGGCCACCCTCTGACAGATTTCCTGACGCATTGAAGTTTAAACAACGCTGTTTTCCTTTGAATTTGTTTCGCAATAATTTCTGCCCTAGTAGGTTTTGACCAAGGGAGCTAGCTATTCGTGCCCTGTGGTAAGTTACGTGAGTATGTATCATGTATGTATGGAAGGGTCAATTTACGATTTAGTTCATAATGTGGAATACACCATTGAATTCATATTTTCATCGATATCAGAGTTAAAAGGAGACTTTTTTGACCGCATTCATCACCATCATCATTTCAGCCGAAAGACGTCCACTGCTGGACATAGGCCTCCTCCAAGCGTCGCCACATTGACCAGTCCCGTACGACTCGCATCCAGCGGATCCCTGCAACCTTCACCTGGTCATCGGTCCACCTAGTGGAAGGCCTACCAACGCAACGTCTTCCGGTTCGCGGTCCAGAACTTTCTTTTTTTTTTTTTGACCGCATTAAAGGGACCAATTTTAGGATTCTTTCCATAATCCTCTTCGTTATGTAGGCATCTCTGTTGCACATGTTTCTACCCAGACCCAGTGGTTCGGGCTGTGCCTTGTATGTCAGTCATCATCATCATCATCATTATCCTGCCCTTATCCCAGTTTATTTGGGGTTGGCACAGCATGTCTTCTTCTTCCACACTTCTCTATTACGCGTCATCTCAGCAGTCGGTCAGTAAATTGAAGAATATTTAAAATTGTGTTGCGAAGATGCATTAAATAGTTTTTTATACGGTACTGATGTTTTATGTGAATCTTCCAAAGACTTAACTATTAAAACGTTGCCCTATTTCCTAATTTAAGATCCATTTATTTTCGCCCCATTCGAAATCATTTAGTAACAAAAACAAAACAAAAACAAAGATCGCTATTGAATATCATTTCTTTTGTTTATATTCTTAAGAGCACGCACCAAGGCATTACGGAAAATATCTGAAAATATTCCGTAACAGCGAATGAAAGGAACTCTTAATTAAGGAAAGAAAGTCGATTGTATTTCTTTCACAAAGTTTCAGCTCTGAAACAGCTAATTTAGATTTCTTCGAAATGTTACTGGCGACGTTTTTCAGGATTTTTATGCAAACTTTTGTGTTAAGGTTTAGTGTGATAATGTTTAATGAATGACTTTAATTAGGCATTGAATAAAGAGAGCAGCGGTGGCCCAATGGTGGCGGCCCCGATGCCCGCATTACTTTGTATGAATTATTTCATCACCAGTGCTGTAAAAAACGTTGAAAGAAAACATCGTGAAGAAACCGGCATGTCCTAGAACCAAAAAAATCGAAGACATGTAACATCTGCCAACTCGCACTGGGCCCGCGTGGTGGGTTATACCCCATTCCCTCACATAGAGAGGAGGCCTTGTCCCAGCAGTGGGAACGTTATAGGCTGATTATGCAGGCAGTGAATAGAGCCTTGGCCCCGTCACGGTGACGTTAATGAGAAATTCGAATTTAAGTAGGTGCAGCAGTAGGTATGCTCGTGTCATCATCTATCTAGCCTTTTCCCAACTATGTTGGTATCGGCTTCCAGTCTAACCGGATACAGCTGAATACCAGTTAGTACTGGGTAATACGATACCCCTTGGTAAGACTGGTTTTTAGACTTTCGCGCCAGTGACTACCTGTAACGACTGTCAAAGATCTACAAATGACAGCAGAGATCAACGGCTTAACGTGCTTTCCGACGCACGGAGGAACTCGGTATGTCTGGTCACCCACAGACCAACCCAGGCAAGCGCGACTTAACCAGAAGATTGTTCCGAGCGGCTGTTATTATTTAGCCATGAACTCTTCGAGTAGGTATCCTCTTGTATGAATGAAAAACACTGCGAACCACAATTTCTTTCAAAAAACTAACATAATTATATTTTAATGACATTTTCGCTTTGGCCTCAATCTTTGATCTTCGAGTTTCAAGGAATAATCAATCTATATAATGCTATACTTAGATTAATCGAGCGCGTGCAAACAAGTAACAAAAATACATATGTATTAAAAACGTAATAACGTCCTGCCCAGCAAAGACGAATATTTGCTTGCATAACTCTCAAACTTCAATATCTCTAGAAACTATAAAAGTCAGCGACAAAACGTAAACATATTTTTCTTTTTATTAGGAAGTAGCGTATTGCCAGACGTGCCGTCCATGCTAACGGAAAAGTTTTCCCATTAAAAATCAACTGAGAAGCTACTTTGTGCTAGATTAACTTAATGAATATAAGCTTTGAATAGACGCTAATTGCGTTTAATGAATATTTATTATGTGATCATTTAAACAGGATTCTTTGTGATTGTCTTTTGATACTTAATTCAATTATTTGATTGAAACGTAAAAGCCGAGAAGTTGGGTAGGCAGAAATCCGTAAGACTGGCAACCAGTCTTTCCAAGGGGTATCGTGTTACCTAGAATCTTGTGGAGGTCAGATATGCAGTCGCTCTGTGTAAAATACTGGTATTTGAGTGCACCCGATTGGACTGGAAGTCTCACCCAACGTAGTTTAAAAAAAAGGCTGTGCGGATGATGAATCGTATAATTTGATGGAGCTTTTGCATCATCATCGACAGATGGCAGTCGACGAATTTGACTGTGTGTTAGATTCTTTACGGGGAAACTGTCAAGACATCATAATTGTTTCTTATGCTGAACTGATAGATATGAGGACATCGGGAATAACGAGCTTAATGTTAAAAAATGTTTAGTTTCTACCGTATGTTTTATTTAAATGAATCTCATTAATTTCGATTTAGTAAAACTACGAAACAAAAACGCAATGCTTTGTTTGGCAGCTGCTACTTCAATTGTTATTTCGTTTATTCATTTTTTACTTACTTTTATTTTTTTTAAATAGACCTATATTGTTATCATCATTAACTTCATTACTGACTCTGCCCTGGAGTGTAAATGTGGTTGGTGGCGTGGTCTGTTCCACAAACGATCGGGCACTTAATATCGTGTCCTGCGTGTCTTGTTGTTTGTTGACTACAGGAACTGATGGACGCTACCGAAAGCGCCAAACTAGTAGCTCAGTTCTGGGCCGACAATCTAAACTGTAGATTGCCATCGACACGCTAAGAAGAAGATTAACTACCAAATTCGATATTACTATTTCGTTCGTTTGTTTTTTTTCTTGTGATTTCTAGTACTACGTGATAGACCTTCACTACGTTTTGTAAGATATCTACAATAATCTTACTTCTTACTATATTATCATAAATCGCGGTTTTGTAGTGCTTCGACTATGTTTGCTGAGGCGCGAACCGACGACTTTTTCGCGATCATAAGGAAGCGGAGCGCTTCACTATTAAGTCGCCTACGAAGCAGCTCGAACAGTCTCCTGAAGGTTTTGTCCGAGCGGTGGGACCTGTCCCTGATACAGAGGTGGATGCAGCTTCATGTTAGCGCCTCGCCTCGTATTACATAATGTTTTAACTCAATATTGTGTATTCTTTTAATTCTTTTATTTAATTTTATACTTGTTTTAATTTAATTTGGTTAAATAATTGTAGTGTGTAATTTTATTTTTGTGTATTTAATGTGATTTGAATTTTATAATTTTTATATGGACTATGTCTGAAAAATAAATAAATGATTATAAATGCGCAAGTTTAAGGATGGATGTTTGTTACCCTTTCAAGCAAAAATTACTGAACGGTTTTGAATGAAATTTACATAATTTATAACCTGGATTAACACACAGGATACTTTTCGTTCCGGTAGTACGTTCTCGTGGAACAGTTACAGTTGAACTACACGCGGGCATAAACTAGTGGTTTCTATTTTCAATCTATAATATCGGAGAGTAACGTGAGTAGACTGCTCGATAAGTTTACGACTTTGTGCTTCTGACAGACTTCGAGAAGCGTAAATCTACGAACTATTACCAGACATTGTACGAAACTTACTACATATGTAGGTACCTACAGATAGATCTAGAATTATCTAAGTATTGAACATTAAACCATCATCTATGTGACTTCATCGAAGTCGTCTCAGGTAAAAAAAAACAATTGAAAGCGACTCGGGTTCACACAATTAAAGTTCCGAATCAAACTCCTTTGACCAGTTTGTGGAATAGTCACTGGCTTACCGTTTAAACTGTATTGCTAGTAATTAAAAATACATAGGTATGGTACTTAGATATAGTAGGACAAAATAATGATTTGCCCCATAAGATTTAGCTAATCTTACTGTAGAGAATCGAACCTCGACATCTTCGGGTAGTGCAGGCAGTGGGTGAGCTGCTGAGCCAGGCGACGTTCGGCGCGAGTGACGGGCGTTGCTCACTCGCGCATACACAGACGACACTTCTCTCCGAGCCACCGCTTTGTATATATGTCGGTTTTCTTGATTATTAAATCTGTTTCTACCAGCAAGTTACACAGTCCACTTATTTCTCGTCACCATCTTCGAGACCTCAACACTGTACTCACCTTCCTTCCTTCCTGTTTTCACCTTTACTGCATTTTTTTTAGTTCAAACTACAAGCTCCATAAATAAACCCATCAAAATCTTAACCCAATAATAATACAATTCACTAACAAGAAAAACACGTCTTCTATCCAGCTAACCTACGTTTTATAGTTGGGACAAAACGGTCAGACCCCATCGCAGTCACGTTGCCCCAATGAAGCAGAACGCTCAAGGCGGACGGACTCTGTACCACAGAGTAGATCAGTATAGAAGGCTGGCTACATACTAGTACGGAAAACCGTGCGCACCAACATAGACGTGTATGTACGGTGATTTAACTTGGTGATCTACTGAAACTTTTCATTATCATCATCATCATAGACCCAAATGTCACTGAATTGATCGGTTCTGCGCTTCTTGCAACCAGCCGCCAATAGTGACTTCCACCAACGACACCAGGACATCAAAAATGCTCGTGGAAGGCTTACCCAAACTGACTCTTTCGGTCATGCTGGCATACGGTCGCTAAATTCCAGAGGCGAGGGAGCTTACACTCGTTGTACCAGGAGCATGTGCATGCATTTGCACTCATACATGCGCACTATTTGCATTATTTTTTTTGCATTATTTTTTGTATTTTTATCTATGGGCCTCAGTTGCCTGACAATAAAATGATTGATTGATTGATGTCTTTGTGAAGAGTCGTCCTTCTGTAGCTATCTTTTATGCGTCTGTACCTAAATAATTGGGGACAGCTACATTTGATAACACACGTAACATCTGTGAGTCGGGATTGAAAAGGTTACCTTTACGCTAACCCTTGCGTTTGTGAAGACCGGCGTTAAGGTTCACACGCTTGGTTGAAATTTAAAGCATCGGGTTTTTGTAAGAGATGAGATGTTTCAAGGACGTGAAAATGATAATTTTGTAGGGACTTGAGTCCCGGCCTGATAAAGATAACACGTTAACCATCGTCAATACAATACAACATGTTTGATTGAAAGCTAAATAATTCAATATATAAGGTCTATCTTTTCATACACGAAATATTTTAAGAGTAACTTCTATAAGTGGTAAAGTCGCCATAGCAATGAAAAAATAAATTATCCGAGTATTTTTTTTACGAAATTATTATAATTCTAAAATTTTTTGAGACTTTTTGCATTAAACCTTTACTCCCATATTCTATCAATGATAGTAGGTAAATACGACGTAGTAAACTAGCGTAATGGATGTTCAAAAATAAGGAGCTAGTATTAATTTTGTGGGTCAAGTAATTTTAAATTATTTATTTTTTATAAAAATATACTCAGATAAAAAAAAAATCCCTTGAAATGGCTTCGTTATAGCCGTTAGATGATTCCCTGAAAATATTTCGTGTATGAATAGTTAGACCTTATAGAAGCGACAATGACTATGTAACGCAATTTATTGGCAACATAGCTTAACGTAACCCATTATATTCAAGACAACCCCATAAAATAGCAACACGTTGTTATTGATTCACAAATATACGTCATTACCAATTTATTGAAATTGGCAACCCATCCCATTGCGAAAATCCATTAATCGCTTTACGACACCCATGGTGAGCGACGGGTTAGCTATAATGGTATTCGTGTGTATCTGAGAACTGTTCGGAACAAAATTAGCGGTTGTCATTAAAGTTTGTAACATAGTCTTTCGGGACATCGCCAAGCGGTTGGTCGAGTCTTCCCGTGACCAGAGGGCTGGCATATTTGTGGTCAAAGAATCAGTATTGCCATCCACAATGCTGGTTCACACGTTAGATGGCCAACTGGGCACAATTGCTGTTGACAGCGATGTGGACGATTTTTTTCAAAAAGCTATCTACTTATCACCAAAAATACTTACTTACTTAAAACCAGTCTTCTCATGTGTCGGTGAAACTATAAGGAAAAAAATGATACAATTGACAATTTACCCAGTTGACTCTTGCAAGTAGAGATCACATCTTTGCTTTGTCTCGTCTATCTTCTTTCTTTTTCGCGTAGTTAGTGCCTAACCTGGTTTCAGAGTTTTTATCTGGCTGGGCTTTACATGCCGTCAATAAATATCTCTCAGGCATGCTGGTTTGATTTCCTTACGATGTTTTCCTACACCGAAGCAAGTGATAATTATACAATACGCTCGTCAATCAGATAACTCAGAGGTGCGTGTTTTGGGTTTGAACTCGAGACCTATGACTGTGCAGTCCGACGGCCACACCACTAGGACCTTGATTTACGAGCTGTAACTCGGTAAGTCGGGGCCGATGCCATCAGCTGTGCTCTATATAAACAAAAATTATTTCTTGCATAAACTCACCGACCTTACAGCTGTTGGCACACTACGATATTAGGAATCACAAATACACAATCACTCCGTAACGTCCAACAGGTGACAGGCAGCGCCTATCAGCTTAAATATCTAATGTAACCGAGCGTAGTGTATTTGTGTCCGTCCTTATTTACATTATTCAGCTAATGTGTTCTGTTGTTCTAGAGATGTTTTGGTCAATTAATGGTTTGTAAGATGAGTGTTAATAGTCATGGTTTAGGTGTTTGTACTATTTGTAGTAATTTTTAATTTAGGAATATCTTAATGTACGACGATTAATCTACGAGGCTGAATGTAATGAATATCAAGGTTGGCGATTCAAACAAAAAAATCCAACCTATTGCTACTAAATAAAGGGTGTAACAAGATTATTAACAAAGGCGAAAGGCACTTGTTTTCCCCGTCATTGCGATATTTTTTTTGTTTGAGACCATACCTTCTAATTACGGAGATATTGGCGGTCAAGCTTTCAACTTTTTCACAAGTTTTTTTTTTAAATTCATGTTTTAATGTATGTTTGACAACGACTCTCGTATTATTCAATCCTGGATGCGAATGGATTGAATAATACAGGGATCAACACAATGTTTTGAGTGCGTTACATTGAGTCCTACCGTAAAAAAAACAAAAAGTCGTTTACCAGCCATAAGTTTTACGTAAAGTAACTTAGTTTGATGTGCAGAATGCTTGGTTGACCGCTTCGTGATGGGTATGTTTACACCCTGTATAGGATGAAAGCAGAAATCAGATATAGGAACTGTATGGGTCGAATTACAGTATCTGCATGCAGGAAACAGATTCCAAAATAATATGACTTTTCTTAATGCTTTTTTTTATATGGCAATGCATGCTTCTCTACTCTCTCTTCTATTAGTTGAGAACTTCATCTATCTCTATCAGACACAGTTACACGCCTTCTCTTGAACCAAACCTACATAGTTTTGTCACTAGACGGACTACAGACAGAAAGGAAGCATCTAAGAGAGGCACTGTAATTATCATGTTTAGACCTGTTTTTCACCAACGTCAACAGCATCGTCAATCATTCAGACTGATTTAAATTACCATCAACTAATAACTCACTTGAGGAGGTTGTGTCTAAATAATAACAGCCGCTCGGGTCGAACTTTAGGTTAAGCCCTGCTTGCCTAGGTTGGTCTGTGGATGGGACCCATTACATACCGAGCTTCCTCCGTGCCTCGGAAAGCACGCTAAGCTGTTGATCTCGACTGTCATTTGTAGGTCTTTTAACAGTCGATACAGCTAGTCAGTGGCCCAAAAAGTTTGACAACCAGTCTTACCAAGGGGTATCGTTTTATCCAGTACTAACTGCGTTGTGGAGGTCAGATAGGCAGTCGCTCCATGTAAAATACTGGTATTCAGCTGCATTTGGTTAGACTGGACGTCGAACCCTACATAGTTGGTAAAAAGCAGGCAGATGATGAACTCATTACTCACTTCTGTGCTCAAAACATCCTCTCTCTCGCCACATTTATACTTAAGAGTACTTCACCGCAACACATTTAGCTCGCAGCCTGTACATTTAATTGTGTCGACACTGCAACAGCTTGCGATTAGTCGCAACAGCTTAGTTGTAGTAACAGCTTAGCTGTAAGCACTTTCGTGAGTGGCGGGAATTGAGCTGTCTGAGGCGGTTTTATAAATTAATAGGTGGGAAACGTTTTGGATTATGTTGGTGTTTTGATGTCAAGTGGTCATCATTTTCTGTCTAGCCTTTTCTCAACTATGTTAGGGTTGGTTTCCAGTCTAACCAGATGCAGCTGAGCACCAGTATTTCACATGGAAAGACTGCTAATTTGACCTCAACAACCGAGCGGGTAATAAGATAACTCTTGTGAAGACTGGTTGTCTGGCTTCCGAGCTTCGGTTTTTGTATTCTTTTCTAAACATATTAATTAACAACACCTGTATCTTCTATGTGGATTTTAAATACGTCCCAAAGTTAGACAAGACAATAGGAAGCCTAAAATAGCGGTACCCGTCACTGAACAGTACCTACCAAACTTCACAACTTCAGCACAGCGTGCGCTGACTAAAGCCAACTCACTAATACCATCTTATAGAAAAAATTGTCGAAACACGATCGGTTCAAACAATGCACAGTTTGTTAATAAACTTGTGAAATTAAGGCGGCATTACCGAAACTAGGTGTGTGACTGCCTTAATTAACAAGGCACGAAACAAAACAATCTAATAAGCAAAGTTGAGTGCAAAGTTCGTTCGCTTGACACATGCTGTGTTGCGGGGAAGTTATAGGCGGGAAGCGTTATAATGTAGTGAAATTATATTGGTTCCTTGTGTACTACAAGACTTACATTCAGTGTTTAAACTCATCGGACTCTGGCAAGGCTGAGAGCTGAAGATAGTGGGCGGAGATGTATAAAATAATAAACAAAATGTTACAAGTCTCTTTCTTGCATGGCTTTGATAGAAGAAACTAACTTGTATTTTTTCAGGACCATTAATTGTAATAGTTAAAAGCATATTAATATAGGCACTAACGCTCATCCTGAACCGCATAACAATCTCAAACCATCTCAATTAAACGGTATACCTGGACTTATAATTGATCTAAAATTGTACCCTTATAGTTCAGGCAAATCCCTACTGCTGCTACATGGCATATTTTAAGCAGTGATCCAACCGAAAACATGTGTGTATTGTATAATTATCACTTGCTTCGATGAAGGATAACATCGTGAGGAAACCAGCATGCCTGAGACATATTTCACGACGGCATGTAAAGCCAAATCAGAGACCCATGGGCGGCATAAAAACTCTGACACCAGGTTAGGCACTAACCACGCGATAAAGAAGAGAGATAGCATATTTTTTTAAATAATTAAAAAGCTTTGAACCTAATCTCCACAGGTACCTGCTACATAATTATCCCCACCCGCTCGCTTCTATAGCTCGGTCTGCACACATCCAGTAAACCGATTTCAGTTGCTCCGGGACCGTTGTACAAACTAAGTTAGCTCACGTTAGATGCTAGTTGTGAGCTACAGACAATATGCTGGATGATATCACTACAATTATAGCAGCTGGGATTTAACAACTTCATTCTGTGTTGTGGCTAGATTCAGCAACGGGGCCTGCAATGGGCCCACAAAGAAGCCGGTGTACTAGCAGTAGAAAGTTGAAACCTGATTGCTTCTAGCAGCTGGGCTTTAGTAACTTCATAATGTGCGAAATTCAAGTAGTGTTGGAAAGTTGAGGTGGTCCTGATCATTTTAGGTAAACAAAGCACAATGTGACAGTTGCTGTACCGTAATAAAAAATATACAATTTTGTCTTTGACTCAAAGCAACAATCGTTTCATTCAAACAAGGTTTAGGATCAGCACTTTTTGAGCGTCAAAAGTTACCAAAAAAAACCTTATAAACGCGCACGCTTTATATTGTTACCCAGGTAAACTAACCATTCGCACCATAATATTATTTAATTTCTTAGGATTTTACTATTCAACAAAAATAAATAAATATGTCGCAGAATTACATTTTCTCAACTATGAAATTCTGCTTCCAGGCACAGCTCATAATGGCTAAAGGCGCCTGCAAAGTGTTTCATTTAAGCTGTTAACTTCATATTACTTAAAACATGTCTTCCGTTTAACATTAAATATTCAAGTGCCCTCGAATCTTGTTGGGTGCTATTTTGTGAAACAAGGAACTTGTTTGGGGTGATTGTCGCGTAAAAGTCGAACTAGTTGAAACAAGTTGCGACGTCGACCCAACGACGTCGTGTCTTGACATGTTGCGCTCTGTTTAAGTCCAGGGTGTTAGAACCACATATATTTTTAATCACTACCCGTGAACCGAGGGCTGGGTTTTACCATGGCCAGAGGCTAAGTGTTGCCATACAACGTGGCAACGCCGATAGTCTATTGGGCACATTACCAGCTGACAGCGTTGAGGAGTTTTTTTATTCTCTTTTATAGTTGTGTTGCTTTTATGGTTGTTAGATTAGTTATTTTAGTAAAACTCTGACACCAGGTTGGCTGTTTCGTAGATCTGTATTAAGGCAACTAAAGTACGTAAAAAGGATCGAACTGGAGCTAATCCGACTACATAAATAGTAAATGTTTTCTATTCCAGAAACAACCACGCGACAGCAGCGCGGAAAGCAAGTAGGCTGGTAATAAATAAAAAAAAGGCCGCGGAAAGTTGAAAAAAGCGGAATGTTTTCGTATGTACGGGTAAGCCCCTCCTAATGGGCATGTCTTCCCCATAAATTCTGGGGCTGTATTCATCAGAAAGTCAAAGTTCGGATCGACGCGGCGACGGTCCCCCGAACGTCGTCGATCGTAAATTCGTATGCCATCTACGTGATAACGGCTTAATCTTTTGTACTATGGACTTTTTAACAGTATGGGAGGCACGGAGTTTGAAGTTTTGGGTTAAAGGAATGTAAATAAAGTCAATAATAACTAGCGAAACTTCAACTTCTCCTTTCGTGACTGCAATTTGTTTTTAAATGTTTATTTTCTACTGGCAGTTGAAGCAGTACCTTTCTGCATACTTTATTAAAGCCATCGTAAAATGTTCCCACTGCTGAGAGGCCTCCTTTCTACGAGAGAGAATGGGCTATAAGCCACCACGCGGGCCCACTTCGAGTCACACATTTCTACACATTTCATTTCATTTTTTATCACATTTCTTCGAATTTTCGCTGTCATGCTGGTTTGCTCAGGATGCTTTCCGCGGTAGATAATAAGAATTTAATTTAAATTAATTCGATTTTATACGGCCTCCTTGGTCGAGTGGTCGCAAGCCCATGAGGTCCTGGGTTCGATTCCCGGATCGGGCAAAGTGTTATTGAGTTTGCAGCCACGGAGCCTGGATTAGTGCCCGGTTGATGGCAATTGGCTCACCCCCTATTACATGGAACTTAAAACATAACTGGCGAAATGTGGGTGTACACCTCTGCCTAATTCTCCGGAGGTTACATATGTTATGTTACAAGATTATTTTTGTAGCGTTCTTGATTATTCATCCTATAACTAACACTTCATTAATATTTCCTCAGCATCAGGTTCCACCGCTCGATCGTAAGCGGAATAAACCCGCGACACATGTTTACGGCCGGTGTAGGGACCCTTTTACTTTTTACTGCACTTTGTTGCGCGTGATTACGTTGTTGATACTTTTGCTACGCTTTTTATTGCTGCAAAACTTATGTCATTTAACTTTGGGTTTTTGGAAAATAAGCCTTAAAGGAAAAGCAAGATGGTCGATATTAATAAAATAGTCTAAATGTATTGGATCTTCTGTAAGAATTATTAGCTTTTGTCAATTAATGACTTTTCTATTATCTTTAACGCAGATAGAAATGGAGGAGCTCGTGGCTAGTTAATAATAGTTGCTCGAGTGAATCTTTAGGCTAAGCCGCGCTTGCTTAGGTTGGTCCGTGGATGGATGGCCATCCATTACATACCGAGTTTCCTCGGTAGTATTGTTATTAAGTATTTAATATACTATATTGCCTGTTTCACTAACACAGGCGACTCGAATAGTGGCTCTGTTTGAAGATATGCATAATTTTTTGTACTGTCGTAGTAAAAATATCAAATAACTTAAGAGAAACTCTTTCGAGTGACTCTCAAGGGCGTATGAAAACCGAACGTCAGTCTTTGCCATATCATCCTGTAAACTTTCCGTATCATGAATAGAGAAGGATTCCTGTACCTCTTGGCGTGCGTCCCTAATTAGTTTATATCAAGATCCTGTCAAGGGTCCTTCCTCCTTCAGAACTTACAATGGTACTCAGAGATTTGTGGAGGCATGAAAAGGTTCACACGGTACGGTTAGGAGAAAGGTACAGGTGTTGTAAATGAGTATTTTCATGTACATTTACGAGCAGAAATATATATTAAACACTTACTAAAATTTGAAAGCAACATTCTCGTGGAAATCCGATTAATATCTTGATTTATGACCAATTTCATAATAGTTCGGGTTCGAAAATCCTATTCACATTCACGTTCACGTTCAAAAGTTGATGGTGACTGTACATTGTAAGTTCACACAGAGTCAAATAGTGTTACTATGTGCCGTAGATACATTCTATTTTCCGATTTAATAACTATCTTCAGTTACACTTCTTACGCAACATACGAGGTGCAAATACACAGATCAAGAATAATGACTTAGCTACAATTATCGTATTATTACATCTAGTATTTATATATTACATCCAGTCCTTTCGATACAGGGCTAAGATATCACAATAGTCGTATCAATTTTTTTTTTAATTTTCTCATATCTTACTAGTGTTACTATTACTACACAAATCTCCTGCCAAACAGCAGAATAGTTTGTCGGCAGTATTATCGGGGACACATTTATTTGCCAGAATTTGAACTTATTTAATATGTACATAATAAAGCTGTGTGCGATTTCTAGCTATAATAGGAATCAGGGTGACTTCTTCTTCATTATTTCAATAAAATGCGGAGATATCAAAGAAAGTGTATTCTTGAAAAATGTGTAAAGAGAAGTGCTATATGGTAGTTAAAACATAAAAACTAAACGGATACATAGAGCATTGGTATTAGTTCCAAATAAAGCAACGCGATTGGCTCTTCATGAAGTAGGCGGTCATCATTGGGTGATGAAGAGGTGGTGGAAGCGTTCATAATTAAGCTACTAGTTACTTTATCTTTTACGTTAGCTATTAAAAAAATGCTCACAATAAAGCCCACTGCCGTCTCCTACAACACTTTTAAGATATGATGGCACGACTGACCATGGGCCACATCCACACATACCTCCTCTATGCTTAACCCCTCAAAAGTGGCCCAACAAAAACAGTAGTATTAAAACATCACGTTTAACCTGCACCTAGTGCCCCAGCGACGCCAAGGTACTACAGTCCCACTACTAAATTCTTGACGCGTCGCCACGGCCGCCAACCTATTGGTACAGAAGTCACGTTTTGCCACGACTTCGGGCACATGTACTGCCGTCTGTTAGACAGGTGAAATAATTTGTTGTGCTAGCATCTGTGAGTTGATGGGTGAATTTGAATTTGTAATGGGAGGGGATGAGAGATAAAAAGTATAGGGGGTTTTGTTATGGGAGTTTTGAGGTACTTCGCCGACAGTCGACCAATTTTCAACCTTATTGCTTTGGGCATAAGGGTGAAAAGTGACCGTCAGTGCATTTGGTAGTTCCTACCTGTTACTGGATTAGGGGTTTTCTACGAGATATTTCTGGGCTGTTTAACCTGCGTGGTTCTAATGTTGGTCTAAAATTACTGCTGAAAAAAAAAAAAGCTGTAATTCAATACTATGCTTGTTGAGAAAAACTGGTTGTGATCGACTCAGTGAATAATTAATGCATTTTTACTAGAGAACAAAACGGAAGGATGTAGCAACAGCGCGAAGCTATTATATGTAAGTATCCTAAGGTTTTAAAATATACGGGGTGGAAGCGAAAACGGCTACCACGTATTCAGTACGTTATTCTGAGCCCCCATACGTAGAAATTTTTCATCGGTTATTAAAAAAAAAATCTGCTGCTTCATACATTTGGCCCGCATGGTGGATAATAGCCAATTCCCTCTCATAGAGAGGAGGCCTGTGTCCCAGCAGTGGGAACATTATAGGCTGATTATACTATTATGCTTATGCTATGCATAGATTTTGACCGTGTAGTTAATGCACTTTTGTAGGAATCAGTTGAGTTTTTTTTCCTGGAAAATTAAATTAGTAAAAAACCTGGATCACTACATGTCCCAAACCTTACCTGTATTCGTCCAAAAACCGTACGTTTTCAATACAATACAATACCAGCTCTCGATCAAGATGTGTCCACGTATACAATCACGTGGAATTAGACTACATTGTGAACCGACAATAAAGTCACGTCATTCTAGTAGATTTAGTACTAGTTGAGACCTTTCAGTGCATTGTGTTGTAGGCTAGGTAAGTGTTGTACTATTTTTACTTTTAGAAATTCTTATGGTAAGTTGCATTGCAGTAGCGAAGGGTCAATTTTTGTAAGAGGTAAGCCGGAGTACATAACTTTAATGTGATTATATTATTTGTCTATAAAATACTGACAGTGCCATTTTCCAAAGGGAATCCGGTAGGAATCGAGTTGTATTGAACCTTCGCCACTGGTAAGTTTTTCCGACCTCTGATACTACACTCGCATCTATAAACAAGTCAAAGCGATAACTTGAGTAAAAGTAATTATTTCTGTAACTGCCAAAAGTTAGAATTCTTAGATTTGGTTTCTTTGACGGTTCTTATTATGTGTAAATTCTTGTCTATTGAATAACAATATTTGCATAAGTAATTACTAAAACTGACCAAGAAATTACTTTAACTTGACTACGGTACTTTAGTTTACGGTACTAAGGACTTGGTACGGGTGTTAGAGATCGTATTTATTAGTATCACAAAAATACACTTACAGAAGTAAAGACTATTAAGTTCATTTGTCTGTAACTCAACAATACCATCATCTGCCTAGTCTTTTTGCAACTACTTTGAGGCCAGCTTCTAGAGTAATGCAGCAGATCCATATTTTCCACGGAGCAATGAGAGCACCTATGTGCCTTCCACAACACAGTTAGTAGGTTGCCAGACTTTCGGGGATCTGACTATCCGCAACGACAGTCATAGATCTACAAATCACAGCCGGACCAATGGCTTTACGTGCTTCCACACTTAACATTTAGAAACAAGTTGCTAAATGTTAAGTGAATGGTAGTACAGCCCCCAGCACATGAAGTTACCACAAACTGTCAAATTTCTTCAAATGATTTCAAACTATAAAATGTTGTTGGTTAAGTTCTAAATCGAATGAGAAAATTTGACAGTATGTGGTAACTTGACGCGCTGGCGACTGCACATTCCTGAACAAGCACTTTCGTAACGAGCTCTTAGCAGAAAACAGAGTCGTCACATACACAAGGAAAGATTTATCTTACCACCCTGGACACATTCACTGACAAATAACAATTATCCCGATGACCAAGGCAATGACCATCCGAAATGATTATTATTACAACATCCAAGCTTGACAGACGGTGTACTATCAACACATTGTTATCACAACCAGACAGTTGGATGTTATCGCCAATTACCTTGTCATAATTAAATGCAACACGGTTATTAAAATGTATCGCATGAATGCGTTAGTACATCTGCACTAATTGGGAGCCTCTCTGAATAACCCGTTCGTGTATTACGTGCATTCAATTAGTTGGCTATCTAAAGGTATCCCAGTAGTGAGAGTAGCGGTGGCCCGGCCTCGACTTTCGAACAGTACGTCGTGGGTTCGAACCCAGGCAGGCGCATTACTTTGTGTAATTTATTTCATCACCACTGCTCTAACGGTGGAGGAAAACATCGTTAGGAAACCGGCATGTCGTAGACCAAAATTTCGAAGACATGTGACATCTACCAACCCGCACTGGGCCCGCGTGGTGGATTATAGCCCATTCCCTCTTATAGAGAGGAGGCCGTGTGTCCCAGAAGTGGGAACATTATAGGCTGATTATGCTTATGATTATGCTAAAGGTGTCTAAGTTTTAATGCGATGACCGTGAATCCATCCATGCTCGTTTTGTGTAAGCATTTGTGTGAATAGTCTAATCATCTGTCTAGCCTTTTCCCAACTATGTCAGGGTCGGCTTTCAGTCTAACTGGATGCAGCTGATATAAAGAATACCAGAGCGACTGCCTATCTGACTTTCACAATCCAATCAGTACTGGTTAATGCCTACTTAACGACTGTCAAAGATCTTCAATTGACAGCCGGGACTAACGGCTGAACGTGCTTTACGAGGCACGGAGGAAACTCGGTATGCATTGGGTGGTCACCCATCCACGGACCAACCTAGGCAAGCGCAGCTTAATCTGAAGATCGACCCGAGTGGCTGTAATTATTTAACTTCGAGTTCCTGTGCCCCTGTGTGAACATGCTGCAGGGGGATGAGTACCTTTTCAAACTGACAGCCAGTTGCCCAAAAAGCCTGCCCTTCCCCAACAACTACTGTTTAAGCTGGCAAGAAGGGGCGCAACAAAATCCTCAGCAACTCATCTATCTGGTTAGAATAATTTTAGTTTGATTTTACACAATAGTAGAAATCTATAATAATAGAGCAGAGGACTCAAATATCACATCGACAATCACAAGACATTGTCGTAGGTAACATTAATCCGTCCGGCCGTCTTATGAGGACAGGCCGTGTCGACGGCGCGTTCGTGTTCCACGCGCGCCTCAAAGAGATGTCAGCAACCACGTAGGGGTCCGCACGGGCCGATGCCTGCCAGGGCTGCGGGACTGTTCGAAAGGGATACCGCGGCCCTGGAACACAAAGGGAAAAGAAGGAACATGGATGGGTTTTAGTCAGTACAAGTCTGACACTCCCGCTCAGCCCAGAGCGGGGGGGGGGGGGGCATTTGATGATTTCCGATCCAAAAAAAAAAGGTAACATTATTTACAATGACATCGTATGAAAAGTAATGAATGTTACCTACGACAATGTCTTGTGATAGTCGATGTGATATTTGAGTCCTCTGCTCTATTATTATAGCTTTCTACAATTATTTCAGTCACATACAAATGCAAAACTATAGACTCTGGCCGTCATGGCTCGTAAACAAGGTTAAATTAAATTAGCTAGCAACACTCCGCAGACTTGACGGTATCGATATTTCAAGTAACTTCGTTTCGTCGCCACATAATGTAGTTGCATGAAATATCGTTGACCTACGTTACTTTACCCACATAACGTTGACTGTTGATTAACCCCACAAAGAACACGTAATCAAAGTTTTTTGGTTTATTATGTTTAGATACGTGTTCTGATTACCACGTCGTCTTGCTGAAGCGAGACTAGAAGACTGGTATGCCGTGATGCGCAAGCGATGTGTATCTATGCGGCGGCGATTCAGGGGTAGCCCAAACAATATTCTAGCTACACTGGCGGACAAAATTGATGAGCCGTTTATCAAGTACTGGGTACGTAGACATATGTGCGCACAGACGTCTTTGTCGCCAATTAAATGTATTTTTTATTTATTGTATTTTTGTTACTTATTATACTAACACTTTATGGATAAATGGTCTGAATTAAATAAATAAATGAAATAACCATTTAGGCAACAGCACAATCACATTTCCACCATGACAAGTATCCACAAAAAAAACACAATTGAAAATCCAAAAACATGCGACGTTTTTCATTCCACACCCTTTCAAAATACGATCCCTGATATAATCCCGGGAGATATCATCCCGTAACCCAAATGTTAAATTAACCGAGGCATCTAACAATTTCGACCATTTTTCACCCAATAACCATTCCACTGGATTTATAAGCAATTGAGGAGCGTCCCTATCAATGGGTGCCTCGGATTTATGGTGTTTTAAAAGGGATTTTATTCTATTAGGCTTAGATTTTTGGTTGATTTTTGGGTTTTTGTGGCGAGTTTTTTGTTTAAAGTTGTCCTTTGATTTTTTGTTATTTTCAAGAGGGAATTGATTTTGGAGGAAGTGGCTTTTGTGGCCGTGTGGGTTCGTCTTGAGCAAATGCATAACGCATATAATTAAACGATTTGCCTGGAAGAAAGCCGCTGGAGCTGGTCGAGGTTCATTGTTTCTTTTCCGACTTAAGGATCAGTGAAATGCTACGGTGAATTGTAAACTGACTACGACGCTGAACACTGACAGAACACTGATTTCAGTATAGTTTCTGTCAAAATACAGTGCCCGGAGACGCTTTCATAATTTGTCAGCACTTTATATGATTTGCTGTGGTTGGAAATAGTGTGACAAAAAAGTTTATCACGACGTTATCAAGTTCAACCCCAGTTCCCAGCCAAGCCCAGGTCAAGCTCCAAAACTAAAGATTCAAAGCTTGAACAGGGCTTCATCAAAATTTCAGCATACATGAGATCTTCAAAATTCTTCACCAGCTAATCCCTAGCCAAACTTTCCAGTCCGTCAAGGAACAAGAAAAAACAAAGTGTGACGTAATTGCAACGAACGATGACGTCAGAGCGCGGACACGCGTCGTGTGTCGCAACTCAATTAACAATCCTTCCGCGTTATGTAATTGAAGTCTACATGAGAGTAGGGCTGGCCAAACTGTGAGTTTTGGGGTGGAACTAAGAGAAAACTGTGTTTAAAGCGAATAAAATGGAGTTTTCTGTAACATGTGGTTTGGTGTTGCTGAGCATGACGTCCTGGGATTTTTATCAGAATTTTACAGTAGCTGTCAGGATTATACCCTGTTTTATGGCAATAAGCTCGCCCTCTATGACATATATAATATAGGGCTTAAACATTATAAGCGAATTGAGGGTAGACTGTATTATAGGTACACCTTGACCTAACCCTCAAGGGAAAACAAGTGTAGGTACTGTTATGTTATTGATTTGGTAACTAGACGAATACTGGAAAAAAGTTAATTTCATGAAGGAAGTCTTTCAAAATAGGAAGCATTTACCTAAATCATTATGACCTGTCTTCGGTCTTGGCTACCTAGCTTTTGTTTTAAACCTGTACAGGTTTAAAACAAAAGCTAGGTAGCCTAGGCTGGGTCCGACCGGGTCCTACCGGTAGGACCTAGCGGCGGCGGCTTGCGGCGGATATACAAGGTTATCCGAAAAAAGTACTCCTAATAATATGACAAACCTTTTTTTTTTTTTTTTAGGTTGGGAAATCATCAAATGAGGGGGTCATTTGATGATTTCCCCGCTCTGGGCGGAGCGGAAGGGAGTGTCAGACTTGTACTGACTAAAACCCATCCATGTTCCTTCTTTGCCCTTTGTGTTCCAGGGCCGCGGTATCTCTTTCGAACAGTCCCACAGCCCAATATGAATATGACAACCCTAGATATAACTGTGCACATGGGTATTCCTGACTTCTAGATGAAATTTAAATTTCTCATTCATAAATGTGCCATCACGGGATTTCGTTCCAGCCAGTGTAATGCTTCCGAAGCCAATTTTGTTAGCTATGCTGTTTGAAGGCTTCGTATTATTTGGTTTATCCGTTTTCCGCGAGCCTGAGTATAACCTAAATAAACTATTCCCCAGCTAAGACAACTTAACAGAACTGTTAACTCGGCTATTATTTATTACAGTAAGTATACTTTAAAATAATGATCACCACTATATGTATAATTAACGCTATTTCAATATATTTAAATCAAAGATGTCCACGATGACTGCGTTTTGCTACACTTTGTTAGGAAACTCGAAAGGTACCCTGGCTATCGCGAGATCAAGAACATGCGACCATCGCTTCAATTTGTTCGATGATCCTGAACGCTTGGTCGAGGCGACATGTATGCTGCCTTCAGGTTTTCCCAACAAATGAGTGACTTATGAAAGCGACGATTGCCGTGGGATATGAATTATGACGGAGTTGTCAGAGACTAATAACATAACTTATTCCACAGAGCCTAAAGGACACTCACGGTACGGTTGGTCCATAAATTCAAGGTCGCTCAGTGCGCTATGGAACGGGCTATGCTTGGAGTCTCTCTGAGGGATCGCATCCGGAACGAAGTGATCCAACTGAGAACCAGAGTTGTCGACATAGCTCACAGATACGTAAATATAATCAGCCTATAATGTTCCCACTGCTGGGACACAGACCTCCTCTCTATGAGATGGAATGGGCTATAATCCACCACGCGGGCCCAGTGCGGGTTGGTAGATGTCACATGTCTTCGAATTTTTGGTTCTACGACATGCCGGTTTCTTCACGATGTTTTCCTTCACCGTTTTGAGAGCAGTGGTGATGAAATAAATTACACAAAGTAATGCGCCTGCCTGGGTTCGAACCCACGACTTACTGTTCGTAAGTCGGGGCTGCCCCTACTGGGCCACCACTGCTCTCACTGGGCCACAACTGCTCTCACAGATACGTAAACTGATGTGCAAATAGGCTGGCCATATTAGCCATAGAACCGATGAGCCGGGTAAACGTGTTCTTGATTAGAGACCGTGATTCGGGAAGCGTAAGGTGGGACGACGATCTGGTAGCAGCAGGATGAGATTTGCCAAGAATCGAATTAAGTGGCTTGCAATTGAAGAGGCATATGTCCAGCAGTGGACTGTTGTAGGCTAATGATGAATTTAATTACTGGTGTAAGGTTAGCGCCCAGAAGCTAGCGAGTAGCGAAGTGAAACGAACATTCTAAAATCTTCCCAACCGACCGCACCGCGCTTGGCAGCAAACTTGTATTGAAGTAGCGGACCTCTAGGCGCTAAGCAATTCACCTGCCAGTGCGTTCGTAGCCATATAGATATTATAAAAGAAAACAGTCCAAGTGCGAGTTGGACGGCACTGAGGGTTCCGTATAAACTTGTAGATATTTTGTAAAAACTACATATTTCCGTTTTTCAGATTTTTTCCTTTACATGTGCTGTAAGACATTGCTTCTTGTCAAATTTCATGATTCTAGGTCAATGGGAAGTACCCTATAGGTTTGATTCCTTTGTGAAATCGTAAAATATGGGGCATAGACGGTCATATCTTTTGATCGCGTTGATTTACAAGTTTGATTTTTTCATTGCTCCAAAGGGTAGCAGATTTGAGTATTTGATATTAATTTCAGCTTGATACCTCTACGCATTCCTGAGAAAAAGGGTCCTGACACATGGACTGACAGACGGACAACAAAGTGATCCTATAAGGGTTCCGTTTTTGACGACTGAGGTACGGAACTCTAAAAATGTTTTAGGAATAAGTAAACTACGATCGGCCCTACATTTAATTTTATAGGCAATTCAAATAATATACATCCAACTTTTTACCGTCGCGCACAGCCCTGTACTTATGCACACTCTACTTCAAATTGTAGTCAAAAGTTGTTGACAGTTTATGAAATTTGATCATGTTTTGTGCTACATTCTGATGAAAATTTATTTTCTGCAAACTAGTTAGTATAAATACGGGTAGTTCGAGTTTATAGATTTCGTTGTTACTCAGACTGGAAAGTTGAGAGCTGAGGTATGTTACTTTCGTGCTGGATATGGATGAATGGAAATTCAGTTTGGAATATTTTTTCTCTTGTTGGTAATATTTCAAGGGATAGAAAAGAACATCAATGTCATAAAGCAAATAATTTCTAGATAATCTAGGTCTTGCCCTTACACTTGTAAGATAAAAATCATTTGTGTTTTTTTTATCTGTAACATTATTCAAGATTTAAGACCCAAGATCTCAAATAACTGTCTCGTTGGTCTAGTGGTAGCAATCACGACTGCTGAGCATGAGGTCTTGGGTTCGATTCCCGGGTCGGGCAAATTGTTATTGGGTTTTACAACAGGAATTTCTCAGTAGTAGCCATGGAGTGCCATCAACCAGGCATGAATCCAGTCATGCCTGGTTGATGGTAATAGGCTCGCCCCCATGGGACTTAAACTTAACTGGCGAAATGTGGGTGATCTATTAGGTAATCCTCTGTGTAACCCTTAGGGGATTACAGACGTGATGTTATGTTATGTTATCTAACATAAAGGTTATTGAACTTTAAACTTCCTAAAGCATACCTAAATTTATATTCAGATTCCGATTCCACAGTTATGAGGGGTATTCGACGTCGCGACGCCTGTTTTCTCTCGTAAATGACATTCAGCCGTTGGGCATAAAAATAGAGAAACTGTTCCAATATGGCCTGGAGCTCAATTTGATCGATTTTGTGATCAACCGGTCGTATTACCAGATAATATGAGTGTTGTGTAGAGAAGATGTAGAAAATGCAATAAAAAAAGGTATTTAAAAGGCGGATGTGAGTGGAAACACCGTCAGGAGCGGGCATAATTTAGTACCATTTTGTGGTGAGTAGTGTTTTTTTTTAGGATTGGAAGTCATCAAATGACCCCCCCCCCACTCTGGGCGGAGCGGAAGGGATTGTCAGACTTGTACTGACTAAAACCCATCCATGTTCCTTCTTTAAGATAAGATAAGATAAGTCTTTATTTGCTTTAAACATGGTATGATGGTGTTACAGGTATGATGGTCTTTGCCCTTTGTGTTCCAGGGCCGCGGTATCTCTTTCGGACAGTCCCGCAGCCCTGGCAGGCATCGGTACATACGGACGTTTATAACGTGTTCCAACAAAAAAAGAAATACAACAGTGAAAACTACTTTAATTTAACATAACATCTCAACATAACATTTTACATTCACTACGTAACAAAGAATCTCGTTCCGAAGTACACTCGCAAACAGAACTCGTTAATTCGCTAAACTTACAACGAGTTGGAGTCAAAGCGAAGTCGCTCACAATCCTTACAATCGTGAAGTGAAGTGCACCTCGTGAATAGTCCTTATAAAGTTCTGAGTAATTTTCTAGACATGTTACCTTTTCATTTTCAACTTAGCTTTTCTTGGACTTGTTTGGTGAAAGAAAACTAGGCGTTTGGTCCTAAGGTAGTGAAAGCCATCATTAGCTTTTCCTCAACGATGTTGGGGCTGGTATTTTACTATCATCACGCCTGTAATCCCCAGAGAGTTAGGCAGAGGTGTACCTAATAGTACACCCACATTTCGCCAGTTACGTTTAAGCTCCATGTCATAGGGGGCGAGCATATCTCCATCAACAGGCAACAAATCCAGACTCCGTGGCTGCTACTGAGAAATTTCTGTTTGAAAAACCCAATAACAATTTGCCCGGCCCGGGAATCGAACCCATGACCTCATGCTCAGCAGTCCCGCTTGCGACCACTCGACCAGCGAGTCAGTCTCAGATTGGTATTTTACATGGACCGATTGCCTAACTGACTCCACAATCCATTTACGGGGTAACATGATACCCCTTTTTTGAGTGGCTGTCAAAGTTTTGGGATTCTAACTACCCGTGACGGGTTTCACAGATTTATTCAATGACACGACAGCCTGGACCTACGGCTTTATGTGCTTTCCGATGCATTGTGAGATGAAACTGATAAAGAAGTATCTAAGAAAATATGCAGAATCCAAATATTTTGGGAGGGTAAGGGAATAATGATGATAAAAGAAACTATTCTTTAAAGTATCATCATCGTCTTAGCCTTTTCCCAGCTGAATACCAGTATTTAAAATGGATCGACGGCCTATCTGACCTCCACAACCCAAATAGTACCGGGTAATACGATACCCCTTTAAGACTTGTTGTCAGACTTTCGGGCCACTGACTACCTGTAACGACTGTCAAAGATCTACAAATGACAGTCAGTACCAACGGCTAAACGGCTAAACTAAGTTGGAGTCGGCTTTCACTCTAATCGGATGCAGCTGAATACTTGTATTTTACATAGAGAGACTGCCTACCTGTCCTCCACAACTCAGTTAGCCCCAGGTAATACGATACCCTTTGGTAAGACTGGTGGTCAGACTTTCGGGCCACTATAACAACTGTCAAAAATTTACAAATAACAGCCAGGACCAAAGGCTTGACGTGCTTTACGAGGCACGAAGAAAACTCGGCATGTAATGGGTGGTCACCGACCAGCCTACTGTGACTGAGCTGCTGTTATTATTTCGCCACGAGCTCCTCCATATTTCTCCTCATCTATTCTTTAAAGCATGACTCAACTAAAATTGTAAAAGGTTCAAAAACCTACTTTGAGACCGAGTAATTACAGAGTTTAAACACTATACATATAACCTAATAAATGTTCAAGTATTCAAACACACGTCAATAAACAAGAATGTTTCCAATACAGTAAACTAAACCTAATGTAGAATACTTAATTAAGTTGAAGGTACATAATTTCACTCCGCGCATAAATAACACTTTGTCACAACACTAATTTATCTCGTCTGCTCGACGTCCGTATGTCACGACAGGGATCCAGCAGAATATCAGCGTCAGGTACAGGTATGCTTGCCACGTTCTGAGCTGGACTCCCATTTGGTGCAACTTTGAGACGCACACCGCACCTTGTATTATTTAATTTGAAGTATGTCATGGTGTTACTATACTTCTTTAAGTGTATATATTTTTCTTTTTGTCTATTGGCATATTTTTTATATAGGTATCTTCTTATACAACATTAGTTTTAGTATATGCGAAACCTGAAACATGTGTCTAGTATTTTTATGTAAAGAATCTATGTACAAAATTTAAAAACTATATCATGAAAAATCACAAAGTTATAAGCTTGTTCTGTTACCTATTGTCCCCACAAAACGTGGTCACCACGCAGCGTGCGCCTCTAGCGTCGTCTTGAGCTCATTGATAATAATAATTTGGCAGTAGGTACCTAAATTATTGCGATAGGTACTTAAAGTCGCTCGGTTTTCAACTTTTAACTTTTTTAAATATTTTTGGGAAAAAATATAACATGGTAAATTATTGGAATCGATTCAGTTACTTATTCTGAACAAACTCTATTCAGGTTTCGCATATACTAAAAATAATGTTGTATATAACAATCTCGTGTCACGGTGATAGTGGCTGCACTCCTCAGTAACGGCTCGATTTTGATGAAATTTTTTATGTATATTTGGTTGGTATGAGAATAGGTTTTAAAAAAAACTATATTAAACTAAACACTAACTACCTACAACTACACCACTACTAACTATATTTAAGTTTATTAAACTATATTTCATACCGCTAGGGTAGGTAGGTAGGTAGGATAGGTTAAAAAAGGTGCAATGCAACGCACGGCACGGCTAGTATATTCATGTAATTTGTTATCATTTAATTATGTTTTTGTGTGTTGTTCTATATCTATTGTGTGCACTGAATAAATGTTTTATGTATCTATCTATCAACTCTGTATCACTTAACCGGATAGCCAGAGAGTAAGTAACATTTCGTCCTGTTGAAGCTTACATCCTTGAACTGTAAGTGCAGACGCTTTAAGTCAGAGTTCACAAGTTTCCAGCACTAAGGTTAGGAGCTTCCTTAACTTTCTATATAGTTGGTAAAGGGTGACAGTGAAATTAGTAATATGCCTCAAGAGGAGCTCGTGGCTCTCTAGGTTAAGCCTGTTTAACTGTTGCCTGGTTAATGTGCTTGCCTAGTTTGGTCTGTGGATGGGAGACCACCCATTACATACCGAGCTTCCTCCGTGCCTCGGAAACTACGTTCAGCCGTTGATCCCAGCTGTCATTTGTAGATCTTTGACAGTCGTTACAGGTAGTCAGTGGCTCAAAAATTCTGACAACCAGTCTTACCAAGGGGTATCGTATTACCTAGTACTAACTGGGTTGTGGAGGTTAGATAGGCAATCGCTCCACGTAAAATATGAATATTCAGCTGAATCTGGTCAGACTCGAAGCCGACCCTAACATAGTTGGGAAAAGGCTAGGCACATGATGCCTTACAAAGTAAGAAACAGTTTCAAGCCTTCTCCAAAGATAAAAGTTTTACAATTTTACCTTGGAATTACATGTCTTTAAGGAAAGTTTTATTTGAGAAAACTGGTCTAATAGGTAGCCAGTTTAAAAGAAAGTTTTCCTTTATGTTTTCACCACTACAAGCTGTAAGCTGGAAATGTAAGTTGTTTTTAACTGGCTAATAGGTGTACACAAGAGAGTTTAACTAGCTTTGTAGTAAAAAGGAGTTTTAAAACAACGGAAGAAAAGGTTATTTTTCATAAAATTGCAATTACCTCAGTTTGCTACGAGAGCAACGGTGGCCCAGTGGTGGCGGCCTCGACTTACGAACAGTGAGTTGTGGGTTCGAACCCAGGCAAGGCATTACTTTGTGTAATTTATGTCATCACCACTGTTCTCTAAACGGTAAAGGAAAACATCGTGAGGAAACCGGCATGTCCCAGAACCAAAAAAAGAAATCTAAGACATGTGACATCTACTAACCCGCACTGGGCCCGCGTGGTAGATTAATAGCCCACTCCCTCTCATAGAGAGGAGGCCGTGTGTCCCAGCAGTGGGAACATTATAGGCTTAGCTACGATCGAATCTAAAGACTAAATTTTTTGTTGATTTGCCGTTTCAATTGTTTGCTCTTTCCTTATTTTATAGACACTGAGTAAAATTCTAAGTATATTCCCGTATTTTAAAACATTCAGAATACATTTTTTATATTGTGTGGGCTTAGCTTGATTTCGCGTTTCATAAAAACGACAGTGATTAAAAAAATTGCCGTGTTAGCTAATGAACCTTCAAAGACTGGAATAATAAATAAATAAAAGTCATTTGTGTCAACAACAAAAGAAAAATAAAAATAATAAAAGAAGATCTCACAAATTCTAAATTCGAAAACCAACAGTCGGGATTATTCGGCAACAATCGGCTTTTGTACGGATGATTCGACGATTTCCTCACGAAGAGTGGCCACCTTTCACCTTTGATCTGGAGTGTCCTCGGCAAACTCTTTTATTTACCACATCGATTTGTCTGAGAAGCTTTTAGAAGGTGTTGAGTCGAATTTCCGAGGCAATAAACTATTTTGAAACGCTTTTGATCCGTTTCTGGATTTTTGTCGTGTTTATCCTTATCGGGAATTAAACTGTTTGGGATACCTACCTACGTCTTAGTGTGTCGATGGCAAATTTTTATTTGATATGTTTGGCCCAAATTTCAGCTACGCAAATTCCGCTCGCTGATGCAGTCATAAGATCGTCAAGTGTACATGCAGCGCAAGATGGAAGATGGGCCATTGTCTGTGGAGACACGCCACATACACATTTGAGATCTGAGCCGTCCATGAACCCCCATTTGAAGAGATTATCTTTGCTACGGCCGACTTGGGTTCGGAGTCTATTCAGAGGGTGCATGAAACGAGCCTCCCCGAGCGACGTATTCTACTAACCCCTGATACATCCGGCGCACCCTGGGCAATCGACTTCTTTCGATTGGCTAATCCTTTCACCACGATGATAAATATACCTACCTTATAAATACAGTTGTTATAGGTATGTATATTTTTTGTCCGAACGGTTGGTAGACTCTTCACGTGACCAGAAGGCTTGCCTTTTTTTGACCAAAGAATCAGCAATGCCATCCAACGTAGCAATGCTTTCAGCCTTCTGGGCACTCTTGACAGCGATTTTTCTTTTCCTATTTTGATACTTACACATATTTGCATTATTATTTTAGATGAACAAATAAGTAACCTACATTTTCCGGAGTTTGAAAAATGACACAATAATCACAAACATAAAGTTATCAATATTGTTAAGGAAACACCGCTTTTTAGGAGATTTTTAATGTTACCCAATTATCTTTAGCATATTCGTTGCAGGTTTTGACCACATAAACACAATATTTATTTTAGTCTCGTTAAATGTTTGACAAGACTGCGTCGTAGGTCTAGTGATCGCAAGAGCCAATCGTGAACCAGCTACTGCTGAAAGTGAAGACCTGGCCTCTATTCTCTGGTCAGGCACTGGTTATAGCGTTTTTGAATTAAGAATATTGTAGCAGTGGCCTGCAGTTAGGACACTTTCCCGGTTAATGCTTATAGAACCGCCTCCTATGACACGGGATTTAAACATGGGGACACAGGTTGCTCCCCTGATTAACCTTGCGGGCATAACAGGCGTGAATTCGTGGAATGGTAATCAGTGGCGTGAATAGGAGCCAGAAATACGGCAAGCCTAAAAGGGAAGCAGACTGTTCAGAAACCACAACATCATGAAGAGTAGTAGGTTCTAAGGGTAAGCCAAGCTATAAGGTTTGTATGAAAACCGCTACTAATGTTGTGCTATCTGCCTAGCCTTTTCCCAACTGTGTTGGGTTCGGCTCCTAGTCTTTCCGGATTCATCTAAATACCAGCATTATACATATAGTGATTGCCTATCTGACCTCCACAACCCAATTAGTACTAAGTAATACGATATCTATAGGTAAGACTGGTGGTCAGACTGTCGGGCTTTTGGTCTTTCAATGACTACCTGTAACTCTCAAAGATCTACGTATGTCAGCCGGGACCAACGGCTTAACGTGCTTTCCGATGCACGGAGGAAACTCGGTATTTAATGGGCGGTCACCAATCCACGGACCAACCTAGGCAAGCGCGGCTTAACCTGTAGATCGACCCAAGCAGCTGTGGTTATTTAGCCACGAGCTCCTAATTTTGTGCTATCATTGACCATCCACCATGCATCCAACCGATATTTTGCAGACAAACCACAAAAACAAATGCCTTTAATCACCCCCACACCCACATTATTCCATCCAAACCAAACTGATACTTCTGTACAAAGATTCCGGGAACTAGACGGCATATTTGCTCTGTAGTGAAACAGTATGAGTTTCGGGACACATTAGCATTTCAGCCGGAGTTCATTTGGTTCCCTAATTGTGTACAATTTTGTTTGTTCCTCATCTGTATGCGTTGCGTGTACGCCCAAGTGCTGGTTTAGTTTTTAATTAGAGTGGGTAATTAATGTTGTTACTAAACAATATTGTTTTTGGGGGAAGTTATTGATGGAGGCTGGTTATTGCTTGATGTCTTGAAGGTCCTGAATCCTTTCTAAAATAAATGAATTTGCCATGCCATGTTTGATAATGAAAATCTTCTCGTTCTCGGTTTGTTAACTATTCTAGAATTTGGAAAATTGATTAGATTATACATTAGCATTTTTTACTGTAACGCACGAAAAAAAAATATCTCTTAATTACATAAAAACAGACATTTAATGAGCGATAATGATGATAAAAAAGTCTGAAAGTGTTTTGATTTGGCCCAAGCAGTATTATGTTATCTGTGCCCAAGCTACTGAAGCTTAGTATATTGTTGAAAGTCATTGAAGAAAAACAAAACGCTTTGATAGCGCATGCCACTTGTCTAGACCATTTCTGACTGTTAATGTCGCGGCAAAGCACATAGATACATATGTACGTACCCTACTAAAAAGCAGGTCGAGCTGGGCAAGATAAACTAAACGTGAGCCATCCATCACGCTGGCACTAGACTGAAACATCTGAAATATTAGGCCACAAACAAGGTTTACGCTAAAAAACCTTGGTATGTAACCAAAGAAGGATATTTACCTCTTGCCCCCATATTCACTTACCCCACATTAATTTCGTAGAGAATTGGTGCTCCTGTGGTTACGTCCCGATTCACGCGTTGAACTGTCGTGAGGTTGAATCCAGGCACGCACATTGTGTGAAAACTGCTTTTAAAATGGTGAAGAAAACATGATGTGGAAAACGGCATAAAAATGTGACACACCACACTGGGCTTGGGTGGTGGATTAAGGAGAGGAGACTGTGTTACAGAATTGGTAATATTATAGGCTAATTCTGGTTACGATGGTGCACATTAACCTTTTATTTATTTATCCGAAAACATTGCATGTATATAGCCACCATACCTTCCATACTTAACCCACCCGATGCTGACAACATTTGCATATTATTTCCAAAACTTGGCAGACAAAGTTGCGGTCTGATAGAAAACTGAAAATTCAACGATTCATCTTAATGGATTCGCCCATAACCGATTGAAAAGTTTTCCGCTTTGCTTGAGCATAAGTTGCCTCTTTTTGAAAGTTTTTTCACATCACAGTTATCAAGATTGATGCGCTTGGCCAAGTGTTTTTCTGGAAGATATTTTTTTAAGTGATGAGGCTAATTTTTGATAGTCGATTTAAATGCTAGGCAAGTTGGTGCAGTAAAATTATAATGGGTTCAATGAAAAGAAATGTAGGAGCGTTTTAATGGCAAAACTTCTTTAAAATGTATCTAATGCAGCTGTAGGTTTTGCTTGAATGAGTCGAATTAGTTATAATGCATCTCAATACGTTGCAAGTTGTTGCAGGCCAATCCAGTATTTGAAGCCAATCTGAAGAAAACTTCATCTTTTATTCCTAGAAGTTGGGAATAAATAATAAAAAGATATAATAATACTTTTCTTCTGAGTATACTAATGAGTCGGCCCAAAACTTTGCCATGTGTGTAATGCTCACACTATTTTCCGTCAATTTTTGTATGTGCACGCAGGACATGCCATCTGGGGGTCTAAAACGACCTGCAAAAAATTTTCAAATTGGTCAAAGACAGTGAATTATCACTTTGTGACCATTTTACGAAATTCATACAGGGTGTAAATGGAACCTTAACGAAACCGTCAACCAAGCATTATGTACATCAAACTAAGTAACTTTACGCAAAACTTATTGCTGGGAAACGACTTTTTTTTGGGTTGAAAAATCACGTTTTACGGTAGGAGTCAATGTAAAACAAGTGCCCTTCGGCTTCGTTAAGGGTCTTGTTACACCCTTTATTATTATCCTATTATGATTCTGCTAAGGCGGCCATTTTAGGCCCCCAGGTGACCTATTGTTGGTAAGCACCGTATTGATAAAGAACTTTAAAATATCGAAAGCTACATAAAATTTTCTTTACAATATAAAACTTTGTAAGATCGTTTCATGAAAAGACGCGCCGAGGATAAAGTAGCAGGGGATCGAATTTCTTTGTAAAGACAATTGTATGGGATTTACCTGGATTACCCACACTCAAGTTTCTTTGAGACTTCTAGGGATCTTTAGCAAAAGGGGTTTTATAAACCACGTTTTGGTCCTGAACAGTGGACGAGTTCTACATATACGAAGTGTATTCGATTCTTGTTATCGATTTGAGGGTAGTTGGTAACTCATTACTGAACTTGCTCTCGACCTACGTTGCGGCCATTATAATATATCCGTGACGAGTAGTACGATTTTACGCCCTGAGCTGGATGAACGTTTCTTCCTCGGTTTTTGTGATCGTGTCTCCAAGCTAGATGTTCTAGCATCTATAGTGTTTATGGACTCACTACCGTGTGGTGTGCGCTCTTCAAGGACCTTTGAACCCAGAATATATCTAGACTGCCTGTCTATGACGTGCCAGCCATGCTACAACTCTTCTGCTGACCTGGGAATTGAGACAAGGTAGGTGGTGTTCAATTGCCTTCTTGGAGATAGTAGGAACGAACGATTTCCACTCTCAAATACTCTACTTCCAACATTCTGGGTTAGGTTCACAAGCCGCCAGGATATATTTTATTAAAAAAGGTTTGTCAAAAACCGAACAACGTGTTTGCCCACTGGTAAGTTAACGTAGACCTAATAAAAAAATATCATTTCGATATTGCCTGGTGAAATGATTTCTTTGCGTAGTTTTCGATAGCTTACAAAATCACTCACATCCAATTCGAATGTAAACCAAAAACAATTCTCTAAAAAAGTCAAATATATATCCATCAATATGCCATTTTACGACACACACAGATCTAAAGTTACAAATTGATTGATGCTTAATCCGAAGTGCGTAACAAATGTCATGTGTTCCGTAGAATTGAGGGGAGAAAGTCCCGCATCGGCCATCGACTGTCATGTACGAACATTTTCAATTTCCGGCCATGTTGTGACGTCATATTCTGAAGGACCTTGTTGACGAATATTTTGATCTCATTCTTGGCAATTTTCTTTAGCAAATGTCTTCCTGTTTGTGGATGGAAATTGTTATTTCGTTATTATATCAGTTGTGGGTCTGTTCGGTTTTGTTGGGAAACTGGAATGGTATATTATGCCGTTTTTATTTTTTTGGTAAGTGAGGTTAGATCTTTCAATTGTGCCTATTTTAGAAACCAAAATCGCGGGAAAGAAAAGAAATTTCTTCGAATTTTAGATTCTTCGGTGTGCCAGTTTCTTCACGATGTTTTACTTTCACCAGTTTGAGAGGCGTTGTTATGTAAGTCGGGGACGTTCCCTCACCAAAAGCCATCACATTACAATATCCATAAAACTAAGAACATAAAAGGCTTATTACTAGGTTAATGTGGGTAACAAAAAGTGCCCTTATTATTTGTCCTATTAGAGACTTGCAGAGAGATCTAGATACTCATTATTTGCGTATTTCAGTTTTTACGGTTAAAAAAAATCCCAAAACATTATCTCATATTGATAGTGAACTAATCTCATTGGTACGTATGGATCAAGCGAGGTGATCTATGCTCAGTTCGTCAACTCTGAGAAACTTTTCAGAGACTATGCATAGAGTTCTTCTTGTTATCAAAATAAAATTATGATAAAATAACCTCACGCCTGTAATCTCCAAAGGGTTAGCCAGAGTTGAACCTAATAGTACACCCACACTTCGCTAGTTATGCTTAAGTCCCATGTAAAAACAGGTGGGCCTATTGCCATCAGCCGATCAAAAATCCAGACGCCGTGGCTGCTACTGAGAAATTCCTGATGAAAAATCCAATAACACCTTGCCCGACCTAGGAATCGAAACCAGAACATCATGCTGAACAGTATCGCTTGCGACCACTAGACCAACGAAACCGTTAAAGGTAGGTATAAAAGGTATTATAAAGTATAATTTACAGACTGTTATTACAATATTATATTCAATATAGGAAAATTTTGCACCCAGCATTGGTAAGTATTAAATTAGGAACAAATTAGCTACGTCGACATTTTTACTACGCGCTCAGTACTGGCAAACTTGAAGTCATTTGCAAGGGACCCCTGCTGAAAGTTTGCGATCAGCTCTTAACAACTGAAATTTATGACGTTCTGTACTTAGGAAGTACTTCTACATGACTGTTATGTGACGTGGAATAATAAACTACTTTTAAAAATGTTGAAGTAGCATTTCGATTCGAAAGTTTGAGAGGATAGATGGATGTTTGTTACTCTTTCACGCAAAAACTACTGAAGGGATTTGGATGAAATTTAGCACACAGATAGTTTATAACCTGGATTAACATATAGAATACTTTTTATCCCGGTAGTATGATCCCGTGGGACAATAATCGTACTCCACGCGGGTGAAGCCGCAGGTATAGGCTAGTAGAAATATATTTCTTCAGATGCTCATTACAGGTCTATAAAAAGTAATATAAAAAAAACCCGACAGAATATCAATCGGTTTCATTTCTACGAGAAAGTAATCAAATCATTGACATAAAACAATGTGAAACCACTACATCAATTAACAAAATTATGCAAAATTAGGCAATAAAATAATATTAACTTAACTTAATAACTGTTTCAAATTCGGTGGTGCAAAACGCTAATAACCGTAGAATGTAAATTATTTTATTGGGCAACAAACAATATGGGAATTCAAATAATTATGTTCCATGAAGGGTAATAATCACACTAAAATACAGTTACATTTATTTGTAACTAAATAATTATTTCGGTTAATGTAAATTTATGCAGTATCCACCGACCTATTGTAGTAAAAAAAAAATGTCATGTAGAAGTGTATGTACAAACGAATTTAGAACTTAATGGCTTAGTTCGTTACTGTTAAGCGAGGAAAAATAATGCATGACGTTGTTGCCTTTGACGGTGGGTAGCCCTCTGGTATGGGAGGCAACCTGCTAGGACCCTAGTGCCATCTCATATTCAAGTACGCGGACTGTGCTGCTAGATCGCGGCGAAAATTATGTATCCTTATTTTAAGCTACAGTTTTGAGCCATTTGGGGTC
The DNA here is from genome assembly GCA_905163415.1 of Noctua fimbriata. Lineage (NCBI taxonomy): Eukaryota > Metazoa > Arthropoda > Insecta > Lepidoptera > Noctuidae > Noctua > Noctua fimbriata. The sequence goes on from LR990923.1 coordinate 2,800,144, forward strand.
GAAACGCTCGGATCACTGGAGCCCGAGTGCACATCATAAAAAAAAACAAAATAAACATCATTCAATCATTATGTAATGGATAGTCAACCCACGGACCGATCTCGTCAAAAGTAACTTTACCTTAGATCAACCTTTGTGACTATTATATTTAGGCACGAGCCCTCCAAAGCAAAAGGAAAGCAAATATTCATATAGAAACCCCCAAATTCACGTTTACACAAAAAAACGCACGTTCCCATAATAAAAATGCCGCCACACACACGCACCTAACAAAAAATATGATAATAACATCGACTAGCTAAATGAAGTCGCTACCTACAAATGGCGTAGTCACGTAAAATATTACTCTGCCCACCCTAGAGACATAACCTTTATAGTCGAGTCCAGTGCACCTGCGAATGAGTTATGCGCGAAGATTTATAACAGCAGATAAGGTTTTGTATCTGGTCGGTGTAACGCAAATGTTAGTAATATATCTGAGGTTTTTCTTCGGCGTTTGTTGGGAAGTGTACGCTGGTCCTTTAGTACAGGAAGTCGGAAGGAGGACCAAAAAATTGTCGGGTTGTTTTCGTTATAAGATAAGGATAATATCTACGATTGTGAGAAGTATATTTTGACTGTAGACCGGAGTATTTACACGAGTATTTCACTTAGGTTAGATAATCTGGCTGAAAAGTTATTGTGGTATTAAACACAAAAAAAAAAAAAGTTAAACCAGCATTGTCCAGAGAGCACAGCAGCATTGTAGACAGCGGTATAATAGCTTTTAAAGCGTTTCATATTTAAACAACGACTTTCATATGATTCGAAGGAGATTTTATTGCCTCATTGGGCGAGGCGTCGTAAGTGCGACTGCTGAACATGAGATCCTGGGTGGGTTCCCTGGTTCGATGCTCTATTGGGTTTTTTCATCAGGATTTTTTCAGTACCAGCCTCTGATTCTGAATTTGTGCCCGGTTGATGGCAATATTCAAGCCCTCTATTACATCAGGTTTAACAAAATAACTAGCAAAATGTGGCTATACTATTAGGGACACCTCTACCTAACCCTCGGGATTGCAGGCATGATGTTATGTATGCTGTTCGGTAGCGCAATACTTTACGTTTTAACTTTTGCGTCATTGTTATCGCTCTCAGAATAATTAAGTTTTTCTAAACCCTCTGAAATAAAATCTAAGTACATGACTTATCAACAATCAAAAGATATATTTCATCTTTAGTTAAAGTTTCGAGATGAGTTGATCCCTTTCTGGCTTAACTTTAGATCTAATCCAGATTTGGGTCAAAACAACGGGTTCTACAGAAGTGGCCCTAATGGACGAGCCTTCATGATTCAGCACATTCTTACTGCATTACTTAACGACTCAGTGGATGACTCAGTCTTTGCTTAATTACCAAAGTTACAAACACAACAAAAAATGCAAATCGGATAGACTCGTAAAAAAATAATGTAGAGGAAACAGCAAAATATATTGGTTACCAATGGTCTCTTCAGAAAACAAAGTATTTGCTTTGCATTTTTATAGATCATTAGGCCCTCAGAAGCCTTTTTTTTCATTCTTACCGATTTTTTTTTTCAGTATTCAAAAGATTGACTATTTACATTAGAAAAGCACATTTTCAAGACCACATCCATCTATCTTTCTTAAAATTCATTCATTTAAATTCTTCCCAAAATTGTAGCGAAACATCTTATATTAACGACAACTAACTTTCAAATCAAGAGTTAACCAATCAATCACACCAAAAAAACTCTTAAATAACATATCATCATGCCATAATAAAAATCAAGTAACAACAAAGTGGAGTCAAATTCTCAAATTATTATAATGTCACCATTTCCCCCGACGCAGCTCGTTAGCGCTGTTTTATCAAATAGGTACCCACAATTTTGTTTGTAAATCACACGGTGAAAGGTTTTTTTATTAACAAATTAGGTTGGGTTTTCGTACTTTTGGTCTTTAACGACGAATCGGATCGAATCGGTCTTTGGAGTTGGAAATGGGTTTTGAATTTTGAATGATTTTTAATATCAATACAGGTTTCTTCAAGACACTACCAATAACAATAACTTAGTAGATGTGTTTCTGTAAGGTTGCTTTTAATTAAAAAAAACAACCGTTTTTTTGTTATTTTCTTTTTACACACGGATTTGAAAATAGATTTTCTAAAAATTCAAACGTCAAAATTAATCGAAGATGCAAAAAGTTGAATTATTACATGCCAGGTTTAAATTCGCAACCTGGAACTGCTGATGAATCGAGTCCATTTATCTTAAGGAATTAACGTTTCTATGGTAGTCTTAGGTACAAGCCGTGTACCCGATTTAACTACTTTAGGGGATACATTTTCAAAAATTCAGCCTAACTACTGATTTTCACACTCAAAGCAACTCTTGCTGTTACGCTGCTGTGCGTTGTCTATTAGTGATTATATTATCAGAGTATTATTTTTTTTAAATAGATGACTAATCTACTCTCTTTTTACTAATATTATAAACGCTAACGTTTGTGAGGTTGGATGTTTGTTACTCTGTCACGCAATAACTACTAACGGATTTTGATAAATCTGTACAGTTGTATTACTGATACTCGTACAACAGGATAACACATGGGCCATAATAATCTATAAAAAACTAAATTTACGCGATTAAAGCCGCGATTGAATGCTAGTGTCACCGTAAATTAGTCGTTAATTGCTCTAGCTCTTTAGTTAACATCTCTCGTGTAGTTGTGTTCTAAGATAACTCACAGACGAATTGTTCTTAAATTCGAGCACATCGGTATGGCTTTGCCTGACGCCTAGGCCAAATTGTATTCCCGTGCACATCTTCTATGCATATAGCATTACCTTCAGGCCTCGTTTACAGCCTCGAGCGATGCGACTTAGAGCGGTTTCAGACTAGCCTATTTTGTAGCACGTATACGCTCGTACCGACTTACGCGCGTACACGCGCTTATTCCGGCGTGTTTGCTTGATTAAAATGACAGCTGTCAGCATAGGGCGCATTTATATGCGCCTACACGCGCATTCATACTTATCGTATACTTACTTAAACGGGAACACGGGCTGCGATTCTCCATAAAAATGTATTCCCCTTTTTTTCCTGAATAATGCTTCTAGAGCAATCATTTTTTTTTCATAAAGTCAAGGTCTACTGTAGACACGTCCCTGTCATTTCCTTTTTTCAGCAACTAATAAGTAAAGAAAATATGATCCACCAAAAATGACTAAAATGCCCCATTTTTACGGCCGTGATTAGAGGACTGTGATTACTGGTAATCACATTAAAAAAAAAAATTGAATCGGCCCAGTTTTCGGGAAGAAAAAGGGAAATACGAAACGTCAATCCCGTTAAAATTTTTGTGATATAATCCGCTGTCTCTATCGCACTCTACAGGGACAGACTTGAAGCAGCGCGACGGCAATAGTTTCTTGTAATACCTACCTCGCAGGCCTTCCCTCTTAAAATGCGACTTGCGTCAAGTAGAACTCCTTGCTTCACTTGTTTTCGCCTCTTTCGTGACTCATGGGTTGTTCTAACGGCTTCTATAATTAATTGGTTTTCTTCACAGTCGAAAGACGTTGTTTGAGCTTTTTTTTTTTGTTTTTGGGGTGGGAAATCATCAAATGACCCCACTCTGAGCGGAGCAGAAGGGAGTGTCAGACTTGTACTGACTAAAACCCATCCATGTTTCTTCTTTGCCCTTTGTGTTCCAGGGCCGCGGTATCTCTTTCGAACAGTCCCGCAGCCCTGGCAAGCATCGGCCCGTGCGGACCCCTACGTGGTTGCTGACATCTCTTTGAGGCGCGCGTGGAACACGAACGCGCCGTCGACACGGCCTGTCGTCATAAGGCGGCCGGACGGCGAGCTAGCCCATAACTCGCCGTCCACAGGCCCGCGCCTAGGGTGGCCGGGGGCCACCACGTGACCCCCGACGCCCAGGGCGTCTCCCGTCTCCCGCGGCGGCTGGGACGTGAGGCTCTTACCCTCACGTTGTTTGAGCTGCGTGTAACGTGATCAAGCAGTTATGCTGGTCACAGGTTGTATAGTGTTTCTAGGCTGGAATCGAGTTAGTCACGTCTAGGATACATGTGGTATGTAAATGCAACTCTGTTCAGAATTCTGTATAGATATGCTGCAAATTTTGGTGTGCTTGGGTTTTGGTTCTGAAATGCTGGACATCATAGTCCACGCTAGTTCATTTTCTATAAAATAATAAACGTAAACCTTAAGTATTTATTAAAATTAATATTATGTAACTAGCAAACCTCATTTAAAAACAAAACAACTAAAAAATCCTGCTAGCTTCTTTAAGAAAAAGTACGCATATTTGTTGTTTGATGATAGGTCCCATAAAGCATTTTTATTTATTTATTATTTTCGGTGAACTTGCTCTAACTTATCCGTGTTCATAATTAAGTACTAATAATGGTTTACATACTATCTAAGACTATATGTCGAGGGTAGTTTTAAGGTTCTCAGATATAATTAAGAATCAAAGCCACTACAACAAAACCTTTCATCATGAAATACGTCCATAACTTCTGCCCCAACGATCCTGTACAACAAATTATTTATACTCCGTTTCTCATTTATAATAACCAGTAGCTATCTGACTGAATGTGATCGAAAGGAAAAAATAATGCTTCAATGAATATACTTCCGATATCATAGAATACCTTATAGGCTTATCTCCGAACTGGTTAACCAATATAAAGAGTGTAAATAGATTAGGAGGAAGACAAGAGTTACCAATGACAGCCATGAATGAATGTTTTTTCTGCCACTACGATCTCCAAATGGCACCAACGGAACCCTTATAGATTCGTCCTGTATGTCTGCCTGTCCGTATGTCACAGCCCTTTTATTCCAAGACTGTTGGCACCACGCAGTTGAAAATTGGAGAGTAGGTGCCTTGCATGAACCGCTACACAAATATGATGTGAAATTATGAAAGAAAGTCTGACTAGAGCTGGTTTTTTGTACCTGCTAGACCATTCCTGGATTTTTTCTGGTTAAGGAAATATTGAAGATTAAAGTGCGAACATTTTAATGATAAGATTTTTTTTTATCTTTCAGCGACTTGTCTTGGCTTATTGTTTGAAATTTACCTGTAGCCTGTAACCTGGAATGCACTACATTATATTAATTCTGTTATTAAGTCTTTCGTAGCTAGAGATAATGTTTTTCTTATATGCTTGCTCTTATGAGCTGGTTTTACTTCATCGTTGCAACGGATGGTGGCCGGTGAATGAATTTTCATTTCAGTTCCGATAGATAACATTCAGAGTCAATGGGTACAACTCTGCAGTTTAGAATGTAATAGTATCTACTTGTTGTGGTAGATGAGTGAACTATTATTATGCCCACAGAAATAAATCGTACCTATTGGGAAGCTGCCAAAATGCAATGATAGTCAAGTGCAATTTCAGCTGCACTGTCGCCAACGTCCATACCATGTTGAGAACACCGGTTCTCGTTCCGATCACCGAAGTTAAGCAACATCGGGCGTGGTTAGTACTTGGATGGGTGACCGCCTGGGAATACCACGTGACGTTGGCTTTTTGATAAAATATCTTTTGTTTTAATTTATATTATCTGAATTTTGTTTCGCTTAATATTAAATAAATATCATCATTCTTGTCTGCTAAAACACGTCCATTAAAATAGACATAGGTTTCCCCAAACATCCTCGCCACATCAACTGGTCATGCACTTCTCAGATTCCCGCGTAATTCACTAGATCGTAGGTCCATTTTGCAGAGAGGCAACCTACATTCATTCTTACAGACCTCCATCGTCTTTCCAGAACTTTTCCACTCCATTGGTGATTCGTTATTTGTGAATGGGCGCACTCACTGCTACTTATACAGAGAGATATATACCTATACACTCCTCACCGGAGCCGACCCTATCTAACTTAAGAGAGACACACTACTGATACTGATACTGCTAGCCTGCGTCATCCCACTGCTGGGCAAAGGCCTCTCCCCATGACTTCCAGTTGCTACGATCCAGGGCTAATGTGGGCCACTGGTCGTTTGTTTTATCAAGTTCGTCCCGCCATCTTCTGCGAGTTCTGCCGCGACGCCTTCTGGCTGTGTCAGGGGTCCAGAAAGTGGTTATTTTGGCCCACAGCTCATTGGGCATGCGGCAGACACACTAAACTAAGTCAAAAGTAGGTTCACTCATGAGTTTTTGTCGTCACTAACATCCTATACGACAGATGACGTTGCTCGATGGTATAGTAAGCTTTACTTGTTAAGAATTTAATATAGTTCTATTGAAAGAGATAGTTCAATGAATCTAATTACAGAAATAAACCATGGTACTACTAAACGTAGCTATTTAGCGCAGTTGGAAAGCTGCCAAATGCACTGATAATAAAGCGCAATTTCAGCTGCACTGTTGCCAACGTCCATACCATGTTGAGAACACCGGTTCTCGTTCCGATCACCGAAGTTAAGCAACATCGGGCGTGGTTAGTACTTGGATGGGTGACCGCCTGGGAATACCACGTGACGTTGGCTTTTTGAAAAAAGTATCTTTTGTTTTTGTTAACGCTCTGTCATTACAACTTTTACCAAAAATTTGGTTCGCTTTCTTTTCTGATTTTTCAAGTAAATTATTCTCTTTAAATGGTATATCCAAAAGACATTCATAACTGGATATAGGACTCCCTAAGTGTCGACAGGTCGATTCCAAAGTAGTATCCTAGCCCGTTAATCTACCTTGCGGGATGCGACGACCGTGTTCCGAAAGGTGAAGTGAGGGTACTCACTTCACCTTTCGGAACACGGTCGTCGCTCAAGAATTTTTCGACCCCGTCACCATCATGAGCTTGCAACATGTCATGTCACAATCACCTCCAGCTACTGCCAGCTACCCTGCAAAAGGCGACACAAAAGCGTAGCCTGTGGCTGTCCTGCCTTAAGTTTGCCGATTCTTGGTCCTCGATCACACGTCTCCCCAACGGTATTCCTGTTAATCCGTGCAATTCAGTTGGTGACAGGTTCACTGAATAAATTAATCGGGTGCTACACCACCCAGTTAGCTTTGATCATCACTCCGACACCCAAGATGATGGATGACGTCCCTAGAGAAAGTCACAGGCACACCTAGTATAGATAGTTCAATGAATTTAATTACAGAATTAAAATAATAGTGATTGGAAAACTGCCAAATGCACTGGTAGTAAAGCACAATTTCCATTGTACTGTCGCCAACGTCCATACCATGTTGAGAACACCGGTTCTCGTTCCGATCACCGAAGTTAAGCAACATCGGGCGTGGTTAGTACTTGGATGGGTGACCGCCTGGGGATACCACGTGATTTTGGCTTTTTGAACAAGTATATTTTGTTTTAGTTCTGGAACTACAAAGAAACAATTTGTAATTATTTCGTCGTTGGCTGCTATTCTGACCAAATATGAAAACAAAAACGACAAGAAATCCAGGAATTAAAGGAAAATATTCTTTGCAAGAATACCATTAACCTGTGATATCCCATGTAGACTGGCGTCCAGATGAAGGAAGAAATCCGCTGGATGAAGTCATCAAGACTGCAAGCGGATCAACGAGCGGATCGACGTTTCCTGGTTATAGAGCACCGACGATCGTAAAAAAACACCAAGATTGGCTGAATGTAGAAGGTGGAGAATCAGGTTATATGGTGCAACTAGTGAAGGGTCTATTTCAAGCAGTGGACTGCGAAAGCTTTATTTTTTTTCGGCATGGTATCTTGCAGGTCAACCTATGAGGCTGGCTTCTGCTTAACCGGACTATCCTGTGGATGCCTTGAGAGTAAGGCCTCCTGCCCAACGCTTCATAGGATGGGATTCACCTTAATATATGTGCAACTGGCGGGAATCAAACGTGCTTTCGTCGCCACTCCGACAGTCGAGATACGACTGACGATCCTGGATGAAGTTGTGGACACAATTACTATCAAATATGTAGTTGTATTGATACTTCAGTGAATTTAATTATAGAAATCAATTCTGGTTGGAAAGCTGCCAAATGCACTGATACTGAAGAGTAATTTCTGCTGCACAGTCGCCAACGTCCATACCATGTTGAGAACACCGGTTCTCGTTCCGATCACCGAAGTTAAGCAACATCGGGCGTGGTTAGTACTTGGATGGGTGACCGCCTGGGAATACCACGTGACGTTGGCTTTTTGGTAAAATATTTTATTTGCAAAAAGTTTCTGACTTAGAGCGAATAGGCTGGTATTTCTTTCTGTTCTCAGGTAACAGTAAGTAATACGCTGGTCGCCCTCCAACTTGACAGACCGAAGTGCAGTTAGGACAATCTGTCCAATTTTATCTGAAGGGTGATTCGATTATTTTTTACAAATTCATTCGACTGAGCGTGGGACACCCTCTAGCTAGAAGGATCGACGACCTAAAAAGGTGACTGGGGCAGAATCGAAGCGCAACGTGGAGGACAGGGTCTGGTGGCGCAGCTTGGGGAGGCCTATGTCCAGCTATGAACTGCTGAGTTGATTCGACAGAGCTAAGTGTATCGAACGGGTTTCAAACAAGTTTTCATCGCTACCCCTACTCCCTGGAAGGTAGGTCTAGACGTAGTCGTGTGCACTACGAAGATGTATACTTGCGATTGCATTTGTATTTATAGTGCCAGATCAATGAATCTAATTACAGATATAAATCGCTATTGGAAAGCTTCCAACGTGCACTGATAGTGGAGGATAATTTTAGCTGCACCGTCGCCAACGTCCATACCATGTTGAGAACACCGGTTCTCGTTCCGATCACCGAAGTTAAGCAACATCGGGCGTGGTTAGTACTTGGATGGGTGACCGCCTGGGAATACCACGTGACGTTGGCTTTTTGATAAAACATCTTTTGTTTTAATTCGAATTATCTGAATTTTGTTTCGCTTATTTTTAAATACATGTCATCATTCTTGTCAGCCAAAACACGTCCATTAAAGTAGACATTGGCTTTTTGATCAAAAATCTTTTGTTTTAGTTCTAATAAGTTTCTGACCTCATTCAGGGCAACTTTTTTGAAAATATTTTGTTATGCATTCTTGCACATTACCGACAAGCTTCGTTGTTTTTCTTTGTGAACTGTTGCATTGGGCTGGTTCCACTTGTGCTTGATAGACCAAATATTTTAAAAATGCAGTTAGGGCTGTCTGCCATTATGTTATCGGGTATTATGGTGGTGGATACAGGCTTCTTTCAAGCTACATCACAACCTACCCCTCCGCCTCATCCGTATCTAGTCTATCCCAGGCACCTTAATGAGGTCTCCAATCTCTGTAGCTTGAGGTGGCCTACGTCTACGCTTGCTCATACACGGTCTCCCATCTTCAGGATCCGTTTCTTACTCCTTGCCAATTGCCATCAATCCTTCTTCGAACATACCAGCTCACTGAAAGCTGGATAGATTTAGTTTTTTTTCGGATTATCTCATTTCAGATATCAGTGCAATGTTAGGCCGATCAAATTAGATATTGTTATACAGATTCTTAGAGACAACTAAGAGCAAATATAGATATTGGACGTGACGGATCAATGAATCTAATCACAGAAATAAATCGTAGTTGGAAAGCAGCCAACGTCCACTTCTTATGAAGAACAATTTCCACTGCATCATCGCCAACGTCCATACCATGTTGAGAACACCGGTTCTCGTTCCGATCACCGAAGTTAAGCAACATCGGGCGTGGTTAGTACTTGGATGGGTGACCGCCTGGGAATACCACGTGATGTTGGCTTTTTGATATTTTTAATCTCATTTATTAGGAGCTCCTTGTCCATAATACACCTTGTATGACTTTTTTCTGTAAATCATATTTTTTTTTTGTATGCAGAAAAGGATTGAGTAACAAAAATGATTGAACTGAACGCAAAAACGTATAAAATACATTATTATACGTTCCAATAAGCCTTTTACAAAAGACCCGTCTCGTTCACAATAAGTAAGCCGCTTATGATTGCAATATATTATGCAACCTTTACAGTGGTACAGTCAACTACATAAATAGTAGTTGGATGAAATAGTATTTTACTCCTCGCGAATGAACTCGTCATCCTGTAGAAGATTTTCTTGGGCGGCCTCAATTATCAACCTAAATAAAAATAATGAAAATTGTATATAAATGGCATATGTATTTTGGAGACCAACACTAATTCATATTTACAATATTATGAAAGAGTAGACAGGCGGCTCCAACGGTGGTCAACATTATTTTTTTAAAATTTAAATGTGCTCAATACACAATAATAATAATAACAACGAGCGGCGTTTGATTTTTGTAGCTTCACGATCACTTGTAGAATTCTTATTCGGTGGAGGTGCCGGATATCTCGGGGAAATCCTTTCAATCTCCTTCAGCATTTCCACCTCTCCTATATCTGCTATCAAGCAAGATTACTGTGATCCTGTTTCTGTTTTTTTTGACAGCAGCTCATTAGTGATGAAATTAACTCTGGAATACATAGAAGAATAGTTTTTAATTTAATGCAATAACTTGGTAAGTATTACGATACAATTTAAAACTATTACTTTTTTAAAAGGTTAGCACTTTTGTCGCAGACTGTACTCAACACTTCAGGATTTTCCATTGCAAATAATGTCTAGGTACGTTACAAGAGGATTATTAATTTCTGCATTTCCTTTCTCATTTGCAACGAAAGGGTTCGAGGAAATAAATAATGTTAAAATTGCAGAATATCGGAACAAATTAAATTCTTGAAAACAGAAACGCAATTTCATGTACAATATTTGAATCCTTTTTGAATATAAACCTGAATTTCTGCGTACTGTTTTTGAATACGTTTGTTTTCTTTAAAACCGAATTATTATTAATATTTTATTAATTACGTGTTTTTAATTTTATTACCTATATTTTATTCTATGGTTTATTGGAATAAAATAAAAAAAAAATGTTTAAGAAAATTTTTTTTTTTTTTTTGGGTCCAGGACTGCCTTGCCTCGTTGTTCGAGTGGTTACAAGCATTCTGCTGAGCATAAGGTCCTGGGTCAGATTTCCAGATCGAGAGCAAGAGTGAGTTCTTAGGTTTTTCCATCAGGAATTTCTCAGCTGCTGCCCAGGGCCTGTATTTGTGCCGGGTTGAGGGCAATAAGGATAAGAAAGAAAACCGGTGCAATGTGGGTGATACCTATCATAAATAAGATCATACCATCATAAATCATTACAATTGTCAATCGCCTTACCAACCTAAAAGCGAACAAACAGATTATTGAAAAACAAAACACGAATGAAAAATTGAAAACCGCCCAGCTGACGTTGACAATCATGACACGACGTGACGCCACGTCTGACACGACAGCAACAAGTTGACTTGACGTCAACGGGTTTATTTTTTCTTTTTTACGAGTTTCCTTCGGCAGTGACGTGACAATTTTATGTGTGGACAGCTGAATACAGAGTGACCAAATAAAGAGGTTACGTGTTTATATGGACATTTGTGTTTAGTGTTATTTTTTGTGCCAAGATCTTTGAAGTATCTGTGTGTTGGCCATTTCGTTTTTATCGCCTTTTATAGTGTAATTTGTTCTGACGGAGAAGTATGCAAGAAGAAGCTGTGCCGACCCCAAATAAATTGGGATAAGAGCAGGAGAATGATGTTGATGGTCTAACGGAGGCGGTTGCTTGAGTACTCCTGAAAATACCATGGCTGGTTAGTTGATGATCTAAGATCGAGATCTACAAACGCCACTTAGTAGGAACTTGGACTTAGACATGTTCCCGTCTTTATACTTGTAGTTGGAAAGTTGTGCGACAGTAAAGGAATAAAGTTTGGAAAAAGCACGTGTTAAGTGAAATACCAAATTGATAAGTCCATTGCACGAGTTTCATGTAAAGTCCTTGATATCAACGTAACAGCAGAGGTACCTAATAGTACACCCACATTTTGCCAGTTATGTTTAAGTCCCATGTAATAGGGGGCGAGCCTATTGCCATCACCCAGGCAGACTCCGTGGCTGCTACTAAGAAAATCCTGATGGAAAAACCCAATAACACTTTGCCCAACCCGGGAATCGAACCCTGAACCTCATGCTCTACGTCACGCCTGCGACCGCTCGTACGACCAACGTATTCCTAATTTTCAAATCTTACGATTTATTATGATAATATTGTAATACCAAATGATTTGAAAGGAGTAACCATGAAGATTCTTGCCGGTTCTTCTCGATAGGAAACGACCAACCCGAACCGTGCACCTTTTTGTCGACGTTTTATAAGTGCCCATCTAGGCCTATGTGAAATAAAATATTTTGATTTTGATTGATTTAAACCTACTGCTAGAACTGGTCCTTACATCCGAATCCCATTAAACCGTCGAAAATAAATGGTAGGCGATTGTCAAATATCACTACAACATATTGGATGCCTGAATGCAGATTGGATTGAATTGCAAGCTAAGCTAATACCTTTTCAGAGCAAAAGCGTGTAAAGTTTAAGTAAGTAAGTTCGATCTGTTCCCGAGAGTCTGAGAATGTAATAAAACTTTTAAATCAAACTACTCTCGCCTCTACTGCCATTGATTGGAAGTGTTTTCGTAAGTGCATTGAGATGTATACTTGCACTTGATGTAAGATATTTCGATACTCTGACTGCTTAGAGTGCACTACGTGAGGTCGACAAACGGATGTGCGAATAACGCTTGTGCGACAAAACTGTACTACGACTTACCATATTTCGAATACACGTAAGTGCGACCAACTGAAGCTTGACATCACGCTAGTGTAAAAAATGCTTTTATTTGTCAGTAGTTCGACTAACGCTTATACGACACTGTTGTCTATACAGGGTGTAAAAGGACCCTTTACACGCCGACAACGAAGCACACTGGGTACCCATTAAGTGTACCCAGTGTTGCTCAATGGTGCTTAGTTTGAGGTGACGTGATGTCGAGCTTTAGTTTGTCGCAATACAGTTTTGTAGCACAAGTGTTAATCGCACATCCGTCTGTTGACCTCACGTAGTGCACTCACTGGTCTAGTGGTCGCAATCGTGATTGCTGAGTATGAAGTAGTGGGTTCCATTCCCAGGTCAGGAAATGTTTTTCGGTTTTTTCATCGGGAATTTCTCATTAGCAGCCATAGAGCCAGTAAACTCGGTTCTATTACATGTGAATTAAACATAACTAGCAAAATGTGAGTGTACTATTAGGTACACCTCTGTCTAAGCCTTTGGGGATTACAGGCATGATGTTATGTTAAGATAATATTGAAAACTACACATAGATATTAAAGTAAATTTGCCCTTGTTAAAAAAAAAAGCCTCCAATTTCACCTCCGTCTAAAAATGTTTGAAATGAGCCGTGGTTATAACTTACTCAGTATTTGTACGATAATATTTTTGAAGTTATAAATATTGAGGATGATATCTACAATTCATAGCTTTCAGTACCTACTTTAAATGATTTGAGGTCGCCATTATTTTTCTACAATCTTATAAGTCATCACACAATCCTGAGAATTTCGCCTAAAAATTGCTCCTTCCACCCCTCTTTCATAAATCTCCATAACGACTTCACAACTTCAAGTCTCGCGTATTAAATTTAAAGCTCACAAGAAAGGGCTTCAAACTCCGGACATAATCAGTAATGAGGAAATCCGGACAAGAAATGGTAGTAAGTGTCCGGAGTCCGGAATCTAAGCTTAGGATTGTCACGTCCAACCGTCGGGCTATCTGTAGATGACAAGCCCTTGAACAGCGGGCGTCCGTCCGGCATAACTTGAATTAATTTAAGCACCTACCCTGCCTGAAGGGGCACTATTGCAGACGTTAATAGGTACTATCTCTTAGTAATGTCAAATTATACTTCAGACGAATAATTCTACGAAAATGTAAACAAATAGAGTTCTTAGAATAGAATGGGTTCGTTTTATAGCCGCTCAATACGGAGTTTTGTAAAAAATAAAACAGATTTTGTTTTGAACTTTCATTTTATATATTTGAACACGCATTCATTGAACGTGTGTCTAGTTTTTTTCAATTATATCTATGAACGAAATGTAGTCTAACCAGATAGAATATCAATAATTTTACCTGTTAAAAGTGCAAAAATGAGTTCTGACACAATTCAAATTGGAGTTGAACGATATTATTGCGTTCAAAACTGGTAATAAAAGTTTTATTTTTAATTTCGGATCATTGAGCTGATAACGCGACCATATTAATGGCACGAAAACAAATAATATACCAGCAAATATTCAGTGCGACCACGTGTTCACCCTTTTGTTGGACTGCCATGAAAATGTCCAGCCAAATTCCGAAATTTCTCGAATTTCGAATGTCATCAAGTCTAAAAGTATTCCGAGTGCTGAATTTTTACTGAATGTTTGTGTCATAAAAATGAAAAAAATATTTTTGTTTAATTTAGTTTTCGTACGGTAGGTATGTTGGGGAATATTTTGCAGGTTTCTGGTTTTTATGATAGAAACTATTTTTAGATGTAGCCATTAATGTTTGCGGTTGGATTTCGTTTTTATTGTATGAACATTTTATCCTATATTTTTAGTGTTGCGGGGGTTTTCTGTAATGTTAGTAACAAATTGAGTTTATGGTTATGTGACCATAAACCGCCTGCAATCAATGTTTTTTTAGGGTTTGTTGTGATTTCGATAATTTTGTACATTTGATGACAAATGTAATCTGCCAAGCCTTTGCCCAAATATATTTGGGATTGACTTGCAGTGTAACTGGGTGTTTGACATCCACAAACAAGCTACTGGATACCAGTAAGGTGTCTCACTCTTTTAAACATTTGGATTTTTTAACAATGTTACCCATATGGCTTCATTCGAAACCTCAAACTGCCTCCTCAATGCATTCTGCACACACTCTCATACATATTTCCCACCATGATTCGTAACAGCACGTAAGCACAGTAATAAAAGAATTCCATACAATTCACAGGACTATTATTAAACGAGAATTTCCTGGTACGTATTTTCTCCTGGTTGCCCTAAACTTGGTGAAATATCGAAGACCCAGTGTGGAATATTAATGTTTTATCGCTCACTGGTCTTGCGTGTTATTTGCTTGTACTGTTCAGTATCTTTTGAAATCTTTTGGTGTATTGAAGGCTGGGTACGTGTATGGTGGTGAATGGAAAATTAAATAAGAAATAACCATGAAATGAAAGAAAAACAAATCAATACATCATTTTCATTTTAAATTATTTTCATTTGGCTTTGAAATCATCAAAACTATATTATATAAAAGTTCAACGAAAAGTTAGTAGTGGGACTACTAACTTAATTAAACTTTTATAGTTATAACAAATCTTTATTTATTTCTTTCAAATCTTTATTTCTTAACCAAAAAGTTTTATTTTGATTGGAGGCTCCTTTTAAGCAGGTAATGCCTGTGTTAGGAGACTCCGCTCTTCCACAGCAATATACAATTTATTCAGTACCTTAGATTATAAACAGTGTGTTTGTGTTGGTGTGTCCGTGTGTGTTTCATTTTGTGTGTTGCAATAGTGCCTCAGTGTCTGCGTAATTTAGTGTCTTTATACATTTTTTTAGAATTTTTTACACTCTGTAATTGTTTATTGTGTTCATATTGTTTATTCAGTAGCCGTAAAGTATATCAAAACCATTTTCCTCTGGTAGATAAATAAAGATGGTACGTATAGGGATATTTAACATTTAATCCTTTTGTTTTCGTTTTGTATACTCCAGCCTTATTTTTAATCGCCTTTTATCACATCCAACAGTCGTAATAGTTTTGAATAGACCACCTAAAAAGTCAGACTCCTCAACTTATATTAACACTTAAAGGAATGATCAGGTCCTATAGTACATGCCTACTACCTGAAGAAATGTGAAATGCTTTCATCTACCTCTAGCTACCTGATGGAATGTGATAGTACGGTGTTAAGCTATTAGGCGCGGCGCTAACAGCATGTCACTTCTCATGACTCGTAATTGTGAAATATTCATCTAACGTGCTCCTGCAGTGTTAGACTTCGAACAGCTGATGCAAGCATGGAAAATATGCTTCATTTTTCTTTCTGCCAGAGCCTGTCATAGAAGACCCAAAACTTAACACAAGTTTTGTTTAATAATTGTGAACTTTCATGACCTTAGTGATCGTGGATTTTTATTTAAATTAAAATAAGCCTAGTGGTTGAATTGTAAAATTTTAGAAAGTGAGGTACACAGGCACCAAGCTTTATAAAAATGAGTTATATTTTTCTGATTTAAAAATATTTGAAATATTCAATTTTTAAGCTAGTTTCAATAAAAATATCGCAACGGTTTATTTCAATGTACCTAAGGACCAATTTCAAACTGCCAAAAAGACCAAAAAAGCCAGTAAAACACCAGCAACAAAGCTACAAGAATTCAATACGTGCCAAACGAAATAGAACTATGTAGTAGTGAATAAAAGATTTCTCCGTACTTGTTGATAACAGGGGAATAGGGTTCCTTAAGAATGAGGGTCCCTGGTCGAACCCTTTGTATTGTGTAATCAGATTGAAGTGTTGCTTATCTGTTTCAAATGCTGAAGAGAGTTATTTCGACGGACGGATTTTTTGGCTGTTCCATGTGTGGGGTTGGGAATATGCTGGTAAGAAGTACTGTAATGTAAGTTCATTTTGTTATTTTGCTACATACTGTCTTTTTTAGGGAGGCCATAACTGTCGCATACCTAAATGAAATATCTGAAAAAAATGTTGGAAGAACATTAAGGTTATTCTCGTTATAGGTATGTTCATATTTGTGTAGTTATTTAAAAAAAATACTACCCAGCGATAAATCGCCCCAAAACATATGTTTGGGCTTCATTCATTCATTCATTCTACGATTTCGTACCGGACGCGTCGCGTCATCGCTAGCCAATCAGCGTACAGTAAAATGACGCGATATTCTGATTCTCACCACCACTGATTTCTGATTGGCCACCTTTGTTCCTATATCCCCTTTTCTCTAAAGCTGTACGAATTATTATAAAATACACTTACTAACGAACATTTCTTACAACAACATTGTTTTTTCATTTAAATCAGCGCATCCTCACCTGGGCAAATTAGCAGCCATAAATCAAAATTACAAGTAGCTATATCACGCCGCTACATATACTTAAAACAGGTTTTAGTTTACACCAAAACGACTGCTTAAGTCGAAAACAGAATGAAACATCCTCGTAAATTCTGTATTCAATGACCGGCAAAGCTTAATACATAACAAAGAATATTATAGTAAGTATCCTGTCCCACAAAACTTTCCACCCGGCCCTTTCCTCCAAATTTACCCCTGAAAAATGTGACCCGAAAAAACCCAAACAACCTTACGTAATCTCTTTTTAACCCATATTTTGTTTACAGGCTAAAAATCTTTTAGAAAACTTTGCTTTGAGAACATTAATTCGCCACTTTATGGAGACTTGGGTACCCTTAACACGTCCAATGTCGCAGAGATTTTTGTTCAATCTTTTGGGCTTAAAAGACCACCAACTGAGCTTAAAATTATAACTTGGATTTAAGGACAAAAGTTGAGTGGTAATTTTGAGCTATAAAAACACAAGACTGCGTCATCGGTGTAGCAGTCGCAAGCGCTTCTGCTAAGCGACGGTGCTTGCGTCCTGGTTTTGACTGTCAGGTCGTGTAAAGTGATTTCAAGTTTTTCCTTCAGAGATTCCTGAGCAGCAGTCCGCCGTTTGTATTCGTGCCCAATTGATGGCAATAGGATCGTCTCCTATTACATGAAATTGAAACATAACTAGCAAAATGTAGGTGAGCCATTTACGTTCTTTTTTTTACGTTTTTTTTGTGTACATTACTTTCTAGCTTTTCAGGAAATACTGTTTAACAATTAAGAAACAAAACAAGAAAAGTGTTAGGTGGTGAAAGCATTAAATACTAATACACATTTATTAGCGTTGAATTTAATATGACACTTAGGCGTCAAAGTACTCCTCCGCATCGCTGTCATCCGGGAATGTGCCCAGAAGACTGGCAGCATTGCCACGTTGAATGACAATGCTAATTCTTTGGCCAAAGAAAGAGCCAGACCTCACTCTGTTCCTTTATTTTTATGTATGTAGTACGTAGGCGGACGTAATGCAAGAAGGCGTTCTTTACCAGTGAAGCCAGTTCTACTCATAAAAAATTGCATTTCTGGTCCTTTAACCCTCATGCCGCATTGCTCGTGTTAATATATTCAAGCGACATTGAACCTTCGCTCGAGGTAGATAGGTACTGTCATAACTAATTCAGGTAGACTTGATGAACCGTGGTCTCGTTTTGAGAATTTATGAATTATGTCGTCAGCCTTCACAGGCAATTTCTGTTGCTTGAGCTAAAACGTGCATACAATTTAAACTGGTTGAGTTTAATAAATCTTGAGCGCTTTATTCACGTTGATTAGTGCTGAAAGCGCTCTTGTAGCTGGATGGTTTGTTTTTGTAGGTAAAAGGAAATGGGCTGCAGCGTTATTAAATCTAAAGTCATGTAGGTTATGAGTATGTTCTTCCAAACATTGTTCCAATTTATTTGTGCAAGTACCTACGCGTGTGAAATTATAATTTGTTTTTCTTTCTTTAATTTCAAGAAGTATGAGTACCTACGTAAAGTATCAGCAAAGGTTCAGTCATTTCGCTACGGACGAATTATGGACGCGGCTTCGGAGATCGGACTCTAGTAAATAATGTCCGGTAGTATCTGTCAGTGTCCGTTGTCTGCTGCCTCTTCCTACCGGTTTGACCGTTCTTTAAAGTGAGACGGTTATGCAATAAAAGTCAGTTTGATTACAAGACTGTAAAGTAACTTAGTGAATATAAGAACAAAAATGCTGCAAGAATAATCTTTTACAAAAATCTCACTCTAATATATCGTTCCCGTTCTGTTTTTTCACATTCTTTTTTATTATGTAACTATCTTCCGTGTAAATGCATTCAAAAATTGGTGATGCTTACGCCTTGGTTTGAACACTGAAAAAACTAGTTTTTGACGTAAACTCTTACTTGGATGGAATGAGTAACATAGTCTTTTGTTTAAGACCCATCTATGGCATAAGGACCAACTGCACAAGATCGAATCCGGAACGAGGTGATCCAGCAGATAACCACAGTTGTCGACATAGCAGACATACTACGATGACGTAACACGCAATGATGCTAGGTGGAGCGCTAATCTTTTCACGGAGGCTGGTAACAGCTGAATCAAAGTGACCGAAAAATAAGTTGATTGGCGTGCAGTTAAAAAATCCTTTGCCCAGCAAGGTAATGCTGTAGGTTGATTACGATGACTTACAAGATCGTACTATGTACTAAAAAACACCAAAAGCGAATCCAAATAATGTACCAATCATATTCGCCATACATCATAAAAAACTTTTCTATTGTTAACGTCAATATCTTCGCTTCCAGTACGAGGTTGCGAATCTAAATAACTAATATCCTTAGACTTGTAGCGCACATTCGCGACACGTACTTATTGCTAGCGCGGTGACAGACTGTACCACCACGTCACACGTACCGCATGGATGATGCGGACTTGATCATATTTATGATTTTGTAGTGACTAAAATATTTTATTGAGTGGCCCTGATGTGTTGGCCAAGAGATACACGCCCAAACAACACGCGTCTTTCGACAACGCCTGTGGAGGAAACAAATGAAAGAACTTCTTTAGAGGAAGCTCCGCATGTCGCATTGTGGCATGGCCACCGCGATGCGACATGCGGACCGATGGCGATGGTACTCTCGCAAAGATACAAACGCTTGTGTCACTTGTTGCAATTAACAGCGCAAATAGCATTGCCGGAGATCGTGAACGGGGCGTAAGTTATTTTTAGGCTCCTCTCATGACTCATGGTGCTTTCAACTTTCCCAAGACTATCTCAGTAAATTGTAACGCATCTTTCAGTGACTGGGCTACCATTGGTATTCACAAAAGTAGAACACGGCTTTATGAACTGTACAACGAAAGAATGCTTGTAAATACTGCGGAATTTAATTTATATGTGAGAAATTACTCAAAACTATTTAAAAAAGTGTGTTGCATGGCTAAGTCACAGTATTTGAGCTCGAAAATTAAGAATAGCAATAATGTAATTAAAACAACGTGGAATATTATTAATAATGAAACGGGAAGGTCTAGTAACCGAACCAGTGACTATAGCTTATCCATTAATGATATAGTAATCAAATCAGATTCAGACGTCGCCGCGGCTTTCGAGAGTTTATTTTCTGATATTCCCGTTTCAACTACGAAATCCCTAAACTCATCACCTACTGTTGCCGAATCTTTGCTTAAGGAAAATGTTAACGTTTGCGACGCGGAATTTCATTTTGAACATATCACATGTAGAGATTTAATCAAAAGTTTTCACTCCTTAAATGTCAAGAAGACTGCGGATCTGTGGGGTAATTCTGTAGAAGTTGCCAAGTCTATTATAGACATTGTAGCACCTACCTTAGTTCTTATCTTTAATAATTGTATCGATTGTGGGGAGTTTCCTGA
This sequence comes from Noctua fimbriata, assembly GCA_905163415.1. Classification (NCBI taxonomy): domain Eukaryota; kingdom Metazoa; phylum Arthropoda; class Insecta; order Lepidoptera; family Noctuidae; genus Noctua; species Noctua fimbriata. The sequence goes on from LR990923.1 coordinate 2,820,633, forward strand.
TCTTATGAAGAATAGTAAAATAATTCCTTTATTCAAAACGGGTAGTACATCAGACCCCACAAATTATAGACCTATTTCAGTACTACCTACTTTTAGTAAAATTTTTGAGAAATTAATTCTAGAACAATTGCAAAGATTTTTTAATAAACATAAATTATTACATAGCAAACAGTTCGGTTTTACGAGGGGTCGTTCAACTACTGATGCCGGTGTTGAACTTTTAGGACATATTTATAGTGCATGGGAAGATAAATGCGATGCTTTGGGCATTTTCTGCGATTTGTCTAAGGCATTTGATTGCGTTCTTCATGAAACTTTAATCAGGAAACTCCGCCACTACGGAATCCGGAACAGCGCTCTGGATCTTCTTACCTCATACCTGAGTAATAGGATCCAGAGAGTTGACATCAACGGAAAAATATCTCCCGGATCTATAGTAACAATGGGAGTCCCACAGGGCTCGATTCTTGGTCCTTTCTTGTTTCTTATTTATATTAATGACTTACCTTACCTCATAAAGGATAACCACGATATAGTGTTGTTTGCAGATGACACTTCGCTTTTGTTTAAACTTAAACGTCAGCAGCTAGTTACTGACGATGTAAATAGCGCGATTTCAAAAGTAGTGCATTGGTTTAACGCTAATAACTTACTTCTAAATGAAAAAAAAACCAAATGCATTAAGTTTGTACTACCTCACGTTAGGCAGGTGAAAACTAGTGTGTTGGTGAAGGGCGAAGAGTTGAACCCTGAAGATAGCACGGTGTTCTTGGGCTTAACTTTAGACGCTAAGCTTCAGTGGGGCCCACATATAGATAAATTGTCTAAGAAACTGAGCTCCGCAGCATACGCAGTTAGAAAAATTCGTAATTTAACCGATGTAGAGACAGCTCAATTAGTTTACTTCAGCTATTTTCATAGCGTAATGTCGTACGGCATTCTGTTATGGGGGAATGCCGCCGATATTCAGACCATCTTTGTTTTGCAGAAAAGGGCCGTTCGATCAATTTATAAGTTGAGTCCGAGACACTCTCTCAGAGAAGAGTTTAAGGAGATTAATGTAATGACTGTTCCTTCTTAATACATATATGAAAACCTTTTGTATGCTCACAAAAATATAAAGCGGTTTAAGAAATATTCTGATATTCACAATATAAATACAAGGAATAAACATCAATTTATTGTACCCACAACAAGGCTCAAGAAAATAGGTGGATCATTTAGATGCCAATGTATACGCTTTTATAATAAACTTCCAGGCCACATACATGAACTAAGCCTTAATAAATTCAAAATTTTTATAAAACGTAAACTTTGCCAGAAAGCCTTCTATTCTGTTAAGGATTATATCGAGGACAAAAAGGCTTGGGATTGAACTGCTCCAATTGAAATCGATATTAAACTGAATTGTATCCATTTTATTTTATTTTTATTACTGTTTGACATTTTTTATTTTTATTAATTATTGTTCGATTTAGTTGACATTATTTACTTTTTCAAGTACCTGTGGTATTATTATTATTATTATTTTTTTTTTTTCTTGACTTTATTTTACTTTTTCAAGTGTCGTATTATATATATATATATATTTTTTTTGTTTATTACTGTGAATATGAGGACTACGTGGGTCATACTATTATTATTATTTTAATTTTTTAGTTAAGTTAGTTTCACGATTGTCTGGCAGTTTGAGTACTTTATGCGGCCTACCCAAAAGTCCTTTCTTTGGTATTGTTCGTCGTGTCGTTGAGCTCCTTGGATTACGAGTCGAGCTACACGATCACTGACAAATGCTTGCACTGTCTGGACAGGTCCACTCAAATCTGTGTGGTTATTTCTTCAAAATACCATCTCGGACATTAATCTACATGGTCCTCATATGACTTGAGCAATGTCTGGACTTTAAAAGAGACTGTGACCTCTGAGTTTGTTTCGGATGTTTCTTCTCAGAGTAGTCAGGTACGAAACACCGGCCCCATCTAGTTTAAAAAAACAACATGTTGTGACATGTAAAAGAGTTTTGTAAACCAATTTACAGAAATAAATATGATGATGATGATGATGATGATGAACCGCGTCCAAATATTGGGAGCTCAAGTTAGTCAAGAACATGAGCTCCCAATTTACACCCGCAGAGTGACCAACTAAAATGTCTATTATCCAAGAAGAACACTTGCCTAGGAGACAGTCAATTTACCTGAGACTGCCCATGCCTGTCTTATGGCTAATTTACATATTCTTTACTTTATTTCACGTGGGGACAACGTCAAAATGTGTGCAGTTTACTACCATGAATACATTCACCACGGCCAGATAGTCTCTTTCCAGGCAATACAAGATAAAAAAGTTGCTCGACGCACCGAGAATGCCTGGAAGAGCTACTGGTCCATGGTCCACATTTGATGAAGGGATCTCTCCCTCTCGCACTTAAGCGAAAGCTCATGTGGTCGCTTACAAAACTTCAGAAGTCCGCACTTGTGGTCTGCTAACGAGCTATGGAGCGAAGTATTTTTTTTTTTTACTTTTTTTTTTTTTTTTTTAGGATAGGAAATCATCAAATGACCCCGCCCGCTCTGGGCGGAGCGGAAGGGAGTGTCAGGCTTGTACTGACTAAAACCCATCCATGTTCCTTCTTTGCCCTTTGTGTTCCAGGGCCGCGGTATCTCTTTCGAACAGTCCCGCAGCCCTGGCAGGCATCGGCCCGTGCGGACCCCTACGTGGTTGCTGACATCTCTTTGAGGCGCGCGTGGAACACGAACGCGCCGTCGACACGGCCTGTCGTCATAAGCCGGCCGGACGGCGAGCTAGCCCATAACTCGCCGTCCACAGGCCCGCGCCTACGGTGGCCGGGGGCCACCACGTGCCCCCGACGCCCAGGGCGTCTCCCGCGGCGGCTGGGACGTGAGGCTCTTTCCCTCTCACGTTCCGCCACCTCCTTCACTAGCATGACTGCTTCGCAGAAGGAGGTGACGGCTTCCCATTCCCTCTCGCTCCGGACCATGGCTTGAATCAGGGCCGGGCGCGAGAGGTCGCCGCCGCCAATCGCCTCTACGAGGACTGCTCCTCCAAGCGGGGCAGGCCTCCACAGTGTGCTGCACCGTGTTCTCCGGACGTTCCTCACAATGGAAACACCCGGGCGTTTCCACCCGCCCGATTCGGTGCAGGAACTTCCCGAAACAACCGTGTCCGGTGAGGACCTGCGTCAGGCGGAAGGTGAGGGCGCCGTGGCGCCTCTCTAGCCACTCCTCAAAGAGGGGACTTATCGCCACTATGATGGCGTGCCCTGCACGGGGTTGCGACAGTCGCTCTCTCCATGTCACCATGAGATCGCGCCGGAGGTCTGTCCGCTGAGCGGCGATTTGCCGCGGCAGCGGAGTTTCCCCCCGACGTAGTGCCTCCGCGCGCGATTCGTGAAGGCGCGCGAGGACTATCGCCTCCAGATCCCATGGCGGCAATCCGGCAAGGAGGCTCGCCGCCTCACCGGAGATCGTGCGGTACCCCCGGACTAGCCGTAGGGCTATCCCCTTTTGGGGCGCGTTCAGGTAGCGGGCGGCTTGCCGCCTCAGAGAACGCGCCCACACCGGGGCCCCGTAAACGGCCATGGACCGCACGACCCCCGCGTAGAGCCTCCGGCAGGAGGCGTTTGGACCCCCCAGGTTGGGTAGGAGCCGCTTGAAGACAGCCCCGGTCCGTCCCAGTTTGGGGGCCAAACGTCGGAAATGCTCCACGAAGTTCCACCGGCTGTCGAGGACGAGTCCCAGGTACTTCAGCGTCATCCCGACGCCGATGGAAACCCCTCCTGCCGTCAGTAGGGATCCCGACGGTGGCGCATTCCGAGGCCCATGAAAACACATGGCCTCGAAGTATACTGGGTGTGAAACTTACGGACCGCATCAGAAACTCCATACTCACTCCCAAACTCAAACAGCTGATGCTGGCCTTACAGCTGCTCGGTTGAAGTGGAACTGGGCTGGTCACGTCTGCCGCAAGTCGGAGGAGCAATGGGCAAAAAAAAAATTACTACTCATTGGATACCAAATAGCAGGAAACGACCACGTGGCAGGCCCAGAAGGAGATGACTGGATGAGCTGGACTCTTTCGCAAAGGATTGGCCTACAATCGCACTAGATCGCGAAAAGTGGAAGGAGGAAAGGGAGGCCTTTGCTCTGCAATGGGACAATATAGGCTTATAATAATATAAAAATACAACTGTTTTTCATTTTCTCCCGCATATACCTTAACCTTTTTCTTCAAGAAACATACATTCCAATCATAAATCTACCTTTAGAGATAAAGTTGAAATATCTGAGTTGCATTCGATTATATTACCTTAACTATACTTAACCTTCAAAGTTCAGAATAACCACAGCAGAACCTACTGCCTATCAACCGATTCAATTCTGGATTATCATAAGAAGATTCTGCTTATATTGCTTCTTTGCGTCATCAATCATTTCTCTACCCTTATCCCAATTTATTCCGGGTCGGTGCAGCATGTCGTTTTCTTCCGTACTTCTCTATTAATTAATTTAATTTAGTTTAATTAACCTATTCTGTCCCACTGCTGTGCTGTGAGGAACGAGTCTAAATCGTCACGCCAGCGTTTCTTGGGACTGTGTGATAATTCTGACGATTTTTTTTCTTATGTTTACTTTTTATACAATTTGTTTCTTTTGTTAATTTAATCATTTTGTTTTGTCCTGTGCCAGATAAATGAATACTCTTTCTTTATTTCTATTAGTTGGAATCACATTAGGCGCTTCCATATTGCAGCCAAACTAACATTTAGTCTCAGTTTACATCATAGTTTACGATTAAGGAACACCTTTCCCCCGGGATCGATTGAAGTGAATGGACAATGTAATTACACGTCGTCATAGATCCCTGAGCCGTCGTTTATTAAAATGTGTTTCAAGATACACTATGGATGAGAGATTTTAGTACTTCTTGGAATTATTGGGTACTAGCTTTGGCCTACGGTCGAAAATTATCCCACAAGAAGTTATTACAAAGATAAAAAATGTCTTAATGTCAGTTACATTAAGACATTTTTAAACCACATCATGATTAAAACTAAGATTAACATGAATAAGTAAAAACGAAAATTTTGTCAGCCTAGGGTAATATAGGAACATTCACATATGGCGGCACCACATGTGACTGTTCCTAAATTTCCCTAGGTGTGGTGTCTATGACTTGATAGTCTGACGATCTCAACTTCGTACCCAAGACACGAACCTCTGATTTTTCGGATTCATGTGCGTATTGTATAATTATCACTTGCTTCGGTGAAGGAAAACATCGTGAGGAAGTCAGCATGCCTGAGAGATATTTCTCGACAGCGTAAAGCGAAGTCAGGACCCTTGGGCGGCATAGAAACTCTGAATCCAGGTTAGGTACTAACCACACGAGAAAGAAAGAGAAAGGATACGCGAAGTAAGGTATTCCTATGGCGAGTAAGAAAAATGCTTTGTTATTCTTGTGAAGAAGATAATTTTTATTGTTGCAAAAGAGCATAACAGAACACAGGATAAATAATATAATTAATAGAAGACAGACATTTCGCTATGACACTAAACCGTAACCGTAGCATGAGTCTACGCTGGTGCTACGGCGTAGCAGACGTAGGCTACGACTGCTACGACGTAGCAACTAGGTAGCTTTAAACGGATCGTTTTTTTTATTTCGGAACTTTCTTACTGGTTACAGGCTTGAATTGAACAGATTTACATCGGTTCAGGAAGTAACATAAAATAAAACGTAGTAGTCTGTTTTTTACATAACATCACGCATGTAAACTCCGAAGGGTCAGGCAGTGGTGTCTCTAACAGTATACACATTTCGCCAGTTACGTATTTTTAAGTCCCAAGTAATAGGGGGCGAGCCAATTACCATCAACCGGGCACAAATCAAGAGTCCGTGGGGACAGAAATTCCGGACGGAAAAACCCAATAATATTTTGCCCGACCGGGAAATCGAACTCAAGACCTCATGCTCAGCAGTCGCGCTTGCAACCACTAGACCAACAAGACAGTCATTCTATTCATTTTTTTAATTTGGAGAAAAAGCAGGTTTCTTTGTAGTCAAGAATTTTACCATTATTTTATAACCGTAACCATAAAAATATTCACCCGTATCCATGTATACCGTTCCTTTTCATCTTCACTTTTACGACTGTACCCACTCTCCTGTAACATAATCGTATTTGCACATTCCCGTTCCCGAGATAGCCGTTTGTTCTAAACGCACCTCTAAACGCGAATAAAACAATAATTCTACGTCATACCAAAGTCCAATTTTCCGCGGTTTTGTCATTGCAATATCTATTCATGAGTTTTCGTGTCATGTATGGGACGGCCAAGTTATTTATGCAGTCTACGTAAACCTTATCACAAAGAAACAAAGTCCATTTTCAAAAAATCCGAGGTTTTATTTATGTTGTGGTTGGCTATGTGAGTAGGGTCACCACGCCGAATTATAAGTTTAAATTGTTCTGATTTTGGAGGACCCCGATAGTATTCCTGTGTATTATAGGTGGACAGGTATTTAGAATTTATTGTCATGATTCAGGTAAGCAATTTAAACTTTAGGCAATCAAGTAGCCGGAAGCTTAGTTTAGAGTTAGGTTAGGAATTAGCATTAACCTCCTCCAGGTTAATGCTAATTATAGATTTCATAACCGTACACTACAAATAAAGTGGCTCCACAAACGTTACTAAAAGAACATACATTTTTGGGGTCTACACCAACTAAGAGCAGCTCGTGGCAAAATAATATAAGCCGCTCGGGCCGATCTTTAGGTTACGCCGTGCTTGCCTAGGTTGTTCTGTGGATGGGTGACCGCCCATTACATACCGAGGTTCCTCCGTTGGTCCCGGCTGTCATTTGTAGAACTTTGACAGTCGTTAGGTAGTCAGAGGTTTTTGGGCCTATACTTTTAGGCCATGAATTTCCGCAAATGAATGCCTGTTTTCAAAACTTAGGAAGCGTGCAGTCGAAGCAAGATAATGATGTAAGCAGCTAACTTACAACTACTGTTGTGATTATTCTGAGATTAAAAGTCCTAAGAACGCAAAGGTAACTGAATAGTTTGTATACATTTAAAGATGATTTAAAAAAGGCTTGCCTACGCTGGTCCGTGGATGGGTGACCAGCACGTTAAGCCTTTGGTCCCGGCTGTCATTTGTAGATCTTTGATAGTCGTTACAAGAAGTCAGTGGCCCAAAAGTCTGACAACCAGTCTTACCAAGGGATATCGTATTACCCAGTACTAACTGGGTTGTGGAGGTCAGATAGGCAGTCGATCCATGTAAAATACTGGTATTCAGCTGCATCCAGTTAGACTGGAAGCCGACCCCAATATAGTTGGGAAAAGGCTAGGCAGATGATGATGATGACCAATTAAGTATTTTTTTTGTTGGCTTGAACTGTCCCACTCCTGGGCAAAGGCCTCGCCCCACTTCTTCCACTTATTTTTGTTTTATCATACTTAAATATTCGATAGCCATCAATTTTGCAGAGACTCGCAAGTAAATTTAAATTGTACGATTGAAAAATACATGGAAAGTGTGACCAAGATATTTTTTTTTTTAAAGGCGTTCATTTTTCAGTATCCTTTTTTTTAATTCTTTTTTTGTTGTTTTAAGTAGATAGGATTATTTGATTTTTCTTTGAGAACGAAATAAACACCCAGAAATATTAATTATTTCCCTTTTTTGCTTCACAAACAAGCCCAGACATTTGCATTAATTAATGTCTTTGTTTATTTCCTGCGAACACTAACACTTCGCGTGATATCGAGGCTCAGATGTTCGCAGCTACCAGCTGTGCCGTTATTAATACTCGTCAAGAAAAATGAAACGATCCCCAACTCATATTTTAGCATTCTTATTGAATAATTTTCAAATTGGTTTAGAAGTACCTATTCAAAGAAATATGGCAGATGTTTTTTTTAATTTATAATTCCAAAAATTCAGTTTAATTTTAAGTTACACATGTGCTGTTAACAACTGTTCAATCCCAAATCTTATTTTAATTCAGGAGTGCAATATCATAGCTCCATGTTGAAAAAAAAATTCTGGAAAGTTCTATTATGTATTCCATATTTATTTGTTGTTAATCCTTCTCTGTGATTTTCGTTCTAGCTATAGTGACTCGTGGTTATTGTGAGTCAGCTATTATGTTCTTCTTTTTTAGTGTGTTAAAAATCTTAACTGCTCTGTAGTTAAGTAAATGTCTCCGTGTATCTAAAGATGAAGGTTGCCAGATTTAAATCGCCATAAGCAACAAGGATGCCTTAGTATCCCGAATATTATGGTTTTGTAGATGAGCTTTGTTAAAGTGTTAGTCTACAATAAAGCATATTCTTTAAATCTCTTAGGCAGTTTGCCTATGAAAGTTGGAGTGAAAGAAATATTAATTTCAACGTCCTAGTAAATTGGTGTCAGCTTCCAACCCAGCCAAGATGCGGTTACACATGTGTGATCAATGGCTGCAGCAGCGCATGACTGATGCAGTAACAATATCCACTGTGTGGTTTCATTGTCCTAAGTGACTATGACAAGGTGACGTGACATTCAATGATATCTATGCCAGAAGTGGGGTCGATTTAAACTAAACGTTAAATCTGTAACATTTTTAGTAAACATGTATACCATAAGACCGAACTGATTTAAACAGTTAAACTGTGTGCAACTATTTAATTATGTTTGAAATTGACTTGTGAAGTTGTTATAATTTGTGTGTCTATTAGGATTTAGAAATTAATAGAGTCACAGAATGTATAAAAATTACTTCAAATAAACTAATTTCTCTATTAGGTAAAGACGCAATAACATTGAATGTTTGCAATACCATACACCTTAAGCTACGTTCAAGGTTGATTAATTTATGCGCGCTAGTTAAGCGCTGTCAACATATCTTCAATTGTAACCGTTGACACTGTTTAAGATGACGTGTGACATATTATGTATGTGTGTACACCGACGGGGGTTGACGACATAGTCTTCGTGTGCTGTAGAGACGTAAATCTCTAAGGTTATTTATGAGTAGACTGGAATGCAGATAAACACTAAATTTGTAGTTAGAATAGATAAAGTTGAAAAGACAGAGCTAGGCGTCTGTCATTGTATGCCATGTGAAAACATAATTCTTTAAGCTTATAATTATTTCAATGTGTGACCCAATACGCCTTTTATTTATAAATACACACATATACACGATCCGGTAATACAGCACCTTCGCGATTAATCAGCATCATCTGCCAAGTCTCATCTCAACTATGTTACTTTCGGCTTGGATATGCAACTCAATATCAGCAATTTACGAGGAGTGACATGAGCTCCACAAATCAGCTGCTGGGTAGCACGATATCCCTTCATCCTTCCCTGCATTAATCTATACGATTATGGATTAATAATATAGTGCATCCTATTAGTGAATAGGGGATCATAATAATTATTGTGTAGATAGCTTAAAAATGAAAGAACTGCTCTTCTTTGAGTAACGACTAAACTGTAATTTTCCGATGGAAATCTCAAAACTAGATGTGGAGATTATTTATTTGATTAATTTAATACATATTGATTCTAAAATAATATTGAATAATATTCAAAAGTGATTTTTAAATAACTGACGAGCTATTTACTACAAATGATGTCAAATAGTCCTCACCGCAGATTTTGTCCCAAAACTTGCCCTCCTCATAGTAACCCTACTCCAACCACTTTTTGTTTGACAAATCCTGTCAGCGAGTGTTATAATTCACTGCAGTCATGGACTTACACATTCAGTCGCTATGACTATGAAATAGTTTTATATCAAACTGACAGGTTGACAGGTCATCGGCCGTATATTTTGCCGACGACGCGACGCAGGGTCGCGGGGATTGAGGCCGCGTTGCAATGGTATGGACCGTTCGTACCTGTGTGTGTTTGTGAGTTAGGTAGATAGGGGGTGAATTGACAAGTGTGTTAATGAATGAATAGTGATGACTTTGCTCTGCAGAATCAAATTAAATTACCTAGCGAAACTTCACAGACGTGATGAGTATCTATGTCTAACTATACTAGCTGTGGTTGTCTGCGCAAAATATAACATCAAATAATTTAATAATTTGTTTTATCTTGTTGAGATAACGATAGACCTTGACGTGTGTGGCAGACAGCTCACAAATGTTCGACCTCAAACAGAAACAATATTTTAATCATATAATCATTAACCTCAATATTTTATCAACATAAAATTTTACAACTGAATAGATTTTTTCCTGAAATCGGTCCTGCCAAAACGTTCTGTTATCTGTCCTGCCTGTAGTTCTGTTATAACTTAGCCGATCATAGGAAGGTTTAACAAATTCAATCGAGATTAATTCATCATAATGCAGAATTAAAATTGTCTAGGAACCTGACATATTTGACGGGGATACTATTACAATTTTATTGGGGTCGGATTCCAGTCTTACCGGATGCAGCTGAATACCAGTATTTTACATGGAACGTTTGCCTATCTGACCTCTATAACCCAGTTAGTACTGGGTAATATAGTACCCCTTAGTAAGACTGGTTGTCAGACTTGATACTATTGCTTCATTTACTTTAATTAAAACTTTAAACTTATTCAAAATAAAGTATATCTGTCTGTTATTTACTGATTGAAACCACTGTTGGCTGCAGTCAAAGTTAATTAAACCACACAATGTAATGGGCTTCGTCATAAATGCTACTTTATAAGCGACGGGAAACTCCTTTAATGATGTTTTTAATGACTTTATTAATACCCCAGGTAATTATCTAAGTTAGTGTAGAGGAATATTACAACTATATTGCCTAATGACTGCTAATACTTTGTTTTGAGATGATATAACATCACGCTTATAATTTGACGAAGGGTTATACACATACAGTGATGTACCTATAGTACACCCACATTTCATCAGTTATGTGTAAGCAATTTACCATTTGGCTATAGCTTTGTGCCCGTTTGATGGAACCCTACAAAGATTAGAGTGTTATCCATAATTCAGATAACAAAACATCACGTCGGTAATCTATGAAGCATTAGGCACAGAAATACCTTTAAACATAACATGACACACGCCTGTAAACCCCGAAAGATTAGGCAGAGGTGCACCTAAAAGAAGACCCACATTTCGCCAGTTATGTTTAAGTCCCATGTAATAAGGAGCGAGCCTATTACCATCAACCAGGCACAAATCGGGACTACGTGGCTGCTAGTGAGAAATCTCTGATGGAAAACCCAATAAAAATTTGCCCGACCTGAGAATCGACCCCAGGACCTCATGCGTAGCAGTTGCGCTTGCGACCACTAGACCAACGAGGCAATCGTACCTATAACAACGCTAATAAATGCTTTAGCATTATGGCCTCTATTGCCAATAAACGGGCACAAATTCAGAAACAAACGTTCGTACAAAATGTATGAAAATGACGTAGGAAGATTTAAGCATAGTGGTGTTGTCTTTCGAAATCTGCATCAGTTTTAAAAATCCTATTTTCGACAACAGAAAACCAGTGATACTTTCTCGTTAGGATCGGTCTACATTAAATAAAAACTCAACCGGAATAATAATTATTTAATCCGACATATCGTGTTAAGAGTCGAAATTATTCATGATGCTGATATTCGGATATAAAGGATTACATTTTAATTATACAGAACTGAACGATTGTGTGAATAAACTTCCATTCATTTTCGTTCACTCATTCATTCGTGTTTGAGGTGAGTTTATTGAAGGCGGTGAATAATGTGCCGATTAATTGGTCATTACTCATGTTTTTTAACTATACGGTTATGGTGAGCTATAGATGAATAACAAAAAAAAAAAAAATCCATGCATAACATTGATTATTCTTCATCTGAGTTTGATAATTTTACATTGTTTATGTTGTATTTACCTAAACGGTAAAACTGTGGACCATCAACCCCATCATTGTTTCACCCGTTGCTGAGTATGCTGACCCGGGTCTTCAGGTCTTCTTTGTGATCTTCTTTAGGTCGTCCACCTATCAGATTGTCGGTCTGCCAACGCTACTTCTGCCATATCCGTTTCCAAACAAACCATTCCGTTAAGGCTCTATTATAGCTGCCATCACCAATATGACGCGCTAAGCCGAGGATCGTAGCCCACAGGGAGGGCCCTTAGCGTGTAGTCGCTTAGTTTGTAAGATTTTTCTTCCTGGCAGGAGGCCGTACACTCAAGGCACCCACATGATAGTCCGTTTAAGCAGACGACCACCTCCTAGGTTGAACTGCGAGATGCCATTAACAAAAAAAAAAGCTAGAAAAAAAAAATGTAATGCTGTATGATAAATAACCCAGCCAAAGCACTAACAATGTTATTTTTTTACAAAATACACAGGGTCGCAAGATTTATTTAGCGTTATCGCAGTTTGAAACTGCCGTTATGTTTATCTTTCTTAAAAGTTTTACAAAAATGTATTAAGTTTAGAAGATTTTCTTTTGTTAAGAAACTTAAGTGTCGACCCATGCATAGATAAATGAGGGCGAGTGAATAACACTTGCGGTCAACGATATATTTATTTATTTCAGTGTCATACCGTTTTCGTTATTTTTTTTTGTGAGAAAAAAAAATAAAGCTATTTTCTTTCTTTTTTACCATAACATGACCCGTAGAGATTATAATTTATATTTTTAATTTTCATTTATTTTTCTTTGAATTTATTTTTGAATCCATTTTTATTTGAGATATTTTTGTTTCACTAAACGCAAAAGTGTCAGAGGTTGGTCCGGCAACTTTTACGTTATTTGGCAATTTACAGGTCTGTATCAGGTTGTATGTTGATCAAACTAAGATTTACGCCCATAACAAATAAGTGCAATGTACCCAGACACAAAACTGCCAGCCTACCTTAAACAACAACATTTTCATCTACAATTTAAGCATTTTCAAGCACATCTCTGCAATTTAACACAGATATAAACAATTGAAAAACATTTCAATTAGATTAGCCAACCTTGGTTAGGTCCCGAGGTCACGCGTGGGCCGTCGACCGGGCAACGAGCCCCGACGGTTGCCATGGCAACGCCCAGGGAGAGCGTGTCACCCTCTTGTCTACAACCTTCGAAAATATTCACTAAAAGTGTTAAGATTTGATTTTTTTGGAATAAACGCTTTAGATGTATTTGTGGCTTGTAAATATGTGTGGAGGGATGATTTTCCATGCGTTCTAGCTATTTTTCTTGTTTTATTATTATTGTGATTGCTATTAATCTATTTGGCTTGGCTGAAGTCATTGTAGGATTATACTACATGTTTGATCGGGTCAGCACATTCGAATAGGCATTTCTTGGACAACAAAGCCAATCTGAAGCAATTACTACACAAATTCATCTTTCATTATAATCGTGCCGATCGGCAAATTCCGCTTCAGCAACTACCATTGCTGAATCAAGTTCGATTGATTTAAAATTGTTTCAATGATATTAACTTACAGCATTGCCGAGAGTCAATAGGCACCGATGCGTGGATATTGGCACATACAAAGAGAGGCATATCCAACAGTCGGTGAAGTCGGGCAGTGGGTGATGATGATTATGATGATAACAAGATAAAGTTTAAAGGTATAATTGACATCTATCCGGACGGATGTCGCGTGCAAAAGCTAGTATCTAATATTATGTTTATTATTAAAACATACCTAGCCTTTACAGAGAAATGTAACATCTTGTGGCTGTTACATTACATAATTAATAGAACTTTGCCTTTCAGCAATATTAGCTTAATTTTCTCCCCAATTTACATTTTATTTGCTTTACATTGAAGTTACTATGTGTAGTTGTGCTTGTAAGTAATGAACTGAATAATTAAAGGAGTAGGTTTGTAAGTATTGAAGCATGTGGTATTCTGCATATTTAGTTTTTTGGCCTGTTCCTATGAATAATATTATTACAGTTAAAAAAAACATGCCTTAGAGTGACGTAATTTATTTCTAGTTTTATCCTTAGCAAGATATTTCATTTGTTACCCATATCATGGGAATTAATTAAAAATAACTAGTCATCCAGTCGCCATCTTTGGGAGTCCGCCATATTGTATTTAGAATGACGTCACATAGCTAATCATGCATTGTCATCCAAACTAAACGGTAATCTATGTGAAATTTCAGCTCAATGGCAAACTGGGAACTGGGTTTGTTTTTAAATTTTAAGATTTTTTTACATTGTTACTTAGTTACAGAAGAAGTTAATAAAAACGTGTTAAAAAGGCGTGACTTATCATGCAGTACTTTAGGTACTCAAGCCTTTTCCAAGTTTATTTTGGTAGCATTTACTTTTATCATAACAACTTCAAATTTTTGTCACCTGCGATGATTACTACAATTCCAGGATAATCTTTGGAAGGCATGTTCAGCATTGCAGAAAACAATAGACCCTTTGACGTAATCCTTCAATGTTCGAGTGAGAAATCTCAAAGCCAACAGTCGCAAACATATTATTGTTCGCCTATATGTATGTACATGAAAGGGAGCTGTCTTGCCCATATCAAGATCACTGTGGCTGATAACGTAAGACATGTGTACAGACAGGCTGTACCTACTGTTTATTAATATGTGTACATGTATAGTATATGTACATATGTGTAGGTCGCAGTAGCCCGAAGCCTTGCGGCGACGTTTCATGAGCATCAATTGATTTGGGTTAATTTGACATGAAATGAAACCGTCTTTTATTTCGACACTAGTGCCTGCGGCTTCGCTCATCTGATCGTTTATTCTTTTGGCATTACAAGGGAACATCACATGGGATGGGAACGTGTAGTCGTAGTATATTCCTAACATCCTCTACAAAATAATAAACTGACTGACTGTTAATTTAAACTAAAATTTGTTAGTACAGTCGCCAACACTTCCAGTTACAACAAACTGTAAAATTTCTCCAAATGATTTAAAACCAAATATTGTTGAAGGTTAGAGAAAATTTGACGTGTTTGGTAACTTGATGCTTGATGTACATCTATTGTTTAATATTAATAATTAAATTGGCATAGGCACGCTGAGAAGAATTATTATAATATGTAGTTGCAATTCATTATTTATCTTGGATCCAGAGGCAGTGGTTAAATTCGTTAAAAAAAAAAATATTCATCTCTGAGAGTTTGATAAGCCGACGGAAAACAAAAGTGAGAATATGTAAAAAACCTTACTAAAAATACTGTAAACGCTTGAATGTAATTTATTTTGTAATTGAACCAGGAAGATATAATCAGCCTCTACGGTCCCCATAGCTAGACGTCAAGCCTCCTCTCTATGATGGTGGGCTGTCCACCACGCTGCCGGGTGGTAGATGTCACATGTCTGCGATTTTTGTTTATTCTAGGACATTCAGGTTTCCTCACAATGTATTCCTTCACCGTTTTGAGAGCAGCGGTGATGAAATATACTTCACAAAGTAATAAGTAGCACTCTGACAAAAGTCTTCAATCAAAACGTTTGATCTATTTTACCGAGATTAAAATCAAAACGCAAACATCGAAAGGTCGAAGTCATCGAAATAGTGTGCTCATCTCATAAAATATTACATGAGTCAGGCTATGAACCCGCGACCTCAGTTAGCGAAACTTGGCAAACTCGCCGAGGCAGCAACAAGTTATAATGTTACACGATCCTGGTTATGTAGGGGTCACACTTAATTTACTAACTATTAACTTACTGTAGGCTATCTCGCTTTTGTTTTGAATGGAGGTAGATACAAGTCGAAGTGCAGCAAGGAGTTTGTGAAACCAATAACAGACTTCTTAGTATTCTAGAATTGGCTGTCTCGTTGATTCTGTGGGCGCAAGCGCTAGATAGTGGAAAAAAAAAATAAGCATAAATGGCTGGCCTGTCTCCAATCCCAGGTTGGATAAAGAGACACTGAGTTTTTCCATCAAGAATTTCTCAGTGGCAGCCCAAAGTTGACGGCAATGGGCTCGACCCCTATTACATGGGACTTAAACATAACTGGCGAAATGTGGGTGTACTATTGATACACCTCTGTCTAACTCTTCGGGGATTACAGGCGTGGTGTTTTGTTATGTTATGTATTTAAATTCAAGTCCAAGAACCGAACCCAATACCTCACATTACGCATTTTTTTTCACAGAACCATTAAACCGAATTAAAAAACAGATGATCAAAGATAATTCCGTAACCATCCCTTTTTCCAAGTTCGTTAAAAGACGGTCAAAGTGACAGATGCAAATGAGAAAAGCTATTTAAATTAAAAAAGTAAGAGGGAAACAGAAAGTAATAGCTCTTGGAAGTCCCCAAAGATTTTGTAACGATCTTTATGTAAGGTAATAATTGCCAGAAGGCTTACTGTCTACAATAAGGCCCTGAAAGAAAACGAAACTGACCGACTAATGAAGACTGAAGGTATACTGAAGTATCAGTCAACAAGCCCGTCGCACTATTACCAAACCACTACAACTCCTGAAAGCTTGACGAAGTCCCAGAGAAACTATTTAACTGTCTTAGATCCGCAACAAAATTAATCAGACAAGAATGGCGTAGGCTGGCCCTCCATATCAGCAGGAGACAGAACAAAACAAGGCCAATAGCTACAAAGGGACTTTTACAACTGGAATAAGCCCAGTTGCCCACCACGGAAAAATATTATCATTAATATTAATGGGTCCTAAGTTATGAGCTGCTTATATTTGATTCCAATCGTAGGTATGCCAAAACGCTTGCACGCACGGAAGTTTATTTTTGTTTGAAGTATCAGTCAGTGTCCGATGTCCGGGACTGCATCCGCAATTCGTCCACATTGGTTTTTCACAATCATCATCATCGATTTCCACAGTCCGACTTCAACCACTGCTGGGTATAGGCCTTTCTTGGCAATGCCAGGCTCTACGTTCTTGTGCCAGCCTCATTAAGGATATACTCGCGATGGGACGATTGAACAATGACGTCTGCCCATCTCGCCGCCTGACAATCAACACTTCTCTTTCCAGTCTTTGGACGCCACTCGATCATAGTTTTACTCCTGCCCTGCAAATGATCAACATTTGTACATATTTTCATTTAATTCCCTGAAGATCGGTAATTAATTAAGAGGTTTTATGGAGACTTATCAAAGTCACACAAAATAAACTTCATGTTTCCATAGAATCTGATTATTTAAAGATTTAAACTGATGTCATCGTCTTTTTTTCCAGACCTTTATGGCGTTGATTTTCGGAACCCATTATTTTTTTGTGGATATTTCTTCCTTATCTGTTAAAAACAGTAATGAATGAGTGAACGGTTTAATCGGTTTTGTGTTAGTTCCTTCATTTAAAAAGAAAGAAGAAAAACATTCTAGTCTTGCGTAATTATTTCATTAATTGATTTATGAAGCTAAAATATTGAATAATGGTGGCTCTTTAAGTAAGATAAGTTATTTTTGGAGTTTTCCAGACAATCCTAGTTTCGGGTAAAAGTTTGACACATAATTATGCACATAAAAGATTGATGAATATTGTTTAGATTTCCAATTATAATCTTTCTTGTTCAGAATGTCCAAATTGATTTCTAAGTTGTTATAATGAATGAGAGTCGTGTATCTGTAAAAGTTTTATTCTGGTGTTACCAGAAAGTCTTTGTTAGATCTATATCACAAAGTATAGTTAGATAAATAAATTAGACGACGTAGGGACATCGTGACATAAACTTTTACCAAGGACGTAGTACATAATTCTAGATTTGATACAACAATTCGTTCTATACTAAGTGTAATAGGACACCAAAACTAAAAAAGTTCATGGAACAGCAGATTTTATTTTACATTTTAATGGTGTGTTTAGAATAAAATCATAACATCACATTTCGCCAGTTATGTTTAAGTCCCATGTAATAGAGGGCGAGCCTATTGCCATCAACCGGGCACAAATCCAGACTCCGTGGCTGCTCCTGAAAAATTCCTGACGGAAAAACTCAATAACACTTTGCCCGACCTGGGAATCGAACCACTAGACCAACGAGGCAGGCTGTGATTATTTCTACAATCATTTACTAAATCTATGGTTGCTGGTGACACGATGATCTTTACACCTTGTTTAATATGATCGGCTATTAAAGAAGCCATTACACGCTAATCGATGTGCAAACATCGTTACACTCTGCTAGATTATAATGTTCTTCCGTAGCAAATATAGGTGCAGTTTACAGGGGCGATCAAAGTATCTGCCGCTCCTATTAATAGTATTGCATTTTAGTCATTTCTGACATTATGATATCAAACTAAAATCGTCAATTGATAATACAGGCTTGCCTGTTATCATTGGCAAGTAATTACTTAAGTAGTCATGGGATATATTGCCTAGTCACCAATTCTAGTAGAAAAATTGGTATTTGCAGTTTTGTTGTTTTTATCAAATAAAAATATTCTTCAACACCAGTACGTTACGATCGCCATTAGAGTCTCATACCCGCTTGCACTAACACAAGATCGCACCTTCGTGAATGTATGCTTTATTACTATGTATTATAGATGAGAAGTGTGGATGGATGTTTGTTACTGAATCACGCCAGAACGGTTGAACGGATTTGGATGAAATTTGGCACACAGATAGTTTATAACCTAGATTAACACACGATATTTTTATCTCGGCTATTATCGAACTCGATGCAGGCTGGTGGATGTTCAACAATCCAATTTCAAAAATACTATAATCTTTAGGCATGAAAAGGGTAAACGAGCATTAAACTCATACTGTCACAATTCTTGTAATTTCTTCTCATATTTTTCCTCTTACCGACTCATAAAAGGGTGTTCCATTCTTTGCCGAAACAACATAATATGAGAGCACGCATTTTATATTATTTGGAACAATAAGCGGAGTAGACACAAAAATCCTTTATCCTTACAAAACCATCTATATCGCATTGTCCCTACATTCTGAGAGAGAACGTCTTTGCATTAGACATACATTCCTACCTAATTTTTTAGATGTGTACAGTCGAAGAATGAAAAGGTTTAGACCACACCGTTTTTTCCAGGTACTTGTCCTTACGTACTTAGTTGAGTGGTAATCGGTTATCGTGGTGTATGGTGTGATGCGGAGGAATGAGGAACATGTCGTGAGGAAAGTTTTGAGTATAATGTGGATGGCTATAAGAGTAGACGAAGACCAAAGAAACGATGGATGGACTGTGTGAAGGATGATATGGCTAGAAAGGAGGTGACTGCTGATATGACGAGTTATAGAGAAGCATGGAAGAAGAAGACATGCTGCGCTGATCCCAAATTAATTGGCATAAGGGCAAGAGAATGATGATGATGATGTGTGCTTACGTACGGGGTAAAGCGTTATTGAGTTTTTCATGAAGAATTTCTCAGTAGCACCCTGGAGTCTAGATCTTTCCCCGGTTGATGGCAATAGGTTGCCCCCTATTACATGGGACTTAAACATAACTGGCAAAATGTGGTTTCATCATCATCATCATTTCAGCCGAAAGACGTTCACTGCTGGACATAGGCCTCCCCCAAGTGTCGCCACACTGACCAGTCCCGTGCGACTCGCATCCAGCGGATCCCTGCAACCTTCACCAGGTCATCGGTCCACCTAGTGGGAGGCCTTCCAACGCAACGTTTTCCGGTTCGGTTTCACCTCAGCCTTTTTCTTCGGGGACAACAGGCATGTTGTATAAGGTTAGCGTACCTTATGACTCACGTAGGTCGTACTTTCAAAGTTTATGTATTCGGTACATCGGTATTTTAAAGTTCGAAGTTCAGTAATACAGTCGTAGGTACCTAGTTAAACGTTTTCTTTCCGTCAGTACATACACAAAGCTCGGAGACGCCACGAATCGATCGGCAGACGTTTTAGATTAATTAGAATGTTTTCCTCGAACTCCAAGAAGCATCGTTAGTTAATTGGTTTTCTTTTATAGAGAATTAATGGAGAAGAAAATCTCGGCAGTGAAATGCGAGATCGAGATTAGAGACAAAACGTTTGATCAGGGACAAAACGTCGCTTGGGTTGGTAAGCGGTGTTTGGCGATTGGTATTGTGTTGTGATGAAGGGATTAACAAGTCAGTAACGTTGGCAGACTGTAATGTCTGATGGTGAGTTTATGAGTAATGTATAGATTTTATCATTACATAATTGTTACGGAAATAGGCCAAAAGTACCCCTATAATTAGGCCTATTTCCAGTAGTTAGTAGTTTTTAAGAACAAGGTGTAGAGTTCTTCATCACCCTTAGAAAAAGGAGGATCCTCCGACCAGACGGTTGTTGGATTTTTCTATACGGTCATAAGTCACAGATAACTTTAATATCGCGATTTAGGAATCTTATGTTAGTTCTTCATTCTTCTTTGTGGCATAGATGCCGCTGTAATAGTTTTTTGTAGTGCCGCTACGTGGGTGAGCCGAAAAAATATAATGTACATAATATAGTTTTTGTAACATTTAATTAAAAGTATCACAAATATTAAATTGTAAAATGTGGGTGTATTATACAACATTATTTTTAGTGTATGCTAAACCTGAATATAGTTTGTTCAGAATAAGTAACTGAATCGATTCCAATGATTTTTAAATATTTTTTAAATATTTTTTAAATATTTTTGTCCCAAAAATATTTAAAAAAAAGTCACAAGTTGGACACCGAGCGACATTAAGTACCTATCGCAATAATTTAGGTACCTACTGCCAAATTATGTTTATCAATGAGCTCAAGACGACGCTGGAGACCCGCGCGCGGGCGCGTTGCGTGGTGACCACGCTTTTGTGCGGACAACCAGGTAACACAATAAGCTTATAACTTTGTGATTTTTCATGATAAGATTTTTAATTTTTGACACGTGTTTCAGGTTTCTCATATACTAAAACTAATGTTGTATAGGTTACACCTCTATTTAACCCTTTGGGGACTTCAGATGTGATGTTATGTAATTTTATTAAATCATTCCTTTTAGAAAGAATTAATAGAAAAATCACGACACTTCATACTTCTCGCGACAAAAAAATAGATACCCTTAACTTGTACATTTCAGCATGCGCAGCGCTGGAAACCGCTTTAGGCGTCGTTTTCACGCGTCAAGGGTTCTACAGTAACAGTCAGGCGGCAAGGCAGTGCGTTTGCTGGAGGCAAACTGCATTCACTATTTGAGCAATGGCAGTGTACGAAATACTTTTTATTCACGTTCGGTGGAAAAAGAATTCGTTGTAAAAGCTTTGCATTTTTTCTCTGGGTTCTGTTTTATTTTGATCATTATTTACCTAGCCTTTTCCGAACTATGTTGCGGTCGGTTTTCAGTCTAACCAGAAGCAGCTGAATACCAGTATTTTACATGGAACGACTGCCTCTCTGATCTCCACAACCCAGTTAATCCTGGGTAATACGATATGCCTTGTTAAGACTGGTCGTCAGACTTTCAGGCCATTGACTGCCTGTAACGACTATCAAAGATCTACAAATGACAGCCGGGACCAACGGCTTAACTTACTTTCCGAGGCACGACGCATGGACCTACGTAAGTAATGTGTGGATACTATTTTATTTTCAGCTCAAAACAAATTAACATTGAGTACGTAATACTAAGCCAAAAAAGGTAAAATTAATGAATAGATTAGTTTTTAACCAGCTCTTTGAGAATAATGATAACTACTTTAAGTGGTGGATGAATTCCAGTCTAAACAAGGACATTACGACAATGAAACAATAAGGCGGTTAATAACTCAGCCACCTACAGAATCCACAATCTTAGTTCATTAAGAATCATCAGCATTTCTCCGATTAAGCCAAAAGCTCAAGTATACCCTAAACATCTTATTAAATGTAAAAGATCTTTTACTCTCATTTAAACAGCTTAAGTATTAAAGTAATCGGATAGGAAACCTTAGCGACGCCTCCGAGGTATTAAACGAGGCTACTTACAACTTTTAATTCTCTATTTTGTTTACTCAGTGTTAGGCTGCCGACCGATTATCAGCTTGGAATGGTTAGTTAGGCTATATTTTATAGCTTGATATAGTTGGTTGATATATTAAGTACTAGCTGACCCGTTTCTAGGGTTCAGTACCCAAAGCGTAACCAAAGGGCCCTATTGCTAAGCCTCCGCTATCCGTCCGTCCTTCCGCCTGTCTGTCAGCGGGCTGTATCTCATGATCCGTATTAGGTAAACAGTTGAAATTTTCACTGAATGTGTATTTCTGTTCGAATCAAATATGTTTCTTTGTCAGAATATGGTACAAATCGATGTTACAATATTGGTTCCAGCATATCCTGCCATAATATGGCGTACAAATATTTTTTTTACAAAAAAAAAACATAGCTTACATTACTAACCTCTTAATAATTACCAATTAGAGAATAAATTTGAAAAATATATTAATAAAGATTGAGTTTGAATTGTAGTAGTAATAATAATAATAATTTAGGTTGATAAAATATTAAAAAAAAAAAAAAAAATGTCATTAGTAAGTAAGAAAAATTAATAAACGAAATAATTAATAATGACTATGTAATTTTCATGTGATTTAAGGTTATTTTTATTATTTAGCTATACCTGTCAGTGACGACTTATCCTCTAAGTATTCTTGAACACTGTATAGTTTTTCTCTAATAGCAGTCGGGAAAATACCCTTTTGAACAACGGCAATGGCAAATCTTGAATACTATTTGGCAAATGGCTATATATAATAATTGCTTGTTGCCGCTATTACAACAAATAAATAAAAATAAATTAAAAATTAAAGGGGGCTCTCGTTTTTTTGATTTCGTTGAGTATTCGTAAATATTGGGTGAAAACGATACAGTCAAATTCCGGACACGCCAGACACGTGTCCGTAGCCCAACGTTAATCTGTACGTACCTGTTTGAGCGAGCCTTGAAGAACCCCATAAATATGAATTAAATGTACACTAAAACTTTTTATGAGAGACTGTATATCTCTTGGTGAAGCAAAATCAATATTTTTCTGCACCGTTTGAGATTCACGGTTACAAACAGATTGACGCGGTATGCTGTCTTTCCTTTACA
Organism: Noctua fimbriata; assembly: GCA_905163415.1. Taxonomy (NCBI): domain Eukaryota; kingdom Metazoa; phylum Arthropoda; class Insecta; order Lepidoptera; family Noctuidae; genus Noctua; species Noctua fimbriata. Next base: position 2,843,626 of record LR990923.1, read on the forward strand.
GTATTAGGTAGCGGTTACGTTATTAAATAGGCCGTTTATAATACTATATCGTGTGGTCGTAAGCAGAAAACTGAAAACATACTTTCGGTGGTCGTAAAATATGATCAAGAGTATGTGATAAGGCAGGGTGACCCAAGAGGGTACCGAAGTACGCATGAGCTATTAATGTCCAAGCTGTTTATATGACAATGTGTGCCCTGCTTTATATGTTGAAGATGTCAAGATTATTTATGATAGCATCGGTAATTAATACGGGGGTAGGCTTTAAGGCCCTGATTCCACCAACGCGGAGCGGACAGTAAATGTGCACCGGTCATCGCACGCCACACACAGCACACTGCACGCCACTCACAGCACACCGCTCACAGCAAACCGCTCATGTCTCCACTGTGCGCTTGGCCGCCAAGAGCGGAGGCTGGCCTAAACAAATACGAGATACCTCCGCTCCTCTCTGCTCAACCGTTTTCACTAAAGCTAAGCGAAGACGAGAAGATATATAACGAAATTCTATTGGTGGTTTCCAATACATCACATCTCCGCTTCAAAGGAGTCCGGCAATAATCCAATCCACCCTTGCTAGGACGACAGCAGCATGGTCAAGCTGAAAACCGCGATAGGTGAGTTAGGCAATTCCAACCAGGGCCACACATCGTGATCACGAAGTACATCGGCGTTCTCGAAACTCTGAACAACATAACATAAGCAGGCCATGACACTTGAGGGAGTAGTCCGTAATCCACCACGCGATACCAGTGTGGGTTAATGAATATCACCAGTCATAAAATTTTTGATTCGAAGACATGACGGTTTCCCGAAGAGAAGTAAAGTAGTTAATTAAACTCGATGAAAACTTAATGACTAAAAAAAAACCTAGTCACCACGTCCCCTAAAAATTCGACAGTTTTTTCACAAAAAATATGCTTCACATACCAACTAGTTGTAAATATGTCAACAGCCAAACCTGCATCAACAAGTTACGAAAATAGGTTAATTACAGTTAAGACTTTGTTTCGACTATTTTCTGTTGGAAGAGTTTAAAAATTCCAGCCTGAGTTTCGGTATTGATTTGCGAACGGTATTTTAGACTTCAGAGGTCGGTGATAACTTTAAATGTTTTACAAAAAGTTTTTCAGGCATTTTCATCCCAAAATTGGATAAGTAATTAAGGAATTAGGAGTTACTTTGAGCAAATCCATGACATTAAATGTTATGTAAAATATGTAGTTTAATTCCACCAAAAAGATCCGCGTGAGTCTGACCACCAGACTTACCAAGGGTTATCGTATTACCCAGTACTAACTGAGTTGTGGAGGTCAGATTGGCAGTAGTTTCATGTAAAATACTGGTATTCAGCTAAATCTGGTAAGACTGGACCCAACGACCAACTAGGCATATGATGGCTACGGATGAAGCAAAAGATATACCTACTCTACCATCCCTTAAATTAATAAAAAATCAAATCCATCACTCCGTTCCCTTAATCATTAAAAAGTCGTACCCTACTAAACTGAGCAATGCCCTGTCTTGACCCACACATAATCTGAGTCACAAGGTAACACATTTTTCTGTCGCAACCACACAAAATGTGGTACAGAAGGTTTTCCCTGCAAAATGAACGCAAACGCATGAATATAAATAAGCACGAGTCTTCGTAAAGACGAATAAGCTATTACGGAACTCAAAATTGTAAGTGTGGTGAGAAAGCAACTGTTTCATATATTTTTTCGAGGTACTAATGCACTCGCGACTGGCGTTTTTGAAATCGACGTATCATCTGCCTAGCTTTTTCAAAACTATGTTGGGGTCGGCTTCCAGTCTAACCGGATACAGCTGAATACCAGTATTTATCATGGAGCGACTACCTATCTGACCTCCACAACCCTTTAAGTACTGGGTAATACGATATCTCTTGGAAAGACTGGTTGTCAGACTTTTGGGCCACTGACTTCTTGTAACGACTATCAAAGATCTACAAATGACAGCCGGGACCAAAGGCTTAACGTGCTGGTCACCCATCCACGGACCAGCCTAGGCAAGCCTTTTTAAAATCACCTTTAAATGTACACAAACTATTCAGTTACCTTTGCGTTCTTAGGACTTTTAATCTCAGAATAATCACAACAGTAGTTGTAAGTTAGCTGCCTACATCATTATCTTGCTTCGACTGCACGCTTCCTAAGTTTTGAAAACAGGCATTCATTTGCGGAAATTCATGGCCTAAAAGTATAGTTTTGAGTTGCATGTCGCATTTTTCTAATATTTTCGTAAAAGGTACGAAAATACTTTTTTTTTACCGATTGTTTGTGAATGTATGAACATTATACTTGGACGCTTGTTTAATTTTTATCTTGTTTTACGTTTCTTGTGCAGTAAGCAATGACTTACTCGGGCCTTCTTGCCGGTCTTCTTCGGAGAAGACCAACCCGAACCGTGCATCTTTTTTCGACGTTTTTTATGAGCCTATGTCTAGGTGAAAAAAAATAATTTGATTTTTATTATTTTGATTTAACCGTATAGAGGTTACAATCTTGGCTCCTTACGGAGCCGGACTTTTGTACTTCTCTACTCTGTGGCGACACCCTCGACCTGATTTACCCCTGGCTTACCCCCGGCGTGCAAGTGATGGGGATTAGGCGGTATTATGACTTGCGAACGCCTCTTCTCGTATATAAAACGTCATAATATGGCAAAATATTGCGCCTTTTTTGCTGAGAGGGTCGTAGAGTTTTTGTAGATTGGTGTTACTTGGGATGTTTTGTAATTGGATCGGGTGTCAGTATTGCGTCTTGTCTTGTCGAATTTCTGCTGAAGTTGGCCCGTGTGATTCTTGTCATGATTATTAATCAGTTTATTTCAGATAATATCAATCCATACAATCACAAATTATATCAATACAACGAAAAGAACAATAAAATAAATTAAATTATCATGAAGAAATACAGAAAAATAAATTTAATTTAATTGTTACAATTGTTATGATTCACTTATTAATATTTTGGTTCGTTTCGACATGATGTGTGTTGTCACATATTTTTACAGCGCAGGCAGTGCATAACAAATGTTCAGAAACTGAACTGAGAGCATGTTTAGCAAGACTTGGTTCTGGACTTGGATCCATATAAAAACTTACCGAAATCATCATCATTCTCTTGCCCTTATCCCAATTCATTTGGGGTCGGCGCAGCATGTCTTTTTCTTCCATACTTCTCTATTACTCGTCATCTCATTAGACACCTCCTTTCTTGCCATATCATTCTTTATACAGTCCATCCATCGTTTCTTTGGTCTTCCTCTACTCATATACCCATCAACATTCATACTCAAAACTTTCCTCACAACATTTTCCTCATTCCTCCGCATCACATGCCCATACCACGACAACCGATTACCACACAACTTTTCAGTCACCGGCGCCACTTTCAGACTTCCTCTTATATACCCATTTCTTATTTTATCCATTCGCGTAACACCACACATTCCCCTTAGCATTCTCATCTCCGCCACATGCAAATGCCTTAAAAACTTACCGAAATATTAGTCAGAATTCGATCTTTATCCTGATCCTTTGAAATGTCCCAAACATGCAATTGGACCATGATGTAAAGTATTTAGTACAGTAGAGTCTCACTAATTCGGTAAAGTATTTAGTACAGTAGAGTCTCACTAATTCGGTAAAGTATTTAGTACAGTAGAGTCTCACTAATTCGGTAAAGTATTTAGTACAGTAGAGTCTCACTAATTCGGTAAAGTATTTAGTACAGTAGAGTCTCACTAATTCGGTAAAGTATTTAGTACAGTAGAGTCTCACTAATTCGGTAAAGTATTTAGTACAGTAGAGTCTCACTAATTCGGTAAAGTATTTAGTACAGTAGAGTCTCACTAATTCGGTAAAGTATTTAGTACAGTAGAGTCTCACTAATTCGGTAAAGTATTTAGTACAGTAGAGTCTCACTAATTCGGTAAAGTATTTAGTACAGTAGAGTCTCACTGATTCGGTAAAGTATTTAGTACAGTAGAGTCTCACTAATTCGGTAAAGTATTTAGTACAGTAGAGTCTCACTAATTCGGTAAAGTATTTAGTACAGTAGAGTCTCACTAATTCGGTAAAGTATTTAGTACAGTAGAGTCTCACTAATTCGGTAAAGTATTTAGTACAGTAGAGTCTCACTAATTCGGTAAAGTATTTAGTACAGTAGAGTCTCACTAATTCGGTAAAGTATTTAGTACAGTAGAGTCTCACTAATTCGGAATTTCAGTCATTCGGCGCGTCAGTGCAAATTAAAATCTAAACAACAGTAAGAACATCTTGGTATGTTCTTACTGTTGTTTAGCTTTTAATTTGCACTTTTTGTGCACAAATTCTTTTCCAAAAATGTACTTTCCGCCGCTATTACTAAGTTATTTGTAATACACAAATAATTATTCGCTTATTAAATTAATGCGTTAAGAATACAATTCATTGCATACACCCATTGTACATATGGAAGTTAAATTATAACTTGGGAGTAGTTACAGGGTAAATAACAAATGGTTCTTTTACGGCACGTACAAATTTTAGGGCTGTGGCAGGCAACTTGCTACTTTTATCCCATTACATCACGCTTATAATCCCCGAAGGGTTAGCAGAGAATATCTTATAGTACACCCACATTTCGCTAGTAATGTTTAAGTCCCATGTAATACGGGGCGAGCTTATTCTCATGAACCGGGCACAAATCCAGACTCCGTGGCTGCTACTGAGATATTCGTGATGGAAAACCCCAATCGCAATTTACCCGACCCGGGAATCGCACCCTAGACCTCATGCTCAGCAGTCGCGATTGCAACCACTAGACCAACGAGGCAGTCACTCCGCATGCCTTGGTTTCTATTTGTGCCGGATTAGTGAGACTACTGTACTTTTAATTACCAATGCTTCTAAACCCGATGATAAGCTAGGTGCGCATAAAATTATCGGCTATCTATCACCACACAACTCACTTACAATTCAACACTAATTCACACCAGATCACATTATCAACACAATCACGGTCCATATTTCGCCGTGAGCGGACACCTCTCGGCAACGTGCTACATAAGGGTAGCGTTAACGTTGCGTGAAACTGTTAGCGAGCTGGGCTATTTACTGATTTCAGTGCTGCTTAGGAAGACTGAAAGACTACCATGACTGAGAATTTTTAATGTAAGTTGATAAGTATTTTAAATAAAAAAATTATAGTACCGATTCTAGAGCTAGCTAGCATGTGTCAGAAACGTACGTTCTTATTTTATATATTTAAAGGGGTCATACAGACCATCAAACTGAAAAACTTTCTCCAAGGGACCAACATTGAACGCAAAAATAAGCTAATATATTTTCCCATACATTTGAGTCCAGTAGGTATTAAAGTTAAAGCTACGATGTTTGTATTGCCATCGTGTTACCAAACTGACTCGTTCCACCCGCTGAAAATCTCCCACCTGGACAAGAGTTGCCATGGCTGACCTGGAAGTCTTTAAATAGACTCCAGACCCAGGTTGACCGCAGCAAGGAAAACCTGCTCAGATTCAGGTGAGGAGATTCATTGATGGCTCTGCCAATGTAAATGTGGGCGATAGGGCAATTAATATCGTATCCTGCGTGTCCTGTAGTTTGTTCATTACAGGAACTGATGGCCGCGACTGAAGGCGCCAAACAAGTAGCTCGGTCCTGGACCGACACAGTTTAGATTGCCATCGACATGCTAAGAAGAAGATAACGATGTTGGTCCCAGAAAGTTATTCAGCTTGATGGTCTATACCACACCCTCTAATATGACCATAAAAATCTGGTACACGCTGTATAAGAGATTCCGTAACTCCAGTCTAATAAGGGCCGGTGTTTTGTTTAGCGAATGGTAAACAAGCCTATCGTAGGTAAGTAGCATCTAGCTTAGTAAATATGTAACTAGCAAATGCTGGATCACAATAAAGAAAAAAAAAAACTCCACATCCTGTGCCACCGGCCTACTATCGGCGATGCTGACAGGATAATCCACTAGCCTAGGCATTGAGCTATTCTCTTATAGCTTGAAACTGCACGATTAAAACAAAGACATGATTAATAGTTCTGAATAGAATGGCATAAACTTAAAACATTACGCCTGTAATACACAGGATTAGGCAGAGGTGGACGTTCATTTTGCCAGTTCTGTTTCATTCCTTTTTTATATAATTTTTATTGTTAATTTAACATTTTTTTTTTGTTTTATTTTGTCCCGTGCGAGTCTAATAAATACTTTTTCTTAATTTCCTTTCGGGAGAGTCAAGCACACAAATCAAGACTCCGAAATCCTACTGAGAAATATCTGTTCTAAAAACTCAATTGATAACACTATTTCTGACATGGGAATTGAATCCAAAACCTCATGCGCTTGCGACCACTAGACCAACGAGGTAGTCGAGTAATCAGAGTCTTAAGGCGAGCTCGCGTTATTTGCTCTTTTCAAAAGTTGTTCAGCTGGAAAAATAGAACCTACCTTACCTATCCTGTCGAAGAGTATCGCGCTGTGTCGCGGTTTGAAGGGTTGGTACGTGTGCCGGTAAAATTGCACGCACGTTTTCAATTTTGTTTCTAGGGAACGAGTGCAGTGCAATAACACGTAGGACACGTCCTGTACAGATGTGACGCAGGTTATAAAATTCAAGATAAATATAAACTTTTTTTTAACCTTTGTAATGCAGGTTAGGTAGACAGTCGCTCCATGTAAAATACTGATATTCAGCTGCATCCAAGATACAGGATGATTAGTAATTGGATACATTCCTTGAAATGGGTAATACTCGACCTCAGTTTACGACACGACACGACTATACTTGACCTAAGTATATGCACTTTGGAAAAGGATATGCAGCTTCGGTATGTCGAAACATGATTGCTTTACATTTAAATTTTTCGGTTGATGGGCAAAAGATTATCTCCTCCATGGATTGGCACATTAGGAGTAAACATTAATGAAAATCAAAAGTGATTGGCCTTCACTATGCATGCACGATTTCACTAACAGAATGTAAAACTATAAATGCTTAAATAAACGGTCTCTATTAGATTTTTGACGACTGGGTTAGCGTCAATATTTAGGTATTTACTTTAATGTCTTGTAGCTATAAAATAACGACCAGTGGTCCACATTGGCCCTGGATCGAAGAATTTGGCAGTGGGATGACACAGGCTCACAGTATCAGTACACACACATACACACATGGTATACTGATGTATCAGCTATAGTAAAATCAGGCATTTGACCATCAAATCATTAAGAATTCCTTCCAATAGCTACTTCCTTGAAACTATGTCTTCCTTTAAACCACCATATTGTTGGAAGGGGTTTTGCTCAGCACTTATCACAACACCATAATAAAATTTTTATATCGCAGGTAAAATCCTCATAAAGTTTATGTTTAAGATGGTTCAGCTGACACACCTAAAAGCTCCACGGTAAGCTTTTACTACGTAAGAATCTAGTTGTAAAAGATGGCAGGAACTGAAAAGAAAATCCTGTTTCTTTAAAAATTTCAATCTAGATTCTTGTAACGTTTAGTTAGTGGCGGGTAGGTGTGCAGCGCGCTAGTAGATGCGGGACGCGTAGCTAAGTGCAGAACACGCAGGCACAGGCACGTAGGTAGACACAGGCACGCAGGTAGGCACAGGCACGTAGGTAGGCACAGGCACGCAGGTAGGCACAGGCACGTAGGTAGGCACAGGCACGTAGGTAGGCACAGGCACGTAGGTAGACACAATTAAGTAGGTGTTCTAACCCGGTATTAAAACCCGGTACTCGAACCCCGATCTGGGGTTGACACTGAATTTACAAGGTGTTAGCACAATATATTAATATTGGTGAGGGAAATATTAAAAAGAATTATATTTATGTCCAATGAAGACGAATGATAGGTAGAAATTATCTCGGCTCGCGGCTCCGTGGTAATGAGCGTATCACGATTCTTCGCGGCCGTGGCAGTGTCGCGTCGTAGTCCCCACTACCAGTCCCCACTACTAGTTCACCAACCGGTTTCCGTCACACGACAACGGCGCGCGGCGCGCGGCTCGTACCTATATTACCAATTTACAATCAACCTAATATTATTTAAAAGAAATAAGGTACAACGTTACATCTTGTCCATTTCTCAAAGAACAGAGACAATCTTGAAATCTAGACAAAGTTTCATCAAACGCCAGGTAGATGGACGTTTTCTCATTCCATCATTTTCGCTTATTTAAGCGAAGTTTTTTTTACTTGCAAACGAGCGGCATCAGCGTGAAACTGATTTAAGCGTAATGACTGTGCGCTCAAGTATTCAGTCAATTTCACAAATCGGACCCACCCTAATTGGAGTGAGGTCATAGTGAGAACATTTTTCGGCCATGAGAAAAGCGAGGAAATTGTCGTGAGTAAAGTTTATTTATTTATTAATAAAGGGTGTAAAAAGAACCTTAACGAAACCGAAAGCCACTTGTTTTCCCCGTTATTGCGATCATTTTTTTGTTCTGGACCATACCTGGGAACCTTCTAGTTACGAGATACGAGATATTTGAGGTTAAAGTTCCAAATTTTTCACAAGTTTTTTTTAAATACTAGTTTAAGGTTATAAATTTACTTGACTGACCTGTTTACTATTCAAAGCATCCATCAAAACAATGATATGAGTGCGTTACATTGAGTTTAACCGTAAAACGTGATTTTCCGGACCCAAAAAAAATATCGTTTCTCAGCAATAACTTTTGCTTAGGGATACTTAATTTGATGTACAGAATGCTTCGTGAGGGGTCCGTTTACACCCTGTATACATTCATCAACAACTTCTGTGTACAGCATACCTGAGTACGGTTTTTACAGTCTTGGACTTACACAGTCGCAAATTACTGGTTAACCAGCATTAAAAAAAATGTGAATATGAATACATAACTGAAGGGAAACCAAAGGAACGATGGGTGGACTTTGTGAAAAATTATATGGTTGGAAAAGGAGTGATTACTGAGATGACGAATAATAGAGAAGTACGGAAGAAGATGAGAGAGGGAAGAGAGAGGGCCTTAATTTGTGTTATTCACACTTGAGCGTAATATTTTCTGACTCGATGGTGTATCTCCGCTGAAATTGCTCACCATTACCGAAAACGGTCAACAGGTCTACAAGGTGTAAACGGGCCCTTCACGAAGCCGTCAACCAAGCATTCTGTACATCAAACTAAGTAGCTACGCAAAAATTGATTCTGGGAAAAGACTTTTTTTTGGGGGTGAAAAATCACCTTTTACGGTAGCACTCAAAGTAATGCACGTAAAACATTGTGCTGATGGATGCATTGCAAAAGGGGCATGGATGGAGTTATAACATTAAGAACTTGTATAAATACTTGTGAAAAAGTTGGAATGAACCAGCATAATCTCCGTAACTACAAGGTTCCCTGGTATGTTCGAGAACAAAATAAATATCGCAATGACGGGGAGGACAAGTGCCTTCTGGCTTTGTTAAAGGTATTTGTAATATCCTCTGGCTGCTGGTTATAAATTATTTTCATTTAGTACAGCTAGTTCACAAAATATCAAAGCCCATGCCTGTTTGTTTATTGAAAACGAGCAAAACACATTGTAAACAACTTTCATACCAACCGACTACAAAACGTTGTCTCAATTTGGCTCACAAACTGGGTTTCACTTACGTATCTGGTTACAAGCCTTGGTGACAAAGATATTCTGGCTGGTTGCCAATTCGTGAAATATATCGCGAAGTCTTTTGAATAAAGTCCGCCATTGCAGTTGTAGGCACTGAGGTGGCAACTTGTAAGTTTTGGCGCCTTCTGATTTAATATTATCGAATAGGAAGCGAATGTTGGAAAGAAAACATGTAGTGCAGATAAAATTGTCTCTTGAACAACGAATGTTTTAGTCAATGCGGGTTGATACTTGAAGGCTTGGATAAAATGACATTCTATCAGCGATAACGACTACGGACAAGCCAAAAGTTATTTTATTTTCTTATTTTATGTAATCAAATATTTATGCTGTCTTGGCTGCCGTACGTTTTTTCAAGGAACCTGAAAACCAGCGCTGTGTTGTGGGCTCCCTATAGCACAGCATCATGCTGACTATAGGGAGCCCCTGCTTGTCGCAGTCATGACGTGCAAGCTATCAATTTTTTTTTTCTTTTCTGTCCTGTTGTATTTATAATATTTGTTATGCGTTGTATGATTATTCTTAATTTATTTTTTTGTATGCACGTCATGTCTCTGCAAATATTATTATATTATTATTATTTTATTTCCTTTATTCGTATTTACACATATAATGTTACATTTTTAATTTTTTTTATACAATGTAACATAAAAAAAAAACATTTAAAAATATAAAAAATATTATTATTTATAACAACAAAAAAACATTTCTTTCTTTCAAAAATGTATTGGTTTGCATAAGCAACAGAAAAGTAAATACGAAACGCTTTAGATTTACTTTAGATGAGGGTGATGTACAACATAAAATCACGCCTGTAATCCGAGACGGGTTAGACAGAGGTGTACCTAATAGTACACCTACATTTCGCCAGTTATGTTTAAGTCCCATGTAATGAGGTTTTTAAATTATTATTCTCTTGTCAATTATGTGCTTGTCGACATAACATAACATCACATGTTATAGTGGGCGAGCCTGTTAGAAACAACCGGGCACAAATCCAGACTCCGTCGCTGCTACTGAGAAATTCCTGATGGAAAACCCCAATAACATTTTCCCCGACCTGGCAATCGAGCCCAAGACCTCATGCACAGGAGTCGCGCTTGCGACCACTAGACCAACGGGGCAGTCGAGGCAGTGATGTTCAGTTAAACATAGGACACTTAATTTTAGATGATAATTTATTAAAAAACTACTAATCTTTTGCACCTTTCCCGCGGTTCCAGTGGCCTAAAATAAAATTCAGGAAAGTTCCGGACAATCCAATTGCCGGTCACAGGGAAAAATAAAGGCGGCCAAGGTCCAGGGTTTAATCAATTAAGAAATAAATAAGCATTCAGCTAATTCAAAGAAGTCTGGCTGTTACCTTGTTTTTGTACAAGTGTTTTGTCAGTTTTTATGTACACTGCTCGTGCCAAAAATGGTGGGAGGTATTATTTCTGGATACTGCGGGTCTATTTGCGTGAAAAACTAATTGCGAATTGCAAATGACTGAAGCGACTGGCTGCTGCGCTGCGTGTCGCGGCTTCGATCCCCACACGGAACAAATATTTGTATGGCCAATAGGTAGTTGTTATGGGTCTGGCTTTTTGTGTATGTGAGTTTAAATGTTTGTAAACGCATCCACGACACAGGAGAAATTCTTAGTATTGAGGAAAGGTTAAAAAAAAATTGTACACAATACGTACCCTGAAACAAAAACTTGCCATGAACGTTTAAGAAATCTAGATGGTGGAAAGATGGCATACAAATTGTATAAATACACGTCAAGTTGTTGCTAAAACATTTTTTTTGTTTTGACGGTGTTTTCTGATCTTCTATGGATTTGTAAGTCAATAGATATGTCGTGCCCGAAAAAATAAGTAAAATTGAAATATATCCAAAGTTTCAATTTTAACGGGTAACTCTGACCAACACTTCGAGTAGCTCGAAGCTAAATAATAATAACCATTCGAAATTTTCAGGTTAAGCCACGCTTGCCTAGGTTGGTCTGTGGATGGGTGATCACCCATTACATACCGAGTTTCCTCCGTGCCTCGGAAAGCAAGTTAAGCCGTTGGTCCCAGCTGTCATTAGTAGATCTTTGACAGTCGTTACAGGTAGTTAGTGGCCCGAAAGTCTGACAACCAGTCTTACCAAGAGGTATCATATTACCCAGTACTGACTGGGTTGTGGAGGTCAGATAGGCAGTCACTCACTACGGTACTGGTATTCAGCTGCATCCGTTTCTGGAAGCCGACTCCAACAGAAAAACGGGCAAAGGCACATGAGTCCGGCTCACACTTCACCAATTTAATTACAGCAAGTCCCACCACAGGACACAACATGTGGCAGTCACTTAAAGAGAAGGAATCTTAAAATTGGCGCTCTACAGACGGGTAGACGGGTTAGTCTACCCCTTTCGTTATCGACCCGTAATAGACCGAGCAAATTAAATTCCTCTGTCGGATTATGTTGAGATATACGTTTTTAGGGCCATCTGTTTTAGCTGTCTGCTTTGTTAAGGAATGGCTCACACTTGGGCTTGTTTATGCTTTTTAATAACACTGTTATGTTTAAGTATGATATTGCACTCGAGTTATAAATTGTAAGATATTGCTTGCCGGAGAAAATACTTCGACCTTACCCATAATCATCTAGCCTAGCCTTTTCCCATGTTGGTCGGCTTCCAGTCTAACCAGATGCAGCTGAATCGTTGGTTTTGAGTCGGGGCGACAAAAACCACTATTTGAAATGAATGATTAAACAAAACGATCTGCGCCACAACTCAAACACGAGTTTCTTTTTCAATCTATAGGCTTTTGAAGGAAATTAAAAACCATTGCTTTATCTGTTTCAAAATTTGTTTGCTTGACAGCGTATATGACGCAATACATATTGCAATCAATCAACTTTATATCTATAAGACCAGGTAAAATTGTGTATTTTAAAATGGTCATATAATCGGCAACCACTACCACTTACTACACACACTGGAGTCCTACCGCTGAGGTGCAATGTGTGCCGGGAATTCTTTTGTGTAATATGGAAGAAAGCCCCGACAATTCACCAAGTAGCTTTATTGAACTGACATTAATTACAGTAATGAGCATGTAATCCTAACTTCCTAACTAATATTATAAATGTGAATGTAAGTTTGTTTATAATACCTTTTCACGAACCACTGAACCGATCATCCTGAAATTTTGCATTACATTGTCAGGTGTACAGAAACGGACATAGGGTATCTTTCATCCTAAAAAAAAGTACTGTTCCTGAGGAAAACAACAATAACGTTCTTATGATAATAAGTACAACCCGAATTGATTGCCAAATTCTAAATTAACGCGAGCGAAGCCGTGCGGAAAAGCTAGTAATGAATAAACGTAAGTACATGCGATCGTTGGCGACAGAATAAAATTGTCAAGCGTGCTCGTACGCCCGCAAAAGTACTACTACTCACACAACTACTTTCACAAGTTATTGTGTCTTGTGATTGGGGGCTGTCGCTTCATCCTTTTGTTTTTGACATTCAAAAGTGCCTGTAACGGTCTAATTGAAATAAATGACGGCTCGGTTGGCGCAGTGGCTGAGCAATTGACTGCTGCTTTGCGTGTCGCCGGTTCAACAAATCAAGTATTGGAACAAATATTTGTATGGCCTACAGATAGTTGTTCAGGGTCTGGCTGTTTGTGTATGTGAGTTTAAGTGTTAAAATTAATGTTGTTATTTATCTTCCAAAAAAAAAAACAAACATAGCCCCATAAAAGTAACAATGACAATACACAACACGACTCCAGGAAGAAACCCAAGAACATTTCATTCACACCACACTTCCCACACTATAAACAATAAGTACTTATCTAAATCACGACGCGACGACGCCATAACGACACGACAGCGACACGAGCGCGACATTGCGACTATAACACATGAAATATTCACTTGAACGCATTCGGGCGCCGGGCCCAAATCGGCACATTTATGGCCTAAGAAAGTGAAGAAATGAGAATTTAAGTGCCATATAAATATTATGGACTGGTTGGTCCTGAGATAGGGAAGTCGTGTTTTTGTTTGGTGTGAGTTATGATGGAGAGATCTAATTTATGATAAGTTTTTTAGGAGTATGGCTATTGTGTCAAGAAATGAGGAGAGGTCAGTTTGCATAATTTTTCTATATTAACCAACTTTCCCTCATAAACGATAAAGATGTAGACAAGCCTCGACTTGGACTGCTTCATTGGTCTAGTGGTCGTAAGTGCGACTTCTGAGCTTGAGGACCATGGTTCGATTCCCAGGTCGGGTAGTGTTATTGGGTTTTACCATCAGGAATTTCTAGTAGCTGCCGCGGAGTCTAGATTTATGCCACGTTGATGACAATAGGCTCCCCCTATTTCATGGGACTTAAACATAACTGGCGATAAGTGGGTGTACCATTTGGTTCACCCCTGCCTAAGCCACATCTTTCTGAGCCAAAATTTTTCACCGGTTATTTAACAGAAAAAATTAGCTGTTCCATACATTTTGACCGTGTAGGTATAGCACTTTTGTAGGAAACAGCTGACTTTTTATTCTACGTGGCTCAGAATGATTTACTAAATACGTAGGAACAGTTTTCGCGTCGGTGTCCTTTCCACCCCGTAAACACCATAGACCATATTAGATGTTCTTCAGAAAAATCAGATGCGTAGTACCTTCTCGCAACCTGCGTGCGTCTCTGAACAGAGGCCCTAACCTACCTTTACGTAAATACGTCAAGGAAAATTAAAAAAAACCCGTTTCGCATTTAATATTTTTAGATTTTATATTTATGGATGATACTGATTGTACTTGTTGCAAACAATTTAACTAAAATGCTAAGGGATAATTATATTTTCGATTCAAAAATCGACGTACTTACGTTACGTTTACACCACACACTCGTGTATGAACGTGGACCATGTAAAGGAGTATGTACCTAAGGCTCATGTGGTACTTTTTAAGTTTCTGCCTCCCATAAGAAGTAGGTGTGAGTATATATATATACGTACAATGCACACGCCAGAGGCCAAGAAGAAAGAAGAGTAGCCAAGAAGAGAGAGATGAATATCCCTATTTTAGTAGAGACTAAAATAGGAATCTTCATCTCCGTCTCTAAGAAACAAATACGCAACAAAATTAAACAATTATTTACTGTGGTTTAACTGAAATATATGGGCAAGTTCTCAAGAAATTAGCGAGGTCTCGTTGTAGCATCTCAAAGGGCGTTAATTCAGAAACTGACGGACCACTTAAATTAAGCTTTTTAATTCACAAAATGTCTGGGGAAATTTATGTACAGAGGAAAGTCAAATAAAGTCACAGGAATTCGGGTGGTCTAAAATGACGCTTGGTGACGAACGAGGTTTTGACAATTGAGTTTATGAAATGGTGTGGTTAGTTAACATCTTTTATTTTTTGCAAGGTTTCCAGTATTTGAGAGTTGTGTATAGATAGATAGATTTTCTTAGTACTCACTATGTCAATCCATTCATTAGTGGAGGATAACGTAATTTCTACATGCATACTCACGCATTTTTTTTCCAAGAGGGTAGGCAGAAACCAGCTACAGCCCCTACATACCCCTTTTGCCTTGTCCACGTTTCTACATATTTCTGATCAAATACGCATGCCGATTGCGAGTACTACGCACCTGACTTTTCTTAATAAGGTATATCTATGTCTTTCCAGGGCCGTCTCCTCCCTGCGTTTTCACCAGCGCAATATGCATTATAATTAACTAACTTTATTCAAGCGTAAACTCAATTTATTTATCTAAGATTAGTTCAGCTCTAACGAGCGTGGGTAAGCTCGGCTTAATGAAACATTACTTTAGTTCATAATATCTGTTGGTTTATTTACACAATTTACGATTGTGGGGGTTATAAATGAATTTATACCTGAGGCATTTTCAAGGCCTGCCGGGGCTTCGGGACTGTTCGAAAGAGATACCGCGGCCCAGGAACACAAAATGCTAAGAACGAACATGGATGGGTTTTAGTCAGTATAAGTCTGACACTCCCCCCTTCCGCTCTGCGCAGAGGGGGAGGGTTCATTTGTTGATTTTCAAGACAGAAGGTTCCTGTAAGTAAGAATCATTTTTGCGCTACTGTCGTGATTTCGATTGAGAACGATACATCTTTATTACTCAGAATAATAATAATCCTGTTTTTTTTTTCTACATCTGAAATAAAGTGACACAATAATGTAGAGAATTCGTAGATCCCTAATACAAAGTAAAACAAATAAAGACAGCTACTGCTTCTTATAAATTGCAATTTAAACGACAAGTTTTCCTCATAGGATTAATCTTGAGAAATCCTTTTTCTGTATTTAACCAAAGATCTTGTATCATGGAAAGGACTTTGACCAACAGTGGGATGATACAGTACAGTCTGTAACCAGAAAACAGTAACCAGAGGTTGTTGCATAAGAATAAAGAGCTAATCATCGAAATACCACACAAACATTTTAGGTACCCCAACTCGCAGAGTCGTTATGTAGGATGGCCTCGTGATTTATGAGAAACGGGACACATCTCAGTGTTTCGCTACACGATGCGAATGTAGGGTGTCCATGCGTGCGGAAAATTTGCGCCAACGTCACGGTTACAGCTACCTGTGTGTGACGTTAATCGCGGGTGGTTTGTCGTCGTCGTAGTTAGCTGGGACCAGTTTTTTTAGTGTGTTTATGGAACATTTTTTTCACTTTTATGTGAGGTATTTTTAGGGACAGTGTCATTTGTAAGAGACTAACAATTGCAGAGTATAATGACGACGACCGTGAATGATACATGGGTTGACATTTTAGCATAAGTTTGGATGATAATTTACTTATGATCAATGTAGATGGTGGATGTCTAATTAAATTTTAAATTGCTTACAACGAATTGATGACACCGATTATCTTAAACCAAATATGATTAATTATGCAGTAATACTAAAATTATTATAATTACATTACATTAGGATCTATTTTACAAAGCGTTAGTACAACAATCATGTATTCCTTTTCACATCACTTGAAATGCAACAAAAATCCCAACTCAATACAAACAGTGTATCCACCCTACAAATAGTCTTTCGTTTCGTAGATCGAATCCATAGATATTTAGTTACGTTTATGTCGAAAACATTACACGTCCTGGTATTTTATATTGCAAATGGGACTCTGCATGTAAACCGTAGATAGAGAATGGCTAGATGGTTCTTTCGACAAGTAGCCTAAGTTGGAACTTATGCCGTCATTTTTTTTATATACATTATCCACATATTATTTTACAAATGTTTACCAACAGCTCTCTCCTGACATTGTTAATGAAGTGCCTTATGTTATGAACCATGCTTCATTTTAGCTTATACCTTTGTGAGATAGCGATTGGAATGGGCACAAATCCAGACTTCGGACTGCTCTGAGATGATACTATGATCAAAAAAACTGTTGGTGGAATAAGCCAATATTGGGTGTAAAAGTACTCTTAACGAAGCCGAAAGGCACGTGTTCTCCCCGTCCTTCTAGTTACGGAGATATTGGGGGTCAAAGTTCCAACTTTTTTACAAGTTTTTTTTTCCCTATACAAGTTATAAATGTTATAACTTTACTTTGAATACCCCCGTACTATTTAATACATCCATCAGCACAATGTTTAGAGTGCGTTACATTGAGTCCCACCGTAAAACGTAATTTTTGACCCCAAAAAAAGTCGTTTCCCAGCAATATTTTTTCTGTAGAGTTACTTAGTTTGATGTACAGAATGCTTGGTTGGCGGCTTCCTGAAGGGTTCGTTTACACCTTGAATCACTTTTCCCGGTACGACAAGCAAAAACCAGGACCTGATGCTTAGCAGCAACCACTTACATTCACTACACCAACGAAGTAGTCGATCTAACAAGTGTGTCCTTAGTGACATGTCCATACCATTCTCTGTCTTGGATGTACCTAAACCAAGTATTTCAGACGTTCTCCTTTTGCATCATGCATGTCTGCATTTGATTTGGTGAATAGCTTTCGATGCAATTTGCCTGTCAGTCTTGGGAATGTGATTGGCTGGGACGAAGTTCTGTGATTGGTACTGCCAGTCAATAGTTTTGCTGAAGGGAAAGTAAATTGCCGTTGGTTCGATTACTTCATCATTTCAGCCGAAAGACGTCCACTGCTGGACATAGGCCTCCCCCAAGTGTCGCCACATTGACCGGTCCCGTGCGACTCTCATCCAGTGGATCCCTGCAACCTTCACTAGGTCATCGGTCCACCTAGTGGGAGGCCTTCCAACGCAGCGTCTTCCGGTTCGCGGTCGCCACTCCAGAACTTTTCGGCCCCATCGGCCATCCGTTCTGCGAGCAATGTGCCCTGCCCACTGCCACTTCAGTTTGGCTATTCTTCGGGCTACGTCGGTTACCTTGGTTCTCTTGCGGATGTCCTCATTTCTGATTCGATCACGCAAGGAAACTCCGAGCATAGCCCTCTCCATTGCCCTTTGGGTGACTTTAAGCCTTCTGATAAGGCCCATTGTGAGCGACCATGTTTCGGTCCCGTAAGTAATCACTGGCAACACACACTGGTCATAGACTTTCGTCTTGAGACACTGCGGTAAGTTGGACGAGAAGATACCACGCAACTTCCTGAACGCTGCCCAGCCGAGTCGAATTCGACGATTGACCTCTTTCTCGAAGTTAGACCTACCTAACTGGATCGTTTGTCCAAGGTAGACATAATCGTCTACAACTTCGAGTGTAGAGTCTCCGATCTTGATAGGAGTGGGTGTTACATGGGTATTCAACATGATTTTGGTTTTGTCCATGTTCATTTTAAGACCCACTTTTTCGGAAGCTCTACTAAGGTCATCGAGCATCGGGTCAGAGACATAATAATATGCAATATCTTTACTGAATTATTTATTACCTGTCATTAATTAATCAAAAACATGAATTACTAATGACAGCTTTGCTTCCTGTAATGCAAAGAACAGTTCTCTTCCTTTATGGTTATTACCTATCGTTGTATGCTTTATCGAAACCAAATGATAGATACCATTTCCTGCCTTCGTCATTCACCTGCCCTTATCCTTATTTATTTGGGGTCGGCGCAGCATGTCTTTGTCTTCCATACTTCTCTATACCTTATCATCTAGATAACATTGCATGCTCTAGAATTATAAAAAGAAGAAGCAAGAATTATAAAAGTACCGTCAACCGTATGTTCAGTGTAACTCTGAACTGGCCTAGCATAGCACATCGAAAGAAAGAGAGGCCAGTTGATACTAGTTTGCTATACCTCGTTCGAACGTATCATAGAATAACTAAAAGCTATCAAGGTCAGCACAAAACCTAGTCATACTGTCAAAGTTCTGGATAGAAATACAATAAAACCAAATAGCTTGTCTGTTAGGTAAACAGTACTATAATAATTAACTAGTCTGCCTAGTACCTGCCTTACGAACAAACAATGTGATTCCGTACAAATAATATAAGTTTCAGTGGAATGACTGGCTAAGAAGTACCTAGTTACCACTGAGGACTGAATAAATGGAGTGATAATACGAAAACTAGGTTTAGCGACGTTGTAGAACGCGTGGTCGTGCAATTTTATTTGTTTTTTTCTTTCTAGAACCTGTATTTAAAAACATACTTGGGTCACCGCACCGAAAACAATCAGGAGGTATTTTTTATCTATTTCAAACAAATTTTCTAACATTTTTTGCAATTTGCTGGTCAGTATCAGGCTGTATGTTAAACAAAAACAAACAATAAAAAAACAATATGATTCGTACCCGTAATACATATGAATTTACAGAATTATAATCATTAAACTCATCAATACAAACTTCTAAGTTTATTAAATCCCATTGAATGATTATTTCATGGAAAAGTCAGTCCACCTTAACGCTCCATTTTATTCACTACTCTATCTTCACAAGTAACTCGGCATCGATTACGTCTGACACATGAGATGGGTCATGTGAAATCGATTTGAACTATGAAGTTTAATGTTCTAGATTGATGCGATCTTTCTCGAAAGTTCAGCAAAGGGCCAAGGTGACATTTTGTTTACCCAACTTTTTTGTGCTGAGAAGTGTTACTCGCGAGACTATTTATAGAGAATTTATTTTTGGCCAGATATTTTATTAGGTGACCATGTTGCTAGAAGGTCCAAATTTTCAGTGTCATCTTAGCATAGATTTTTCTAAAATTGCTTTTGCGCCTAACCTCTTGCTAAAGTTCAAAGATTGTTACAGATTTTTAATTACCTGAATCGCGATTTGTCGGATTTAGAGAACTTCTTGGCTTTACACGTTGACGATGTACTGACAATGACGTAGAGCATACATAAACACGAAAGTGAGCAGAAGGCATTCAAACTTTACTTTAAATCTTGACCATCATCATTTCAGCCGAAAGACATCCACTGCTGGACATAGGCCTCCCCCAAGTGTCGCCACATTGACCGATCCCGTGCGACTCGCATATCAATCATTTCAATCTTGACCATAATGACACTTTATTTATAATTATATTCTTCAATATTACAATAACAAAACTACAACTCTGTATATCAAGCATAACCATAAACATAAAAAATCGGTAAGTACAGCCTACAAAACAGTTAGCATTTTATTGATACGTCCCAAGTCCCAACAGGGACTGAATCCAACCGTTTATCCGTTTACATGGACCCTTCAGAAGCGTGTATTAACCGACTCTGTTGCGAACGGTACAAGTGGAGCCGGTTCATATTGGAAAGGATAAGACAAAATGCTGTAAAAAGATTTTCTACACAGTTTTCTTGAAGCTCTTTTGTCTTCGGGTATTTTCGGATTATAGGATCTCTTACGCGTGTCTGGTGTTTAAGGATTGAATACGATTATTGAGATAAAATTAGGAACAGTCCTTGAAAAAAAAGAGTATCGTATTTTGGTATGAACTGGCAACTATTTCGATGTAGGAAACGAGTTTGCACTGGGCACGTGCGATTGATTATTGTCCTTTTCACAGAGAAATGGGCTGGGTCCCAGCAGTGGAGACATTTTAGTCTGATAATGACACCTGATTACGACACCTAGGGAGCCTTATAAGGTCTTATTGACGGAGACGCAATGCGTTGCGCGTCGCGTCCTCGTGGCACGTTGCGCGTCGCGTCCTCGTGGCACGCTGCGCGTTTTCTTCGTTTACGGAGAGGCAGCGCGTACAGTGGCCCGAGTTATCACACGCGCAAACATATGAAAATATACTGTGTTGTTTAACCGTTACGTTTCATACGCCGCCTCTCCGTGAACTAATTATTAAAGGAACTGGCTGGCCCCAACGCTGCGTGAGCCGCCGCGTGAACGCCGCGTGCGTCGCAGCGATGTCGAACGCGCGTAAAATCGCTTCTCCGTAAACGCTCTCATACATCGCCATATGTTTGAATTTATTGCGGACTGCGCTGCACAACGCGCCGCGTCTCCGTTAATGATCCCTAACATTATTATTGTAACATTAGGTGGGGCTATCCACCATTAGTTACCGTCTTTTCCGTCCCAACATTTAATCCCACTTGGTTACCAGCTCAACGCTCCTGAACTACCTTCTCCACTATTATCTATCCCTAAAATCCTTACACTTAATTATTCAAAGTCACTCTATACCCAACCATCAACCTGCTGTTCTTAACAAATTCATCAATACTCGCTTACATCACGACCCGAAGTAATCCCCATCCGACCTACGTGTTCAATGCGGATCTGTTTATTGAAAGCAAATAACGAAACGTCAGATGCATTCGAAGTTTAAAGTTGTGTACTCTGATCACGTCTTGCGGCTGTATTCTGAGTTAATCTATTTAGCAGCTAACTTCGTGGTGTTGCGCTTTTAGGGGTAGTGGAAAATGTAGTGATAGGTTTTGGGAGAGTACCGTTTTTACGTAACTTTTGGTTCAGTTCTTCTTGTTGTCACTACTAATGTTACATGGGGGTCACCTTCGGCGATAGCGCACGTCTTCTAGTCCAGGTTTCTATTAGCCCTGATTGAAGTTCATTAGAAGGAACTAGGCACGTTTTGACGTAATATAGATGAAGAAAAACCAACTCAGTGGTTTCGCTAATGCGGCAATTATAACATCAATCGAAGGATCAGCGCATTAAATGCATAAATAAAACTATTATATTTACTATGTATATTTTTCCCCTTAATCATTTAACATGACTAGAAAAGTAATAGAAAACTTGTCTGTTTATAAAAAACCCATCAATTTACACCTACATTCTCTATCCTTATGAAAAGGAAGGAAAATTTATTAGAAATTTTATTGGAATACGACCACGCTATAGAGCAATAACAACCCCCGTTCGGTATGTGCGGGCGGCGATGTGATCCGATATCATACAAGTACGTGATTCCTGCAGTCGTCAGATGTAAGGATGCTGCGATATCCTGCTAGATTTTCTTGTAAAGCCACGATTGTCCTTATAAGAAAATAGTAGATCTATTATTGTTGGTACTAAGAAAACAAAACCGAATGAAGTGTATACTGTGGGGATCGCTTATATGTTGACAAACCACGTGGATGATGTATAAGACTAAACACTAAAACCACGTGGTTTTAGTGTTTAGTCTTATAAATAAAAGTTGTTTTAGGGCAGATTCCGATATTTATGTAGATATCCAAAGAGATTTAAAAGACTTACAATATTTGAATGACTTTGTAGATATAAAATAAACATATTTTTATAAGTCATTATTTTGACGGGCGCCTAAGCTGTCTTTTCTTTCTTATTCTAATTTGTACCTTATTGTTTATGTGCCAAAGTTAATTCCTAAATGACCACGTAGGTTAAGGTCTCTACAGTACTGCACAAAAATCTCTGTCATTACCGATTTGACTAAAACTTATTTAGTTACTTTGTCATGATAGTATATATAATTATGTAGGTGAAAATGGGGCTAAATAAAATACATATTTTGTTATTATTATACTGAGAAGAAGCGCACATAATCTCACGTCTTTATCCCATTAAAGTTAGCTGAAACTGCAGAAGGAAATGACTCAATCAGTCATAAATTCAGTGCCCTGGATTTTTAAGCAACACAGTTTTACTATTAATTCTAATAAAGTTGTTGTTTTCATTTCCGTGAATAGTAAATCAGTAAAAAATACCCAAAACACTAGTTCCAAAACGATTACCATAAAAACCATTTTGATTCAAACCAGCATTCAACTCGTACCATAACCCCGATTCACTGGTCATTACCCGTATTCGCCAGCTATGAAACTAGTCATTATTTTTATTTTGAACCGTAAAAACGGAACGATTTACGATATCGTCTGAAGCATGAAAAATTTTCACGCAGCGCACGGAAATTAAATTTCAATGAAATTAAACCCTTCATGAACGATTTCGTGTTTCACTCGCGAAACGGATTAATAATTTGCATTTGCGTTTTTATTTCAGTGTGTTTTTCGTAGTGTTAAAGCTGAATGGAAAATGGGGGCGCTATATTATCGATGTCTAAAATTGATAAAAGTCTTTACTTTTTTTTTAAGCCAGACGTTTTTCTATAATGTACACGTATTAGGAGTCGAGCCTATTACCATTAACCAGGAACATGTTACCATTTTGTCCGACCTGGTAATCAAATCCAAGACTCCATGCTTAGCAGAGTAGCATTTGTGACCACTAGTCTAATAGCGATGCCACACGGGCGTTCCCAATACGTTGCGTCGGCACTGCAACGCCTGAGCGATGACGCTCCGTAGCTCTACGTATATATCCGAGCGTCATGTTACACGGTGCGTTGAAACGATGTGCGCATCGGACAAGGGGCCGGAGAGACGAAGCGGGGAGGGGTGCGAAGCGGGGTGAGACGACGGAGCGAAATCGCAGTATTTTTTAGAATATCCAGAATCTTCTGGTACTCTTACGTTTATTTCAAAGGTGGCGTAATAATAGCAGCTACAGAACCGATTATTCATTCGTTCACTGACACAGCCGTTCGGGGTAAGACGCGTTGCGTTAAGACATCACAGCACTCGTGTGGCACTGACTTTATCGAATTCACTAAGCTGCCACTCAACGCATTGGCAACGCCCGTGTGGCATCGCTCTAACAATGCAGTTGTGTTATCACCTAATATATCACGATGGATTAGTTTGATTAGCTTTGACATACACTAGAAATGGCATTTAATCCATCTGTAACATTCCCACTCTAGCTTTCAACCAATTAGTTTGAATGCATGGTTATAGCGGAAGTCCTAGAAATTATTTGCGTATCCACTTTGTATGGTGTCTGTATGGTGTCCGGACGTAAAGAATAGCACCATCCCATATCTTCCCGTGGGTGTCGTAAGAGGCGACTAAGGGACTTACCAGAGAATGGGCAGCAGCGTTCTCTGATTCTACAACAACCATACTGCGATCGCCAACCCGCCTGCCAAGCGTGGCGATTATGGCAAAACCCCCCCTTCTTGGGGGAGGCCTATGTCCAGCAGTGGACTTTTCGGCTGAAATGATGATGATGATGATGATCCACTTTGATCGATGATACATACACGTATTTAGTACTCTACATGAATAAGCATTACGTGTAACTCTCAATGGAGCTGAAATCTTAGTTATATACATGTTGTGCTGCGTTTCGGGGAGAAGCAGTCAGAAGCCTGAAGCTCTAAAAATCAGTCTCATCAAGGTATCGTGATACCCAGGTTTGCTGAGCGCAAAAAAGGCAGCCGCTCCGTGAAAATTTTGTCAGCTGCTTAAAGTTTAGCTTTAAGCCAACCAAAAAAAAACCGGCCAAGTGCGAGTCGGACTCACACATGAAGGGTTCCGTACCATCCTAGTAGGCGAGCCCCCTTTGATTTTTAATTTATTTTTAATTTTTTGTTGTTATAGTTTTCTTGTAGGCTTTTTTGAGGTTATAGCTTCTGGTATTCAGCTGCATCCGGTTAGACTGGAAGCCGACTCCAACATAGTTGGAAAAAGTCTAGGCAGATGATGATGATAGCTTTCTTATAGATTTTCCTGTTTAGCTGTTTTCTACAAAAGTGCAATACCTACACAGTCAAAATGTATGGAACACCTTTTTTTTTATAACCGATGAAAAATTTCCTTGTAGGGGGGCTCACTGAATACATGGTAACCGTTTTCGCGTCGGTGTCCACCAATCTGTATAGTTAATTTACTCTACTTAATAAAATTTAGTTTTACTTACAGCTTAACTTAGCGACAAACGACATGAATACATGAACTTCTGAATAAACACTAAGTTAACCCAATAACACTCCACAGGACACAGTTACACCCTGATTAATAGCCCCGAGATTCATTTGAATAGTTTCCTTAGCACAACAAATTATTTGCTCCTCCACAATACAGAAGCGGAATTCATTGAGAGTTATTAACCCATAAATATTCCATGTTTTGTAATTTTGTAGCGGCAATTATGAATGGATCTTTTGTATTGGCTATAAACTATAGAAATGGCTTGTTTTTGGGAAGAATTGAGAATTAAGTTAATGGAGTCGTTTTTTAGTTAATAATGGCTGTGTTTTTGCTTGGAAAATATACAAGAAAATTTCTATCAATTTTCATGATGGTTTTTTTTTTGGCTTCCGGCTTTGAAATCCGTAAAGGTACTGTAAAAAAGTTTTGATACCACCACTTGTAGTGAAGAAATTATAATTATAATTCAATTATAACCATATCATAACATGACGCTTGTAATCTCCAAAGGATCAGGCAGAGGTGTACCTAATAGTACACCCACATTTCGCCAGTTATGTTTAAGTCATGTAATAGGGGACGCGCCTACTGCCATCAACCGGGTACAAAATAATCCAGCGTCCGTGGCTGCTGAAGATTGAGAAATTCCTGATGCAAAAACCCAATAACACTTTGTCCGACCTGGGAATCGAACCCAGGATCTCATGCTCAGCAGTTGCACTTGCGCCCACTAGACCAACGAGGCAGTCGATTATAACCGTTTTTAATTACAATTTGTTGGGCAAATAAATAAAGTAACTATGCATCTTCATATTCTCTGTTTTTCCCATTTACAATAAGCATAACCAATTATAGGCATATGCATGATGGTTCATCGAGTTCAAATGTCAAACTCTATCAAAATTATTTTACTCAACACTACACAACAGAATCGAATCCTTTTACCCCACAATAATTGTACCGCTCAACCACTTGATAAATTAAACATGTTTTAATACTGTTTTAAACAGAGACCTTTGTTAATTAATTTCTTTATTAAATTAGTCTTGGTCTGAGAAGACAGTATCACATAGCAGACAAGTACAGAAGATCGGCTCGTGATCGACTCCATGCAATGCACAAAATTCCACACACGTAGACAGGCGTCTAAGTACAACTCTGATGGCCCAGTGGTACCGCCCGACTTACGTGTTGAGGCGGACACTTGATTTACACTGTGTAATTTATTTTATCACCACACTGCTCTCAAAACGTTTAAAAGAAACATCATAAGGAATCCCGCTTATTTCTTAGAACTAAAAATTCGGTCACATCCAACAGGACTGCGAAATTATAGGCTGATTGTGCTTATGCTATGTACTACCGCGCTTAGTGACGAACGACCACTTATCAACCTTATTACTTAGTGCATAAGGGTGAAAAATGGTCAACCGCCAGTGAGCGCTGTAGTACAACGAGTGCAAGTGCACTCGCAACTGGCATCTGATTGATATCAACGTACTGTGCGTGCGCCAGTTTTCGGTCGCTGTATGGGACTAACCTTCTGTACACTATCTAATTCATGTCGGTATTATAACCTGAGACATTGTTATTTCAGAAGGAGCTGGATTTTCTGTCTGATTTCATTGTGAGAGGAAATTGTGGTTCTGCTACTTGAAGATGTGCCTTAAGGATAATGCCAGGGATGAGAGGGTGAATTTTTGCTACTAAGGAAGTCTGCAGGTAAGTGTAGCATGTTTTGTAACTTGATTATTTCAGTAACTTAATTTTGTCTTTGCATCAGCATTTTGTCACAGAAAATTACTGTCCTAATGTTGTTATGTCATCCTATATATGTCCTAAATAAAGTAATATGATAGTATTTCATACAACATATAGTTTCAAAATATTCGGTTTTAAAGACGAAACATCAAAAAAGGCAAGCACTTGTTCACGATTTGGAACAAGCATCTTCACATTATGCGTTGTTTAGACTTGTTGTTATTAATAACGGTTTTTGCTGGGTTTAAGTAATCGCTCATTTTGATTAACAACATTACTGTTATCCAAAAAATTCCTTTATTTTCAACCCAAAAAATTGTAAACAATAATCATTTTAATGCACAAAATTTTGACAACTTAAGTAGCCGTCGCAGCCGACTTCCAAGTCGCCTGGGGCCCGCTCTAAAGTCGTTTCGGTACTTTATATAAGTTGGAACAAGTCGGCGTAAAATCAGTGAGCCACAGGTGCGGGCCAATGACTGCTATAGCTTGCGACTTCGTTTTAAAATACCTGTTTTATAGCCTCCAAGTTCTTGCTAAGTTTGCAAGAAAACTTAAATTGTTTAATATACAAGTTGTTGTAGTGGTCGTTAATAAAGTTTTTAGTGTGATTAAGATTGCACTTAAGGTGTACCGGAGCGAATAGAGATCTTACTTTTTTATTTTATATCTTGGGATAACTTGTAAAGAGGGGAGTATTTATATTTTTACGTCGTGCTTTGTAATTTTTATGATGGGTAAGTGATAACTTTTTAGCCATGAAAACCCACCTTTATTTTTCAATTTGAATCATTCTGTGTCTGGCAATAATTGTCAAAGTATAGCCACACCGTACTATCCTATATATGGCATACCTCATGGTGAGTTGCTAAAACCTTTTACCAGTTTCCAAATTAATTTTATTGCCTGTTTAGTCAAAATATTCCAATTAGACTGTTTTAAATCGTTGCAAAACAAAGGTGAAAATAGCATAAACCTTTAAGCAATGTCTAGTTAACATGAATTCAAAATATATTTAATAAAGGGAAGTATTGCTCGTAGAACGGATAGCCGATGGGGCCGAAAAGTTCTGGAGTGGCGACCGCGAACCGGACGACGTTACGTTGGAAAGCCTCCCACTAGGTGGACCGATGACCTGGTGAAGATTGCAGGGATCCGCTGGATGCGAATCGCATAGGACCAGTCAATGTGGCGACACTTGGGGTAGGCTTATGTCCAGCAGTGGACGTCTTTCGGCTGAAATGATGAATGATGAAAGGGAAGTAAATGCTGCTTCTTTATAAATATCAAGTCATTTAAGTTAGGCAATATTGAGTTGGGATAACAGTTGAGCGCGTTTTAGCATGTTTTGCAAAACATTGCTTTAAGCCGCGTTTACACGATCAGAGTATACTTGGATCGAGTGGACTTGGAGAGCTACTCGGACGCAACTCGTATTGTGGCAACCTATACCAACCCATCCGAGACCGCTCGAATTATGGGCTCCGA
Source organism: Noctua fimbriata (assembly GCA_905163415.1). Classification (NCBI taxonomy): domain Eukaryota; kingdom Metazoa; phylum Arthropoda; class Insecta; order Lepidoptera; family Noctuidae; genus Noctua; species Noctua fimbriata. Next base: position 2,871,755 of record LR990923.1, read on the forward strand.
CTCCACTCGGTCCGAGCATACTCTGATCGTGTCAACGCGGCTTTAAATAACAAACAAAAATGTACCCTAAGGTGAAGAATGTATTCTTACTATTACGGTACCACCACAACAAATGTCTATACATATTACTAACTTCACCTGTATCTCCAGCAGATCATACACTCGTAAATGAGAGAACACAAACCGATAAGAAGTCTTAACTCTGTACTAATCGTGGACCGATAGTAATGCTATCGAAGCCGCTTTACCTTACCGCTTAATATAAACTTAATACCCGGGAAGGATTAAATTAGCTTTAGCTAGGAGTGTAGCTTAATTAGTGAGGAAAATATTTACTGAATTTTGTATGGCATTTTCTTCTTTAGGATTTATAGTCTAAAAGAAGCTTTGTATGAAGTGTCGTGTAGGATTAAGAATCGGGTTTATAGAGCTTTTTTGTTTTTAGACAGTGCCTTTAGACAATGTTTTTTTTAAATTTATTGTGGTGGTTTTCCATCAACTCGAATCGAAAAACGGCCTATTACAAGGTTTTTGTGATAATATAACATACATAACATCACGCCTGTAATCCCCGAAGAATTAGGCAGAGGTGTACCTATACGCCAGTTATGTTTCCATCGGATAGGGAGCGAGCCTATTGCCATCAACCGGGGACAGATCCAGACTGAGTGGCTGCTACTTAGAAATCCCTGATGGAAAAACCTAATAACACTTTGCCTGTCCCGGGAATAGAACACAGGACCTCATGCTTAGCAGTCAAGCCTTGGCCAAGTTCTTTGCCTAGGACGTTATCAATCTTAAAAAGGACAAGGGATCTTGGTGCCTGTATACAGACAAACAATCAATCAATTCTGCCTATCGCGCTATACTGGTAGACATACCTTGTCTTCCTTCCCCACATCCAGTCTGTCCCAGTCACATCTTTAAGGTCGTTGGTCCATCTAGCTGAGGGACGACCTACATACGTTACGCTCGCCTATACGTGGTCTCCACTCAATGACTCGTCAAACATGGCCAGCCCATTGCCACGTAACTTTACAAGCTACTATGGCAACTCGGGACCTTTTCCGTATAGTTTGATTCTTTACACTACATAACCTACCGCATTTCGCCTATTTTCCAAAATCAAACCACCAGAAATCCGTATCTCTTATCATTCTTCTGCCAATACCAACACACCAGATTCATAGTAACACCCTGATTTGCATACATCGCACGCCTGCTACCCAGATATGCGAGTGAAACAGTTAAATTTTACGAACCTCGTTTTGGCTATCAAATAAAAATTGAATTGTAACAACGCGACATATCTCGCTCCGACTGGGACGCTGATGTGTTCGATATTGTATTCTGTGACTGTAAATCGAGATATTGGTTGTAGTTTTTAATTTTTCACTGTTTTGTACGAAAAAGTGGTAAGAAGTTTTATTCATGTTTGTGTTTAGCATGCGGGGTATTCCTCAAAGCGCAACTATGATGAAAAATAGAGAGGGGTATGATGGATTCATTTTTTTTTTTTCAATCATGGTTGCGCTTTGAGGAATAAACATATAATATTTTTAATTTGAATTTGTGAGAGCAACTAATGGTTGCGCTTCAAGGAATAATTTAGTTGCTTGCGCTTAAAAATAGTTGCGCTATGACCCCTAGCAAGCACATTATGCTCGCGACTTTTAAAAGAGATCAACACATTCAAATCTTTATTTCGAGCTATGGCTCATATAAGGTTAGCAGCATAGCCCTTAAAAACTGAATGTTAGTAAACAACACGATACCGTGACACATGAAACTGACAGCAGTGAACAACATATGGATCAAATGAATAAAGCGAGTTTTTACTTAGACTAAGTGACACCTAATTGGCTATTTAATCATATGGAATTTATTAATAATATGGATTTCAAGTCTGGCGCTTAGCCCAGCGCCACCGAGCGTAAGAAAATACTAAATAAACATGGTTGGACCTGTGTGACGGATGATATGGCTAGAAAGGAGTGACTACTGAGACGGCAACAAATTAAGTAGTACAAAAAAGATGATTATCTGCGCCGACTCTAAATAAATTGAGATAAGCACAGAACGATGATTTTGAAGATCTTATTGTATTATATTCTCTATTTTTTTACATGAAAAAACTCAACGTTAAGTAAAGTACCTTTACTTTAAAAACAGCTAAAAACCCAGCATAAAGTAAAACAGCAAACGTGATCAACGTAAGCTCTTTATAACCCTTTTTATACCAAAATCCGCATAAAATATAAATTCCTAAGGAATTTAGAAGGAAAAATGCTAAGTTGGTGAGAAAAATCACCTTCCTTTGAAATAAGACGCAATTTTCACATTACTTAGCGCTTTATATTGATCGAATCTTACTTTTCCCGATTTTCAAGCCTTCTGTAAAAGTGCTTGGCGTGTAGAATTAAAGATTTATGGAGTAATCTTATTAAGCTGTCGTTTTCGGCAGATTGAGTCATATTTGATGTAAGTTATTCAGCTTCTAGACAAAGCTGAGTTTGCTCTTTGTAATGTTTCCCTTCTTTGCTATTTTTAACAAAGAAACATTGCACGGCAACAATACTCGGTTATATGTAGAACACTTATAGCGTATCGTTTTAAATGTTTGCACTTCTTATTAAAAGGGGGTGAATGTTGGTGGAGTCATTGTTTTTGTAGGTTATTGACACAAAAATAGGAAAAAGCTCGTACCTTATTTTATTTTCTGTATTCAAAATACTTTCGTACGTTTATACTCAGGTGATACTGTAAACTAGCGGAATGCTGTGATCCCCCATAGCACAGCATCATGCTGAACAGAAGCTGCAGCTAGAAGAGAGAGCTGAGCTGAAGCTTGTCGGAGTCATGACGTGCAAGCAGTCAACTTTTTTTTTGTTCCGTCCTTGTATTTAAATAAATTTGTAATACGTTGTATGTTTATTGTTTTTTTTTTGTAATTTTGAATGCACGCCATGTCTCTGCGACAATTTTTTTTTCTTTTCCAATTTTTTTTATTTGTTTTTTTTTTTTTTTTTTTCACAAAAGAAGACCTGATTTTCGTAGTCTCGTTTTTATAACACAAGGATTCTCCCAGTGAGAGCTTCTACATCCAACTAAACCAAGGTCTGACCACCAAAACTCCCGATTACACTCCAACCTTCTGTTACCATTTCTTAATCACCGTTTGAAACTCGATAGGGAAGTAATAACGTCTGTTGGGAACCGCACCGATATCTATGGTCACCACAAATAGCCCATAGTTTGCAACGATCCGTCATCAGGGGACGCATGTACCACAACATAGCCGCAGAAGGATCAAGAAGAATTGAAATTAGTGTTTTATATTTAGAGTAGGTAGGTTCAAGATTAGAGGAGCTCGTGGCTAGTTTATAACAGCCTTTCGCGTCGATTGTTAGGGTGACCTGCGCTTGCCTAGGTTGGTCCATGGATAGGTGACCACATATTACATACCGAGTTTCCCCGGTGTCTCGGAAAGCACGTTAAGCTGTTGGTCCCGACTGTCATTTGTAGATCTTTGACAGTTCTTACTGGTAGTCAGTGACCCGAAAGTCTGACAATCAGTCTTACGAAGGCGTATCGTATTACCCAGTACTAACTGATGGTCTGTGGAGGTCAGATAGGCAGTCGCTCCAGGTGAAATACTGGTATTTAACTGCATCCGATCTGAGACTGGAAGCCGACCACAACATAGTTGGGAAAAGGCTAGGCAGATGATGATGAAGTGAGTGTCTGGCAGAGGTCTTATTTATTTTTAAATGTTTTTTTTTTTTGTACGTTGATGCTTCTTCTGTCAAGTGTGAGAATGAGATTCAAAGTTAATCGTTACCCTCAGAGGTTTTTAATGCACTTTAAAATAGAACCAACCAACCTGACGGCGTAAACAAAGTGATATTCTACCAACTATCGAAAAGCTTATATGTCAATAATGTTGGTCAAAGATATAGAAATGACAGCCGGGACTAACGGCTTTCCGAGGCACGGACACTCACTTCCTTAGACTTAATTATTTTTCAAAAGACTTAGGAAATTGATTTTCTGCTACTAATCTTTACAGTGACGATAACCCCGCCAATAAATCTGGCCGGGACAAACAAAGTTTTGGATGTCGCCCAAGATGGCGAATCGCTTTCGTTCAAAATAATTCGATGATAAATTGTCCGGCATTGTTCGAGTACCGTTTTGTTATTTATTTCAATATCAAAAGGTACCTATTGTACTTGTTTGAGACAGAGCATGATAGTAACAATGGCTTTGATTTTTATCCAGTCTCTCAAGATTTATTGTTTTTGTAAAGAGACGAACTTAGTTTTGGAGAATGGAGGTCGGGAAAAATAAGTAATCGCCTTATTGGCTGAGACGATACGTCTTCAATTCATAAGCCAAAAGATTTTTCAATTTATTTTCTTGCATCTTTGTAACAATACAGTATCATACTCGTACATGTATAAATAGACTTTTTACATAACAAAACATCACGCCTCGTAATCTCCGAAGGGTTAGACAGAGGTGTTCCTACATTTCTGCCAGCCATGTTTAAGTCCCATGTAATAGGAGGCGAGCCTATTGTCGCCAGGCGGGCACAAATCCAGACTCCGTAGCCGCTACTGATAAACTCCTGATGGAATAATCCAATAATACTTTGCTCGAACCGGGAATCAAACCCAGGATCTCATGCTTAGCAGTCGCACTTGCGACAAAGTACAAAAAATTACAATAAAAATTTGATGACTGAAATATGAAATAGACTATTTCTTTCCTTTTTTACACTAGGTTAGTCAGAAACTCCTGAACTCCACCTGCTACGGTCATTACATAATCCTTGTACTTCGCCCCCCAAACAATAACATTAATGATTTGCTTCCAGTTTAACAAACACTCCCATTTAATAGGCGCGAACCTATTGTCAACATCATCATCATCATCTGCCTAGCCTTTTTCCAACTATGTTGGGGTCGGCTTCCAGTCTAACCGGATGCAGCTGAATAGCAGTATTTTACATGAAGCGACTGCCTATATGACCTCCACAACCCAGTTAGTACTGGGTAATACGATACCTCTTGGTTAGACTGGTTGTCAGACTTTTCGGGCCACTGACTACCTAACGACTGACAAAGATCTACAAATGACAGCCGGGCCCAACGGCTTAACGTGCTTTCCGACCCTATTGTCAACAATCAGGTACAAATCCAGACTCCCGAGAAATTAATCATTCATCATCATTTCAGCCGAAAGACGTCCACTGCTGGACATAGGCCTCCCCCAAGTGTCGCCACATTGACCGGTCCCGTGCGACTCGCATCCAGCGGATCCCTGCAACCTTCACCAGGTCATCGGTCCACCTAGTGGGAGGCCTTCCAACGCAGCGTCTTCCGGTTCGCGGTCGCCACTCCAGAACTTTTTGGCCCCATCGGCCATCCGTTCTGCGAGCAATGTGCCCTGCCCACTGCCACTTCAGTTTGGCTATTCTTCGGGCTACGTCGGTTACCTTGGTTCTCTTGCGGATGTCCTCATTTCTGATTCGATCACGCAAGGAAACTCCGAGCATAGCCCTCTCCATTGCCCTTTGGGTGACTTTAAGCCTTCTGATAAGGCCCATTGTGAGCGACCATGTTTCGGTCCCGTAAGTAATCACTGGCAACACACACTGGTCATAGACTTTCGTCTTGAGACACTGCGGTAAGTTGGACGAAAAGATACCACGCAACTTCCCGAACGCTGCCCAGCCGAGTCGGATTCGACGATTGACCTCTTTCTCGAAGTTAGACCTACCTAACTGGATCGTTTGTCCAAGGTAGACATAATCGTCTACAACTTCGAGTGTAGAGTCTCCGATCTTGATAGGAGTGGGTGTTACATGGGTATTCAACATGATTTTGGTTTTGTCCATGTTCATTTTAAGACCCACTTTTTCGGAAGCTCTACTAAGGTCATCGAGCATTGTACTGAGGTCCTCCATGGTCTCAGCCATGACCACTATATCGTCGGCAAACCGAAGGTGAGAGATGTACTCGCCATTGACGTTGATGCCTAGCCCTCTCCAGTCCAGAACCTTGAAGATATCCTCCAGTGCAGCGGTGAACAGTTTCGGAGATATGACGTCTCCCTGTCTTACACCTCGCTGCAGAAGGATAGGTTCTGAGGTCTGGTCCTGAAGTCGGACTGACATGGTGGCGTTTTTGTACAAACACTTCAACACCTCGATGTACCGATAGTCGATTTGGCACCGTTGGAGAGACTGCAGTACAGCCCAAGTCTCGATCGAATCGAAGGCTTTCTCATAGTCCACAAACGCCAAGCAGAGAGGCAGGTTATACTCTTCGGTCTTCTGTATAACCTGCCGCAGCGTATGTATGTGGTCTACGGTGCTAAAGCCTTTTCGGAATCCGGCTTGTTCGGGAGGCTGAAAATCGTCAAACCTGCGCGCGAGACGATTCGTGATGACTCTTGAGAACAACTTGTAGACATGGCTTAGAAGTGAGATGGGCCTATAGTTCTTCAGCCGGGCATTGTCGCCCTTTTTGAAGAAGAGTACCACCACACCCCTGCACCATGCCTGCGGCGTTTTCCCCTCGAGTATGACGGAATCAAACAGCTTCTGAAGGGCCTTAAGTACCGGTTTTCCACCCGCCTTCAGGAGTTCGGCCGTAATTCCGTCATCACCCGGTGCCTTGTTGTTCTTAAGCTGTTTAAGAGCCATCCTAATCTCGTACAGGCTGACATCCGGAATGTCTTCGGTATAGTGTCGGGTCAGTCTAGCTCTTGGGTCGTTAGCTAGAGTTGCAACAGGATTTCTAGTTGAAGTGTACAACTGCCCATAAAAACTCTCGATCTCCCTCAGCAGCTCCGGTTTGGCGGATACGATCCTGCCATCGTCGGTCTTCAGTTTCGTTAGCTGGCTCTGCCCAATAGCCAGATCTCTTGAAAATACCTTGAAGCCTTTATTCCGCTCAATAGCGTCTTTAATACGCTCGGTATTAAAGCGGCGGAGGTCGCTCTTCAAGGATTTAGAGATCCGTCTATTGAGCTGCCGGTATTTCCACACCTCATCTGAAGACTGCAGGATCATCTCACGCCGCTCCTTCATGAGCTCGAGAGTATGATCAGAGAGTTTTTTGTTGTGTGCACGACGTGTCTTGAAAAACTTAGACCCAGTCGTGTGGACAGTTTCCACGAACCCATCGTTGTATTCGTCCACTGAGCTTCCTAGGCACTCGAAACGATTCTGGAGTTCAAGCTGAAAGCTCTCGGGGTTTTGGATCTGGATCTGTGCTGGACGGAGCGTAGACTTCATCAGTCGAGACCTTTCAAGCTTTATATTGATGTTCAATGTGCCTCTTACCATGCGGTGATCGCTCCCGGTTTTCACCGAATTGATCACAGAGACATCATTGAACATCTGCTTCTTGGTTGACATGATGAAGTCAATCTCATTTTTAGTTGCACCATCGGGACTCTGCCAGGTCCACTTCCTGTGCTCGCGCTTTTTGAAGAATGAGTTCATCATATAGAGGCCCTCCTTCTCCATAAAACTAGCCAGTTGGTGACCCCGGTGGTTCCGACTTCCAAACCCAAATTGCCCCACCTGCAGCTCATCTCCATCTCGTTTGCCCAGTTTCGCATTGAAGTCCCCCATGACAACGGTGAAGTGAGTCTTGAAACCATGCAGGGCTTTGGAAATATCCTCATACATGGTCTCCACTTCGTCGTCGGGGTGTGCCGAGGTCGGGGCGTAGACCTGTATGACCTTCAGCAAATATCTTGAGGATATTTTGAGTACAAGGTACGCCACCCTGGTCGACACACTCTTGATCTTCACCACGTTATTCACAAGGGGCTTGTGGACGATAAACCCAACACCACCCTGGGACTGCCGGTCACCCTCTCGGAAATAGAGCAGGTTGCCGGATTTCAGGATTATCGTGTCCTCACCCTCTCTTCGGACTTCAGATAATCCCACAATACTCCATCGCAGCCTGCTCAATTCCTCTTCGAGTTCCGTTATCTTCTCGTCGGTCCGGAGTGTACGCGTGTTATATGTTGCCAGGTCAAGTCGTCGGTATTGGCAGCCTGATCCCGTCCGGAGATTCTTAGCACCCCTTGCCACGCCGTAACCTCGACCGCTACCATAGTCGAGGGTAGACGGGCTGCCGGGTACTAGGGGCCATTTTTTTATTGTGCTCGTCATTTAGGGGGGTTTTGCCATAATCGCCACGCTTGGCAGGCGGGTTGGCGATCGCAGTATGGTTGTTGTAAAATCAGAGAACGCTGCTGCCCATTCTCTGGTAAGTCCCTTAGTCGCCTCTTACGACACCCACGGGTAGACATGGGATGGTGCTATTCTTTACGTCCGGACACCATACGGACGGAGAAATTAATAATGAAATAAAATACACTTTGACCGACCTATTCTCTGCAGACCTTGCAAGGTCTGTTGAGCACGTACTCATCTCAAACTACACCATAAAGTAAGTAGGACACAGTATAACTTGTAACACTTACAAATGCAGACATAAACACAAAGCTTCACCCAACTGGACCACAAACTCTCGCGGCGGTATAACACTTGTGCCCCCAACATGATACTAACCTGAAGAGGTGACAAATGACGGCTCACTCGTAAACTGCGAGACTAATGTATGGCCCACTGTGTGTCCGCAAGGGAATTAGGTGCTTGACAAACTTACACATTATGTCATTTTGTGGAATTCTTTTAATCTACATACATATAATAAAATTGTAACAGGCCGATGTATCTACACTAAAGTTATTGAAAAAAAATGTTTAGGGGGACTTTATTAGAGCTACAAAAGCCAAAACAACAGTTTTTAGATTTTTTGACTGACTGTCTTTCTTTCTGTATGTTTGTACGCGAATCACGCAAAAACTACTGCATGGATTTGAACGCAGTTTTCACCGCTCTACTGCTAGATGCTTAACTTAAGATTTACGCTACATTAGATATAGTTTAGGACCCGATAGGTGGCGCCGTGCAAAGCAAGGGCGGGTCGCTAGTAATATATAAAAAAATAAAAAATATTTCGGACAACTAAGAGATCAATAAATGTTAGCTATTATTAGTAACTTAACAAAAAACGAAAGAATGAGAGGACCACCCATCAACAAGAACGACGTTTTGAGACAGTGTGTTGAAAAACAACAAAAAACTAAATTACAGCATTAGTTTCGAATTGAACCACGCACCTAGAGATCGTTGCATGACTAGAAGTAATAAATGCGGATTAAAAATATTGCCTACAGTTTACAAAATAAAAATAATGGAGAGGAGATTTTAAATTGTAGTTCTTCAAACAAAATATTTTTTTATCTACTGGTTGAAATTGAGGCTATAACACACAAAATGATATAGACAAATGATGGCTCATTCGTAAACTGTGAGACCAATGTGAGGCCAACTATACTGTCCGCAAGAGAATTAGGTGCTTGACAATTTAACATACGGAGTAATACTTCCTGTATTAAGTTTTGAAAAATGATAGAACTCCACATATTACCACGTCTACAGACGTGGTCCTTGAAAGGTTAGGCAGATATGTACCTATACATATCGCCAGTTATCTTTAAGTCCAATGTAATTGGCGGCAAGGAACGGGGCAACCTAGACTTCAAGTTACGACTGAGAATTTCCTGATGAAAAAATCAAACAATACTTTGCTGCTCGACGTGAGAAATCAAACACAGGACTTCATGCTTAGTAGTCACGATTGTGACCAGTAGATAAACCAAGCATTAAGTAGAGGCTTTAGTTATTGTTACTGTTAGCCGGCGCCATCCCGCTGCTGAGTAAAGGCCCACCCATGACTTCCAATTCTTTCGATCCAGGCTTAAATAACGAACTGAATACAAGGTGTAAACGAACCCTTCACGAAGCCATTAACCAAGCATTTTGTTCATCAAAGTAAGTAACTACCACGCAAAAATGATTACTGGGAAACGATTTTTTTTTTTGGGTGAAAAATCACAATTTACTGTAGGACTTAATATCACGCAACGCACAAAATATTGAGCTGATGGATGCATTGGATAAATAGTACAGAGGCTATGGAGATATTTAAAGTATTGTTACAACATTAAAAATTTGTATAAAAAATCTGGTAAAAGTTGGAATTATGACGTATAATATCTCCGTAAATAGAAGGTTCCCATGCAAATTACAGGGAGAATAAGTGCTTTTTGGCTTCGTTAAGAGTCTTTTTACACCCATTATTAAAAAATCACTTCAATAGCATGAACATCTCAATTCTCAGGCGTGACACAGACATGCCACAGAAACGTCACATGCCTCAATACATTTTCGCTGCGAGGCTTAAAACGAATTTCAGAAAGTGCATTGTGCCATAAAAGTTCTCATCGACCGGCTACCGAAAGTACCGAAGTGCATAGCTCCGGCGATTTTCGTGTAAAATGGACTACCGTAGTCGGGTGTGGAATAAAGTACAGGAATGTGGCTTTTGTGGAAACTTAGTAACAGAACATTTTCGTGTGCTTTTTGAAACTTTTTTGTGGACTGTTTTTATGGCGTTATATTCCGTTTATCAGTTAATTTTGATGTGAAAGCACGGTGTTTCATATTAGTGAGATGAAATCTATCATGAAGTGATGACTGAGATGCGGTGAAAAAAAACTAATTAGCATGTTTTCTGGAATCTGATTCTGTCAAATAACCCATCCATATGTAAGTGAAACAGTTTTGCAAGTAAATAAAGATATAGCAGTTTTTCCGTTCATCAATGCAAATTGTATTTCTTCTTTTAGTACTTTTACATGACTGTCTCAACTGCCAATTGATCTTCAGAATATGAACACGGATGACTATTTCCGTGTTGTGTACCTTATACCTCGCAATCCTTGAAAAACTTACTTTCTTCCTTTATCGTGTGGTTACTGCCTGACCTGGTGTCAGAGTTTTTATGCCGCCCACGGGTCTCTAACTTGGCTTTACATGCCGTCGAGAAATATCTCTCAGGCATGTAGGTTTCCTCACGATGTTTTCCTTCGAATCCGAAAAATCCGAGGTGCGTGTCTTGGGTTCGAACTTGAGACCTATGACTCGACATTCCGACGGTCACACCACTAGGCTATCACTGCTTTCACACACTGATTAAAACTTACAACAAAACCCACATCATTCACTACCTATTACCTAACATTTTAATATCAAACAATTCACCTTCACATGTTAATTCCAAGCACTATTTACGCTTGCTCATTCCCAGGGTACGGTATTTGAAGCCGAGATTAAGTGGAGACAGACCTTGACAAATCCTTGTTACACACGGCGGGAAAACTTCAATCATTAGTCTTTGTGCGCTGATGTGCGCTGTCCTAATGGAGGAGGCATGTTTTGGCAGCTTTCGTGTTCGACGACGAGTTTCTTGACGTTTTGTGTAGGGTATTGAAATGTTACTTGTCATTCCTTTGGCCGCTAGTTTGCAAGAGTTGTGTTAAGTAGGACCATGATCGTGGATACGTATTTTGAAAAGGAAGGAGTGACTTGAAAGTAAGAAAGATTTTTTTTTTTTATCATGTGTTATGTACTTTCTAAGTTTATCTTGGACATCACTGATATCGGTTAAGGAAAACACCGTGAGGAAACCTGGACTTATAATGAATGTAGTTCTGAAATTGCCAAACCCTGAAGCAAGCGTGGTAATGAATGCCCGTGCCATATTTGTATGAGAACAGGCTTTTGCCCAGCTGTGGGGTAGTACTTTTCACTTTTTCATCACCGTTATCAGAGATAAAATATCACTTTATCTAGGCCTGTTCTGCCTCTTGGCTTGTCTGGCCCATTTTCGTCTACTATTTCGATTCAGTCTTAAACTAACATATCTAAAAATACAGCCCAAAAAAAGCCCAAAAGGACCAGATTATAACAGATTTATAAACCAAACACGTTTGCCAGTGATTTCGAGGAGGCTCATTATCGCTTAGAATTCCGGTCAAACAATACACAGGGGGCCGTAATGAAGGGAATAGAGTAGGCGAGGGAAGTACGTGTGTCTGGATAAAAATGTTTTGACGTCACTGGTTCTTGTGGGTAGATATTTTTATGTTGTTAAAAAAAATGAACTTAAAGACTAAAGCTTTTTTTGTACAACAAAAATAAACGTAAAAATTTGCGAAGAAATTTTCAAACGCGTTTAAGTTGTTGTGATTATTTGAATGAATTATCAACAGCCAGTGGATCAGTTGACACTTGATTTTGACACAAATAAATTATCGTTTCAGAAACTGGAGTACGTGGTAGTATATCTATTTTTATTTTATTTTTATTTGATCCTGCATTTTCATTAGGGGATCCTTGATAAAGTTAATACTAATTTTATAGTCCAATATTGACGATAGATACAATTAAAACGCACTTTGAGTAATATTTACTTCAATCGCCGTAGTGCCTACGGCGTAGCTCTCCTATGCTACGGCGTAGCACTTCTTAGCTACGGCGTAGCACTACTGGTGATGTCTGACAATGCCCGACATATGTAGCTCTATGAGTAGGTCATCATCTGCCTAGCCTTTTCCCAACTATGTTGGGGTCGGCTTCCTGTCCAACCGGATGCAGCTGAATACCAGTAATTTACATAGCGCGACTGCTTATTTGCCCTCCACAACCCAGTTAGTACTGGGCTATACCATACCCCTTGATAAGACTGGTTGTCAAACTTTCGAGCCACTGACTATCTGTAACGGCTGTCAAAGATCTACAAATGATAGCCGGGACCAAGAACTTAACGTGCTTTCCGAGGGAGCGAGGAAACTCGGTATGTAACGGGTCGTCACCCATCTACAGACAAACCTAGGCGAGCGCGCTTAACCTGAAGATCGACCCTAACGGATGTTATTATTTAGCCCCGAGATCCTCCGAGTACGTACTGTGTATTTTCTTACTTTTCTAGACAAAAATGTCCAAGTGTATCATCAAAGTTCTGACTTTTAATCAAGAATTAATAAGTAATATGAAAATAACACAAGTCGAGATACAATCCATCATTCAACACTTGACGCAAAGAACAGACACATTTAAGAAACAATGTACATAAAACGTCGCATTTATTTATAAACAGACAAACGGAAATATTTCTTGCTCCCCGAACGATTCTTAGCTCAGTCACGGAAACGAATATCGTGATACAGAACGACCGAAGGAAATAGTCGGTCAGGCAACCGACAAGTAAAAATGATCATAGTAATGTTGTCAATCACAGTCCTTTTACAGATATTTTACTACTGACAGCTGTAACCTAAAAAAAATCTTATTGCATAGTGAATAAAGGTCACTATCATCTTGATGGACTTGTCAGTGGAAGCAACTCATGAGCAACCTTATAGTTAAAACAATAAACATCACTGTGACTTTGAGAGTAATATTATTATAATAAATAATATAAATTAATTTATTCAAGTAATTTGCACCCATTGCCATTTGTTACAATATAATCACACTATAAACACAAATAAAACATTAAATTTTAGATAAAAATAAAATAAATTACTTACGAATAGAATTGACTCAAATTCAATGACAAAATTAAAATTCATCTCAACTCAATTAAAATCCAAATTAAATTCAAACACTGTTTTAAGCTTCACGGTTTACAACTAAACTTGTACTGTAACTTACGGGATATCTTCCGTGATTGTTCATTGTTTTGAGCTCCCGATATTTCGGCGCTGTTACACACAATACAACAACAATTACAATTTATTTTCCATCCACTCGCATTCTCCAGTCAACCCGCGATCATGGCGCTTGCAACAGCGCCGAAATATCGAGAGCTCAAAACAATGAACAATCACGGAAGATATCCCGTAAGTGACAGTACAAATTTAAATTCAACTAAAGTATAATTTTAATTAAAATGCAATCCAATAAAATCAATTAATTCCTAAGTAATGCTAAGTCAGAGGTACAATAACTTCGAGAGGACTGGACTTCTCTTTGAAAAAATGGCGGCTTTGAAGTTTTTGCGGAGTACCCTCAGATTTGCGGATAGATTGATGAGTTTACTGTATTGGTTTTGGGTAAAAAAGGGCCTTTTATGCAGATTCTGAATGAATTGAATGAATGAATAAAATAAAACGTAGGACAAGTCCTGCAGGGATAATCAATCTTGTGTGTGAAAAAATGCTACGGAGTCCTATTGGCGATAAATTCTTGATAGATTGTTAGAATTTATTCAAGATTATTTTACAGAATTTTAATTTAAGTATAAGTATTAATGTGACATTTGATCACCGATAACGATGATGAATAAGCCAAAATTGATTTGAATTAACTTAATGGTTATGTTACTGTTTGTCATGTTAATTTGAAAACGAGTATTTTTGGCATTTAAACGTTTTGGTTAAATTATTTAAGTCTAGCATAATTTCTGCCGTTTTGTCGTAACATGGGTGTCCCGAAAATTACATGTCTATATGGAACGGTGCTTAATTGTTGTTTAAAATGTATTACAAAATTAATATTAACCGTAACCCAACACAATAACATCACAGCATGCCACATGTATGTTTTGGACAAATAAATGATAACCTTACTTTATCCTACATTCAATCCGGGTCATATTTGTCAAAGACACCATATCCCACAGGGCAGCACTGCAATCTTTTTCTCAAGACATACCATTAAATAAGTGTCCATATTGTTATTACCACATCCAAACATTCACATCTCCAAAACCAGGTTCATTTGAGGCTCTTTGAGCTGCACCTGTTACCGCCGACAGCTCTCACTTCCGCACTATAATGTATCACTACCTTAACAGCTCAACAATGTATTCAGTGGTACTTCTTCACAATAATGTGTATTTACCTTACCCCTTGGCCACGAACCACGCGCCCAAATGTCACGCGTGTTGTGACAGTGACAGCGGGGAAATTAAATGAAAGAAGTTTTTTAGAGCATACTACACAGTATATGTTATATGTTATGCGTTGACCCGAGGACCATATCATGAAGAAGTGCCTTTCCATGGCTACAAAAAAGAGAGGGAGAGGTAGACCGCAAACTACCTGGATGACAAATGTCCGGAAGGACATGCAAAAGCTTGGCCTTACGAATGACTATGCTTACCAGTGAAGTGAATGACGCAACAAGATTAACAAAGCCTGCGTTACGGGAAGAGGCGAGGGTAAAGAAGACTACGAGCACAGTATAAAGATTTAACCAGTATAACCAACAAGGTTTCTTTTCGTAAAATCAAAGGTGGGTGTTAGGGTAATCCACTACACTGTTTGTTATGTTGCTCTAAACAAATGAAGCGTGGTCATTTGTCTCGGTGCGACCCCGACTCACACACGAGTAACCAGTTACCTGAAGCATGCTAGACTCTTTGCACGTGTGTGCGACCCGACTCCAACCATGAACTTCTTGTCTAAATATTTCATGTCTATACCAATATTATCATTCTGTGACCACGTTTGCATTGCGATAGCGACCGTGGGCAAAACAAATAAAAGAAGTCTTTTAAAAGTGCGAGCGTCTCAATCAATGTAAGTCGCATTACCCGAAGCCGTGGACGGGACCTTAAGCATGTTCGTTTCTCAAGTAGCGTTCCGTTTGTTATTTACTAAGTACTCGTACTTTATTACCTGTAAGTACTTAAGTGCTAGAAACTTTGCATTTGTTTAGTTTAAAGCTTTAGTTTCAGCTAGAAATATAGAACCTAGTATTTGTATTTGTCGGAGGCTGTGTGGAAACAGGCTTTAAATTTTCAGGGAACGATTTAGCATTGTTAACAAGGGCTCGTTTGAAAACCAATAACTGAGTGATAACGAAACACCCCTTGGAAAGACTTAACTCGTTGTCAGACTTTTGAACTTATCTACCCATGATGACTGTCTAAGAAGTACAAATAACAGCCGAGATCAACTGTCTAGCCAGCAGTTAGGGATCTCCAGCATGTTGGGGATGATGACCCATCCACGTACCAATTCCGGCAAGAGTAGTTTAACTTAACAGACCGTTGCAATTTGGCCACGAGCTCTTCCTACGCACACACCTCTGACAAAACAAAAGATCTCTTATATTTTTTCCACTATTATTAGATCTTATATTTTAGACACTAAAAGACCAATAACAAAGTCTAAAAATAAAACCGAATCCATTATTTCCATTCAATGTACAATAAATTGGGTATAAAGACGAAAACGAAATACCCAAACAATAATTAATTTGGTCCTTTTAAAAAAAATATGATTGATGATTGAGAGTATTAAATCTTAAGCGCCTTTGAGTGGCAAATTAAATGTATTTGTCAACGTCGAAACGAAAATAAACGTGAGCAAACAACAGCTGGGCTTTCTTGTTTATATTTATTGTTTTATTTTGATTGGGAATTTGTGAAACTTAAGAGGATAGGTCATAGAATAATTATTGTTGAGATGTTTTTTTTGTAATGGTGTAATTAAGTGACTTAGTTTTTTACATGTTGGGGTCGTAGCTAACATCCAAGTTGAAGTTTATGAGACCTCTAGAATGTAACAAACATAACATCACGCCTGTAATCCCGAAGGCTTAGGCTGAAATGTACCTAGTAGTACACCCACATCCATCACCTTCCATCCTCCATCCTTTTTCATTCAACTCTAGAATGTGATTGGTTTAATTAAATTTTTGAATAAGGACCTAAGGTGTTTCGGATGTTTCTTCTCAAAGTAGTCAGGTACGAACGGCCCCATCTAGTTTTAAAACATAACACGATGTGACGTGTAAAAGTGTTTCTTAAAACCAATTTACAGAAATAAATACGATTTAAGGCCCAACACTTGTGACAATGGCTTTCAAAGTGGTTAGAATTTCTAAAACAATTTCTATCATCGTAATCGCTGATGGAACGAACCTTGGTTTAGGACTTCAAGTTTTAAAACAGTATTTGACCAAAGCTATTTTTAAAACAGTATTTGACCAAAGCTATTTTTAAAACAGTATTTGACCAAAGCTATTTTTAAAACAGTATTTGACCAAAGCTATTTTTAAAACAGTATTTGACCAAAGCTATTTTTAAAACAGTATTTGACCAAAGCTATTTTTAAAACAGTATTTGACCAAAGCTATTTTTAAAACAGTATTTGACCAAAGCTATTTTTAAAACAGTATTTGACCAAAGCTATTTTTAAAACAGTATTTGACCAAAGCTATTTTTCAAGTTGTCATAATCACCGGTGTTTAAATGTTGTTTGGACAAAAATTTTACGGAAGATGATCAGTTGTGGTTAAAGGTCATCATCATCAGCCTACAGCAATTCAGTGCTGGACATCGGCCTCTTCAATTGCACGCTACTCAACTCGATTCTCAGCAACGCTCATGCAGTTGCATCGCTGCCAGCTACCCTACGAAGCTCGTCGCCCCACCGAGGCTGAGGACGTCCCACCTTACCTTTTCCAATTCGTGGTCTCCACTCAAGAACTCGTGTACCCCAACAGTCATCGGTTAAAGAAACCTCACACAAAATATCGTAATATTACGCCTGTATTTTCCTTAGGACTGCACAAAAACACACAAACACATAATTCAACACAACAATAACATTACTTGGCATAGATAAAGCAATCACAACTAACCGTTTATGAGCCAAACTCATTAACAACATCATCTTAAATCTTATCTCTCCATTTATCTAAACATAATCGCGAAACCCATCCAATTACTGACCTACATAAATACCGCTTACCCTATCGCACTATTCATAAACAAAGGAACCCTCGTATCATAATATAAATAACGCTAATCCTAAGGGTGACACTTTCACAATGAACCTTTGTAATCCAGGAATCGGCGATTAAAAATAATTATTATATTCTCTTGAGTTGTGCTTGTGATTACGGGATTTTGTAATCTTATGGAAATACCTTTATTTAATGGATGATTGGGAAATATTGTGTTTCTATGGGAGCCTGTCAAACCTTCAGTTGTAGTTATCATACTTGGGAATAGGTAGACCTGTGATCGTTTTAGAAAAGACCCAGAAGGGTACTACAAAACTATAGACCGACCGCTTTAATGAGTCTTCCGCTTTGCCCCATCACAGGCACATTAAGCGTCCACAAAGTCCTAACAATATCCCACAAGTTATTTGCTTTAAAATAACCATAATTCACGTAGGTTTTACTATACTAATTGAACCAATACGTGATCAACTATCAGAGTATTCCATTTAAATTGATACCTTCGCGAGGACTCATTAGAGCGGTCGGCCTATAAAGATGTGTAAAACTAGTGATGGCTGTATGGCATGCACATGGAGTAAATGATAGCGTGGTGGCTTACAGGGGAGAATGGTAGAAAATAAACGTGTTACGGAGCTCAAGTAACATGGGAAAGTGCAGGAAGGTGATGATGATGATGATGCGCAATTGTTGGGTTTTTAAGTTCAAAAATCAGTTAGATTTAGGTGAAATAGAGCCACTTATGTTTAAGTCCCGTGTAATGGGGGTGAGCTTATTGCCATAAACCGGGTACAAATCCAGACTTCGTGGATGCTACTGAAAAATTCCTAATGGAAAAACCCAATACCAATTTGCCCGACCCGGGAATCGAACCCAAGACTTTATTCAGCAGTTAGGATGGTGACCACTAGCCCAACGAGGCAGTTTTAATAGTTACTGTTGACAATCAATGCAGAATATTAGTTTTGAACTAGTTCTCTCAAGAAATCAGCAATACTGCTAATGCAAATTCGAGGTAGAAATAACAATCTCCCCTGCAGATTATCAAAAAGTGTTTCAGGTGTCAACTACAGGTAATCGTTAAAAAAAAATGAACGATATGACGATGTGCATTGCGGTTGACGTGGCGAGTGGAGAGTGAGCGGTGTACCGTATTCTGTTGCATTTATTATGTAATGCTGTTAATGCCATTAAGCTTTTTCACGTGTAAGCGGTTTTGGTAAATTACCTTTGGTTGTTTGCAGTGGTTAAACTAGTTACTTGGAATTTTGGATTAAAACCTTTTTGATATATCTGTTTGTGAGGTTCGCCTGAAACCAAACCCAGTATTCAGCCAAATGGCGTCTACTGCACTACAGAAGACAGAAATCATAAGCATCCTCCAAGCGTGTTTGAGGAACAGGGTGTACATTCCTCAATACACCATACAGGTGTTTTGTAGTGGGCTGACAGTTGTTACCGGGCTTGACTAACTGCTCATGATATCGCGATGTAGGATTTTTAGTTCTTTATTTTGCGTCATAGATGCTGCTAGTGTTCTTTTTGTCGACTTGATGACCGCTACAACTGTTTTATCCGTGGTATCAGTCCACACGGTGAGGGGGGGGGGTTGGGCAATGACGTGCAGTGCTAATCGGCTTCAACTGAAAAGAAAATTGAACGTAGGTAGCTAGATAAAGGAGGTAGAACGATAATAAGACGCAACAACATAAATGCCAGGAAGAAGATATTCGTAACGATGTTACAATATCCCTCACGCCATGCTCTGCTAGTTAAACATACCATTTTATAACTTAACTACGACCTCCTTAAGTGGATTTTATATCCAAGGTATTTAGCAAAGTGTTTTTGGGTTTTCTATTACAAATTACTCAGTAGCATCTCGGTGGTGGAGGTTCGATTTGTCAAACGGCTCGTCCAGTTCTATGGGACTAAGTAAAACTAGAGAAATGGGTGAACCACCTTCAGCTACTTCTATAGGGGTTACAGACGTAATGTGCTACATGTTTTAACACTTTCCAAGCATTTTACGCTTTTTTCCTGGTACAAAAGATAAATGTTCGCCCATGACCAGTACATTAATCGTGGTTTAAAAATCTGAACGATCCATCAGACGGCGCGTTTCCGACCGGAGACATTAGGTAGACCATTAGCTTTCAATACCACTGTCCTTTTGCATTGAAAGGGACCCGGCAGAGTTATCATGTTTCCTCACTTGGTGGTTTATTTATTTATTTGAGAAAACGACTATACGGCTTTTAAGGCGAGTTTTATGAAGGGGTGTTTCAATATAAGGTTGTAAAGTTGTTAAAAATGTAAGATGGAGTTTCTTGCCCATTCTTCTCCAACTACAGTACTTTTACAAGTTATTATGTCTTGTGTCTGGGACCGTAGCTTTGCCTTATTTGTTTTTCTGGCATTCAAAAGTGCCTGTTATGGCCTAATTGAAATAAATACTTTGAGTTTGAAGACCAGAGAGCTTTACTTTCGTATTTCGACAATGACATTAAATAGTATTGAAGGGTCCGAAAAATGTCGGATCAGCGACAGACACCGGGCATTGATACATAAAACAGTACATTATCATTAACTATCAGGGTCTGATGACCAGAGTCGCAAACTTTATTTTGATTCAACCTTAAGTTACATTTTCGATAGCTTTTTCCAATCCAATATATTTTAAACATTTCCATCCTCGTTATCGCTGATAGAACACATACACATAACATAACATCACGCCTGTAATTCACGAAGGGTTAGCCAGAGGTGTACCTAATAGTCCACCCACAAAGTCCTATGTAACGTGCATAAATCCAGACTCCGTGGCTGCTACTGAGAAAATATTCCTGATGGAAATACCGAATAACACTTTGCCTGACCCGAGAATCGAACCCAGGATGATGCTCAGAAATTGCCCTTGAGACCACTCCACCAACGAGGTATTCGCTGATAGAATCCCACCTTA
Organism: Noctua fimbriata; assembly: GCA_905163415.1. Taxonomy (NCBI): domain Eukaryota; kingdom Metazoa; phylum Arthropoda; class Insecta; order Lepidoptera; family Noctuidae; genus Noctua; species Noctua fimbriata. The sequence continues at coordinate 2,892,424 of LR990923.1, forward strand.
TCTAGCCACCCAGATTTATTTATAGTGCAATCTTAATTGGTGGTGTGAGCATATCTGATACTCCATAATGCTGTTGGCATACGCTCAGAATAATCAAGATTTTTAAACTCAAACGCAACGCATTACTTTTGAATGTCAAAAAAAGTGAAGCTACAGTCCCAGTGACAGGTATAATAAATTGTGAAGAAACTATAGTTGAAATTCTGATATTACAATCTATCATTTCAATATCCAGCCATTCTTAACATAAATTTAATTAAACACCAAACCCTAGAAAAGCCATTTCAATACCTGACCAAACTCCAATATAAAATTAACGCAATACTCATTACCAGAAAATCACGATACAATGCTTAACAAAGCCCACGCTTCACGTCATATGCAATATGCATACGAATTGCATATGCATATGATATGCAGGTGTGAATGTGTGACGTAACACCGACGCATCCGATTTGACCGACAATTATCGCCGTGGCCGCCATCTAACATTCATGCATTCAAAACTATGACGAGCGAGCGATAGACATTTTAATTGATGTGGTGTAGGGCTGGTGGTAACGGAGTTAGTGTGGAAATTCTTATTGATTTAATTTAAAAACTAATTATTTGGCTAAAGAAAGAGCCAGACCTCACGCACTCGGTCACGCAATGTGTTAACCCGTCGGCGAGAAATAGAATTAGCATTGCGATTCAACGTGGCACCCATGACCAATTTATTATAAACACCTCAATGTATGTACCAAATTTTATTCCATAATGTCAGTTCTTTGGGCACCTTTCCGGATGACAGCAATGTGAAGGAATACTTAGATGCCAAAGCATCCTGTTGTTTATTTAGTTAGTTTATATTAAGTTATTTTATTTTACATAAATTTCAAAACCAAATCAAAAGTCAAAAAATCAAATTCGTCCCAAAATGAGCACTTTTTGAACGTCAAATTACTTAAGACAGTCCCTATAACGCCTCCTTTCACTACTTAATGGTGTTTAAATTTGGAAAAGTGGAAAAACGAACTCCTCAGCAGCATGTCATCTGTCAGTTATGTTAGAAGTAACAAGACGCCTGTAATCCCCGGAGGGTTAGGCATAGGTGTAGGTAACTAATAGTAAACCCACATTTCGCCAGTAATATTTAAGTTCCATGTAATAAGGGGCTAGCCTATTGCCAAAAACCGGGCACAAATCGAACCTCCGTGACTGGAACTGAGACATTTTTGATGGAAAAACCCTTAGCCAGACCCGGAAATCGAATCCAGGACCTCATGCTCAGCAATCTTTAATGTTAGAAGTACTTCCTTCTAAATAATAGAACCTAGCCATGCAACGTTAAAGGAAGAGTTATTAAAAAAAAAAAAAAAACATAAAATTCATTGCCACATATCAGCTAGCACAAGCCATTTTATCAACATAAACCTTTTTTAACTGCATCAGTGAGTGGGTTTCGCGTGGCTGAGTTTTCGGCTCAACATTTGAATTTATTGCCATCGACGCGTTAAGAAAAAGAATAACTTTTATAGTAACCTCAAGCACAAATAAAAATGTAAAAGAATTCAATACATTCATACATACATAAACTCACACCTTTTCTCATGGGGTTAGACACATGCTACAATCCTTACAGGCTTGTTTTAAGTCGTCCACGTTCATACATCTGCCCTCGTTGACTAGGATTTCTTTGACGGAAGAATCGACAAAATGACAGATAGTGCAAAGAAATCTGTCATTGTGTCGACACAATCTGTCATGTTGTCGATTCTTCCGTTAAAGAAATCCTTGACTACCGTGGTCATGCTACGGGGGCTGGTTATACTCGCTGGCCCGGTTACAAGTACTACGCACGAATTTAATATCTAAATAAAATCATCCAGCCAAAAAGAGCAGCTTTATCTTATAGCAGTTTATTTAAAGTTACATAAACAACACATTTAACTTAATTAAATCGTTAATTAAAAGCCAAAGACGTCGTGTCAACCCTAACCATACATATGACGGCAGCATTCAACTGTTTGATTTCAATACAGATAATGTCAGGAATAACTCAACCAGTATTCAGCTTTGCTATCCATGGAACTTCGCGCAATGCTTGCAAAATGAATGACGCATCTATACCTGGGCATATGAGGTTATATTACAGAATGTATAATATTCACATACAAATTGTGCACAATGAACATGCCTGGGATAAACCGCGAGCGAATTTTGATTGTTGTGTAGTTGTTAAATTTTGCGAAGAACATTTTGTCACTGTAACCTTTAGGACTCAGCCAGAAAATTAAACTATTAAGAGTGGGTACTTACAAAATTTCGTTAGAGTAAACAATTATTTAAGGGTTTACATATTCTCCCCAGTAGGGGACTGGTGTGAGTTCTCAGATCGAGCACGTGTTTGGTTCTAGACCGCCTAAAGAAAGCCTGTAGGTCCAAAACGAAGGTGACTGGAGGCAGCCAGGTAGGTAGGACGGTCTTCTTTCCGAGGCCTCGCGCAGCACACAGGGTTGCCCAGCCGCAAGTCCAGCAGCGGCAGCTAGTGACCGGCCGACCGGTATGGAAGAATCATTGCAATTTATACCTTAAAACAATCGAATAAGAGTCAAATATCACGCGCTTATAAATTGCAATGACTATAATTAGTACAGGGTATTCATTTGTTTTAAAGTAAAATTACAGTAGTGAATATTTGGCAACAAAATGGGCAGAGGGGGACACATCGTGTTCGAAGGGTCCCATTCAAAATTCAAGGGTCACACCAAAGAAAGAGTAGAATAGGTACTTATACCAAACGGAAAAGAGGGCCCACTCGCACAATAATTTGATTGCTAACATTGAATGGTGGCGACCTCTATTATTCTGTACCAACAACACTACGTACTACTAGGGTTCCCCTATGCATTTATATCTATTATTATCCTTTATTCGTTTTAACACAGATTAGTTACATTTTTAAATATTCTAATATAAAACAATATAAAAAACATTTAAAAATAAAAAAATAAACTATTATTATTAGCAGCAACGTTCAGGTAGGAATGCATTGCAATGTAACTGTTTGGTTTCGATTAGACTTGGGTACTTGAGATAGTAAATAAAATAAAACAATTTTAAATACACTCTGTCATTATTATTTCAGTCATGTTTAAAATAGATTTGTTTTTCATTTCGTCATTGCCATCTTATAATAGTTTACCAAACACGGTTGATACAAATCTATATCAGACAAGATGTTTCACATTGACGATTCATTCTTTCGTTTTCTGTCAGAAACTTATTATTATAGTTCGATTTATTATTATTTTACAGCTGACTGGACCATTAAATTTTTAGATAAAAACTTTTCATATTAGTTTATTAAATATTATATACATTAATAAATTAAAATAACCTATATTAACTAACTAACTTAAAAATAAACTTAAAAAATGGCGTCAAAAACTCCTCCTCAACGTAGTCAACTGGTAATGTACCCAAAAGACTGGCGGCGTTGCCACGTTGTATGGCAACGCTAAGCCTTTGGCCAAGGTAAAAGCCAGCCCTTTATTTTTAGATTATTTTAGTGATTTTCGAAAGGCATTGATACCTGCCATCTAGTGCGAAGCATAACTTTGGTACATAATTCAAGATACCACGTCTGTCGTGCCACGTCCTTATGACTCCCTGGGTAGCACCCAATTTCAGAGAATTTGTCAAAAATATGATCATTTCGACATTTTGATAGAAGCAACTACATATTTACAAACTGTGACTGCTCACGGATCCTATTAAAAAAAAGTTTTTTGTTTCTCTAACTATGATGAGTGAAAGTTCACGAAAGGTCACGATTTGAAACTACGTATTAGAATTCCAACAACTGTTCCAATCCAGTTAATTTACACGATTGTATATAGCCAATAGCATTGACCTACATAAAAATTCAACTATTTGAACAAAATAAAACCAAGTTGAATGTTGGAGATGTTCAGAGCTAAAGCCCGCGTTTTGCAGTACACAACAGGTGAAACTATTGCGTAGAATCTCAGGAGAGCAGCATCTTGCAGTACAATTATATTATTAACTGCCTACTTTTAAGCAGGGCACTTTAAAATTACCGAGTGTTAAAACTCTGGTCGATATCCACAGGGTTAATTTAAATTAGCTACCGAAACTCCACAAAGCGATGAGTATTGATATCTAATCTGCACCTGCGGTCGTTGACAAATTTTGTACTCACTTTATGTATGTTAGTTTATAAGGTAAATTTATGGGCCATTGTAGCCTGAAATAAATGATGTTGTAGTTGTTGATTCTAAAACAAATCAGTGTTTTTTTTTCATGTTTTGATCTTGATACATAGGTATCATTTAACCATGAATTGATCTTTTAGCTTAATAATAACGCCACACAGGTCAATCTGCAGGGTAAAGCAGTGCTTGGCAAGGTCGGTCTGTGGATGGGTGACCATCTTTTACATACTGAGTTTTCTGCCTCCGAAGGCACGTTAAGCCTTTGGTCCCGACTGTCATTTGTTGATCTTTGACAGTCGTTACAGGTAGTCAATGGCCCGAAAGTCTGACAACCAGTCACCAAGGAGTGTCGTATATAATTGGGTTGTGGAGGTCAGATAGGCAGTAGCTGTATGTAAAATACTAGTATTCAGCTGCATTAAGTTAGACTGGTAGCCGACCCCAATATAGTTGGGAAATGGCTAGGCAGATGATGATGACCTTGACTTACTTGCAGATTCACCTTGTTGGGGAATATAACGTAATGTAACGAAAATAGCCACGTCAATATATAAGTGTGACAAGGACACAATAATAGATACAGTAGTGAGAGTAAACGAGACAAAAGTACTATCGATCTCAGTATTACCCGACTAAACAGGATAGTATTATTTTTTTTATAGCTTTAAATGTTACAAGGTGTAAACAGACCCTTCCGTCAACCAAACATTCTAAACACCAAATTAAGTAACTCTACGCAAAAATGATTGCTGAAAACGTCTCTTTTTTTGGGTTAAATACGGTTTATGGTAGGACTCAATGTAGCGCACTCAAAACATTAAGCAGATGTCTGCGTTGCGTATGATCCCTATCATGTTAAAAGTATAGTTAAATTCCTAAAGTTTCGGTGTTTATGGTAAAGATAAAAGCGGATGTCTTTTTATCATCTCCACTTTCATTATCATCATCAGGGCTAACTAAACTAACTCAATTTCGATTCGGTTTCGTCACATAGGTTTGCATAAAGTTTGAGAAGCATTTTGAACAAATTGATGTTTTTTTTGTCAACGTTGCCCCACACTAGGAATTTCTCCTGTATCGTGGGTGCGTTTACAAACATTTAAACTCTCATTCACTAACAGCCAGACCCGGAACAACTTCTTGTAGGCCATACAAATATTTGTTCCGTGCGGGAATCGAACCCGTGACACACAGTGCAGCAGCCAATCGCTCAGCCTATGCGCCAACCGTGCAGTCAATGAGGAATTGTCGTCTATTATTAACATTGCAAAATGTAATTATCAGCACATAAATGTTTCTGTCTATAATACAATCAGAAATGTGAATATAAGTATGAATAAGAATTGAGTAAGATTTTTTTCATATTTTTTCGTTGAACATGTTTCGTGAAAGTGAATAAATAAAAAATAAAATACGTGTTTTTCACTGACAAACAGAAAGTTTAAAAAATCGCTATTCCGATGGTGATTTCTCATCTACAAAAATTACAAACTTCCATGCAAACTGTATTCCCCTTTATAGGGGATGAATTTTGAGATATCCTTCCATTTTTCTTGCTTTTTTATGTCATTTAATGAACTGTTGAGCGAAAACCTAACTGTGAAGTTGAAAGATGTTTAATTTAAACACGAAAAAGCGGGGAACATTGAACAACGAATTCTTTTTAAATGTTTGTTATACCTAATAAAATAAAAACTGCCTTTCTTTGCCCGTTCTATGCTTTAATAATTAAATAGATATAACAATAAGATTGAATGGGCCGGATTATAATCCGGCAGAATAGCGTAGGTAGTGTGCGCTACGCCGTTTTGCCGGGTGCCAGTTGCAGCATCTCTATATTAGCACTACAGTCGTTCGGAGACCGGTGTAGGGGCACCTCGCGCCGCGGGTTGTTCTGCAGTCGGTCGATAATGGAGCGATATCCTTTCGACGCACTACCTAGCGGAGGCCGAATCAGTGAGTTGGTAGATTTCACAGAATTCTACAATGACCCGTTAATAAATGAGGCTAGGCGACTGCCACGCCAAGAGACGACGAGATTTATAGGGGGGCCACCGAGTCCGTTACACATTGTCGGGGAAGGCTTTGGCAATTTACCTCAAGAGGAACCGCCCTCGTTTAACGATTATATCGATAACCAGAGGCCCGAGTTGGATATTTCGCCACAGGTGGAGCCGATCCAATATGACGTTGTACCACAAGAGGAGCAGCCCCAAGGTGCCCCTCCTGCCCAAGAGAGAATATATCCTGTATATCCATACAGTCCCCAGCAGAGGGTGTGGGTGCAACCACTGTCAGCAATTTTGCTTCCATCATATCTGTCAACTACCGACTACAATTTAAATTGTATACCAATGGTAGTAACTCATACAACACAGAGAATCTCCGGGTTATTTGCCCAGGCAATAAATGTGATTGATATTTCACCAAATAACCAACAACAGCAATCACAATTACCAATTCCACCGCCACTACCACCAACACCGCCACCACCACCACCAACTTCACCTCAAACGTCGCCACCTCAGCAAGAAGAAACAAGCGAGAGAGCGCCGAATAAGATCCCAGGCCCAGTGCTGCAAATCAAACCACTCGCGAAGACACGCAAATCACGGGCACGTAGAATTCGGATCGAATTTCACTGCGATGTCCCGGGCTGCAAGAAGATCTTAACTAGCAGCAGTCTCCTTAAGGCGCATAAGAAGACGCACAGCGGTTTGAAACCGTATAAGTGTGACACACCATTCTGCAGGAGGAAGTTCGCGCGCCTTTCCGAGCTGAAACGCCACAAAAGCTCCAAGCACTCTTCCGTAAAACTCTACGGCTGCGGGTAGTGTAACAAGCGCATCGCCCGCCAAGATCAGTTTGTGAAACACGAGAAGGCGTGCAGTGTACGTAAGTTGGAAAGCATGAACAACTAAAGTATCTTACACTTGTTTACGTGATTCCATGTATAAGCTGCGTCTAACCAAAGAATGCAGCTGCATTGTAGCCGAGTCAAATGATTTCAAACAGTTTTATTACACTAGTTATTTTATTCCGGTAAAGTATCAAGATGTTTCAGTCGTAGTAGCTTTGTGTAGTTTGGTGACGCCGCCGCGCGCTGCCGCGTAGCAATGGCGCTCATGTGCCTCCTGCCTATGCATTTCAACGGCGGTTATATTTTAAGCGGGAAATTCTGCGAATTATGCCCAACGCCACGACCTTTGTTATTAAGGGTTAGTGCGTATTACCCAATGCGTTTTCAGAGTCAAAACGAACGAAGTACATAACAAAATAGACTTTGTAGATATTTATAAACACAAAGTTTCTTACTGATTTCGAATGGTTCATGATATTCGCGCAAATAATTGTAAATGTACATATTTATATGTGTACTTGAACTTCTTTAATGTGCACATTTCAAGGGCCTGTTGAATATTTTTACTTTAGTAAAAAAAAATAGCTGTTGCTTATTTCCCAGCTTATTATGAGTACATACATAGTGTGGACATTATGTAAGTAAATAATTACACGTAAAAGAAAATGTATAAATGTGATTTTCTGAGCTTGGAGTTACATTTTTACGCAACTAGGGTAACCCTCTATACGTAAAATTAAGTGTTAACTGTACGAATTTCCCTTTTAAACTTAACATAGTCAATAAATAAAAAAGTCTGGATATTTTCTCTAAATCGATGTTTATGTGTAAACCGTAAAATAATAGGAGTAGGTAACAAACAAAAAAATATGCATTATATCATTGTTATTCTCAATCTGTGGCAAAATAATTGTATTAGGTAACGAATAAGAAATAATGCATTTATCCTTTAATGATAAATTAATATTTATTCAGAAAAAAATTAATGTTTACATTGTTGTGAAAAAATGTTAAGTGTGGTCTATGAAAGTCAGTTAATGTTTAAAACTTAATTTTATTTGTTTGAAAGGTAAAACTTAGTTTTTTATTTGTTTTTTCGATTACCTAAAATATCAACATTTGAAAAAAAGAGCTTTTTAACATTGAAATAAATATACTGAATTAAAATAATTATATAATTGTTATCGTTCTATTAAAACTCGAATTTAATGGTTGTTCGTATTTCACTGAGATATTAGGTTATTTAATTAAAGGTTATTCAAGAGAATGAAATTCAAAATTAGATTAAATACTTATGAACAAACATAGATTAGGAATCATTTTAAATGACTTGAAAAAACCTATTACTAAAGAATTTAGTTTTATTTTAATTAGGTACAGTCGTTAGCACATCAAGTTACCACAAAACTGTCAAATGGCTTCAAATAATTTTAAACCATAAAATGTTGGTGATTAAGTTCAAAATTGAATGAGAAAATTCGACAGTTTGTAGTAACTTGATGCGCTGGCGACTGTACCTCCTACACATAAGTGGTACGTGGCACGTGGTAGTGGTTACGTTTAGACCTAGCGCTGACCTGGCGCAGTAGGGAATTTTAATAGAATAAGAGACCAGCTTGTACTGGTTTCTTCCCAACGACGTGCGACTATCGTACCTCCAAATATCACTTTAAAGAAAAGTATCAATGTTTCCAAAGTCGGTTCTAAATATTATTATAAAATCTTCGTTTAAAATTAAAAAAAACAGTCACAATTAACTTTATAAAATTGACATAATGTGATTCAGATTTTCTGGCAACAGTCTGAAAAGTTGCCCCTTTTTTGTATTACTTTATATCTAGAATACTATATTTGTGATTATATTGGGATATTCCGAGTATACACGTATGTGTGGTTGAATATTATGAGCTCAAACTTAACTTTATCTTATAGAATTGCCCATTCCCCTTTTAAAATATTAGTAAGTGGGTATTATCTACACATGTTAATAATTAAATATATTTATTTTGATGTAGGTAAATAGTAAATTTGACGTGATGTTGTATTTTTGATCTATTTATGTAGTAGATGTCCAATGTAAAGTAAGTAATTGATTTACTTTCATCTATGTCTACTACAGTGCATAAGTAACCATTAAATGTTAAAAAAATTGTATTACCTACAAGAAAAAAAAAAGTATGTGATATATTTACAGATATATTATATCAATGTGAATTGTTGTATACCACTTTAAGTGGCAGCTTTGTCTAAAATATTGATATCTTTAAGAGCTTTGCATGTTGTTCTATCGAATAAACGTCTATATGTTCAGGTATATTTTATTTACTTCATGCGTGTCCTATACACACCTCCCTAACCCGTTGGCCATTCTGTTGGAAAGCTTTAAGTATGAATGAGGATGGGTATAAGAAACGATGGATGGACTGTGTGAAAGATGATTTGGCTTGAAAGGATGTATAGAACAGGAAGGCATGCTACGCCTACATAAAATACATTGGGATAAAAGGAAGAGAATGATAATTCTCATGGCGCACAGAACAATATAGCCTCTTTAAATTTATACACACTAATTAAAGAAAATACAATCCAATCACCAAGATACACACCGCTGATTTTTTGGATTCATGTGCGTATTGTATAAGTATCACTTGCTTCGGCGAAGAAAAACATCGTGAGGAAACCAGCATGCCTGAGAGATATTTCTCGACGGCATGTAAAGCAAAGTCAGAGGACCATGGGCCGCATAAAAACTCTGACACCAGGTTAAGTGCCTAACCTAACGATAAAGAGGAAGATAAAACAAAATAAGAAATGAACAGAAAGATAGGTACAAAGGTGGTGCTTATAAAAATCTCATCGATTTTTCAATTGAGAAAAGCAATAGGCCTTTTTTTGGATTCTTTAGAGCATATTAATATGTATCCTATGACTGTTGGAGGGTGGGGACGGGGTCCATACAAAATTACCCATTATCCTTTCTTTCAGCTTTCTGAAAAAGGAGATACTAAAATAATGAATACTTTCACATGTACTACAAATAAACAACTATACACATACGTAACACAGCAATCATCGCCAGCTTTAAAAACTGTTTAAAAATGTACCATTTTAAAGTGAATGTAAAGAGAACCTGCACAAATTTGTTGGATTCTAAACGGGATAAAAACGTAGCCTGTCAGACTCAGTGAAGGGATGATTGATTGAATTCCCAGCTATTAAAGGTTTCAACAAAAAGGGAGTTGTGTTTGAAATTTTACGGTTTTTCGCAAAGAACCGTGTTTGCATGATACCGGTTTTATGTTCTGCAGAATCATTAATGGCTGTTTGAATTTTGTGGTTCGAAAAATGACATTTTATTTTTATTTTAACTTGTTCATTTAAAAGAGGATGGACGGCGCCGCCGAGGCCGGCCTACAAAGTGGCGAGATGATCTGGAAGCACATCATGAAGGCTGGTTCGAGGTGGCGCAGGAGAAGAGTACCTGGAAAGATATGTGGGAGTCTTTTGCCCAGTAGTGGGACATTCAAGGCTAATACAATAACATAATACTGTATAGACGTGGATTTAAAACCGCACAGGACGGTTGCTGTGAGTATGATTGGGATAGGTCCATGACGAACAGTCAGCAGTGTCATTCAACTGATCATCACCTGCCTAGCATTTTCCCAACTATGTTGGGGTCGGCTTGATGAGATGGAGCGATTGCCTATCTGACCTCCACAAGTAGTAGTTAGTATATGGTAATACGAAACCCCTTTGTAAGATTTATTGTCAAACTGTCGAGACACTGACTACCATTAGGAGAACCTTGATAATGTTAATACTAATTCTATAGTCCAATATTGACGTTAGATACAATTAAACCGCACTTTGGGTAATATTTACTTCAAGCGCCGAAGCGCCTACGGCGTAGCTCTCCTATGCTACGGCGTAACACTTCTTAGCTACGGCGTAGCACTACTGGTGATGTCTGACAATGCCCGACATATGTAGCTCTATGAGTAAGTCATCATCTGCATAGCATTTTCCCAAGTATGTTGGAGTCGGCTTCCAGTCCAACCGGATGCAGCTGAATACCAGTAATATACATGGAGTGACTGCGTATCTGACCTCCACAACCCAGTTAGTACTGGGCTATACCATACCCCTTGCTAAGACTGTCTGTTAAACTTTCGGGCCACTGACTACCTGAAACGACTGTGAAAGATTTACAAATAACAGCCGGGCGTGACGTACTTTCCGAGTAACGTAGGCAACTTGGTATGTAATGGATGGTTACCCATCCACGGACCAACCTAGGCAAGCGCGGCTTAACCTTGGAGATCGACCCTTGCGACTGTTATTATTTAGCGACGAGCTCCTTCAGCATTTGCACCAAACTATTAAAACTAACAATTTTCTTTCAAGCAGTCTCTGCAATAACAAAGAATAAAATAAAAAAAAACCCTTGCATATTTTTATACCCAATATCCTTTGGTTTATAGATATTGGCAGTCCAGTTATTCTGAGATGCTCGGGGCTAGTGTCCGATATATGGATATTGAAAACACTAGTGCACGATTAGGTAAGTATTACCTAGAAACTCTTAGTAAGTCGGTAGTCTGAAAAAACACTACCATAACTATTTCTATCGCTTAGCAAGTTTTATGTGGTTTGAGCGGCTCCAATGGTGGCATGCAATTATACATTAAATATTGTTTTGGCTCTAGCCACGTCCCTAACCAAAGCGTCCTCGCGCGGCTGTCGGGTTCATAAGGTTTGGTCAATCCGAACACGTGGTAATGACATCTGATGGTGCTTTCTGATATTCCGAATAAATTATTGACGTCATGAACGTGACGCTTGTAAAGTCAAGCGATTAATCACTTCAGTAATGGTGTAATTACACTTGATCGTTCGTCCGAATTCGATTGCCTATGGAATTCGGGCAAACGACCAAGTGTAGGTAAACGAACGGGGACCAGTAGGCTCGTCTTCGGACAAGCTCGACCAGCTTCATTGATTCGGATACAGATGCAAGTACTGAGACACCGGGTCAGGAAAGGAAAGGACCTGCTATGCCTTTGATGCTGCATCAATAGACAACCATGTGCGGTGGTAATCACCTATTATCAGGTTTAAATAAAGTGTCGTTAATTCCATTGGTATTGCATTTACAGGCCTTACCAGTAATTCGGTAAGGAAACTAGACGATACCATTTTCTGTACCGTTTAATATTTTCAGCTGAAATCACTTAGTTATATAACCCCACCAAAGCATGAAATAAGCACTTCAAACCCGTTTCAAATCCCTTAACATAGTTCAAACCACAATATTTCCCTCCGGAAATAAATCGTAATACTTTAACATACAACCCGACATCATACCAACGATTGCACAGTTGCTACACAACCGGTAGTTACCATAATTTATGTTATGTTACGACGTCACTTACCCTCATGGAAGTCTATGGCCATAGGAACACTTAGGCGCCATCATCATTTGGAGAAGGAGGTTCAAGGCGTCATTTGGACATGTTTATGGTGTTTTGCTTATGGTAAATTTGTTGTAGGCATGGGGTTATAAAGCTAAGATGTGTACTTGCTACTTTAATATACACATCATAACTTTTTGTAACCCTTAGGTAGGTGCTTAGGTTTTGAAACCTAAAACTTATCCTTGTGCAGTATATTTAGCAATAACTAATAAGGGGGGACAGCTGATATTTTTTTCGCATTTACGATATTGGACCCATGGCAGCACTTTGTCACTGCTTTCGTTCGTTGAGGTATTTTGTTCCAAGTTACAAAATAATAGTTAATTAATTAAAAAACGACGTTATGCTTTCGTTCGTTGAGGTATTTTGTTCCAAGTTACAAAATTAATGGTTAATTAATTTAAAACCAAGATATTTCAACTTATACTTACTTACAAGTGAAAAGTGATTCTGTGAAACGTTTTATGTGATTTGATATTGTTTTTACAAGTTTTCACTACACAGGAAGACATAATTCTATTTTTTTTATGAATGTTATCTAGGCGACGGACTCGTGACGTACTAGGAGCGATGAGCATGGTTTTAGTGTAAGTGTGTGCGTGAGCGTGTACTTGCAGGAGCACGGTTTTGTGGCTTCACTTTAGGTGTTCGCGGCGCGCCGTCTTCCTTTTTTTGTTGGTCTGAGAAACCTAACGACAGAACCACAAGCTACTTGCTTGCAAATAATAATTCAACGTGGTTATTATAAGGAGCTTGTTATACTTATAATCCTTCCGTCACTCTCTGGAAATAGGCCAGTATATCCAGTGAAATGAAGGAAAATACTAGCCAAGCAGATCATTAATAATTCGCACAGAAATACGTGGAGCTCGGGACTTAATGCGGAAATTGTGTACCTACGAACAATTTCATGTATGTTCTATACATGTAACTTTGTTGTACATTATATGTATGTATGTGTACAGGGAATATTTAGCTAACGATCTGTGGCTGGTTATGTGGAGGTTGCAATTAGAGGTGAAATATCAGCTTGACGTTAATTAGCAGAAATAACGTTGATATTTCGGTTTGATACATTCGATAGTCTGTCACTTGTCAATTTTGATGACTAATGAAGGGGTAATTAATTACTAAAGTTAAAAAAAACACACTTGACAGTGACGTCATTTTAATTCTCATATTCTTCTCAGCAAATCCTTAAATTCTATTATTTTGATACCGATATCATGGGAATGCATAAATAAAAAATAGTCCACCATCTTTGGGAGTTCCCTATATTAGATTTAGAATGACTTTACTTAGCTAACCATGCATTTTCATCTAAACTGAACATGTATGCAATATTTCAGCACAATCGGAAACCGGGAGGTGGGTCAAATTTAACTTCTAAGATTTTTTTACATAGTTACAGTAGAAAAACAATTCCGTACAATACAATACTGAAAATGCGTTTCTTTTTGACAGTTCAACGGCAATCATTGCTTTAGTAACGTTGTTAAGCAGACGAATTTTCCAAACCTATTAAGCAATGGACTACAAACACTCTTGAAACTCGTACTGGTTGTGATTTTAAGTGTCATACGCGATTGGTCAACATCTCTATGTGTACTTCAGAATCAAACCCACTGCCTATAACCATAATACAGTTCAACTCTACCAATGAGTTACATACTGATTTAATATTACCTTTCCTTATACTCTTAATAGCCAAACTTTTCTCGGGTAAGTGGAAACAAATACGCCATTAAATACACTCGATGTTTCTTCGCAAAGGTTTGTTTGTGAGGTGATTCCCAAATTAGTTTGCCCTAGTTAGGACGAGAGGAATTACTGCACTTTGTCATTATACGATGACAGGTAACGACGGATCGCTCCTCCGCTTAGTTATCCTTGTTATGCTAAAGATTCTTGATAAATGTATTTGGTGATGATGTGTAAAGTTGTTTGAAAGAAAGGGGGTACTGTTTGTTCAGGTTAATCATCTGCCTTGCCTTTTCTCAACCATGTTGGAGTCAGCTTCTGACGCCCTAGCACGGGCGCGCAGTGTCAACGTAACGTAACGTAACGTAACATTTAATATTTACATATTATTTAAGAATTTATTCATGTCTATGGACGATACTGTACGATTGTACGTGTTGCAAACAATTTAACTGAAATTCTATAGGACATTACATACCGTACTGAGTTTCCTCCGTGCCTCGGAAAGCACGTTAAAGCCGTTGGTCCCGGCTGTCATTTGTAGATCTTTGACAGTCTTTACAAGTAGTCAGTGGCCCAAAAAGTCTGACAACCAGTCTTAACAAGGCATATCGTATTACCCAGTACTAACTGGGTTTTGGAGGTCAGATAAGCAGTCGCTCCATGTAAAATACTGGTATTCAGCTGTATCCGGTTAGACTGGAAGCCGACCCTAATATACATAGTTAGAAAAATACTAGGCAGATGATGATGATGATCTATAGGATAATGGTATTTTCCTTTCAAAAAACGGCTTATTTACTTTACGTTTAGGTACACCGCGCACTCATGCTAGGGTCTGTGGTCTAACCTGACACAACCGAATAAAGTATTTGACAAGGCGCGACAGTTTGGTGCCTAGCCTCCACAACACTCAAAGTTTTAACGAGAAACATTATTTTTTCTTCGGGCAATATGTACTACTATTATTTCTTTTCCATAACAAAGAGAATTATCGGCACATGTTGTGACCATATTCTGTCTTGTCAGCAGCTAACTCGCACATAGGCTGTCTAGGTCTCGGCTGGCAACTCTATAGAACGACTCATTAACTGTATTGGGACTGCGATTGACGAATGACTATCCGTTGGATGCTACTGTTCGGTAGAGGACATTTTCATTTATTTACTGACAGTTCAGCGTACCTAATGGGTGTACAAATACCCTTAACGAAGCGGAAAGGCACGTTCTACCCGTCATGTATCTGGGAACCTTCTAGTTATTTTAAAAATATAAACAATGAGACAGGTAAGCTATTTAATTTAACAATGTCCTAATGGTGACTGGGCCACGGCAACATTCAGTTTATTAAATGAACTATGCACGACTGTGCTGGTCCCCTGGTACCAAACCAGAGAGACTTGTAGTGCAATACAGACAGAAGAATAATAGAATGGCCTATTTGTAGAATTTTAGGTTTGCCTCAAATCGTACCGACGATAAGATAGATAGATAGATAGATAAAACATTTTATCTATCATTTAGCACAACACACAGAAGCACAATTGAATGAAAACAAATTACAAGAATATATTATACCAATACAACATTATTTTTAGTATATGCGAAACCTGAATATAGTTTGTTCAGAATAAGTAACTGAATCGATTCCAATAATTTTTAAACCATGTTATATTTTGTCCCAAAAAAAATTAAAAACAGTTACAAGTTGGACACCGAGCGACATAAAGTACCTATCGCAATCATTTATTATTATTTATTGCCGAATTATTATTACCAATGAGCTCAAGACGACGATGGAGGCGCGCGCGCGGGCGCGCGCGCGGGCGCGCTGCGTGGTGACCACGATTTTGCGCGGACAACCAGGTAACAGAACAGATTATAACTTTGTGATTTTTCATGATACAGTTTTGAAATTTTGTACATAAAAATACTAGACATGTGTTTCAGGTTTCGCATTTACTAAAACTAATCTATACTAATATTATAAAGCTGAAGAGTTTGTTTGTTTGTTTGTTTGAACGCGCTAATCTCAGGAACTACTGGTTCGATTTGAAAAATTCTTTTATTGTTGGATAGCCCATTTATCGAGGAAGGCTTTGGGCTATATATAACATCACGCTTCGACCACTAAGAGCGGAGCAGCAATGAAAAATGTTACAAAAACGGGGAAAATTATGTTTTTATAATAATTTCACGCGGACGTAGGTCGCGGGCGACAGCTAGTGTTGTATAAAAACAATGTGCCAATATACAAAAAGAAAAATATATGTACTTAAAGAAATATAGTAACACCATATGACATACTCAAATAAAATAACGAGTATACAAGATACGGTGTGCGTCTTAAAGTTGCACCAAATGGGAGTCCAGCTCATCATGTATCAGGCCATAATATATAAGCCATAATGCTACAATTATTTGGCAGTTACGTATAATTATGTAATTATAAAATAAATTACATGACGCAGTTACCTAATACTATCCCACTCAGATTAAAATATGCCCACGACCTAATAACAACAAAATGACATAACCATAAAATAATTTATACTGTGTCCATAACGAAATTATAACAGATCCCTTTGGGATAGGGCAGAAAATGAAAATGTTCAGATAAATCGCCGCCATATTGCTTTAATGTCAGTTTGTGATAACGTGTTCTGTTAATGCTGTATCCATGTTGCTGTAACGAAGTTATTTCGTTTCGCTTGATTTATGACGTAGTTTGGAATAAGCGATATATTTGGTGATGACCGAGGTTTAATGTAATTATTTTTGATAATTATGTCCGATATTGGAAAGATAGCACAATTGTATTACTCAGTTACTGGGTTGTGGAGATCAGATAGGCAGTCGTTCCATGTAACAAACTCGTATTCAGGTGCATCCGATTAGACTGGAAGCCGACCTCAATATAGTTTTTAAAAGGGCTTGGCAGATGAGATGATGACTGGAAAGATGGAACAGCACAAAGGTAGCAGTTATTTTAACAAAACTATATAACAGGCCTTCGACAAAATTATTGGTTTATCTTTTCATAAAACCTGAATTATTATTTGGAGGCAAACTAACAGGCAGCCCATCATAACTGTAAGTGGTCACCGCTGAGATGGACCTAAAAATGACCGTGACTTGTCAGAAGATAAAATCTGAATGAAGTAATGGACGCGAATGAGTGTTGTATTTCTCGGTATGGCTTGCTGGCTCTGCTGTGGCGTATGTGTCCTCTCTAGACGTGTCTGAGATCAATGTGTCGTAATCGACCAGTTTGGCCCAGTGTGGGTCTGTGTACGTAGCATGTCTTCTAAGTATGTCGTTCTAAGACAATGTCGTTCTCGTCACCTTTACCGTTTCGAGACGAGTGGTGATGACTTACGCCTCTTACCATCACTCGTTTCGACATCGCAGCCATTTTACGGTATAAAAAACATTACCTATGTTTGCTTGCATATCACGTAGAAATGGGACATCGATTACAATCAGTTTTTATTGTTAAAGCTTCTGCGAGTAATATTACATGCAACCGCCATTTCACATGATATTTTTACATGATATCTGATTTGTTTATGTGATGCACGCCTGTGATGTCGCAAAGGTCTTGGAATATTTTTGTATGAAGCCTGGCGCCTAACTTCCGCCATTTTTTTTTCAAAGTTGCGGCCACATATACAACCTATATTAATCGATAGCTGGTATCAAAACGATCAAGTTTTGTATGAGACAAAATGTTCTAATCTTAATGTCATGTTTCCGAGATATGAGCTATCAAATTTAAAGTATATTTACAACTTTAATAGTATCTCTGTCTCTGTCTGTTACATTAAACCAAGAAACCCTTCTACCTCCACCCATTAAAAGGGGGAAGCCAGTTTCAGTTCAAGGTTAGAATCTGAGTAACGAGCTTGTTTTGGTCAAACGCTAAAAAAGTAGCGCCAAAAGCTGCCGCCAGTTTTAAAGATTTATTGCTTAATTTAAGAAAATTCCATTTAGATGTAGTGTAGCGCTATTCAGTTAAAACGGTTTTTAATAAAATAAAAATGGTCTACGAAATAAAAACTCAAATTACATAATAAATACAAATCCATTATGTAACGTATAGGTGCCCAATGATAGTAGATCATCTGTCATTATCATCATACTCCTGTCCTCATCCCAATGGCAATCTCAAGGATTCCTTTGGGGTCGGCGCAGCATAGCTTCTTCTTCCTTACTTTATTTTTCCTCGTCAGCTCAGTAGTCACCCCTTTTCTTGAGAATGTATCATTCACACCATACATCAATCGCTTCTTTGTTCTCTTGTTGTACGTTGTAATCTTTTACACAAAATGTTCTTAAATTTTACCGATTCCTCGCATATCACGACAAAAATAAACACAGTAGTGACTTACTCACACTTCTGCATGCCCCATCAAAGATAACAACTGTAACGGTTATTATACAAGAAAGATAATTATATTTTTCTAAGAAAAGAACACAATGTCCCTTAACGTTGTTCGTTACAATTTCCTTTCAGTTATAAAGACTGGTTTAATAATCTTCAGGCCATAGTCGGAAGATCAAGCCTGATGTTCTGCCTTAAGAGCCTTAAATATACATGGTGTAAACAGACCCTTCACATAGCCGTCAAACAAGCATTCTGTACATCAAACTAAGTAACTTTACGCAAAAATTATTGCTGGGAATCGACTTTTTTTTTTGGGGTGAAAAATCACGTTTTAAGGTAGGACTCGATGGAAAGTACTCAAAGCATTGTGCTGATGAATGGATTAAATAACGACGACACGGCACGGCGATGGCACGGTTGGCGCAGTGGCTGAGGGATTGACTGCTGCGCTGCGTGTCGCGGGTTCGATTCCCGCACGGAACAAATATTTGTATGGCCTACAGGTAGTTGTTCCGGGTCTGGCTGTTTGTGTATGTGAAATGAAATGTTTGTAAACGCACCTACGATACAGGAGAAATTCCTAGTGTGGGGCAACGTTATTTAAAAAAAAAAAAAATAGTACGGGGGTCGTGGAGGTGTGTAAAGTAAAAATCTTACATTGAAAACATGTATTTAAAAAAAAAACTTTTGAAAATGTTGGAACTTTGACCCCCAATATCTCCGTAACTAGAAGGTTCCCAGGTATTGTCTAGAGCAAAAAAATAATCGCAAAGACGGGGAGAACAAATACCTTTCGGTCATGTTAAGGGTCTATTTACACCCTTTATATCGTTCTATCAGCTATAACGTTGATTGAAAAGTCAACACTCAGTGACTGCCTCGTTGGTGTAGTGGTCGTAAGCGCGACTGTTGAGCATGAGATCCTGGGTTCGATTCCAAGGTCAGGCAATGTGTCATAGTGTTTGTTCGTCAGGAATTTCTCAGTAGCAGCCACAGAGTCTGGATTTGTGTCCGGTTGATGGGAAAAGGCTTGCCCCCAATTACATGGGACTGTAACATAACTGGTGAAATGTGGGTGTATTATTAGATGCTCCTCTGCCTAACCCTTCGGGGATTTAAGGCGTGATGTTATGTGAAAAGTCAAAAGTGTATTAAATCGCGGCCAAACGAAAGCCAATTTAGTCATCATCGACCTAGCCTTTTCCCAAGAGATGTTGGGGTCGGCATCCACTCAAACCAGATGCAGCTGAATACCAATATTTTACATGGAATGACTGCCTATCTGACCTCCACAACCCAGTTAGTACTCGGTAATACGATAACCTTTGGTTAGACTGGTTGGTCAGACTTTCGGCCCACTGATTACCTGTAACGACTGTCAAAGATCTACAAATGACAGCCGGGACCAACGGCTTAACGTGCTTTCAAACTCGGCATGTAATGGATAGTCACATATCCACGGATCAACCTAAACAAGCCTGGCTTAACCAGAAGATCAACCCGAGCGGCTGTTATTATTAAGCCACGAGCCGAAGCCAATATAGTATTAAAAAATACTTACGACAATCCTTCTGAAAGCTATACGAAACTTAATATGAAAGCGATTGTCACGTGTTTAGGCTTTAGCAAAACTAAGGATTCAAAACCCTAATCCGTATGTACGATACTCATGTTTTACCAAAAGATTTTATTGTTAAACAGTGTGAAAAAAAGGGCGTATAAATCAGGACACTAAATAAAGACACAATATAATATTATTTATCATTATTTCCTCAATCAAAACACGAATTATTTCCATTGACTGGGCACGGAGTGCGGAGGGCAAGGATATGTGGCTGGTTAACACTGCCACTAAAAGTCTCATTGAAGTAATCTTAAACTAGATACTGTCTCATTGGTCTAGTGGTCGCAAGGACCTCTGATGAGAATCCTAGCTTCGATTTCCAGGTCGGTCAAAGTGTCTTTGTGATTTTCAAGCAACAACATCCCCAAGCCTAGATTTGTGCTAGGTTTATGGGCATGGCCGCACCCCAATTGTCAGTTACTCTGCCTAACTCTTCGAAGAAATATAAGCATTATGTTATCTTATGAAAAATAGTCTTTATCAAGGACAAAAGATAAATTCTGTGAATCTTTGATTGTCAAAGTCAAAGTCAAAGTATTTTATTTGTTTGTATTTTGTTTGTTTTATTTGTGACGAATGCCAATTATTATTGACAAAATCTTTTAACATCCAGGTTAAAAGATTTTGCCAATAATAATTCGCAGTCCCAGGGCCCAATAATATTCAATTACTGCAACATTACGTTTAGAAATAGTAAATTGGGAATAGTTAGCAAATATGGAATTTTAACCCTAACGCCAAACATTGTTGTAACAAGAAAATTTGATAAAATCATATTTCAAAAACCACGTACGGGAAAACATGTGCCTGAAAATCGACTGAAAGTTAAAACTCACGTTCCGCCAGCATTAAAACTCCAGCCTGTAAAACTTTGTTCCTCCATTATCTAAAAAACTTATTTTTCACACGCTGAAGGGTGCTATTAAAAAGCTGGAAGGAGGGTTCATTAGTGACGTCAGAGCCACGTGACAAGAATACCCACGCGGGGTATTGGACCGCAAGGGTTACGCCGATATAGCCGTGGTTAGTGGTCAGAATTGAGATGCGTTTTAAATTTTTATGGGTTTATTTAACACGTTTAACGTCATACGTTCGTCGTACAGTGCTGAGCGACACTTAACTTTCCCTATGAGCCACACCAAAAATTCGAAATCGTCAAAAAATCGACTTTTTGTTCGGACGAACTGTGGGCCCGTAAAGCTCAGGATTGGTGCCCTGAAACAGTGACACGGGGTCGCGGCAGACCACGAAGGAGATGGTGGGACGAACTGGATGTCTTCCTTGAAAATTGGAAAGAAGTAGCACAGAAGTGTGACCTTTGGAAGGAGTGGAGGGAGGCCATTGGCCAGCAGTGGGACAATGTGGGCTAGCTATAATAATATTTAAAAGAGATAGTAATTAATGGTGGCCGCCGTTCGCAGGATGATGGCAGATGCAGTTTTTATTCAACCATGGATTGAACGAAACATATTCTACATAGATACCTTCCTACAAAAGTACTTAAACAAAGTGATAATATGCATGCGAACATAAAATAACAACGACCTATATTACAAGCCTTTATTATTATTTATATTAACTTCCCTTGATATTTTAGTTAATTAGTATGTATTGTTGAAATCTTGTAGAACCAGTTCTCCCCCACCGATTGAGCTGAACTTTTGTATTCACTTTTGGTTCTGGTGACATTATATTTTTATGTCAGACATGACCTGATCCTGCTGCCAGGATCGTCTCCTCACCAGAGAACTCCTCAACGGTTAAAAGTAAGGTCACGTCACTTTGGATACGCGTTTAATTTTAATTCTTTTTTTCAGATTCTTTTTCTTATCATTTTAATAAAAGATTTTTTTAATTTTCATCTAATTCTCGTTACTCTAAGGTTGTTTCTCGGTTGCTCCTCTTAGAGAAGTATAATAATAACTGACAAAGGACTATAGTCTTTATTCTATTACACAGAAAAGTCACTGTCAAATACCGAACAGCAACATCATTATAACAAAAACTGCTTCACCCTTTACACATATTTTCGAAGAGATATTAAAAATCCTCGTCCATATACTAAAGCCGCTATGAATTCCGATACGTTACAGATAATGTGGGATGCTCATATACTTAATTGAAATGATAAATTTTTGCTCAGTTATCTACGTAACTGGCTTTTGGACGCGGCTTTGCTTGTTTGGAGGTTGGAAATTATCCCATGAGAAAGTTTTTGTTTTTCCTTTTTTTTTACTTTGCCTATTATGTCCCACAGCTGGGCAAAGGCTGGGTAAATCTCCCCCATAGTCTTCCAATCTTCTCTCCGTGCGGTTTTCTCTGGCTAATCTCTCATTAACTCCTCTAGATCGTCACACCAGAGTTTTCTAGGCCTCCCTTACGTCTTACTAGCTGTTGCCCGCAATCTTCGTTCGCGTGAAATTATTATAAAAATATTACTTGCATTTTTGAATCGCATTTTGTTACCAATTTCAAGGGTTTTAATTTTTTTTGCATGGAACCCTAATTATTTTTCTGAAATAAAAGTAGCCTAAATTATGCCTTTTAACATCAGCTTTCGGCCGGTAAAAGTCCCGTCAAAATTGGTTCAGACGTTTCGGAGATTAGGGAGAACAAACAGACTAACAAAATGTGTTTTTGTTACGAGTATAAGTTCCGTATATTTCATATGCATTCATTAAAAAGCTGTTATTTTGATATTACATACAGACACTCGAATTTTATTTATTAGTATAGGTTTTCTAAGTGTCCTAACCATGACTTGTCATGGTCTACCTGTTTGCGTTCCATCAAGATCCGTTCAGCCGTTAAGTTCAGAAAAAGATAGACAGAGTTACTTTCGCATTTATAATATTAGTATGGATTGAAATTATACACTCTTGCTCTGTTATCACACGTTTATCTACGTTACGTAAAACGTACCGTTTTTATGTGTGGGAGGACCTTTTTAATTTATTCGTATTATGTAAGAGGATTTGTGTTATAGATTTTATAATTACACCGATTTTATTTACTTACTGAAACATATTATAGTAGTGAAGTTGAAATTTGGTTTCAGAAGAACTTGTTCACGGATTGAAAACCAAAAAAACAGGTTTCTGTTTTCTAGTGTCATAAGCATATTATTAAAGTGTTGTGTTCAAATACATCGTTTTATTTTTTCAAAATATTTATTGAATCCATATTATGAAAAAAGAAGGATCTCAGCAGTTTATCCTTATGGAAAAAATCATCGTTGGTGAGGTTCTTCAGAAATGCCAGGTGCGTAGTACTCGCAACCGGCGTGCGTGTATGACCAGATGTATGAAGATGGACGAGGCAAAAGGAGTATGTAAGGATCGTAGCAGGTGGCGTTCTGTGGTTTCTACCTACCCCCATGGAAAAAGGCGTAAGTCTATTTATGTATGTTAAGCATATTTTGTCTTGAACTTTATAAAATACCAGTGCATTTGCATATGACGCTTTTGTACGCAGAGGCGCAATGCCAGATAAAAAACAAACCATCATTCCCAGTAAACCATTTTTCATAAAGAACAAAAGGAACCAAAGTCTTTGTCGTAATTGAAAAAAAATATCGCTCAAGCTCAAAATTCTTTCGCAGAGTGATATCTTCAACTGACTAGAGAGATATTAAAGATACCTTTAGAGCACAATATTGCTTCTCCGGCACTTTTAATAATACCCAGGTCGCGGAATAAAAATATATAGAAGGCTAACTTTCGCAGTTAAGCGAAAATAGACCTTCGCAAATTTTGACGCGTACGTAATTCGATCTGGTGCTAATGCCAGTCGCGAGGGCGCTTGCACTGGCTGTACGTGAAGCGTGTCTATGTGTGCCTGCATTTTCGCTCGTTATACTAAGCTGAGCTTCTGGAACCATCTATTTTGTGACCGGTGCACCTGTTCGGATATTAAAACCTTTCTGTATTTTATCATACTTCATTTAAATATTGAATAAGGTAGGATTATGCTTGTAATGTCTTCGGAACGACGAGAAAACGGGATGGAAATATTGTTTTGAGGGTGTGAGATAGGGAGAGAGTATAAATTGTAGTAAGGTAGTAAAATAATAATTTGTTACGCTTGAAGCTGCATCAGTGTAGAAAAAGATGCTAGATACGTTATGGTGTGATTATAGACAGACGCGCTTAAAACTAATACGCCTTTCCCAAATAAGCTGCACTTCCTTAGCTTTACTATTAGACCCGGAATCCTTTAAGGAAATGAAAATCGCATCCAAAACATAACATGTACAAAAAAGCAAATCTCGCAAAACAGATCTTCAACCGTAAAAAGTTGTGAGATCTACTTTGTCGATTCTTCCGTCAAAGAAATCCTTGTCTACGGTGGTCATGCTACGGGGGCATAATTCTTTAATAAATAGAATGACTTGTTCATCGCACGGCAACATAATCATGTAAGAATCATCTAGAAGAACAGTATAGAGGTTTAACAGTAAAGAGCGATGAGGAACAAGGTATAAAATTCCTCATCCTCCGAAGAAAGGTGGTCCTCCGACCGGTGTTGTGTTTTTAATGTGTACAAAACTTCTAACTAACATCCTATTAACAACCGATCAAAACTGAAGTACTAGGCGAACATAACGAGCGTGTAAAGTAATTGTGGCAGTGTTTAAGAGCCGTTTAGCGTTCATGTAGGCATTAAAATACACTAACTTGTTGCTATACGCTGGACCGATGCCAGCCAGATATATAAATCTGTTGTCGGATCTGTGCTGGGCTGGTTTGGGTATAGCGAAAGCGATGCGATAAGATATTGTCTATAAATTGATTGGTGATAGGTTTTCTTTTTCAATTTGGTTGTAAAATACTTTTTTGTGAATGCGCTTTAATTTTTTCGAGAATTTTGTACAATTCAAGATTTATCGTCCATAAAAACTGACTTTTCATTGTCAGCTATAGTCAATCATACTGATGCAATAAAGCTATTTTAGCAGACAATAACTCAATTTGGCAATAAGTATTTCTCTGGAATTGGACCATACCTGTATGGAAAAGTTAACAATAAGCTCAACAAACAGGTTCAGGAATGGTTGCTTGGGCTTCATCATGCTGAAATGGAAAACCTTATATTTAATTATACTGTAACCGTTGCATTTGTTATACAACATTAGTTTTAGTATATGCGAAACCTGATACATGTGTCTAGTATTTTTATATAAAGAATCTATATACAAAATTTCAAAACTATGTCATGAAAAATCACAAAGTTATAAGCTTGTTCTGTAACCTGTCCGCACAAAAACGCGGTCACCACGCAGCGCGCGCCTCCAGCGTCATCTTGAGCTCATTGATAATAATAATTTGACAGTAGGTACCTAAATTATTGCGATAGGTACTCGAAAGTCGCTCGGTATCCAACTTTTTTTAATATTTTTGGGAAAAAATATGACATGGTTTAAAAATTATTGGAATCTATTGAGTTAATTATTCTGAACAAACTATATTCAGGTTTCGCATATACTAAAAATAATGTTGTATGTTTTATTTTATAATTCATATTATCTGTCGAAAGAGGCTGGATCCTGCGACACAGGGTATCCTAGTGCGGGATCCAGTGTCATATTGTATATTTTTTAAGAGTCAATAAACTTTTTTTTTGTGTGTTCATACATCATCGTCATAATCTTTCTGCCCTTTTCCTATTCGATTTGGGGACGCGTAACACGTTTTCTTCTTCCATTCTCCCCTGTCAGACCTCACATATGTTCTCATACAAAGTGCTCAAATATCAAAATCATCGCTTGACCTACAAGCAGAATAATCACATCTAAGATTATTTAAGAAAGTCATTAAACTAATGCTAGTGGTCTAAAAAAACATAGTAAAATCCAGCAAAAAGATTTTACTATGTTTTTTTTTTAGACTAATACTAGATAAATTAGACTCAAAAAAAGCAACTGACCCAGAACATCTCCCAAAGTGAACAGCACTCCATTTAAAAGAAATTCTAAAGTTCACACACGAACATTCCTTTTTGTTTAACAAGCTTCAGAAGTAACAACGAGAACAAGTACTAGGAGCACAGGTGGCACGCTCTTGGAGTAGTTCTCGATTGTAGTTCCAAACTTGTGAGTTTGAGTTAAGAGTATTGAGTGTGGAGGTGGTGTGGTTGTAAAGGTAAAAGTGTGATCTATGGGGTAAAAAGATCATAGAATTCATTTAACCTTTTAATAAAATAAAAAAACACCACAGCAAAAATAAAATAATATAATTGAAATATTGATAATAATGATTGTATCAATATACAGCAGCTGTATAATGAAAAGAAGAAAATTAGCTTTATCTATCAACATTAAAAGAAGAAAATAAGATTTATCTATCAACATTGTAAGAAGAAAAAAAGATTTATCTATCAACATTGAAAGAAGAAAATAAGATTTATCTATCAACATTGAAAGAAGAAAATTAGATTTATCTATCAACATTGAAAGAAGAAAATTAGATTTATCTATCAACATTGAAAGAAGAAAATTAGGTTTATTAATCAACATTGAATATGTATACGAAGTTTCGAGTCCGTGCTATTAACCGTTGAGGAGTTCTCCAGTGAGGAGGCAGTCCTGGCTATAGGATCAAGTCATGTCGGCCATAAAAATGTATTGTTACCATAACCAAAGGTGTGTGCATAATTTCAGCTCAATCGGTTGGGAGGAAACTGGTTTGAAATTCAGTTGCAAGATTGTGTGATGTCATCATCATCATTCTCTTGCCGTTATCCCAATTCATTTGGGGTCGGCGCAGCATGTCTTCTTCTTCCATACTTCTCTATTACTCGTCATCTCATCCGACACCTCCTTTCTTTCTTTTTTGATGTATTGGTACATTACTGACAAACAAGACAAGTTAAATTAAAGCTTATAATTAATAAGAAAAGGATATTGTGAATCTAGAGCGGTTGTGGCTCAGTAGTAAAAGCCCGGTCTTAAGAATTGTAAGCTCGTGAGTTCGAATACAGGGAGTCACTTTACTATCTTCACCACTGCTGCCGCAGTGGTGAAGGCAAACTGAAATGTTAACATGTAGATGTAGACACCTACGAACCCGCACTTGGCCCGCATGGTGTATAATGGCCCGATTCTTGTCATAGACAGCAGGTCTATGTCCCTGCAGTAGGAACATCAGATATAGACTGATAATTATGTTGTGTACAGTGATTACATATTTAACTATTTTGCACCTACCTCTGTTAACAGATTGTGATTCAATTATGAAAACAGTACCAACATAAAACACATAACACGGGCATACAAAAACACAATTATAATTTGATCATTCGCGTTTTTACCATTTCTAATGTAACTCTAAGAATAAACGAATAAAAATAGATAGAAAAGTAAAATCAGCACCAACAAATATTAGCAAAATGAATTTAGAAAATACGAAGGAAAAAATAATCTACGCTGCGGTCCGGTCAAAACAAAAATGGGCGAAGCGGAAAGGCAAATGAGAATCGATCAGCGTCCTACGAACCGTGGCGTGGTGCGAACATTGTGGAATGCTGGGTTTATTTTTATCCCACTTTTCTACCGTGCACTCGGTTTTACACAAACAACAAGGTAGGAAGAAATTATTATTACGTTGTATTTTAGACTGCCTCGTTGGTCTAGTGGTCCTGGGTTCGATTCCCGGGTCGGGCAAAGTGTTATTGGGTTTTACCATCAGGAATTTCTCTGAAGCAGTCACGGAGTCTGGATCTGTGCCCGGCTGATGGCAATAGGCTTGCCTCCTTGGACTGAAACATAACTGGCGAAATGTTGGTGTACTATTAGGTAAACCTCTGCCTAACCCTTCGGGGTTTACAGGCGTTATGTTATGTGTTTCAACCTAATAAAATCCACATTACTTATTTGGGGAAGTCAATGACCAAAATATATGTATAAATACAGTAACGTTTTTATCAGTAGTTGCATTAAAACATTAGTGGTATAATTATATCGTCGTATATTTTTTAATGTAAAAGTACCTATCTATAACTGCGTGTATAACTCTTGAATTGACACGGTAAGTGAAGCTCTTTCCAATATCAAAAAATCCTTGTACCTGGTAAAAATGGCTTTGTTTGTAGTGATAGATGGCTACCCATCCATCTCGCTGGATTGATTGATGGACGTTCCGAGTTATTGCATCGGACATGTAGCATTTCCATGGAAATCAAGCCGTGGTTAATAGCTACATGCATGGTTACATCACTCTTCGAACCTGTATTCCGAGGGATAGGCAGAAGTTATTGGTAGCCGGGACCAACGGGTTAACATGCTTTCCGAGACACGAAGGAAACTCGTCAAATTTAATGGGTGTTCACCCACCCAGCAGCGGTGGCCCAGTGCTGGCGGGCCCGACTTACGAACAGTAAGTCGTGGGTCCGAACCCAGGCAGGCGCATTACTTTGTGTAATCTATTTCATCACCACTGCTCTCAAAACGGTGAAGGAAAACATCGTGAAGAAACCGGCATGTCTTAGAACCAAAAATTTGAAGACATGTGACATCTACCAACCCGCTCTAGGCCTGCGTGGTGGGTTGTAGCCCATTCCCTCTCATAGAGAGGAGGCCATGTGTCCCAGCATTATAGGCTGGTTATGCTTATGCTTATGCACCCATCCACGGAGCAACCTAGGCAAGTAACGATCGACCCGAGCGGCTGTTATTATAAAGCCATGAGCTAGTTAGTTAGTATAGTATCTACTAAAATATCGCGGCAAATCGCACTCTCCAACCTATTATGACAGAGCCCTTACCCCGATTGGCCTGAGCTCGTCCTCTTGAATTTTAACGGCGATGAGCGCATATTGTGTATTCCTCTCAAGACGTCTGCTTCAATAACACTCGGCGTATTTGTTCTGGCCATTTGCTGTTTGTTATGAACTTGTTGGCGACCAACAATCTTGGAATGGACGAATAAATAAATAAGTAAGAATAAAATTGTTTCTTTATTCAAGTAAAAGACACTAACACAGATCAAATACAATAAGCATAATAATATAGCTTTTTGTGCACGGAAGATTTAGGCCTACAAAAAAGTCTATGCATACAAAAATAATGAACCTTGTCTCTTAAACTAGGAGACCTGTATCTTAAGAGACAGTGATCGGCCAAAATTGGAATTTAATAAAACTGAAGTTTACCGACACAATGAATGATTTTGTACAAAACTTGAATATTTTTTTATCTTTCTTAAAGTTGCATATTATTATTAATCATTTATTTCAGACATAGTCCATATAAAAATTAAAATCACGTTAAATACATGTACATTAAAATTATTTATTAAAATTAAAATTACACATACACACTACGATTACATAACCAAATTAAATTAAATAAAAGAATTAAAAGAATCAGAGCATAACAAAATTAAACACACACAACATTGAATCAAAACATACAAAATTATGTCATACACGCATATAAGTACAGGTTTTGTTTTGACAAAAGCTCCTTCTTCTACGACACTAGGCGCCATACCCTGTTTATAATCGGAGTATCTACTAAAGATGATGTATTTACGTGGACGTAGGAAATGAAGTATGTAGGGATCATGAGAAAAAGTGAGAGTATGTTTTTGTACCTACTAATATGGTACAATACATGCATATGCTACATAGATCGAAGATATAACAGTTGTATAAGAGGAAAAATCGATATTCACATGTGCAACCTGGACGTTCCCAGGATGGACAATGTGAATATGGGTTTTCCCCACCCAACGATGCAATCAAAATCAGCAAGTATTGTGGTCCTATAACTGTTATTCAGGAAACGGTGAAAGACTTTTGTATCGGCCAAGACAGAATACAGCAAAAAAAACAAATTCAAAGGCGAAGAGATAAAATAAATAAAACTACAATATGCATTGTAGAATAAGCCAGCAGCTGCACCCTACCCGAACACGTTTTATTACACCCCATTTTCTCGAAATGTTCCTTTTTCGAAGTCTCCCGATAGCAGGTCTCGACAAAAGCTACTAATTAATATTTGGACGGCGCTCTTATTAGCAAGGCTCATTATCGGGAACTCTGCCTGTAATGAGCACCTAACTTTGTGGGGTTAGGACTTCAGTCTTCTGAACATCTTTGCTTTTCATATAAATACTCGTACGGAATTTGGTAATGAGAAATTGGACACGTTGTAAAGACAAGTGTTAATAATACTGGGTTGACAAACAATGTTGGGGTCCAGTATTTTACATGGAGTGACTGCCTACCTGACCTCCACAACCCAGTTAATACTGGGTAATACGATACCCCTTGGTAAGACTGGTTGTCAGACTTTTGGGCCACTGACTACCTGTAACGACTGTCAAAGATCTACAAATGACAGCCGGGACCAACGGCTTAACGTGCTTTTCGAGGCACGGAGGAAATTCGGTACGAAATGGGTGTTCACCCATCCACGGACCAAACTAGGAAAGCGCGGCTTAAACTGTAGATCGACCCGAATGGCTGCTATTATCTCCTGAATTACTAGTTTCACTGTTGTGTCAGAGAAACTATGGAATAGCACTTAGCTGTGACACAAGGTTATGGGTGATGCAGACTTCATTTGAAACTCAGTGTGTCTTGATAACTGACAGCCGTGTACTGTATGTGGAATTAATTCCTAAGAATATTTTTTTATGATATTGACTTCTTTAATCAGTCAGCAAACGTGTGCATCATCAGGAGGCTCTCCTATCAAAAATAATTATGGATTTTGTTAAAATCAGCTCGCCCAAATATTATTTTGACGTAAAAGTGCATCTTTTGATTCTTATTGAAAATTCTCACGGAAAGAGTGCTGTTTTGAGACTTTTAGTCACGTTTTTAATATCACTGCTGTCTAGTTTCAGTAAACAAAATAAGTTTTTCATGTCCAAAATCAAAATCTCCTTTCAAACTGACAAGTTAACCACTTACATTGAACACACAGAGAGGCAAGCAAAATAAGCGCTTTAATATAAAACTCAACGCCAGGACGTTTGAACGTCCGCGTCAGCTTGCGAAAACTCCCCGCTAACTTCAGCGTGGCAGCGGCTGAATTGCGCTTTCTGCTTTAAAACTTAAGACAAAGCAAGGAACTCTTCGTGGTTCTGTTCCCCTGGTAGTTGAGCTGGTATTTCATCGTGTAAAAACTCGTTATACTCAATGTATTATTTGTAAGTTTTTATCTAAATTACGATGTCCATAATATGATTATAATATTAACTCGGAGGACCTCGTGGCTAAATCATAACAGCCGCACGGGTCGATCTTCGAGGTTAAGCAGCGCTTGCCAAGGTTGGTCTGTCGATGGATGACCTTGCATTACATACCGAGTTCTCTACGTGCCTCGGACAGCACGTTAAGCCATTGTTCCCGGCACAAATGAGTAGATCTTTGACTGACGTTACACATAGACAGTGATTTTTATTAAATAGCCCGAACAATTAGACTCCAGACACAGATACAGTTGTTCCATACATTTTGACCGTGTAGGTAGGAAACAGCAGATTTTTTTTTGGTAACTGATGAAAAAATTCCATGTGCCCACCGCTCAGAATGATGTACTGAAAACGTGGTAACCGTTTTCGCTTATCTAGAGAGCTAGTTAATAATATAATATCAAGTAAGAATTAAGGGGTTAAAACTACGCGATGAAGCTTTTAATGTATGAAACTTTAAATACACATCCATTTGTCGAGAATTAATTACGTCAAATAATAATAATTAATGAACTTGCTCACCAGGTTGTCGGTGACTCGGGGAGTCTCATTAGTACTCGTAACATTACTGATACGTTATATTCAACGCTGCTTGATAAAATACAACATTTTCTGTAGTTTAAAAAACGATTCTATTTCAAGGGGAAAGGTTTGCATAAGAACTTGTTTTGAAATGAAAAGACAACTGAATTTCAAATTCAATTAGAAAGGCTTTTCTTTCATAAGGAAGAACAACAGAAACTTAATGCTTATAAGTATCAAGTTTTACTTTTGTTTGCCATCCCGCTCTTTAAAAAATAAATAATTTTATCACGCACTAAAATTATAGAATTTCTAGTTTTAAACTCAGCACGTTTCTCACCTTATCTTGGGTGGGATATTTCAAGCTCCTCAACACTTTGAACAACCAAACAAACCCAAAATCGAGCGGTTTACTAGTAACCACTGAAGATTTCCACTATCCACCTCCTGGCTCCATTATCACCAACACCAAGTGCAATATAGCATTGGACTCATCAAAACGAATCATAGGACTCTGAACACGAGGGATTTACTAGTGGGCTCCATTATCGACAAAAATCGGGAATTGAAAGAAAATAAAAAAAAACGACAATCATCACATCAAGACCATCCCAGCAGTGAATTAGTCTTGATAACAGAGCAGTTCATAGGCATTAGAGAGGTAAAGTAAGGCGCAACGTTAAGAGCGTTCATCCAAAAAGTTGGCAACGTTGCAAATAGCTGTCAAATATTTACCTGTTTTAATTAATTTAACAATATTAATACTGTATGGAAATAAGAACAATGGATTACTAGTGAACTAGAATATTAATAATGAATTGCAATTAAAACACTTTATTTAATGTTGTAACTTGTAACTGTTTAAGTGTAAAAAAGGCATTTGGAAAGTTACCAAATACTTTTTTTACATCTAAAACTAAATATTCGGTGTTGCGATATTAATTATTGCATTTCATAATAAATATTTTAGTTCACTAGTTAGCCATATTTCTTATTTCCTTACAGTAATATTGCCAAATTAATGAAACAGCGAAATATTTGACAGCTATTTGCGACGTTGCCCACTTTCTGTATAAACGATCTTTATATTCACATAGCCATACAAGGTGGAAGGGACTTCGACGCTCAAACTGTTATCACGTATACAGTACATCATTCTGATCCCCCCCCCCCACATAGAAATTGTCCTAGTATCCCTTCCCCCTTGTACTGTAGCCCCCTACACTCAATCTAGGCAATCTTTAGTCATGATCTCATCTACCCATCTGCACATTTATAGGCGAAAGCACATCCCACCAGCTTGTAAATTTTAACTGACATCACCGTATTACATTTACAATTTTATATCTGAACTTGAAACATTAAAGAGACCCGTAAAATTTAACTGGGGTACGCCAGACACAAGTTTTTACGATCTTAAGGGTATTGAACTTTGGATGGTGGACAACTGAGGTTGGGCTGTTCATTGACTGGCCCTTCAAACAGTATGGTCTTTTAAAAAAGTATTTGTGAAAAGTGAAAGTAAATGAATTGGAAAACCTGTGGATAGCAATTTCTAGTGAGATTTATAAAGATACTATTAGTGTGACTGTCTCCTTGTTCTAGTGGTCGCAAGCACGACTGCTGAGCATGAGGTCCTGGGTTTGATTCCCGGGTCGGGCACTATTATTGGGTTTTTCCATCAGAGATTTCTCAGTAGCAGCCTCGGAGTCTGGACTCGTGCCCG
Source organism: Noctua fimbriata (assembly GCA_905163415.1). NCBI lineage: Eukaryota > Metazoa > Arthropoda > Insecta > Lepidoptera > Noctuidae > Noctua > Noctua fimbriata. Next base: position 2,926,142 of record LR990923.1, read on the forward strand.
GTTGATGGCAATAAGCTCGCCCCTATTACATGGGACTTAAACATAACTGGCGAAATGTGGGTGTACAATAGTACAGGCAATAGGCAGAGGTATACCCAATAGGGTACATGTCTGCCTAACCCGTCGGGGATTACGGGCGTGATGTTATCTAAAAAGAGTATTACTATTTCCCATTCCGTGAGGGAGAATTTTTATTAGTTCAATTATTGAACAAGAAGGCACACTTTCTTTAAATAAAATTGTCGCCTTATAACAATGTCTGAACAACTCTTTAGTTCATGGTCAATTTATATGAAGCATGTCAGTTTGGTTAAAAATAACTACTAATTATATAACTAAACGTAAATTACTTCAATCTCGAAAACGATTTAATAATCACAAAAGGAAATAAACAACTATAACGAACCAGGAAACAGGAAATTACTTCATAAAACAGAGTATGGTGGCATAAAAAATAAAATTATAATTTACTATAAAATAAAATCGTGAAGCACTAGCCCATAATATGATGTGAAAGGAGAAATGGCTTCTTATTTTTATTTTAACCGCCATTTCCTAGAAGGAAAACTCGATTATGTCGGAAAAATGGTATTACCCTTTTATGAAAAGGAAAATACAGCGGAACAGTCGATGTTGTTAAGTTTTATGCCCTGAGCACTCCACTAGCTACTAAAGGTTTAGTCTATGCCTTGGTGCTTTGAACATGGAACATTCCTGGTAGTCGTTGTTTGTTAAATTGAATTCATATTTGGAGTGCTTGCGTTTTTTTCCAGCCAGAACTGTTGTTTTTTTTTTGTTATGAAAAACGGGGCTTTTAAATACAGTATCTAATATTTTTGTTTTATTATAATAGCATCAATTAAAAAAAAAAAAATTAAATCAGCACACTGACATTAAAGTGTTTCGGCAAACTTTAATACATTTCCTATAACAAATACGGTTTATGCTCGGTTGTTGGCAATAGGTTCGCATCTTATTATATGCGGCTGAAACATAACTGGTAATATTTGGGTGTTCTGATAGGAGGACACCTCTGTCTAACTCTCCAAGGAGAACCGGTATAATACTATGTTTGAAAGAAACTTTCAACATAGAAGCTTGTTAAACTTGAAGTATTTCGTAGATAGCTATAATCATAATGCTAGGAATCCTAAAATGCATTATATCTTTATTATATTCTTCTTTCATTCTTTATTACAGAACTACCTGTCTAGTCGCTGTGTAGCCTTTTTATCTTTTATTCTGAGCAGTTTAATTACTGCCCAGTTGCTTTAAGATTTCGTAACTGAGGCATAAGAAGTATGGAATATATTAAGTGTTTATTTATTAAGTATCATCATCATCATCATGATTATACTTAATAAATAAATACTTAATATACTTAATATTACGTACTACTTAAGTATTTATTAAGTATACAACATTATTTTTAGTATATGCGAATATAGTTTGTTCAGAATAATTTTTAAACCATGTTATATTTTTTTCCAAAAATATTTAAAAAAGCTAAAAGTTGAACACCGAGCTACTTTAAGTACCTATCGCAATAATTTAGGTACCTACAGCCAAATTATTATTATCAATGAGATCAAGACGACGCTGGAAGCGCGCGCTGCGTGGTGACCACGATTTTGTGCGGAAAATTAGATAACAGAACAAGCTTATAACTTTGTGATTTTTCATGATACAGTATTGAAATTTTGTACATAGATTCTTTACATAAAAATACTAGACAGGTGTATCAGGTTTCGCATATACTAAAACTAATGTTGATTATGTTGCGGCTAATAACCGAAGTGCAGCTACACCTAATTTTATCCTACTTATCTTCGATTAGAACATGCAACCAATTTGGATGTAGCGCTCGCTCGGCTCGTGCGCGTTTGGTCACAGTTCTAACTTAACCTAACCTAATCCACTTGGTAGGTGTGACCTAGCAATAAAAAGGATACACAACTGTTACCGGCCGCACCTAGGCTTCGCCAGTTAGAACTAGGTGTAACCTTACTTCGATTTTTAGCCGTAACATATATACTTGTCGGATTCGGTCATTAGTACGGACATAAAATGAATTGTAAGTGCGCAGGTGGTGACGTCACGCGACCTACTTACAAGTCTACCCACACCACAGCGTGGCTTCTACAGAGCCCTGATGTTACAGCTCGAGGCGAGGAAGACAGTCAATGTCTGATCGCAGAGGAGTTGAGACGTCCTGAAACTGTACCCGATTCATTGTGCCCCGTGTTACTGTCATAAGTTGTAATCTCAAGTAATTTGTTAGTTTATTTTAAACAGTGTATCGCACCCAGTATATTTTTATTGCACGAACCCATCTTCTGCCTACATGATGTACGTGCCTAACTGAATAAATCCTGACAAATTCGACATACTTAATAAATAATACTTAAAATTCTGTTTGTTTAATTTAATAATATGAGCAAATTATACGTCCTTTTTTTTAAAGGCATAGGCCTTCCCTTTCTTTTGCTCCATTTCTTGGTTGTCAGCCAAGGAGTCTGGATTTGTGCCCGGTTGATGGCAATAGACTCGCACCCTATTACATGGGACATAAAAATAACTGGCGAAATGTGGGTGTACCATTAGGCACACCTCTGCCTTCGGGGATTACAGGCGTGATATTATTTTATGCATATAATAACGTATTATTACAACATTTTTAAAACAAATATTAATTAAAACGTTCCATTCTCTTGAGACCACCTATTATTTTAATTCTACCCACAATGGACGCGAATTTAAAACGGTGTTTAAATTGTCGGATTTCAATTTGTTATTCACGCTTCGAACGGTGAATTAAAATCTAGTTTAAAAGAATAAAGAACCACCGTAATTCGACCGGAGTTCGGGATAATTCGGAAAAACGAATATTCCCGAAGGACGGAAACTGAATTATGGAGACTGGGGTACGTGAAGACGAAAGTCTTTTGGATTTTAAATGAAAGTAGGAGTTTTGATGGTAGCTAGTCCCATAGCCGTAAAAACGTATTTTTTTTAATTTGCAATATTTTGTTTGACGAAGTGGCTGAGCCCGCGGGAAAAACGGGAAAGGAAAAGAAAAAAAAAGAAAGGAAAAGCGGGAAAGGTTGACTGGTAGAGAATGCCTTGTGGCATTAAGTCCGCCTATGTACCACTCTTGTACATGAAGTTTAAATAAATAAATAAATAAACAAAAACTACCAATATTTGCATTATTAGTCTGGGCTATAGGCAACAACTTTTTAATCACTGGCGCCACTTTCAGACTTCCTCTTAGGTAGTCATTTCTTATTTTATCCATTCGCATAACACCACAAATCCCCCTTAGCGTTCTCAACTCAGCCACAAAAAAACTTTTCCGTTTTCACACGTTGCGTTTAATTCGTACACCACTGTATTTGAACTTACAACATGGCCTGACATCGCAACCACTCCCCTCTTCACTGCATTCGAGATGAGAATGCTAAGGGGGAGTGAGATCCGATGCAGTCACGTGTATCTTAAAACCGACTTTCTTCCAGAAATTTCTAAAACAAGACAAAGACTGAAGACTGCATATATTTCTGCAAAAGAGGAGAACAACAAAGAGGTATAATATAGTACTTCATGAAACCCAACAGTTGTTCCCACACAGAATCCCCTCTGTACTTATAAACTCCTCCGCCTCAAAGTTTTCAAAGCGCATTAAAAACCTTTGACATGACTTAATTGTGGCGGCCATCTTGTGACGTCACGAGATTGACGGCTTATCATTTATTCCGTCCCTTCAAATATGCCTTTTAATCACAAAGCTCAAATTAAGATGGGTAAGATCATCTTGATTACAAAAGTTTGAGACGGTTTTTTCTTTCGAGTTAAATTTTTGACCCTCGGTGATTTGGTCACAGTAGTACTTATTTTAACTGGTTGGCATAATAACTCAAAAAAGTTAGCCTTCTTGGTTTAGAATCATGAGAAATGACGAAAATATTGTCTACTGGCTTTTGCCTGCGGCTTGGCCCGCGTAATTTAGAATTTGACAATCAATTCGCACTACTAAAGTTTCTATAAACCATAATAAATATAATTCAATCAGGATTCGAAAGACACGTGGCGCCATCTATTATCATAAGAACGTCATTGTTGTTATCCTCAGGAACAGTACTTTCTTCGGGATGAAAGGTACCCTTTGTCCGTTTCTGTACACCTGTCAACTTATCAAAATTTTAGGATGATCGATTCAATGGTTTGGGCGTGAAAAGGTAACAAAAAAACAAAGATACTTTCGAATTTATAATATTAGTTAGGAAGTTGGGATACTATATACGTCAATATTGCGTCAACTAGTGGGTACCGAATTCGTTCTTTAATCGTAAGTTTTAACCTCTAAGTTAAGTAGTAAGAGTATGAATTTAGTTGACTGTTTTTGATCTTGTTGGAGGGAAGAGTATGGGGCTTCACGGGTCGGTCAAAGTGGTATTGCCTTATTCCATTGAGAATTTCTCTCTTTTCTGTCTTTGCTAAATTTGCTGACAATAGGCTCGCCCCCACTTATGGTATAGGTGTAATACAGGTGTAACTCTGCCTAAGCTTTTGAGGATTGCAAAACCTACAATATTATAACGCTAATGACACCGATCGAGCTACTGACCGATGTACAGTAACCAGCGCATCAAGTTACCATAAACTGTCAAAATTATTTCATTCGATTTTGAACTTAACCGTCAACATTTTATGGTTTAAAATAATTTGGAGAAATTTGACAGTTTCTGGTAACTTGCTATACTGGTGACTGTACTAGGGACCAAGCATGACTAGCATGCCAATTTCTCATTCAACACCTCGAAAGAACATTCTTTTTCTCAACCAACATTTTTCTTCAAAACCTCAACTGTTAAAAAACGTCGTCAGCAAAAAAGTTAATTATTATCGAGCTGTTACTCGAACACTCTCCGCAGAATTTCATTTAAACACAAGTTTGCAACTTACCAACTGACGTTTTTAAATCGCATGCTCTATTTACAGGGTTCTGTTCAGACAGATATGTGTGGAAGATTTTTAACTAGATTCTGTTTACTTCTACAGTGGGAAATGTAAATGTAATTTTCTAGTAAGTACAACTGCAATTTTCTGTATCTCCATTAAGTAACTAGACCAAAATTGAATATTGATACTATGCTAAACAAATAATTATTATGTATGTTTCAGCTACGGTTCGATCAAGCACGGACAAATTGCAGAAACGGACGCCTCCATACACATAACATAAACATCACGCCTGTAATCCACGAAGAGTTAGGCAAAGTTGTACCTTAGTGCACACACATTTCGCACGTAATAGTCCCATGTTATAGGGGACGAGCCTATTGCCATCAGCCGGGCACAGATCCAGACTACATGACTGCTATTGAGAAATTCTTGATGGAAAAAACCCAATAACAGTTTTCCCGACCCGGGAATCAAACCCAGGACCTCATGCTCTTTCGCGATAGCGACCAGTAGACCAACGAGGCAGGCCAAAAAAAAAAACTGAAGGATCTCTCATAGTCCGATGTCCGCAGCATTTTTTTCATTCGGTTTCGACTAATCCGTAACCAATTTGTTGTAACTATGCCATTAAAAAAATCTATTAATTAGTCTGTTACACTTTAAGACATGCTTTTTCACCATTTCATGTATGTTCATGTCGCATCGTTATTTTTTAATTTGTTTCCAATTTTTGTAAAACTCTCCCTAAAATTGCGTTTACTCGCCATAAAACTGAATACAATCGCAGCTTACAACCGCACGGCGCACGTATGAAACTGTGAATTCACGAAAATTACATTGTACCACGTAAAGCAGTGATAAATCAGAAGAACTCGTGCCGTGAACCGATGGACCGATGCACGCGATTGTACCAGCTTAGTACTGCGCTGATGTGTACTGTTGGTGAACGAGATAGGTATGAGGTATTTGTGTGGTGTGTGTTTTGTGTGAGCGTGTGAAATATTTTTCTTTTTTTTTGTGGAAAATATTTTTCTTTGTTTATTTCAGTCATTCAAGTACCTAAATAAAGGACATCACATTGTGAGCACAAAAAAGTAAGTTCCGTCAATGACAAGCTATGAAATCTTGACTGAAATAAAACTGAGAAGTGTTAAGCAGAGGTGCAGCTATTAACCACAATGTGCTAGGGGGTGAGCCTATTGCCATCAACCGGGCAGAAGTCCAGACTCCGTGGCTGCTACTGAGAAATTCCTAATGGGAAAACACAATAACACTTTGCCCGACCTGGAAACCGAACCCAAGACCTCATGCTCAGCAGTCGCGCTTTTTATCAATATCATTTAGGTAAAATTCAAAAGACCTTGTAACACTATATGTATGTATGCACACTTAACTGTTTCATCGTGTGTACAATAGGTTTATGTTGTTGGAACATTTCGAGGTGATGGACGGGCGATGCTCGCGACTGTAACGGCTTACTTACATATTATTGGTGTGCGTGAGTGTACCTATACGTTGTAAATTCAATCGGTTTCGATATTGGAATGTTTGAATAATTGTATGTGTACACTAGCTGTAGCCAGCGACCTTCGTCCGCGTGCAATTATTTTAAAAATATATTTTCCCAGACCGGAAAGCAATGAAAGCATGTCCACTTCTATTGATGAAGATTGTCTTCTGCCAAATTAAAAAAAGTTTAATATAAAACCAACCACTCCACACGGCACACTTGTTCCACAAACTAAATCCTAAAAATATTATCATTTTACGTATATAATATTATTTATTTAATTTTGTATTGAAAGCGCTCTAAAGTTGCCGACGATCGTGATTGATCGCCTCTGTAGTGTGAATATGTAAAGCGAAGGTACAGTAATGGAAGATTGGATATGGTGTTCAATATATTATTAATACACAAACTAAAATTCACATCTAATGATGAATGAATAAAACTTAAAATTAGAACTATGCTGATAATAACTGCAAGCGACAATGCAGCTCCGGTTTTTATTTCAAACACGACTATACAACTTTGACGCGAGGGACATATCTCTACCCCAGTTTAAAGAAAGACAAGCGGCACTACTGGTTTGCGGTCTGCGGTAGGCACTCTGACGCAGCGTCAAGCGGCAATGTCGTTCTAAAAATCTATGGAAGCGTTTCATTGTGTTACTGTATGGAACAAGTCGTGTTGCTACAATATGCGGGGTGGCTTTACTGCTGCGGACCTGCAACCGCGATGGTTACGGTGATATTTACCTTGAATAAGATATAGGTAGGTTACAAGTATCTTTTAAATACTAAAATATTGTTTAGAGGTGCAATAACAAAGGGAAAAGCAAGCTTAAATCTTGAAAAAACTTCACAAACATATTCAAACAATCTGTTCAAGACTATGCACGAAGGTCCTTTGTCTGATTCATATTCCCATATTGTTCAACCATTCCATCTCTCCCAAATACAATTTCAAAAAATTACAACTGCACGAACTAGTTACAGGCAAACTTCGGAGGAAAAAAAATTCCCTTAACATTTTATACTGCACTGACATATATATCAGCGAGACGAACCATTTGTGAACGAGCGGCAAAAACTGCGTTCAACTGTGACTAACAATGAAAACTGACGCGCTACCAAATTCACATGTTTCCGGGAATTTCTGTGTTGTTACGAGCCTTATGTGACATTCTAATATTAATTCTAGTACTAAGTAGTTTTGTGGTACTAAGAAGTTACAATGTTTTGGTAAATTGAGAGATGAATGTAAGTCGAATTAGAAGTATCTACAAGTTGTTTTTCTTACAATCTCATTATAACTTCTAATCACTTGTTTTCTCAATGAAGTCTGTAGTGCTATCTGTTTATAACGTTTTCGCCGTAATACGGCAGATCAGATTTCGATAAAATATATAAGCAAGTGGACCATGACAGGATATCTTGTATCCCGGTAAAAACGTCGCTTTGGGATTCTCTTCGACATCCACGGGGTCGATGCCGCGAGAAAACGTTTGTCTACACTAATATTATAAAGAGGAAAGATTTGTACTGTTGTATGTTTGTAACGAATAAACTCAAAAACTACTGGACCGATTTTAACAATTCTTTCACCATTTGAATGCTACATTATCCTTGAGTAACATAGGAAATATTTTAAAAAAAATATGTCTATCCGTGCGAAGCCGGGACAGGCCGCTAGTAGTCTATAAAATGTCGTGTGAGCGTTAAAAAAATCGAAGAAAAGTAAAAACCAAGATTCACAAAAGACACTTTTGCATTAAATCACAGTAAAAAAATTAACATTTTCCCTAACATCGTAAGTACACAAAACATTAAAGCTACGTTATCTTCCCTTCATAACACATTCCTACATCAACAGCCAGGGTAGCTCTAAGGGAACTATCAATCAATCCGCAATTTAATATCAAGCTCGATATAATAATAGCTTGCAGCTTACTTGGTGTCACAAACACCGAGTAAGCTTGTTTAATTTATGTAGAGGGTTCGTATCGTAATTATTTGCAGGGCAGATTAAGGTGGAAGCGCTAACGTAGCCAGCGAAATTCAAATTTTCTTACCTTTTTTTGCAATTTACAGGTCAGTGTGAAGCTCTATGGTAAACAAAACATAATTCGCAACCTTTATTTTGTAATCTTATTATGTACATACACATACTACAATCTGTCAAATTTATTTAACAGATTTTCAATTTTATCGCCAAAGCATTAGGTTCAAGGTTGATTGGGAAAATTTGAAATTTTCGGGTAGCTTGATGTGCTGGCGTCTGTACTAACGAATCGCCCTTGCTTCGCACAGCGCCATCTATCGGGTTCAAAACTATATCTAATACCTATATTTTAAGTAGAGCGGTGAAAACTACGTTCAAATCCATGCAGTAGTCTTTACGTGATGCGCGCACAAACATACAGACAGAAAAACAGACAAAAAAATTAAAAACTGTTGTTTTGATTTCTGTTGCTCTAATGAAGACTCCTCAATTATTATTTTTTTCAATATCTTCAATGTACAGACATCGGTCTGTTACAATTTTATTGAAATATGTAAAGATTTACAGCATTAAAAACAACACAAAAACACACAACTTAGGGATTTTTCAATTTTTTTTTTTTAATTTCGCGGGTTACCTTAGCGCATTATCTTCAAGTACCCTAGGGTCTTCTTCAATTATTTTAACAGTTTTGACATGAACATTTTGGTGGCTTCTATCAATCTTATGGATTTTTGATCTTCTAGCATTTTTATCGTTGATAGAGCCGAAGAGCTCCTGACGAAATAATAGCTGCCTCTTGTATCAATCTTCAGGCTAAGCCGCGCTAGCCTAGGTTGGTCTGTGGATGGGTGACCACTCTTTTCATACTGAGTTTCTTCCGTGCCTTGGAAAGCCTTTGGTCCCGGCTGTCATATTGTAGATCTTTGACAGTCGCTACAGGTAGTCAGTGGCCCGAAAGTCCGACAAACAGAAGACTGTTTGTCGGACTTTCGGGCCACTGACTAGCCAGTTAGTACTGGTTAATACGATAACCCTTGGTAAGAACCAAGGGTTATCGTATTAACCAGTACTAACTGGGTTGTGGAGATTAGAAAAACAGTCGCTCCATGTAAAATACTGGTATTCAGCTGCATTCGGTAAGGCTGGAAGCTGACCCCAACATAGTTGGGAAAAGGCTAGGCAGATGATGATGTCACTACTGATAGAATGTCATCTTGTCTAGCTCCTCTGCTTTTATTAGAGCTAAGCATAATCTGATGTACAGATTAGTTTGGTCTGGTCGGGAAGGGGCTGGTTTTGCTGCAGTGACATTGCAGAATGAACAAGATGATACCATTAAAATAAGGCAAGGCTTTAACTGCCATGGTCTATGGTCTATTGTCCCGCAAAGTACCTAATGTAAACATTTAAACAAAACCCCAAAGCGATAAGAACAGCTTTTATTGTGATGGTCTTTTGTTCTTCTAAACAAAGAGTTTTTCAGTTACTTATAGTAAAGTACTTCACTGTGCATTTGGAGTCCATTTCTTTTATTAAATGTGCTTCTTATTTGTGCGATTAAACGGTTTTTCTTTTCTTCATTTTGGAAGACACTTTCTTACAGGGATTCAATTAATTCGATTTCTATCTCTAATTCTACTTTTACGAAGCATAGTTTGTACGGAGAGACTACCATACTTTATAACAAGGCGTCAATATTAATTAACAAACGCCTCAAGCTAATAAAAATGCTATGTCTTTATCAGTCAAAGTGACTTGCCCCGTCTTAAAACTGCACTTTTGCTTAGCGTGTCGATCATGAAGTATATTTGACCCAAAAGTACGCACATGTTACGGCAGCGCAAGGTGGACCATTGTCTGTGAAGACACACCGAATACACACTTAAACTGCACTGCAAATTATTAAGTTACGGGTCCAAGTTGTATATTAAAAAAAAAATGTCTCCACATACATTTTCAAAAACCTAACTTAGACCAAGTGTATACTTTCTCCATCAGCTTCGTATCTGCCTATTACCAAATCCCTCATTGACAAAAATCTCAACTCCCAACAGCAAAGACGTCCCATAACCCAGATACAATATTCCTATTATAAAAGACGTTACTCAAACATCATAGTAGCGTCGACGGGATCTTTTGTCTCACCGTGCGACGTTAACGAGCTGATTTGCATGTTAATGGTGTACATCTACTGAATAATAAGCGAGAAATGAGCGGGGTAGAGCGAGACCTCTTTTTGGTCATGTCGTCCTGGTATTTGCAGTTTGATTTCAGTGTTTAAAACTAGTTTGTCTTGGTTGAAAGTTACTAATTCGAAGATAAATAATTCTACTGAATAATGTGAGAAAGGAACAGAGTGAGCGAACCTCGTTTTGTTTATGTATTCCTGGTATTTGCAGTACCAAGAAAATTATTCTAGATAAAGAAGACAATTTTTAGTAAACCCTTATTTGTTGTGGTTTCATTGACCTATCGAAAGCTAACTTTTATCCTCGGCTTTGCTCTTACAGAAACCGTGTGTTTTTCAGAATAGAAAGTATGTCACTCTCTCACTTATAAACCATTTCTGCGTTAAAATCACTACGATTCGGTTCTCTTTTGCAGAGTGAAAAGGATATTTCAAGTGGAATTTGTAAACCTTAAGTTCTTTTCTCATATTCGCTCTATCTACATACAGCGTCACAGAAATAATAAGCCTTGATACAAAAATTAGGCAGACAGCGCGGTAGTAACGTACTGCCCCAGATATTTTCATGTCAATACAATGTAAAAGGCAATTGACTGTTTAATTATATTTTTTTAAACGCATCCTAAAAAAGCTGTATAGAAACATACATGACAGTAATATGACGAACATGCATACAGCATCCCCGTATTTTTTCCAATTGTTACACTTATTGCAGATAAAAGTAATGCACACAGATTTCAACAGCAATAATTCCGATGTAATTCACTAATTGCGCTGCCTCACCGAGCATTCGCCTCTAATGTAACACTTCAAGATTGGATTGTGTATAGATTCTATTCAAATTCTATTAAAAATCATTTATTTGTTAGAATGTGGTACATTATATGGTCTTACGTTTAATCAGTGGTCTCATCATATTCTGCCACGTGTGGCGTGCAAATATTAGGTACATATATAAGATAGTTATTACAAGACAAAACAAAATAGTTTGATACGAATTAAAATAACAATTTGTAGCATGTCAGTTAAAAATATTATTTAATGTCAAATTGAGATATGTCAAAGTTAATAATATTACAATTCAATTAGCATGTCAGTGTCATTCAAATAATCGTTTAAATTATAATAATATTTTTTACATAATAAGTCTTTGAATTCCTTTTTAAACGCATTTAAATTTTACTCTTTGATTTGTCTTAGGATTTTGTTAAAGACTTGCTGTTTGTTAGAAATAAGTGAATCTGAACTGCTATACAACATTAGTTTTAGTATATGCGAAACCAGATACACGTGTCTAGTATTTTTATGTAAAGAATCTATGTACAAAATTTCAAAACTGTATCATGAAAAATCTCAAAGTTATAAGCTTGTTCTGTTACCTAGTTGTCCGCCCAAAAACGTTGTCAACAAGCAGCGCGTGCCTCCAGTGTCGTCTTGAGCTCATTGATAATAATAATTTGGCAGTAGGTACCTAAATTATTGCGATAGGCACTCAAAGTCGCTCGGTGTCCAACTTTTAACTTTATTAAATATATTTGGGAAAAAATATACCTAACATGGTTTAAAAATTATTGGAATCGATTCAGTTACTTATTCTGAACAAACTATATTCAGGTTTCGCATATACTAAAAATAATGTTGTATAATGGGCGAGTGCTATCAGCGTGGGGGCGCCATAATATTAGTGTAATTAATACATGTTTCCACGGTAACTAAATTCCATTACTTCGAATCTAAGTTGAAACTAAGCTAGAGACTTACGAGTAGCATAACTTACAGCTACCGACAGGATTTCAACGGAAACATTTATCTACATAGATTTGAATAGTAATATATTCTGAAAGCAACTGTTCATCTATTATAACTTACTATGATAATAATCATTTTAACATGGATTTCTAAGAACATTTGAGCTCCTTTACTACTGCATAAATTGAGTTATATTACATTAATTACCTTTGAAATGGGAGCTAACCAATATTATTGCAACCTCTTGATTTTGCCCGCGGCTTCGTCTATGTGTGGGTCGGGAATTATCCCACGGAAACGTCCTACATAAATAAAAATTAATTGCTACATGTATGACGGAGCATCACTTGAGGATGGCTCTTGATTTGGCTGCTTTTTTTTTGGCTATGTTCGTAATTGTCAGGATAATGATTGTATGACAGATTTTTTTAAAATTCTTTGTTAGTAACCGCCCATTACATACCGAGTTTCCTCCGTGCCTCGGAAAGTACGTTTAGCCGTTGGTCCCGGCTGTCATTTGTACATCTTTGACAGTCGTTACAGGAGGACCGAAAGTCTGACAACCAGTCTTACCAAAGGCTATCGTATTACCCAGTACTAACTGGGTTATGGAGTTCAGATAGGCAGTCGCTCCATGTAAAATACTGGTATTTAGCTGCATCCGGTTACACTGAAAGCCGACCCCAACATAGTTGGAAAAAGGCTAGGCAGATGATGATTAGTAAATCTCACCCGTGCGAAGCCGGGGCGGGTAGCTAGGTAACTATAATAATAACTAGACTACTTAACCTAACTAATAAAAATACCAGAACCTTATTCAAACAAAAACCATTATCCCTCAATACTTAATGAACTTCTAAAACCTCATAATCGAACATGACGTTAATAGTCAATTAATAACATTACGAAGCCTAACGATATATTTCTTATAAGCAACACGAAACATAATAAATGAGCTTTGCTGTACAATAAATCTATATAATACTCAATATTTGGGGCTTACAGAGGCATTTTCCTTGTAAACCTACGAAACAAGGGCGGCACTACTTCTGTGGAATATACGGTACGACAAAACGTGCAGGCACGGTTCTTTTATTTTTAATTACTGAATTTCGAATTTTGTGATTTAATAAGACACGGCCTTGTATATGTCGTGGCGCGAGTATTGGATCAATCGGCAAAGATAATGCACATGTTGCTGATATTTTACAGACTCAATCTACTAAAATATGTGAAATTTCTTCAATAGATCTTCAACTTTATCGCTAAAACATTAGGTTCAAGGTTAATTGGGAAAATATTACAGTTTCGGGTAGCTTGATATGTCTGTACAATGAATGGGCAATTCAAGCAATCGCTTGATCATAACTATATATGCGACTAGTTTTTTCCCACGGCAGCGCTAGGCTTGTGGTCGTACATTATCCCATGGAAACGTTTTAAATATAGCGTATGACACTTGGAAATAATTTAGCTTCTGATTATTGAAATAATTTTTGGAATCGGATCACTAGTTCCGAAGACATAGAAACTTACAAACAAATTTTACCTCTTTATAATATAAGATTATTATCTGTCACTGTTTGTAGAGCTGCGAATCTTGTAATTTTAAAAACTTACTATAAATAACTTTTTTTTCTATTAAAACAATGTGAAATGTAAGTAGAGACTTACAGTGTTAATACATTGATGAAAAGACTTTATTATAAGCCTTTTAATCAATAAATTCATAATTATACACGATAGTGATAAATTGAGGATACATTTTTTTTTTTTTATCAGATGTGGAAAATCATTTTTACAAACATACTTCAACTAACTGTATTTGTGAGTTTTCCTTACGGTAAAATTTCGATTTATTTATTTCAGATTTTTTTTTTGTCAATGACTGTCACACTGATTGAAACATCAGTGTAAACCTCCTTTATTTTATTTGTTTGTGTGCTACTGCTAACACTGTCAGTTTGACAGAGGTCTAGTTCTGTATTTAAATGCTAGCTTTTGCCCGCATAATCCTTTTTCTAAAATAAAAGTAGTCTAAGTTACTCCTTATAACATCAGCTATCTCCCAGAGAAACTGCCGTCAAAAGCGCTCCAGCCGTTTCGGAGATTAACCGGAACAGACAGACAAGCAGAAAAAAATCAAGTTTTTTTGTTATAAGTACCATAAATACTTTCATATACTGAAAAAGTTTAATGTAATTATATTATATACATTAATAAATTAAAATAACCTATATTAACTAACTAACTTAAAAATAAACTTAAAAAATGGCGTCAAAAAACTCCTCCTCAACGTAGTCAACTGGTAATGTACCCAAAAGACTGGCGGCGTTGCCACGTTGTATGGCAACGCTAAGCCTTTGGCCAAGGTAAAAGCCAGCCCTTGGGTCACGGGAAGAGTCAACTAAACGTTTAGAAATGTCCTTGAAAAGGCTGTGAGCACTCGGACCCCACGGACCTAGAGTTAAAACAGACACTTCAATTTTATTTATTTGTGTAGATAAGAATTGACAAAGAAGACTGGTTTGTACACTTTCGCGCCAGTACATTTTCAACCAGCAACTTGTACAATTATGTATGTGATCCCTCGCCAAAGTCCGCGCTCACTTACTTTTGATATTAAACGCGAAAAAGTTACGTTTCATCTTGAAAACGCGCGAATAAGTGCCATATGGAGTTGTTTGAATGCTTTTTCAATGTTTTTTCAGTTTGGTACTTATAACTTTAATGTTTATGGCTGCGGACACCAGCCCGTTATACAATAAAATGGCTGCAATGAAAAGAAAAATATCAATCATATCAGTATCCTGTTATCCAGTAACTGCTGGTCTGAAGAAGTCAGTTAGGCAGTAGTTCCATGTTAATTCAGCTGCATCTGGTTAGAATGGAAGCCGACCCCAACATAGTTAGGACAAGGCTGGACAGATAACGACTGGGAGATAATCCCTGTACTGCAGTTTTGATGTTACACTCGGATAACGAACATCACTTTCTCGATTGACATTTTGCTTTTCGATAGCTTATGTCAATCGAAAAAAAAAAGTTTCTCAATGTTCTTTTCATCACTCCTAACCAACCCTTCGTTGCGACATGATTGAATTCGTCACATTTTGGCTCGGGTCTCCTCGGGTTACTTCGCAAAAGTTCGGGACTTGTGGTCGACTAGAACTATTGTGGTCAGCCCCTAAGGTCAGATTAACTGAATATTTAGATGGATTTCGTTCGAATGACCTTCAGATTTTAGGGTGAAGATCTAAAAATAAAATAACAAAAATATATTTATTTTTGTTATTTTATTTTTAGATCCAAATACGTGACTGTATCTAAAAATAAACATTAATATTCTTTATTATTTGAAGAGCCTATTTAAATTGTCGTGGATGGGTTGTGTGAGGAGTCCTACTAATATTATAAATGCGAAAGTTTGTACGGATGAATGGATGTTTGTGATTTTTTTCTTCACGCAAAAACTACAAAACGGATTTGGATGAAATTTTGCACACAGATAGTTCATAACCAGGATTAACACATATGATACTTGTTATCCCGGTAGTATGATCCCGTGGGACAATTATCGAACTTCAAGCGGGGGAAGCCGCGGGCTAGCGATGTAATAAAAGGAGTGGAGCAATGAAAATATGCTGCAACTACCCCCAATAACATGAGACATAGGCACTGCAGGAGGAAGATGATTCAATTATTAGTCGTATTCCTACAACTGAACGTACACAAACGTTAACTTTATTGATCAACCAATGAGAAATCTGTCATGAGCTTTTGACAACAAATTTATTCATCATCATCATCATCATCATCATCATTTCAACCGAAAGACGTCCACTGCTGGACATAGGCCTCCCCCAAGTATCGCCACATTGACCAAAATCAAAAATCTCTCCAATTCTCGCACAAAGATTGTCTAAGGCAAAAATCGAATGCATCATTTATCTCCAAGTCTTATTCCGAGGTTTTCAATGTAGGGACAAAAACTGCGATCCAAGAATAATGATGGCTTGAAGTCAGGACACTGTAGTTTGTAGAAAGCTACGGTTCCTGAGAGACAGAGTCGTTTCCCGTTTGAAACTTGATAAATGTTGTTTGGGAGATATTTGGAGCTATCTTGATTGTACTATTCTTTGGATTGGAACTGAACATTGAACAAATACAAATTGTTGTAGAATCTTAGTTGAAGACTTTATTTGAAGAATTCCACATTGCTAGTTAACCTCCACCACTTACATAGCTCAAGACACGTTTGATAAAGATAAGTAGCATACATCGGACTAAAACGATACACTTTGAAATCGATCGTGACTTGTTTAAACCTTCCAGTCCCCGTAGCATGACCATCGTAGACAAGGATTTCTTTGACGGAAGAATCGACAAAATGACAGATAGTGCAAAGAAATCTGTCATTGTGTCGACACAATCTGTCATTTTGTCGATTCTTCCGTCAAAGAAATCTTTGTCTACGATGGTCATGTTACGGGGGCAGTTCTGAGAGTCTAAACAAATGACAATAATTTTCAAAGCATTTCGCATATCTACGACTTTCAACTTGATTGACATAAGCTTAATCATCTGCCTCGCCTTTTCCCAACTATGTTGGGTCAGGTTCCAGGCTAACTGTGGGCAGCTGAATACCAGTATTTTACATAAGGCGACTACCTATCTGACCTCCACAACCGAGTTTGTGCTGGGTAATACGATACCCCTTTGTAACACTGTTTGTCAGAATTTCGGGCCAAGACTACCTGTAACGACTGTCAAAAATCTACAAATGACTCCCGGGACCAACGGCTTATCGTGCTTTCGGAGGCACGGAGTAAATTTGGTAAATTATAATGAGTTGATTGACATAAGCTTCCCGGTGGCTAATGTCATTCAGGATAAGGTCCAGCACAAGCCAGATAATCGATAATGTTCCCACTGCTGAGATATAGGCCTCCTCTCTATGAGAGGGAATGGATTATAATCCACCACGCGGGCCCAGTGCGGATTGGTAGATGTAACATGTCTTCGAATATTTGGTTCTTAGACCTGCCGATTTCCTCAAGATAGACTCCTTCATCATTTTGAGAGCAGTGGTGATAAATTACATAAACTAAATTTTTATAATCAAATTTAGTATCTATAATAAGGAAAGCTAATCTAACACCTTCCGTAAAAAACTTGGGACGCCTAAAATAACGGAAATAATATCTGCTAGTCAAATTAACTTCCTCTGAAATACTCCTCTAAATGAACCCCAGATGGCTTGAACATTATTAAGTAAATGATGTTCAATTAAGTATCTCATCTCACTTCTGAAACGGCTGTAATTTATTAAGAAAAATATTCGCTTATTTCTTTCGTAGATTACCTTTAGTATTGGCCAAACTTTATATACCCAATTTATTTAAATGCGACCTCATAAACAAAGGAAATTAACAGAAAAAGTTTCGTTGTTTTTCATACTGGCCGCAAAAAAATTGCATAAAGTTTTCACTTTATCTGGCTAAAGGAAGAAATTCATAGTGAAAAGTATCGTCCAGGATTTCGTGTTCAGTCGACTTTGTTTGATACTAAATGACTTTGTTTAGGCACTTAAGCCGCACATTTTGCTTTTAGACAGTTTTGTCACGAAAAAACTTAAGATTCGCAGATTTATTGTGGCAAAAATTTGTGGAAACTGGGGAATATAAAGAACACTATTATTCATGGAATGACCGAGACTTTATTTTTTGTTGTTGTTTAATTTGGGGATTGTGTGAAATCTGGGTTATTTTTCTTTTTTAATTTTGACCATTTTGGGAAGTAAAGAATAATATATACTCGTAACTATAATTATACAGCAGTGCCTACTATATTCTTTAAGTTATTGATAGTAGCCCACATGAAAAGTTGAAGTCTTTAATTAATTAATATGATCTTAAAGTATCACTACCTACCTATTGCTTTATTTGCAGTTATCATCGAAAACGTGTTATCCGCACATTTCATAAATTCTACTAGCTGTGCCCTGCGACTTTCGTCCTCGTCAAATTGTTAACAATTCCAACGGTTTAAAGGGTTTATTTCTATTTCTAAAATAAAAGTTACTCCTTATAACATCAGCTATCTGCCAGTTAAAGTCCCGTCAAAATCGGTCCAGCCGTTTCGGAGTTTAACCGGAACAAATATACAGACAGACAGACAAATAAAAATTTGATTAATGTTTTTTTTTTGTTAAAAGTGCGGTATTTACTTTCATAATGCATTCAGTAAAAAGCTGTTATTTTGAAACTACAAACAGACACTTCAATTTAATTATTTGTATCGTTGACATTGTTCTATAAAAACCCTCCCCATACCTACTTGGCTATCTGCAGGTATAGACAGACGTAGGTACCTACGTAAATTCCATTCCAACTCCATACCCGGTAACACAAAAATCTTTAAAACTTTGATAGGCTGTAAACGTTACCAATTTAACTTAGTCGTCACAGTAAAATAATTCTTCCTTCTAAGATTTAAAAAGTGAGCTCAAAAGTTTTTTCCACTTGGTTCGTAATAATTCAGAGAAGGCAAGGGAATGAGACAGATAAAATTATACCTAACAAAAAACTTAATCTTGAATTAAAATTCAGTTTCTATGTAATTTATTTTTCCGTTTTTTTCCCTTTTGTTTCACGTACTTCGTTATTTTTTATTATACAGCTTTCGTAATTAAACTATCCATCATCATCTGCCTAGCCTTTTCTTAACTATGTTGGGGTCGGCTTCCAGTCTTACCAGATGAATACCAGTATTTTACATGGAGCGACGGCCTATCTGATCCCAGTTAGTACTGTGTAATACGGTACCCCTTGGTAAGACTGGTTGTCAGACTTTCGGGCCACTAACTACCTAACGACTGTCAAAGATCTACAATTGAGAGCCGGGACCAACAGCTTAACGTACTTTCCGAGGCACCGAGGAAACTCAGTATGTAATGTGTGGTCAACCATCCTAGGAAACTATCCGTAAAACAATAATACTTTATACCAATATTCCTGACGTTCCTAGATTAAAATCAGACCCATGTTTATCCGCAAAACATTCGAAAGCCAAATAGAACTTTGATATCGCGGATTTCATAAAAACGGAACGGCCTCCAAGGATTTCGGGACGGACATTTATTACGGAAAACACAAAACGTAAGGCAAGATAACCTTTATCTAATAAGGGATAAGCAAAAAGTGCTGGCCGTTAAAAAGATTTACTGAAAACAAAAACAAAAAAAAAATCGGGTTTGAAATGAAACAGGAGGGATTTTCAATTTCTGGTGCGTAACTAATGGAGGTCGTGGTTTATCCTGTTATTTGCTTTTTAATTACCTTATTGTTTTGTTTTAATCATCTAAAAGCGAATATTTGAATTTGTTATTTTCTTCTACGGATCAGTTAGAAATTGTACCTAAATAGTAGACTATGCCACAGCTAATTCAAAGATAAATACGATCCACCAGTCTTTCCAAGGGATAGCGTGTTACGCATTAACTGGGTAGTGGAGGTCAGATAGGCAGTCGCTCCATGTAACATACTGGTATTCAGCTGCATCCAGTTACACAGTAAGCCGACCCCACAGTATAGCTGAAAAAAAGGTAGGCAGATGATAGAAAGATTAATACGAGTCTACGACATCGACATGCTCTAAGCAAAAGTGGTTTTTGTGAAAGAAAAAGAAAAAGAAAACATTTATTTGGCACATGCAACAAGTGCAGACAATTATAAAACAAAAATAATATAAGAAAAAAAAAATTTTTTTTTTTTTTTAAATATGTTTTTTTTTTCTGTGCGGCTCACGGCTGCGGCAAATAAGCCCAGTTCAGCAGAATGAGCAACTAGTGCCCGACGCTAGTTTTCAACTGGACCTGGATTAGAATGGTTACGGAAGTAAAACAGTTTTATTATTGTGTCAATGGTGGTGGCGCATAGGTACTTAAATATGTGAAATTTATAAGCGTCTTTCCACACACATACCTGCTAAAAACCTACTAAGCCAAATAAACACAAAAAGTGTGGTGAGCTAACTGCAGTACAGTTGTCAGTATTTACGGGCGCGGAGCAGTACACCCGCGGTCGGCAATAAGCACGGCTAAACTTTCGACTTGATTAAGAGCTGCTACCGTTACGCCTCGGATTTGGCTTCGTTAGCCAGGATTTTAGAAAAGCCTGTGCTATTTCTGTTTACATGTGTTGCTTAGCCAATCAGATCGAACCCAAAAGTGTGATGATTTAAACATATGCAACATTATTTTTAGTATATGCGAAACCTGAATATAGTTTGTTCAGAATAACTAACTGAATCGATTCCAATATTTTTTAAACCATGTTACATGTTTCCCAAAAATATTTACAAAAGTTAAATTTGGACACCGAGCGACTTTAAGTACCTATCGCAATTATTTAGGTACCTACTGGCAAATTATTATTTTCAATGACCTCAAGAAGACGCTGGAGGCGCGCGCTGCGTGGTGACCACGATTTTGTGCGAACAACTAGGTAACAGAAAAAGCTTACCACTTTGTGATTTTTCATGATACAGTTTTAAAGTTTTTTAGTTAGATTCTTTACATAAAAATACTAGACACTTGTATCAGGTTTCGCATATACTAAAACTAATGTTGTATAGCTCAGTCCTTTCTTCGATCTCTTTATAAGGTCATCCTATTTACTGATACTGTTAGCCTACGTCATCATCATGCTGGCCAAAGGCCATGACTTCCAAATTCTTCGATCCAGAGCCAATGTGGACCACTGGTGGACCATCGTGGTTATTTTGGCCCACAGCTCGCCAGGCATCATTTTTAACTACCTAAAAATACTACCACATAAGGTGAAACAGCTGATGTTTTTAGTTCGTCTTTCTTTATCATGTGGTTAGTGCCTAATCTGGTGTCAGAGTTTTAAGAAATATCTCTCAGGCATGTTGGTTTCCGCACGATGTTTTCCTTCACCGAAATAAGTGATGATTATAAATACGCACATGAATCCGAAGAATCAGAGGTGCGTGTCTTGAGTTTGAACTGGAGACCTTTGACTTAGCAGTCCGACGGTCACACCACTAGGCTATCACTGCTTCAGCTTTTAGGGTAGTTTAAATAAAAATCTTTTGCATCTACTAATAGGTTGCAAAACGATAAATATTTTTATCGTTTTGCAAACTAATCACATGGTACAATTAAGAAGTGTGGACCTCTAAAAAGTACAATAAAGTAAATAATCATGGAAATGAACATACAAAACCATGATGTACAAGAAAGGTTAAAGTCGTAGGAACAACGTCACCTCACCTTTCTAGCGCGACGTGGATTCATCGACTGTCGAAGCCTGAGGCATCTCTTCTAATACTCGAGGGAATTCCGAGCTACGAACTAAGCATCAATCGCCTGTCTCTCGAATGCATTTGGAAGGTAAACAGATTCGAGAAAGAACTTAAATTCTCATGTTAAGCAATAAACTTCACAAAGAATTCCGTAAAAACTACAACTCGGCGTAGTACAGAGTCCATAGAGAAAAATGATCGTGGTTATTTATAGACAAAACAAGCAAGCAGTGGTAGGCAAGCAGCCTTGTAGTGTGACCGTCGGACTGCTAAGTCATAGGTCTCGAGGTCGAACCCGAAACACGCACCTCTGATTGTATAATTATAACTTGCTTCGGTGAAGGAATACATCGTGAGTAAGCCATGCCTGAGAGATATTTCTCGACGGCATGTAAAACCAAGCCAGCAGTCAGCGGCGTAAAAATTGTGACACCAGGTTAGGCACCAACCACATGATAAAGAAAGAGAAGACAGTCCATACGGTGTCTTTATATGTAGTAAAAAACGGTGTCAGGCAGCATACGTGACACAAAACTACGTGGTTCAAGAATCATTTTCCTATACTGAATCCATGATAAAAGTTTGCTCCACGATGTTCCCAATACCGTGTTTATATATATACTTACACAGAGTAACCCTTGGCGATAATGCAGATCAGATATTTTTCAATTTTCAACACCAAGTATTTTACTTTAGTTACAAACTAAAACTAGATAGACATAAGAGAATTTCAATAAAACATTTCTGTACCAACAAATATATTAATTGTAGAACTAGTTGGAATTTCAGTGGAAACGCGAGAAGTAGCCCAATAAAGCCGGTTCAGCGCTTTACAAAATTAGACGCCATTCGTACACTTGAACTCGCTCTTGTTACGAATCCTGCTGAAAATGTTATTGTGGAGTCTATAAATATTTGAAATTCTCTATGAATATTATATCGTTCTATTCACGATAAAATTCGCAATCTATTCTTGTTTGAGAGCTTGGTTGTGTGTACCTAATTTTTATTAATACACCTTGTGAAAGACTGATGCGGTATCATAAATGATAAAATAAATAATTCTGAAGGTTAAAATAAAACAATAATCTATTTAAGATTTTAAACTATCATGGTCACTAACATTATTAAACGGTGTTTATCCGTGATCATGGTGCTTGCAACAGCGCCGAAATATCGGGAACTCGACAAAAACAGTAAACATGGTAAATATCCCGTTTCCTGTCTAAGTAATAATTATCTATTTAATCTCTTAACAAATGGAGCTCATAATAACAGCCTTTTACAGGTAATACATGTGGATTAGCACCTGTTCAAACTCTTGTAACATACACGTTAAGCCATTGGTAGCGGATGTCATTTTTAGATCTTTGGCCGTCGTTACAAGTAGTCAGTGGCAAGAAAATCTGACAACCAGTCTTACCAAGGGTTATCGTATTACCCAGTAGTAACTGAGTAGTTGAGGTCAGATAGGCAGTCGCTCAGTGTAAAATACTGGTATTCAGCTGCATACGGTTAGACTTGAAGCTGATCCTAACATACTTGGGAAAAAGACTAGGCAGGTGGTGAGCTGGTTCATAGATCAAGAACACGTTTTCATTTATTAGCTGATTGTATTGTCAGCTATATTATGTAGTTGGTACTAACTCTATTCTTGCACAAGCCGTTTGTGTCTCATAGCTTAAAAAACATTGCCATCAACTCCAGAACAAAACTAAGTAATTTCGCATGTCGTTCCACCCAAGCTGTAGGTGTGAGTCGTGACTAGTTCTCGACGCTGCGACTTTAAGTTTGACGCAGCTGTGGCCAACGATACCGCTTGCCTGCACTTTACTTTCAACTTTATGTTTTTGTAGTTGAGGTACTTTGTTGATTATTTTCTGTGATGTGATGTGTAGTGACGTCGGCAAATTTAAAAAGGAATAATGTAATATTTTTTTTCTCTTTGAATATGAATGTGGATGGGTATAAGAGTAGAGGAAGACTAAAGAAACGATGGAAGGACTGTGTGAAAGAGGATATGGCAAGAAGAAGACATGCTGCGCCGACCCCAAATAAATTGGAATAAAGGCGGGAGAATGATGATGAAATAATTTTTTTCTCGTGCATGCACTGTTCAACTCCTGGGCGAAGGCCTACCTCTATTCTTTAAATTTGTCGCAAACCCACGAGCCCTCTCTCCAGTTTCAACGGAATCGGTACATAACATAATCATAATTATATTTCAATTCGAGTAACAAGTATAAATAAATGTTATTAAACAAAAAAATTGTGATAGATAGTGTTGACATTGATATCTTTAGGCAAAAAGAATCTGGAAGCTGAGAATAGCCCTTAAAAGGTGTGGTGGTCCAGATCAGAGTGGTCTTAAAAGTCATTAAGAGTCGGTATGTGTGTCAGTAGTGAATACCTTCTGACTTTTACAATAGTAATTATCAGAAGCACCTATCTAGATTGGAATGTATGAACTTGAAGTCTTTTTAATTTAAATAACATAACATCCCGCCTGTAATCCCCGAAGGGTAAGACAGAGGCCTAATTAGTTCAATGCGTCATCGTCATAGTGCCTGTTTAAGTCCTATGTAATAGAGGATGAGCCTATTGCCATCAACCGGGCACAAATTCAGACACCATGGCTACTACTGAGAAATTTCCGAACCGGCAATCGAACCGAGGACCTCCTGCTCAGAAGTGACCACTAGACCAACGAGGCAGTCAGGTAATCTTTTTAATTTATTGCCAAAATAATATCAACACACCGAACTACTCTTAATGATTCATTTCACTTGCCAAATCTCACAAAACTACTACTTAACACTGTCGCATTTCAAACGCTCTCCTTTATATAACCGAGTAGAAATACCAACTGAAAGACTGCAACAACAAACACAAATGACGGCCTCGACCGAAGTTGTTCAAATGATGAAACTTGGCGAGTTTGTAACTGTCCTGCGAAGCGGTTATGGTTGTTCGGAGACTCCGAGTTTCACCAACATCAATCAGGAAAGGATGCTTTTAAGCATTTCCGCTTAGTTTCCAGTACTTTCCCAGCTCCTAGATTTATTATTTGAAATTGTGGCAATTTATTTGTTGATAGAACTAGGAAAGATTTTGGTTTCGAAAGCTGGGGTTCTGAATTGCAATGTGGTTTCGAAATGTATACGATTTATTGGCTGCTTTTGTGTTATATACGAGTAGTTCTGCTGTTACACAGCTAGGTTATAAAAGTTTTGATTGGAAGTTCTATTATAAAAGTTGTCGCTGTCAATAGCTATTCGAAAGGTGAAACTTGATAATGGTGTATGGAGCCGAACGGCTGTTATTATTTAGTCAGGAGCACCTCCTCTTTTTATGATACTTGACAGAGCAAGAAAACAGGGCCAAAAAAAACTATGCAGCACTACAGGTATGTAGATACGTCAATGTAAATAGACGTCGTAATTACACAACCACTTTGTGCAACGGTTGATAGGAGAAGCGGGTCTAATCTGGATAATAATAGGGCATTGCGGTAACTGCCCTTAACTGATGGAAATAAGAGACCGACTTACAAGCTTGATGCTAATGCGTAATCATGATCAAATAGAGTATGGTAAAGTATTCAAATGCAAGGAAAGCCGACAGAAGATTATTCAAATACTTTGAAATACCAGGGAATCATGACAAGTAGTGTGTAATCGTTTTCAAAGTCTACCGTATACTTATCACCACTTTCAACATTGATGTGGGATGGTATGGCAAAATAAACGCATAAAATACTTTTATTCTAGCACACAAGAAAATCAACGTCACACCGTACGTCCGTCGTAAATCTAGTCGTCGCCATTCTTCTCCTTCTCACTCGCACACCTACTTCTCTTTCTTTCATCCGATGCGTTCCGTTTTAACCATTATAAGCTGCGTTCATACTTTAACATTATACAATATTTGTATCCCACATTGATGTTAGTATCTCGGTTAATTATATTTTAATACAATACGGAAGTGTCTAATGAGATGACGAATAATAGAGAAGTATGGAACAAGAAGAAAAGCTGAGCCAACCTCAAATAAATTGAGAGATAAGGGCAGGAGAATGATGATGTTAATACAGACCACTTTTGACTTTTTTATTATCATTATATCTGATAAAATATCAATTCAGCTAGGCCCTTCGATGCAATGAAGTCTCCATTGCCTATAATTCAATCAGAATTTTAGTACTTCAGGAATAAAGATTTAAGATAACCAAGAGGCTAATAATGCTACTATAAACCAATTGATAAAAATGGAACAAAAGTCAAACTTCAACAAAACTGGCCAACAATTTTAGAGTAAAAGTTACTAAAATAATGAAAACGTTTGTGTACAACGTCCCAAAAATATCTCGCTTGCAATAAAACAAGGGTGTCCAGAGTAAGACAATTTATTTCTAAAAGTACCGCGGAGGTCCTTCTTTGTAGGAAAATCTCAACACCGCGATTTACAAAAGTGACGTTACTGCACAACGCCATCTATTATCTAATAGCAGTACTAAACTAATGACAAATGTTGATAATTACGTAGCAATTATTTAAACAGATTAGACATTCCGGCCACCATGGACGGTTCTGTCCATCAAACTTTAACAAGAAAATATAAACTTAAGTTAGTGATTGGGGTTTTTTTTTACTATTCATTATAACCTTAACCTAGTGCCTTATGTCTACGATACAAGTTCATGCCATAATTAAATAAAATTAAACAACAGCAAAACAAAGTAAAAAAAAAAAAAAAAGAATACAATTTCATTCAAGCAAATTCACAAGCCGTGTTTGTTGTGTAAATAAAACTGTATACAAAAATCATCAATAAGATGATAAACAATAACTAAGTGTTCACAGGTAAAATAACTAATTTAGATAATGGTCTTTTAATCTCATTATTTTTACACCTTACGGTTACAACGCGAGTAATGTTGTCCAAACCTGGATGTTTATTTGTAATAACCCCGTATAGCCATCTAGCGGGTGGAAGACCATCCTCCCTCACCAGAACCACGTCTCCAATCTCAGGTTCAGGCTTAACATCTGTCCATTTATATCGATGCTGCAATTGCGTTAAGTACTCTGATGACCACCTACGCCAGAAATTTTGAAGCATTTTTTGTGTAAGATGCCACCCACCGCTTCAGATTGCCGATGGATGAATTTTCATAATTGGCATCAGGTACAGTTACCAAAGGTTCACCCACGAGAAAATGCCCAGGCGTCAAAGGACACGAGTCCTCTGGATTGTTAGAAAGTTGAGAAATCGGCCTCGAGTTAAGGCAGGCCTCAATTTGAGCCAGCACAGTTGTCATTTCTTCAAATGTCAATGTGCTGTTGCCTATGATTCGTTTCAAATGGTGCTTCGTGGACTTGACACCAGCCTCCCACAATCCTCCAAAGTTTGGAGCATGGGGAGGTATGAAATGCAAAGTCGTACCATTCACAGATAGGAAGTCAGCTATTTCCGGAGCTACCATAGATCTTTCAGCGTTGAATAGCTGTCGCAATTCCTTTGCACTACCAACAAATGTAGTCCCATTATCACTCCACAAGTCCAATACTCGGCCACGTCTGGCTACAAAGCGCTTAAAAGACGCAAGAAAACTCTGAGAAGTCATGTCACTGACAACCTCTAGGTGAATGGCCCGAGTGGACATGCAAACAAACAAGCATATGTAACTCTTAGTGGAGTGATGACCACGACCTTTAGAGGTTCGGATGCTGATTGGACCTGCGTAATCTACGCCACTGCATTGGAAGGGTTTCTGAGCAGACACCCTAGCCTTCGGTAGTTGGCCCATCATTTGTTGGTGTGTTTGTTTTGAATGTCGAATACAAGTTACACACTTATGAACAAATTGCCTAACGAGAGTCCTTGCATTGAGTATCCAGTATTTGGATCTTAGGTAATTAAGCATCAATTGCGGCCCGCCATGCAAAGTTCTCTCGTGAGCCTCCGCAATCAAAAGATTAGTGAAGTGTGATTTATGAGGGATTAAAATGGGGTGCTTCATATTCTCGTCAATAGAAGCCCGGTGCAAGCGACCGCCGACTCTTAAGATCCCGTCATCGTCAAGGAAAGGACTCAACGAGGTAAGTCTACTACTCTTATTTAATTTGCGTTCCTTTTTTGCAGATTCTATTTCATCACTAAAGGACTGGAGTTGGCAGAGTTTGATACAGGTAAGTACAGCTTCATTTAATTCCCTTGTGGTTAGCCAAGTAGTTATTTTATTTTTGCGTTCTAATTCCTTCACTCTTAAAAATCTTCTACAGTAAGCTATTACTCTTATTAACCTATTGAACTTAGAAAATCTAGTAAATAGATTATCATCAGCTTCTACCGCAGTTGCATGACATTTTGTTTTCATCTTTCTTTCTTCTAGCGTAGTTACTTGTATATTTCCTTTATTATAGTCTATTTTTTCATTCTGTAACCATACAGGGCCTCTCTTCCAAAGTTCCATATCACCACATTCAGAAGGGTTAGCTCCCTGAGATGCGCAATCCGCTGGATTTTCCGACGACGAGACATGTGACCACTGACTTCTATCCATGATGTTAAGTATTTCGGAAACACGATTCGCGATGAACGTTTTCCATCGACTAGGGTGGCTGCTTAACCACGCCAAAACGACGGATGAGTCTGTCCACGCAAATAAGTGCTGTTTGGGAACTTCTAGAGTTGAAGCGACCTCCTGAAGAAGCTTTGCAAGTAAGACAGCTCCACAAAGCTCTAATCGGGGGATTGATACCTGCTTAACAGGAGCAACCTTGGTTTTTGAAGTCACCAAGGCTGTGTGAATATGTCCATCTCTATCAATGATGCGGACGTACACCACCGCGGCGTATGCTACATTGGACGCATCTGAAAAGCCATGCAATTCTAGAACCCTGTTCTCCTTGCTAGAGTTGATCCAACGAGGCAAACGAAACTTAATAAGGTTACAAAGGCTCTTCCGGAAGTCAAGCCACTCTGTCAGCAATGGTGCAGGCAGTTCTGCGTCCCATTCGATCCCAGTCATCCATATTCGTTGAATAAACACCTTTGCAGTGATGATTGTCGGTGCTAACCATCCAAGGGGATCGAATAGTCGCGCTATGTCCGAAATAACCTTACGCTTTGTCACTGGTAAATCTAGATCTTTAAGCTGAATAGTGTAAACGAACTCGTCATTGTCTTTGTCCCACGTTAAACCTAATATTTTTGAAATTGCATCTGTTTTTAGTTCTATGTTCCCTTGTGTTTGTGATATTTGTTCACCACTTTCAATCAGTCTTAATAATTCTCTGTCGTTACTGGCCCACTTTTGGAGCTGGAAACCTCCACGTTTAAGCAACTCCGAAATCTGCTTAAATACTTCTACCCCTTCCTCTATGGTTTGACATCCCGTCATTAGGTCATCCACATAGAAGTCTGAAACCACACGGTTCTTCGCTAAAGGAAAGTCAGCGCCTTCGTCCTGAGCTAACTGCTGCAATGATCTTACTGCTAGGTAAGGCGCCGATGACGTTCCGAACGTAACTCGTAAATGACGTAACACTTGAATTTCGTCATCTGGATTCTCACGCCATAATATTCGCTGAAAATCTGTGTGATCATCGCATACCTTAATCTGTCTGTACATCTTGACGATGTCCGCTACCAGACAGATAGGTTCACGACGCCAACGCATGATAATATGACGAAGCTCAGATTGTAGAGGAGGCCCCACCATTAAATCGTGATTAAGAGAAACCCCGTTGCTGCCTACACATGATGCATCAAATACGATGCGCAACTTCGTTGTACTTTTTTCGTCGCGAATGACGGCATGATGAGGTAAGTACACAGAACCTTCTTTGTCCCTATCCTGTACTATATCCATGTGATTAAGAGCTATATACTCATTTATCACTGCTGAATACTGAGCCTTGAACTCGGGATTCATTAGAAATCGCTTTTCTAAGGTTAAAAGGCGTTTAAGAGCGATGCCTTTTGATCCACTTTGTTTACAAGCAGGATCGCTTGACCTGAAAGGCATGTGCACAATATAGCGGCCAGATTCGTCTCGCTTGGTCGTGGCCTTAAATATGTCTTCGCACTTCTGTTCATCTGGGGTCAAGTAAACCTTATCGTAATCGCCTTTGGGCTCAGATTCTAGTTCCCAGAATTTTTTAAGGAGTGTATTCTCATCTGTGTGAGTAGAATGCAATGTGACTACAGTATTGTGGCATGTCTCGCTTTGGTTGATTTCACCTACTTGACCAGACAAGATCCATCCTAGTTTAGTATTTTGTGCGATGAGCCGACCAGGTGGACCTCTGATTAAACCTTCCAATAGAATCTGGCCATAAACTTCAGCACCTAAAAGCAAATCAACCTTGTTCGGAGTATCGAACGAAGGATCTGCTAAAGCTAAAGACGAGATTGTTGTCAAAACGTTTGCCACGACCTTCCTTTCCGGTAAAATAGTCGTTAGTTTCTTTAAAACATAAGCCTTAACAATGATGGTGAAACTAGGGTCGACGCGTGATTTAACTTTAATGAGAACCATTGAATTTAATGAAATCATTGATTGGTTTTGATCACAACCTATACCTGAAATTGAATCTTTAATTGGTATTCTTTTGAGACCCAAGAGCTGGACTGCGGACTCCGTCACAAAGGAAGCCTGAGACCCCTGGTCTAACAGAGATCTTAACACAATAGCAGTACCGCTCTTTGATTCCGCTGCAATTAGTGCAGTGGCCAATAATATTTGGCTATGACTATTAGCAAAACAACTTACAATGTTTGTGGAATTACTCTGGGTTGAAGTTGTATCAGTAGAAACGCCGCTTTCTGCAACTTGATCAGTTTTGTTACTATCAACAACTGATTTGGAGACATTTTTGAGATGAAGAAGACTATGATGCTTCCCTTTACATATATGACATCTGGTGGACTGGCGGCATGCATATACGGAGTGATTTGCTCCTAGACAGTTGTAGCATAAACTATTTGTTTGGACAAAATTACGACGCTTAGCCATATCGAGACCGGCGAACTTTTTACAATTAGCAAGCTTGTGGTTATCCTGACAACAAATACATGATGTGTTTGACACATGGAGCGATTTGACTGGCACATTACGATTGGTCTGATGACGTTGCCCTTTGTTGTCTAAAAATTCCAAAGACCGGAATCTTTGTTCGAGGAAAGCTTGAAACTGATTCATTGTAGGCAAGTCGTCTGAACAATCACTAATTTTCATTTCCCATTGTTTTCGTGACTCAGGGTCTAGTTTTAAACTCAATACATAAATAACTATAATATCCCAATGCTCAATCATTATGCCTAAATTTTCCAAAGCGTGTAAACATTCGTTAGAAGTATCTAGTAATTCCTTAACTGCACTGGAGGATTCTGTTACAATATTCTTTTGACTCATAAAACGTTTTATAATACAATTCGCTAAATATTTTTTATTATTATACCGATTCTCTAATTTAGTCCAACAGGGTGTATAATTACTACTAGTAATAGGAATGTGCCGTAAAAGACCTTCAGCCTCTCCAGACAAATGTGATTTCAAATAATGCAGTTTCTGAACATCGTCTAGTTGTGTATTGTTGTGTATTAAGGATTTAAATAAATCTCTAAAACTAATCCACTCAGAATAACTTCCGGTAAACATAGGCAACTCAATCTTTGGCAATTTTACAGAACATATTTCTTTAGAACCCTTCGCAGAAGATTCAGGCACTTTACCTAAATTATCAGAACGTACAATTTTCTTCAATGCTTCCCTCAACTCTGCTTTATAATCAGTAAATAATTCTTCCGTGGTCTCGTATACATTTTGTATGTTGTAATCCGATTTATCGAATTCAATAGACTTAAACGATGACACAATTTTAATATGGGTTTCAGAAAATGTTGACCAACTAGTTTCTAAATTTTCTAATCTAGTTTCAATATATGAACTGGTTACTCGCTCCTTAGGTGATTTCTTAAAGTTGGACCTTGCTTTACTGATAGTAGAATGTAAATTAAACTGTAAATTACTCAAAGCTTCCATGTTGAGTTTATAGTATTTTCAATAAACTGTTCTGGAACGCTATGCCAAGTTCGTGGACAAAACGTAAAATATTACAAGTCTTTGAACTTTATACTTTTCGCTGCAAAATCGGGCATAGGTTCCCCGTAGTTCACTTTTTATTGAAATTATTCTAAGTCCATGCACACGTTACAGTTTCTAAGTCCAAATTTGTTGATTTTAATTTTCCAAGTTATTAAGGTCTAAATTTGTTTTTAATGGTTAAGTCTCAATTTAATTTTATCACTCAGATATTTTAAAGTACTCACAGATTATCCTCGTATCACATCACTGTCACTCACTTTTACGTAGCTCGTCGCAATGATATGCTGGGGCTACTCTCCCCCCGCACCGCAGCAGCTGCTCACGCCAACACGAACTGTTTATCAGCAGCACCAGCGCTGACCGTTGTGTACCACTTGTACATATACGCTTCAGCGTCAACCTTATACGATCCACCGAAGCTGCTTCGCCACTGGTCGCGCTGACGTCACACTCGCAGCAGGTTGACCATTCAACCTGACTCCACCACAATGACAATGCACACCAATCCTTAATCCGGTTTCGAAGGACCACTTTGTACAACGTCCCAAAAATATCTCGCTTGCAATAAAACAAGGGTGTCCAGAGTAAGACAATTTATTTCTAAAAGTACCGCGGAGGTCCTTCTTTGTAGGAAAATCTCAACACCGCGATTTACAAAAGTGACGTTACTGCACAACGCCATCTATTATCTAATAGCAGTACTAAACTAATGACAAATGTTGATAATTACGTAGCAATTATTTAAACAGATTAGACAGTTTGTCAATACGTCTGTGTGGGCAATTAGCTCATCGGTGCATTCGCTTGCGTGCGATTTAATCTACGCTACGACGTGCCGCAACCTCACACAGAGTATTTAGCTGCAGAAGAGACAACTATTTTGAAGGGGATCGTGGCTAACGATCTTCTAGGCTAGACAATGCTTGCCGAGGCCATCAGACCATCAGGTCACAGCCGTCATTTGCAGATCTTTGACAGTCCTTTCAGCTATTCAGAAGCCCGAAAGTCTGAGAGTAACCAGTCTTACCACGCATTTTCCAGTTAATGGGTTGAAGAGGTCAGACTGGCTTTTTAGATACTGTTCTTGTGTTTCAGAACTTGAATTTTCATAGATTTATTTATTTAAAATAGGTACGTAAACAGTACATACATTTTACATTCAACAATAAAAGTATACAGGTTAGGATTCTTATGTAGGTACCAATTACAGGTGTACACAAAATTCTCTTGAGTAGATCAGATTTGCATAAGAGTGTAAAGTATGCCGATGTTATAGACTGAAACAATTCTTCACAGAAAAATAAACATTATGAAGACCACAAGAAGGTACCTAATTAAACTTGATTGACTACAAGAACCTACCGACTACCAAAACGGCAGATTAATACCTCCATACCATAATTTGTCCGAATGACTAATAAAAACTAACGAAGCGTAAAAGTAACGTCCTCATACGAGTTCTGCAACCCACGAGTCCACGACCAATCGCGTTCGCTTATTAGCTACGCCATGTTGACCACGTGAGATAATAACGATTATTTTGTCGCTTATTGGAAGGGCAAGTCGTGGGAAGGGTGTTATAGCAATATATTTCAGGGGACCTACGACAAGGTCGATAGTCTCTATTAGAGCAGCTGTGGTCAGTGGACACAGCTACGACTTACAAGTTACTTAGTTACTGATGGTTATACTTATTTAGTTGATGGTGTTATTGAGTTTTTCTCAGTAGCAGCCACAGAGTTTGGATTTGTCCCCGGTTGATGGCAATAGCCTCGCCTCCTATTACATGGGACTTAAACATAACTGGCGAAATGTGGGTAAACTATAACTGTCTAACCCATCGGGGAT
Source organism: Noctua fimbriata (assembly GCA_905163415.1). Classification (NCBI taxonomy): domain Eukaryota; kingdom Metazoa; phylum Arthropoda; class Insecta; order Lepidoptera; family Noctuidae; genus Noctua; species Noctua fimbriata. The sequence continues at coordinate 2,959,844 of LR990923.1, forward strand.
TACGTGTACGTATGTTATTTTATTTAGTTGACTTCAGTTATACTTATTTATTTGACTTATAGTTCGTAGATTTAAACACAGGCAGACACTTAACTTTGTGAAAATGATTTTATGACTACTGTTCTCCAAACGATAAAAGGAAACATCGTGAGATAACCGAGCTGTCCCAAATTTTCGAGGATATGTCACATCCAGTCCATCTCCCTGCACTTCGCCTGCATGTTGGATTACGGCCCACTTCTCATCCTCGGTTCCTCTCACAGGGAGGAGACCAGCCTGTGCCTCAGCTTCATTGAGATCATTATAGGCTGATTATCCGATTCTTTCGTTTATCTTATATATTTTTGTATTTTTAAGAAAAAAACAAAAGTTCTTCGCAATTGATCACTATCAGTCCATCTGCCATCGTAGTACGGGATCATCATCATTCTCCTGCCCGTATCCCAATTTATTTGGGGTCGGCGAAGCGTGTCTTCTTCTTCCATACTTCTCTACTACTCTTTATCTCAGCAGTCACCTCCTTTCTAGCCATATCATCTTTCATCCATCGTTTCTTTGGCTTCCTCACATTGTAGTACGGGAGATCGTGGAACTATTTTCATATAAATAAATAAGTCGACAAAATAGCACAAATCATCGACTCAACGATATCCGTTTTTTTTCCTGTGCAACTTGACTACCAGACACCAAAGTCCTACACTTTTACGTAATCTACCTATTCTCAAATCTGCTTTAATTAACACATTCCTTGATCTATGCTCATACGAGCGAAGCGTACAGAGGCGGCTTGCGCCAGCTTGCAACCCGGCTATATTACTATACCATTGTGCCTATTTTAGTATTCATACTTTTTACAATCCCGGGTAACGGCTCCATGCATGTTTTAACCTAATTAAGAATAGCTAGAATTATTGTTGAGGCTGTGGATCCGTTGGCAGGGTAATGCGAGATAATGGCAGGTGGAAAGGCGAGATAAGAATCTAAATTCCTACTTTAAGTAGATATTCCATAAGAAACACAAGGTATTCCGCTATAGATAAATAAAACTCCTCAAATCTCTTCTGTATTTTCCTATAGATACCTTAAAATCATAATTCTCCTGCCCTTATCCCAAATTATGTTGAGTCGACGCACCATGCTTTTTTCATACTTCTCTATTACTTGTCATCTGAGCAGTCACCTCTTTTCTAGCCATATCAACCTTCATACTCTATTCCCTTACTGTTATAGTGTTTTGTGCCTGTGCATTATTCGTATCTTTTACCATCCCGGGTAACGGTTTTATGCATCTTTTAAACTAATTAAGAATAGCTATAATTATTGTTGCCGGCTTTAGATCCGCTTCGTAATCTAATGCGGGATACTAGCAGCTGTGCAAGGTGGAAAAGTGAGATAACAAAATAATTGCTTAATTAAAATATTACATAAGAACCACGGAAAATTTTGCTATTGAGAAATAGAACTAGTCTGTATTTCATGTTATTAGCCTAGCCTTATAAATACCTATAAGTCACCAAGTCCACAGAAAAATAGGTATTTATTAGACAGGTCTGAGGTGACCAATGGTCACTGCTCGGCTTGTACATTTTAATAACGGCTGTTAATTACGAAAGCAAGTTTCAAAAATATTATCTATACTAATATTATAAAGCTGAAGAGTTTGTTTGTTTGTTTGTTTGCTTGAACGCGCTAATCTCAGGAACTACTGTTTCGATTTGAAAAATGATTTTAGTGTTGGATAGCCCATTTATCGAGGAAGGTTATAGGCTAGGAAGGTTATATTTCACGCGGACGAAGGTCGCGGGCAACAGCTAGTATGTTATAACTTTCAATACCTCCTTGATCTTTGTACCGTTGCATGCAACCTTTGAATATTTAATAATAATAATAATAATTAGGAGGTTCCTTTCTCAAGAGCCCTGACCACCGGTAGCTCGGACCCTGTTCCCGATGCCGGTGGTCTACTATTTTTATATTTTTAAATGTTTTTTTTTTATATTACTTTGTATAGAAATATTTAAAAATGTAAATTATATGTATAGAAAATAAATAAAGAAAAAATAATAATAATATTTTTAATACTTTTTGCTTGTTACGTTTATTGCATTATTTTATTAAAATATGTTACTTAGATTAATGTAGATAGAGAATACGTATAGGGCTATACAGGTTGTAAACAGACCCTTCACATAGCCGTCAACCAAGCATTCTGTACATCAAACTAAGTAAGTTTACCCAAAAATTATTGCTGAGAATCGACTTTTTTTTTGGGGTGAAAAATCACGTTTTGCGGTAGGACTCGATGGAAAGCACTCAAAGCATTGTGTTGATGGATGGATTGAATAGTACGGGGGTCGTGGAGGTGTGTAAAGTAAAAATATGTAATTTTAAAAAAACTTGTGCAAAAGTTGGAACTTTGACCCCCAATATCTCCGTAACTAAAAGGTTCCCAGGTATAGTCTAGAACAAAAAAATGATCGTAAAGACGGGGAAAACAAGTGCCTTTCGGATATGTTAAGGGTCTATTTACACCCTTTATAGTACGTCTATTTGCAAATTGATTTAGTGTCCTCGACCCTTTTTCCAAATTGTATCGGCACTACAAAAAGCACTACAGCAACGTAGTACAAAAAGTACTACAGCGTCATCTATGACACAAATGTAGAACTAACATCAACATTCTAAATCGCGATATAAAATACGTATAGTATAGGGCTCTATAGTAGGTCTATTTGCACCACTGTTTACGCTTAAATGAAAATAAAATATCCAACCAGCAAATGTGTTATTAACCAGTCTTACCAAGGGGTTTCATATTACCTAGTACTAACTGGGTTGTGAAGGTCAGATGGGCAGTCGCTCCATGTAAAATACTGGTATTAAGCTGCATCCGGTTAGACTGGAAGCTGACCCTAACATAGTTGGGAAAAGGCTATTCAGATGATGAAACGTGTTATTAGCTGCCCGCTAATGAGGAACTGTATTTAATTTAGCAAACTATATAAAAGATTGTTGATAAATTATCAAAATAAATGATAACATCGTTATCATCTTAGGAAGCAGCTGATATCTACTCGTATATAATTTAATACAGTAGCAGTTATATCATAAAATAAATAAAAGTTTTATTTATTAATCTTAAGTCATAAATTAAAGATTACTGAAACTCCCTACAATTGATCTAACTTAGTTTGATGATTACTAAAAATCCCTATGGATTTGGATAACCGATTTATATGTTTATCACAGACCCATTTAAGTATTGTTATTAACCAATAGACAATTTACAACAGAAAGTTGAGGATCGAATGAACTTGGGCATAGTTGACATAAGTGCATAGTTGAACGGGTTCCGTACCCGATGGGTAACCAAAGGACCCTATTACTAAGCCTACGCTGCCCGTCAGTCCGTCTGTCAGCAGGCTGTATCTCGTGATCCGTAATAAGTAGACAGTAGAAATATTCACAGACTGTGTATTTCTGTTGCCGCTATAAAACAAATATTTTATTTTGTTATTTATTTGTTTATTATATTACAATCTAGCCTAATAAGGCTAATAAGCAATTTTAATCTAACTTAATTTGCTAAAAGTAAAATTATATCTAAAAGCACGTCCATTACGTACGACAAATAATAAAAATAAATTAAAAATTAAAGCGGGGCTCCCCCTACGATGGTACGGAACCATTTATGCACGAGTCCGACTCGCACTTGGCCGGTTTTTAATCTACAAACAGAGAGTAGTGAGTACCTAAAATCAAGTAGGCAGGAGATATTAGGGTTGAACCTCATCTATCAGCACAGCATTAACAATGCGCTCGGCAGCATGCTCTGTTTCTCGCTTGGCAAATGATGGTTTTGAGCAACAAAAATGACAGGAGCATGGAAAATGCATTTCCGTGCCAATAGATCAAAATCAAAAACCTAATCAAAATCAATTTATTAATCAAAAGAAATAAAAACAGTTGTGTCATATATATCGGTGAGCCACAAACTTAGCATCACTTGTATCTTGTGGCAACCCCAGTGCACACATATAAGCGCAAGCACAGTCGCACTCTCTGGTATTTTATTCTCATACTTCGATCTCCGATGGGACGGCACTTACATGCCATTTTTCGGTAAATAGGTAACCAGAAGTCCACGTGACGACCCACAATTAGTTTAAAGCTGCAGTCAAAAGTGCTTAATAAAGATAATAAATGCATATTTACAACTCAGGCTAACAGATTGTTCAGAAGCCGCTATCAATAAATAATATCGTACCTATAATAAATAATAACGTACAATAAAAACGTACAATAAAAAATCGTTACAGGTAGGTACAATATTTTGGCACTAACGCAGAAGGGTACACACGGCGGCACATCAAGCTATACATAACCAGTATAACCTGACTTCGCTTTATATGAGCTTCCCGAAAGATGAGAGATCAGCTTAATTTGGTTTTGCATAGCTTGACTCGCCGCCGTTGCGTACAATGTACAGGTTGTTACTAATTTTCGGAGAAATTTGAGTAACTTAGAATGACAATGTCATTCAAATATATATTCAAACTGAAACAAAAAGAAGCAATGGTCTAGGAATTTTCATCGAATTTTTTCGAAGCGTGATTGAAATAGCGTTACGGAATAACGCTAATTTTACTGTAGACCTGAAATTAATTTAGTGTCCTCGACCCTTTTTCCGAATTATAACGGCATTACAAAAAGTGCTACAGCGTCATCTATGACACAAATGTAGAACAACCATCAATATTTTAAATCGCGCTATTAATGTTATCCGCGATTTAAGACCATATAAAAAAGCCGATAACAACTGTCAAACAGTAGTCCACCAAGCATAACACCCGTTTGGGCGGAGGATCCCCCCTTTTTTATGGGGGTCGAAGAACTTTACACCCTGTTATTCATACCTCTACAGGATCATCAATAACTAACAAAAATAGTAGCAAAGTTATTTATTTAAAATATTTCCTGCTGACATTAATTTAACGTTCCACCTTGTGCCAAAATAGGTTTATCTTCAGTTTTGTAGCCCAATTAGTGCATTGCAACTGAGCCCTGAGCTGCTCATCGTTCATGATAGTAATAGCCATGAAAACCGATTTAGCTAAAATAGAACGAATTCAATTTTGGACGATATGTTCGAAGCAAGTCTACTTACAGTACATAAATCGCCATGTCATTACATAAATCGTAACATTGGATGCACAATCTCAGTGGGACTGTGTGAATTGACCGCACAGCGTGAGCGCTCGATTTGGCGAATACTTCGACATTTCAGCAGACTTTATGGAGAAGTGTTTTAAAGTAAAGCAGTTTCTATCTACTATCTATCTTTATATCTATATATTCTTCGTTCGGAACACGAGTTAGAATTCTGGAAATGTGGCCTAGATAAAGCTACAATCCATCTGTGACAACGATCATAATCGGTCTATGACGTTCCCAGTACCGTTTCCTGTTTTTCTTCACCGTTTTAAGTGAACACACAAAGTAAAATGTCAAGTTCGAACCTATGGCCTTCAAAGTAAGGTCTATTTTCAGAAATAGAAGAGAAAAGCTGAAACAATGGCTATACAAGGTGTAAACGGACCCTTCACGAAGCCGTCAACCAAACATTGTGTATATCAAACTAAGTAACATTGCACAAAAGCAATTGCTAGGAAACGACTTTTTTGTTGGTGTGAAAAATCACGGTTACATTGAGCGCTATCGTGCTCGATGTAATGCTCTGAAAACACTATGCTGATGTATGCATTGAATAGTACAGGGACATTTAAAACATGCATCATCATCATCATCATTTCAGCCGAAAGACGTCCACTGCTGGACATAGGCCTCCCCCAAGTGTCGCCACATTGACCGGTCCCGTGCGACTCGCATCCAGCGGATCTCTGCAGCCTTCCTTTAAAACATGCGTTTACAAAAAAAAGTGTGAAAAAGTTGGAACTTTGACATTCAATATCTTTTTGACTAGAAAGTTCACAGTTAAGCTCCATGACAAAAAAGATTGCAATGGCGGGAAGAACAAGTGCCTCTCGGCTTTGTTAAGGGTGTTTTACAAGCTTTATAAGTTGAGGTGTCTTATGTGACTTAAAATATTACCTTCAGCTAGACAGATAGTCTGTATCTAGACAGTTAGTCTGAATCTCAGGACTCGAGTTCTTATAAAGTTTTAAAGAACACAAGAGGATTTTGAGTGTGTCTACATTATAAAAGCTCTATAATATACAGACGCACTCAAAATTCTCTTTGTTAACGAATGTGGAACATCATGTAGAATAGCTCTAAGTACCGATTACTTAAATGGTTTAGTGCTATCTTAAAGCATTGTACATGAAACACGTGATACAATCAATCAGGCGAAGTAATCCAAACAAACGTTTATCTCTGTTATATCTTAATAACGAGATTAACAACAATAAAATGTTATCTCCTATGTATTGATACAATCGCGAAAATGATACAATTTTGTATAAAAACGTTCGAAAATTCTCGGAAAGCATAGTTTGTATAACACCTAGCAAACACAAAACAGGTAAGAAAATGGTTTTTTCATTGTAATAATTATGACATTTGGGGAGATCAAAATATTATTTGGTCTATCAATACTTACATCTTCTATCTATACGACTAGAACTATTTATTTTAAAGGACAATTAGAAATTAAAAGACAACCTTTTTCCTATTTTGAACTTGTTAAAATTCTAATACTATTCATAATGGCTCGCTAATCTTTTTACTTAATCTGTGGAAAAAGAATAATAGCAGAACTTCCAGAAACACGATCTCCGGATAGCTTCTTCTCTTTCACGTGTTGATGGCATTTTTTTAATCACTTGTGTTCAGTAAGTCTTCTCACTAATAGTAATGCTTTCAGAACTAATCAACCTTTGTTTCTCTTTCAGCAAAAATGAAATCTCTGTTGATCATCGCTTCTTTCGTCGCCCTGGCCCTCGCCAGCCCCGTGCACCGTGACATCGTAGCAGCCCCGGCTATATTGGACTTTGAGCCTGTTGCCGTCGGCCCCGCTATTATCGAAGGTGAACCTATCTCCGTTGGACCCGCCATGATCGATACCCACCCTATCTCAGTTGGACCCGCAATCATTGAGGGAGAACCAATCTCCGTTGGTCCCGCTTTCATCGACCACGAGCCTATCTCCGTTGGACCCGCTATAGTCGAAGAGCCCGTTGCCGTCAGCCCCGTTCAAGTCGTTGAGGAGGCCGTGAACGTTCCTACTGGAACTTCCCTCGTCCAGATCATCCTGAACATCAATGGTGTCACTCAAGTCGTCGATGTACCCATCAGCGTCGCTGCCGTTGACGCCATCGCTGCTGAGCCCGTGCAGATCGTCGAGGCTGCCCCTGAGCCCGTCCAAATCGTTGAAGCCGCCCCTGAACCCGTTCAGGTTGTCGAAGTTGCCCCCGCTCCCATCGGTGTCCCCGCTCTCCCCGTAGTTGTGGTCCCTGAGCCTGTTGCTATCGGCGTACCTCAGCTCCCCAACCCCGTTGTTGTACTGCCCGAACTGAACTAAGCTATCCTAAAGGACTCTGGAGGAACTGCGCACTTGAGTTAAACATCTACACGGCCACTTGCTATGTAAATATTATGTTTTAATTATACCATGTCAGTACCGGAAATTTTATTTTTATTTAATTATTCTTACCTTTTAACTGGCGCCATATTAAACGTGGACTTCTTACTAAGGGATTATTTTTCCAAGAGATAATTATAATGATATTATTAATTTACATCTAATATCATTGAATAATATCCCCCTGCATCTGTCCCACGATACAGCAAAAGCATTTGTCTAGATTTATTTACGTTTAGGACAAGAAATCTAGGTTATGAGTGCCCGTTGTGATTATGAAAGACCTATTTTTTGGCAAATAAAGGTTATCAGTTTTAATTTATAAGGTTCTTTTAATATTGATGCTGGGTGACACGAAGAGCTGGTCTCATGTTGCCCAAAATAGGTCCTCAACTTACTTTTTGCCTGTAGGTAGCCTCTTGTGAGAAGTAGATAATTATATTGTCTCAAACTAAACTGTGACATCCACAGTTCCATACTTACTTACTTATTAATATTATAAATGCGAAAGTAAGTTTTTTTGTTACTTTTTCACGTCTAAACCACTGAACCGATCATCCTGAAATTTTGTATGTACTTTGTCAGGTGTACAGAAATGGACATAGAGTAACTTTCATCCCAAAAAAAAGTACTGTTCCCGAGGAAAACAACAATAACGTTCTTATGAAAATAGATGGCGCCACGTGTCTTTCGAATCATGATTGGATTATATTATTACAAGCGAAGTACAACCCGAAATGATTCTTAAATAACGCGAGCGAAGCCGCGGGCAAAAACCAATGAGCGATAAATTAATGATTTAAAAATTGATTTGATTAAAACACGTCGTAGAAAAACGAAAGACTTTGAAAGCAATTACCACTTATCTAGGACCCAGATTACCAAGGCAATCGAATACTTAGCATCGTCTTTCATTGAGTAACATTCGTGAAGTTGTTCCACATTATCCATCGCCTGACATTTTAAATGGCGCAATTTTTTAATTAGTCAATGAAGACCTACGTAGTGTTTGGTTGGTATGGGTCAGCAATAGACAAGACGGAAACTTTTAAAGTTGAGAGTTAAAAGGACCTACCGTCCATTTCAGGGTTCAAAAAAGTATTTCCAAATTTTTCAAAGTAGTCTTGCCATCTCCACCACATCAGATCTGTTTGCTTGTGCTCTTATTTTGTACTATACAGAGTGGGAGGGACACCGACACGCATCTCCGACATTACCAGTGTTAAAAAAAATCTGCTGTTCACATTTTGACCGAGTCATAAAAAAATGTTAGTTTTTGTAGGAAACTGATGATTATTTTTTTAATCAGGCAACGATGAAAAATTTCAATGTGCGGAGGGTCAGAATGATGTACTAAGTACTTGGTAACTTTTTTTCCCTTCCACCCTGTTTAGGGAAATTGCACCAAACATGCAACATGTTGCAACATGAACACATCGGTCTATGTCACTCGAATCGGTTCTAGAAAACGTTCATTTATTCTACTTTCAGCCACGTCAATCAATGTTCCGTACAACGTATTAATTTGCAGAAGCAGCTGTAGCTCGATACGTACAAAAAACACTCAAAATCATTTGTAAAGATTGTATAAATTAGTCATACAAATGTCTAAGTGCACCGTTTACTATTATGTACAGTATAAGGATTTTGGATATATACCCGGTTGCTGACAATGGGCCGCCCCCTGTTACATGATCTAATCCTTCGGGGACTAAAAACGTTTTTTTCTGACGATATGACGATGACATAATGTCAAGTGATTTCTCCAAAAATAGGTAGGAAATATTACAGCACACCACATTTCGCCAGGTTTGTTTAGGTCCCATGTAATAAGGACAGACACTGCTACTCAGAAATGTGTATTAAAAAAATGTTTAAAAACTAATTGCTGAACTGGTGATGTAACTCATGAGTAATATCCCTATGCTCAGTTGTTGCTTCCAAAGTTGCAACGTTGATTGCAACTTTGAATAAGATCAATAGTTATGCGTTAGGTGACTGCTTACAAAATGACAGAGGCTATTTTAGTACATCTCAGTGAATTTTCCTAGCCTTGCCTGTTTATCTCAATTGAATGGTTCACATCCAAACCATTAGTTAAGTCAGTTAAATCTAATTTACATATGTATAATATTAATATGTATAATTATAATACGAACATCGATGGACCAGTGCTGCAGTCGTGGCATGTCGTGAATTACGACCAGTAAGTCGTGCGTTTGAAACCAGGCAGACGCATTACTTTGTGTAATTTAGTTCATCACCGCTGCTCTCAAAACGGTTAAGAAAAACATCGTGAGGAAGCCGGCATGTCCCAGAACCAAAAATTCGAAGACATGTGACATCTACGCGTGGTGGATTATAGCCTCATAGAGAAGAGACTTGTGTCCCAGCAGTGGAATCACTATACTAGTTTTTTCCCGCGGCTTCCCTCGCGTTTTCGTCGGATATTATCCCATTGGAACGTTTTAAATATAGGATACTCGGGGATTAAGTAGCTTCCCATCAGTAAAAGAATGTAAGTAATCGGAAGTTTCGAAGGTTACCCCCGACATGCAAACTTACAATCTGTACCTTTTTATTATATTAGTGTAGATGACGACAGAATTTAACAAGAAAACAATTTGTTTAAAAAAGGTTCCTTTATTTGCATATCACATCTTTAGCTTATTCTAGACCTAATTACTACCGCACACCATAATTTTGCTATGATTTAGTTCAATTCTTCTGGCAGGATCACAACTGGATTGGGCAGGATAGGTACTCCAATTTCTACAGGCTCTGGAACTATCGCAGGTCCAATTTCTACCGGTTCCGGGACTATTGCGGGTCCAATTTCGACAGGTTCCGGGACTATTGCGGGTCCAATTTCGACAGGTTCCGGGACTATTGCAGGTCCGATTTCTACTGGTTCGGGGGCAGAATCCACAACGTGAACGGGGTCAGCTGGTACTACATCAATGGGAGGTTGAGGAACCACAATACCGGGTACAGAAACCTGCTGACCGTTGATGTTCACAATGATCTGGACAAGAGGGTTACTGATGGGTGCTGGCGCAACAGGGGGAAGTATGCCTTCTGGGAGCACAGGAGCTGGAGCAGGAATAATAGGCTGTTCTTCCACAAGTGCAGGCCCAACGGCAATAGGCTCGAAATCCAAGATAGCTGGTCCAATTGCGATGGGTTCAAGCTCTGGGGCTGGAGCTGGGGCTGGTCCGGCTGCACCAGGGTCTACCAGGCCACGGTGGTGGGGGCTGGCGACGGCCAAAGCCACGGCAGATGCGAAAATGAGCATGTATTTCATTTTGCTGTAAGAGAATTGTAACAATTAGATTTGCTTAAAGATTAATGTGTTTTAGACTTGCATAAGAGCATCGTCTAAAAATATGTTAATAATTTAATTACACCCTGTTTAGTAAGAGTGGATATTTATTTTTAATTCGAAAAAAAAAAACAGAATAATTTAATTTGAAATCGTAAAATCAGACTTATGTGTCAAAAATATAACTTTATGTTTTCAAATCAAAAATGTTTATTCGCAAGAAAATACATACAAATTACAAGTAAAGATCTTATATGACAAAATAAATTAATAATATTATTATTCTTTTAGGACTTACCACTGAAAATTATTTGCGGGGTGTTTCTCAAAACAATTGTAGTATTGGTTGTAGTTGTCCAACTGTGATTTCGAAATGCAATTTAGCGTATTTATATAAAACAATATCTGTTGGGTGACCAAAATAACATGTAATAGATAAGATTATAATTATTGTGCTAATCTCAGCTTTATGACTTTAGCGATTTACAAAAACATTTTGAAAGGTGAATCTGGCTTAATTAACTTGAAAAAAAAGAGAAAGAAATGTTCTAGAATCAGATAGGTATAAATAAATCCCTTATTGCTCAGTGATGAACGACACAGTATCTTCTAAACGAACTCTGATGAAATGAAATTAAAATATTTAAATTTTTCTAGAATTTGAAACGCGTAGGTTACCAGCGATGACCCATTGGTGGTGGCCCCGACTTACGAGCAGTAAGTCGTGGGTTCGAACCCAGGCAGGTGCATTACTTTGCGTAATTTATTTCATCACCACTGCTCTCAAAACGGTGAAGGAAAACATCGTGAAACCGGCATGACCTAAAACCAAAAATTCGAAGACATCTACCAACCCGCACTGCCATTCCTGTCCATTCCCTCTCATATAGAGGAAGACTGTGTCCCAGCAGTGGGAACATTATAGGTTGATTATTATCCTATGTTTATGCGTAAGTGAGCAGTAAGGTGACATTGACCTTTGCAGAACCTATTTTTGTATATTTCTAGAAACTAACCACATTATCATCTATTAATCCATTGACGCACTAAAATCGCCGGATGTTTTTTTTGTAATGAATGTGCATAGTGTTAAGCATTTAATGTTTTAATCCCGATTTGTATAGAAACGACAAGACTGGAGGAATTAGTGCAGATTAGATTATAAAGACATGCAGTAATATTGTGCAGGTTTACAGGTGATGATTTTTTTTTGACTTTGAACGTTTAATGTCACAGTGTTTATTTATTATTTTATTTTATTGTGTTTAGGTTTACGATACAGACGTTAAAAGTATAACGCGTTCTATTAGAAAAAATCGGTAGAAAAAACCAACACAAAACCCAACTGAAACTCAATTCTGGGTTAAGCTCGCCATTGTACATAAGATATATTATTGCAATTTGAATTTATATTTGTTATTTTGCGAGCAATAAGTAATAATAATAGATTCATAATTAACAGGAAATCATTTACTGAAGTCCTAGCCCGAGCACGCGGTATAAGCGTAACGCAAATACATCGATTTGGAATCGAAAATACAATCATCCTATAGCATTGTAGTTAAATTGCTTGCAACAAGCAGAATGAGTATCATCCATGGACATGAATAAATTCTTGAAATTATGAAAATATTATTTGCGAAACGAGTATTTTTATTTATAAATCGACGTATTTAAGTTATGTTTACACCGCGCGCCTCCGGGCCTCCTGTTTAAAATACGATTGAATTGACTGCGTCGTTGGTACGGTCACGAGTGCTACTGCTGGGAATATAACTGATAAATAAAATAAAAATAAATAAATTCATTTATTTTCTCACCACAATATTTAAAGATTACATGGAAATATTGTCGATTTTTGTTGTTGTATTGTTGTTGTTGCTGGGAATATAACTGATAAATAAAATAAAAATAAATAAATTCATTTATTTTCTCACCACAATATTTAAAGATTACATGGAAATATTGTCGATTTTTGTTGTTGTATTGTTGTTGTTGCTGGGAATATAACTGATAAATAAAATAAAAATAAATAAATTCATTTATTTTCTCACCACAATATTTAAAGATTACATGGAAATATTGTCGATTTTTGTTGTTGTAATGTTTTTGTTGTTGTTGTTGTTGTTGTGGTTTGTTGTTATCTCATGGCTTGATAAAAAATTGTTTATTCCTCTTCCACAAATAAAGACCATCAGTACTTATACTTATGTTGTAACATATACAGGGTGACTGGATCTGAACCCACATCTTCAGTTTTTTTTTATTATTATTATTTTTTTTTATTATTTGTTGGTAGTCATAAACATTTGTGATTAAAATACGTCGGAGTTTCCCTCAAAGTAAAGTTAGAAAAAAAATTTGGAAAAATCTCAATAAAGTATAAAAATTTACATATCTCCCAAACTATAAAAATTTAGCTAAGAAAGTAAGCTTCAATAATTAGTAAATGACCTCTACATGCGAATTTGCTATGGCGGGTTCAGACCTAGTCACCCTGTATATAGGCAGAAGTATTTTATTTGTGGGAGACTGCCGGCTAAACGTATGTTAAATGTCCCCGGTACTATACATAGGTTTACCTCACTACTCAAATCAAAACATCTTAAGTTGATTCGCGTATAAAATTCGTATTTCAAGAATGTCCTATCCTTCTTTAAAATGTTTACCGAACAAAATAAAATGGCCGTGAAGGTGACCAATTTATAGCCAATCTACTTGAGTACTAACTACAATAACCTTCGTCTTGGCCGAGTTTTACAAGTAACAGCAGCTGATGCCCGTTTGCTGCTTATTTTCTTTCCTCACAAATCATGGAAGTTCCTCTGCCTGTGTAGATTTTCTTGTGAAATAGTAAAGTGATAAATAAAAACGTCTTATAGTAATATTCCCCTGACCTCTGTCACAAATATTTCGACACATTGACATACAAAGGAAGAGGAGGAGAAGCTCGGGTTGATCTTCAGGTTAAGCCGCGCTTGTCTTGGTTGATCCGTGGATGGGTGACAACCAATTACATGCCGAGTTTCCTCCGTGCCTCGGATAGCACGTTAAGCCTTTGGTCCCGACTGTAATTTGTAAATTTTTGACAGTCGTTAACTATAACGACTGTCAAACTGGTTATCAGACTTTCGGGCCACTAGGCACGAAAGTCTGATATCCAGTCTTACCAATGGGTATCGTTTTACCCCAGTACTAACTGGGTTGTGGAGGTCAGGTAGACAGACGCTCCATGTAAAATATTGGTTTTGCTGCATACGGTTAAACTGGAAACCGCCCCCAACATAGTTGGGAAAAGGATAGGCAGATGACGATTTACGGAGATTTCCATAGAGATCTACGCTTTGGAATGGGCAACTACAGTACGTTCACAGTTATTATGCCTTGTGACTGGGACTGTAGCTACTTTTCATTGTTGTCTTTGTTTCGACAATTCAAAAGTTACTAGTGTAATTGGTCTACTTGTAATTACTGCTTTGATTTTGACAGCCAAATCCGAAATTCAGACAGACTTACGTCGAATCTTCAAAATGTAGTAAACCAGCCAACCAACGCCCCCTTGCCCATTACTCCTTTCCTTTGACCCCGCAGATCATTCCGCACCTACAGGCTACCAGCTACGAGTCGTTAATATTCAGCTAACGTGTTCCAATTACTAACTGTTAGTCGTGCCCCAATAAATAAAGGTTGGTAGTTATAATTGACAGGTTGCTTTGAGCCTGACGCATTGCGGCCTGGTTCGGTTGTGGGCCGTAAGCTTACAAGACGGCAAATAAATCACGTTTTATTTGGGAGTCTTCTATACATGTTGTCTGTGGCGTTCCAGGTAGGTAGGTTTATTATCTACGATGAAATTAGGTGGCCTGTGTGAGATGAAAAGTAGAACATGATCATGCTAGCTTTAGCCGCGTCTTGACCAGCGTGCATGTAATCCGAAATCAATCCCATAGAGACTTTCTACCGGGATGAAAAGTGTCACAAGACCCTTAACGAAGCTGAAAGGCACTTGTTCTCCCCGTCATTACGATTTTTTTTTTGTTCTAGACCTTACCTGGGAACTTCTCTCTCTTCTCTAGTTACGGAGATATTGGGGATCAAAGTTCCAACTGTTTCACAAGTTTTTCTTTAAAACATAATGTAAGATTTTTACTTTAAACACCTCCACGACCCCCGTACTATTCAATCCATCCATCAGCACAATGTTTTGCCTGCGTAAAGGTACTTAGTTTGATGTACATAATGCTTGGTTGACGGCTTCGTGAAGAGTCCTTTTGCTCCCTGTGTACTCAGACATGACGAACCCGTACACCAATTTTCATGAAAATCCGTTCAGCAGTTAAAGCGTGTAATGGTTGCAGCCACTCAGGAAGGATGAATAAGGATTGAAACGTATCTTAAACTTTTTCTGTTTTGCTTTATGTTCGTTAAACACTGTATTGCACTCCACAAGTCAGTCTGATTACGTAATATTTTGTTTTTTTGTAACTTACTCACACAAATATGCATCTGTGTCTATTCTAGGTCTGAAATAAAGTTCTTATATATTTACTACACTAGCCTTTTGTGGGTAGTTTACAAAGTAACTTACCTACACACCACACTACCGCTGATGATACCTAAGTGATGTCAAGTTTATTTAGCTGACGAATATATCTATCTACGCAATAATTTACTTATGAGAAATATTTGAGTGTTTCCAACAAGGAACGTCCATAAGGGCTTATACAGCATGTTTTATTGCTTAGGCAATATCCACAGGGTGCTGATTAAACATACGCTCGGCAGATTCTGTATCGTCCAGGGTGTGGTCCAAGGGATGGAAGATGGATGGTTTATTAAAATCCAAGTTTACATAATGTTTTCTGGTGTCTGTGATACAATGATTTTCAATCATTAGTACCAACGATTCATTCTTTTCTGAAATGCTCATTTTTATTTGAAAATTGTTTTTGTGAAGCTTAGCTGTGATTTTGAACCGGGAATAAATCCAGAATCCGTTGCTGCTACTGAGAAATTCCTGATGGAAAAACTCAAGAACACTTTGCCCGACCGGGTAATCGAACCCAGGACATCATGCTCAGCAGTTGCGCTTGCGACCACTACACCAGAACAGCGATCAACGAGGTAGTAAAACAAATCAGTCAAACTATTTATTTATTTATTTATCACTTCAAGCACAAAGTACAGAGGCGGACTTAATGCCATAGGCACTTTCTACCAGTCAACCTTTGGGTTTTGCAAAGACAAACAGTGGTACAAAAACAACACACAACAACTATATTATCATTTATCATTGTTAATTGTGCCCGAAGATGTTTAGAAATGCACATAATATTATCTATTTTCATCAGGCTTACTAACTTCCTACAAATGACAATTATGCCCAAAAACTAAAGAAGGATGACACTTCAACAGACAGAAAGTTATCATACAAGGAGTTCAAGATAAGTGGCTATTGTTTTCAATAGGTATCGTATTTCTAAGATTCCTTTTTATCTCCACCTGGGAGAGGGCACTGGCTCTTGTAACACAGATCTATCACCAAGCATACCAAAATACCTCAGTCTTACAAATTCTAGCTACAAATTTATTTTAAAACAAGATTCGGAATTTATTAACAGACAAATGTTACTATAATATAAATGACTTCCTATCGGATACCTTTTGACATAATATTTTACCTATTGACATATTTTACCTTTTGATACATTTTTACCTTTTGATATATTTTTTACCTTTTGACATATTTTACCTTTTGATACATTTTTACCTTTTGATATATTTTTTACCTTTTGACATATTTTACCTTACATTTCATTCTATTTTCATGACAATTGGACAATTTGTATTATTTTTTAATTTGTATTATGTAACTCAAAGAAAATAATACATTCATTATTATGGATGAACCCAGAAAAACAATGGCTAAAATAGAAATGATCTAATCTGTATAATTGTAAAAACAAAAACAAATTTGTACACCTCACCTGGTAAACCTACCCTAACCTACTTCACTAAGATCTTGCATGCTCAGTTTGTGTGTAAACGCATGTTTTTAACAAATAAAATATCTTTATCTTTATCTAGCACAGGATTCAGGGACTTCACACAATTTTGTAACCACTTTCTTGTGTAATAAAGATTATTGATAATTATTGATTCTCCAACAACTTTTAACAGAGCTGAAATAGGTCTTTGCTTACTTTGTGAACCTAACACATTTGTGTAATTTTGTACAGGCGCGGGGCCTTAGGGCCTGTGCATGTGTGTGTACATGTACATGTGTCCAACATAATTATATGGAGGGTCAATTTTAGTATTTTTGTAACATTAGTGGGCCAACAGAAATGCAAAGTGACCTCTAAATTTAAATAAAACAATCTTCGAAGGACTAGACTGCAGTGATGCTGTCTGCATTGAGGTGGGGCGGGTAGACAAATATGGCGCGGGAATGACTGACTGACTGACTTTTCTGACTTTAGGACATTTTTAAACAATGTTCGCGCAATATTTTTTGATGTCTTATATAGTTCCCGGGCCGGATGAAAGACTTGTGCGTATGATGGAAGGGCCTGCCCTAATTAAGGAGTGGTAATTTATTTATTGCTATTGATCCCATAACATGAACCAAGCGTTCGTTTAGAACGGGCAGAAACAAGAACCTCTGTAATCACAGATAATGAATACTTTGCACCGACACATGAATTCCCTACACAAATAGCCAGACACTTAGATACCCATTGTGATACCGTCGTCTCTTTCACATTTTCCCTTTGAGATGGTGTTAGAGAGAGACAGATATAGCGTTTATTAAACCCTTCAGTTTGTTTTATTAAGTTTTGCATCCTGCTGGTTGTAATTTGGACGAGGGTTTTTATTAAAATTATGATAGCTGGCACTGGAGGCAGATGAGTTTAATTATTATTTAATTGAAGTGTCTTGTCTGGGATGTTGTATTTATTTTGCGGTTTTATTACTTTTTAATGACTATCAAATTAGGAATGGAAAGGATTAAACCTTTCGAATACGAGGTCAAATTAAATTACTTAGGAAAACTCCGTAGTCGTGATGGGTAACTTATTATTTTAAAGAAATAATATATCCCAGAACCTACATACATGTCATGTCAAGTTTCTCCTAGGCAAGCATGCTCCACCTTATGCCGCATCATCGCCTCACATTTCAGACGAGTTGCACCCAAACGCAAGCCTATTTTGTGTAAAAAAAAAACAAATTATTATAATCTTATTTTTTTTTTAAAGTCGGTTTAAAATTGGCTCACGGATTTATTTAATCGTACATTGTATTGCTAGTTTTTGTCCCAGTCTGGTCCCTGTGAGATAATTTACAACCACAACTCGAGCAAAGCCGCAGGCAAATCCTAGTCGTATATCATCCTTATAACTATCACCTTACATAACGCCTCAACCCACACATTATAAACTCCAGACCGTCTTGCGGTGCCACAAGCTCGTCCAGCATCCAACATGTGCAACATAGTTCAACATAGTTGGACATAGTTGTACAGGTGCTAGGCCACAGGCTGGCAGGTATGTGGCGATGACACCGCAACTTGTGTTGGAATGTCGACGTGTGTCTTGGTACGTTTATAGAGATGGACGTGGCTTGTTGCTGTGTTGATGTATAACTGAACTACGAATGCATCTCTAGGTCGCAAGTAAAGATAGACTAGACATGGCGCTTGCTTTTTATTGTAGA
The DNA here is from genome assembly GCA_905163415.1 of Noctua fimbriata. Taxonomy (NCBI): domain Eukaryota; kingdom Metazoa; phylum Arthropoda; class Insecta; order Lepidoptera; family Noctuidae; genus Noctua; species Noctua fimbriata. Next base: position 2,978,488 of record LR990923.1, read on the forward strand.
ATAAAGTATGGAAAATAGGCGCCTGTTTTAACTAACGAAAAATTTGCTAATGATAGATAAGCAAGGTGTCGCCTGGTTTAATGAAATTAACTCAGTCACAATTTCATGGGTAATATTTGCATTGGTGTGGTTACTTTCAACTGCAAATAGTTGTTTTATTTTCACTAATATTGTTTACAAAAACAATGCTGAAGGTCGTCGACGATTTTCATTTAATTAATGTGAGTTCTCACGGCCATTTCTTATGTAACCGCTTGATTTCTCGGTGAACCATGAAATTTCAAACTAAAAATAATCAAATTGCCAGAAAAATACTTATATTTTATCAACAGCTAACGTGTGACTAGACTGAGAAGGTCACTGCGCTTCAATCCGATCGGTGCAAATCCGATTAAAACAGCACTGTCGGATACACAGTAACATATTAGAGCACTCAAACTATGAATATTTGTACAGTAAATACAGGATAGGCTATTGGAAATGACTTTTAGGATTTTTTTCAGCATTTTTATAAAAATACTAGCTTATGCCAGCGGCCGCGTGGAGTTCGGTTTATGTCTCGCGGAATGGTGTTACTGCGGTAAAAAGTATCCTATGTGTTAATCCAGGTTATAAACTATCTCGTCGTGCGAAAGAGTAATAAACATCCATTAATCCTCACAAACTTTCGCATTTATAATAGTAGCAAGATGGTAATCTTCATTCTTCTACCCTTATCCCAATTCATTTGGGTTCGGCGCAACATGTCTTCTTCTTCTTCCGTACTTCTCTATTACTCGTCATCTCAGCAGTCACCTCCTTTCTAGCCATATCATCCTTCACACAGTCCATTCATCGTTTCTTTGGTGTTCTTCTACTCTTATAGCTATGTACATTCATACTCAACATTTTCCTCACAACATTTTCTTCATTCCTCCGCATCACATGACCGATAACCACGATAACCGATTACCACACAACTTTTCAGTCACCGGCGCCAATTTCAAACTTCCTCCTAAGATGGTAATCAATTCTTAATAATCCATTCTTAATATATTGATGGTATCTATTCGTATTATTATAAAGAGGAAAGATTTGTATGTTTGTAACCATAAACTCAAAAACTACTGGACCGATTTCAATAATTCTTTCATCATTAGAATGCTACATTATCCTTGAGTAATATAGTCACCCGTGCAAAGCCGGAACGGGCCGCTA